>CM076104.1:12718750-14078125 GCA_038048805.1 Hipparchia sbordonii | reverse complement strand
AGTTTTGTGACCTATTGTAATTTTTTTTTTAAAGAGCAACTGCTGAGTTTCTTGCCGAAACGGTGGTAGATTTCTGACGTGTCATAAGAGCTACAAGTTACAAGTTGGCCTACATGAAATAAATAAATTTTGAATTTGAATTTGAGACAATAAAGAAAATGTTCCAGAAGCTTCGCAGAAATCGGTGGACTCACAAAAAACTTACGCATATTGAAAAATGAAGTCACTTAAGATTTTTTCAAATTCCTGTGGTTCAATAATTTCCTCCGCTGCCTTTATTCCGGGATACACAGCGATGTAGACCTGTAATCATTATTATTTTATTTTTCTAAATAAAAAGTGTGAAATCCTTGTAGTGGGATTTTGGGCTATCATTTTGTCTTATTAAAATTTATTGCTTATAGCTTTTAAATGTTTTACAAGTTATGCTCGGGTGGAATTATACCACGAATCTTAGCTGCGCTGAACAGCCGGGTTGATTCTTTACGTAAAAATGGACAAATAGGTAAAGGTGGAATATCTGAAACTCCATATCCCCATATTCCACACAGCAAACGGAAGACATTTATATAATTCTCAACTTGAGAAGTAAAAAAAAAAAAAATAGATATTTCGTCGAAAAAATATTGAATGTGCTTACCAAAACCATGAATATAAAATGTTTCAAACACATTTTTAATGTTTTTGAATGGATTAATTAACTAGCTTTATAGTGAACCAAACTCCGAAGTTAGTATTATACTGAAGCGATTTCCTTGTAGTTTTTAGTACTAATTTGCGTTTACGTGTTTTAAATAATTAGAATGTAGGTACAATCATCTTTCCTGTATGCTTTTGTCGGGAACAATTTTACGTCGTGTTAATAAATAATTAATTAGGGGCGAGCTTTTGCGTTCTTCAATTTTAATTTTTGGAATATAATAAGTCGACCAACAAAATTTATTTTTTGGCATCAAAACCTAGCTTCTAATTTAATAACTCAGCAACGGGCAAATGATGAAGCTTCTAATATGCTAACTCGGCTTCTTCACAATGGCCACAAAATATTCCAAAGAAAGCATCAAATAAAGAGCCACTATTTTTATTATTGTCCACTGCCACTGCACGATTTGGTGCGAGTGAGATGGATACGACTGGCCATTTGCACGATTTCGTTGGTGCGAGTGAGACGGATGCGACTGGCAATTTGCACGATCTCGTTGGTTATGGCTATTTGCACCAATCAGAGAGCGCCATTCAAAACATGCGTTTGTTTTTTTTGTTGTTCTGTTGTTAGTGTGTTAATATTGCAATTATTTTTGTATAATTTTTTCTTTAAACTAAAGTTAGGTTAGGTTAGGGTTATACATGAATATTCAGGTGCCCGGCCGAAGGCCGGGCACTTAGGTTCTGTTGGGATCGTAAACCTACCTAAAACTAAAAAAAAAGTTAAAAAAAAATTTGATTTTTTTTTTCAAAAATGTTATAATGTTATGTGTAGGTATTTATCTTGAGTTAAATTTAAAAAAAATCATTTTTTTAATTTCATTTTATCAAAAAAAAAAAACGTTTTTTTATTTAGTTAGAAACATTTTTTTATTTCATTTTTCTCACAAAAAAAATAAAAATTAAAAATGTGGTTGAAGATTTGGTGTATTATTTGATGCTAATATTTAAGTATTTTAGGAGTTCACGGTTTGAAGCTAAGTTATAAATATAGATGCTAAAATTATATTTTTTAGAGGCTCACTAGTTGAAGCTGACTTAGTAATTTAGAAGCCAATAATGGTATTAAATAGAAGCTCGTTTAATTACATGCCTTAATTTTTAAGTATTCTGAAAGTAAATAAATTGCTAAGTTGAATAAACAAGGAAACCCTTATCATCAAATGAGATTCAAATCATGGTGTTAAATATTACAAAATATTATTTTAACGTTTAACAGGTTCATTTGTTTTAGTTTTATACGTACACTAGCTGAGGTTCGCGGCTTCGCTCGCGTAGATTTCGTTTTTAAAAATCCCGCGGGAACTCTTTGATTTTCCGGGATAAAAAGTAGCCTATGTCACTCTCTCGGTTTTTAGTTATACCCATGCAAAAAATCACTTCGATATGTTTCTTTTTTGATTGAAGAACAAGCCAAAAAACCAACTTTACTTACAGACTTTTGCATTTATAGTGGTAGTAGGTATAAGGATTCAGTTAGGGATTTACTTTACACAAAATTGGTGGTTAATTTTAGATTTTTTTTCTAAAATTAACAGGAAAAACACACAAAATGAGGAAACCTTAACCATAACGATAACTGCGGATACAGGATAATGTGAGGCAGAGAGGTGAAGGGTAGTGCGGGGATATTTCAGTTCTAAAGTTGTAACAAGTGATTTAACATTCTGAATTTTAGGAATTTTCGAAATACACAATCCATAAATAATTGTCAGTTATCTTCAGGCCATGGACAAATTAATGGAAAAACGTGAGCGGATTTTTTTTATTTTTTACTGCGATTTATTTATTTATTAATGCGAAAGTGTGTTTGTTGGTTTGTTCTTCAATCAAGTAGCAAAAGATGAACTCTTCTTAATTTTTTTTTTCATGCAAAATATTTAAATGAGGTATACTACTTATATAGTTGAAGGTATTGTTCCAATGTAATGCAGATGGTGATAGGCTGTGATAGGTCCAGTATTGTTTATCTTTGTTTTTTGAACCGACTTCCAAAAAAGGAGGAGGTTCTCAATTTGTCGCAATCTTTTTTTTTAATATAATATGTTTTCCTATTACTCGAAGACGCTTGGATCGATTTGGAAAATTCTTTTTTCTTTGAAAGGGTCCCATTGTCATCAGGTCAGGATCTGATGATTGGATCCCGGAGGTATCAAGGGAACTATTCAAACTTTTTAGGCACAATTGATACGTTCACGAAGTTACGTTCGCTTTACTTGTGGTTACATCGTGTACATGCACATTGCGTAAGTGTGCGTGCCTGTCAGACGTGAGCTATATATATATAGGTAACTTATACAGATACGACACACACACAACCATGAGCCACGTGCCCTAGTGAATTGAAAGAAGTATACTTTGTAGTGGCGTTTAAAGTCGGTTTTACTTAAAAAAGAATATCCAAAAACAGTTCTCAGTTTATATCAAATATCAAGCCACAAATAAAAATCAAAACTGTCAATCTCAGATCAATGACACACATTGTCCTGTGACGGATGCCATATCATAAACGTACGTATAACTAAAGAAGGTGTATAGGAATTCCATCTCTACTGATAAAGGAACAGCGATTGAAATTGCATGCAGGTCGTATTGCGATGACGTTGTTCTAGAGTCGTCTCGATAAGATAAACAATTCCATTCCATTCCGGGCAGAATTCCTCTGTTTTTTTTTTACTTGCACGACTTAGCTACCGCTGTCTGTGTGACCTAATTGCTACAGCGAAGTGTTTTCTCTTGATTTTCTTCTTCGAATGATCGTTAGGGCACTGGTCTCGTTGGTCTAGTGATTAGCATGTCCATGACGAGATCACGAGTTCGATTCCAGGGTCGGACCAAACATCGGACCAGGACCAACTTTCAAACAAAAAAATAATTAAAAATAGAATTTTGCAAATCGGTCCAGCACTGGTAGCATGGGCAGGAGATAAAAGTTTTATCCCTCGATTTTATCCACTGACAGGGGATAAAATTATCTTTTCCTTTGCTAAAGCATGGCGACAGGGGAAAGGAAAAGTATATTCCTATAAGAATATCGATAAGAGAGCGAGGGGATACACATTTTATCCTTTCCCCGGGGATAAAATTTCTCCCGCCCATGCTACCAGTGCAGGCGTGTTCGAGTAATCGGGAAACATACATAAAAAAAAAAGATTCCGACCAATTGAGAACCTCTTCCTTTTTTGGAAGTCAGTTCTATTTTCAGGTTTTTTTTATTTGATGTCGCCTCACCATGTATAAGAGGTCAGTGAACGATGCAGAGCAAAGTCATCTTAGAGCGCATCGCCATTGGGAGTCGGGACCCTGGTGGGTTGTGAGATTGCAGTCAACACTAATGACTTACCATTAAATGATTAAAAATAAGATAGAAATATTAAATGATTGCTCTCTTAGTAACGTGATTAGTATATTCATGACATTATTAGTCCTTCTGTCCCACCTTAACTCCCAAATTACCCAATTACAAATCACTAATTAGTGAATGTAATCTTGACAAAATCATATGTTGTTAGCTTGTAACAAAGGCTTGTAATGACCTATGTGTCACAGCTTATAATTAAAATTATGACAAACCAACGCAGCCAAATGTTTAAAAATATACGAAAAAAACACACACAAAATCATTAAGTTCGGTGGTACAAGCGATGCTTGTATTCTGGGGAAGGACTATGATTTTATCTTAGAAAAATCAGAATAAAATACCAAAGAGTAAAGTGGAGGTTGTAAAAGCCCTAAGCCGTAAATACAATCAAATTGGTCAACCTGGCTAACACAAGCTATGATACAAATTAATCCTAACATTAATATTGACAACCTCCCTGGCGCAGTGGTGAGCACTGTGGTCTCATAACTGGGAGGTCTCGGGTTCGATTCCCGGCGGGGGCAATTTGGGAATTTATAATTGCTGAATTTTCTCTGGTCTGGTCTGGTGGGAGGCTTTGGCCGTAGCTAGTTACCATCCTACCGTCAAAGACGTGCCGCCAAGCGATTTAGCGTTCCGACACGATGGCGTGTAGAAACAGATTAGGGGGTTGAATTTACACTGTCAACTCCCTTGCAAGTTAGTCCGCTACCATCTTAGACTGCATCGTCACATATCACCAGGTGAGATCGCAGTCAAGGGCTATCTAGTCATATATAATAAAAAAAGAGGTAGTACTAACCCTATAAATACGTATATTATGCAAACTATTAACTAATGGCTGTGGCGTCTCCCCCACCCTTCATTTCAAATGCACTCTTATCGTGAGTAATTAAAATACAATTTCAATTCCTGCACTCGTAAAAGGATACGAGTCGTTGTGATTCCAGATAGATAGTTTATTATATTATTGTATTCGAACCGCACACTGGTGGAAGAGTGGAATAAAAAAAGTTAAAACTTTTCTTTCGTTAACGTAAAATAAAAGTTAAAAAGTTTTTATTCGTTCTGAAATTCAAAGTTTTGCGAGCGTATCGAAAGAAATTTTAAGAACAGTGTAAAGTTTTCTTCCGTTAGTAGAAACTAGATTTGTGTTATGTATATTCAGTTTTAAAATTAAGTCGTTTGCGATTAAATTAGTGTAGTATGTAAACCGGAAAAAACAATGTTATACGTTGGTGATAAAGTTTGAGTTTATTAGGTACCTACTTAAATATTTACAGAATATTGCATTCGTTATACGTACTCATACATAAGTAGGTACCTACCTAATTAATTAAAAAATTAACAACATAACATTATTATTAGACTTTAAACAAATATTATGCGAATGAAGTATATTTGAAGTTAACGTTCTTTGCATTTTTGTTTGTGAGGAATTTTTAATATTTTGAAACATTTTTGTGTTTTAATAAAAAAGCTTTTTCGCGTAGTTTATGTAGTAAATAGAAATATGCGGTTAAAATTACTTTGTGTATTGGTGATGTTATGTTTCATACATGTCACCTATGTGGATGGTTTGAAGGCAAATGATACGGGGGTTTGCGTCGTCACTAGGAGGTAGGTATTTTTTTATTACCAACGCAATAGACTTGCACTTAAAAAAATATTTATTTCATGAAGGCCTTTATGATAAGTCGAGACTCTACCACCGGTTCGGAAAGGAGATTCTACTGGGAAGAGCCGGCAAGAAACACAACAGTTGATCTTTAGTTATTTCTCTTTGATATTAATTGATTTTTTTTTGTCTTATGAAAGTTTTGCCGAAATCTCAAGCGAGTAGATAAATATTGTGAAAACAGTGTCCCATTGATCGGGGAATTTTCGGCTTATTAGCAGCTTTATTGACATTTCCTTGGACAATTTGTGTTTGCATCCAATCATATTGTGTTTGCATACAATCAAAGACGATTTAGCGTTCCGGCACGTTGGCGTGTAGAAACCGATTAGGGGTTTGGGTTGAATTTACATTGCTATACCGTCTGAACCGTCACTTACCATCAGATGAGATCGCAGTCAAGTCAAAAAATTCTTTTTTTGTTTGAAAGTATATACTATACCTACTTCCCAGGTGATCCCTTTGTCAG
The DNA here is from genome assembly GCA_038048805.1 of Hipparchia sbordonii. Taxonomy (NCBI): domain Eukaryota; kingdom Metazoa; phylum Arthropoda; class Insecta; order Lepidoptera; family Nymphalidae; genus Hipparchia; species Hipparchia sbordonii. The sequence continues at coordinate 14,071,912 of CM076104.1, read as the reverse complement.
GTTAGGATCTGATGATGGGATCCTGGAGAAATCGAGGGAACTCTGCTGATAGGTACCTACAATTGATATACATTGTAGTGGCGTTTGAAGTCGGTTTTGTAAAAAGAATTTTTACTTTAATACTTGTGTTAAGTCTTTTTGTCTGTCGAGGAATTTTTCATTTTTAACATAGCAATTGTTATTTTCAGCGTGAAGAAAACACAACGGCGCGTTTATATGGTCAAATATAAATGCGGTAAGAAGGTATGCACCACCAGGAGAAATAAAATAAAGGTGTGTACTATATTTTTTTTTCTTTAAAAAGGAAAACTTGGCAACCTGAAGTTGACTAATATCCTCCTATTTCCTCCAAATAGGCGGAAAGCTTGTGTTAGGAGCGGGTACGACAATAGTGCATGGATGGCATTCGAACCTGCGACCTTACAGTTTTCAGTCCGCACGGTTAACCGTTGGGCTATTGAGGCTATTAGTTACCTTGGATTCGATTCCCAGTTGAGGCATCCTGAGATGCCTCAACTGGAATGATGATGATGATGTGGATTTAACAGTGAGGGAAAACATCGTGAAGAAACCTGCGTGCCTGAGAGTTCTCCATAATGTTCTCAAAGGTGTGTGAAGTTTGTCGATTCGTGGCCCAGTGGCCAGCATGGTAGAGTATGGCCTAAGATAATGCTGATGAAGATGGATAGAAGATTCTGATGATAAGAACCGAGAAAATCTCAGCAGTTGCTGTTTCAAAGCTCAGTGTTAGGTACAATATTTGGTTTATCAATATATCAAACACGAGTTGATGCCCGCGACTTCGTTCGCGTGAATTGAGGAAAATAAGAGAGTTATGGATTGATGGATTCACGCCACAACAACTGAACCGATTTGGCTGAAATTTGGTACAGAGATAGATTATAGACTGGAACAGCACATAGGCTAATTTTTATTTACATAGGTTCCCGCGAGATTTTAAAAACTAACTGTACGCGGACAAAGTCAGCTAGTATTTATAATATTTAAAAAAAAAAAAACTATGTAATGGCATTCATTAATTGTGATTAAATTATATTACAGGACTATATAGTGACGCAAAACGATACACTGTGCTGTAAAGGCTACACTTACAATAGTGATTTGGATGCATGCTCTCCCCTATGCAGTAGGGGTTGTATAGGGGGTAGATGTACCGCACCAGATGTATGCCAGTGTGACCCCCCCACTCTATTGGATCAGGAAACAAAAAACGCATGCTACCTCCCCAAATGTGAACCGCCTTGCTACTACGGAATATGCACCGAAAATAACACATGTACATGTTCACTTGGTTACGAGAACGTTAATCGCACATGTGAACCGAAATGTAAGAACTGCCAGAATGGTCGATGTGTATCCCCTAATAATTGTGCGTGTAACGAAGGCTATATAAAAGAAGATAACGCATGCGTTCTTCGTAAATGCGATCCACCGTGCAACAACGGAATATGCACAGGGAATAACACATGCACATGTTTACATGGATACGAAGAAATTAATAACACATGCGAACCAAAATGTGATAACTGCCAAAACGGTCGATGTATATCCCCAAACGTATGCGAATGTATCGAAGGCTATGTCAAAAGTGATGGTGCTTGTAGGCCCTTGTGCGTGAACGATTTAAATGTGACCGAGAATGTGTGTAAATGTGTTGGTGTTAATCAGGATGACCGTAGCAGTTGTCTCAAGTCGTGCAAGGAAGAGTGTGTAGCTTGTGATCTCGAAGGGCTGTGCAGACGCAGAAATGTTTGTGGGTAAGTTGTTTTAGATCATTCCTTACTCGTATTACTACCAGTCTTAATACCAGTAGTAACACGGGTAATTTTTTTTGCCCGTATTACTACTGACTCCAATGTTACCATGGGGGAAAAAATTACCCGTGTTACTACTGGCTAAATGTAGATAATAAAAGGCATCGTTCAAGAAGCAAGAATTATAATATTCTCAAACTACTTCTTTTAAAACGTTAAACGCTACCTAACATCACCTCCACCTCTTCTTTAGAGATCCCTTGAAATACAACTAATAAATAATTACACTTGCCTAAGCGTAACGGCAATATTTATTGGATTAGATGCGATTGCTATCGTAACACCAAGACGCGAAAGCGTGTACTAGTCAAATGAGCCAAGAATGGGGACTAGATTTATATCTAAAGAACCAAATATTTTCTTGGGATTATAATATGATAGGCTCGTTTCACATCTCATAAACGCCTTGACGTCAATTAGTAGTATTAGAGACTTTTTAAATGCAAATTTTGACAATTTAGAAAATATCGACCATTTAACGTGAAATGGTGATACGAGTGCAATATACTCACCATAAAACAATAAAAAAATATACGTACGGGTATGTATAGGATCTTCAGTACCGATGAGTGCTCTGCCAAAAAGCTGTACTAAGAATAAGTATGACAAATGCAACGTAATGTGGGGTTTCGGTTCTCAGTGGCAAGCAATCTTATAACTGAGGCAACAGTAACTGTTAGTAGTAACATGGGCAAAAAAAAATTACTCGTTTTACTACCGGTAGCAAGACTGGTAATTTGGTAATGTAAAGCTGAAGTGGGTCTCTAGTATTATCTAACTAGCTCTTGGGCACAATGTACCAATCCGGTCCAAATAGCCACAGCCTTTATCCTCTCGTACCCAGAGCCATTGGGGTCACGCTGTATCAGTGCAGGATGTGATGACATTTGGATGCGCGCGCGTCGCTCGCGCTGACGCCATCGCGCATCCCAGCCAACTTGGCCAGGGTTAACCCTTTTTTTTTAAAAAAGAATATTAGCCAAGCTGAAGTTGACTAATATTCTCCTATCCCCTCCAAAATATGCGGAAAGCTTGTGCTAGGAGTGGGTACGACAATAGTGCAACGGGTGGGGTACGAACCTGCAACCTTTCAGTTTTCAGTCCGCACCTTTAACCGTTAGGCTATTGAGGCTTAACTAGGCTTTGACTATTTTATGCTGCTATGTTAGCTTTTGCCCAAGACTTTTTTTTATTTTTAGCGAGCAAACGAGCAGGCGCGTCACCTGATGTTAAGTGATTACCGCCGTTCATGAACATTTGTAGCACCAGAGGCACTACCATTGCGTTGCCAGCTTTTTGGGAATTTGTTGGTCCGCCCCTTGAATAACCCCATGTTGTAGTTTAGTGAGAACACCGTCGCGAGAAGTTGGTTTCACAGTTTCAAAGGACGTGGAAAAAAGATTTAATCTACGTGGCGTTAGTTTTTTAAAAATTAATCGTATTCCCGGTATAAAAGTAGTCTATAATATCACTCTCTAGGTTCTCAATTATTGCGAAATATCACGTTGATCCTATCCATATAGGACCAACGTGATCCATATATGTATTTTTTTTTTTTTTTTAATTTTTTATTGAAGTGTTAACCTACACTTAAAGGAAATAACCTAATAGATTTATAAATACATATCAAAAATTCCGAGGCCGGCGGGATTCGAACCCACATCTCTCTGGGAATCGCGCCCGAGTGTGTTATCCGTTACACCACGGCGAACCACACGTCAGCCACGAAATTAGTGATATGTATCTACTTTTTCAATCAGTTTTATAGCAACTGTTAGCGACATCTAGTAGCGACACATTATATCCATATATGTATATCCTATACATATAGGATAGAATATATATAGGATACTATGTGTAGTATGCGCCATAGCTCTGTTGCAGCATGATTGAAGGACAAACCAACGAACAAGCACACTTTCGCATTTATGATATAAGTAAGATTAGTAGGATGTAGTAGGACTTTAATCTATACTCAAATTAGCTTTGGCCCAACCTGACTTGTGAAAGAGTTAGGTTTTGAAAAATCCCGCGGGAACTCTCTGTTTTTCTAGGATAAAAAAATCGTAACTCTCCTCAACGTTGCTGCGCGATTGAAAGACAAACCAACAAATAAACACACTTTTGCATTTACAATTAATATTAGTAAGGATTCGTCACCTAGGGAAACTATAAATTTTAATTAAACCCTTTTAGGTATAGGGTAAAGATGCCGAATATGAGATACCATTTACATATTCGGCCATAAAAAATAAATTATTGCACTAATGACAATGAAAATTATTTATATTCGATAAATATTTAATGAAGTTTATCCTTGAAAGACCGTTTGGTGCTAGGTATAATAGATTTTTTTTTATATCAGATAATATTAAAAAAGTTAGAAATTACGTCTCAGGGAAATGATCTCCTATTATGAGATACCAAGGGTTTTTAATATGAGATAGTATAGATTCAGAGAAAAAGGAAAGAAATCAATTCAAAAAACTTTTTATTGGCGATATTTATCAATCTACAACATCGTACTACTAAATAAAAAGGTTTTAGTAACAACTTAATAATATATTATCATGTGCTTGTGCCAAGTGCTTGATGTTCTTCAGATGTAGATGTAACCCATAAAATCGTTAGTCCAACTTTACAATATTTTTCTATTTTTGCTTCTAAATAGTCATAAAAAGCTGAAGGTCATCCCATGAACCTTGACAAATACTTCTGCATTAGCATCTTTTTTGAAATAACGATCTAGGATACTCTTAAGAACATCGAAAGTTTTGACGCTATTAAGTAACATATTTGTTTGCTTCGCACTGCACTCATGGCCCGTTTTATACGGCATCGTGGTCCTAGGACTTCTTTGACCGACGGCATCTAGAAAAAGAGGTTTTTAAATAGTCGTATTTCTTTACATCCTAATATGGGATATCTCATTTAAGGAGCCCCCACGTGTCTCATATTAGGAAAACACCCAAATTTAAAAACTAGGCTGCCTATTATTTCTTGACGAAGAAAATACAACTAAACTGCAAATGCATTATAAAATTAATCATATAACTGATACAATGACTGTAAATTTAAATAATTTAGTGTGACTATAAAGTTGTAACATACCTCGTTAATATTTGGTGTCAAAAATCGGGTTTTGTGGTTTCGTAAAAATCCGCACGTACACAACCTGACTTCGCCTCGAACTGGGAAGCACCAACACATGTTTCGGTCTGTTGCCACGCGGCTTCTGGTGACAGTATCGCCAAATAGCTGCGGCGATTAGTTTCGCCAAAACCTAACTATCTCATATTTGGCAACTATCTCATATTCGGCATCCTTACCCTATTAGATCTACAGATGACGCCAACCCTATTTGATGGTAGGTAGCGATATAAATGACAATGCCGATGCCGATAGCTAGGTCCGTAATATAATTAATGAGTATGTAGGAAAAGTATGAATCATTCGCGACAACAGACGCGCATGCAAATCGCCATTCATCCGTAAAAGAGCGATGGCGCCGCGGAAGTGTGCGATTAACTTAAAAAAATCACGTAGGCCACTTGCGGAGTTTTTTAAAAAGAATATTATCCAAGCTGTATTTGACTAATATTTATTTATTTATTTATTTTTTATGTTTTATGTACATATAAGGATTTACAAGACAACATATATTAGAAGAAGTAGACATAGGTGAATATCCTACTATCCCCTGAAAATAAGCGGAAAGCTTGTGCTAGGAGTGGGTACGACATACAGTAGTGCAACGGGTGGAATTCGAACCTGCGACCAACGGTAAATATCCCAACGCGTTCTAGGTGCGGACTGAAAACTGAAAGGTCGCAGGTTCGAACCCCACCCGTTGCACTATTGTCGTACTTACCCACTCCTAGCACAAGCTTCTCGCTTATTTGGAGGGGAGAGGAGAATATAAGTCAAGTTCAGCTTGGCTAATATTCTTTAAAAACACTGCAGCAAACTGATTAACAAGACAGGTAACATGTACCTATATCGTACATAGACCGGCCATAAATTCACGTTGAGGTTGATTTAAATTTTTAATTTACACGTCTTGTTATTTAAATCCTTCATTAAAATGCATACCGTGTGAAGCGTATTAGTTAAGTTGTACTTACATTTTACCCACGTCATAAGTAAGTTCATATCATCTCCCTATTACTTAGGTATGTTATGAGTTTACAAGGATGTAAATATAATTGTTTTCCCTATTAATAAATGCAGTGTCCACTAGCAAGTAACTACCACAATTTCTAGCAATATTCAATAAGAATCTTGCTGAAACTTGCAGGAATTGACTTGCTGCAATTTTGTACACAGTACAAGTGCAAGAGCTGACTCTAAGGTACCTAACTAGGAAACTAATTAGTGTATTTACAGCTTTATCCCTGGTAATATTCCAGTGCCATGGAATCTTTTCATAACCATCGACCACAAGAATAGTTCTCCCATTATAATATATTCATACGATTTCAATACTTATTTTGAATTGTTTAAAGTTAACAGTTGCTTGCTAGTTTTATCAGCATACCTACATAGTTTCATGATAAGAATATTATGTATTGTAATAGCGTAAATAGGTATGTATAGATAGTTATAGGAAACAAATAATTTGTATTTATTTGCCTCATAATTCAATGATAATAATTATGCTATGATGTCATAGACGGTGGTTAGTAAAGTTCTTAAGGTCTGTAGCATATTACCGCGGAACGAACATTGAGAACATGAAGCTATAAATTTTTTTTGATTCTTCCTTGATTGAGAACGAAGGGACGATTACATAGCCACTATTACTAGCTGATGCTTCGCGTAGATTTAGTTTTTTTTTTTAGTTTTTTTTTATATTTTTAGCGAGCAAAAGAGCAGGTGGATCACCTGATGTTAAGTGATTACTGCCGCCCATGAATATTTGTATCACCTGAGGCACCAACAATGCGTTTTTAAAAATCCCGTGGGACCGAGATTTTTCGGGATGGAAATAGCCTATGAATTTATTTCATGTAGGCTAACCTGTAGCTTTTATGACACGTCATGACTCTACCACTGGTTCGGAATGCAGATTCTGCTGAGAAAAGCCGGCAAGAAACTCAGCAGTTGCTCTTTTCAGAACAAAATACTTATTACAATATTAATGTATAGCTGGGCAATACCTGAACCTTCTCATTTTAGATTAGAACCTCCTCCTTTTTTGAAGTCGGTTAAAATGCATTGATGCAGTAGGGACACCATAAATTCAGCCAATCAGAGGTCCGTGTGATTGTTACAGTGATGCTATAATTTTGACATAATCCCATAAAAAAAAACGATATCGGCCGAATTGATAACCTCTTCCTTTTTGGAAGTTGGTTAAAAAGACCTTCATTCACTAGTAGAGTAGATAGAACTATACAGTAATGCAGTTTAACATTTCAGCGGAAATTTTGTTATCGACCTCGTTATAAATAATTGCCTCTGTATAAACGATTGTATTCATACTTTTCATTATAATTAAATGAAAGCACGGCTCTGTCGGTAATTTTTTGATCAATTTGTTAATTAACGTTATCTGTGGTTAATAGTTTTGACGTAGGCACATGAAAGAAACGTTTTAACTACATTGTAATAAATTAGAAATGATTTTGGTTATGAATAAGGAACTCAGTAATTAATATTTTTAGTCAATTACTTGATTAATAATTTAATAGGGTAGGGTAGATAATAATAATTAAAATCCTACTTTTGAACTGACTTGTAAAGAAGGAGGTAAAAATGCATGCTTCCTCACGATGCCGCGATATTTTTCTTTGCCATTCAAGCATGTGATATGTAAAGTCATGTGTCATTGTGCCCGGGATCGAACCCGCGACTTTCCTACCGACCGACCGTCATCCAGACCACTAGGCTATTCGGCCATAAGTAATCCAAAAAAAAAAATGCCTTGTGCAGTTGGCCGAAAAAGTCAAAGGTCCTTAGAACATTGTATAAAGGATGTATTTCTAATCACACTATAATATTATAAAGGCGAAAGTTTGTATGTGTGTGTGTGTGTATGTTTGTTACTCCTTCACACAGTGGCGTATTCGTAGTGACGAATTAACCGATTTGGCTTAAATTTGGAATCGAGATAGCTCATACTCAGGATTAACACATAGGCACATTTTATATACGCAACATTTTGCAACGAGATATGTAGTAAACTGCAAGTCATTGGTACGAGTATATCATTGGTCAGTTTTAAGCCATGGTTTTAGGCCGTTGTTTAGAATTCAAAACGCCACACGGGCAATTAAACGCGTCGTACCTATTTGGGAAAACGCGTGTTGAATGCAAATTCTATCGCCAATCAGCTCGATTTGTTTACGATATGCGAAATTATTGTTCTTTGACACATATATTTTTTTGGCAACGGACATAATCCATTACAGACAGCCGGACAGACGCGCTTACGCATTTATAATGTTAGTAAACCATACTAAGAGAGACTAGGGGTTTAACCGATTTCCCTTCCAAGTTAGCCCACCACCATCGTCACTTACTATCAGGTGAGATTGCAGCTAGCAGCAACGCTACATACGATCCCTTACCCAATTTAAAAAGTTTGTCGCAGACTCAAAATTAGTTACTTACATTAGTTTAGGAGCTTAGCTAGTAAGACTAAAAACTTCCCGCGGGCTCTCATTGATTTTCTGGGATAAAAAGTAGCCTATGTCACTCTCCAGTTCCTCAACTATACCCATGCAAAAAATCAGGTCGATCCGTTTCTTTGTTGCCGCGAGATTGAAGGACAAACCAACAAACAAACACACTCTCACATTTATAATATTAGTAAGGATTTTTTAGGGATTTTTCTCTTTTTGGTTGCTTCTATTGCTATTCTATTCTTCCTTCAAATCGTGAGAATCTCGTACGAGTAATCAAACTTGTATACCGCCAGTGCACGAAGCGGCTGTAGTATTCAAATCTCGTAACGCACCTACTCTATACATACATTCCGGCGGATGTCTATAAACTTCTTGACGTTATGCAAAATGTTATTGTTCTCGGTGTATAGAGTGGCTACTGGCTAGACGTAGAGGTTTCTTCAGTGAGAAAGTCTCTAGATCCAGCCACTCTGTCGCCCGGCCACTGTCAATGTCTCCCTCCGAACCCAACTAACAAAATGGTCTTAATGTAAGTCATATAAGAATTGTGTAACCGTTTTCGAAAAACTGAATGGCATGAAAATAAGTCTCACAAACGCTTATACAACGCGATTTTGGCGCAGTTACTATTTCGACCTATACGCAGAATAGAGTTACTTCTGCAAAATCCTTACTTTACAGGAGAGCGATTTGAAGTTTGTCTTGCCTGTAACTTTTTTCGTTATTTTTCTAGAGAATTGATTCTCATAGTATACTTTTGGAACATTATTATGCATTGATTACTATCAATAAACTCAATGCAAAACCCATAATTTGGAATTTAGGTGTTTCTATATGCATATGTGACGATTTTTTGCGGATGTCTCCATGTTCTATATGTATATGTAACCTTATACTTGGGAAAAGTGTTCGTACCATGTCTATATATAACTTTTTTTTATGGAAATACTAATCTTCAAACGGTCTTATTTGCTGTAAAGGATGAAATATAAATACAAAATAAACATTGTTTCTTATTTCATAATAACACATTTATTAGTAAAAAAAATTCAACATAATTTGACTAATTTTTTTAATTACTAAGCATGTACCTACTATAAAATTGTCTTACAAAAAAATGTAAAAATTAATAATAAAATAACTGAAAGTACTTTGTATTTTATATAGGTAATACTAGCTTTTGCCCGCAACTTTGCTCACATTAAGTTCGATTTTTCAATCCCCTATTTTACTCCCTTAGGGGTTGAATTTTCAAAAATTCTTTCTTAGCGGATGCCTACGTCATAATAGCTATCTGTATGTCTTTCAGCCCGATCTATCCAGTGTTTTGAGCAATGTGATGATGATGAGTCAGTCAGTCAATTAGTCACCTTATCCTTTTATATATTTAGGAAATTAAATTTAGGAACTATTGTGTAAATATGTAAGTAGAATGTATTAATAATCCTACTATAGAAACCTCAAAATGAAACTAATAAATAAATAATATAAAACATAAACATAAATAACGTATTAGGAACTATTATTTAGCATTAATAATAATCCTATTATAGAAAACTCGAATAAAACCAACGAAATAAAATTGCTACAAGGACAATATATAAGTTCTTTCAGGAGTTTTAAAAATAGTACAACCGAATATTGGCAAACAAAAAGGTTTAAAAACATTTTCTCTATTTTCCACAATTTTTCTGTGCGATTTATTATTGGCAATCAATAAGAAATCAATCATATCTAAGTTCTTCTTCGACTGAGCGTTATCCCACTAGGTGGGGTCCGCTTTCCGGCATGCTTTTGCCCACTTTTCCCGGTCTTGTGCATCCAATTTTCTTAATTTATTGGCTCTCATATCGGCGCCTACGAGGTCCAGCCAGCGCTTTCTTGGACGGCCGCGAGATTTAGCTCCAGGGACGGCGATGTTAAGACATCTATTACCGACGTAGCTTTGTGGTTTCCGTGCTACATGACCATACCACCTTAGACGGGCTTCTTGCAGCTTATCTCCGATGTCACGGACACTGAGCCTGCCGAGGATGTGATCGTTGCGTTGCCGATCGCAACGTGTAACATATCTAAGTTATTTATGTCTATATTATTAATATTTTAATTGAATAGATATTTTAAATCACGAAGAAAATAATATTGTGGTGGCAGAGATCCACTGGGTACCGCGCAAAATGAAAATTTTAAATTAATCAAAATAATGAATTTGTAAAGAAGATGCGGCACATCATCATCTCTAGAGTCGTTAGGTGCACTGTAAGAGTTAGTTGTAGATGGTGATTGCGTCCAGTGATCATCATATGGTTAGAATAAAAGGCATCACGACAATTTATGCGTATTTAACGGAGAAGGCATGGGAGTCGGTACACATTTTGGTGATGATATTCAAGACAAATTCCCAAAGCTAACAGCAGGGGAATTTTCAAAGTTGGACCGAGTTAAAAGTGTTAGGTCTAGTTGTTGCAATTGCAGGCGACGGTAGACATTATTTATTATCTTTTATAGAATTTTCAGCAACATGGTGCAGCCTTATGGCTAGTTTTGTCAGTAGCAAAAACTGGTATTTATCATTATATGCCGGCTGCAGTATAGATAATCGACTGTCTCTTACAGTTCCATCTGATATATCAATCTTCCCATATATCAGGGACCTCTTGCCTAATTTTTTCAGCTCCCTGTGGTAGTGCTGTTATTGTAAAAGCTCCACTACTGACACTGCCATTTTCTGAAAACAAAAATTAACATCATTAAAACGTTAAAGCAATTAACTACAGAAAACAGGTCTAAATAGTTTTATGTAGTTTTTTTATAAATACTTAACATAAAAAAAAATATTAATTTTAGGCTTTTATGGTAGTTTTCAGTTGAATAAGGATATATATCTCAATGTCAAACCAAGAATAAATGAATATATACACATATACCTCATAATTTCAAAATAATTTCCCTCGAACAAAGTAACTTGTGCACATTGTCCCGATATTTTTTACATGATTTCCGAATAATAAAGTAGTATGGTAAAATAATTAATATTATTGATTACTTATTAAAATGTATGAATTAATGTTTAATAGGTGTAATGAATTGATATTTCTTTTTTTGATTGTTTTTTGTAGTAAAATCTAACATTCCGAGGTATAATGTTCTATATGAATGTGGAACCGTTTAACTTAATTATTTAGCTTTAAAAATATATATCTGTAAAAATTATTATATACAACTATCTAAGAGCAATCTATGTAATATAATTACAAAGCTGAAGAAAGAAAATTCCATTCACTTACCTGGAACATTCATTTTTCCATTTTTTTTATCTCCACGGCATTTGTCGTATTACTATATTCAATTTTTTTTGGCTTTAACGAAGGGAAGATCATATGTTTTGAGCGTGTATTTTTAAGTTTGAGCACATATAGTAAAAAATAATAACAAAATTAACATGAAAATAGCAGATAAAAGTGTGAGCGTGTGCACACTATCATTTCGGAGAACATGAATACAACTGCAGATGTGACCCTCCGATCGCGCTGATCTGGACAGTGAATACTGACACTTGTGCTGTCGGGCCCTTCTTCTTTGGAGAAATAAATTAAATGTACCTTTATTCGACTGGTATCTTTGGATCTACATAACTTTTTAAAATTTTGATTTCACTAGTAAATATTAGAGATCTTTTTAGGCTTAAAAATGCAATAAAAAATTTTTGTGCCATAATCATATATAACTCTATTCTACGTATAGGTCGATTTCTATAAAGTCGTATAGCTCCCTGGCGCAGTGATGAGCATTGTGGTCTTATAACTGGGAGGTCTTGGATTCCCGGCGGGGCAATTTGGGACTTTCTAAATTGTCTCTGTCTGGTGGGAGGCTTTGGCCGTGGCTAGTTACCATCCTACCGTCAAAGACGTGCCGCCAAGCAATTTAGCATTCCGGCACGATGGCGTGTTAGGAGTATGGGTTGAATGTACACTGCCATACCCTTTTCAAGTTAGTCCGCTACCATCTTAGACATCCTCACTTACCATCAGGTGGCACTCAAGGACTTCTTGTCAAATAAAAAAAAATGCTGCGGCATTATCTTAAATTGATTTCTATAGTGTGACGATTTTAATCATTTGTGATTGGCTGGTATAGTTCTTGCAATTCACGAGGTCGTGTGGCTCATGGTTGTGTGTGTGTCGTCTATATAAGTGGGAGCGAGAGCAATACGCGCATATAATTACGCAATATGCATGTTCAAGTAAAGCTCACGCGCCATCGTGATTTGAAAGAACTATACTCTCTTGCTACGGGTTAAAACTAGGATTGTAACGGAGGCTGTCTTAGCGGAGGTAGAGGCGGATGCGGAGGTAAATGACTTTGCCTCCGCGGATTCAAATTGAATTCATGAATTATTTAACAAATAGAAAGTCAAAGTCTTTATACAAAATAGGTACATTCACATATAGTACATTTTCTTATATAACTTAATTGGTAAATAATCAAAACAAAGAAGAGGTAAATTATATTTCAACGAGCAACAGTTTTACTTTTGCGTCGATGTCTTGAAAATCCACCGGAAAAGACGAAAATTTGAATGGTATATTTGTATGGATCTCAATAAATAAAAAAAAAGGGTTCGACGTGATATTTTGTATTGAATATAGTCGAGTTCTTGGAGAGTGACAAAGACTAACATTTATTATGTACCAGAAAAATAGAGTGTTTTCGCGGAATTTCCAAATTCCACGCAGATGAAACCCTAACGTTTCAATAATATGCCACATTGCAGCATGGGGAAAACATTTTTTGTGAACAACATAAGTGTGCAAACTACTTTATTTGTAACTCGTCGGATCAGACAAAGGGTTCCGTGTGCTTAGAAACTGTTTTTTTACGATCCCGACATGATCCCGACTTAATGATTCACAGCGCGCAACGTCCTGTATATGAATCGTACGTAAAATTTCTACAGATGTGCCAACAAGTCGCCTGCCAACAATTTCTAAGCAGGTCCTTGATTTTGACATTTAAATCTTAACTTCATACATTTTGTGAATTTTCTAGGACAACTTAATTTATTACAAATGCGGGTAAGTTTGATTACAAGTTTCTCTCAAATTAAAAATTTACAGAATTGTACGTATTAATGATTCAGGATTAGGATATAAATCTAGCGGAATTTCAGCGCAATCTTAATCTAATATTGTCTGATCCTCTAGCTGCAATAGCTGTCACAGAGCATCTAAAAATGAAATTCAAGCTTCTCAACGGTACAGCTTTGACTTGCGCAAGCTTTACTTTCGGCCGCCTGAGCAACCTCTTTAGCAGCGGAACGATCGCTCAGGCGACAGCAGCCGACGAGGCGAGATCGGGCGCTCTGACTAAGTTGTTAGAAGTTGGAACGTGTATTGATTTTAGTATGAATCGCCCATAGTATTTTGTTTTAGGGTAGTTAGTGTACTATACTTAGTTGCGTCCTTGGACCGCACGGCGCCGATCGTGTTAGTAAATCTTCTTGAATAATATTATTAATAATTGTTAATAATATTAATTGTGCGCACTATTAAAGTGTCTTTCAATACAAGCGCCGCTAATGTAAACAAGCAACGTATTATTTATTCAAATTATTATTTATTACGTTTAAGGTAATAATAGTCCTGTTAGGGTCATTGTCCTTTATAGATTATACTATTATTCGTAAATAATTGCAAATAGTACGCGATCTTTTTCGCAACCGCAAAGGATGTTGTACCAAATGAGTACGATAATTTTTTTAACATCGATGTCAACAATAACAAATTGACAATTTAAAAGTAAATGTAAAGTTCACTTTATTGTTTGCACAATGCTCTATTAGTCGCGAATTCTTTGAATATAATATTTTTCATTAAAAGATTTTAAAAAATATTACTTTTTTGTTAAAAAAAAATCTTTTTTAATTTAAACTTAGTACACGTGTAATTTTTAATTTCCAGTTAGCTTCTTTTCCTCTGAGGGTCTGCGCCGTCTGTAACTCTTATTTTTGAAAACATCAACTAAACTTCGATAAAAGTTAGTCTTCCGTACGAGAAAATTAGTACGAAACTTTTGAATTGCTTCTTTAAATTAATTTTACATAGATCAATCTAACTTGGCAAACCTATATTCGCTAAAAAACGGTCTAAAGTGGGCTTTTCGATTTTTTTACATTGATATCATTTTTAATTCTTAGTTTGAATTTACTTGAAACAGGTAGCAAATGCTACAGATGATTCTGTAACGAACTGGAACAGTCTTCGACCCTCATTGCGAAGGAAAAAAAGATGAAAAAGAAATTATAAGTTGACAAATCTAACGAACTCCTAACCGGCTATAACTTAGATCGCGCGTATTGTAAATATTATATTGGTGGCAGCTGTCATTGAAAGGTACTTTTAGGTAAACTCAAAGCGAAGGCTACCGTGTGAAAACCGACATAATTAATAAATTATAACTATTATAGCTATGTATATATAATTATTTTTAATGTGCAATAGTTTATTGAAACGGCGGAAGCGATAAGGTCCTATCGCGAATTGACAGAGCTTTAGGTCTCGACGTTCAGTTTAATAAATTACAAAGCGTTATTAAGTTGATCTGTTCAGTATGGAACTTCGAATAGTGTTAATGTTATTGATTGTCGCACCTGTGTTTTGTGATGCGGAAGTGAAAGAACTTGATGAGCGTGATGTGGGTGTCTGTGCCGAAAAAAATCGGTGAGTTGTTTGGTTGTGATGTTTTTTTGACTAGCTTTTGCCTGCGACTTCATCCGCGCGGGGTTAAATGTTTTAAAATCTCTACGTCACCTACTTTCAGCTTTGGTCCTGCGTGATTGAAGAACAAACAAACACTTTCACATTTATAATAGTGGTAGTATATACCTAATAGTAGCATTGGTATTACCTAGTAAATCCATAAATTTAGGACTGGTAGTCGCTACTGAGGGTAGGAAATCCCTATCAATCTTAAATCTATGAATTCAGTGATTATTATCAATTTATTATTACTTATCGGGGTCGCAAAAGGAGGTCATGTCAACCGCATTATGAACTTTACATCATTTTTTTAACCCAAAAAGGAGGAGGTTCTCAATTCAGTCAGTTTTTTTTTTCTTTTTCTTAATGTGCCGTCTCTTAGGCTAGTGTACTAGCCTAGCTGTCGTTAACGTTCGTTGGCAGAAGGTTGGCAATCATTAGGGCGATTTCAACTTTTGAGACCGCTGCTCTAAA
Source organism: Hipparchia sbordonii (assembly GCA_038048805.1). Taxonomy (NCBI): domain Eukaryota; kingdom Metazoa; phylum Arthropoda; class Insecta; order Lepidoptera; family Nymphalidae; genus Hipparchia; species Hipparchia sbordonii. Next base: position 14,056,216 of record CM076104.1, on the reverse strand, counting down.
TAGTGCTCTTGTGGTCCTCCCAAACCATTGGCGCAAGTTTTTTAGCCACGATATCCTTCTATACACCGATTTTTTTCTATACACCGATTTCTTCGGGGTGTCTGAACCGATTCGCGTGATTTATTTAACTTGGGAAATGGTCCCATAATTTTTTTTACCTTCAACTCCTTAAGTCTGATGTTGCAGGGGTACTTTCAATCTAAGCTGTGGGGATTTAGGAAATTTCGATTACGAATTAATATTGTTGGTTGTTGGTACCAAGCATAGACTATCTCATGGAGTTCTAGGTTCTAACTTTTCAATTCTGATGCTGTAGGGTACTGCCCATCTAAACTGTGAGAATTTACGAGCTGACATTACTATTTAATATTCTCGGTACAAAGAATCTATAGAATACATCATGGAGCCCTAGGTCCTGATCCTGATCCTGATGAGAATCCTGATGCGGCAGATCCCTGCGGCATCAGGATTGAGAAGTACTGCCCGCGTAAACTTTAGAGATTTAGAAACGGTCGACTACGCTTTGTAATTTTATTACAGATAACAAGCATATAGACTACGTACTAATATACTAGTATCAACACATTGTGCAGTCAGCACAGTTCCAACATTTCTCATGGTAATGGAGGAGGAACTTAGCGCAGAAGTCCATTGAAAGTCACGAAACGAGCCAATGTTTAATGAGATGATTACTTGCCTATAGAATCGAGTATGGATGAGTTTTAGTTCTGAGCTGAACACCCTACTTTTGACTTCAATTACAAGAAAATATAATAACTACGTAGTAGATACAAGAGCACAGCCAGCGTTATGGGCACTTTTCCTCGTTCCAGTGGTTTAGATGATATTTTTTATATTTAGCTTTTATTTTTAATTTTAATTTGTTAGTTTTCGTTTTAATTTAGAATTTAGTATTATATTATATTAAGTATTATTATTACATATTTTAGTTGTATAAATAAAAATAAAATTATTAAAAGCACAGTTGGAACAATTTTGTTTTCACTTGATGACGTGTTCTCAATTAGTATTCAATTAAAAATTTAAAGGATCACATTAATTTTGTAGGCTGTTAATAATAACAGAAAAGCTAAAATTAAAAATGTTTTAGCTTTTAAATTCTAATTTGTAGAGAACTAGTATTAGGTCCTTTTTAACCGACTTCTTAAATGTACCTTTTCACTTTCCTTGCTCAAATATTTTAAAAATAACTATTACTAAATTTAGCTTTATTACCTTTATTTGACTCAATTAAACATATTCTTGAAATCTTGAGAACCGTGTTTTGCAAAAAATATATTGTATTTTTTTATTTGTTACAGAGCTGGCGAAACAGAGGTATGTGTTTTTGTTACGTATTTTTATTTTCACTGCACAAATATATTTTTGTTACGAATTCAAATCAAACTTTAAGTTCCCATTTTTATTTAACTAAAGAATATGTAAAGTGTTATCTTAACTTAAATTGTACCCGGTAAAGCAACTCTATTATCCTATTAATATTATAAATGCCAAAATTTGGGTGTATGGATGGATGGATGTTTATTATTCAATCACGTTGCAACGTCTGAACCGATTTGGCTAAAATTTGACACAAAGATAGATTGTAGTCTGAAATAACATATACTAGACTATTTTCTATCTCAAAAAATAAGAGAGTTCGCGCGGGAATTGAAAAACCTTAATCCACGCGAACGAGTCGAGTGTTTAGGGTATTAACTAGTAGATTAGAATTTGTAGTATTATGTAATTAAAGCAATCAATATTTTCAGCTTGTATGCTGTGATGGTTACATTTTTGGCAGAAAGGCCGGCCGAGTCTTTTGCAAGCCACTATGTAGACCCAGCTGCGGAAAGCATGGTGAATGTGTCAAGTACAACCAGTGCAAATGCAAGCCACCCTACGTGTTTAGAGAAGGTACATGCCTTCTACCCGTGACATGCGATAACCCATGTATAAATGGGCGATGTGTAGCCTTTAACACTTGTTTATGTAACCCTGGCTATAAAACAAGAAACGCAACCTATTGTGAACCAGAATGCACACAACCTTGCGTTAACAGCATATGCACAGCTCCAGATAGATGTCATTGCTTAGACGGCTACACAAGCAAAAACCAATATGAATGCACACCAGTATGCAATGAATGCGGAAACGGTGAATGCATTGGTCCTAACATTTGTAAATGTAATGACGGTTATGTTAGACAAGGTAACAAATGCGTACCAATCTGCGAAGGAAATTGTCCACACGGCCAATGTTTGAAACCTGGTGAATGTATCTGCGATCCGGGTTACACAAACGATCCAATAGACAAATTAATCTGTCGACCAAACTGTGAACCTGGTTGTGTCAACGCAACATGTGTTGCACCCAATCGATGTTCATGTATAATTGGCTACACGCATACAAGTGCATCAGCTTGTAAACCAAAGTGCGACTATTGTTCTAATGGAGATTGCATTGGACCCAATATATGTAGTTGTCATAAAGGATATGCAATGATAGGAATAAAATGCAAGCCAGTTTGCTCGGAAACATGCGTCAACGGATTTTGCTCGGAGCCAGATAAATGCACATGCCTTCCTGGATATAGCAATAAAGACACTAATAGTTTTGTATGCAAACCTGAATGTGAAGCCTGTGAAAACGGAAAATGTGTATCACCTGGTCTATGTTCATGCAGTGAAGGATACGAGAAACGCAACGGCACTTGCAAACCCAAGTGTTCACTAACATGTGTAAATGGATATTGTAAAGCACCTAACGAATGTGAATGTCCTGCTGGTTACAAAATTAAAACGACGCTCGAATCTTCTGTCTGTTATAAGCCTTGTGTGGTACCTTGTGATGATGGGATCTGCAATATCAATGGGGAATGTATCTGCCCTTACACATACAGTAATGATACTGGATGTCGCGCAAACATAAACGAAACGTAAGTATGTACATACTAGTAGTAGTAAAAATGAAATCAATACTAAGGGAAAAATAGACAAAGCCATTTTTATAAACGCTACAAGAGATATTTAGGAATCTTCTCTAAACGTGCATATAAACGCTTATATTTATTATATTAATATTTTCTTTAGCCTGTTTCAACTCTCATTTGTGAAGCCACATCATATAATTCGTTTCTTATTTCAGGATCGATTGTAAAAGTTGCGAAGGGAATTGTACAGAAAACTTATGTAGGTGTTCTGATGGCCGACCTTGTGAAATGCTTATCGAAGCTCCAAGAACAGGGTAAGAGTTCGTCAAATCAAAAATCAATTTCGAAGATTGTAATTTTATAAACTCTCGAATTCAATGAAAATTAGAATTAATTAAAGTTTGTTAAAGTGAAAGTTGAATATTAAAACCTTGCTTACTAATTGTTGTAAGAAATGAAATATATAGTAAATAAAATTGATATCTTAATTGATACTTAATCATGACGTCGCCCATTTCAAAATCTTGGTACCCCAACGTCCATCCAACACATACCTACATAATGGATGGAGGTCAGGGAAAAAAGGTGCTGATATAGTAATACGCACTTAGAAATGCAGTGGACAGACACTAGATTGAGGATACTCAAGATCCTGATGTGTGTAAATTTCTAAAACAAATCTATGTCAAGCAATGGATTTCTATGGGTAGACGCTAACTACCAATTATATCAAAGCTATTTCTTGTCTTCATTGTTATTTTATGTGCCCACAGGTTAGCTGGTCTGGAATTAACGTGGATTCTGGGCGCATGTATTGGAATACTTCTCTTCATCTTTGTGATCGCAATTATGGGACAAATGTGGCGAAAAAGGCCGAACGTGAAAGCAGCACATGCTGGTGAGGACCTACTTTTTTGCTAACTAGACTTTGTCCACGACTTCAACTGCGTGGATTTAGTTTTTTTTATATCAGTAGGCTCAGGGTCGCTCAGTGGTCGATGGAAAAAGCTACGTTCGGAGTATTACTGCTAAATCAAATCAGGAATGAGGAGATCCGTAGAAAAAAAAGTTACTGACTTGAATTGATGGTTTTTGGGATGCTAGAGCAGCTAGATGAAATTAGATGAGTTTCTAGGAGCGGCTGGATACAAATATGTGGAACTTGGAAGTCTATGTAAGACATTATGTCGAGCAGTGGATGTCTATCAATTGACAAAGCAGAATAAGATATCCGTAGATACTTTGATTTCCTAGCAAACAATCCAGGCCAGATAACTCCTTGTAGACTTCTACCTACCTGCGAAAGTCTTACTTAAATAGGTTCAGACATTTAAGAGAATAATCTCTAAATCGTAGAAGCCGGACACAGACGGACTTCAATTTTATTTATGTGTGATAAACATTTTTAAATATGCAAGTAGATTGAAATTACGTTATTTTTGATGAAGTGTAATTTAATTTTTGCTCCATTTTATTAGTCATATCATATCAGAGTTTCTCAAATTATCTTGCAGTTAATACTGCGCTTGTTATTATTTTTTCATATTATATTTTAACTAGTGCAATATTTCATTTGGTCAGTAAATAAACTGATTATTATTTAGAAGATTGATTAGGATTTAAAAAAGTTGTTGATGTATTATATGAGTCGACTAGTTTCAAAGGCGGCAATCTGTCGTTTTGGTCTGAAATAAGTTATTGGTGTGGCAACACAGATAATTTTGAATAAAAACGTTGTCTTTTGACTCTAATTATCAAAACCGGCATTATGCCATTGAAAATACTCTTCTAAATCTAAGGTTGGGATCAAATCTAGCAATCTGTCGAAATTTCAAATCAAAGCCGGCCATCTTATGTGGTTGACCAATCAGAAGCGTGTAATCATACGCACGGTTTAACGGCTCACGGAACATTGCTCGCTGTATATTTTATTGCATTTTAAATCAATTACTTACTAAAACTAACAAAATAGCCTGGAACTATCACCATGGACATCCACCCCAGCGTTGTTACAAATAAGTTTACACGAAAACGCAAGAGAAATCCTGAAAATTGGTCAAGAAACCGGGCCAAGATATTGAAGTAAGTATAGCCTCAGGGTTGTCATTTTTTGTCATGTTGCGTGTAAGATGTATTCAATGAAATCCTAATATCCTAATAATATAATAATATAATAATAGTAATAATAGTATAGTAATAATAATAATTAATAATAATAATATTATAAATGTGAAAGTGTGGATGTTTGTTAGTCAATCACGTCGCAACGACGTAACCGATTTGACTGAAATTTGGCACAGAGATAGATTATGGCCGGGAATAGGACATAGGCTACTTTTTATCCCGGGAAATAAGAGTGTTCCCGCGGGAATAAAAAACCTTAATCCACGCGGACGAAGTCGCGGGTATCAGCTAGTTATTATATAAAAAGAACTATCATTGGCTACATTCTTTGTTTCTTTTTATCCGACTACGGCAAAGCCAAAAGGAAGGGTGGTTAATATTTTTGCAGTCTATGTATGTATGTACGTCTGTATGTTGGCACTTATGTATGTTCCACCATAGCGTCTAAAGTACTGAACCGATTTTGATGAATAACGTGTCAATCGATTCGTTATTATAGTCCGGGTGACATAGGCTACACTTTACCCGAACAAAATCGATACGGCAGATTTTACCTCGATTTTAAAACCATAAAAGTGGGCACTTTGAAATTTTTTCCCTAGTCGAGTTACATTTTTTCAATTAAAATGTCTTAAGTACTGCTTGTTGTTTTAGATACTCACCGAAATCGTTGCCTGAAAAAGTGTGTGACCACAACACCAAGGCCCTTAAGTGTGCCACACTTACAATGGCCAATTTAAAAAATATACAAGAGGTGTTTTATAAAAACAAAACCAAAAAGGACCAAGATTCCATTATTTTAAAATATTGTTCCATTGAACCAGTGGCGCGTAGAGCAGGGTTTAAAGGAAAAAAATCCACTATTACTAGGTATGCTGTGTATCTGCATAATAAGAAAGTGCCAATTTGCCAGAAATTATTTCTAAGCATATTTGGAATAACAAAACATAGAGTGGCATACGTCATGAACAGATTTTTTCATGCTGGAGATTTTATAATTAATGAAAAACGAGGTAAGCGCTTGTTTTTTTAAACATTTTCTACATCACAGATTTACTTAGCTGGGCTTTAACTTTGCCAACTTGAATAACCTCTTTATTGAATTTTAGGTGGAAATCGTAAGGAGCATATGTACGTCGCTCAAAAACAATCTATTCACAACTTTATACAGAAGCTAAATTGTATTGAATCACATTACTGCAGAAAAACGAAAACGGCAGAACGAAAATATTTATCTTCAGACTTAAACATCAACAAACTTTACAACATCTACAAAGATAGTGAGTATTCAAATGCTGCTGTTAAGAAAAGCTATTTCCGGCATATATTTAATTCCTGCTATAATTTGGGCTTTGGAACTCCAAAAACGGATGCATGTTCTAAATGCTTAGAGCTTGCTGGAAAAATAGCGTCTGAAAATGATTCTCAGAAGAAAGCTTTATTAATAACAGAGAAAAGAGTACACTCTTTACGAGCAAAAGCTTTTTATGAAAAGCTTAAGGAAGTTTCGGATGGCCTCAAAATTTTGTCCTTCGATTGTCAGAAAAATCTCCCTTTGCCAAAGCTTCCTGACCAAATGTCGTATTACTCACGACAATTATATTTTTATAATTTTACCGTGGTGGAAGGTGCCTCCAATATTCCCCTTGGCAAGGAACGTGTGTTTACCTACCATTGTATGGAGAATGAGTTTCATAAAGACTCAAATTTAGTCGCTTCAGCCATTACGCACAGGCTGAATGATACAGATTTGGTCAACATCACCAAAATTCGTTTGATTGCAGATGGCTGCGGCGGCCAAAATAAAAACAGCATACTGGTAGGTACATGCTCTAAATGGCTGTTGGACCATCAAAATATTAAAGAAATTGAATTGGTGTTCCCAGTGACTGGGCATTCTTTTATGCCTGCCGACAGACAATTTGGCATCGCCGAAAAAAAAATGCGAAAAATGGATGTCATATTACACCCTGACATAATTAAAGAAGTTTTGGGAGAAACATCGACTTTGATAAAACTCGGCAGTGACTGTCCAGTTTTTAACTGGAGGGAAGCTGTTAAAAATGTTTTAAAGCCCACTACGTCGTGGTCGTCTATGGCATTTAAGGAATGCAAAAGATTTATTCTAAGACGTTCAAAAATACCAGGCAATGTTCTGGTAAGAGGCGAACTTTATTACAAAAGTGACATAGCAAAAGCTATAAACGTATGTCAACGTAATAAAACCATCCGTAATCTAATACCACAACAACTACCCAATATAGTTCCCGTGAATAAACAAAAATTAACGGATGTCAAAAAGTTGCTACAGAAACATTTCGGCCCGGATTGGAGGGATATTACAGTTTTGTCTTTTTATAATGATATATTTAATGCGCAGGAGTCTCTTACTGCGCCAGAAATAGAAGAAAATTATTGCAATGAAACTACGGACGAAGTTCAGGACCTGCGTATATAATTATTATACATAATATAAAATACTAGCGGACGCCCGCGACTTCGTCCGCGTTGGTAAATCACCACAATTTAGGTTGGCAGAACCCCTGCAGACTCAGGATTGAGGAGTTGGGTCCTAGAATTCAACGATGTAGTCTTTACTTGATACCTAATATAACTATTCATAATCGGCAGTTCCTAAATACCCACAGTTTAGGAGGGCAGTACCCCTGCAGCATCAGGATTGAAGAGTTGGAACCCGAAATTTTTATGGGAGCATCTTGCAAAGTTTTTGTTTCAATAAAAAAAAAAGATTCACGCAAATCGGTTAAGAAATCACGGAGATATTGATATACAGAGGTAGAAAAACACAACTCCTTCTCCTCCTTTTTCGAAAGTCGGTTAAAAAAGTAGCCTATACTATGCCCGATAATATCAGCTATCTTCCAATGAAAGTCTCGTCAAAATCGGTCCAGCCGTTCCCGAGATTAGCGGCAACAAACAGACAGACAGACAGACAAAAATTTTAAAAATTGTTTTCCTGTTATAAGTACCGTATTTACTTTCGTATGCAGTTAGTAAAAAGCTGTTCTTTTGATATTACAAACAGACACTTCAATTTTATTTATTTGTATAGATAATTAAGTAAGTATAATAAAGTTATTGAAATAAGGCATTTTTAATGTTTGGTTTGCTTCATTTTTGTTTGTAATCTAATAATTAATTATACTTAGAAATATGTAGTAATAATATTGTACTGGATAATTTTAAGTATATTTTGAAAATTTTAATTAGAGGAAGCATTTTTATTTACCCCAAAACAAAATTAAAATGTGTCTGTCTATCAAATCTAAAGCGACCCTTTTTTTCTCATGTAAATTTCATACAGATCTGATGAATAGTTCCAAGATGGAATGGGAAACCTAAGCAAGGAACAGCGCATCAATCGTGATCAGTGTACTATGATAATAAAAAGTAGATTTTTAATTAAACATAGTACATTAGGTATGGCTTTGGTACATAAGGTAAGCTCATCTGAGTGCGCAGAAACCGGGTTGGTAAAGTATAAAATAAATAGTTCCATACTTTTTATTAAAGTGATAGCCCTGATTTTAAAAGTAAGTGTTTGGATTCAAAAACGGCTATCTGCACATTAATCATTTCCAAAAGCGGCATTCTTAAAAGTTTGGCTTCAAAGCTGGCAATCTTTAGAATTGAAACAAAATTTATGACTAGTGCATATTAACTAAAGATATATTAGGACTTTAACTAGACCTTTTAGGCACATAAGATTATATTAGAATTGGTTTCGTAATCGCACGAGCGATATAAATCAAACAGTCCTATTTTTTTCATTTACCAACAATTCATAAAAAGTCAGATAGCCGCCTTTGATACTAGTCGACTCATATAGCAGAAACAATTTAAGTCCTGACGTACTTCCTTAATTAATTCCGTCCACAGATTCCGTCCATAGTATATTTTAGAACAGTATCCGACATACCGGGAAACAGTTTTTAGTCACCTTTATCTTTTTTATAGAATCAGTATTGACCTTGTTATGTTTTCAGTCAAGCGTGACGTTTTTCCATGAAAAATTACAAAAAAGTGTACCTACTAAAAACAACTTAAAACAAGTTATATTTGACTGTATAACTAACTCGTATTTAGTTTCTTAGTTCGTTGTACTGTTTATGATCAATTGTAGAGATTTATATCTGTTATAAGGAAAGCAACCATAAATAATGATATATTTTCTGATGATTGATCAATAAAATATAAGAGACTTCTGTGATTTCGATAAAACTGTTCATTAATTATAGTGATTTAAAAGTTTTAATCAGAACTCTATTTTTTAAAGTTTGGTTTCTTTGTAGCTATTGAAACGGCTAACTAAGTTGAGAAGTTCACAGGATATAAATAGATAACTTTGCAAGGATAAGCAAGTTATTTTTTGCGTATACAAAGGCAAGAGTAATTTAACTTTATGCAAGTTACACATAAATGACGGGCCATGATTTCTACAACAAAGTTTATACTTTTGCGAGATCATTGATATCATTCGTCTTTTAATCAAATGTTACTTTGTTTCTAAATCAAAATTCAAAATTCAAAATTTATTTATTTAAAATTCAAAATTTATTTATTCAAAATTCAAAATTTATTTATTTCATGTTTGAATTTTTTGAATTTTCAAAGCTTCAATAAGCTGTTTTTCTCATACAATTATGAGAAAAACAGGTGTTATTAAAATAATATGTCGATTCCAGAAGGTAACACGATCGGTAGCGTTGGATTCTTGACGGCGCCGGGTACACTGACGAATAGAATCTTCACCGACATCAAAGCTGATGAAGATTCATACAACAGTATCGAAAGAGAATACGAGGACGAAGAAAAAGACGAACCGACATCACAACGACTTATACATGGTGAAATTATGTATGAAGACGAGAGATTGTAAATTGTAAATTAAAAAAAATAATAATATCAAGGTTATACAATATAAAAAGTTAAATTAAATTTAAAGTAATGCTCAGTCTTATAGTGCAAAATGTGAAACATATTATATTTGTACAATACTTTAACCTGCGTGTTGTGGAATGCCTTTACTCAAAGTCTGGTTTCATTTAGAATTAAACCATGACAATACAATTTCTAGGAAGCCACAAAGGCACAAAAAGTATTTGTTTCATCAAAGACAATATTGTAATCCTCGTATTGAAGGATAATTTATTATAATCACATTGGCTTATTCGTTGAACTACAACAATGCCTTGTCAGTCCTTCACTTATCAAAATTCAAATGGCGTTAAGAAGGATGTAAGATGTAGGTAAAGATAAAGAAAAAGTGTTTTCCCCTCTCATGTTCTAAAAGTGTGTTATTATAGCTTAGCTTAGCGGGACTAAAGTGTATACTTTAGCCTCTAGGGATTAGTACTTTTTTAAAATTTTAATCGATATCCAGAGACGACAAAATTATGTGATCCTATAGAAAAAAAGAGACAGCTTGTCTTTGAATTAATAATTTTTAATACTTAATAACTTTAACTTACGAATTTTGGTGTTTTGACGGATTGCCAATACAAAACCTGTCAAAACAACCAATTTATTCCTCTGGTAAAGTTCATTTAGCGATGGTGAAATAAAAACAAACTTATCTGACATGGTGGCCAAAAGTCATATTGGTAACATAAAGTATGATAATATCGACTATGTTGACGTAGTTACGTGTGACGTACCTACCTCATTATAGTGCGTAAAGTTTGCGCTTTGTTCATAGCCTGCCTAATATTTTTTATTTTTTTAAAACTGTTATTTACTGCTCAAAAATTGTGTAGCTTCACAAATCTTATTTATTTCGGACAAATTAAATGCATAAGATCTAAAAATGCTTTAAACCTGATTTAAAAATCATGTGAATAAGTTTTACTCTTAGTTTGTAAGTACCTATTTAAATTAAAGATTTTAAAATTAGTTAGTTACTTAATTACGATGTTGTCGTAATAAAATAGGTGAAGTTTATAAAACTTAACCCCTGCAATGGGTGTACAAACTAGTCTAAGTGCGTGAATTAGATTTAACTGTACTTATTATATTTTTTGGCATGCATATGGACTTTTATTATGGACTTTAACTACCTTTTACTGTTCTCCACAAAATATTCAGTTCAAATAGCCCCCTATCTAGAAGAGAACGGGAGTGTCAAACTATGTAGGTCTAGGTGAAATTAAATCTCATAATTTATAACAGAAGTCATTGGTTGGATGTAAAAAGTAATTTGGAATTTTCAAGTTTATTTAGCCTATTTTATCGATCGAATTTCCACAATTCGACAACAACGAATATCGTGAACCTTGTTTTAAAATAATATTAAGTAGTTATAAGCGGAATGAAAAAAAAAAAACTGAGCTAAAAATAACGTTTATTAGGCATAGCATAAGTATTTTTTGGCTTATTTTTCCTTATGCATTTTTGAGTAAATACATCTCGTTTGCTTCAGGTGATGTTAATAATATTTTTTTATAATTATTAATTATATTGTTGTAACTGACAAATACAATTAGCAGTGCTGTATAGTAAATTGTATAATTTTTTGAATATAAGAGCAAAACTTCAGTGAACGAATTCAGTTGTGGCATTGTCTAAAAAATGATTGCTTTAGTGTAACGATCGTTATTAGTTGAAAAGTATTGATGTAGTGATATATTGAATGAAAACAAGAACTCTAAAAATTCAGCCACCAATTGCGATCGTTACGCTACTGCAATCATTTTTAGACAAACTCACTGCCGTTTACGGAAAATATGTTAGCTCAAAACACTTCAGTATTCTGGGATTTCAAATACTAATAGGCTAGCGATGTCTTCAGGTTTTTGCGTCTGCACCGATCTGCGGATGCGTCTGACGCAAGTCGCCTGCCGGCCCTTCACACTGTGGTCCTTGCGGTAGCCTGCGTTGCAGATGCAGAAGTTGGGGGCTGAACAAGTCCCGTTGGGGCAGCCTCCGGGGCAGAAGGGTATGCATCTGTAAAAGAAGCAAATTAAAGCCAAGTTCCAAAAAAGAAAAAGTCTCTTTTGAGATTTAAATATCACAAAAAGAGAGAATTTATGTCAACCATTATGTGAAGAAAATTAGTTTTCCCTTGACATCTACAGAGAGGAGGCCAATTCTCATTCCCAAGACTATTTTAAGGAAGGATTACAGGCAAGAGACCACCAGGTTGCCAAAGACCTTATACCTAAGAGTCAGGGCACAGTGCTAAGTCACCCAAAATTAAAAGATTTAATACGAACGGTACAAGACCGAAGCCTATGGAGGTCCATGCTGTCCTGCAGTTGATAAAGAAGATGAATATAATATACGTACAAATTAACAGATAAACTATGATTACCTTGATGCAGTTGCGTCAGTATCGTCCAGCACATAGCCTGTATTACACCGACACGTATTCCCTGCCGTGCAAACACCATTAACACATGGTGTAGCACATTCGTATTGTCCGTCTGGGTTAGCAGGTGATGGTTGTTGACCTCCAGGGTATCCCGGATAACCAAACTGGTTTTGGGAATCTTGCTGACCTGGGTACTGTGGTCTTTGCCCATAATACCCAGCTTGACCTGTTGACCCTTGTTGTCCTGATTGTCCGTAGTTTCCACTTTGCCCTTGGTATTCAGTTTGCCGATATCCATTTTGGTCTTGGTATCCAGTTTGAGTCTGGTAACCACTTTGGCTTTGGCTTCCGCTTTGCCCTTGGTGTCCACTGTGTCCGAATCCAGATAAACCTTGACTTTCAGGATATAGGTGATTTTGAGTAAAATTTTGAGTGTACACATTTCCTTGCTGATCTGGGATTCTCTGTCCAGGATATCTTTGATTAGGATTTGTTTGTCCAGGATATCTTTGACCAGGGTTTGTATGTCCAGGATATGCTTGACCGGGGTATGCTTGGCCAGGGAATGTTTGTCCCGGATACATTCTATCCTGATACGCCTGACCAGGGTTTGTTCCGTTTTGGATTTGGTTGCCTGGATATAAGTTGTTGTTTTGCGGGTAAGATGGGTAGTAAGGAGGTACGGAGCCTTGAGGTTGCGTCGTTGAAGATGGGTTGCTGCAGACATTTGGAGCAATGCAATGACCATTTTGGCATCCCCTGAAAATTGAAAGTAAAAAAAGAAGTTTAGCATTCTATAATTCAGCACCAACGAGGAGGACAAATCATACTAAAAAGGTAATGATGGTGATAACTTAATAAGGGCATTCTAGTTCACATCCCCTGAGGTTCTTTCCTATAACTTCGTTTAAGATTCCAAAGGTTTCAGTGACATGTGACGCCATTGAATCCCTACTGATATTACAAATGCGAAAGTGTCAACTTTCTTAATCCACGTCATCCATTGCTGGACAAAATTCGCTTGCATAGATTTCCATATGATTGACCTTCCATGGCATGAATCCAGCAGTTCCCTGCAAATCGTCTGATGTTGTTGGTTCACTTTGAAGTCTGCCAACACTGCTTTTCGGTGTGGGGTCGTAACATCTTGGGACGCCAAAAACTATCAGTTCTTCGAACTATGTATCTCACCCATTTCAATTTCAGCTTCACGATTCACTTAGCTATGTCGATAAGATATTTTGAATTCTTTATATCGAACTTACCGCGGACATTCTGGTTCACACTGTCCCTGAGATTTCCTGTAGCCTTGTTTGCAGCGGCATTCATTAGGTGCTACACACTCTCCGTTTCTACACTGGTCACTGCACATTGACTTGCAGTTCCCCTCAGGTGTTGCTTGATAACCAGGTTTGCACGTACAAGTGTTGGGCTCAGTACAATTTCCTGGGAAAAATAAGAGCAAAGAAGTAAGGATCAAGTCAATTAAATATATCCTTCTCGTTCAAAAGTTGTCTCAATCTGAAAACCAAAGTTTTCAAGAAGTAGGGACGAGGTGCTAGAGATTCAAAGGCCTCAATAGTCCAAAACTTGAATTGAAATCAGCAATGTCTTGTAATAGTCCACTCCTAACACAAGCTTAACGCGTTGGAGGAGAGAGGGGAATATTTAAGCGAGGTCTGTCAGTGTCCGACAATGCATATAAAGAATATTGCAAATGCATAATATTGAAAAAATCTTCCACTATATAATGAAACAAGATTTTGTGAATGAACGTTTTGAATAAATCATAGAAAATGTATCATTCTATGATAATAACATGTCATAATATTATGTTGTTTTATTTATTTATTTATTTCAGGACGATCAACAGATTACAATAAATTAAAAACTAAAAAAACTACAAGATGAAAAAATTATTATGAAGTAATGTACACCTACTTACAGGTTGCCACGACATGCTTAAAGTTTAGCACCTACTACTTGAGAAATGTTGAGCAAACAAATACACTATTTTGTTCTCACCTATTCCACCACAGTTTTCTCTGCACACGGGTTTGCAAAACTTGCCCTCTGAATCCAAGGTGTACCCCGATTTGCACAAACATTCGCCTCCATTGCAGTGGCCGTTTTGACATCCAATCGGACAGGTTGGCATGCAGAAACCACCCAAGTTCTGAAAAAATAAATAGTTCAGTGAAATAATTAAATCTCTTCAGATAATTTCAGAATACTGCGACAGAGGAAATATAGTATGTACTATATACTAATAGATTTATAAAAACATATCAAAAATTCCGAGGCCGGCGGGATTCGAACCCACATTTCTCTGGGAATCGCGCCCCAGTGTGTTACATTACACATGTTAGCTACAAAATCAGTGATATGTATCTATTTTTTCAACCAGTTTTATAGCAACAGCTGTTAGCGACATTTAGTAGCGACACATTATTATAGTTGTCGATCTACTTTTTTCCAAGACCCCATATTACATTGGAGCTCCAATATGGGGTCGGAACATCGGACACCATTTCCTTTAAGTGTAGGTTAATACTTTAATAAAAAATAAAAAACTGAGACAGAGGCTTCACTGCATGATTTATAGTAGGTAACTCATGACGAAGTTCCTAGCTGGATACATATTTTATTCATTTCTTGAACTTCCTCCCTACTCCCTGCGGTCGTCTGAGGTCATCGGTACACCTAGTAGGGGAGTCTGGCAAAACTACGTTTATCGATTCGAGGTAGTCACTTTAGCACTTTGGGAACTCAACGACCATTAGCTCTCCAAACTATATGCCCTGTCTATTTGCACTTCAGCTTCGTGACTGAGCTATGTCAGTAACTTTGGTTTACCTACGGACCTCCTCATTTCTGAAAATTTTCCTTGTAACTAAGTATATTGATTTGTTTCTCCTTACCCTAATATGGTCGGGGTAACAGCTGCAAGTGTTAGGTGCAGTGCAGAGCCCGTTGACGCACTCTGGGTTGCAGACCGGGTCACAGATCATGTACATCTCGATATTCCTCTCGTAGCCCTGACAGCATGTTCTTATCCGGCTCAGGTCAGGTCGAGACTGGGATAAAAAAGATCTTAGTTAAAAATAGAAATGGTGTGCGATTCTCTAAAAATGATTGCTACAGTGAGACGATTGCAATCGCTTCTGATTGGCCGATACTCATTCACTATTGGCTAAAATGCGTTGTTGCAAAAAAAACACGATAAATTCAGCCAATCACCAGTTGAGACTGTAGCAGTTCATGCAGCGTTAACAGAATCGGTCTTCCTAATAGACATGGTATTGATGGAAGAAATTTTTTTTTTATAAAATCAGACGTTCGTGGTCTTGCCTCACAAGCTTCATACTCTACTATGGTTTTTTCAATTCACGAGGGCGTGTGAGCTTTACATATGGTTAGGTCGTGTACATGCACATTGCGTAAGTGTGTGTGCCTGTCAGAAGCCTGAGTGGGAGCAGTCAGCCGCGAGCAAGCTCTCGCTCCCACTATTATAGATACGATACACACAACCATGAGCCAGACGCCGTCGTGGATTGCAAGAACTATAACAGCTTATCCCATCGTCTTCGATCATATTATTATACCTACTATCCAAAATAATTCCGCCATCAAATCTTTAGCATAACGTATATAATCACAGAGCAATGTTTAAAAGCCGTGTTGAATTCTATTGTATCAGCCGGATTTAAAAGGCTTGTTAAATGGATTTGCCTTACCCCATTGCCGGCTGGAGGATGCGCAGGATCACGAGCCAAAGATGCGGTTCTGTGAAAGAAATATGATTAAATTTTAAAGATTTGTGAAGAAGTGATGATTCAGAATCATCATTATTATCATCTCAACCAAGCTGCCTGATGTCCGTGACTTTTTCCGCGTGGGGTTAGTGTCAGTAAAATCTTAGTATATAAAAATCAAAGTCCTGACTGACTGATTGACTTATACACACAAGATGATTTTTTAGCTTGTACATATTTTTTTTATGTTGTAGGTAGGTATAGTATAAACGAAATTTAGTCAGTATTTATTGTATTTTTTATTTTAATTAAGAATACCAAAGTTATCGTTTACCAAAAAGATCCACTTTTAAACAGATTTTTTTCCCTACAAACGTAGTCTATCAGCTGTTGATACATTAGGCACGCGCGGTGGCCGTTGACCTCTGAGCGCGTATTTTAAATTCGTCGAATAGTATGACCATGATTTGCTTGTTTTATGATCAGATATGGTAAAAAATATTTCAAAAAAGGTACAAAACTATTTACGGAAATATGTTCTATTAAAGATATAGAACCAAAAAAAATTTTGTGCACTACCTAAAAAATCACCTGTTTATCAACGCACAGTCGTCATTGAATATGGCTCAAATATGGTTGAGCTTAGCAACGGCTGGATCATGCGTCATGCTCGTGAACGGGTGCCACCAACGGGAATGGGTCTGCTTTCTGTCTACTCGTTTTAACATGCATTGGATTGTATTTATTTGTATTTGTATTGTATTGGACTTAGGAAACTTCATCGTGGAAGCACTGTATGCATAGCATAGTTTCATTACCTATTGTAAAATTTTTTTTTTCAAAAGAGCAACCGCCGAGTTTATTGCTGGCTCTTCTCGGCAGGAAAGGCATTCCGAACCAGTGGTAGATTCATCGACGGTTCAAAAGCACTTGTAAAAGTTTATTTGAATAAAAAATATTTCTATTCTATTCTATTCTATTCTAATAAAATACACTCACGGCACTTCTACGTAGCAAACTCCCACTTCGCGGAAGTCCTGCCGGCCGTAGGCGCCCGCGCCGTACTGCTGGGAGCCGTTTTGATGCTGCGACATGTTGAAGCGCATCATGTAGCCGCCGTAGCCGCCTTCCTCGGTTTTGCTGCACCAAACCAACAATTATTTTTCACTAGCTGATGCCTTTGACTCCGCGTAGAATTAATTTTCGAAATCCCGCAGGAACTCTGTGACTTTCCGGGACAAAAAGTAGCCTATGTCACTTTCCAGCTCTTCACAAAAAATCGCGACGATTCATAGCTTTGTGGTATCGTCATTGAAGAACAAACCAACAAACAAAAACACTTTCGCATTTATAATATTAGTAAGATACTAGCTGATGCCCGCGGCTTCGCTCGCGTGGATTTAATTTTTAAAAGTCCGGGGAAATCCTTCGATTTTCTGGGATAAAAAGTAACCTGTCACTCTTCGGGCCCTCACCTATATCCATGCAAAAAAATCACGTCGATCCGTAGCTATGTTGCAGCGTGATTGAAGGACAAACAAAGGACAAATTTTTTATTTATTTAATTTAAGTTATACCAAAACTTCAAACTCTTAGGAGGAGATTCAGAAGCCCTGGAACGTGAGAGCAGTGAGTTCGAGATAATTATTGCAGAGGTTTGATATTTTTCATAACTATAAATAAATAATACCACTAATAATAATCTAAAAAAATTAATAAATACATACACAGTATCACTTTATCATATACAAAATAAATTAGCTTTATTTGGATGCTCATGAACTATACGTGGTAGAATAAAATGACATTGAAATGGAACAGAATATTCATGGAGAAGTCAGCTAGAATCACTCGCCCAGTCGAGGCAAAGTAGGAACTACATGTGATAAGACTAGATTAGGAAGTACGTACGTGCTATAAGGGGAGGATCCAGGGTAGTACGGGTAGCCAGTCCACCCTTGATGGCCGCCCTTGACTCCGCCCTTGACACCTGACTTGCCGTTGATCCATTGAGCATCGTCAGCGCTGGCGCACCCGAGCAGCAGAGCGCTGATGATTATCAGCAACATTCCTCTGATACGCATAGGTACAGTACAAGTGTTAGAAGTAGGTAGATTTAATGTTTTATTCGATGACAAGATAGTCCTTGACTGCGATCTCACCTGATGGTAAGTGCAGCAGTCTAAAATGGTAGCGGATTAACTTGGAAGGGGTATGGCAGTGTACATTCAACCCATACATCCGTAATCGGCTTCTACACGCCATCGTGCCGGAACGCTCAATCGCTTGGCGGCATGTCTTTGACGGTAGGGTGGTAACTAGTCACGACTAAAGCCTCCCACCAAACTAGACCAGAGACAATTTAGAAATTTTAAATTCCCAAATTGCCCCGCCGAGACCTCCCAGTTAGTAAGTAGTAAGTTTGATTATTGATATTTGCATCTAACCAGTTCTTAGAACTATGTTTCCAACAAAACCAAGTTTCTATGTTAAATAGTTCTTCGAAATACCGAAGAACTATGTGACATAGAACCTTGGTTTCGTTCCGATATATTCAAGGCCTAAATCCTAGGTTTTCCGTACAATGCAAATAATAAATACTCAAACACGTTTTTTAAGGTCAGAATTTGAAACAAAAATTCCGTTGCAAACACAGAAATGGTTGGTACCTATTTTTTACTTATTAGATGAAATCTAAATATATAAAAGGCAAAGGTGACTGACTGACTGACTGACTGATCTATCAACGCACAGCTCTAACCACTGGACCGATCGAGCTGAAATTTGGCATATAGGTAGCTGTTAGGACGTAGGCATCCGCTAAGAAAGGATTTTGGAAAATTTGAACCCCGAAGGAGGTAAAATAGGAGTTCAAAAATATAGAAACTAACGTGAGCGAAGCCGCGGGTTAAAGCTAGTAAAATACAAATTTTCCACTATTTTTGATAGATAAACATTAATTTGCCAGTTAAGTAAACTTAAGTATACTGAATTCTATTATTCACATAGGGCTTCATTGCATAAGAAAACTATTATCGTTAGTGACTTAATGAACTTGAACTCACCGAAGATGATTGTCAGCTCGTAGGCACAGTGTACACTTCTCTATATTCAGAACAGTACTGAGTTCACTAGTATGATAATTTTATTTTGCCGGCGGTTTGTTGTTACTAGATATTTTTAGAAGGGTGAAGTGATCTCAATAATGAGAGGTTCCGTAGAGTCTAATCGATGACTTGAAAAGGTTATTTGCTGAACCGAACCGATGGTGGAGTCTTGATGTGTCATAAAATACTGACCTTACTAATATTATAAATGCGAAAGTGTGTGTTTTTTGTTGGTTTGTCCTTCAATCACGCGGCAACAAAACATCAGATTGAATTTTATGCATGGGCATAGTTGAGGACCGGGAGAGTGACATAGGATACTTTTTATCCCGGGAAATCAAAGAGTTCCTGCGGATTTTTAAAACTTAATCCATGCGAAAGCGAAGCCGCGGGCATCAACTAGTATGAAATAAATTAATTTGACTTTGAATCGACCAGAACATGTTATGAAGGTGTACCAGTGGTAGATTCACTTGACGATTCGAAAGCACTTTGCCAAAGTTTATTTGAATAAAAACAATTATATTCTATTCTACGATTTTATCTAAAGATGACAGCTACAGTGTGACTCATTGGTTGACACTATTGGCCAATTTATTATTGCAAGAAAAACTGTACTGTCAGCAAATCTCTACTATAATTGAGATTCTAGTAATACCTGATGCAGCTTTTCCGCAACCAATCAGCAGGCATCTATGAGTTGAGTTGAGTTGCATTATACATGCAGAATAACACTACTTATTTTTTTCTTTTGTTTTTTACTCTTTGCGGATCACTAATTATGTATTTGTCTTGAGGCATAGAAATGAGTCATCACCCAGATCACCGATGAACTAATACGTTATAAAGTACTATTTTTTTACATTTTGTGTCACTAAGTTGGTATTATGTTGCCTACCTATCCAGGAAGTACACATCTATATATATAAAATTCAAAGTCCTGACTGACTGACTGACTGACTGACTGAGATATCAACGCACAGCCTAAACTACTGAAGTTAGAAACTTGAAATTTTTACAGTTGGTTCCTTTTATGACGTAGGCGCACACTAAGAAAGGATTATTGGAAATTCCACCCCTAAGGGGTTTAAATAGGGGATGGAAGTTTATATGAAACTCCGTCATTTTTCAAGCTGTTTTCATCAAAATTGGTATTTGAGCTTTCAGTTAAAAATAAAGAAGTACGTGTGTCACAGTTTTTGAAAATTCCACCCCAATACCTAATTCCACGCGGACGAAGTCGCGGGGGCAAAAGCTAGTTTATACATACGATCTTCTTGGCGCAATTGTCTTATTAATG
Source organism: Hipparchia sbordonii (assembly GCA_038048805.1). Taxonomy (NCBI): domain Eukaryota; kingdom Metazoa; phylum Arthropoda; class Insecta; order Lepidoptera; family Nymphalidae; genus Hipparchia; species Hipparchia sbordonii. The sequence goes on along the minus strand of CM076104.1, from coordinate 14,035,668 downwards.
AGAGGGCTCAGGTTTGATTCCCGGCAGGGGCAATTTGGGACTTTACCATTCCTAAATTGCTTCCTTTCTAATTGATTCCTTTATTGATTTGCTGACAGGTTCGATTGTCAGTACTTGAACCATTGTCATATGGTGCATGTGCTGACTAATCAAGCTGACTAATCAATCATTTAAGATTACTAACATTAGTTTTAGTGTGTGTTTTCCTTACTAAGAAATACGATCTCATGGTCGAATTAAATTTTTTTTTTAATACTGTTTGTATGTTCTGGTGCATTCCGTATTAATACGCCCTTTGGTAATCATTGTACTGAAAAATCGACACCTTTGGCAAAAGTTCCTCTAATTCTTTCCTGTTTCCTGTTGTGATGTTCTTTATTAGTTGCTTCTTTTGTCTATGTTTTTCCTATTATGGATAGGGCAAACTGGTTGCTTTTAGCGGCAGCTTTACCTTTTTGCATCCGTATCGCGTTTTCGCGATTTTTGAAAGCTGTATTCTGCGATTTTCGGTTGCTTATGAAGAAAGTTATTTGTAAAACTTTATTTGAATAAAAAAATATTCTATTCTATTCTGATTTTTGCGTTTGTTGTGTACCCACATTAGTGTTAATAGTATTAAAAACGCCGATCATTGCCGCTAAAAGAAGCCAGTCTGTCCTTTCTCTTATAACTGCAATTTCATCATAACCTTTACCTGTTTAATATATTATAGACTATTGCTTGACAGCAGCATAAGATGAAGTGCGCTTACCTAGAAGATGCCTTTTCATACATTAAATTCGCATTCATAATTTTTGTAGTGCGTTTGATATTTATAGGAAAGTTTTAGAGGAACGGGTTCTCACCCATTCTTCTTCTTTCCTTCCCTGGGATACACGCTAACTGCATTGCTCCATTTATCCTCACCCCTAATGAGACATATTCTAGGTACCTACCGTTAGGCAAATATTATTGTCGGTGAGACGATAACAGATAACAGTAGATTGTACCCACGCCTGACCCCGCTTATCAGCTTCCACGAATCTTGCAAAATAATACAATTATGTCAGTTCTTGTTAATACGCGGGTTAATGGGCGCTTGACCCCCAACAGACCCCTTATGTTCGTCTGGCAGGTAGGTACTATTTTAGAATTTTCGTTGCAGCCTTTCTCATTGAAAATCGGAAATAAAATCCTGCCAATCAAAAAGATCGATTTCTAAAGCTATAGTTTATTCAAATTCAAATTATTTCTTATCTGCAGAACTTTTTTTTAAATATAGTTATTTACTAGCATTGCAAAACTTTTTTAACAAGATGTAAAGCTTACCTCAGTAGGTAAGTAATACTGTATGTAGTGGATGTAAGTAAAGAATAAACAAAAATATTAACGAGACAAAATAAAAATATTAAAGAGTTTATGTACATACCTATTGAAAAATTGGAATATAACAATATTCAAGATGTTTTGGATTGTTATAATTTTGTTTTTTTATCGATACAACCAATTTTTTATGATAAATAGGTAAATATGTACCTACTTGAGGAAATTGCATAGAATATTATTCAAATTATTTAAAATCATTTAATTCCAATATCTTAATTTACTACATTGGACAAATACAACTTAAGTATTTTCCAAAACTTAATGCATTAATTGAGTCTTTGGTACACTATTCATTATTATGACATTAATGTTCAAATTGTACTAAAATCTTAGCTACTATTTTAATATTTAAAACATTATGTGCCATCTAGCGATAGTTTGCAGAACTAAGTGGTTCATTTAAAAATACTTGACGGTTCGTATCTGAAACTGGTCATAATTCCGTAACAGCTTCCCCATTCAGGTTCATAACTTCAATAGCATGCTCAGAAGGTGGTCTCCAACATGGTATTTCTGCATATAACGGTTCTGATGTGGTATTATCTATTACGTCCATCTTCGCTTCGCACTTCAATGTCTCGATTGTGAAGTCTGCGACTGACAACGGTCGGTGTCTAAGCAGTTCATCATCGCCCTTCATAGATGGCGACACTGAACACCGACTTGGCATTGTTCCGAAGTCGTGATTGATTCTGTGATTTCGATTAGGTAAATGATCGTAGTGGCATTCCAATATACCTAAAAACGCAAATTAAATAATTTTTAAGTAAAAGTACTTCTATTTTATTTTAGAAGTCGATTTTAGTTTAGTGCTTAATTTACCTCTGAAATTCTCCAGCATAATTGGTGATATTGCCTGTACAACCACAGGTCTCATAAATTGTTTCAAATTCCTATCTAGAGTCGATATTGGTTGGTAGTGGCAGTTGTCTGATGGTGGATCTGAAATATTAGAAAGAAATTAAAATGAAATAAAATAAAAATCATTTAATTCGACCATAAGATTAACAATTGAAGATTCAAAAATTAAAAACAAAAAATTTCGTGGCCCATGAGGGGATCGAACCCGCGACCTTCGCGTTATTAGCACGACGCTCTAACCAACTGAGCTAATGGGCCGTTGCAGGAAAACTTGAAATTACGTATCTTATTCTATTTATTATTTCTACAACTCAATCAAACTAATTTGAATTTAATTTAGAATCTAACAGAAGCGGAACAGGCACGCAGAAAAGCGCTCATAAATGGGTCGTTCTCCGATAATGATGATGTGTCTTGTTGATTACATTGCGAATTTTAAGTATTTTAAAATTAAAAATAAAATATACTACTTAACTAAAAATCTATAAAAGCAACGCTTTTTTGAGAAACTCCCTAAAATGTCACTACAAGACTCACTGAGACAAGTTAAACGAAGCTACGATATTTATTATTAACTCAATGGGGGTTTTATGTAGCTTCATTTGAAGGATTTGCCGTTTGTGATTAAGAAGTCCCAATAAAATAGTACATTATGGTACAAGTGTCAAAGTTGGTGATTACCGCTGAGGCGCTATTGAGACCCGAGCCGTCAGGTGAGGGTCTTAAGGTAGCCGAGGACGGTAATCATCAATATACACGTGTATCATACGACGTTTTTCAACACACTTGTGAAGAAAATAACACTAAAATAGTACATTATGGTACAAAACAGTGAAAACGAGTTGTGAAAATTTTTTCGCAATGGCGGGAAAAATTAATGTTGTTCTTTTGTTCGCCCTTTTGAGATGCTCTTGAGGGCAGGCAAAGATCGACGACCATACAGCCTATTCAGGTGTTTATTTGATTTAATCAGTTTTCCGAAACCTTTAATGGCCATAGACTAAAGAATGAAGTTTCTTTTTTTTTGGCATTTCTCTTATAGCCACGTACAAAATGGGGATTTCGAGTTTTCTTTATTACAAAAAAAAAAAAACAAAAGTTACTGACAGTTTTATTTATTAAACACGTACCTACATGTTGAAATTATCTATTTAAATACGGAGTTGTATGAAATGATTGCTTGCTCAGGTACATTAATTTAATACGATATTTTTATAAATTATTGAACAAGATCTTTTTTGTAATAGAAACTTTTTTAAGAACACAGCAACTCACCCAATAAATTTTAAAAAAAAATTTCTTTAACTCACATTGTGAATAATAGTAATCAAAAGTCACAGTTTGAGTTAGAGGTGTCATTGTGTGCCTAGTTGCGGTGAACCGGGAGCCCCTTTATGAGCAAGTGTGTTGAAAAATAATTTATGTTCCTACGGGACCATAAATTATTATTGTATTGTTTTTGACTTACAAAACTACTACAAAAAATATATACGTACCTACGCGACAAATTGATAACCTTTATTTTAGTAGACTGATAAAAAATGAGTGACAAATATTATGCTATTAGATTCTCTTATATTTCGGTACGAAGTTACAGAAGAATAACAGAATTTAAATTTCATTTACCTGGTAACGGAGTGTGGAAAATGCTTCTCACATACGGCGGAGGATCTTTATTATCAATCATAACTTGCATCCGAATATCATTTACTTTCCTTACATCTTCATATCTAGGCCTCTTACACCTTTCTATCATCACTATGACAACAGCCACTGTGATGATCGCCATCATGACACCACCGGCGATACTTATGACGGATATCAGATCTACTGAAGTGTGGTCTCTTTCCTTATCATTCATCACGGCAGTGATATGTTCTGGTTCTGTTAAAATATGAAATGTTTCATCTTCTATAGGATCCTGAGTCGTTACTGGGTTATTGGTACTAGTTCTTGTTACATCCCCATTAAAATTTACCTTTTTTGTATTGTTAGCTGATGATAAACCTCTTGTTTTCGTTGTAGTAGTTTCTATATTTACATACCCATTAGAATTATTTACTTTTTTAACTGTTGAAGTATTATTAACTTTTGTTGGCCCATTAATATGATCATGTAATTTTTTATCAGCTCTACTCAGCGTTTCATTCTTAACGAATACTTTTTTACTAACAACCGACTCCGTTGTTACTTCGTTATTACTTTTATGCATGTATTTGTTAGTTGGAGGCTTGATTGTTAAGAAAGTAGAAGAATTCAGTTTCTTATTTACATTCAACGTGCTTGACATGCTGTTAGTCGTACTTGTGGCCATAGTTGTATTTAATGTTGGTAAAGTTGAGTTCAATGTTGCTAGAGATAAATCTAATGTTGCCATAGTTGTGCTGTGCTTCTCAGATGTAGACATAGTCGTGTTGAAGAATATTTTCTTAGTAGATGGTGCGACTTTTAAAGTTGCATCACTTTTCGAGAAACGAGTCGGTACATTTGAAGAGCTATTTTTTATAATAACATTCGATAATAGCTTAATAGTAAACGGTTTAGCTGTAGATACTGCGGAAGTCATGGATTTTGTAAAACTTTGCTCTGTTTTGTTTTTTGTAGAATTGAACTTATGAGATAAATATGATGCTGTAGTCAAAGCTATTTTCTTGAAAGTAGCGTGGGATACTGAAGTTGGTATAATGGAAACAATAATAGTCTTCGGTGTTGTATTTTCCGACGTGGCTTCGTTTCTATGAGTAGCACTCTTAAATTTTGCGTGTGTTTCGTGGTTTTTAACTTTAGTTTCTATGAAAATTGGCACACCTTTTTGGTTTGGTTTGATCCATATTTCTTTAGGTTTAAACTTGGGAGTCGTGAAATGATTCTTGGTTGTTGACTCTGCGCCTTTAGTAGTTTCACTCCTCGTAGAATCTTCAACGTATGTAGAAGTTACTTTGGAAGTAGTTGCTACTATTTTTCTTGAAGTGAGTGTACTAGAAGTAGATGTACTAGTAGTCGTAGTTGATGGAGTAATAGTAGTTGTAGAAGTAGTATCCGTAATAATAGTTGTTGAGGGTGAGGTCAATGGGGCTTTGGAAGATTTCATAGATATTGCATTTAACAATGTTGAAGTTTCATGCTCATTTAAGAAATAAGTTGTCATATTTGACGTACCTTCCTCAGGGGTTTCTGTCCTATTGTAGATGAAGTTAGTTACTGTAACCCTAGATAATTTGTCATTTGTTTTTAAATCTCCGAATTCAGTTGTATGGGGTGTAATACTTGTTACATTGTCATATTTAAAATACGAGGTAGATTCGGTTGATTTAGTTGATTTTATGAAAGGAGAAATTGTACTTTCAGTCTTATCAGTCGATACGTATGTCGTTTTAGTTGGTGTTAGTTTTTTTGTCGTAGTAGAAGGAGTTGATGTAGTAGACATGTCTGTAATAGTAACAGTTAGTCTAGAGGTTGAAGTAGGGGTGGAGAGTTCTGTAGGTCCAGCTGTCGAGACAGTTGTAGTAGTGGGAAGAGTTTTAATTGTAGATTTGGTGGTAGTTAGTAATTCTTCCATCAAAGCGGGTGCGGCTTCAACTTTTGGCATGCTGATTTGACAACTGAAAAAGCACAGTAAAATATTGTAATTATATTATATCTGAAAAAATAACATCTTATATTTTGATCTTTCAAAAGTATTCAAAGTTATAGACGTAAAATTCGATATAGTTTTATTAATAGTTTTTAATTTAATTAATTATGTATTATGTAATGAAAAAAATTAAAAATTTGGTACTTGTAATCAAAAGATTGATTTTAACTTATCAGAAAATTACTGTTTTTATGGACATAACTCAAAATTAACATTGGTTTTTTTCGTCTACTACGATGGATATACGTAAAAGAGGGGCAACCCACCTCTCACCTTGCCATCCTTCTTCACAGTCACACTCTCCAGTCGAAGGAACACAGAAGCCGTTAAGGCATTCAGGGCACTCGTTCACGCAATTTGGACCCCACTTGTCTGGGGGACAATCTGAAAAATGCACAAGTTAGTTTATCCGGTATACACTACATGTAGAACTACATGTAGAAGTAGGTAGAACACTACATGTCTGTTCTTAGGCATACAGTTCCATGTTTCCCTTCACCCCTAGAGCAAGCAGATATTTAATTTCTTATATATAAAACACACACATATATAACTACAAATAAATTGAGGTGTATGTTTGATTTGAACCCTTTCGGTTGAGCCTGAACTTCGGGAGTGGACCCTTGCAAAAGAAGGGTAACTTTAGCCCCTTTTGACTGACGAAGATGGCCTAGACACTAGGAAATTGCGATAAGGCCACCAAACTATAAATTCTGTTTTCTTTTTGTGTTGTTCTATGTGTCACGTGGTTTACAATAAAAGTAAGCAGGTGTAATTCATTCATTCAAACGAATCAAAGTATTATTCCGATTGAATGCTAATACGATAATGTGATAAATTACCTTCATTGCATCCATGACCCATTTTTCCGGGGGGGCAAATTGGCACACAGGAGACATCCTTCATCTTGTATCCAGGGCAACAGACTGCTACTTCTGCAGTGCGCTCCTCGGTCTGGAATCATTGTGAATCAACGTGAAAGATATGGGATACGTCATAAAATAATATTATTGGATAGAAGTAGACGTTACTTTGTGGAATACCATGATAATACTAAAATGAAACGTAATATTTTTCTGTAATCCGCTAAACCAGAAAAATCTGTATAGAAACGCGCGCCGCCTGTGCTTTACACCCTCGTTTCTACAGAATAGAAAAAACAGAAACGACACAACACCAACACGTAGCTCCAGACAAACTCCTTAAAAACACACACGATGTACCTACGTTTCATTCCGACACCGGAGATATTGACTCCATAATGCAAAAAGATTAGGGCAAGTTTAAAGTTTAAGGCAATTAGGGCGTTATGAGTAGTGCACAACAACAATATAGCCTCAATAGCCCAACAGTTAAAGGTGAGGACTGAAAACTGTAAGGTCGCAGGTTCGAATCCCACCCGTTGCACAATAGTGCAATATACAAATAGCTTGTGCTAGGAGTGCTTACGACAACTAGCACAAGCTCTCCGCTTATTTGGGGCCAACTTCAGGTTGCCTAATATTCTTTTTTTTTTTTTTTAAAAAACAACAACGGCCCCTAGTTCCCGGTGGCTCAACTTCTCCTCATTCTAGTAGCTGTCAAAAGGATAGGGCAGGGAGTGCCAATATCCAGAATCTCCGGTTTGCAAACAGAGTATAGGGTCCCCCCGGCTAGATGGAGCAATGACATCCGGAAAATGACAGGCATCGATTGGTTATGAAAGGTCGAAGATAAGCAATGTTGGCGCTATTTAAATGTATGTATGTAGAGTATGTCAAACAGTGGCATAGCTTGATGTGTTACCTCCAGCCTGGTGAGGTCCCTCATCTCGGTGTTCCACCGGGAGCAGCGCGGGGGCATAGCGAAGCACCACTCGTAGGTCCTGACCGACATCGGCGCGCGGTATTTCACGCGTTTCGTTATGTTGTATCTGTGGATTACAAAACATTTAGTTATATTCCCTTAAGTTTTAGAATACAAGTGTAAATTGCAAATTTAAAACACCCCCGACATTGAAATTTAAAAAAAATGCAATTCGCCATTTTGTGGTAGCGGCCATCTTGGATTTCAAAATTTATCATAGTGTATAGTATTCTACTAGTCAAGATCTTCAATTTGATATCCATATTGAGGGAGTTGGGAAAAAATATGTAATCCGCCATTTTATGACGGCGTCCATCTTGGATCGATTTTCATCAAACAACACTTCCGGCTAATTCACCATTCAAACAAAAAAAACAAATTCAAAATCGGTTTACCCGTTCGGCTGCTACCATGCCACACACACACACACACACACACACACACACACACACACACACACACACATATACTAACTTTCGCGGTTTTTAAGCCAACGTTTTTCTCTAACCAGGTGACCTGCCAGCCATATTTAAACCACGAATCAAGTCTAAAATCTTAAACGTCTAGTACTCACTTCTGCTGCACCATGCACACGTTGGGCCCGCTGAGCGGCGCCACCTCGCTCAGCAGCAGCCCCGCCAGCACCGCACACCACAGCGCTTCCGGGCGAGCCCATTGTACCACCATTTTCACTCAGTTTGTTTCTCATCCATTCCGAAAAGTTTTGTTTCTTCTACTTATCACATTTTATTTATTATTGTCTGTCGCATTCTTACTGAAGACTGTAATCTATTTTTCCTTAGCAAGTCCTTAGCTGTCTTTAAAGGTAAGGAAGTGATTTCTCGCAAAAAGTCGTAAGAGATGCGCTAAGCGCCGCGCATAGGACGAAAAGGACAATTCGGTCATTCGGACGAACTTCTTTCGATCGAAATGTCGCCTAAGCCGTTTGTATCACACAATTAAACCATGCTACATACAGCCTACAAGTGAAAAACCGAATAGCACGTCGTTAGCGCCGAAGGTACATTCGTCGGTTACGCGTTTTTCCCAAACATTTCTGCGATAGGTATGAAAAAACCGAATGTATGTATTTCAAAAGATAACTTTAGGTTTCCTTGTTGTTTAGAAGCTGTATAGTTTCTAACTTTTCTATGTTGGAATTGAACGTTAAAAGCAAGATTTTTAAGATTTCCTACGACCTAACTAACGCATAATATTTTTAGGAAGTACGAAGGTCATATCACTAATATTTATACAAATTATCTCTAGTTATATAAGCTGTTATTAATCTCTTACTGTGTCCCCTCGGCAACCGTTAGAGAGGTCAACTAACTCAGGAAGGGGGGCGAGGGGGACGTTAATTGTCGATGGGAGATAGCTTAGCTTGCGTAATATGGCACAGTTATGTGCGTTATATTTTTTAATTTATAATAGACTAGTTAATGCTTGCGACTTCGTTCTTGTGCATTGAGGTTTTTAATTCCCGCGGGAACTCAGTTTATTTTCCGGGATAAAAGTAGCCTATGTGTTATTCCAGACTATAATTTATCTCTGTGCCTTTCAGCCAAATGGGTTAAGTCATTGCGGCGTGATTGAGTAATATTTGTTACACAATCCATCCTTCTATCCATCCATACATCTAAAATTTCGCATTTATAATATAAATGCGAAAGATAGATTCGCCTGCCACTTAGTTTGCTTTGAATTTACGTATTTTCATTTATTTTGATAAATTTCAAGAAACACATGGAAATCATAATACCATTTTAAAATTTTACCCCAAAACCAAATTCCTTGCAGAAAAATCGTAGGGGCAAAAAGTAGTATTTGATATAATATAATTATTATGATTATGACTGAGACTATTCTTTTTCAGAAAATCTATTTTCGTTTACTGAACCTTTCCACAAACAAAGTTTCAAGACTCTACAGTATAGGTACTGGGTAGTCCATAAATTTGCAATAACTGATAAAGTTTTATTATGTAAGTGGGAAAGTTATCGCATTTCCGACAGATAACGGTTCCGCAGATGTTAACAATAAGTTTTATTGTCATTTTAACTGCCTATACTGTTAAAGTTTGACAAGATAAGGTTCAAGAGGCTGTATTATCAAGAACGTTGATTTAGATCGAGTAGATATTATAATATGTATTGGAACTCAGGCCGAACGAAAATCCATATTGTTCATGTACCTAATAATATTATTTATATCATACTTGCTCAGTAACTAGGGATTACTATGGTGGAAAGTCTCCTTGTAAGTTGGTGTTTGCAATTCAAGGCAACATTACGTCGCACTATGCTTGAATTGTAATGTTCACATTACAGTTCAAGCTATGCAAAACTCCTTGGTAAACAATCTCTTTTCTTATAAAATGGTAAGAAAACTTTTTACTGAAAAAAAAACACTGAACATGGCGGCATTTAATTTCCATACATTTCAAACTATGCAAAACTCCTTGGAACTCAGAGCCGTAAAAAAAAAATGGAAAACTATTTACGAAAAAAAAAATGGAAATGGCGGCATTTCATTTCATCTGAAAGTTTGTGAAGTTTGTTCGTAAAGGGATTTTACATTACCAATGTTTTATTTACCTCGCAAGAATGATATAAAGTAGAATGCTTACCTCGGTTGCAAGTAGCTATTACACCCTCGAACTATATTCACCCTCGCTCGCTGCGCTCGCTCGTGTGACTAAATATCTCGGGTGCACGCGATCCATTAGCGCCCTATGCGAGCTGCGCTCGCACTGGCGCCAAATTGGATCTTGTTCTGTAATAGCTTACTTACGTCCCTTGTGTAACAATCTACTATTACTACTTTAACGGAGACTACATTTTACATACCAATAAGTAATAAAGCCATTATCATAAGCTTCTTTTTAACCGACTTCCAAAAAGGAGGAGGGTTGTCAATTCGTCGGAATCTTTTTTTTAAATTTTTTTTTATGTGTGTTCCCCGATTACTCGAAGATGCCCGGACCAATTTGGAAAATTCGATTTTCGTTTGAAAGGATATATTTCCCAGGCGGTCCCATTGTCATCAGGTCAGGATCTGATGATGGGATCCTGGAGAAATCGAGGGAACTCTTCAAACTTTATAAGCAAAATTGATATACTTTGTAGTGGCGTTTGAAGTCGGTTTTGTAAAAAGGATTTTTACGTTTATAGTAAGTAGGCGAGAGAGGTTACGATTTCGCATGCACTATCAATTGGATGGCAGGATATGATCTGTTATCAAGGAGGCGACGACCTCTTTCCAATCGTCAATGCTAACTGAACTAGACATACCTACGTGACAACTACGGATATTATCACATGATAGGCATGGCATAGTTTGACATTTTTTTTACGGCTATATCTCTCATACTCCCTTCACTGTTCTTCCACATTACTTCGAGAAATCGTGGGATTTGGCACCCTTAAGACCTTTTGAATATTATAAGAAATTTACTTATGTCATATGAGAAATGTCTTACTTATGAGAAATTCAGTCGCATTGGTTGTTTTAAGAGACCATACATAGTATTACAAGACATAAGAAAAAAGACGCGTGGCACTCGGGGACTGCCGCGGTAAAGCTATTGCATAGCATTTTTTATCAACGCCATCTAGCGGCTCACCGTAGAGGAGTCCCGTGTCAGGTTATTTTCGTTACGGAATTTCTGGATTCGGTCTCCACGCTGGCCCGCGATAGAAGCTATGCAATAGCTTAAAAATATCTTGTATATTCATTTGACGATTCGGAAGCACTTTGTAAAAGTTCCTACTTGAATATAATTTTTTTTTATTCTATTCTATTTCCAGGATTTCTTTCGCGTAATTTTCATTTGCGCTACTTGAAAGAGGTCTACGTCCAACTGTGGATGCATTTGGGCTAATGATGACGATGAATTGTCAGTTCTGACGTATAATCACAACTTCAACGACTGACTGACTGATCGATCAACGCAAACTCAAACCATAGGACGGATTGGGCTATAGATAGCTATAGACGTAGCGTAGGCATCCGCTAAGATAGAATTTTTGAAATTAATTCCTAAGGGGGTAAAATTGGAGTCTCAAAATAAAACTTAACGTGAGCGAAGCTGCGGGAAAAAGCCTATAGGTTATCAATTGTCTGAAGAGTGAAGCTATCTTTCACATTTACACCAGCAGTCCCCTACACAAGGGGTTAATAAAGTCGACAAATAGCTAGTTTCAATTCAGTTTATAGTCAATTCAATCTGACGGACGGAAGAAAGCAGTTTGGTCCCCATTACGTGGCATTAGGCCTAGTTAGTGAAACAGCTCTCTGACAAAACATAGGCGCATTCGTTCAAGCGTTGATTGATATTGATACAATGGATGCAATTGGATATTAATTTTTTTTTAATAATATACCTACTTAAAATAAAAGTTTTTGATATTAATAACACAATATAATTTTTCTTTTTTTTATATCTTAAGTAGTTTCGAAGATGAGCTTTTAAGAGCGCTATTGCAACATGACGTTAAGATTCAGTAGCTCCCATGTTTTGGAAGAGACAGGTGTCCTTGCCACTTCTATGGAATAGAATAGACAAGTTTTATTGCACACGAAAAAAAAAGAACTTAAATAAATATAAAAATTTGGGACGAAAATGAATGAATGAATGAATGATTTTATAATCCATGGAATCTGGTGGGATACGTTGAAATAAGTAGGTACTAGCAGGGTGCGTAAACTTAGTATTAAAAACAGGGAAATGCATTGCGTACTAAACTATAAATTTACATAGCACACTTAACTGTAAGTCTTTTAGTAATACAAAAAGTATTTTTATTTTAGCAGTATTATAATCATGTAGTTCAAAATTCCAAGTCCAGAGGGATTAGTGTTGCGTACTTTTAAATAGTCTTCAATAGATGGCGCTGACTGTCACTGTCATAAAACGGAGTGATTATATTCTCTTGGGTCAAGAAATTCAAAAATGTCGACGTTAACTGCATGCGAGTTACGTTGATAATTTTTTGGATAAAATTTGCTTGTGAGAATTTACCGTTGAGTTGAGCCTTGGTTCCTCCGGTTAAGTTTATTACAGTGGTTTTTGTGCAACTGAGATAGGACTCTTTTAATTTAGTGTATTTTTTATTTGTAAAACTGAGGCAGGACTCTTTGTATTCTTTAAGTACTATTATAATAATTAGTGTATTATAGTGTAGTAATTCTAGTGTAATCATGACATCAGCAAAACATTGCTGTGTTCCCGGGTGTGAGGAAAGTCAAGGTAGGTAATCCGTTAACTGCTCGATAGGTACCTAAGTGTTGTACCGTTCAAATTTCCTTTTAGCTATCATTCCTTGATCCGGCTATGGTTAAGGGCACATATAAGAGAGTTTTAATCTGATGTTAGTCATTAAACATCATCAAAAATTATTTATCTTTATGTACAAAGCTAAATGCTAATACATACCTATATAACTAACTCCAAAAATAATGCAATTACTATTTTCTTGTCAACGGTACAGTATGACGTCATTTTGTAACCTTTGACGACGGCCAACTTGACATGGAAGGGTAAAAAGTGAAACGTTTTTAGTTTTGCACATTGCCAATTTATAAGTCAGTCAGTACCACCGATACAAATCTGCAGATCTAACTTTATCATATTTTTTCATTAATTCCAGGCATGCAAGTGCTGCATCGATTTCCAAATCCAGCCAAGGAACGGGAGCGGTTCAATGATTGGTTGTATGCAGTTGGTGGTGATATTATTGGCCTAGAAAATGAGCACATATATAAGTACCGACGTGTGTGCCGTAGACACTTTGAAGACAAGTATCTATGTCGCAGCAACAAAATTAGCAATATAGCTGTACCAACATTAAATATGCCAGGTTTGTTAATATTAGTTGTACATTTACAATGTATAAACATTGTTTTAGCATATAGTCTGATTCAAATTCAATGACTATGCATCAAAACAATGTTTTGAGAGAACATTGTATGTTTTGATATTAGGTATCAGCAGGAAGATTTCAGTTGACCTTACTTGCTTGAACCGTCAAGCAGTTAACTTTCAACACTTTTTAAAGTTTGCATCAGACTGTAAATTATCCATAACACCTCTTGGTTCAAAAATTATTGTTCCTGTTAATAACATGTATTTAAGTAACATTCATTTTCTTTTGAATTTCAGGACCATTGACCTGCCGAAAGTACACATTTATTGAAAGGAAACCAATGAAACTCATCCAGACTATTGATGAAAATACAGTAGAACCATCAACATCAAGTGGTATGAAATTCTACCATTTATTCTGAGAGAGCTGAGATTTTAGAGAATTCAAAATGTGAAAAAAATTATACACTAGCTTTTGAAACTGCATACTGTTTTGTTATTCTTGTTTAAAAATTAAAATCAACGTAATATAGAATTTAGCTAGGTAACTGACTTGGAAGATATAAATTTTCTATACAAATTATTGTAATTAACATTTTTTTTCATTATGTTCCAGGTGAAAAAACCATGAATGTAGATTTATCTAGTAAAACTCAACCTTTGCAGCACCTTCAAACTATACCAGAAGTGCCAACTAGTGTAACAGGTACTTTCTTTGAATATTGTAGTAGGTATTACAAGGTATTTACAAAATACAGGGTGTAAAAAACAAATAGGCCATGGATGAGGAGTGCATTGAATATTGAAGATATGCTTGAACTAGTTCTACTTTCCAGATAAAAATTTTGGTATTGATAACAACAGGATTATCCTGTTGTTATCAATACCAAAATTTTGTACCTTTTAGTAGCAGTAAATGGCATTCCAAATAAGCAAACTATATTGTAGACTATATTGTATATTTTTGTTTGTTCTAGATTGTCAAAATTTGTCTCCTACACATATGAAAATGAACGTGCTAGAAGATATCTTGCAAAAGGAAAATATTGGTTAGTACTTTTTGTTATAGATCTGTGTAAATAAAAATGAAATGCTGTTTGTTGGTAAGCACATCACTTGAGAATAGCTGGACCAATTTGACTAATGTTTTTTTTTTTTATTTTCACGATAGTCCATTTGTATAAATTCAGTATAATTCTGATAGGACTAATGTTGAGATCTATAGAGTGTGCTCTGACTTAGCTCAGACTTAAGAGAAAGTTAAAACGAGACATGAATATGCTCTGACATTTTGTCTTGTCTTAACTTGAGTGTGAGCAGAGTAAGAGTGTGGTATATAGATTTCAGCCTTTAGGCTAGGATATCAGCTAGTGATAATAATATAAACCACAATATTTACATAATTATTATTATACAAATCGTCCCTATCCCTATAAGGGATAGGGATGATACATACAACATGGATACTCAGTTTAAAAACAAACATTAATACTGAACAGCAGAAAAAATTGTTTTATTTCAAGTAGATATAATTAAAAAGAAATAATTTTCAATTTAGTATGTATGTATAGTTACTTCTTTTTCTATTCTTCATGCATGCAATGCAAATGATTTTATTATAATGGCCCCCCCTAAGGGGGTAAAATAGGGGTTGGAAGTTTGTAAGAAAGTCCTATGTTTTTGGAGTTAGAGACACAAAAATTTGCATTCAGGTTAATAATAATTACTAAAAAAACAGTACATGAAAAATTATATACATGAAAAATTATATTATAAGTTTAAAAACATTATGCTAACTGAAAAGTAATATAAGTAGTAGTAAGCACTGAGAAGTTATAAAGATCTTGGAACAGTCAAAAACACATAATAAGTACATTATTTTTATTATTTCAGATCCATTAGTTGGAGCCAACATATTACGTCCAAATATTGCAACAACTAGCAAAGCACTATCTCCATGCGCCTCAATAATGACTGAGACACATGAGAAAGATGGTCCTCAAAAAAATGGTAAGGTTATTTAAGTAAATAATATATCATAATTACTAGATTTTCAAGATAAAAAATTGTAATCCTAAATTATATATCTGTGCCTCCTGTGATGAGTGATTTAAGTCAAGCTGTACCCTTTTTGTGATTTTTATATAGAATTAACAGAAAAAGTTTAGGATTTTTTGGTCTAACTCATGTTTTTTTATAAACCGACTTTCAAAAAGGAGGAGATTATCAATTCGGCCGTTATACGTAATTTTTAGCATGTATTAGAAATAAAAAAGTAAAACTCACAGTTTTATCTAGAATTTCTTCAAAACTATGATATTTACCACAAAAATTTAAATGTGCAGTGAAAATTAATGTTTTTATCTACAAAAAACTCAAGTTTAACATAGCCCACTTAGATTGCAAACTAGAATTTTTTAAATCTTGTTTTTGTTCTCCTTTAAAGTGTTGATTTTTAATTATATCACCTATTACAGGAGGCACAGATATATTTGTGAGTATTTGTAATCGTTGTAAGTTAAATCTTTATTACTGGTGTATTTATATAAAAAATAGATAACCATGTCAGAATTTTTATATTAAATACCCTACTTTGTTTATATTGCAGATGAAAAAGTAGCCAGGCAAGATATAACAAAAGTCAATAAGAAAACAAAACGATTATTTATGACAGACACTGAAATTGAACTGCATAAGAAGATTAATGCAGCCAAAGTTCAGATTTGCAAATATAAAAGTAAAGCAAAGAGGCAGTCAGCAGAATTAAGAGCTGCTAAAAAATTTGCAACTAATCCTGAATTTTTAAATGCAATTGAAAATTGTTCAACTGCTGCAAAAATATTGATGCAAATACAATGGCGTGAAAATAACAAAAAAGTTAAAGGTCGACGTTTTACTTTTCAAGAAAAAATAAATTGCTTGTCAATTTTAAAACAAAGTCCTAAAGGATACCGCTTCTTGAGGAAAATTTTCATTTTACCTGCTCCACAAACTCTTATCAAAGTTTTGCAGAAAACAAATCTCCATCCAGGAATTAATACAAACTTATTTGAACAGCTGAAAATAAAAACAAATAGTATGAAAAATGAAGAAAAGCTTTCTGTTCTAATATTTGATGAGGTTTCTCTCAAATCTGGTATAACATACAATGAAAGGAAAAATATCATTACAGGATTTGTGGATGATGGGCAAATAAGAATACCCGAATTTGCTAACCACGCACAAGTTTTTATGCTACGAGGAGTGGTAAACAATTATAAACAAGTTGTTGCCTATACTTTTTCCGCAAGTGCAACAAAAGGCCCAGAGTTAGCGAAACAATTGAAAAATGTCATTAAAAAATCACAGGAAGCCGGTTTTAATATAGTAGCATCCATATGTGATCAGGGGACAAACAACCGCCAGGCAATAAAATTATTATTAGAAGAGACCAGAGGTATATATTTGAGAAGAGGTCAAATACCAAAAGAAAAAGTAATATTAATAAATGACCAGGAAATTATACCACTCTATGATCCCCCACACCTTTTAAAAGGCATGAGGAATAATTTAATGACGAAAAACTTAGTATATGAAATGAATAACACTGTAAAAGTGGCAAAGTGGGAACACCTACATGAGTTGCACAAAAAAACTCCGATTTTTGAAGGAATACAATTGGTGTCGAAATTAACAGAAAATCTTATAAATCCGGAAAAAATTAACAAAATGAAGGTGAAACATGCAGCCCAAGTTTTTAGCAGGACAGTGGCAACAAGTATGGGATGCTTTTCAGGTATGTACTCCCTTTTAAGAACCACTTTGTTAAAAGAGAATACACAAATAGGACTGAGACTCAGAGTTTATATATAACTAATAGGCCCAGTAGACATTGTCATGCCTTGAATACACAAAAAATTGCATCAAAATTGGTCAAGCCACTGTCGAATTTATGCGAGACTAACACACAGCAATTGATTTTCATTTTTATAGATGTGTAGGTTGTGTTAGTGAAAATCAAAATGTAGTTCAAGGGCAGTAAAACAATTTTATATACTTTCAACCCAATCAAATTATATGCAAACACAATATCTGCAATGAATGAACAAAACACAAACATTAACACTTTGTGTGCATGTTTGTGTGTTGACCTAAGGCAAAAATAAAGGAAATCACTAATATAAATTATTTCAATTATACTAACTACCAAGCTAGCAGAGACTAGCCCAATGAGGCAAGAAAGCAAACTGAACTTGTGAAGAAAATTATATTACTTCAAGAGGGTATAGAAATTTTCATTGATATAGGTTCTTCCTGTGAAATTTAGGCATTTTGCATTATAAGTTCTTCATAGTTGCAGTTGAAATTGTGAGAATACAAATTCCTGATTGAACAAAGTGTAACAAAGCTACATACTTAATATAATTTTTATATAAAAATCTGTTTTCTTTTCAGATCTTGGCATTATTCCTCGGGAATGTGGAGACACTGCATCATTACTACATTTTATGGATGACATATTTGACTCAGTAAATGGGAGTGCAACAAAGAACTACCACGCGAAGCCATTATTAGGTCCAGTGACTCCAACATCGGAGCACCACAAAAAGTGGATAGAAGCAAAAAAAATTTTTAAATCAATGAAATTTGTAAATCCTGCTGGGAAAGTAGATGCACATGTCCCCACAATAAATAATTGGGTGTGGACATTAGAAGCCATAGAAGATTTATTAAAAAAACTTCAAATTGATCACAATGTTACATCTGTTTGGTTGCGGCACCTAAACCAAGACCCACTGGAGAATTTCTTTGGTGCTATTCGTAGTCATGGGTGTCGCAACAACAACCCAACGTGTGATCAATTTGAAAACTCCTATGCAACCTTACTGGTTAACAATCTGAACAGTGTCCACATCCGTGGAAAAAATTGTGAAGGGGACTTCTGTGATGCACTACACACATTATTAATTACTGATAATAGCGAAGCCAAGTCGACTGAAACTGTGGACTTCTCGGAATTTATAGACATGGAACTATTATCCATTCAAGAATTACAAAAAGATCCTGCTATTATGGCACCCCTAGAATATGTTAATGGTTATTTTTTGAAAAAACTTAAAAGTAAAACCTTCAAGGGGTGCCATATATGCATAAACAAACTCATGGCACCAGAAGGCCATGAGAGCATCTACATTAAATACCGAGAGTACGCAGGTCGACGTTGGCTTTGCTATCCCAGCAGTGATTTCAATAAATTATTAATCGATATTAAACACATCATTAATGAAATAATAAAAAAGAATATTCATAAGAAATTCCTTAAAGAATATTTAAAAACGGCTATACTAGCCATAGCCGATTTTAAAATATTTGCTGATTGTACAGAACATAAAGACAGAAATATCAATTATGTAATAGATTTAATAATAAGATTTATGATCTTCAATTACTGCAAAAATATAAATAAAATAATAAATGGAAAAGTAAAAATATACGATTTAAATGATAAATTTCAAATAAAAGCAAAAAAAATATGTGATTGTAATAGAAAGAATAAATAATTTTTATTTAAATACTGTTTTATTTAGTTCCTAATCCAAATTATAGGAAAAGTAGACCTATAATAAGTAGTACGTATATATATATAAGTAGGTACTGTACCTACGTACATACTTGCATATGTTGGTAGGTACGTATAGATTCAACGACATTAGTTCCAAATCTCAAATCCAGGGGCGCCAGTGATGCATTTCCAATTTTAGGCCTAGAGTTGGGTCTCTATTTCTTATATATACAAAGTACTCTGTGGGTACTAGGATAGCATAAAGAAATGACGCTCATTCCTCATTAAATATCGTTTAATTTTTTTACCAGCTGTGCGACAGAAGCGGCCGCCAACGAAATATTAATTGGCTTAACGACCCTTCCATGCATGCCTCATATTGGAGTTAATGTATTTTGAGTTATTATAGAGCAGCTTGCGAGAGAGCTTTATTTATTTTAACTAGCATTGGCCTTTAACTTTGCTTGCGTGAACTTCTAGTAACTCTGTGTCTGCTGTAAACTGTTGGACAATGGACATAAGTTAATTTGTCATAAGTTGTTAGGTCAGTACATGCTTACATCAAACGGCTCTTAATGAATCTCTTGAGTTCGTCTGTCCAACAATAAGGGGGGTTGAACTCCCATTTTTTCACCTAGTGGGGGACTATTTATTGTCTAGTACAGGATAAAGATTCCTTGGAGCAACTAATTATTTTAAATTGCCACATTATGGTAAAAAAATCTCCACATTAGGTATAGTAATTTCTTTGTATAGCGGTGATCTATCATGACGTCATGAAGCTTATGACACGCGTTCTATTCTATTCTATTTTCTTTTGAATAATAGAAAAAAACATGAAAACATGAAATCTACTGTAGGTGAAAGAATTGAAAAGGTGTATTCACTGCAATAAACAGACAAAAATGTTTTACAAACTCCTGAAAGGCGTTTTGAATAGGAAAACACTACTGAAGGTGGATTTTTCGCATTCTAAAGGAATATGAAAACATAGCCCGTAGTTGTAGGCTGCATCTAGGGTTGCCAACTTTCTTTGTAAACACGTGAGATTCAAATAAGCTTTAACGGAAATTTCAGAAATATCACCTCTTACACTTACAACACAGCAATTGCGATCGAAAAAGTATCGTATATCTATATTCCTTCCTTATTAATGTATGTAGCAGAAGATAGTACTTAGGGGCACATAATTAAAAATTTAGTGTAATTTTTTCATTCATCTCAGAGTGAGTTGAACGAAAATATAATTTTACAAAATGTAACTTTCTATTTTGTTTTTAACGTATAACTGACCATATATAAATGTCACTAATCTAACAAGATAAAAAAGTTCTGATTAGGTATATCGTTATAAATTAAAGTGATCCTGGCAACCCTAGCTGCATTTGTGCAGTATGCTCGCATTGAAAGGGACTAGAGCGTAACGTTTTATCTCCGCCAGAGTTTAAATGCACTCCTCGAAACTCCTTTGGGGATTTTTTGTTCGTTCTAGTTTTTGACGTGTGCTAGTATAACCGTCTCTGCTTGAACTTGTATAGGTTGTTTTAGCTACTTAATGCTTCCTTGAGTCTATTTTTCATAAGGTTTTATTATAGTACATTATGGTACAAGTGTCAAAGTTGGTGATTACCGCTGAGGCGTTATTGAGACCCGAGCCGTTAGGTGAGGGTCTTAAGGTAGCCGAGGACGGTAATCATCAATGTACACGTGTATCATACGACGTTTTTCAACACACTTGTAAAGAAAATAATACTAAAATAGTACATTATGGTACAAAACAGTGAAAACGAATTGTGAAAATTTTTTCGCAATGGCGGGAAAAATTACCTAATGTTGTTTTTTTGTTCGCCCTCTTGAGATGCTCTTGAGGGCAGGCAAAGATCGACGACCATACAGCCTATTCAGGTGTTTATTTGATTTAATTAGTTTTCCGGAATGCGCGCGCACCTTTAATAGCCATAGACTAAAAGAATGAGGTTTCTTTTTTTTTGGCTTTTTTCTTATAGCCACGTACAAAATGGGGAATTTCCAGTTTTCTTTATTACAGAAAAAACAAAAGTTATATTTGAGTGACAGTTTTATTTATTAAACACGTACAAGTTGAAATTATCTATTTAAATTCGAAGTTGTATGAAATGAGCAAGCAATAGGTATCTTGGCAATAGGTAGGATCTTTTTTGTAAAATAAACTTTTTTAAGAACAAAGCAACTCAACCAATAAAATTAAAAAAAAAATTCTATAACTCACATTGTGAATAATAGTAATCAAAAGTCACAGTTTGAGTTAAAGGTGTCATTGTGTGCCTAATTGCGGTGAACCGGGAGCCATTTTATGAGCAAGTGTGTTGAAAAGGTAATTTTTGGTTTATTGTCTAAGTAAGAGTCCACCTGATTTTTCAGATCGGAAATGCTGATACGCAGACATGATATTATTATCATAATTAGGTATTTTCCTAATTTTTAAACTAAGTTTTAAATTTTGTATTAACATTTTCGAAGATGTTTGGATTCTGCGAAATTGATTTTAGTCTTGCATTTATATGTTGTCTGAATAAGTTTTTTTTAATAAATTATTCAAATACTATGTATGACAACCCTGACATAAATAATACTTCTGCGGGCGCAGTAATCTATGAATTAATTCGAACATCCTGCCAATCAAGTGAATATTTGTGTGACTCCATTCTACCAAGTGAAGGAAGTCGCATGTCTATATTCATTAATTGTTGACATGATTATGCAGTTTATGTAACGTTATGCATCTTAGTTATTACATATTTATTTTTGAGCAACTATACAATACCACTATTTATAATTTCGATTTGTACGATATCATTATGTAATCCATATTTCCGAGACTTGGATCTGCCATTTTTTCACCGGAAGGCTTCCATTGTATTTAGGTCATTATTGTCAATGTTAATTTTTGACACCTTATTTTTAAAGTTAACGTTTTCAGGGCTCTATTTATTTTAGCATAAATTATACTGCAATTTTTTTTAATTAGGTAAGTATCCAAAAAACACGCACTTGACCACCACTTTTTTAACACAACTTAAAAGTAAACAAAAAATATCTACTAGGCGAGCAGAAAGCTAAGGCAAGCGCATCGCGACAAGCAACCCGAAAAGCGGCCGGGACTTGACTGGGGTTTGGGAGATAACCAGGATACTTCCAGGATATTAATATTATTAAATAATCTATCTAATTGCTTTCTAAATAAATCGCTTTTTGTCTACGGTTAGCAATAAGTTCAAGAGACCTACCAGCCTTCCTGCAGCATAAAATTTCTAAATTCTAGATTATGTAATTTCTTTGTATGTCATTTATTTTTAAATTATTGTTTTTTTAATAATACACTTAAATCACCTCAATTTCGAACAATACCACAAAACTATTGTTTCGTCACAAAAGTACCAGGCGAACAGAAAGCCTAGAAACGCGTCACGTGTGCAACCCGAAATACGGTCGGGACTCAACTGGAAGAGATAACAAGTGTATGTATAAAAAAACAGGAGTGTCAGTCGGTCCTTTATTGCTTTCTTGGAAATAGGGAGCATGGAATAAAAAGGTTTATAAATAAAATGGTATCTCTACGTGCATTGGTTTGGGTTATCGGCCATCTATGATGATTAAAAAATGTGTGAGGATCATTGGTGAGGATAATCCGTTTATGATTTTTTTTAAACCAAAAGTTCTACGGTATTTTTCACATTTTTCTATAGCTACATACAGCGTTGAGCGAGCTGCTCAGCAGGTGAAAGCATGAGATTGCTTGAATGTACTTTTTCACCTCACTAGCTCAAAAAGGGCGCCTTTACTGCCTAAAACTAGTGAGCAAAGGTCGTTATTTGCTGATCCAGGAAGAAAAAGTGTTTTGAATTTAAAACGCTCTGGATTGGCGGTGTATACTTATAATTTTGTATACCCTAACATTTTTTTCATAAAATTTTTTTAACTCTATTTTATTTTTTAAACCGCATATTGAAATTTATTTAACATATTAAAAAGTCAGAGACATCGAAATCTTTTTAAAAGCGGAGGGCTTTCATTGTTTAATAAAGATGATAAGAAGAAAAGTAAGTGAAAATTAAATTTTAATTAAAAAATGAGAATATTAGGTACTTATGACGTTGGTCTTCACACACCTACTACGTTTATAACCCACTTATCATAAAAGTATATGACACTGTCATGAATTTCATTTGCTAATATTACACAATACGCTTCCCCCTCACCCCTATACATAATAGTGCAATACAAACACTCATATTGGATCCCAGTAGCCCCGACACCGCGTCGCCTCATTTATTGAATTGCACCCTTCTCACTAACATCAACAAAAATACGCTCCATACTAAAATATACTTTATCACGATAATTTCAAAGACCAATTTCATTCGCTGAAGTTAAAACAGCGTAGGCGTGTGAAACTCTATAAGAATTCTGCTTACCTAGTACAATTCCTCCTGTTATTATTTTACGTAATATTTTTTCCATAAACAAAAAGAATATTCATTCCCAATTAATTATATGTTTGATGTATGCTTTTTTTGCCTTCATACTCTTTCAACTTCGCATTTTATAAAGAACTCTTATTTCTCTTTAATACTTTTCAGTTTTCAACATGTGAAATATGTAGTAGCTTTGCAAAATTGTTGTCTAGCCTGTAAAATTGCGTTTTATGAAATGAAAAATAGGAGTGAAGAGCGTACATCAAACGCGGTTTTCTACTTGTTTCTCTACTCTTTGTTGGCTTATTTGAAACGTTTTTCAAAAGAATAATTTTAATTTTATACCTACTTTGGCTTTTTGAAAAAGTTTATATATTTTCTGTTTGGGTATTACCAGTTGGTAATATAGTCAGGTACCGTCAGGTACTTATTATCGAAGCTATTGCAGGCTTAAATGGAAATAAGTAAGTGTGGCAAGTTTATGTAACCTTTCTTAGGTAGATAATCCTTACTTTCTTACTAATATTATAAATGTGAAAGTGTGTATGTTTGTTGGTTTGTCCTTCAATAACGCTGCAACAGAGCTACGGATCGACGTGATTTTTGCAAGCGTAAAGTTGAGGACCTGGAGGGTGACATAAGCTACTTTTTATCCCGAAAAATCAGAGTTCCCGCGGGACTTTAATAAATAAATCCACGCGGGCGAAGTCGTGTGCATCAGCTAGTAATCACTAAACCCTCTGCAATACTCGTATTTTTTATATAAATAGACCAACAGTGCTTGACTGTTAAATGTGATCAAACTCGATTGTAAGTGAAGGTGCGGCCTAAAATAGAGCGCTCTTGCCTAGAAAATGTATATTCACCCTTGATTGAAAATACCCAAGTTGTAGTTAGTCAGCAAAACAGAAACCAGAAGGGCATACCAATTCCAATTAACGTTTAGTAGATACGCCCTGTGAGATGTGAACCACGTAGCGGTGCAGCAGGGTTAGCATGGGGAGGAGATAAAAGTTTTATCCCCCGATTTTATCCACTGACAAGGGATAAAATTATCTTCTCCCTATGCCAAAGCATGGCGACAGGGGAAAGGAAAAGTATATTCCCATAAGAATATCCACTGTGGATATTATTTCCGTTTTGCTCATGCTCGACAGGTGGATAAAGCTGAGCGAGGGGATAAACATTTTATCCTTTCCCCGGGGATAAAATTTCTCCTGCCCATGCTAGCTATGTAGACCTATTTTAAAATTCCTGCTCGTTTAGGTTTTATTATAGCCGAAGGATGGTAACATATTGTACCGTAGTGTATTCATTATAATTCTCAGAAATTAAGTGAACCCCATGCGGGTACAGATTGAGTTACTGTAATCTACATCGATTATAAAGTGGGGTGGCCATTTATTACCTTGTAAATGAAGCTTCAATAGCGCAGCGGACGCGTCGACGGACTGAGAACCGAAGGGTCAACGGTTCAAAGTTCAAACCCTCTACTCAAACTTCTAGCACAAGCTTTACGCTTAGTTGGAGGGAAAAGGGAAATATTAATCGTGTTTATCATGGCTAATATTAAAATAAATAATTAAAATAATAGATCCATATAGAGTACTAGTTGATGCCCGCGACTTCGTTCGCGTGGATTGAAGGTTTTAATTCCAGCGGGAACTCTCTTATTTTCCGGGTTAAAAAGTAGTCTATGTGTTATTCCAGACTATAATCTACCTCTGTGCCAAACAGTCAGTCGTTGCAAACTTTCGCATTTATAAATTTTATAATATTAAATAGGATTAGTTTATTTAGTTTATCTATTCAGTAATTTTATGAAGTCAATTCATAAAAAGAAACAAGAGACAATTATTTAAGTTTTTATTTTGTATCACAAATTAAACAGATAATGTAACAATGATTTTGTTCAATTACATTTGAAGAATATAAAATAAGATCGATAGATAATAATATTATTTATATATTTGAATAAAATTATTTCATTAGATTATTTACAAATATAATTATGTCTTATTATATTTACTATTGATATAGAGATAAAAGTACCTACCTACAAACAAAAAATGCAAAAAATATTTTTTTCATAATAAAAAATGAACGTAGAATACCCAGTTAAATTTTAAAAATGTTAACATCTAGGTCAGAGAAGGATAAGTACTTAATAATATAACATTATTACGTTCAAGAAGATTTCGAAATAGACATTTAAACATTTTTTCTTGAAAATGATGTAACAATATAATGTAAATGAGAGCACGATGTTGATTTTTGAAAAGAGATAAAGTAGTCTAATTTATGTAGGATTTTAAACCCTTTTTTATATAATTCAAATTCTTTTCAAAAACGATAAGTCATAAAAAATAAAATTTTGTACATTTAATAATAATAATTTGCGGCCATAATGCTATTTCTATACATTTTACCGATATCGCATCACCGCCCGCGCAGTCCAAAAGCAGTAGTAACAGTAGAAGTTAGTAGAAGTATGACAAAACTTGTCAAATCAAAGTTGGTGCTGGCTGCGTTGTAGAAGCCACCGTAGACTTGCAGACCTGCGGTTTCAATACTGCAACAAATAAGGAAATTGAATATTGCATAGAAGTAGTTATTCATCATCATCATCAGCAACAATCGATCGACGGGTCACTACTAAGCGAAAATCTTCTCTCAGAGTAGGATTATAGATCATCATGCTGGAAATAAAACATATCCGAAACCTCGTGTGAAACGCGATAGATGCGAGTGTAGTAACTAGTAAGCGCTAAATACATCTTGTATTCTAATAACTCGTAAGATATTAATTTTTTTAAATCGCGTAGCGTATTGCACGGAATAGGAGTGTAATAAGCGCCAAATACATTATATATTCTAATAACTCGGAAGATATTCGTTAAAAAAAAAAGCTGAATTTTATATAAAAATTGTGGCTCTGCAATAATGCAACACATTGAAAATAAATGCAAAATGGTTAAAAACTAGTCCTGACTTTTTTTGTCGAACTT
Organism: Hipparchia sbordonii; assembly: GCA_038048805.1. NCBI lineage: Eukaryota > Metazoa > Arthropoda > Insecta > Lepidoptera > Nymphalidae > Hipparchia > Hipparchia sbordonii. The sequence continues at coordinate 14,009,093 of CM076104.1, read as the reverse complement.
TCATTGTTTTATGTTTCTACTCGCTTATCGTCCCTTGCTTGAAGGCTTCCTTGAAAGATATAAGCAACGTTCCTTGGAAATATGATGTAATTTTTTTTTCGGATAGTTAATACTTGATCTAGTGCTGTAAAAATCAAATCTGCATCTGATTACACACGCTCTTAAGGGTTTATGTCTTGCTCACCTGAATTTACAATAATCCCCGTCGTAGCTCCACCCCAGATACTCCCCAGTGCGAAGATTCTCGCTGCGCAGCCAGTCCTCCAGCGGCCTGAAGTAGTCGCGCATGGCTTCGCCGTTGAGCCGGCCCTCGCCGATGGACTCCTGCAGGACTTGGCTCCAGGGTATCGACGAGCCGCGCTGCATCAGGCGCCTGTAATAGACATGGATTTTTGTTAACTATTTTTATCGCCTCGTTGCGTAATATGACTTGACATACCTACGCCAATTTCCAAAAACCATACGTAAATCATCTCCTAAGTATGAGCCTCTTTACATAGGTTCTCCCTAATTACAATGCCTTATCCAATATAATTTCTACCTTCAGGTGTTCCCTGTTTGTGAACACGAACGAGCTTTTAAGTAGCCTGTAAGTTAGGGAACGTTCAGGCATAAGCCCAACCAGAGTAGGTAAATTTTGCACGGTTTATTTCTTTTCGGAGTCTCTATTTAGTGATTTACTCATGTGATACTAGTACAAGTTACTAGCTGTTGCCCGCGACTTCATCCGCGTCCATTTCTGATGATCAAGAATTTTCACTGATGCTTCGCTCCTATTGATCGCAGCGTGATGTTATATAGCCTGAACTTTAAAGCCTTCCTCGATAAATGGACTATCCAACACAAAAAGAATTTTTCAATTCGAACCAGTAGTTCCTGAGATTAGCGCGTTCAAAAAAAACAAACTTTTCAGCTTTATAATATTGAAAAATAAGTATAGATTAATACATTTAAAGTGTTTAGTAATTAATCAAGTAAACGAAATAAAACATTGGATTGATTGCACTTACAGGATGTAATGTTCTAGAACAAAGAGGCTTAAGTGAAATATGATCTAATTGCCTTTGTTTCATGTCTGTTTTGTGTATACTAATTAATATAATAATGCATTGGTTCAGGGAAATCATAAAGCGGGATTTACATGAGTCCTTATAATTAAATTCGTGATGGAATGTTTTTCAAGCAAGTAATAAAACCTAGCCTATGAGTTAATCCTCAAAGCCATTCACCAAAAAAAAGAAGAAGAGTTAATCCTAGGTGTGAGCTATATCCATTCTTCAGCCCAACGGTTCATTCGTTTTGATTTGAAGGAGTAACAAACATACACATACCCACACAAATAGAACCTTTGGCCTTAATAATCCATACACATACACACACAAATATAAACTTTCGTCTTTATAATATTAGTGTAATTTTAAAAAAGCAACCACCAAGTTTCTTGCCGGTTCTTCTTCGGTTGGAACGGCATTCGGAATCAGTCGTAAATTCACTTGACGATTCAAAAGCACTTTATAAAAGTTTACTTGATTACAAAACTAATCCATTATGGTTACAAAAAAATTATTATAACCACTATGTGAGTGAGGAATGTAATCCCAAGTTAACTGCAATTTGTTTGATTTAACCGGCTAATGTCTAGTTTCGGATGATATAGCGGGCGTTATTCAGGACGCAATTACCCGAGCCTTGACCCGTGACCATAAAATATGTGTTGCGCAAAACCCTACCTTCCTAAATAAGCTCGTTGTGAGATGCTTTGTTGAAGCGATATGCGAGCTTTTAGATCCTACCTATTTGATTCGCGGTAACGATAGCTTTACGTGCTTTCCAAGGTACAGCTGGGTACTGCCAGTATATCAAGTCCATAATCATACAAGTGTAAATTGAAAATTTAAAACACCCCCGACATGTGAAATTAAAAAAAATGTAATTCGCCACTTTGTGGTAGCGGCTATCTTGGATTTGAAAATCATAGTGTTTAGTGTTCTACTACTTAAGCCATTTCAGTTGATACCCATATTGAGGGAGTTGTGAAAAAATATGTAATCCGCCATTTTGTAGCAGCGGCCATCTTGGGCCGATTTTCATCAAACATAGCTAAGAACACTTCCGACTAATTCACCTTTCAAACAAAAAAAACACAAAATCAAAATCGGTTCATCTATGGTTTAGTATAGCCCTTCTTTAAGAGCAGACCTGTGTTCAGAACTAAGTTAATATAGCTATTGATAGGTTTCTAATGATGATCATTGTGATGATATAGCCGCGTTTGTCTAGTGTTTAACATGTGCGAGGTTCCAAATTTGATTCCCGGGTCAAAAAATGTTTTTTTTTTTTGTCAAGAAATTCTTACTTACTAGCGCAGAGTTAGGAAGTTGGCGGTCCAGATAAAAGCTCCATTATTTTTCCTTCTATTCTTCTACCATTTCATTGAACTATTGTATATTCGTAATTGCAAATTATTGCTATGATTTATGATATAAATACGTGCGATAATAAATAATGTGAAAAGAAACCATTACGGGCCGATGGGTCGGTTAATTGGATTACTTAATAAGTAATTACAACATTTTTCGTAATATTACATATTACAAAATAGGATATTAATGTGTTTGGGTGTTGGGTAATTATATCATTACCTATTGGACTTTGAGTGTATAACCAACCCTATTGGATATTGCCCCGATGCATGATCCAGAGGCGTGGCGTGGCATGGAGATAAAAAAAATTAGAATAAAAATAAAATTATAGAGATAGTATCGATAAAACGTCAGTATTGACGTCATTTTATGTATGTATGTACTTATCTACATTACGTTTGTTGATTGCTAGTTAAAATAATAAGGTTTGTAATATGTATTTTACTGTACAACGGCCAAAAATAGATATACAGAGATGCGTGACGTAGCCAGCGGGAACTCTTTTAATTTTTTAGAATAAACAATATGAATAATATAAAAGAATAGCAGAAAAAATTCCTATAGAGTTGAAAATACCTCTAGGTAAAAATACCTATAGGTAGAGTTGGACAGCGACCCATTTAAAATTATCACCTTATACATAATACCAACTATTGGTTAGTATTTAGCTGTCTTACATAACCGTACTCGAGATGTTAATCCATTTCATTGCATTCAACATTCTTGTAGCAAGTCTGTAGCTATTAGGACATTGCTGGGAAAGTTTCCGATTAACTGTTCTAGAATAAATTCTATGGTTCTTAGAACTTTGTTCCTTCTCTGTCTTTTAGTTACCTAATTAATAGATAATAGTTGAGATAGACCCGTGTTTAATTCCTAGTTGGTACATTGAATTACATTAGGTAAATGCTCATAAAAACGATCTCTTAGCCCTTTGCATTCTCCTTTTAGAGTTTTTTTAAAGTTTTTTTTTAAAGAATATAAGCTAAGCTTTTTGAATTTTATTCTCCTTTCCCCTCCAAACAAGCGAAAAGCTTGCGCTAGGAGTGGGTACGACAATAGTGCAACGGTTGGGGCACGAACCTGCGAACTATCAGTTTTCGGTCCGCACCTTTAACCGTTGAGCTATTGAGGCTTCGAGTTTTCACACACTATATCTATTATGTGGCCATAACCACTATTCAGAGAAATTTTTGTGTACCCATTTTGTCAATGAATCTCTATACTCAGCTCAGACTCAAGATAGAGGTTAAAACGAGACACAAATATGCTCTGACATAAATCTGTCTCGTTTTAACTCTGTCTTGAGTCTGAGCTGAGTGAGTTAATTACGCGTGCATACACACAATAATAATAAATATATTACTTAATTTCCTTGACTTCAAAACCACACAGGAAGACATTCACTTGGTCTCAGTAATACAAGTAAATTTAAAAATTAGGTCAAATCAATTAGTTACTCGACTGATGTGAAACGAAAGTGACTGCAGCTTTGCATTTATCGCATTGCTTTAGATGGGATAAGATAGGGATCGTTGACGGGATATGTATCTTCATTAACCCCATCTATTCACACTTGTGAAGAAAATAATACTAAAAAAAATAGTACATTATGGTACAAAACAGTGAAACGAGTTGTGAAAAATTTTTCGCAATGGTGGGAAAAATTAATCAGTTATCCTATGCGCGCGCATCTTACAATGGCGATCGGCCATAGACTAGTAGAATGAGGTTTCTTTTTTTTGTTTTTCGCGGATAGCATTTAAACCACGTACAAAATGGGAAATTTCAAGTTTTCTTTATTACAGAAAAAACGAAAGTTATATTTGAGTGAAAGTTTTATTTATGAAACAGGTACACGTTGAAATTATCTATTTAAATACGAAGTTGCATGAAATGAGCAAGCAACAGGTACATTAATTTATTTGTACTATTGAACACAACCTTTTTTGTATAGAAACTTTTTGAAGAACAAAGCAACTCAACCGATAAAATAAAAAAAAAAAAACCTCTATAACTCACTTGTGAATAATAGTAATAAAAAAGTCACAGTTTGATTATAGGTATCATTATGTGCCTAATTGCGGTGAAATTGGAGCCACTTTATGAGCAAGTGTGTTGAAAAAAAAAATTTCGCTCGCATTCGATTTGTCCTTGTGAAACTGACGCCTTATCGGGACTTGGGACTTGAAACTCACGATCCACAGTAATTAATAAGCTAGCCACTAACAACGAGGCAGTTAAAAACAAAACATTATAAGGCAGGTTACTAAGTATACCGCAGTTATTGCAGCCACTAAGCTAACAAGTATTGCGATCTTGTTACTCATTACCATTTCGGCTTCCCTGATTGCGCCACTGACCGTATTCCGAACACTGGGAGGCTTGACTATTCTAAAACACTCCACTATTCTAGCTACATTTTAGCTGATATTGTTACAATTACATAATGGTGGATTGTGAAGCATTGCATTGAGTGCATAGTTTTAATTAAAAACCAACTTTTTCCCGCGACTTCGTCTACGTGTACTCTGCTTTTCCGGGATAATCTGTGTCATTTTCCAAGTCCTCAACTTCACCCATGCAAAAAATAACGTCAATCCGTTGCTCCGTGATTGAAGGATAAACAAACGCACTTTCGAATCAACTGCAGAGTTTCTTGCCGGCTTTTCTCAGCAGAATCAGCTTTCCGAACCGGTGATAGGTACATTCTCGACTTATCATAGTAGCATTTGGCCTTTTTTTCAATCAATGATGGAAAGCATTGACGAGGTCTAGGTTGGAGCACGCTTGCCTAGAAAATGCCTATTCACTCTTGTCTTGAAGATACTCAGATTATACGTGGGCGGAAACACAGAAGCTGGAAGTGCGTTCCATACCGCGAACTGAAGCGTTTCGTACGAGTAGGTCGAATTTCAACCACGTATGGGCGCAATCGCTCACGATTTCTCGAAGTTCTGTGGTAAAACGGCAAAGGGGGCACAAGGCCTACATGAAATAAATAATTTTGAATTTGAATTTTATACCGATAAATCTCCCAATAGAACATTTCTATTCCATAAAAATGGACCCAAGCAAAGAATATCAAAATACTACATAGTATACTAAATAGGCAATTCCTACATGTTTGTACTTAATATACAAATTTCAAACATTTATGTATAAATATTGTGTTTTTTCGGTAATAAAAGGCTTATTTATTTTATTTATTTATTATAAATCTCCCAATGCAAAACAAGTAAAGCTGTAAGTAATCCGGCAACAGAGTGGTGGCCGAGCCAGCGCGCCGCCCGCACGATGGCCGCCAGCAAGTGGCCGCTTCCTGTCAGACGGGACAATTGCAACTCGTTGCTGCAGTTCACTTTATTTTTCCTTTTTTTATTCACAGACGCTCAACCCGTCTGCTGGCGAGAAAATGTCCGAAGCTTTTATATCGTCTATGAAACGAGATAAAACTGCTGAATAACAGGTTTTCTGTTCGTGTGCATAATCTTCTAAATATAATATAAAAGATGACTGACTGACTGATCTAGCAACGAATAACTCAAACTATTGGACAGATCGGGCTGGGCATACATATAGCTAATTTAACGTAGGTCCGCTAAAAAAGAATCCGCGAATTTTGAAAATTCAACCCCTAAGGGGATAAAATAGACGTTTGGAAAACTTAAACTTTTACAAAGTACCGTCGTAATATCTTAATTTGCAGGAGGACTAGTAAAGACGCAATTTGGTCTGGTGGGAGTACACTTTGACAGTAGGGTGCTCCAGTAGGAGTAAAAGTATTCTGTGATTGGGTGGACCAGAGACAATTTAGAAATTATAAATTCCCAAATTACCGCCGCCGGGAATCGAACCCGAGACCTCCCACAAAACCACAGCGCTCACTATTGCGCGAGGGAAGTTGTCTTACGCACCGATCGGAAAATTGGCACCAAGGGGGTGGTTTTAACTGAAAGCTGCAATACCCCTTCTAAAATAGACCGCTACCATAGACTGCATAGTCACTTACCATCAAGTGAGACTGCAGTCAAGGGCTATCTTGTCATCGAATGAAAAAATAACCTTGAGAAGTTCCCATGCTACAGGATTTCCTAGTTCGGAGGCATGTGAACGGTTATGCTGGTTATTTTATAATCGTGTACCGCCGCGACCTTGGAAGCGGTGTAAGGTGATAATTGATATTAATTTAATTGATTTTATTGCTCACTGTCCAATTAAATACGTAAAAACGTACTTATTTAATTTTTCTTTGATCGAAGTTGCAATCAATAATGTTAATTATTGATTGAAGGTCATAAAGGTTATTCTAAGGGGGTCGCTTGGCTAACAAGGTGGACTATGGTCTAAACTCTTCTTATACAGAAGATATATAAACATAAGAACATAAGAAATACTCATAGTAATAATATCCTCAAAGTAGCATACCTTACTAATATTATAAATGAGGCTACTTTTACAGAAAATCTAAAAGTTCCCGCGGAATTTTAAAACTAAATACACGCGGATGAAGTCGCAGGCATCAGCTAGTATCCTATATTTTTAGGTTTGTAAAACATAGTATTTCAATCAAAGCTAGTCACACTAATATTATAAAGGTGAAAGTTTGTATATGTGTTTGTGTATGTTTGTTACTCTTTCACGCAAAAACTATTGAAGTGATTTGGATGAAATTTGGAATGGAGATAGCTCATACCCTTATTTAACATATAAGCTGCATTTTATCTCAGAACATAAAAGAGATCCCGCTAGAATACAAAAACCTTACTCCGCGCGGACGAAGACGCGGGCTTCATCTAGTATTTCATATAAATTCGACATGTACTTAAAAATTAAGGCAAACATACATTTGGATGGACATCCGAGCTTACGTAGACTCGTAATATGCTAATAAGCTATTCAAGTGTTCAACGTATGTCTCTATAAACATTACTCTCAGATGATTGTCACCGGTGCACACCGATAAATATCTGAGACAAATTAGATAACCGGGAATAGTTTCAAAATAATCGGAGCGCCGTAATTTCCTCGTTTCTACGAGTAGTTAAGTAATGACCCAGTATGCGTATTAAAATTATAGGCTATTTGATATACCTCCTGTATACAGTGGAATAGCTGAAACTAAATGGCGTTCCACATTGAGTAACTGTGTCTTTATTCACACCGTGTTTGTTATGGCTGTTACACACGGGGAGTTTCTCAAATGAGTGTTCGGCACTCATATTCGAGAATAAAAATTACCCTTAACTTTGGGATTTAATTTTGTCGAAATTTAATTATTTTTATATATATTATATGGAAGCACTTAATACATAGCAATGGTTTTGTTACCTATTGTAAAAATATTTTTTTTTTTTTTGAAAAGGGCAACTGCTGAGTTTCTTGCCGGCTCTTCTCAGCAGAATCTGCATTCCGAACCGCGGTGGTAGATTTATGACGTGTCATAAGAGCTACAAGTTGGTCTACATGAAATAAATAAATTTTGAATTTGAATTTGAATTACATATATTTATCAGTTGTCCCCGTTGTCTCTTAGAAATATGACATTATTTTTGCTTATTTTTTTTTCCGGATAGTTAAAGCCTGATCTACTCCTGTAAAAATCAAATCTGCATCTGAAGATTTACCACTAAACGCGCTCTTAACCATTCTAGGTTGCCTGGTAGAGATCGCCACTAAGCGATAAGGCCGTCTTTTGTGTCATACTTTTTGTCATTGTTTCTTTTAAATATTTTTTTTTTGTTATTGTTTTGCGTGGTGCAAATAAAGAGTATAATAAATAAATAAAAATAATAAAATAATTAATAGAGCAGGTCCTCCACTGTACCTAAATGTTACGGGAGGGACTTACGTCAATATTCTGCCGGCCTCCGGATTCCGGTAGATGTCGCACTTGTGCAGGGGGCGGGAGGGGTCGCCCGGGATGAACTGGCCGGTGCGCTCGCACAGCGCGCGGTGCACCTGGAACTGCAGGATCGTGCTCACGAAGTATCTGGAGACAAAGGGAACATTTGATCAGTACAAGAATCACCAAAATTGGACGACTGTGTAAAAAGTTATACATAAAAAAATATGTGACAACTTGAGAACGTCCTCCTTTTTTTTGTCGGGAAAACTTGCTTTTTTACCCAACCACGGTAAAGCGTGAATATTTTAGCAATCTTTGAGATTATTATTATAATCTTATTAGATAAATTTTCCCGCTGCTTGCAGCAACAATCGACTAATGTTTACTGCTAGTAAAAACCGCAATTTGCAACCGTTTGAAGTTGGTTTTCACTAAAAATATTTTTTATGTTCATATAATGAGATACGCCAAAATATATTGTTTGATTTCATACATGATTTTCAAATATGGGTACTTCCCCTGAATATCCCCGGTCTAAAACTCTAAAACTACTCTGAGATCAAAAAGTTTATATTACATTATGATCGGCAGTAAGTTACCCTCTACAATAGGTAAATTAGGGACTGATAAGGTTCATGAATGAATGAATGAATATACTTTTATTGTACACCACATATAATATAAGAATAGACACAATGAGCTTGATAAAAAGCATACTATTTGGCGGCCTATCGCTACATAGCGATCTCTTCCAGGCAACCAATGGTGTTAAAGGACATAGCTACAGATACTAGAGGCAGGTGGTGCAAACAATATACAAGGTTCATGTTGGTTGAATGGTGGCAATAATGTCAACAAAAATTTGTCAATAGTGATAAGAAATATTTGGTATAATAAATAAATAAATAATTAATCAGATTCCGATTACGTAGCATAGCAAATAACCTTAGCTCTTTCGATCATGTATTAAAGTTGTGAAAATCAATTTAGGCAAGAAATTATTCCAGTCGACTGAGATCTAGGAATCCATAACGACTCAGTTCATCAATCAATGAACTAGCAACCGAATTACAAAACAGCGCGAATTGTAAATTTGTTTATACTGCAATTTTCAAGTCCATGATGTAATTGGTAAGGCTCAGTCTTAGTGATAGCGGAAAGTTATATGAGTTTTAAAATTGATTGTAATTACGTGTGATACTACTATACATCCCTACTCGGTGACTTGTGAACAGGGAGGATTAAACAATCTTCCCTGCTTGTGAAGATAGGAACTTTAACATACGCTAAAATATTTTTTTATTTTCATTTACGATTTTTAACCGACTTCAAAAAAGGAGGAGTTTCTCAATTCATCGTATAAAGCTGATAAATTGTCCTTATTATTTTTAGTTGCATTGGTTTTTTTACATATTTATATTATTTTATTAACTAATTAGTGTACAACTTAACTTGCGTTTTGTATTTCATTTTTCCTCCAACTATGGGTTACCTTGAAGAATCGCTTCTTAGCGGTAAGGCCGCCTATTGAACTCTGTTTTTATTTAATTTTTAAGTTCTGATATGTTATTTCCTTATTTGGTGTACAATAAAGAATATTTTCATTTCATTTTCCGTCTACCCGCAGAATGTCCGCTCAAACTGTGGCCGCACGTAAAACACCGTAACGCGTACAGAGTCGTTAGCTTGTCAGTGTGGTAACCGATGATAAAGCAGGAGTTATGAACCGTACAAACATTCAGAGCACACGGCGAGATCGATAGTTATCGGAAAATAGTTGCGGCATTGTTACGTTTAAATTTTTCAGTACATAACACATAAGATAATCAAAAGTGCGGCCTACAGGGCTCGAACTCACGTCCCTCGGGAATCGTGCCCTAAGTTATTTAAAGCTCATTGGGATATCGCCGTTGACGGGTAATTGGGATACGGCTGTAGTGTAGAGTCAACATACTCAGGGCGTGATTTCCGAGAGATTGTATCTTCAATCGGCGCAAGCCCCACCAATTTTGACATGTATTTAAAAAATTATTCTAAAACCTTCAAGGGCAGTTAAGCCCTTACCCTTGTCAAAACTTTAATAAATACCAGTGAGATAGGAAATATATAAAATATAATAAAATGTTTCGTCGTCGTATTCTCAATGAATATTTACTGTTGGACTTAGGTCTCTTGCAAGGTACGCCACGGGACACGATCGTGTGCCGCTTGTATCCAACGGCTACCAGCAACTCGATTGAGGTTGTCCCTCCATCTAGCGAGGGTTCGTCCAACGCTGCGTTTTTCACTGCGAGGTTGCGTACCTTGGAACGCCAACATCTATCGAAACCTACAAGTTATTGGATCCGGATTGTAATCAAATATTGCAAAACGTTATACAAATTGGTCTCGCTTGACGCACTTGATCGACATTAATACCTTTTTAAACTATTTCATAAAACCCTGGCAACTTGCGAGCTTAGTAAGGAAACTTGACGACCTAGAGAAAATTCGCTCAAAAATTTAAAATATACCCAAATTTGATTTGCCAATGATGCTGCAGAGGTAATGTGCATATTAACCGTGACCGTAGTCTATTTATTACGAAATAATTATATTAATATTATAGGCTTAATAACACCGTCCAATGAAGGCCAGGAAAATATAATTATGTGATATTTAAACTTCCGTTAACAAATCCCGGTCAAATATTAATGAAGAAATTCAATCGTAATAAAAAACCCAAGAAATCTTACGTCTGAATAGGCTGTATGGTTATGGATCGTTGCCTGTCCGAAGAACAACAACATATTGATATTGTTGTTCTCCTAATAATAAGTGTCAAGGTGTCAACCAATAACAGAAGAAGTGACTCTCCTGCAGGCAAATCCTGACTATTCGCATGTCGCCTTTCCGATGGCCGAAAACCTACGATTTCCAATAGATACCTACCTAAATCTCAGCAAAGATGAGAACAGTCACTATGAACAGCAAGGTCACAGTACAGATGAATCTAATATTATAATCGATGAAACCATGGAAGTAAGATTGTCTTTATAGTTTGTCACTTAAATAAGTGAGATAATATTGTGCAACAAAATTAAATCTATGGAACTGTGTATGGAACTACACTAATTATAGTTTGTCCAGGAATATGGTACGAGTGTTTTTGTTCGACAAAATAAAATCGCGAAGAAAGGTCAAATTTTTAACTAATTTGCATTTATTTTCAATTTGGTGCATATTATAGAGCCAAAATGTTTAAATAAAACTGTACATATTACTAAGAGACGATACAGGCTTTTTTTAAATGAATATCTTACGATTTATTAGAATACATGATGTATGGCGCTTATTACACTCCTATTCCGCGCAATACGCTAGCAACTGTCGCGTTTCGCACGAGGTTTGGGGCATGTTTTATTCCATCGCTTAGTCACGATCGCGTGGATGAAATCTGATGTTTTTCTAGCATTCGGAGCAGTCTTAAGAGCCTGCATCAGGTTGTAGTTGATGAATTGATGCTGTTCAACCAGCGTCAGTTCTCCAGTGTGTGCCTACCCTTATCATGTAATAAAGAATGATTACAATAATTGTTGACAATGGTAGGGAGCAAATTACAGGTATTTCACTCCTGCGTAGCTCAGACCGGCCTTGTAGGACCTTTCCACTGAATTACACGTATTAAAATCATTAATGGCGTGTTTTGATGTAGTACAATTTCTTGCGCGTAAATAGGTGCTAATTCATAGCCCAATAGCCCAACGGTGAAAGGGCTGGACTGAAAACTGAAAGTTCGCAGGTTCGAACCCCACCGGTTGCACTATTGTCGTACCCACTCCTAGCACAGGCTTTTCGCTTATTTGGCTGGGATAGGAGGATATAAGTCAGCTTCAGTTTGGCTAATATTCTTTTAAAAAAAAATCTGTTTGACACAATCGCTAAGATGAATTGTCTATCGTTACTAAATCAAAATTGATAATTTTGTTTAGGAATCACCGGTTTGGATTACTTTAATAGAACGCGGGAGCGAAGACGCGGGTAAAAGCTAGTTTAAAAATATTACACAGAGTTAAATACACAAAGAGTGCTACTTTTTATCACGGAAATCTTTAGGAAGTGTTAGGTACGCAGAAAGCATAAGAATCTCGATCTCAACCGAGTCACTGGCCTCTGAATAAAGCCCCTGGATACAAGCGGCGCAAGATCGCATTCTGTGGTGATCCAATTATAGAACTATCTCCAACTCTGGACGTCTATCGACTGAGATGATGCTTATAAGATAAACAAAAATCATATAGATATTTACAGATAAAATAGATAATCACCTGGCAGTTAGCTAATCGCAGCAAATCTAAAGAGCCGTTTAACGGTCTTCAGTAGCGAGTAAACGCGTAATAAAAGTAAGTGATGTTACATAAATATACCGCTATTACTGAGTACTGACATTTGAATCTCTTTACACATTACGATTTACATATCAAACTTTACTAAAAATCTAGCCCGATACTATAAATTTTTTAGCTTACTAGCTGACCCGGCAAACGTTGTACCATATAAATTTAAAAAAAAATTTGGTGTGGACTTATCACGTAAAGATATGAAAAATAAACTAGGATTCTGTACTCGAAGGGTAGCCAATGGGACTCCATTACTAAGCCTGCCGTTCATCTCTTCGTGTATCTCATTATCCGTAATAGGTAGAGTTGAAATTCTCAGAGAATGAGTATGTCTGTTGACGCTATATTCTATAACAAATGCAAATAACAAAATAAAAATAAAGTAAAGGGGCTCCTGTACTAGAAACGTGTTTTTTCGGCGGTTTTTGGTACGAAACCCTTCGTATGTAAGTCCGACTTGCATTTGACCGGTTATTTTTAAAGAATATGAGCTGGAATTGGCTAAAACTCTCCTTTCGTATTCAATAGTAACGAGCATATAGCGATCGGAACAGTTCAGTTTTTTTCAGTTTTTCAGTCCGCATTTCTAACCGTTAGACTATTTAAGCTGAATTCTTATTCTAATTAGAATGTCGTATCGAAAACGTTACGTCACAACTAAATAATTTAAGCGGCGCGGCGCCAGCAGAGGATTTCTTAACGAGAATTTTTGAGACAAATTAAAACGAAATAGTTTTATTTAAGGCTAAGGTCAACGAAAATCGTCTTGTGGCCCATTACGAAAGACGGTACCACGTATCTACACGCGGCCTTAAGATGTAATTTTTTTATTACAAAATTGTCTCAAAATAAAAGTTGCATGAATATAATGCTCACTTAACATCGCAATATTATTATGACCAACATTTATGTAATTCCACCTCGTAAATGTAATCGTAGGTAAATGGAAAAGACCCGAAAAGACAGAAAGTTAAAGAGTGTCAAAGGGTCAAAGGCGTAGTTAACCTTTTAATCTGAAATTGGTAATACCAGAGTCTTCAACCACTGTAACATACAAAGCCAATGGTAAAAATTAGGCTCACTAGACTCCGTAGGTGACTAGGTGTCGTATAGTTCTTGCAATTCACGACAGCGCGTGGCGCATGGTTGTGTGTGTGTCGTATTAATAAGTGTGAACGAAAGCTTGCTCGCGCCTGACCGCTCCCACCTAGGCTCCTGACAAGTACGCATACTTACGCAATGTGCATGTACGACGACGTAACCACAAGTAAAGCTCACGCGCCCTCGTGAATTGAAAGAACTATATCAAGTATTTATTAAAATTTATAATACTATACTTACGGAAAATAAGATAAGTTTTATTAAAGCAAACTAGCCAAAGTCCCAAAGTACCGTATAAAATATAGAAGGGAATAGAATGTCAAATTAGTCCTTGCGGTGTGTCTACTTATTCAGGACAATAAGTAAACGGGATAAGGGTTGTCCCAATATTTTTCTTTCATCATAATGGAAGTGGGTACAAAATTAAGTCACGTGCGCACTACACAGGGTGCTCTAAAGCTACTTTCTATCCTGGAAAATCAAAGAGCTCTCGCCATTCATGTACCTATATGTCGATACTTCCTACGTAAGTTGTTGTATGCCACATAATTGGCATTTTAGGTTTTGTGCACTATATCATTTGTTTTAATCTATTTTATGCGTTAGATTAAAAAAAAATTAAAAACGGCATTTTTTAACATACTCTCATGAAGTCGTTTAAAGTTGTATTGTTATTAAAACGACGGCCTAGACCATTGTATTGACCTTCACAACAATTAACGCGTCACATAAGCGTTTTGGGGATACAACAACTTACGTAGGAGGTATCGATGTGTACATAATTGTTGGTACCAGGGGGATTTTAAAAACTAAATCCACGCGAACGAAGTCGCAGGTTTCAGTTATTGGGTAATAAATACACATAAACAAGTGGAGAGCCAACGGGTAATGGTTGTTAAAACAAGTGGAGCATCAATCGGTTATGGTTGTTAATGAGCCGTAAATGTGCGTGTTCAAAGCCGTTTGATACATTTTCATTGGAATTATTAGGTGTTGCATGGAATCCATTCACGCAACAACATAATTATAACATTCTGCTGCTAGTAAATATTAGTAAATAAATAAATAAGTATAAATACTCAGGATAATATAAATAAACGTTTGAACTAATGTATATCTGATAGAAAAAGCTAAAATAGTTTTTTTTTTTCAGAATCTAGACTAAGCTCTATCGTTTTAATTCCAGACAACAAAAGAGAGGTATAAGTATGAGAGTGTTATTTATATGTACGTGTGTGTGATGTACTGTTACGTCGGATTATTAAATTATCCTAAATAAACAAGAAAAAAGTTAAAAACTTCCCCTCTACGGAAAATTTGATGTAAAATCCGTCATATTGATTTTGTTTGTATAAAATAAGGCCTATTATCATCCGGACCATATTAAAGATTGACAACTCATTCATCAAATTCGGCTCAGTAGTGGAGACTCTACGGTGGAACATATTAATATACACAGATTCCTAAATTCATAACCCTTCCTAACTTTTCCATAGTGGGGTAAGAAGGGCATACCTATTGCGATGTGTCTTTTACGAGATTTTACCACACAGTAAATATCACTTACCATTTTTGGCGCTCCCGCCGTTATGGTGCGACTTATACGGATGGCATCTTTTTTTATGTTTCTTTTATGTGTACAAGATGTGTACAAAAACTGCTGTCTTACGAGATATGCCAAATGTCTCGTGTAGTGGTCGCCATTACGATATCTCGCGTGTTATATAACGCTGCGTTTGACATTCTTTTAAATATAGGTTTATAAAATTCCTGAGATCCAAGGGTCAGTTCAATCATATTTTTATTAATTAGGTAAGTTAGAATGTTAGTTTTTTATCAGGTATTTGTGTCCAAGGGAATCGGCTATAGCCGATAGTATATTTGTACTTACTTAAAAAGTATATTTAAGTTTATATTTTTATATATTTGTACGTTGATAATAATAAAAGAAAAGTTAGATAGGATCACAAAGACTCAGCTGGGAAGCACAGGAGAAACTCCATGATATTTTTTTCTCTCGATGAAAAAAAAAAACAATTTCCTCGAAAAAATATCGTTCATGGTTAGACTAAGCATGGCAGGTAGGTAGGTATGGTTTTCTATAATTCGTACACATACATGCTCTCCATAAACATAATTTTTAACATACTTCGAGTAAAAACCCGTTTACGTATCTACTTTGCTTATTGCAAGGTTTAAATTGAGTGACCAAAAATAGCTCCTTGTGATTTGAACCCATAAGATTGAACCCTTTGTGACACCGGAGACATTTCACGAAGGCGTGCCTACTGTTATCCTTGACTTATTGGTATCGATCAACCAATAGGTTCTTTCCGCACTACATCTGATTCGAATCCCTTCCGAATCCGACAGTTCTTGATCCGTAGTAGCCGTAGGCTAAATATATAGAAGAAAAAGTTGATTGACTGAATGATCTATCAACGCACAGTTCAAAATACTGGACAGATCGGGCTAAAATTTTAGATACAGATAGCTGTTATGACGTGGGCCTCTGCTAAGAAAAGATTTTTGAAAATTCATCACCTAAGGGGGTGAAATAGGGGTTTGAAATATCGAACTTAATGTGAGTGAAGGCTTCGCGGGAAAAAGCTAACTCTACATATTTGTGTGAAGGTTTGTGCACTAGATCCGAATTTCGCTTTCCGAATCCGAGAATATTTCCAAATCGGAATGTTGTTCACGGAGCGAATTAATACTTGTATGAACGCTTGTGCACTGCGTCTGATGAAAATCCGAATCGATGGTGATGGTGGGTGAGAGATCAGCTGAACATCCATTGAAACGGACATTAGTGTAAAATCGACGTCCGAAAACCGGATTCGATCAGAGTTTTCTAGATCTGAATTGTCTCGGATTCGGTTCGGATGCAGACTGCAGTGCGTAAAGGACCCAAGAAGTTCAATTTCCATGAACTTAGATGACCTGTGTACGATTGAAATTAACTTTAATTTCATTGTAAGGTTCCCATGATTACCTACTCATTACAATGAGGATTTTTTGTCTACTTTGCTGCTCACGCACATTCATTATCATCTTCATCATTTCAACACATCGCTGGCCCATTATCTAGCAGGGAAGAGTTTTCTCCCAGGATTAGTAGGATTAGGTCATAGTCCACTGGTGAAACGTGGATTGGCAGACTTCACACTCCTTTTTTTTTATTTAACAAAAGAATATTAGCCAAGCTGAACTTGACTTATATTCCAAATAAGCGAAAAGCTTGTACAAGGAGGGGGTACAACAATAGTGCAACAGGTAGGATTCGAACCTGCGACCTTTCAGTTTTCAGTCCACACCTTTAACCGTTGGGCTATTGAGGCTTCTGGCTTTATGCCTTTGATAGCATTATGGCAATACAGGTTGATGTTTTCCTTCACTATTATAGCATAGTATAAGGAGATTATAGCAAGTGATAGGTTAATTGCGCAAGATGCACATAACTCCGAGAAGTTAGAGCTAGGCATACCTGGGAATTGAACCACGTACTTACTTACTACTAGAAAATGAGAGCGCTGGCTGTTAGTTTTATTATGACATCACAATAATTCGAACATGGCAAATATTCCATCAAATTGACGTAACACCGTAATGTCGTGAAATGAAAAATATAACAATTATGGAATTAATTAGATTTCCAAAAATACATAAAATTCATTTAATTTATTTGTTTTAATTTTAGAAATAATTTAATATTTATTTAAAATGAGATTTTTTAAATACTAGATGATGCCCGCGACTTCGTCCGGGTGGATTAAAGTTTTTTGATCCCGCGAGAACTCTTTAATTTTCCGGGATAAAAAGTAGCCTATTTGATATTTCAGATTATAATCTATCTCTGGGCGGCATGATTGAGTAACAAACATACAAACTTTCGCATTTATAATATTAATAGGATTAGGATACCCTATTCAAACATAACATATTTTATAAGTTACATAATTTTGAATTTTACAACCTACATCAATGACTTACTAAAACTGTTATTTAATATTAGTAATAACTCGATATCCTACAAATGGCTTACGGCAGATTTCACAAATGTAAAATAAGTTTTATCCGAGTGTAAAGTTATTTCGGCAGTATTTTCAATACAAAACTGTCAGGTTAAACGTCAGCCAACGTTGGTGAAATCGGCACTTAGGTAATTAATTATTACAGAGATACCTACTCTAGATATTAATACTTTGATCTGTGATTCAAGGTAAAAAAACTGGTACAAGTTACTATGACAATGTTAGTTGGCAAATGAATTGCAGAACAGTATCTGTAGAGATAATCAATAGTACAAATAAGTACATAGGTACTTGAATGAAGTTTTAATTCATTAGGGTCGCCGCTTGTCGCCGGTATTGCAGTGTGTCATACTTACTTGTCACGATGTGTGAAAAATAAGCACTTTAAAAATGGATAAGGTATCTACCACTTTATATTCGTCTATACTAATAGGTACTAGCTTTTGCCCGCGACTTCATCCTCGTGACTAAGGTTACTGTTTTTCCGGGTAAAAGGTCATTTTCCTTGCCATCAAAAAACCCCGTTCAAAAAAAATTTTATGAGAAAATGAAATTTTTTCATAATTTTTTTGTTCGTGAGTTTTTCCGATATTTTAATAGTTACTCTGCTATTCGGGACAGAGGCAAATACAACAAATTAAAAACCATGAAAATCGGTCAAGCCGTTCTAGAGTTAGAAGTATTCGAACAAATCCGACTTTGTTTTATTTATTAAGAAGATTGACGACTTGAGAATATTGTCCTTTTTTATTGATTCAAAAAGCGGAAATGTGTCTGTCCAACTGTCACCTTTACATGGCTCAACCACCGAGATTACCTATTATGAAGATTGAGACAGCTAAATATATATACTACTATAGGGTAGGTAATTAATGATCATGTTTAAAACTCGAAATGAGTTCGCTAAATATAAATAAAAATCCTGAAACGAAAAATCTTTTTTTTTTTTTTATATTTTATTCGATGACAAGATAGCCCTTGATTGCGATCTCACCTGATGGTAAGTGACGATGCAGTCTAAGATGGTAGCGGGCTAACTTAGAAGGGGTATAGCAGTGTAAATTCAACCCATACCCCTGATCTCTAATGACCAAAGGCGTGGATTTGACTCCAATAGATGAGTAGTAATTGCAAGTGTCATGTAATACTTACTCTTAAGATACCTATTAATCCCTATTAATAAAATAAATACGTGGCGACTTGAGGACCTTTTTTCGTCGGTTGAAAACTAATTTGACACCCACAAAATTCCTATAAGGAACGGATAGAAAACGAAAGTTTCTTCTTGCCAAGTTAGGCATCATTTAATATCAGTTATGCAATAAGAATGATTTAGGAAGCCTAACTTCCGTTCTAATGACCATTTAGGATCATCGATGCTTACCGTCTTATTCACATAGACTTTTCTCTCGTTCTATCACGTAATTCTTATCCCTTCGTACTCTCTGATTTTAGGCTCTTTGAAGAGGTATGCCATGTATGTACTTGTAGCTCCGCAGTTTACTGCGGAATGCGCCAGGACTACCTATGTATTCGACCATTTAGCCAGGACTTGGCAAGCGCACGCATTCCACTCTGCCGAAGTACATGTACAAACGTACGTTTCAGCTTGTAAGTGTGACAGCTTTTGAGTTAGTGTGCGTTCATTAAGTTTTTCACAAGAGTGTGCGGAAGTGAGTAAATGTGTGCTGTACGTAGGCTGTACGTGATTACCTCACCTCCCGCAGAAAGTGGCAGAATATATTCAGTACTAAATCTGCGTAGAGGCTCGTCCCGGCTAAATGGTCCAAGACCTATGTGCAAAGTGCCCTATCCGTGGTTTCGTTAGACGGCGGCCTGTGCCGGAACCTCGAGCCGGACCCGGTCGAAGGGCAGTGCACGCCTCTCTCTATTTATGCGGCCACTTAGAAATGTAATACGTACTTACGATGTTTTGTTTGTTTTCATTAAATTGTTCACGCAAATATTTGGACGAAGGGGTTGGACAAAGCTTAGTTAGACCCCAAACTTTAAAGTACAAAGCCCGAAACTGAAAGAAGTTACTTACGTGTAGTGATGTTGTTAATCTTTCAGGGAAACTACATCAATAGAATCGTACAAACGTAAAACCGCCCTAAACCGATGAAAAGAGAGAAAACTGGAGATTTGAAAGGAGAACATATTTCTCATTTTTTTTGTAATAATTCTATCCCTGAAAGGTTGGGAAAGGTTCGTAAGAAGATATTTTGGAAGGCGGAATAGGGAAACGAAAAGTTGGCCACCTATCCAGTTACTAACTTAGGTCAATGTTGTTTGACCGGCGCAAATTGATATGACGCTGCTGATACAGATGATATAATAATTGATATGCGCTGTCGTCCAAAACAGATAAAATAAAATATAAATAGTCTTTTTCAAAATTTCTTCACGGAATAAATCGACAATTAATTATTATTATTAGATATTATCATAAAACTTCTCGCAGAATCACGTATTGGCGGAAATCAAACAAAAAAAACCTTCAGTAGTTTTTGAGACAGTCTAACTCTGCGCAGGGACTTTGTTTTATAATAGGTAGGTAGTATGTAGTAAAGTAATCTCAACCGACAAACGCATAATTTCATTTTTTACGTTCACAATAATTTAAATCCACGTGTTTCCTTCACGTTAACGGCCTACGTGATTTAAGTGTGATCAGTTATTTGTTAGGGTCCCGTTAGACGATAGGTTATGTCATTAATCAGTTTCGTCAATCATGATCAAACCAAATGAAATCATTTATTTTTATAAAACAGGATATACAGGTAGGTTAGTAGATCGAATAACAATAATTGCTAAAACACTTATTTTTTATACAAAACTGGTTGTCCTTGCTAGGTTTAGATAATCTTTTAATCGCGAAACGTTCCACATTTTATTGGATACAAGCAAGGCCTCGAAATTGTATACATTTTAATACACATCTAAATATATAAAAGGCAAAGGTGACTGACTGACTGACTGACTGACTGATCTATCAACGCACAGCTCTAACCACTGGACCGATCAAGCTGAAATTTGGCATACAGGTAGCTGTTAGGACGTAGACATCCGCTAAGAAAGAATTTTGGAAAATTTCAACCCCAAGAGGGTTAAATAGGGGGTTAAAAAATCGAACCTAACGTGAGCGAAGCCGCGGGTTAAAGCTAGTCTGTAATAAATTAAAAAAAAAGTATTGTCGCAGCCCAGAAAGACACAATCGGCAATCGTAGAAGGTAGTCTCTGTTACTGATTCGTATGTGCGATACTCTGCAAAGCCAAAGCCGCCGACTAGTTCTTTCCAAAGCCCGATGTGTTATATTTTTTGGTGATAGATTATCTATCAGTCACAGTACTGACGGTAAAACTGACAGCAAAATCTATCGTCTAACGGACGCCTATGTAACTGCGAGTTTGTAGGCATGTAATGGTTACGCAGAAAAAGCTTACAGTTTCTTTGTAAAGGTTGTGGTTATTATGCACCTGTAGAATTAATTTACTCTTGACCTTGTGCTTTTTTCTCAATTGGTAATATAGTAGACGTATCAGTAATCTGATGATTGTGCGGGGTAAGCTGTGTTGACCAGGGACTGTAATTCGAGTGTGTGATTTTGTGGCCCATGAGCCGGTAAAACTGAAAGCTCTGTCATGCGGAATCGATCAGATTGATTCTTAAGGGTTCTGAATCCGAAGAATAACCCACGGAACCCTATTATTAAGCCTCCACTGTCCGTCTGTCTGTTAGTGGGCTGTATTGATAGAGAGTTGAAATTTTCAGAGAATGTCTATTTATGTTGCCGCTATAACAAAAAATAATTAAATAGATTAGCCTATTAGAAACGTGTTATTTTTGGCGTTATTTGGTACGGAACTCTTCGTATACGAATCCGACTCACAGTTGACCGGGTTATGCGTGGATTTAAAAAGCCGACAAAATGTTTAAAAAAATATTGCAGTTCCATTCAAGGAGGTTCTACACAAAGAGGTCCGTAAATTACATACGTAACCATATACGACATGAAAAAACATTTTTTTTTCAAACTTGTAGTACCTAAGTTACTCTTCTGTATTGTTACAAGTTTGTCAACTGTGTCAAAAAAGCAGCTTTAATAGCTTCTGAATATTATTATTATATTACTAGTCATGCTGTACATGACTAATTCAATTGTAACTAAGCACAAAGCTAATGCTGGAAGGTGGTACAACATGACTAATATCCTTTCTCTTCCCTCCAATCAAGATTACCTAAAGCTAGAGTAGGTAGTATAATTAAATAGTGAAACAGGTTAGGTTTGAACCTTCGACGTTTCGGTTTTCAATCTGCTACCGTAACAGCTGCGCTATAGGGATTATAATCTAGTTACACACGGAAAGAATGGCTGGATCAATTTTTTTTTTGTTTTTTTCAATGGAACCTTAAGTTGGTTAAATCCTCAAAGCCTTAAAAGAATAAAAGTTTTGAATGCATTCATAATCGAACGTTTTAATTCTTAATCCGACCAAATAAGATAGTTTTTATTTTATGGAAAATTATTTAGTATATAAGCACTCGTTAATGTAAAAGGCAAATAATATTCAAGGTTTTTACGTTTCCTTGTTTAAGTAATTGTATTTATTTATATTCATAGGCGTTTATTCAAATTGTCATTGCTCCACGTATTCTTTAGTTGGTAATAAGTAATAACAGCACCACATATGATTATTATGGTGTAAGAATGTTTATTTAATTAGCACTAGAAATATAATATGCACATATTTTAGATATACACATAATTATATTATGTACCTACGTTAGTTTTCGCCACTAGCTTTTCTTAGCTAGCTTACGTTAACAGTGCGTAAATATATCATTGTATGGACAGGAAAGCACTACGACGAAGTTTGTCACCGTGAAATTCTCGACCTATAATTTCAGCTGTTATCCAAACAAAATATTTGAATTGCCAATAGTATAGTCCAGTCAATAGAGTCTTAACTTTACCATTTTGAGGTGGGAGGATGAAAGCAACGCGAAAATTTGCATAAGTGCTTTCACAAAAAGTTTTGACAGCCTCTCTGGTGCAGTGATGAGCGTTGTGGTATCCCTTTTTATTTATAAAAACAATGCTTAATTGCTTACCTAAGCACTCGTAGGTACCTAATCTACCTTGGTTAGGTACCTACGAGTACTTGTAAAGATAGCGTACAGGAGATCAACATCCAGAAATTTAAATTTAAACTAGCTTTTGCCAGCGGCTTCACTCGTATTAACTTCACTCTTTTAAACCGCTATTTTACGCCCTAAGGGGTTGAATTTTCAAAAGTCGTTAGCGGTAGCCTACGTTATAATATTTATCTGTATGCCAAATTTCAGCCCGAACCATCCAGTGATTTGTTGATAGATCAGTCAGTCAGTCAGTCACCCTTTCCTTTTATATACTTAGATGATTTGTTGATTATAGATAACTTAATAATGAAATGGACTTTGATGCATGGCTCGAAATCAGTATCCAGAACTAAATATCGCGAATATCTTTGCTACGGAAGTCTCCCATCAGGCAACGCCATTTTAAAATATATTAAAATTATCCCTGTTGAAAATCTAATTCAGAAACGGACACTTTTAAAACCACAGCGTGCAATACTGTTAGTCACTATACTACACTGTGTCAGTACACTAGGTACCTACTGTGTGGTAGAGAACTCGTCAAAATCGAATCGCAAAAACGAAGCAACGTATGAACCGCTCAGGCCAATTTAATAGTTGAACGTCCTGTAATTCACTAATCCCATATGAAGACATAAGTTAACCGATTGCAACACGGAGGTTTTGTTCACGCTAACTACTGCCAGTCTGTCCGTTTAACTGGTTCGCACGCTGTTGAAATATCCGCAGCGCGACCTTCGGGCTCGGACCTACGGAGTTGGACTACCATTCGCCATCGAATGCACCCAGTTCCCATCATTAAAATATCCGTTGACCCACTAATATTAGATGGTAATGGTAATATTAGTTAACTAACTTCTCTTCAGGTGCGAACGCGATGGAATTTCCAAGGTTTATGCAGTTGTTGTTAAAATAATAATTCAAAATATTTATTTCGTGCAGGCCAACCTGTGACTCTTATCGAGACTCTAGCATCGGTTTGGAATGTAAATTCTGCTGAGAAGAGTCAACAAAAACTCGACACTTGCTCTTTTCAAAACAAAAATGTTACAATATGACGTAGCTCATATCTATCTTGTGGACAACTGAAGCAAAGCAGATTGCTTTCAAGCAATTTTGTCATTAAGAAATTCACTATCTGTATCCTCCTCTGCTTATTAAATGTGTATTTACACATTGTTTAAATAAAGTGTATATAATATCTCTACTAAATCTTTCGGAATTGCTTTATTGTCGTACCCACTCCTAACACAAGTTTTCACTTATTTGGATGGGAGAGGAGAACATCAGTCAATCAAGTTCAGCTTGGCTGATATTCTTAAAAAAAAAATGTTCGAGCAAATAAAACTATTTTTATCTTTTATCTTTGTCTTTAAAAGTTGCTCGATAATAATTTATTCTTTCTCTCCCTGCGTTTAGGAACTAGGTAGCAGGTAGTAAACAACCTTTAGTATAGGTTTTACTACTTAACTTTAGTATTAGTTACTTTAGTAATCATAAAATTTTGCAACAACGAGCATGCGACATAGTACACCCTCAGGGCGGATGCTCTTGATATTGCCACACAACGATTAGACCACGGATTAGACGCACGCGCACGCACATGACATGAAACGCAATAGGAAATGTGGGGATCTGATGGCAGAAGTCATTTATTGTGGTGCCCAGATAAGCTATAATGGATTTTGTTTCTAGACAAAATATGTGCATAATACTTATGCACATATTTATACTTATCTTTTCAATCGAACGATATAGCTGGAGGGCTAGAATAGGTTGTGCTGTTTGGTCGAGACTCGACTAATCTACGGCGGGAGCTGGTCGAGACTCGACTAACCTACCGGCGGGAGTTGGTGGAGACTCGACTAATCTACCGGCGGGAGTTGGTCGAGACTCGACTAACCTACCGGCGGGAGTTGGTGGAGACTCGACTAATCTACCGGCGGGAGTTGGTCGAGACTCGACTAACCTACCGGCGGGAGTTGGTGGAGACTCGACTAATCTACCGGCGGGATTTGGTCGAGACTCGACTAACCTACTGGTGAAAGCTGGTCGAGACTCAACAGAAAACATGACCGTAGTCCGTATGTAAATAAGACCGAAGGCGATCAGCGCGTTATGGTTATGATGAGTGAAAATTTTCACTTGTTTGAAACTCATCAACTTGTCGCGCTGTATCTAAATTCTAGCCGAAGGACTTGACCCTCTGCTCTCCTTCCTACCCTGGAGCAGTAGGTCTGTAACTCAATGAAATGAAAGCCACTGACATATTATAAACTTTATCCATTGAAGGTTTACTATGAAAAAGTAAATGACACTTCTCTTCAAACCTTCAATGGACAAAAAATGACTGACACTGAGTTACAGAATCAGCCCCCAGGTATCGGCATTCCAGCCGATTATGGTCTTCTCTCGCCCAACAAGTTCACGGTGGGGTCCTCAGTCCATTATTATCCTCCTCTCCCCTCCACATAAGCGGAAAGCTTGAGTTGGGAGTGGGTACGACAACAGTGCAACGGGTTCAGTTCTCAGTCCACACCTTTAACCGCTGGGCTATTGAGGCTTTCAAATTAAACTATTTAAGTGGCCGGCATTATAATATTATAGTTGTAAAACCCAGCGATGATAAACGCTTTGGTCAGGCCGTAGAGGCCAAGGGGGTCACATTACGTGGTTGCGACTTACAATTTTACACATTTATGCGAAGTTTCATCAAATTTTTTATCAAAATTTCACCAACATTTATATCTAACCTAATTGTGAGTCGTATTATGGAGTCATATTTCATAATAATAAAATCATATCTATCTATTGCATTTAATTATATATTATTAAAGAGTACACAATATTTTTTTTTTGTACAGCCTACTATAATAAGAATAAGCTTATTATAACAGGTTTTATTGATGTTGAAAACTAGTTTTATTTTAGTTGCCCCGTGCAAAATGTCAAATGATCAATTAGCAACTTAGTAGCTCTGGCACATAGGTACTATCTGGCATATATCTGGCTCATACATTGCTTTTTATTAACGCAATAATATAAAGGGCTCCATTCAATTTTATAGGGTTCCGTACCCGAAGGGTAACCAACGGGACCCTATTACTAAGCTTCCGCTGTCCGTCCGTCCGTCCGTCCGTCTATCAGTGGGCTGTATCTCATGATCCGTAATAGGTAGAGTTGAAATTTTCATTGCATGCGTATCTATTTCTGTTGCCGCTATAACAACAAATAATAATAAAAAAATTAAAAATTTAAGGGAACTCCCCTGCTAGAAAAGTTTAGTTTTCGGCGTTTTTTTGGTACGGAACCCTTCGTATGCGATTCCGCCACGCTTTTGACTAGTATTTCTTTATTCGATGACAAGATAGTCCTTGACTGCTACCTCATCTGATGGTCATCTAATGCAATCTAATATGGTAGCGGGCTAACTTGGAAGGGGTATGGCAGTGTACATTCAATCCATACTCCTACACGCCATCGTGCCGGAACGCTAAATTGCTTGTCGGCACATCTTTCACGGTAGGGTGGTAACTAGCCACGTCCAAAGCCTCCCACCAGACCAGATCAGAGACAATTCATTATAAATTCCCAAATTGCCCCGCCGGTAATCGAACCCGAGACCTCCCAGTTGTAAGACCACAGCGCTCACCATTGCACCAGGGAGGTGGTCGTTGTAGGCAAAATGTTTCCTTTCGCCAGATATCAAATTTTCGCGATCAAGTCCAGCGACCTCGAGCCCTGCACCCGCTGACTAATGCATTCATTGTCTCGAGCCTGCCTAGTGCCAGGGTTGCCACCGGTGCATTCTTAGCGAACCTCTGTAGATTGACAACTGTAATGTATCGCTACTAGATGTCGCTAACAGTTGCTATAAAACTGAAAAAGTAGATACATATCACTAATTTCGTGGCTGACGTGTGGTTCAATACACATTTAGTTTAATTAACTAATTCATCTCAATTTATTTCCGGCCCACTAATGGGAACATGTATCCTCTCGAATAAGAAGGGTTTAGACCATGCTTAGACCATATTATGGTCACGCTGGCTAGGTGCGGTTTGGCAGAATTCACCAAACTTTGAGAACGCTATGGAGAATAGTGGTGAAGATTTTAGGTAAGTACCTACAGCGTTTAATTCCACATTACTTTACTCTATCTTTCCGGACATTCCTGTTTATTTATTTATTTATTCTTTATTGCACCACGAAGTTCATTCCAAAAACATATTTGGTTCGAAATGCATGTTGCTCTAGATTAGAATAAGTCTTCCAGCTGAAGGTTGTTTCCTGTCAGCCTGTTTCCCTTTTTTTGAGAATTATATTATGGTAGAGGTGACAACCCTACACCTCCGAGCAGCGCTTTAATGACTTGAATTTAAAACATTCTATGTTTTTTGCGCTGCACAAAATATTATCAACAAAATATTATCAATATAAATTAAAATTGCAAAAAAAATAATTTACTTACAAAATTGTATTTCCTTGAATTGTTCAATATAAACCTTGTTGTACTTTATTTTATTTATACTCGAAATAGTTATGATAATGCGACAAAGGGGCGACGTATAGGGCCGCGAGCTTTCCCCGCATGCGTTACACTCAGACTGGAACAAATCGACGCATGCGGGGAAGTCTAGTATTTAAAATGTCCAAGCCTAAACATTTTTGCTATTATTACTAGACTGACATACTAAACAACCGTTATACACAAAGTTGGTGGCTACCCTCCTGATTTCTCGTGGTCATAATCGTAAGTACAGTTATAATAATATGTTAAAGTTATACTTTTCTCAAATGCCATATTAAAAGTTGAAGTATGCGAGCGACTACTGATTAGGTAAATATAATGGTGAGCTTCCTGACTTTGGATTAATAGTTCTGGTTGTGAATAGTTGTGCGAATAGCGGTGGGCTATCTATCCATATCGGTCGATAAGTAGCCACACAAAGAATGGTACCATGTTGTGGCATGGCGCGGGTGACACCAGGAAGCGCAGTGTTGGTTGACCCCCCAACTAGATGGACAACATCAAACGAGTCGCATGAAGCCGCTAGATTCAGGCGCTGCAAGTCCCTGCAAGGGACCTTTGTTTTTTTTTTAATATATAGACTAGCGATTGGCTGCGATCACACCTGATGGTAATTGACGATGCGGCCTAAGATGAAACGCTCTTGCCTAGAAGATGCCTATTAACTCTTGATTTGAAGGTACCCAAATTATAGTTAGAGGAAAAAACGGAAGCTGGAAGGGCATGCTTAGTGCGCGTTCTTGGGATTTCAACTACGTAGGGGTGCAGATCTTTTCTGTGCCTTGCGTTTCGATCGTAGAATGGTGACCTTTGTCCTGAACCTATGTCCAGAGAAGAACCTTAACTATATCTACGCGAGCAATCTATGCCTCCCTTAACTAATCTGTGCTAAAAAATGCAACATTTATTTATTCATTTATTTATTTATTTATTTTATGGAAAACATACAGTATTGTACAACATACAGTATTACAACATTTATTTATTTATTTTATGGAGAACATACAGTATTGTAAAAAATGAAAGGTAATACAAATAATATAATACTTAAACCTTAATTGTCTCGAATGAAACATTAGCACTTATTGCATAATTATATTCCTGCAACTGAACAATTGGGTACAGCAGCATACGAAAACAAGAACGATAGGTAGGTTATAACTTTTTAGACAAAAACATACCAAAACCGACTAATATATTAGTCGGATTTTGACAAGATATCCTTAATTGCTAATTTATATTTAGAGAGAGAATTGAAAACTGTCTTTTCCGGAAATAGAAAACATAGCTACATATTATTCTGCTGAAACGGCAATATGTTAGAACTAACATCGTATCGTATATCAATTTTGTTCCCATGTCTGAGCAAATAAAAGTTTATCTTTTTTGAACAACGAAGCAATAACAATAGCCTTTCAGTAGGAACCGAAGCACTATCAAGTCCGATTTGAAACTGCAACAATGATAGATTTTTGGAAACCTCCCACATGTTCGCGTGAGAACGAACCACATGACATCACAAAGAACTTTATAATATGCATAATATAAGTAATGCTATTGTTTACATGACCTACTTTTACACGCTGTGATATATTACTCGAATACACTAATATTGGCCTTACGCAACCAAAACGAGTAACTATTGTATATCCAAAAGTATCTTTAGAACTAACAACTATAGGAGATCTATCTAAAAGTCTACTATAGGAGATCTTCAATTAGTATACAATATTATTTTTATCCAAATTGGAAATTCCATTTAAATAACTTTATAAAAATCTAAAGCTGGATTTGCACGTATTTCACACACTTCCTTGAAGAGATAACTTACTGTCGAGCATCAGTACTCGTATGGTGAATATGAATGGCCCAGTTCAAGAATTCCCATAGTGGCCTAGTTCAAGAAGTCCTTAAGTCTTTGAGACTTCTTGAACTGAAGTCCAAAACAGAAAAATGGACGTATGGACTTCTTGAACTAGGATATTATGGACTTAGAAGCTTCTGGGCCATTCATATGGTCCTGTTTTAACACGAAAAACTGCCTGGATTTCCAATTCCCGTTATTCCCGGTCTAAATTTTCCACTTACTTGCATAATTGTGGAAACAACATATGGAATTACTAGTTTTTGCCCGGCTCGTCCGCGTGTTCTTAGGTTTATTAAAAATCCCGCAGAACCTTTTATTTTGCCATGACATAATATAGCCTATGTCACTTTTCAGGTTTCCAACTATAGGTACCTCGTAATTACACTTGCAAGAAATCACGCCGATCCATAGCTCCGTTGCTACGTGATTGAAGGAAAAACCACCACACAGACACCCTTTCGTATTTATTATACATTCCTACTAGATGACGCCCGTGACTCGGTAGTGTGAGCTAACTCCATTCAAATATAAGCAAAATCGGTGTATTTGTTGTGGCGTGAAGGAGTAACAAATGTCATCTATTCATCTATTCATCCATCCTTTAAAAGTTTCGCATCTATAATATTAGTACGATTAGTAAGTATTCAAAGGTTTGTTAATACTCAAACAAATCCTTCTAAAACTCCTGCTATGCTAGAACTCATTTTAAGTTATATTTAAGTTACTTTGCTGTTGCAGTTATGCGCAGCGGTACTCACTTAACAACAGATAACTTGCCTACTCGTTTTCTTCCTACATGTATAAAGAAGTTAGTACCTATTCTAAACATGATAATATAGTAACGACCTAACATAAACTTGCTTCACATATAAGTAAGTGAAACAAGTTTATGCTATGCTATAGTTTGCATGCTATTCAGTGCAAAAAATAGTGCTGTGATTATTTTGCACTAAATACTGACTCAATCACTTGAAGCAGGTTGGCTCACTTGTGTTGCAAACATGTCTCAATTAATATTATTACATATAAGTTATGACAAGGAAGCAATTTGAATAGTGTTGCCATCTATGGTGTTGTATAATATGGACTATAATTACCTAATTATTAAATTAACTATATCCTACTTATTGATTGCATGGATTAATTATTGTCAAGGATTTTGAAAGTGGTATTATAGATTAACCATAGCGGGCCGAAAGTTTAACAATGTACTTACTGATAAGGTATTGATAATGTTGTGTGAAGAAAGAGGTAATAAGAAACATCATACACAATAGTTGGCTTTGCCTTTTCTAAATAACTAGCTTTTGCCCCCGCGACTTCGTCCGCGTGGAATTAGATTTTGGGGTGGAATTTTCAAAAACTGTGACACACGTACTTTTTTATTTTTAACTGAAAGCTCAATACCAACTTTGATGGAAACAGCTTGAAAAATGACGGAGTTTTATATAAACTTCCATCCCCTATTTAAACCCCTTAGGGGTGGAATTTCCAATAATCCTTTCTTAGTGTGCGCCTATGTCATAAAAGGAACCAACTGTAAAAATTTCAAGTTTCTAACTTCACTGTAGTTTAGGCTGTGCGTTGATATCTCAGTCAGTCAGTCAGTCTGTCAGTCAGTCAGGACTTTGAATTTTATATATATAGATTCGAAATTGTTTGTTGCACCTCTTTTGTTTGTTATGTTAAGCTTATAACATATCTCGCGGTTTATTAAACTTCATCAGTAAATTGTACTTTATCATCTTGTGTTCAAGTTTAATAGACTGCGAGATAAAGATGAAGCCTTATTATAGACTAGCTTTATCCCGCGAATGGACTTCGACTGCGTTGGAGATAGCTATTTTTAAAAATACTGCAGAAACCTTTTATTTTTCCAGCTTTTGTCACTCTCCAGGTTCTCAAATATACCCACGCAAAAAATTACGTCAATTTGTTGTCCCACTTGTTCCGATGCGGCGTGATTGGAGACAAAGAAAGGATTTTTGAAAATTCAACCCTTAAGGGGGTAAAATGGGGTTTGAAAAATCGAATTTTACATGAGCGAATACATATAAGTCATACTGAACTTGACTAATATTCTCATCTCCCCTCCAAGTAAACGGAAAGCTGTTGTTGTGTTATGAGTGGGTGCAATAGTGCAACGGATGGGAATCAAACCGTCGACCTTACAGTTTTCAGTCCGCGCCTTTAACCGTTGGACTATCGAGGCTATGTCACGTTTTAACAGTGTCGCGTCTGAGTACAGTGAAAGTTCGATCTTTAGATTTCAGCATCAGAACTTTGCTTCACATCCTATTGTACTTAATACAAAATATTGAAATCTTATAGTGCATTGAGTTACGTATTATATGTATTGCAGCAGGATGGACGATTAAATAGCTAAATTACCGCAGTATTGCTTACACACGCTCTAGTAACACGAATTTGCAGAAATACTATAATATTTCATCACAATAAAAACGTATTATAGCTCTTTCCGAGGTTTCACACGTTCTATTGAATTCCGGTCCGTTTTCATAATTTTAGTGCTTCAGATAGAATAGAAGTTAAAGTACTTACCTACACTATTGTTGTTTTATATAGTTTTTGTTGTAAGATTTTTCGTTTTTTTTACCGCATCGTTTATGTAACAGTATGCAAATAATTACACATAAGAATAATCTAAAGTACCTCTAGCATGATGGACCCGAATATTAAACGTTAAATACATACGTATACGTTCGTATAAAACGTTGGAAATGACTGTATGAGGGACACGGACGAGACGCGGTCAAAAGCTAGACAAATTCAAATTCAAAATTTATTTATTTCATGTAGGCCAACTTGTTGCTCTTATGATACGTCATAAATCTGCCATCGGAATGCAGATTCTGCTGAGAAAAGCCGGCAAGAAACTCAGCAGTTGCTCTTTAAAAAAAAAAAATTTACAATAGGTAACAAAACTATGCTGTCTATACATTGCTTCCACAATGAAGCTTCAAAAATGCATACGTAGGTACACAATCCAACGCATGTCAACACGGGCAGACAAAGCAGACCCATACCCGTTGGTGGCACCCGTTCACGAGCATGACGCAAGATCCAGCCGTTGCTTCGCTCAACCATATTTGAGGGAACGTAACAACCCGCACCACACGACACCACCACAGAAATGTTTAAAGAGAGCATGATATACTAACAAAAATAAGGATATCAGTGAAAGAACCAAAGTCACTGACATAGAGTCAGGAAATGCTTCAAAAACAATACAGGCTCAGGCAGCTTATTGCGAGATAAGCTTCGGCCTTCGCTCGACGACAAACAATATCATTGATGAAAAGCACTGATAAGGTTGGAGCGCACTTGCTTATTCACTTTTGCTTTGAAGAAAGTATTTCCTACACGTGGTAGGAAATACGGACGCCGGAAGGGCGTTCCACACCTCAACGATTCACATAGAGAGAAAGGGAGAGGATAGTTCTGTAAGAAATCCGTACCTACTTGGGCCCTCCAATAGGAAAATAGCCCATTGGATGACGTAAACATAGCCCTATTTTCAAAACCTTAAAAATGATTGCATTAGTGTGACGTAATCACCTCTGATTGACTGAAGTTCAAAGTTATAAGTAACTGGCTGTTGCCTGCGACTTCGTCCGCGTCAATTTCTGTTATTATGATCGCGATTTTTCACTGATGCTTCGCTCCTATTGGTCACAGCGTGATGTTATATAGCCTAAAGCCTTCCTTGATAAATGGACTATCCAACACAAAAAGAATTTTTCAATTCGAACCAGTAGTTCCTGAGATTAGCGCGTTCAAACAAACAAACTTTCAGCTTAATAATATTAGTATAAATTAAGTTTGTATTGAATACAGATGTTAATGGTCCCTTATTGCTGTAAAAATTTCGAGGTTCTAAATCCCACAGCCGATTAATAAATCATATCTAACATAAATCTTTCTCATTTTAACTCTATTTTGAGTCTGAACAGAGTGAGAGTGCGCTCTATTTTCAGCCTGAGCCACGAATTAAGTAAGTAAGCATACTAAAAAACAACAACGAAGCCGCTAGACGTGCAATTTTATAACACATTTCATTTCAAGTATCAAGATGACTTGCGCGGTCTTGACCTGGATGTGTCATATTCATTACTCGTAGCGTAATGTATCTTCCGCGTTTGAGCTAATAACCTATTGAAGTTACACTATAGCTATTGGGAAAATACTTGTCCAATTTCGCATTTATGAAAAATTAATGAAGTAATAGTAGGAAGAATATATTACATATATATGCTAGTCATTGTAACTAAGGGCCGATTTCACCAACGTAAAATAAATCTTAACCGAGCGTTTTGATATTTTGGTAGATTTTTAATACAAAAGCTGTCAAAATATCACGCCAAGATTTATTTTATATTAGTGAAATTGTCTGGTGGGAGGCTTTGGCCGTGGCTAGTTACTGCCCTGCCGTCAAAGACGTGCCGCTAAGCGATGTAGCGTTCTGGCACGATGACGTATAGATGACCATACCCCTTCCAACTTAACCTGCTACCATCACAAGGTGAGGTGAAATCGCAGTCAAGGACTATCTTGTTAGCGAGTAAAAAAAACCGTTGAAGCATGTATAAAACATAACAAGTGCAGATCCATACAATCTGCAGATACCAATTTCAGAAAACTATTAATAGACACGCAACAGATTTGCAATATCAAGCCGCCCACATCCTGACTAAAGCTTTACAATCGTTTAGCGAATCCCAAAGTAGGACTTAGGTAGGAGTACGTCCATTCACGAGAGAAACATACACTCATAAAGCCATAAAGCTTGCTACACGCGCTATGTGTGTTTAGTGTAGTCCATTTTTTTTTTGTTTTGGAAAAAATTGACTCCAATTTTAGAAGTTTCAAGTCAATTTTTCAGTTTTGGCAAAATGGTGTTAAGGACCTCTTGAACTGGGGCATTATAGGGCATTATGGACTTAGGGACTTATATACTTATATCAGTTGAAAAACAAAGAATAGAAGAAGAACAAGAGCCTCTGCATGATTTAAATGTCAATTTGCATCTTTTATCTTGATGTAAACCCAAGTAGCACACGAAGGCTGCTTGGCAGCTGAATAACGAATTCCCGTCACGCTTAAAGCTGTATAAAAAAGCTGCATAAGGGCTGTATACGGCCGTATACAGCTCTTATACCTCTTAAATGGGCACAAATTATACAGCCTTAAGTTGAGTAAAAGATTACAAGTTACTCTTTATTCAGCAAATATGTCACGTGACGTAAAAGTGAAGTAGCAAACTTAATCTAGCAAATTAATATGCCTGTAGCTTAAACACAATTTCGTGGAGTGAATTGAATACGTGTGGTTATATATTCAAAGTTAAGTGCATTGTTTTCATATTTATACAAGAAAAATGATTGGGAATGTAATTTTACTGACATTATACATATATATTATCTAAGAAAATTTTAGTGCGCCACGAAAATATTCGGTTTTTAATTAGTTTCGTGATATAAATAAGCCGTGATGAAAACTTGAATAAACAATTTTTAGTGCTTTGAAAAGAATTATAAGATAAAAAGTTGTTATTATGATATCGAGAAGTAAAAACTAATGCAATCCATTCCTAATTCATACACAAAACATCATAAAAGTTGAAAAATGAATCAGTATACTTATATAGGTTATGAGGTTATGCAATAAAATGGTGGATTCATGTTAAACAGCGACGTGAATAGTTAAAACTCTGATATTCAGCAATAAGCTGAAATGTGGGCCACATATCATTAATATATATATAGCTGCTCGTGCTGATTCACTGATTCACTCACTCACTCACTCACTGACTCATTGATCACCTCTCCTGTAAAATTTTGTATGGAAAAATTTTTTTTCACTCACGGTTTCGTATAGAGGACAAAAATTCATTCGGAACAAAAATATGGAGAGAGCTGATGATTGAGGATTTCGGAGACGGGTGAGGAGCACCGGCCAGGGTATCGAAGATAGGCGGGGGATGTTCAACCAAATGTCACTCGAAACCTCATCCAATTGGCAGAGAGCCGAAAAAAAACTCCAAAATGGCGGATTCAAGATGGCGGCCATACAAATTTCGTTGGTGTCTATCTCGGAAACTATAAAAGATGGAAGAGTGGTTCCTTGGAAAAGGATGATGAGGACTCGAAGGTCTACTTGATGAATAGAAAAAAAATTCAAGATGGCGGAATTTATTTTTTTCCATACAAAATATATGCAAGACTTTAATACGGTTCCTTTTCAAAATTTCGATGGTTTCGTATAGAAGACAAAAATTCATTTGGAGGAAAAATATGGAGAGAGCTGATGGTTGAGGATTTCGGAGACGGGTGAGGAGCACGGCCAGGATATCGAAGATAGGTGGGGGGTGTTCAACCAAATGTCACTCGAAACTTCATCCAATTGGCAGAGAGCCGAAAAAAAACTCCAAAATGGCAGATTCAAGATGGCGGCCATACAAATTTCGTCGGTGTCTATCTCGGAAACTATAAAAGATGGAAGAGTGGTTTCTTGGAAAAAGATGATCAGGACCCGAAGGTCTACTTGATGAATAGAAAAAAATCAAGATGGCGGAATTTATTTTTTTTCGTATAAAATGTATGCAAGACTTTGAGAAGTACCTTTTCAAATGGTTTCGTATAGAGGACAAAAATTCATTTGGATGAAAAATATGGAGGGAGCTGATGATTGAGGATTTCGGAGATGGATGAGGAGCACGGCCAGGATATCGAAGATAGGTGGGGGGTGTTCAACCAAATGTCACTCGAAACTTCATCCAATTGGCAGAGAGCCGAAAAAAAACTCCAAAATGGCAGATTCAAGATGGCGGCCATACAAATTTCGTCGGTGTCTATCTCGGAAACTATAAAAGATGGAAGAGTGGTTTCTTGGAAAAAGATGATCAGGACCCGAAGGTCTACTTGATGAATAGAAAAAAATCAAGATGGCGGAATTTATTTTTTTTCGTATAAAATGTATGCAAGACTTTGAGAAGTACCTTTTCAAATGGTTTCGTATAGAGGACAAAAATTCATTTGGATGAAAAATATGGAGGGAGCTGATGATTGAGGATTTCGGAGATGGATGAGGAGCACGGCCAGGATATCGAAGATAAGTGGAGGGTATTTGAACAAAAGTCACTCAAAACCTCATCCAATTGGCAGAGAGTCGAAAAAAAATCCAAAATGGTGGATTCAAGATGGCGGCCATACAAATTTCGTCGATGTCTATCTCGGAGACTATGAATGATGGAAGAGTGGTTTCTCGAAAAAAGATAATCAGGACCCGATGGTCTACGTGATGAATAGAGAAAAATTCAAGTGGCGGATTTTTTTTTTCATATAAAATGTGTGCAAGACTTTGATACGTTCCTTTCCGCTGATGGTTTCGTATAGAGGACAAAAATTCATCTGGATGAAAAATATGGAGGAAGCTGATGATTGAGGATTTCGAAGACGGGTGAGGAGCACGGCCAGGATATTAAAGACAGGTGGGGGCTGCTCAAACAAAAGTCACTCGAAACCTCATCCAATTAGCAGTGAGCTGAAAAAAACACCAAAATGGCGGATTCAAGATGGCGGCCATACAGATTTCGAAAAAGATGATAAAGACCCGAAGATCTACTTGGTGAACAGAAAAACCGCGGTTCGCTTTAGCGAGCCGCGCACCCACGCGCCCTACTAGTTTTACTTATATAGGTATTTATTTATATATGTAGTATACCTATAATATTGTTTATAATATTCAGTGTGTAAAACTGAATAGCTTACGGATTATGATAAATTGTAATTATTATTTGTAGTTTATACCGTCGTTCTGATAAGCTATCTTATTTATAACCACCTATCAACTTAATATGCTGTAAATATTTTCTTTGCAAGTACCTATAACACATATCATAAAGAAATCCAACTGAAATATATTAAAAACGGTATTATTCTAGATGTTGCCTCCTTTCTATCGCGTAACTCTTATCTCTTTGTACTACGTTAGACGTCCCGATATGGACGAGCCGGGACGTCGGGAAAAACACATAGGTAGCTCGCCTGCATAGTGAATTTGGCGCAGCTGCAAAAACAGCTTGTTTCCCATTTGGTATTTATGGTGTGTAGGTATGCGCATTGCGTGCGTTTTGAATTGGGTCCAAATGGTTTTTTCTATTAAAAAAAAGTTTCGCCAAGTCCGTCCTTCCGTCCGTCTATCCGTCTGTCTGTCTGTCCATCTGTCCGCAGCATAGTGCAGACTTGCAGAGACTATAAATTGGTACTATAGAGCTGTGATTTAGCAAGGTTATGTCATATTAACTTTACTACGCCGAAAAAGTTGTAAGTTATTTTGGGTAGGTACTTGGGCTATTTTGGCAGATTTTCAATACAAAAACTGTCAAAATATTTTCACTTATCGTATTTTGGTGAAATCGGTCCTTAATTAATATGTTGTTTGCATTTTGTTTTGCCTAGATAAAATCTAGGCAAACATAGAAGTTAATGTGACATCGAATTATACAATTATACTGACTTTAACCATACTCTAACTGGTTATTTTACAAAACAAAGCAATAATAGAGATAGAGCCGATAGAGGTGTACAAATAGGGTGACAGTTTTGTACAAAGTTCTTTTAGTATAGTAAAGTTCTATTTTATTGAACGAGCGAAGCGAGTTCTCTGAGTCAACTAGGGCGCTTGCCTACTAGACAGAGAAGTGTGTCCGTATAAATGTCTGTCAGAGCCCTATAACTTCTGAATTACTGAATATTAGAACGTGAAACTTGGTTGAAAATTCAGTTATATCCTGTACTTGAACAACAAATACTAAAATTAGATAAATGTTATAAAGAAACGAAATTATTTAATTTTAATGCGCCATCTATTAGCATTATTGTGAAGCTAATAGCTTCACTATAATGCTAATAGATGGCGCTGTGTCAGTAAAACAGTTTTATGTCAACTATTATTTTTTTTATTGCGTCTAATGTTAAAAGTTAATTATTACAATATATAATTAAAACTTTTGGGAATTATGGGATATCGCGAGGTCTCAGTTCGGGGCGAACCACTAGTTACTATATATATAGCTACTCGTGCTGATTCACTCACTGACTCATTGATCACCTCTCCTGTAAAATTTTGTATGAAAAAAATTTTTTTCACTCACGGTTTCGTATAGAGGTCAAAAATTCATTCGGAAGAAAAATATGGAGAGAGCTGATGATTGAGGATTTCGGAGACGGGTAAGGAGCACCGGCCAGGGTATCGAAGATAGATGGGGGGTGTTCGACCAAATGTCACTCGAAACCTCATCCAATTGGCAAAGAGCCGAAAAAAAAACTCCAAAATGGCGAATTCAAGATGGCGGCCATACAAATTTTGTTTGTGTCTATCTCGGAGAGTATAAGAGATGGAAGAGTGGTTTCTTGGCAAAAGATGATCAGCAGCCAAAGGTCCACTAAATGAATAGAAAAAAAATTCAAGATGGCGGAATTTATTTTTTTCCATACAAAATATATGCAAGACTTTATACGGTTCCTTTCAAAATTTCTGATGGTTTAATATAGAAGACAAAAATTTATTTGGAGGAAAAATATGGAGAGAGCTGATGGTTGAGGATTTCGGAGACTGGTGAGGAGCACGGCCAGGATATCGAAGAGAGGTGGGGAGTGTTCAAACAAAAGTCACTCGAAACCTCATCCAATTGGCAGAGAGCCGAAAAAAAATTCAAAATTGCGGATTCAAGATGGCGGCCATACAAATTTCGTCGGTGTCTATCTCGGAGACTATAAAAGATGGAAGAGTGATTTTCTGAAAAAAGATGATCAGGACCCGATGGTCTACGTGATGAATAGAAAAAAATTCAAGATGGCGGATTTTTTTTTTCATATAAAATATATTATGCAAGGGTTCCTTTTCAAATGGCTTAGTATCGAGGACATAAATTCATTTGGAGGAAAAATATGGAGAGAGCTGGTGATTGA
Organism: Hipparchia sbordonii; assembly: GCA_038048805.1. Taxonomy (NCBI): domain Eukaryota; kingdom Metazoa; phylum Arthropoda; class Insecta; order Lepidoptera; family Nymphalidae; genus Hipparchia; species Hipparchia sbordonii. The sequence goes on along the minus strand of CM076104.1, from coordinate 13,969,775 downwards.
AGATTTCGGAGACGGGTGAGGGGCACTGCCAGGACATTGAAGATAAGTGGGGGAGAGTGCTCAAACAAAAGCCACTCGAAACCTCATCCAATTGGCAGAGAGCTGAAAAAAACCTGCAAATTGGCGGATTCAAGATGGCAGCCATACACATTTCGTCGGTGTCTATCTGACAAAGAATAAAAGATCGAAGAGTGGTTTTTTGGTAGAAAATGATCAAGCCCTGAAAGTTTAAGAGCAGAAAAACCGCGGTCCGCTGCAGCGGGCCGCGCACCCACGCGCCCTACTAGTTCATTATATAGCTATTAACTTCATAATAGTTCACACGTGCCCCCTTAATAAGTCAGTGTAATAAGAGCTCACAAATACCTTCTTATACAGCATTTGGCGTAATTTTATCCACTAAACATCCCTTATTCAACCTAAGCTGTTTAAATATCACTGACAGCTATTATGCAGCTGTAGGATCACCAGTGTACTCTTAAGTCTTAATACGCATAGAGTTTCAAATAGATCTAAAAGTGAGTATTTATACAGCTATCTGTGCTACTTGGGAAGCTATGTATTCCTACAGCATTTAAGCAAAATCAGTGCGACACGTCATGTCTCTCGCGGTATTATCGACAAAATGTTGCAATGCTACTAGAAAGCGTCGCCGTACGTCGACAACTGGCACTCGTATGTACGTGTGTGGCTCGCTTTACAACGTTTAGCAAAAACCAATCTAGGTTACGTCCATTCACGAGGAAAGATCATAATAACACTCGAACGGCCTTGACGCCGAGACGTTGCAATGATTGTCCAACGTGTTAGATGAGTTAGCGCGCTAGCTCTTGGTGTATGGGAATTTATGACGTCATTCATCAAAGGAGATGAATGTGGTTCCATACATCCTTGAGCCCATGTGTGGAATGTTATACTTAATTTTTTTAAAGAATAGGCTATTGAGGTTCCATATATTTACGGTAGTTTAATTTTAAATTTGAGGTTCCATTTATTTACGGTAGTTTAATGGAGTATGGATATAGGAGTATGGTAGTTCCAAGTTAATCTAAGTATCCATGAGTCAAAGCGGTTTATTTTGGACGTGTTTTTAAAGTTCTTAAAAAAAACACTAAACCCTTATAGGCTCGCTCGATACTAAGGTGAAAATACTGAACTAGCTGATGCCCGGGACTTTGTCCGCGTGAATATAGTTTTTAAAATTTCGCATGAACTCTTGAAAAAAAAAAGAAAAATTCCAGGATAAAAATTAGGTACCCTATTTCATTCTTCGAGCTATGATCAAAAAAGCGGCAATTTTATTTCAAAAACTACAGCAGGAGACTACCGATTAGATGGATAGTGAATTTTTTTTGAGTAAGAAAGCAATAAAAAATCGTATTTGTGGCCAAAGTTTGGTTAACGACGTTATTGTTTGAGGAGGGCAGCGTTGGAGATCGTAAGTCCACTTAGTGGGGGGTTTTCCAACAATACGAGGTCGTCTCTAAAGCACCTTGGGATGACACTTAATAATATTTCAAAATTGTAAATAATTTCGTTTTTTAATTTTTCGAGCGCTTCGTTACGAAATTCGATGCATATAGAAATTCCTATATAGAAATAAATAAAATGAATGTCTGTTTTTAATTTTGAAATAAATAATGCATAAATAATATAATTATTATTTTGAAAATCAATATAAATATATCAAATAAAAAGGATAACGGGTAATTTTTTCGGCCCGTACTCAAGATTGTAGCATGATGAACTATGTCAGCTTTTTTTGCCCTAATGGAGAAATTTAATTAATCCTAGACAGCATGTCTGAATTCATTTGGAGAAAAAAGATATGTTCGCTAGAAGAACTGATTTTTCCTAACAATTAATTCATTAATTAGTGTAAATTATTAGTCTAAGGGTCGAATATCTTTTGTCCATACACACAATTATCTTTGTGTTTGGTCCACTCTTACCCATCCTTTAAAAAAAAAATTATCCACGATTCCGTTGCTGAATGAAGTACTGAAGATAAGCTTCAACACTTCACAGTCAAGTCTGGAAAATCAAAGAGTTTGTGAAAATTACCTACTTACCATAAATCTAACAAGATTAAATCGCGAGCATAGTCACACTAATCACACTAATATTATAAACGCGAAAGTTTGTATGTATATGTGTATGCTTGTTACTCTTTGACGCAAAAACTACTGGACTGTTTTAACTGTTTGGAATGGAGATAGATTATACATTCTGGATTAACACATAGGCTACTTTTAATCCCGGAAAATTAAAGAGTGCCCGCGGGAATCCAAAAAACCTAATCCACGCGGACGAAGTCGCGGGCATCATCTAGTATAAATTAAATTCAAAAAAATTCAAAGATCCTTCAAAAACTGTATCATGGCTCTTGAGTCAGTGTCAATTTTACAAGTTTCTTAGGCAATCTGCTCGTTAGCAACACGAAAATACTATATATTATTTTTAACAATATATTGTACTTAATTATGTTAGTATTATGCATTCAACTATTTAGAAATAAGTGTATCATTTTGAGCCTGGTACGGACTTTTCTGTGCGGTACTGAACCTTGGACTGCAGAAGTAGGTAGATATCTACTTAAAAATAATTTTAAAGGCCCTACTTTTTCTATGATAAATATTTATTTAATTTGCGTATTCCTTTGATAATCCTAGGATATTATATTTATAAGGATAATAGGATAGGTGTGGTGCGGGTTGTTACGTTTCCTCAAATATGATTGAGCGAAATTTTAATATTAAGTATAAATGCGAAAGTTTGGACGTATGGATATTTGTTACTCTACGAGTATCTCTCTATCACGTCGCAACGACTGAACCGATTTGGCTGCAATTTGGCACAGAGATAGATTACAGTCTGGAATAGCACATAGGCTTTATATACCGGAAAATTACAGAGTTCCCGCGGGAATTAAAAACCTCAGTCCACGCGAACGAAGTCGCGGGCATCAACTAGTTACTAAGTAATATAAAAATAAACTGAAATCAAAATGAATAAATTTAAATTAAAACTAAAAAAAATCTAGAACTTTACTTTTTCAGGATAAAAAGTAGCCTTTGAACTGGAAAATGACACTTTCTAGGTCAATTCTATGATTGTCATGACCGATTTTTGTTTCCAACCATTTAATTTTCGCTTCGATCACAAAAAATAAGGTTAGGTAAGGTAAGGAAGTGAGCTAGTCATAAGGTGAACTAGTACCTACCTATGCGATATATTATATTCCTTCTTTCACTAACGGTACCTAAGTCGACTTTTTCCTGCAAAATACTAAAAAATTGAATTTTCATTTGATACTTTTAAATGCAGTCTTTTTTAAATTATTTTTTTCGTTATTAAGCCTTCGCAACTTTCGCCGACTTTGTTCTTATCGAAAAATTCAGTTTATCTGATAAAATGTCATGCACGGTTACGGAAGTTTATAAAGGTTAATGACTTTATGAGGTGGTCAAGATTCAACGATGATACCAAATATGTAAAATTCGTACTTGCCAATAATACTTACAAGCAATAAGAAATTACATTATAATTATCATTCATGAGATGTTTACAGTATGAACGATCATCTGGGCTGTCATATAAAAGGTTTCCTGGTTGGGCCAATTTGAAAATATGATTTACTAGCCGATGCTCGCGACTTTGTCCGCAATGATTTAGTTTTAAAAATCCTAATAGGATTTTCCGGGATAAAAAGTAGCCTATTTCTCTAGGTCTTCAATTATTCCCATGCGAAAAATCATGTCGTTCCGTTCCTCCTTTGCTGCGTGATTGAAGGACAAACCAATAAACCAACAAACAAACACAACTTCGCATTTATAATAATTATAGCATAAAATAATGTCCTCCTGACCGGATCACAGCAGCCAATCTCCACAGAGATTAGTCTGCGCATCTGGAGATATTATAGTGCACAAGTGTGTCCGCAAACACAAGCACTCTCTATTCCCTCACTCTCAATGTGCGATGGGACGGAAAATCCGACACGACCGAGAGAGATCACGCGCAGGACTGACTACGACAGGCTTTACGTGCTTTATATTATAGTTTAGCTTACTATACTATAATATAAAGCATCTTCCTTATCTTATATCCTTAGATAGTAAGGAATTAAGCATGAGGATTAGAAAGCATAAGGATAAGGAAGTAAGGATAGTAGAGATAGTAGAGAACCAATATATGTACATTGTACATATATTGGTTTAATCTATATTACCAACTTTTGCACGTGACTTGGTACGTGTGGAGTTATTACCATGATTTTCCAGGTTAAAAAAACTAAAGTAGCCTATGTGGTTTTACATAATATGAAAAAAATTACGTCGTTCAGTAAACTCTACTGGGGCGTGATTAAAGGGCAAAGCAACAAGCCTACATACACAAACCAACTTTAGCATTTATACATATTTTAGTGGTGTATGTGTATTATATACGGTAGGTATATAATACTGTTATTTATTTATTGCGCAATACATACATAATATTTTTAATAATATTATGCACGCATTCTGTATTACATAAATTAAACAAATCAACTTATTGTTTTTCCCGTGTTTTTCCGAGTGAATAACAGTATATTGAGTAATTGGATAGTGCTTCCTTACTTTCTCAAATCTACCTACAGTTTTGTATTTTTGATACCATTAGATATAGGTAAAACTAGTAGGGCGCGTGGGTGCGCGGCTCGCTAAAGCGAACCGCGGTTTTTCTGTTCACCAAGTAGATCTGCGGATCTTGATCATCTTTTTCCAAAACCACTATTCCATCTTGTACACTTTTTTAGATAGACATCAACGAAATTTGTGTGGCCGCCATCTTGAATCCGCCATTTTAGATTTTTTTCAGCTCCCTGCCAATTGGATGAGGTTTCGAGTGACTTTTGTTTGAATACTCCCAACCTATCTTCGATACCCTGGCCGTGCTCCTCACCAGTCTCCGAAATCCTCGACCATCAGCTCTCTCATATTTTTACTTCGAATGAATTTTTGTCTTTTATACGAAACCATCAGAAATTTTGAAAATGAATCATATCAAAGTCTTGCATCTATTTTGTATGAAAAAAAATCATCCGCCATCTTGAATTTTTTTTCCATTCACCAAGTAAACCTTCGGGTCCTGATCATCTTTTTCCAGGAAACCATTCTTCCATTTTTCATAGTCTCCGAGATAGACACCCACGAAATTTGTATGGCTGCCATCATAAATCCGCCATTTTGAATTTTTGTTTCGAGTAACTTTTGTTCGAACACTCCCCACCTATCTTCGATACCCTGGCCGTGCTCCTCACCAGTCTCCGAGATCCTCAACCATCAGCTCTCTCCATATTTTTCCTCCAAATAAATTTTTGTCCTCTCTACGAAACCATCAGAAATTTTGAAAAGGAACCGTATAAAGTCTTGCATATATTTTGTATGGAAAAAAATAAATTCCGCCATCTTGAATTTTTTTCTGTTCATCAAGTGGACCTTCGGCTCCTGATCATCTTTTGCCAAGAAACCACTCTTCCATCTCTTATAGTCTCCGAGATAGACACCGACGAAATTTGTATGGCCGCCATCTTGAATCCGCCATTTTGGAGTTTTTTTTCGGCTCTCTGCCAATTGGATGAGGTTTCGAGTGACATTTGGTTGAACACCCCCCACCTATCTTCGATACCCTGGCCGGTGCTCCTCACCCGTATCCGAAATCCTCAATCATCAGCTCTCTCCATATTTTTGTTCCGAATGAATTTTTGTCCTCTATAAGAAACTGTAAGTGAAAAAAATTTTTTCCATACAAAATTTTACAGGAGAGGTGATCAATCAGTCAGTCAGTCAGTGAATCAGCACGAGTAGCTATATATATAGTAACTAGTAGGGCGCGTGGGTGCGCGGCTCGCTAAAGCGAACCGCGTGTTTTCTGTTCACTAAGTAGATCTTCGGGTCTTGATCATCTTTTTCCAAGAAACCACTCTTCCATCTTTTATAGTCTCCGAGATAGACACCGATGACATTTGTATGGCCGCCATCTTGAATCTTTTTTCAGCTCATTGCCAATTGGATGATGTTTCGAGTGATTTTTGTTTAGGCACCCTTAACCTATCTTCAATACCCTGACCGTGCTCCTCACCCGTCTCCGAAATCCTCAATCATCAGCTCCATATTTTTCATCCAGATGAATTTTTGTCCTCTATACGAAACCATCAGAAATTTTGGAAAAGAACGTATCCAAAGTCTTGCATACATTTTCTATGAAAACAATAAATTCCGCCATCTTGATTTTTTTCTATTCATCAAGTAGACCTTCAAGTCTTGATCATCTTTTTCCAAGAAACCACTCTTCCACCTTGTATAGTCTCCGAGATAGACACCGACAAAATCTGTATAGCCGCCATCTTGAATCCGCCATTTTGGATTTTTTTTCAGCTCTCTGCCAATTGGATGAGGTTTCGAATGACTTTTGTTTGAACACTCCCCACCTATCTTCGATATCCTGGCCCGTGCTCCTCACTCATCTCCGAAATCTTCAACCATCAGCTCTCTCCATATTTTTCCTCCAAATAAATTTTTGTCCTCTATACGAAACCATCAGAAATTTTGAAAAGGAACCGTATAAAGTCTTGCATATATTTTGTATGAAAAAAATTTAATTCCGCCATCTTGAATTTTTTTTCTATTCATCAAGTAGACCTTCGGGCCTTGATCACCTTTTTCCAAGAAACCACTCTTCCATCTCTTATAGTCTCCGAGATAGACACCGACGAAATTTGTATGGCCGCCATCTTGAATCCGCCATTTTGGAGTTTTTTTTCGGCTCTTTGCCAATTGGATGAGGTTTCAAGTGACATTTGTTTGAACACCCCCCACCTATCTTCGATACCCTGGCCGGTGCTCCTCACCCGTCTCCGAAATCCTCAATCATCAGCTCCATATTTTTCATCCAGATGAATTTTTGTCCTCTATACGAAACCATCAGAAATTTTGGAAAAGAACGTATCCAAAGTCTTGCATACATTTTCTATGAAAACAATAAATTCCGCCATCTTGATTTTTTTCTATTCATCAAGTAGACCTTCAAGTCTTGATCATCTTTTTCCAAGAAACCACTCTTCCACCTTGTATAGTCTCCGAGATAGACACCGACAAAATCTGTATAGCCGCCATCTTGAATCCGCCATTTTGGATTTTTTTTCAGCTCTCTGCCAATTGGATGAGGTTTCGAATGACTTTTGTTTGAACACTCCCCACCTATCTTCGATATCCTGGCCCGTGCTCCTCACTCATCTCCGAAATCCTCAACCATCAGCTCTCTCCATATTTTTCCTCCAAATAAATTTTTGTCCTCTATACGAAACCATCAGAAATTTTGAAAAGGAACCGTATAAAGTCTTGCATATATTTTGTATGAAAAAAATTTAATTCCGCCATCTTGAATTTTTTTTCTATTCATCAAGTAGACCTTCGGGCCTTGATCACCTTTTTCCAAGAAACCACTCTTCCATCTCTTATAGTCTCCGAGATAGACACCGACGAAATTTGTATGGCCGCCATCTTGAATCCGCCATTTTGGAGTTTTTTTTCGGCTCTTTGCCAATTGGATGAGGTTTCAAGTGACATTTGTTTGAACACCCCCCACCTATCTTCGATACCCTGGCCGGTGCTCCTCACCCGTCTCCGAAATCCTCAATCATCAGCTCTCTCCATATTTTTCTTCCGAATTAATTTTTGTCCTCTATACGAAACTGTGAGTGAAAAAAAAATTTTCCATACAAAATTTTACAGGAGAGGTGATCAATGAGTGAGTGAGTGAGTCAATCAGTGAATCAGCACGAGTAGCTATATATATATTAACTAGTAGGGCGCGTGGGTGCGCGGCTCGCTAAAGCGAACCGCGGTTTTTCTGTCCACCAAGTAGACCTTCGGGTCTTGATCATCTTTTTCCAAGGAAGCACTCTTCCATCTTTTATAGTCTCTTAAATAAACACCGACGAAATTTGTATTGCCGCCATCTTTGATCCGCCATTTCGGAGGGTTTTTTCAGCTCTCTGCCAATTGGATGAGGTTTCGAGTGACTTTTGTTTGAACACCCTCCACCTATCTTCAATATCCTGACCGTGCTCCTCACCCGTCTCCGAAATCCTCAATCATCAGCTCCCTCCATATTTTTCATCTAAATGAATTTTTATCCTCTATACGAAATCATCAGAAATTTTGGAAAGGAACCTATCAAAGTCTTGCATACATTTTATATGAAAAAAATAAATTCCGCCATCTTGATTTTTTTTCTATTCATCAAGTAGACCTGCGAGTCTTGATCATCTTTTTCCAAGAAACCACTCTTCCATCTCTTATAGTCTCCGAGATAGGCATACCGACGAAATCTGTATGGCCGCCATCTTGAATCCGCCATTTTGGATTTTTTTTCAGCTCCCTGCCAATTGGATGAGGTTTCGAATGACTTTTGTTTGAACACTCCCAATCTATCTTCGATATCCTGGCCGTGCTCCTCACCCGTCTCCGAAATCCTCAACCATCAGCTCTCTCCATATTTTTGCTCCGTACGAATTTTGGTCCTCTCTACGAAACCATCAGAAATTTTGAAAAGGAACCGTATAAAGTCTTGCATATATTTTGTATGGAAAAAAATAAATTCCGCCATCTTGAATTTTTTTTCTGTTCATCAAGTGGACCTTCGGCTCCTGATCATCTTTTTCCAAGAAACCACTCTTCCATCTCGTATACTCTCCGAGATAGACACAAACAAAATTTGTATGGCCGCCATCTTGAATCCGCCATTTTGGAGTTTTTTTTCGGCTCTCTGCCAATTGGATGAAGTTTCGAGTGACATTTGGTTGAACACCCCCCACCTATCTTCGATACCCTGGCCGGTGCTCCTCAGCCGTCTCCGAAATCCTCAATCATCAGCTCTCTCCATATTTTTCCTCCGAATGAATTTTTGTCCTCTATACGAAACCGTGCGTGAAAAAATTTTTTTCCATACAAAATTTTACAGGAGAGGTGATCAATGAGTCAGTGAGTGAGTGAGTGAGTGAATCAGTGAATCAGCACGAGTAGCTATATATATATTAACTAGTAGGGCGCGTGGGTGCGCGGCTCGCTAAAGCGAACCGCGGTTTTTCTGTCCACCAAGTAGACCTTCGGGTCTTGATCATCTTTTTCCAAGAAACCACTCTTCCATCTTTAAAAGTCTCCGACGAAATTTGTATGGCCGCCATCTTGAATCCGCCATTTTGGGTGTTTTTTTTTTTTCAGCTCACTGCTAATTGGATGACGTTTCGAGTGACTTTTGTTTGAACACTCCCCACCTATCTTTAATATCCTGGCCGTGCTCCTCACCCGTCTTCGAAATCCTCAATCATCAGCTCCCTTCATATTTTTCCTCCGAATGAATTTTTGTCCTCTATACGAATCCATCAGAAATTTCGAAAAGGAACCATATCGAAGTCTTGCATATATTTTGTATGAAAAAATAAATTCCGCCATCTTTAATTTTTTTCTATTCATCAAGTAGACCTTCAAGTCTTGATCATCTTTTTCCAAGAAACCACTCTTCCACCTTTTATAGTCTCCGTGATAGACGCCGACGGAATTTGTATGGCCGCCATCTTGAATCCGCTATTTTGAATTTTTTTTCAGCTCCCTGCCAATTGGATGAGGTTTCGAGTAACTTTTGTTTGAACACTTCCCACCTATCTTCGAAACCCTGGCCGTGCTCCTCACCCGTCTCCGAAATCCTCAACCATCAGCTCTCTCCATATTTTTCCTCCAAATAAATTTTTGTCCTCTCTACGAAACCATCAGAAATTTTGAAAAGGAACCGTATAAAGTCTTGCATATATTTTGTATGGAAAAAAATAAATTCCGCCATCTTGAATTTTTTTTCTGTTCATCAAGTGAACCTTCGGTTTCTGATCATCTTTTTCCAAGAAACCACTCTTCCATCTCGTATACTCTCCGAGATAGACACAAACAAAATTTGTATGGCCGCCATCTTGAATTCGCCATTTTGGAGTTTTTTTTCGGCTCTTTGCCAATTGGATGAGGTTTCGAGTGACATTTGGTCGAACACCCCCTACCTATCTTCGATACCCTGGCCGGTGCCCCTCACCCGTCTCCGAAATCCTCAATCATCAGCTCTCTCCATATTTTTCTTCCGAATGAATTTTTGTCCTCTATACGAAACCATGCGTGAAAAAAAATTTTTTCATACAAAATTTTACAGGAGAGGTGATCAATGAGTCAGTGAGTGAGTGAATCAGTGAATCAGCACGAGTAGCTATATATATATTAATTAGGTATATTTGTGGTTACAGTTTCACAGTAAAACTTATAGCTACTCTGATTTAGCGGTGATACCCTAATGGTTTCAGACTTCAGCTTCATTTTCGAAAAGTCCTGGATTCAAAGCCATGTCTCCTCTAAATTGTTGGAATTATATGCGTTTTAAGCAATTAAGACCGATTTCACCGACTTAAAATAAGTTTTATCAGAGCGTTTTGATATTTTGGCAGATTTTCCATACAAAAACTATTAGGGCTCTTAATGTATTCCTCTTAAATATCCTGTTCCTTATAAAAAAAAAAAAAAAATGTTAATTGCCTTAATGCCCGGGCTCCACCTGCGCCGTTACGCGTAAATTAACACGATAATAAAGGCATAACGCAATATTTTACTGCGTTAAATGTATGTAATGACGTTAGACGCTAAGCGCTAATCCATTTAAGTGCAGCTGTTAACACTAACATTAATGCAGATGGAGCAGTAGCAGCACGGTGAAGACAAACATCGTGAGAAAACCTGCAACCTGCATGCCTGATGACTGTCTGTCTTGACACACAAACAGTCAGACGGACAATCGAGTGAGGCTATAAAGGTTCCGTTTTTCTTTTCGGAACCCTAATGAAATTTGAAATTCTAAATTACTTAATTCTAACTTTACCTAATAGGTGTAATTTTTAATTTTAACGCGTAGATTAATGCAAATGGAATGTGGCGTTAAGACATTAGCATACACACGACCTGTTTAATCTTGACCTAGCAGCGGTCGTTAAAAATACATGAGTAATTTCCGTACTGCAATTCATCACCTGTGATATGAAATAGATGCAGCGCAGACATAAGACAAAAAAAACTTACACACTTGTGAGTTGCGCCACTGAAAATGTGGGAAATTACTATGTACCATAATATGTTGATACTTCAAAGACCAACTTAAAGTCTGAAAAGTTATAATAGTCTGAAAAGTTATGTGGTAAATTACTATGTACCACAATATGTTGATACTTCAAAGACCAACTTAAACTCTGAAAAGTTATAATAGTATTATTAGTATATTTTCATAAATTATACCTTTTATTTTATACGTGGGAACTTGTTTCGTCGATTAAGTTGAAGAGAAAAATGGTAGAGTAAGAATCCTTTTTGGATTTTCAAATTCAAATTCAAATTCATTTATTTCAGATATGATCATCCATAGTAATAATAACATCCACAGTGATAATAACAACAGTAATCAATAGTCAAAAAATAAATATAAAAATGTCAGTAAAGTGAAATAATTACTATGATTGTGATTGATTGATGTGCTTAATTACTGCCTACTTCTTAAAATACTACAAATACTTTCACGAGTATAAAATACGTTTCTTCTTCGAATCTAAATTATTATGGATTCTAATTGGACCATAATTCTGCGTCAGAAAAATTGCCGGCAGTCCAATGTCTGCGCTTCTAATTCTATTATTACGAAACCTAAATCAAGAGAGATATCAAATGTTAAATAAATAAACTGTTCTTGTTTAATGGTGGCATCGATTGGTGTTTGTTGATTTACTGATATAATTTAACGATTTACTGTCGCCACTTAACAACCTTGAACCACTTGTGCGGTGTCTTTATTATGGGTTATTGCCCCAAATAACATTCTTCAAACTGTCAAGAAATTTTCAGTACTACCTTGGTATAAGTGTTCATGGGCGGCGGTAATCACTTAACATCGGGTGACCCGCCTGCTCGTTTGCCCGCTGTTCAAATTCAAATTCAAAATTATTTATTTCACGTAGGCCAACTTGTAGCTCTTATGACACGTCATGACTCTACTACCGGTTTCTATAAAAAAAAACTTAGGAAGTTGGCGGTATGTCACCACTTACCCCGTACCTCGGAGATAACGTAAGCCGTCGATCCTGCACCTGATCTCTCTCCGGTTGTGTCGGATTTCTCACCCATCGGATTGTGAGAGTGAGAGAATAGAGAGTGCTATTTCCCGCACAGATGGCTAATTGCTGTGGAGATTGGCCACCGTGGCCGGATTAGGTCAAAATAACATTATTTCATACTCCACGTTGAATCATACCTACTTTAGGTATCTGACTTCAAGTAACGTAAGCCAAAAGTAAGTTTTACGTTTATTGCATAAGCTACATAGACGCAATTAATTAGCCTTATAGTAAAACTAGCTTATGCCCGCGACTTCGCTCACGTTAAGTTAAATTTTTCGAAACTCTATTTTACCCTATTAGGGGTTGAATTTCAAAAATCCTTTCTTAGCGAATACCTGTCCTGTTTGTACCTGTTTTGTCTGATGGGCTGTCTTTGGCCGTGGCTAGTAATCACCCTACCATCGTGCCGCCAAGCGATTTAGCGTTCCGGCACGATGGCATGTAGAAACCGATTAGGGGTATGGGTTGAATTTACACTGCCATACCCCTTCCAAGTTAGCCCGCTACCATTTTAGACTGCATCGTCATTTACCATCAGGAGAGATCGCAGTCAAGGACTGTTTTGTCATTGAATAAAAAAAAATACCTACGTAATAATAGCTATCTGTATCCATCTATCCATTCAGCCCGATCCGTCCAGTGATTTGAGCTGTGCGTTGATAGATCAGTCAGACAGTCACTCATCTTTGTATTTTATATATTTAGATAAGATAAAATTGTGCCTACGCTTTTTATGACCATTTTTTATTATAAAAGTAGGCAGTGGGCACTTTTGAAAGGTTTTCGTCAAACTATATCAAGTTCAAGAAGTTTAACCTTGGTGTTATTTTCGTTACGGCATACTATTTTAATATAGTTAGCTTTCATTAAAGTTACAACTGTCAGTTATTATGTTTTGTTTAACATAGAACCTTCAACACTTAAGATATTATTGTGACATGAGAGATCTTTTATGTGGTAAAATGCGAGTACAACATTCGCAAATGGTCATAGGTTTGATGTTTGTAAAATGGCTGGGCCCAAACTACAATCCCGTGTGTATTGGTCTCCTCGTTTATAACCATATTATGATTGGATTAAGGGTTTTTATTCCCGTGGGAAGTCTATAATTTTCCGGAATAAAAGATAACCTACATGTTAATCCTGGTTTCAGCTATCTCCATCCTAAATTTCAACCAAATCGGTTCATTCGTTATGGCGTGAAAGAGTAACACATCCATCCATGCATCCTCACAAACTTCCACATCTATAATATTAGTAGGAAGTAGGATTGTAGTAGAATTTGTGCTATCGTGGCTTAATATGGCTTATAAATGTTATAAGCCATCCAATCCGCCTGCATAATCTTGATAACTGAACGATATTTTGGAGGTCAGTATAGAGCTGATATACTTTGTAATTTTAATTAGCTTTGTACTTCTCGTAATTTAGGTACGAGTAGGTTGAAGTATTTAGGTCAAATAATAAGTAAGTATATTAAAAGTCATTGAAAATTATTTAACGTTTTATAATAAAATATACTTAGTAGTAATATTAACTATCTCATAGTTATACAAAGTAACTAGCTACTTCCTTCTGTACAAACGTAGTTTTTGTTAGTTGTCTTGTATTTTGGTTAATAGGTAAATGTAAACGAAAACTTTCTTTGCAGACAGAAAACTTACATTGCTAAGACCACTTTTCACAATTTAATTGTAATGGTATCTCTAACGTTCATGTAAATTGTCAATTTCTTCGGAATTTATGCAAGGATACTCGTATTTTTCGGGCTAACTTAAACCTAATGAGATACAAAAAGAAATTAAGCTATATTATATTACCTCTAGCGTTGCCAGACGTCCCGTATTTCCCGGGACATCCCGTATTTTAGGCATTGGTTAAAATGTCCCGGTGGGACTGACTCTGTCCCGTATTTGAACCGTACTTCGTTTTTCATTATGAAATCGATCCAAGTATTTACACACGCAACGTTCGTAAAAAAGCGAGTTGATCGCCGTTTTTAATTACGATTATTTGATTGATTGATTGATTTTTACAGATATGTTAAAACGAAAAAAATATGTTAAAACAAACTCGATCCTCGGAAAAATATAAAAAAAATGACACTAAATAATTTTGTTTTTTTATTTGTCCCGGGTAAAAAACTGAAATCTTTTTCATATTTTTTGCCTATTTAACCATTTGCCCCTTATAGAATGAAAAAAAAAATCTGGCAACCCTAAACCCTAAATAAAATTAGAGTTCTTCCTTACCAAAATAAAAACTTTTGTTATTAGGGACATTAGGTCATAGACATAGAGTCTAACTATTTAACTGAACTCGATTCTTGGCAGAAAGATAGCTTCTGGGACGGCTATAGGATACTTTTTATCCTAAGAAATAAAATAATTCCTACGGAATAAAAAAAAAATACGCACGGACGAAGTCGCGTAAACTATAAGCTTCTTATATAACTTCTTATAAGGGCATGGAATAAAAAATCGACTTTGGGTTGCACAAGTCAAGAGTTCGTTAACTTCTGACCACAATTTGACCCCTTAACCTTAACCATGTAGGTCTGTATGAATATTGGCATGCGCAATCCACTGCACTCACTTGTTTTTGATCGAAGGCAGGTTTCCTTACGACTCCGAAGTTTTCTTAAGTAGCGTGATAAAATTTTAGTAGCTCATAAGCTTTATATCCTTTCATTATTCTTCTTAAGTAGGTAAAGTGGACAAATAAGATGTTCCGGGTTCGAATCCTGGTTGGGTAAATGTTTTCATAATTCACCGAAATCATTGTTTCTTTTTTGCAAAGCGAAGGTCGCAACAAGTACATACACCTATGTAACAATATAAATTCTAATATACATTTGCAATATGGGGTTTTTAAAAGTGACATACTTACGTAATTACTTTCATATTTAGATTTAGATATCATTTTATCTTAGGTACACTTAGACTTTAGAGCATTGCTCAAAGTTTTTTAAAATCAAATTGCAAAAATTTGGTTTTTTATATTATGAGATGTTAACCTGTTACATATTTGTGACGTTGTGATAATTGTTTAATATAATAATTATATATTTTAGTACATGTAACTATAAAAATTACCTACCTATAATAAAATAAAATTAAATTAAAAAATGCAGATCATTTCTTTACTAGTAAGTACCTATTGTAAACTATTTCGGCTGAAATAAAATAAAAAGTAATTTCTATCTTCTTGTTTATTGTTTCTCTGAGAGTAAAGAGCATCGGATTTTGTCGAAACGTTGTACCTACTATTATTTTTAGATCATCTAGGATTAAACTCTGTTCCCTCTTCTGTATATCCCACTATAATATTATGTACCCACTCCTAGCACAAGCTTCCCGCTTATTTAGTAGAGAGAGGAGAATATAAGTCAAGTTCAGCTTGGCTAATATCCTTTTTTTTTTTTAAAAAAAAGAAAAAAAAAATCTCGAATTCTTTTCTTACATTTCACTCTTACTTTTCACATGAAAGCGTCGCGTCCAGTGCCCCATGTAGGGCTAACCTGTGGGGCCAACGGAAGAGTTCAAGGTTAGCAAACCGGTCGGTCTCAGGTTCGATTCGCGACCACCTTTCCAATGTAATGAGAACTCGGTCATACGTATGTACGTAATCTTCAGATCATTATAAAATTGCAACTTATTTACGAAATTGACACATAGATAGAGCAATAAACAATTAGAGTGTTTGTGAAGTTAAATTGGATGTTTGTTTTGCTTTTTAGAGTTTGATCACTAATGTGTCAAGTTGTGATGCAAACTTGACCAAAAATTACTTCAATGCACACAAAAGGTAAAATAAATCACATATGAGTCCATGAGTGGTAGCCTACTGGTTACACTTTGGTTTCTTATTCGGGGGGTCACAGGTTCGATCCCGGGCACTCACCTTTGACTTTTTGTACTTATGAGCGTTTAAAACGATTAATATTATCACATGCTTCAACGGTAGGTAGATAGGTTCTAGGCAATACGGACAGCCCTCTATGCAGAGCGTGCATGGAGGGCGACGAGACACCGGAATACGTTCTGCTTAAATGCAGAGGTGTATCCGACCAACGTCATAGATACATTGGCTCTCCAGTACACTTCCTGAAGTCCTCGCCTCGCTGGGTGGCCTGCTCAGATTTTGGAGGGAGCTCGGCTGGCTGGAGTGATCCAGAGGGGAGCCGTACCAGCGCGAACCACGCAAAAAGGGCGATAACAGGAGATGAAGAGAGAAGAGAGAGATGATTCAACGGTGAAGGAAAACATGGACGCCTAAGAGTTCTCCATAATGTTCTTCAAGGTGTGTGAATGTGAAGTCTACATAATGGCCTATACCTTACTTTTTTCTGAGCGGAGATCTACGTTCAAGAGCCATTAAAAATAAACTTTATTTTTTATTGTCTGCAATAAAATTTTATTTTAATTAATTCACAGTTCTAAGGTTTACTTTGAAGTCTGTGTCTTGAAAAGTAACCTCCAATATCTTCTTCATATTATCTGGTCTTATTGCTTGTGGAGAAACTATTGTTAACTCTCGCTTCTCATAGTTTGCGCTTATATTTTTAAGTTCTCTACATAACTGAAAAACATCGTACTGAGAACCATCATTTGGTTTTGACGGGTTATAGAAAAAAGCAGTAATGTTTTTCTCTTTCGTACATTCACCATCAGCGGTTTTATATGTAGTACTTTGCTTCACTGTCGTATAACTTCCTCCTTTGCATTCTGTTTTTTCACCCTCTGCAAGTTCAGGATGTCTGTTTAGGATTCTTTTCCCCATTCTCGTTTGTCTTTCTTCATCGCAGAAGTATACTACATTTTCAGCTATGTCTTTGAACGGGTCACCATGGTCAATTCGAACACTTTTAAAACTATCTTCAGTCCATTCTAGGTCAACAACTTTTATGAACTCTTCATATTTACTTATCTCTGTCGTGTTTAGGTTAAATTTATCTACATTATTGGAGCATTTACAGTAATTGTTTCCTTTGTTCTTTTCTATTTCTTCAAATCTTTTTTCATAAGATAATTTGAGCTCTTCTAGTTCATTCTTTAGCTTAGAATATTTATTTTCTTGTGTTTCTCTATACTCCTGCAATTCCTTCTGTAGTTCTTGAATTTTATAACTATCGTGTTTGTACCGTGTGATTGCCTGTTTAGTCAAACTCGTCATTTCCATTGCAAACTTCTTTACTTCTTTGTGTACATTTTTGTTACCCCTTATAAAATTATTTAGCTCATCTGTCCTTTTCTTTAATTTAGCAAGTTCTATCGATGGCTGGATTTCATCTATTTGTATTTCAATCGGGCTCGATACTTTCTTTCTCTTCTTTGGGCGGTCTTCTGACGTCGGAGTCTCTTTCTTGTTCTCGCTTTTTGGTTCCTCTGTGTCCATATGTTGACTATCTTCTGGTGTCTGATAATTCTGAAACTTTTCCACTACAGGTGGCGATCTTCGTATTGTGTCTCTCCTTTCAAACGGGTTTATCAATTCTTCCAGTTTTTTCTGCCTGTCAATTTCCTTGTCTAGATTTTCGTCTCCTTGTGCAAAGCGATAGTTGCCCCCCCCAGATACGATGGGGCTACCTGAACTAGGTTCAGTATGGGATTCTCCGCAGGGTAAACCAGCCGCGGTACCCACCTGGGGAACGTTAATTTTACTATTCGCTTCCATTTTTGGCTGAACTACAGCTTGCTTTTTCTGTCGGGGTGAAGTCCCCTAGGCCGCGTCTTACTAGACTAAAGGCACGCCCATGCCTACTGGTTTTGGTTCACGCCGGGTATTTGATTTCCCCGGTACCACCCATATCTGGGAGGCATTCCCCTATCCACCACCCCGGGGACGCGCCCGATGGGAGACCCAGCAACTCCGCACGCAATGCACACCATATTTGTGTGCCAGAAATGGGATAGCTACAGACAGGTAGTTAAAAACAAAATAGGTGACATTTCCATTGCAAACCTAATACCGAAAATGTTAGCCTCAAATGAAAACTGGCAAGTTGTTGCAGACTTTTTTGAGAAAGTCATAAAAGGAAAAGAAATAGAAGAAAAAAGAAGAAAGGAAGAAGATATTATACCTTGAAGGCAAAAAAAAAGACCATAATGTTGCCGTGTTTTAGACCGCAAGGTGGGCACACGGTCAACAAGGAGACAGTAGGGGTTTTAGCCGGTAAGAGTCCGGCACTACCCAAGTGGGTGTCCATGAGGATTTCCCCTACTGTATAATAAAAAAAAAAAAAAAAAAAAAAAAAAAATTAATTCACAGTACTATTAAAAACATACATATATTTTGTAAATATAAATAGTAGTAGTTTTAATTTATTTAAGTTAACAAAAAAAAAGAAAATGTGCGAAAATTGGACATAACATCTATCATATTGATTCATATAAAATGTAGTCTATGTTACCCGGACTGTAATAAAGAATCGATTGACACTTCATTCATCAAAATCGGCTCAGTAGTTTAGGTGCTATGGTAGTCACGTATAAACATAGACTGCAAAAACCTTAACCATTTTTTGAGTCTTTATAATGAACAAATTGTCTTTTCTTATCTTTAATATTTCTTATTATTTCATATGAGAAACTTGTTCAGAATAGTGAACAGAATAATTTGTTTGAGTTATTAGTGTATATTAATGCTTATGGGCAAGTGTCCTCATGAACCTAAATACTTTCCCTAATGAACATGAGACCTAGGTACACCTAAATTGAGATTTGTATGGGAGGTCCATTTCTTTATGCATTGACCCATGTTACTTTGGGAAAGCTTCCTTTTGGGCTTACCTTAGTTGGGTAGAAACAATTAGGCAGTCTCATTTCAATGGTTAATGAGGAAATAAAAGTTTTCCTTCCGTGCGCCCGCGCAGCCGGTCGGTTAATTTTGAGTCCTTGCCAGATTACAATCGACACGGAAACGTGAGTCGACGGAATCGAAAATCGATACGAAAATGTGATTAAATTACGAAATCGATTTGCAAGGAGTTTCATGGTATTTCCAGTGAAATAGATCACGTCTATTTCGGTCAGTTGTTAGTGTCCGACCGAACCTTCGGCTAAAAATACCACCTTAGCCGAAAGTGGTATTTTTAGAAAGCGATTAGGGGTATGGGTTGAATCTACACTGCCATAACCCTTCCAAGTTAGCCCGCTACCATCTTAGACTGCATTGTCACAGGTGAGATCGCAGTGAAGGACTATCTTGTCATCGAAAAAAAAAACATTAAAAACTATACTATGCAAGTTTCCTCGCGATGTTTACCTTATCTATTTAATAAAGATAAAGAATTTTTTTAACCTTAAAATGGAGTATACGAGTATTTATCAGTTTTCACTTAGCATGACGGCTAAGTGGTAAGATCAGTTGAATTCTTACATCGGGATTGCTGGTTCGAATCCTGGGCAGGCTTTTATTGACCGAGGGAGACTCCGACTTTTCTCCGAGGGAGATGTGTTGCATAGTTAATTTTCATTGAAATAAAATATCGTACGAAAAACTATTTTTTTTTTTTAAATCCTGGGATTTACAAATTCACTGATTCTGGTGCAAAACAGCACACCTAAGCTGGATATTTCTTCTTCCTAAACTATGTGCCCAATTTAATAAGTACTACCTAAAATTGCTTAAAGATTTTAGAGATATTACCTAACTTATACACTGTTTGATTTATAAAGGACCGATAGAAATATTTAAAAAGATATTATATGATATAAATTTTAATCGTAAATAGTATAAAAATCATTATTATTTCACAAGGATATTAAACTAAAAATCGTGAAAACATTTTTAACTATTTACACAAAACCAATATTCACACGTGTGTTTACAAACGCTAATAAAGTTAGAACGTGTTTTTACAATATTTTTTATGTAAGTAGATGATAATGTGAAATCAAATACTAAGTAACATCCCATCACAATGCAAGATCATCCTTTGAACTTGAAAACGGCGCACACTGGTCGATACTTCGCAAACGTAAACAAAAAAAAAAATACAAATAAAAAAATTCAAACATGGAACACGCACAACGCGTCTATCCCCCGCATGTCGGTCGAACGTATACGTACGAAGGACCCTTGACGTAAAACTCGCTCGATCCCAACTTTTAACATTTAGAGGGGCATAGCGAAAGTGCTACCAAATAAACAACTATAAAAACACAGGGCACCGCCAACTTAGCATCCAGTCCGAATCCCAACTCCAACCACCGCTCAAGAGGCATTATGAAGACGGTGAGTTGAAGTCTTGTGTTAAAAAGTGTGAAAAGTGAAGTGACTTCAAAAAAGTGCTACGCAAAAACGTCCTGTGTGTCCCGTGCCGACGCGTGCTATATACAATAATTGTGTTTGGCAGTTATTACACTATCAAATATAATCCATCCTATATCTTCGGCTGTTAGAGAAATCTTCGTTTCAACATATATAAATATACTTGTTCAGGAGCGAGAAAGTGTAAAAAGTTTAGGTCAAAAACTTTCAGAAGCCTGTAAAATATTATTACCAATTTTTTTTTAGATTCATGGCTTTTTAATTAAATATTAAATATTCGAATAAAGCTACTTTTATAATATCGATCGAACGTCAGTAGAAAAGTTCGTTTGACCATTTATAAAAAAAAAATTTTTTTGATCTATTTATGTAAATGTAAATTAATATGTAACTTAATATAAATAAGCCAAGATATGAAATTAAAGGTACATAATGATAGTCATAAATTACGATAGTGTAGTAAATGCCTTACTATGGAATATTTATTATTGTATGCAAACTTGAGGGATGTGACACACTTTTTTGAAGTCGGGGGTAATGGGAGTCGTCTAAATATATATTTTAAGTAATAATAACGTTAAAAAAATTTTACATTATCTAACTCGTAAATTGGACTCTGTTACTTTTGTTAAACCTTTTAAAAAATTACGGAAATCAAATCTACACTTTGTTACGATTATACTAATATCAGCTTAAGTCTATTTTTGTTAAAATATCAATAATCATAATATGTATAATCAATTTTCCTTTGTTTAATCTCGACAAAGCATTCCGAACCAGGGGTAAGTTCATTACGAACAGAATTGCCCGTTTCAGCAATCTACAAAAACGATTTGAATTAAGCAACCTTTTAGATTGAGTTAACTTTAACGTTTAATATGTAAAATCAGTAATCATTTTAACTTGGTTAACAAAATGATTTTGCACAATACCTACCATATACAATTGTTATCAGTTATCCATTAGTTTTAATTAAGTTGTACATTAAAATCACAGTGACAAAGAATAATTGTCTCAATGTAGATAGTAATCTCAGTAGTTCTCTCACGATCTGTAATTAGAGTTGAGTCGTGATCTATTTAACTGTTTACCCAACTAGGTAATATGACAGGCGTTGATTAGAACGATTAGTGAATTAATATCACTTTTATGTTTAACGTGTGGTGGTGCCGGTTAACAACTATTTAACTGACGGCTTTTTATCATATCGAAAGAATTGACTAGGTATTTATCATATTGAAAGGATTAACTAGATCTAAAGAATTAATCAAACTCAGATTAAATAAGATCAAGTAGAACTTTCCTTCCTAGTATCGGAAAATAATGTTACGATTTTTAAAGTACATAAAGTGGATTTTTATGATAAAATAATGAGTCAGGTAGTACTAAAAAGATAGAGAACTTTATAATAAACAACATAATACCAAAAAATAATCAATTTATCGAACTTAAAGATATTTCTGTATGAAATCCAATCAAATCTATCTTGAGTCTAATTAAGTCAGAGAACGCTCTTATAGATTTCAGTATAAAACACGATATAGCACTATAAATCATTAAAGCATAATATATTTCCTTTCTGAAATTAAAAGCTGCTGTAACAGCTTTAAAAAAGCTACTCGTGGCTGTAAATGTTGCACAGATTAACAAAATGAACAGCCATTACAAAAACTAGACCATTACGATTCCCTCTGGTTGTTAGGTCTTACGTCACAAAAGCGTTTTAGATCAAGTCTAGACGGGTTCGGCGCTAACTAGGAAGAGAGACCATGAAACCTAGGTATTAAGTTGCCTCTATAGGCCGTATCTTGTTACTTATGTAACACTATTCGAGAAAACATCGATATAAAGAAAGCTGAAGATGCAGAATTAAATTGTCTCTATGATCTTATGAGAACAATATAATTAGTGTAGATAACAGTGTATTTTATAAACAAGTTTCCCGAATTTTTATTAAAAGCAGGAAGAGTTTTTACATCGATTTTTTGAATATGTCTAGAGCCCATTTTCTGTGTTTTTATCTGTTTTGTTAGAAAGAGATCACTGCTAAAATAGTCCCAAAATAGTTGAGTATCTAGTTCTCGAAAAAGCCAAAAAAAAATATGCAATGGCATTGGTTTTTTCTTCAAAAGAGTTTTACTTCTAATTTTACAAGTGATACATTCATTACAAGTAATTGAAAATATCTAGAACGGATTTTCTTTGTTTAAATTCTACTTTGTTTGCTATAGAGATTGCTGCGAAAATGTCCCAAAATAGTTAATACGTTTTGACAAAGCCTAAAAAATTGTATTGAAGTTGGTTTTTTCTTAATTGGTTGGTACCAATACTTTTCCAAGTAGTACGCGTAATATCTAGGATATATAATATATAGGTAGGGTCCATCACTCCTACAAATAGATCTTTTTACTAGTACTTATTATATAAAATGTATCATTAATTGAATTACGTGGGCACTGATGTAAGGAACGCATTCCGCCAGTGTCCATATAACGGTGATAAGAAGTTGATACCACTTTACGTTTAACACACATTATTTAACACGGTTACGTATAACTCATTGCCGTGACTTTGTCCATTTGCATAATAACATTAAGGCAACTAGACGACTTGATAGAGTAGTTAAAGATTAACGCAGTTGTTAGATTACTTGCTTCTCTATAAGAACAATTACTATTGTACACGAGTTTACAAATAATAATAATTAATCTATTCTGTTCTTTGATAGATAGGGCAAATTTGGCCAGATGATATTCTTTGAAGTCTATAGTCAATAGCCACATCACACACAATCTAAGCAACGATGTGGTCACAGAATTATTTTGCGAGATGACATTCTTTTAGGTTATAGTCTACAGTCAATGGCCACATCACATAAAATCTAAGCAACCATGTGGTCACAGAATTATTTTGCGACGACTCAAATATTCGAGTTAAGACAGTAGGAATCAACGCTTATTCGTTTATAATTTTCAAACTTTTTAATCGATTTTAATGTAGTTTTCACCATTATGTGGGTAGATCATTTAATTAGAATGATTTTTATGTAAAACACATTATAAACCTTGCACAAATCTGGGGTGATTTACTTACCATTCGCTCATTAAATACAAAAGTGCTACAAATAAAAACAATCCTTTGTTTACAGGACTGTTAAAAGAAACTGAAAACATGTTTTTTTTTTCAGTGTTTTTATTCGATAATATATTAAGTTCATGCATTATTAGATGCGGTAGATTTTACTGCATATATGAATAATTTGACAATCCGATATGATTTATGATGAGTAATCCGTTTTTTTGATTTTTTGATTTATGGCCTTTTAGTGTTTAATGAGAGATTATAATGTAAATATATAAAATTATTTGGTATGATTAACTTGCCCAATACATAAAAGCTATAACATAGCTATGTGAAAGGAAATACTTACTTAAGTGGGAAAAATATTTAAACTATGTATTTAATTTAGCAATATGCAATATAGATATTAAGGTTACTATGACTAACAAGTAATTCGCACCTAATACTTACTTGACCTAAAATAATTGTCGCTAGTCAAGAAAATTATATGTTTCGCAACGTCCTGTACAGCCAGGACTGGTTATACTTGATGGCATAAATTCATAAGCTGCATTGAAAAGTTTACATTTTCTTTATTATCATAACCTTCTGATATTTTTAGCATACCTCTACCTTTGAGCATGGAACCATAACGCATAGAACGGAAGTTTCTTACAAAGTTGCGCTCCAAAGTAAGCTCAAAACAATCAATGAAAGAATGTATGAGTGTCATGTAATTATTTTTTGTACTGATACTGATTATTAAATTTTTGATGATCATTGTGAACAATTATGATACCCTTTCACAGTACAGTACGTCATTTTTGAAATTATTTTTCTGCGAGCTCGTCGTACTAACGCGACAATACTGCGTAGTCGGCCTTTAAAAAGGCTTATTAAAAATGATTACGCTTCTAGCGTTATAGTTTAATGCCTTTGAGGTTATAAAGACCTTAATAATATAAGCTTAGTATTTCCATGCTTAATTGATATAACCAATTGGTCACGCCACATTCATTGACGGATAAAGTCGTGAGAAAACCAATATATTTCAAGGAAAAATCCGGTAGTAGGCCCTCACTCCTACCTGATAACAATTATTATTTATGGTTTCAATACTTTTAAAATATCTATTGATGTTTTTATCAGCAGATATAAGGTATCATTTGTAATTTTATAAATCATAGCAACCAATATTATAAATGCGATAGTTTACTTGTTTGTGCTTTAATTATTTAGCAACGGAGCAAGAAATCGACGTGATTTTTTTATGGATATAGGTAACGACGTAGAAAATGTTATAGGATACTTTTTATTCCCAGAAAACAAAGCGTAATTTTTACCCAAATCTATACTGACGAAGTTACGGGCAACAGCTATATACTATTTACATAAAACCTTCTGAAGCGTGACGTTAAAATCACGATTTATTTTTATTGCGCACAACAAAAAGGAATCTCGTGAAAAAGCATTCCAATCGAACATAAATACCTCAATTTATACGGCGTATTAAATAGCAATAGTATGAAAAAACTTTAATTATGACCCAAGTAACATTTTGGTACTATAATTTAAGAATTCATCACGAAAAGGTTGAGTTAACATCGTGTAAAGGTTGTAGCGATAACCACCCGTTATATAAAAGCATTTGCTATGACTTTTTTGCTCTATAAGCTTATATAGCCAAAGTATCCTTTTAGCAGGGGATGTAAATGTTTACAAAACCGTTTTGTAGAGCCGTTATAGGCAAGTTCTATAAAAACCTCGAATTTAGACAATATAGCGCTATATTAATGTATAACAGCGTTTGAATTGACTACTATGTACCCCATTAGTACTATAAAGTTTTCCTGGTAACCGCTATAAGTATGGCGTTTTAGCAGTGATGAAGGACACAACAATACAATAATTTGACGCTATTGTGGTCCCACAAAACACTGCTATAGTACATGGTACATAATTACTCATAACAACACTGTTATAGAGCGGTTTTGCTTTATAAACGATTTTCGGGACATTTTTATAACAATAAAAAGTGTTTTAATTATCTTTGTTGGGTTTATTATAGTCTCATTGAAGAAGAAGTCACCATGACTCTATTACATGACCAAAGTTTTCTATTATGGTTTTGGTTGTTCTGTTTTAAGACAACAGCGATATATAGCTAATTCCTTTATTTCCTTTATAGAACAAATTTTAGAAATTTATCAATATCCATTACTAGGGGCATATTTATTATAAGTAGGGGAAAGTGGGGGAAATACGAACACCTAAGGGAAAACTTAAATAAAACAGTGGAATTTGATCACAAGAGTTTCTTTATTTTTTAATTATAAAGTTAACTTATCTGTCTAACGAATTCACTAATCAAAATTTATATTTTTAATAAATTGTAACAATATGAGAAAAAAAAACCAAACCCCTTAGTGTTCGGCTTTACCCGACATTAGTTGGGTAAACACGAACACTAAGTGGGGTAATTACGTACTAACATTAATAATTTCTTCTCTGCATATTGTTATGCAATTTGGCGATCTTTTTTTATGGTTAGGTCATAATAGATTTTACTGCACTTCCACAAGTTGCGTTTCCTGCTCGTCTGTAAATAAAGGTTTTCGTCCAGACCTTGGCTGATTTATCACTGCTTTCTTTAGGTGGTCAAAAATGGTTGTTTTAGAAACATTTTAAGTTTCTACTGCTCTGCCGATGTTGAGTTTTTTGGTTTTAACATCGTCTATAGCCGTTTTGAGATCTTCAAGACTATACTTCGATTTGGTCTTTCTTTTGTAATTACGAGGCATCTGAAAAATTAATAAAAAAAAAAGATGAACGTGGAACCAACAAAAGGTAGGGGGGTAATGCCGAACGTTCAAGATTGCCCCACATGGAGTGTTCGCTTTTACCCCGCTGGATCGAAAAGAATAAAATGGAAAAAAATAGGTTCTATATAGGTATCTCTTTTGCCAATTGCTTCATTGTCATTTAGCTAATTATTATGTGAGCATTCCACTATGTAAAAGTTAAATTACTATTGTAGATAGAAATAAAGCAACACCAACTTGAATTTACCAAAAAAATTACATCAAAAACATGCAAAACATTGAAAAATGCATACCTTGACAAGTACGTGCGTCCACATCTCCCGTGTTATTGACTGGTACTAGTGGTAACGTCATCTCCGAAATGGCGACAAGTAAAATATGGCTACATCTTTGTAACACATTAGAACCATTGGATTCGGGATTACCCCGCGTTCGTGTTTCCCCCACTCTCCCCTACCTGAGAAAGAAAACCAATCATGAGCAACGATTACCTACCTATTTTATTTCTTCCTTGGATACAAAAATGTATTCAAAAATTAAGTATGTGGGACAAGACTAGTCGTAAGGAACCCTAATTTTACGTCAATGGCGGCAGATTTTTTGTCACTTGTGCTATAGTTAACCTAAAAGAGAACCAAATTAGCTTTTTGGCTGTGTAGCAGAAACTACGGTTAATTTTATTTATTTTTATTAATATTTTAATTAAAAAACTCAATTAATTTAGGGCGCATTGAAAATAATAAGTAAAACTAATGCTATTCTATCAGTAAAACTTTGGTTCCAAGTGGTTTTTATAGTATTGGTCGAATTTATCCATGTCTAAATAAAAGATGACATTAAACTCACCAAGATGGAATCCTTATCCCTTTTATTTTTTTGTTTATGTATAAACACACGTAGACCACCTTGCCGTGAAAAATTAAAATGAAAAGCGTAGTAAAAGAATCACGTACTTTTCTATAGAGTATAATAGCACTATAATGGAATTACGAACGCTGCTACAGAATAAAAAAGAACTATAAAAGCTTTATTGTGCCTCGTATGTCAACAAATTGTCATACAAGGCACCAATATATCAAATTTATAGAAAAAAAAAGTCCCAAGCACAACTGCTATAGTTTCGCTATGTCTCTAAATAGAGATATAACTGCGCCAAATCAGCGTTATACGACCTTCTTATTGCTTTTACAGTGCTTAAGTGGTGTTAGAGGAAACGTTCTATGGGCTGCTATAGGACAAGAAATTGTTACTTGGGGATATACATATTACCTACGTAACTTTTAGGCTTATAGATGAATTAAAAAAATATACATATATACAGGTCAAATCGTGGCTCTTACAATAAGTCAAGACTCTACCATAGTTTATATAACTTAATTGTTAAATGAATATGTTATTTTGTTTTTGTATCCTATATCAAGTATAGGATAATTGGTTTAAATTATACTTGTAACAGGTTATTTCAGGTTTAACATTGATTGATGCAGCAAAGTTTACATTAAACATTAGAATTAGGTAATTGTTACGTTTTGTTACGCTCGGATAATTATTTATTAATCAATGTTTATCATAATTGTATAATATCTGTCAAATCAGGATTTATGTATTATGTACCCTTATATAATATGTCAGTATTTTTTCTGACTACTTAATATTATTATTATTGTATAAGGCTATAACTACGTACCTAGGCTTACTTCTCACATTATCTTATTTTAGACTAGAAAAACGTTTATTAATTAATCCAAAGCATAGGTAATTAATTTTTATACAAAGTAGTAAAGAGAACTTTATTTTTTCTAGCTTTGAGAACTTACTCCCAATTAAATCTCATCAACTTGATCTTCTATTTTAACAAGTTTCTTTCAATTAATAATAAAATTATGTGTGTTACTACTCTGTTAATGATTATTAAGATAAAAACTGAAAAATAAATAAAAATGTTGTTGAGTTGCCTACTTATATTAAAAATGTACATATGCAAGATATAATTTTAATGAAAAAGGTAACGTTTTAGGTACTTTTATATTTGGTAATGGTAACTATTGTCAAACAAATCGACACCGTTTTCTTAGAAGACACCATATTATCAACACGTAATATCGTAATACATACTAACCATGTGCAATCGATTCCCATAATAATTAACGCAAATGAACTAACAAAGTTCTGAACACATATAACCTCCATTGTACTTCAGTAGGTTACCAAACAACTGGCCGTTTATATTATGGAGAAACACATAGGAACTTATTATTTTTATCCATTGAATTTATCTGAAACTCGTAGTTCTTAGTAGTTTTTACACATTTCCCAATGTTTAGAATCATATTCTTCTTCTCTTCTGTATCAACTGATAGACGTCCACTGCTAGAGGTCTCTCATATCTCATGGACTTACATATATATGTCCATGCAAGATTCATATGTATATGGTAATATTACCATGTACATATAAATCACTTTTGAAATGACTTGTTTTAAGGGTGACACAATTATGCTTTGTTAATAAACGCTAAAATAGCAGAATACATTGGAACCATAAGCGTATATTTTTTGGAACTTACATCATAAAATACCTATAAATGTGGAACAAAATAAAATCTTTATCTTTGTCCTGTTATAAATAACATTTATTGAGAATTTAAAAATATTATACTGATAAAATAACAAACAAAAATAACAACATTAAAAATAACAAATAATATTAATAAGATAAATAAATAATAATTATTTATTATTTAACTGACCATACTTGACATATGCAGAAGTTTCGGTAGCATAGCCCGTATATAAGATTGCTATAGCAATCTCTGCACTGGAACAGACATTCTTGGTTTTTGGTACATGGTATTTGACTCCAAGGCCCTAAAAAATATGACTAGGATTAAAAACAATATATTTCAGTACATTAATTTGCTATTTAGTTAAGTTAAAGCAACGCAGAACTTTTATTTTACTCTACATAATTTTATTTTGAACTCAGAATTAATTCATAGCAAAGTTAAATGACCTAATAAAAATATTGAATACTCACCTGTGTGGTAATAGTCTAGACTTCCCAATGTCTCGATTAAACAAAACAAAAACATAGTAGTGAATACTGCTATTTTAGACATAATTGATTAAAAATTTTTTTTTGCAATAGGTAAAAGCAACCGTACTTACAACTTATAAGGCGAAAACTTATCAAATGATTAAATGAATCGAAACACCGCCATATTTTAATAGGTTTATCTAACTGGATGGAACGAATTGCTGTGCTTTTAAATAGCTATTGATAAATAAGCGTGATATATTAACTTGAAAACAAATAAAAATGAACGCATAGCAATTAATGAATAACGCCATTATAGTTAGATTATATAAATATTACATTTCATAATATAATGCTTTGAAAATTAATAAATTAAATTGTTTTTTTTTTGTAATAAATTATTTAGCGAGTGACCAATAAATAAATAATCATTAGTCATTCGAAAAAAGAATAATTTAAAGAAATACAGGGTGTCCCACGGCGATGCCACATGGAGGGGAAGTACCTTAAATATTGTAGATGGAACATTTTACTGAAAGAAGACTTCATTTTAATTTAAAAAACAATTTAAACTGCATTCATAGATTTTTAAATAATTGCCTGGTTGAACCGGGACTCGAACCCGCTATACGAGAAAAAAAATTAACCTGTATCTTTATCATACCGATCGGAAGGCTTCATCATAAGGATTATTTTTTGTTAAATAACATAGCATGAGAAATAAAAGGAAGACCATGAATTTTAGCCTTTGATGTAAAATTTTGTCCAGAAAAATGAAAAGCTGACATTGGCGTATCGACATGTCCTTCAATCCCGCTGCAAACTGTTGCAGCGGGATTGAAGGACAAACCAATAAATCAACAAACAAACACATTTTCGCATTTATAGGTAATATAAGTAAGGATTAGTAAGGATAGTAAGGATCGGGAAATGATGCGTACTTCTCAAGTGGGTACTCATTAGTAATAGTCAGTTGTATGTCGATACGCCAATGTCAGTTTTTCATTTTTCTGAACAAAATTTTACATCAAAGGCTAAAATTAATGGTCTTCCTTTTATTTCTCATGCTATGTTATTTAACAAAAAATAATCCTTATGATGAAGCCTTCCGATCGGTATGATAAAGATGCAGGTTAATTTTTTTTTCTCGTATAGCGGGTTCGAGTCCCGGTTCAACCAGGCAATTATTTAAAAATCTATGAATGCAGTTTAAATTGTTTTTTAAATTAAAATGAAGTCTTCTTTCAGTAAAATGTTCCATCTACAATATTTAAGGTACTTCCCCTCCATGTGGCATAGCCGTGGGACGCCCTGTATATAGGAGTGAAAAAGTTACAGCCTAAATTAAATTTAACTAGTTTTTAGCCGCAAATTCGTCCACGCGGATATAAGATTTCAAAAATTCCGCGGGAATTGTTTTTTTGGAATAAAAAGTGACTCTCTAGATCCTCAATTATACCGATACAGAAAATGGGCAACAAACAAACAAATAAACACACATTTACAAAAGTAGTAAAGATAATGAATTATTAGCTAGATTATACAAACAATTATGAATAGTATTATATTAAGATATTTATTCATACTTCATAGTTGTGACAAACATATAGAGGCCATTATTCCGCCGATGACAACAAAAACTCTAAAAAGCGTGTCGCAAGGATTACTCAATTCGCATTATCCTATTCTGTTGATCACATTAATATTTAAGTAGGTAGTTACCATTCGCATATTGTAATTTGGTGCTAAACATGCTAAATTTAGCTAATTTTGCGTAAGATTGCATAAGAACTGACATTGAAATTTTGTCTTTTTAGCAATTTTACGGCCATCGAATCTCAACTTATTGAGGGCATCTTAAATATTAAATGACGCTTTTGTTATGCTGATTTAATTTAAGCTACTCTAAAAAGAAGCCTCTGTTTTAAGGCAAGTTATATAACTATGTGGGTAGAGATATACCTATACAGAGGAAATGAGATCATCTATTTTCACAAGTCGGTTAAAAAAACAAAGGCCTACTAGCACCATATTAGCAACTTGGTCACACCGCTTATAAGAACATTATCTTTCAACCAAGATGAAATGATTATGTTAAAATGATTTCAAATATTGCATGGTCTGGGTCACAATCAAAATGATAACTTTGCACAATACTTCAAGTAGATACTTTGAATTACTTGATGCCTACATTCAAACTCGCTCCTATTAAGAGCGCGTGTAATGGTAAATCATCATTGGATGCAGATTTGATTTTACAAAAGTAGAACATAACTATCCGAAAAAAAAAACAGGCAAAAGTTACATCATATTTCCTTTTTCATAATGTTTGTTCGACCAAAAAAATAATCGCGTAGGTCGTCCTTCTTTTTAACTAATTTGCATTTATTTTCAATGTATTGCATATTACAGAGCCAAAATGTTTATATATAAAATTCTTATACATATTACCAAGATACGGACCAGCTATTTTTTGAAAATAATGAATATCTTACGAGTTATTAGAATACATGATGTATTTGGCGCTTACTACACGCTGCGTCTTTCGCGTTTCACATGAGGTTTGGGGTGTTTTATTTCATCTATCGCGGGGATTTTTTTTCTGGCATTCTGTGCACTGTTAACTCCGAGAGGTGCATGCCAGGAATCGCCCTCCAGACCGCAAAAAAAGAGGGCTCGTCTTAAGCACTAAGTTATTAGCTCTATTAGTACCTACTATTAACTTAAATACTCGTGTTAAAATAATGCCTTGTCTAATAACTTCATGAACTTATATTTTTGCTGTTGTAATTTCACGGCACAGTTAGTATGATGACACCGTGGTGGGTTTAACATGATGAACGAGTATTTGCTGGCCTGCCTACCATTAATTACATGAACATTTCAACGGGTGGCATGCATAGGCCGTAAAGTATATGTTGCGTTAACTTGTTAACTTTGTTAAGCAAGTGAAGAATTTCGGTCGATTAGTAACATTAATATAACATACTTGAATAGTTACTTTGCGTTTTGAAAGAATTACTTGTAAAAGAATTTTTTTTAATTAAAAATGCTTACACCGGACTGACCTCTTTGCTTTGCAGTAGATCTACCGTTAGTCGATACTACTGCTAAACATCGCAAAATACACTTAGTAATTAGTGGTCCTTGTATACTTAATCACACTTGCGTTTTATTCTTTGCGTATTTGTTCTTAAGTATTGTCTTGTTTGTTACAGATCTGTTTAGTTTTCCTGCTGGTAGCAGCGGCTGCTGCCAGCGAGAAGAAGTCAATAGAGAAGAAGGAAGGCCTCGAGAAGAAGTTGGACAAGCGTGGTCTGTTGAACCTCGGCTACGGCTACGGCATCAGCGGACTCGATGTGGGCTACATCGGCAGCGGCCACGGCATCGGTGGCGCCTACAACAACATCGTCGACGAGGGAGCCTACTCAGGCTACTCAGGCTACGGCATCGATCTAGGCCACCGCACTGACGTCACCAGAACCGTCACCTACGTCAAAGGAGTGCCATACGCTGTACCCGTTGACAGACCGGTCCCCTACCCCGTCGAGAAGCACATCCCCTACCCCGTCAAGGTCCCAGTGCCCCAGCCTTACGAAGTCGTCAAGCATGTGCCCGTCCACGTCAAGGAATACGTCAAAGTCCCCGTACACGTACCTGCCCCGTACCCAGTAGAAAAGAAGGTGCCCTACCCCGTCCACGTTCCCGTCGACAGGCCCTACCCCGTCAAAGTGTTGGTGCCCCAGCCCTACCCCGTTGAGAAGCACGTACCTTACCCCGTCAAGGTGCCCGTACCTCAGCCCTACCCCGTGGAGAAACACGTGCCATACCCCGTTGAAGTCAAAGTGCCCGTTCCCCAGCCCTACCCCGTCGTGAAACACGTTGGAGTCCCCGTCAAAGTGCCCGTCGACAGGCCTTACCCCGTGCATGTACCCGCACCTTACCCAGTTGAGAAACCAGTGCCATACCCCGTGCACGTCGAGAAACCCGTGGCAGTGCCCGTACACGTACCCGTAGACAGGCCCTACCCCGTCCACGTAGAGAAGCCCGTACCCGTGCCCGTCAAGGTGCCCGTCCCAGAGCCTTACCCAGTCTACAAGCACATCCCCTATGAGGTAGAAAGGCCCGTGCCCGTCCCCGTCAAGGTTCCCGTCGACAGGCCTTACCCCGTGCACGTAGACAGGCCCTACCCCGTTCACGTGGAGAAGCCATACCCAGTCCCCGTGAAGGTCCCAGTCCTGGTCAGCGAGCACAGCGGCCACGGCGGGCTCAGCAGCTACGGAGGTTCCGGCTACGGAGGTTCCGGCTACGGAGGCTCCAGCTACGGAGGCTCCAGCTACGGAGGCTCCTACTACGAGCACTAGGTTAATTACTTTAGCTCATTAGTTTATTCTCGCCAATGTCACGCTATTTATATCTCGCCAAGCAACGGCCGGGACACCAGCAAAATTTTCTACTGACTATTTATACTGTCCTTCTATGAGATGTCACGTCATATAAGCGTACAGAAGGTACGCCGAATACGTGTACGATGTGATGCTAAGGTTACCATTAATAGGTTAAGTCGACTGTAATATACGAAGTAAATAGAAGAAAAATAAAATAAAAATAATAAAAAAATAATAAAATAAAAAGCAATGATTTTATTTCAACCACTACCGCAACTCACCTACTCCTCATGCATATAAATCTTGTTGATTTATGTGAAAAGTCACATAAAGTATTAAATATGAGGATCGGAGCGGTTAATTGGACAAGTAATTAAATAATATTTATTATTACTTGCTTGCGTACATTAACAATGTATTATTGCATTCGTTTTACTATTTATGTTGCATTAAAACCCTACTTAAACCATGAACACAGGTATAATTAATAATATACCTACCACATTATTAATTTTTATTTGAACTAGAAATAGCTTAACAACGACAGCCTTTCTACATACCTACTTTAATTAAATATTTAAAATTTTTAAGAGATAAATCTTTAGATGTAGAGCTCGTAATTTTGTATTTAAGTCATAGCAATATTGGTACAAATTCTGTTGTACCTAATATCTAAATTAAATTAGCAGGTGTGAAAATAGTACTACCTTTTGCTTTCAGTTTAGTTGAACATTGTGAAGAATTAATTATATTATCAATAGGACCAATATAGGTTTTCATAATATAGTGAAACTCATTCAATGTCTATACTACCGACACTTAAAGTAGCTTAAAGTATTATTTCAATTTTGTTTTTAGATGTCCTACGATGTCAACCTCAAAATAATTACTATTCTCAAAACAAAATTGAAATAATACTGCTTTAAGCGATCGTAGTACAGACCCAGGTATTAGAATATTACATGTAGGCATAGAAATAAACAGTTGCACTAGTTATTAACTTTACGGTCATTACAGTGTTATATTAATAAAGATAAATCAGGAAACGAGACAAAGGTCACGTTATGGCCGAACATGGCAGTGGGTATGACTAAAGTACTAGTAGGTATGGCGAGTGAAGTGTTCAGTCCATTCGTTGACCTTCACAATTGATTGTTGTGGTATTTACTGGCTCGATAATGACAGTAAGCGGTCTCCGACCGGGTGACATAATGGTAACTCAATCTTTCAACATGATCCTTAATATCAAAATAACTAGTTTTATAGACTACATAATGTATTTTGTACCACAACTTAAGCTAAAATCATAAACGTAACAAATGTACCTATATTAAAAAAAATATATTTTTAAAAAACAATTTTATGTAGAGCTACATTAATCATCCTAAATATCATCTAGGACTATTGTATGTGTCGATAAGAACGTGTCAATCAAACAAGCCCAAACTCAATTTGGTTACGTAAGTTTCTATAGCCACCTTACAAATTAAATTTGTGTTGGCAGAATCCTCTTTAGATAGAGTATAGACTAACGATATCAATCGATTCGTAGAAAGTCTAAGTGCCACCTTAACGGCAGAGCCATTGAGGCTTATTATCTGATACAAGTGTCTGAATATGCTATAACTTCATAATCCATGAATAGTGTTTAATAGATGAATAAAGTTGTTATTTCGACAGTTTTTTGTAAACAATCAGTCTAAATGTCAAACCTATTCGTCGGTTTAAAGTTTACTTGGAGTTTTAACTAGTGACATGTAACTGATGTTACCTGAAAAAATATGTGGGCATAGGGAAATCGAAAAATCACACTAATAATAAAGGCGAACGTTTGTGTGTGTATGTATGTGGGTGTGTATGTTTGTTATTCCTTCACACCACAACGAATGAACCGATTTGGCTTAAAGGAATGGAAATAGATCATACAAGAATTAACACATAGGCTACATTTTATCCTAGAACATTAAAGATTTCTCGCTGGAACTATGAAACCTTTATCCACGCGGACGAAGTCGCGGACATCATCTAGTTAAATAATAAGTAACGTAAGTTCATAGTTACAGTATATCTACTTATTGCGACTCAAAAATGATATTTGCTTTTGTTGTACAATCAAATGTGGAGCAACTCTTGCACATACGCGCACAAGTAGGCAAGTGCTTGTTATGGCAACTACACTATTTCTTTGGTCTAATGCAGGGTCTCGAAACTACGACCCTTGGGTACAGCGGTCCCCAAATACATACTACTAAACCGGCCAGAGGTAATTTACTGAATCTGCCCGGTATCAGACCTGGCGCACTCCACAGTAGACTATGGAGCTACAAGTTCACGGTGTTGTACCATTTCCACGAGCCTAAATTCAGAGAGTGCGAAGGGATAGAGTTACGCGATAGAAAGAGCGCTGTGTCAACCTGAATTGCACTTTATTGTATGGTAACAAGAGTCGCTATTTAATTTAATCATTTTGCGGAGTGAATCTTCTGTACTTTCATCAAAATCCGTCTAGTAGAAGAGTTTTGCTTGGAAAAGTAACAAACCATCCATCCATGCATCCATCCATCAATCCTCACAAACTTTCGCATTTATAATATTAAAAGGACAAGGATAATATTAATAGGTTTAGTAGAAAGTAGAGTAGGATAGAATTGGAAAAAAATCTTGCTGACCGCAGAATATCAAAAATACATTTATTCACACACGATAGCACTTAAAATTGTCTGTCTGGTTATCTATCTTATAATTTGTGCTAATTTTTGGGCCGTTTGAACCTTTTTTGAAGCTTTCACGGGGAGGTATAGGGTTATTCAAGGTATAACTCGGGTGTCATTTTATCCCGTAAATTACTAGGGTTCCTTAGATAAAAATAAAAACTTTTGTTAGTACGGATGCGCTTCTTTTTTATATTTTTAGCGAGCAAATGAGCAGGCGGGTCACCTGATGCTACGTGATTACTGTCGCCCATGAAAATTTGTAGCACCTGTGATACCACCAATGCGTTGCCGTTTTTATAGGAATTTGTTGGTCCGCCCCTTGAATAACCCCATGTTGTAATTTAGTGGGAATACCGTCACAGGAAGTTGGTTCCACAGTTTAAAAGTAAGTGGAAAAAATATGCGTCATACTCGTGAACGGGTGCCACCAACGGGAATAGGTCTGCTTTTGTCTGCCTGTCTTAACATGTATTGGATTGTTTTGCATTTTTGTAACTTCATTGTGGAAACACTATTCAATAGGTAATAAAAATATGCTATGTATTAACATAGCATAGTTTTATTACCTATTGTAATTTTTTTTTTTTTAAAGAGCAACCGCCGAGTTTATTGCTGGCTCGACGATTCAAAAGCACTTGTAAAAGTTTATTGGAAGAAAAAATATTTCTATTCTAAAAAAAAAGATCTGGTGCTTTGTGTGGGCCCAGGCCTAAACACATTCCGCATTTGAATGAAGCCTTAAAACTGAGTTCATCAGTTTCGCAATAGCGTGGGTCAGGTAATCAGATCAGGTAATTGATCGCTAATTAATCGCTAATTGTTGATTAACGTGGTAAGTGATCCGTGCGTTCAGACTCATATTCCACGCAAGTAGGGCATATCGCGAACGCAATGGTTTGTTTATATCGACAGGCAACTGTGTGTACTTCAAGCTATGATATTCTACTAGGGCTGAGTCAAATACTCACAAAACAAGCGAAAAAATTGTTCCGAACGACGAAGAGTATAATAGAGTACTTCATTGTTAAACGACATGACAAATTACGACAAATATCTGCTACTAGCTGTTGCCCGCGACTTTGTCCGCGTGGATTTAGTTTTTAATAATCCCGTGGGAACGCTTTGATCTTCCGGATTAATAAATAGCCTTCGGTTCGGTTTTCGTTCGGTTCTCGTCGGGTAACCGCCCTCGACCACCGACTTACCGCATCGCATTGTTCGCCCGCGCTATTTTATCTTTTTACTCGGCTTCTAAGAGCCACACCGAGATATTGAATAGCCTATAACCTTCCTCAAGAATTGGGCTATCAGATACAAAAAGAATTTTTCAAATCCGCCTGATAGTTCCAGAGATTAGCGCGTTCAAACAAACAAACTTTTGCACTTTATTATATTAGTATAGAATATAGATTATAGACTTTAAGAATGGTTACAAGGCCCGATAGGTAGAGACTTCATGTATCCTTCTGTACATCAATATGTATATAACCGAACCGATGCATGGTGGATTCTTGATACGTCATAAAAACCGGTCGAATGCGAGTCGAACTCGTAATACGAAGGGTTCCGTTCCAAAAAACGCCGAAAAAAAAACAAGTTTCTAGTAGTCCCCTACTAGTAAGTAGTGGACTACTAGAAACGTAGTAGTTAAGTTATTAGGTGTTATAAATTACTTACTTACCTTTTTCAGGATCTGTGGTGATACGTATAGATTAATTTTTACCTGAAAAAAAGAAAGGAAAATAACATTAGACTTTTTACATATTCCTCTTGGTTTTGGGAAATACAATAATAAAAAATAATAATATTATAACGTCCTCCCAACCGAATCCGGCCACGGCGGCCATCAGCGCGGGAGATATTATAGTGCACAAGTGTGTGTGCAAACACAGGTTCACTCTCTATTCCCTCGCTCTCATAGCCCGATGGGAGACAATAGTGCTCACAGGAACGTTTTATTTCAATAAATTGACTTTTATTTCCAGAAATGTACTTTTTTGCAAGCCGTTAGTTTACGTTTACAGCTACAGTTCGTTACAGTACAGCTTACAATAAAAACGTAATACTGCCAAGATTTTGTAATGCGTTACTTAATCTTTAATCTTTAGTTGAGACCTTTCAACTCGTAAAGTATGTCTGTTTGCACAAACTTAATATCAACGAAACAAAGCGCATATTGTCCTATTGTTGTACACTCTCACACGAGTACAAAATGCGAACAAAAAGGGTTATGCTGGGTGAAACATTGAGATTGATCAGGGGAAAAAAATATTTAAAAAATGTGTTCCTTTAAAAAAATCAATTACGCAGATACACACACTCTCTAACACATATAAACGTATTATAACAGTTTCAGTTTTTGAAAAGAATGTCATATTTTTTCAGGATTATTTCAATGAGTTGAGGAAATTAAACGCAATTTGGTGAGCCAAATTGCGTTTAATTTCCTTAAACACTCTTCGACTTTCAGGATTCTAATAATTATTTATTAAATTATTTCTCAATTTTGAATCCTTTTTTCTCTTGATGGTAAGTGGCGAAGCAATCTTAGATGATAGCTCACTTGGAAGAGGGTATGGCAATTTCAATTGAATCCACCCTCCTATAACCCCCAATATACCCCTAGTCGATTTCCACACATTATTAGTGCTTATTGTTTCTTCTATTTATTCCGGAAAATCAAAGAGTTCCCGCGGGATTTTAAAAACTATATCCACGCGGTCAAAGTCGCGGGCATCAGCTAGTTCTTAATATTAGAATTTTTTGCTTTCCTGGTCCTTCCCGCAAAGTCACTCTTGAACAAAATAACAATAAACGCAATGTCCTTAGCTCAGTAGTAGTCGAATTGCATTGGCAATGGCATTACTTGTGGAGGAGATAGACAAAAGTCTTAAACTTGAGATCACTGCGGGAGATAACAATACAACATTTTCGATCATCGATTACGCCACAGCAGTTTTAAAATTGAATTTTTTCATGTATTGCAATGTATTTTGGTCTTCTTCAGGCGTTCAGGCTGCAATTTCTTTTTGAAATTGGTTCAGAGGTTTAGCCGAGAAAAAGTAACAGACACAGAAACAGACTGACAGATTTAGTTTATTCACATTTATATCATACTAGCTTTAACCCGCGGCTTCGCTCACGTTAGGTTCGATTTTTTAACCCCCTATTTAACCCTCTTGGGGTTGAAATTTTCCAAAATCCTTTCTTAGCGGATGTCTACGTCATAACAGCTACCTTTATACCTTTCAGCTCGATCGGTCCAGTGGTTAGAGCTGTGCGTTGATAGATCAGTCAGTCAGTCAGTCAGTCAGTCAGTCAGTCAGTCAGTCAGTCAGTCAGTCACCTTTGCCTTTTATATATTTAGACTAGCTTTTGCCCGCGGCTTCGCTCACGTTAAGTTGGATTTTTTCTAACCCCTATTTCACCCCCTTAGGGATTGAATTTTCAAAAATCTTTTCTTAACGGATGCCGACGTCATAATATGTACTACGCCAAATAGCCCGATCCGTCCAGTGGCTAGAGCTGTGCTTCGATAGATCAGTTAGTCATTCAGTCAGTCATCTTTTCTTTTTATATATTTAGATTATAGAGTCCATCCCTATTAATTTTACAAATGCGAAACTGTCCTAAAAATTGTTATGTGAAATCTTTGTTGGTTTGTTCTTCAAACATGTACCAACGGATTGGCATGATTTCTGGCATAGAGGAATAGTCAATAAGATAGTCAGGTTACAAATGAAAAGAAGTTAAAAAAAAGTTTTGTCATTCCGATATCTTGCATGTGTTTCAAAACAGCTTTCCTACAAATTACAACAGAGGTGTCTTGAACACCCTTTTTGGAAGTTCAGATAAATAAGTTGAGTAATACGGGTTGGTATCTGCTTTGAGAGACTTGGATCAATGTTGTCATACATGTCAATAAAAATAACTTTTACAATCAGAGATATTGCACTAAACGATAGAGAGGCTGTTAGTAAGCTCTTCATTCAAAAATAGTAATATAATAATAGTAAATACAAGGTCTACCCCTTGTAGAAGTTTTCTAAAAAATCAAAATCAAAATTTATTTATTTCATGTAGACCAACTTGTAGCTCTTATGACAGGTCATAAATTTAACACCGGTTCAGAATGCAGATTCTGCTGAGAAGAGCTGGCAAGAAATTCAGCAGTTGCTCTTTTTCTTTTAAAAAAAAAAATCCAATAGGTAACAAAACTATGTTCGGGCATTTATGCAGCTCAACGGCATAGCGCTGACGATTTTCGGGAAATGCTCCAAGATTTAGTACAATGTATGCCTACCTTTACATGTATAGGTACCTAACGTAAAAAATCTAATTAGTAGAGTAATTATTAATGGCTTACTTCAAAGCAAAAGTAGCCAATTGGCCTCGTTTCTTGACGAATCTCTCTTTTTCACAAAAAATACGTTTCCCTCTCATAAATTACTGAGTCCAATAAATATAATATAGATTTTTCGATTGTTTACGGAGTGCGTGGATTTTATCTACTCTCTATATGTATTCTGCGACGTCACTACCTTACAAAATTAAAATTTAATTTAGACGCCACACCGCTAGACGTCGCAATAGACGAGTAGAGGTATTGCTTAGTCCTATCTGTAACTAATTTTACAATTAAATATCTTTCGCCTTTCGGTATTTTAAGTGGAACGTTCTGTTGATCTTATAAAATCGTATCGTTGCGTATGTGCCGCGTCGCGCCGGTTTATATTACGATCGTATAATCTAAAAGTCCTCAATCGCTCCATTAAGACATTTAATATTAATATTATTTTACGCCATCTATATGAGTATGAGTAAACTATGTAACAAAGTATTACCGTACTTTACTATTCTTAATGTAGTATAAGTAATCTACACTAGAGGGCTTTAGTTGTGGCCTTATAATATCCTCTATAATAAAATATTACCAGCACGCTGTGTAGTCTGGAGTCTAGAGCGGCAGATTTTAGAGGCGGCAAAGGAGGTGGGTTGATAAGGCCCAAAATCCGCCCTTCATACACTCGAAAAAAAAAGTTCCAGATTCCGACAAATTGTAAATGTATTTATATACTTGAAGATATAAACTTTATTTTACCACACTTTATTTAACCAAAATAAATTAATACTCATATAAAAGCTTATAAAAAGGAGCATCATTATCAGTTACATTTACCATGGTTCATGGAGCGCCTCATTCTAAAATATTAAATCAAAGCTTAAAAAACGACTAAAATGTATGAAAATGTAAGAAAAGTAAAAGAAACACTCTCTTTTTGGGTAATATTTTCTGTAACTTACTATTTTTTTTATCACCTAAACTTTATATTAAAATAAAGTTTATATCTTCAAGTATTTAAATACATTTACAATTTGTCGAAATCTGGAACTTTTTTTTTCGAGTGTATGAGGGGCGGATTTTCGACCTTATCAACCCACTTCCTTTTGGGCCAAAATTTTTATTTATTTTATCGAAATTTAAAAAAATCATATTTGTATAGGTAGGTACCTAAATGTCATTAGTTCTCGCTCCTATTTTGTATTAGGACGAATGTCATAACCGTTCTAGTATTTTTACCTAATCCGTGATTGGCGGTTTGAGTTAGCTTTTGAAGTGAGTTTGTATTTTACTGAATAGCGCTGCTGCTATTTTGATAGTATGAAAAACATTAATGTCAGAGGTGTCTAACATTATGCTGGTTTCGCCACATTATTTATGTAAACAAAGTGCCTAATATCATAGTAATGAAATGAAGATTATTGATTAGCTGTCTCAGGCAGATGAGATTTAAGAACAAAGGTCACAGGTGTTAGGTATTCAATCATAATTAATTATTTATTGGTTAAACGGTAGAGAGTCAACTTTTAATATAATCGATCATTTTGTTAGCATGCGTTTCTAGGATGCTAAAGTTCTTGCAATTCGCGAGGGCGCGTGAGCTTTACTTGTGTTTATGCCGTGTACATGCACATTGCGTAAGTGTGCGTGCCTATCAGGAGCCTACACTTATACAGATACAACACACACACAACCATGAGCCACGCGCCATCGTGAATTGCAAGAACTATAACAAAATGATCGATTATTAAAAGTCAGACAGCAAGTGCAGTGTTGATCACAGATTAAATATAGGGGGTCAGTGGTGTAACTGTAGGTACTTACTATGCTAATGTAAGTGTCCACTGGTAACTTCCGCAATTTCTTGCAGAAATCAATATTTGACTAGCTAAATACATGCATAAATTGACTTGCTGTGAATGTTTGCACAGTGCAAGTGAATTGCCAGGGCTGCCTTTTGAAAATTTATTGCAAGTAGACTGTTTGATTTTGTCTGTTTATTTTCGCATTGGGTGATCCCATGAACATAATATTACTTTCTTATTTATTTATTTTATTTTTATTATTTATGCACAATTGTTCATATAAAATTTCTGCCAGCGTCCCTGTTATCTTAGCAGCTTATCTCTATAGGAATGGATCGAAACGTGGTCAAGTTTTTAGGGTTTCATTTGACGTATCTGACATTTGACATTTTTTCCGGATTTTTTAAATGAGGAAAGTGGAAATGAAGGTATTAAAAATTTTGCATTCCTTCCCTAACCAAAATTCCCCATTCCTCCCAACTAAATGTAAGTTTCACTATTTAGTAAATAAAAGGATAAGGTTAAAGATAACCTAACTCAAAATCAAACTCAAACTCAAAATTATTTATTTCATGTAGGCCAACTTGTGGCTCTTATGACACGTCGAGAATCTACCACCGCCGGTTCGGAATGCTGATTCTGCTGAAAAGAGCCGGCAAGAAACTCAGCAGTTGCTCTTTCAACAAAGTTTTAAAGTTAAATGGTCAATAAGACAATTTTCATTAACTTTGACCAATCTAGTAAGTAAAGTAGCAATTTAAATGTGTAATATCAGTACAAAGTTGCATTAAAATAATTGCCCAACATTGAAAGAACGTATAAAAATAAAAGTTATACCTACATTAGTCCGGACTCCGGAATATGTACACGTCTCTTTTATTTGGTAATGCAACATTAAACCGTTGGCCTCTCACTACATTACATTAAGTATATGCTTTTTCAATTCGGGTTTTTGAAATATAAAATCTGGTGGAACAGAAATTATTAAAATTGTATTTTTGGCTACTGAGTTTACGGTGGT
The DNA here is from genome assembly GCA_038048805.1 of Hipparchia sbordonii. NCBI lineage: Eukaryota > Metazoa > Arthropoda > Insecta > Lepidoptera > Nymphalidae > Hipparchia > Hipparchia sbordonii. Next base: position 13,926,078 of record CM076104.1, on the reverse strand, counting down.
AGTCTTGACTACCCACACGTTGTTCGAATTCTAAACCCAACCTCTTATTTATAAAGAAAACTAGCCGTCGCCCGCGACTTCATCCGCGTGGATTTTGTTTTTCAAATCTCTTTTATTTTTTGGGATACAAAGTAGCCTATGTCACTCCCCAGGTCCTCAACTATAACTAAAAATCACGTCGTATCTGGAGCTCTGTTGCAGCGTTATTGAAGGACAAACTAACAAACCAACCATTTATAATATTAGTAACCTGGATACTTTATTTACTTCTACAACACGAGGTTGAAGTACCAATGTAATCCTTTAGCCAATGTAAATCTTTACCTAAAATGCGGAGTGCGCCTAGTCTGCTTTAACTTTTCCAAACCTAGTTTTACCTAAAATGCGGAGTGCACCTAGTCTGTTTTAGCTTTTCCAAACCTAGCTTTACCTAAAATGCGGAGTGCGCCTAGTCTGCTTTAGCTTTTCCAAACCTAGCTTTACCTAAAATGCGAAGTGCGCCTAGTCTGCTTTAGCTTTTCGAAACCTAGCTTTACCTAAAATGCGGAGTGCGCCTAGTCTGCTTTAGCTTTTCCAAACCTAGTTTTACCTAAAATGCGGAGTGCGCCCAGTCTGCTATAGCTTAAACATAATTTCAGGTAATTTACAGATATTAATGTACTTTATTATTGCAAAAATATAAGCGAATTTAGAAACATCCGTTATAAATGATTTATTATTGTTATTATAAACTGTGTTATAAACTATTTCATAACAACAATTACTTCAGAGCGTTAAACTGCCTTGTAGACCGGTTTAAACTGGAGTTGTATTTGACCACTGTACAGCAATTACATAACCTCACGTAGCACGAAATACTATTTAATTAATTTAACAAGCTTCTGCGGGTTAACTCACGTTTATTTAATTTTTGAAGGTTGGAGCAGCTACTAGGTAGAGCTTCATTCACTTCTCCAGGTGTAACGAAACGGATTTATAGGATTATAAGCTATTTCTCGCCGCTTCGCTCACGTTAAAACCCCTATTTTATCCTCTTAGGGGTTGAATTTTCAAAAAAATTTTCTTAGCGGATGCCTACGTCATAATAGCTACCTATCTGTATGCAAAATTTCAGCCCGATCTATTCAGTGCTTTGAGCTGTGCGTTGACAGATCAGTCAGTCAGTCATCTTTTCCTTTTATATATTTAGATTTTATAGAAAAAGGATTAGTAGGATAAGTAGGATTAGTAAAATTAGCGGAATAAGTAGGATAGTAGGATTAACGAAGAAGAATTCTGTAAGCGTTGACTTAACTCAGAGTTAATACTTAATTAAAACATGGGGTTATTCAAGGGGCGGACCAACAAATTCCTGAAAAGCCGGCAACGCATTGTTGGTGCCTCTGGTACTACAAGTGTTCATGGGCGACGGTAATCAATTAACATCAGGTGACCCGCCTGCTCGTTTGCTCTCTATTCATATAAAAAAAGAGTACCTACATACAGCCGTATTTAACGATCTCAATATAAATAATTTCAAAGGCTCGATAAGGCATAAGTATCCTGGCGAGATTTACTAAGTGAAAGCCCAAGATATTCTGGGAGTGGCGTTACACGAAGACGTTCCTATGATCTTAAAAGGCCATGACGTGACATAACTTTGAGCTTGGAATCACCGGACTTATGACGGTAACGTATTCAACGCGGTTCCTAGAAGTTATGCTTCACTAGCGACTCGTTGTCATCATTATTAAAACTAATAAGTACATCCACTGTAGTAGGGCTAACATGAGAAAATTTTGTCTACCCATTTACTCCTCATATCTCATACAAATGCACGAATAAATAGGTAGACAAAATTTTCTCATAGTGCTCTACTGCAATGGATGTTCTTATTAGTTTTAATAATGATGACAATATTATTAATACGTTGGCATGCTTATGTGGTAGATATCCAACCTACTCGAACGAAACGCTTTAATTCTATGTTTCTGAAAAGAACCGCTAAGGTGTGGAACACTCTACCAGCATCTGTGTTTCCTGCCACCTATAATTTAAGTACCTACCTTCAAGGCAAGAGTGAATAGGCATCTTCTAGGCAAGCTCGCTCCAACCTAGACCTCATCAGTGCTATCTACTACTGATTGTCGTCAAGCGCAAGCCTATTTCGGATAAAAAAAAGACGTGTGGCACTCGGGGACTGCCGCGGTAAAGCTATTGCATAGCATTTTTTATCAACGCCATCTAGCGGTGAGAGGAGTCCCGTGTCAGGTTATTTTCGTTACGGAATTTCTGGATTCAGTCTCCACGCTCAAGGCCCGCGATAGAAGCTATGCAATAGGACTCCTGGAATTTAAAACCCTTGATCGGCGCATACGAAGTCGCGGGCATTACAGCTATTGGTGGCATAAGAAAATTTCAATTAAATCAATTTTTACACAATTTTAAATACCAGTACGTATCTTCACATTAACGTTAATTTGTGTTAATTGCATATCAAAATTCTTGTTTGATGCAATCGGAACGTACATATCCATTGCGATAAACTTTATTACCGTAATCAACACCTCGCGTGCTTGATGCGTATGGGTAAAATAATAATACAGGGTTAATTTTAATTTAACAACAACCTCCCATGTGTAACTTCTATGTATAATACTGATCAATATTTGTGTTCAATGACTTTTCACATACCTCAATAGATTCAGCATAGGCTACTTTTTATCTCAGAGTTCCCGCGGCCATTAAAAAACCACGCGAAAGAAGTCGCGGGCATCAGCTATAGTTTATCATATAGTAGGCTTTATTTTTAGAACTTTTTTAAGGGGTTGATAAACGCCGTATCACTTTCCATTGCTTTTTTGCGATCTGGGCCCCAAGTCTGCTATTTTACATGTCATTGTCATTGAACCACAATACAATTACAATTCAATTATCATTGGTCTAAAATTTCGTAGTCTACTAAATTCACAATGGTCGTTCGATTTCTTATAATTGGATTGTAATTCAATGATACCTCAGTATTGCCATTAGCTTAAAAAGCGTTTGCTGTGAGTCTCAAAAAAACTACATATTAAAAACGTTTATTTCATTAAGCTAGATTCAAAGCTAGATGTGTCTGTGGCAAATCATCGGAAAACAATTGTGACACCATTGAATTAGTAGACTACCAAAATTGCTAAAAGTAGCAATTGGAATGTCATTGATAGACAATTGAACTACAATTGCAATAGCAGACTTGGGCCCCTGGAATTTTATTTTTAGCAACATGTCTATGGAAACCTACTTAAGCGCGTTTCTTACACACTCTCGACAGATTTTTATTTATCTTCGTTTTAGCTCGTTGGGTTACGATTTCAAGGCCTTCAGTTAGTCAAGTACGAGTATGCTGCTCTTGAGGCTGTTACTTTCAAATAACATTTTTTTTTGTTTTTGGGTAACACAATTTTTTTATGTTAGAATTAGTTTGGCTATGCTCTAGTTGTGTTTGCATATATTAGTCGTCGCTACTAGGTAGGTAAGCAATGTTCACCTAAATCGGTAAATGGATGGGAGAAACACTTTAGCAGTCCGAATTTGGCCCTTTCCATAATTTATTACCTTTGGAGTCGGCTGTGACAAAATAAAATAAATTAAAAAGTTTTGCAATTACAATTATTGTAATCCTAAAATAATTTGATGATACCATTTTGTTTTTATTTGTGACGCAATTAATTCGGCACGCATTACAAAAATTGTAATATAAAATTTCATACAATACAATTTTTATATTACGATTTCATCTCATATAATTACAGTAATCTTGGATTACACTTGTAGATTTGCCAATGTAACGTTAACAATTCATAAGCGATGTTCGATTTCAAAAAAGCACAGATTTTTTATTGTGGTAGGTTTCGCGAATTTTTTTTTTACGAAACATACAAGATTGGGTAAGAATCAGTTCCATTTTTTATTTTTTATAAAAAAATCGTATACCTAACTATTTCGTTAGTATTTTTAACTAAATAATACGATTGACTTTGCACATTTTTTTAATGTTTACAGTACATTTTTTAAATAAAATCGACAAATAATAAACAGTCATAGACATTACTAACGCTTATGCTAAAGTAGGTTTGGGTAATTATGTATGGACCAGTGGCATGATTTTTTTCTTAGCGGCCACTAATTTAATTGTTGCTAACATATCGAGTATTAACAGGTCAAAAAAGAATTTTGCCGAAAGATTTTTTCTTTCTTATCATAATATGTTATACTTGTCAATCGACAATCGTTTGGGAAAAATTCATCGGGTTTTTGGTTTAATTTGTTGCACAACTTTGTAAAAAAAGTGCTAAAGCATTTTCTCTCAGTCTACCTTTGGACGTGCGACATCACAAATTTTTTTTCATCATTTCCTCCGCTATTGCTTATGTTTTGGGCCAAATCTTCGGATGTCAGTCCGTTTTGCTCCACATACGTTGCACTTAGAGGCGACATTGCAACACGCGGCACGCATTTTTTGCAACAGTCAAGGCGGTGATTATACATATTATTATCACTGGGTTGTTGTTTGTTCTTATTATTTTAATTAGTTATTATAATAACTATGCCTAATTTCATACAGAGGCGAATTATAAAATTTTATTATCTGATTAATGGAACAGGATTACGATTCAGGACCCTCACGAATGAGGATTACCATACATATAGAGTGAGAAGGTGATCTCCCTGATGCCAATGTTTCTTCTTCTTCAACTTATGGACGTCCACAGCTGGACATAAGTCTCTTGCATGGACCTCCACAGATCTCGGTCTTGCGCCGCCTGAATCCAGCGACTCCCTGCGACTCGTTTGATGTCGTCGGTCCACCGAGTGGGGGGTCTGCCAACACTGCGCTTCCCGGTGCGGGGTCGCCACTCCAGCACCTTGGGACCCCATCAGCTCTTCGAACTACCAAGCCAACTACGAAGCCAAGGTTTACGCCTCTTTATTATTGTGCCAGAGAATTATACTTAAAAAAATTTACACCGATTTTTATATACCGACATAAAGAATAACTGAAAAGTCCATATTTTGAAAACTACTATTAACTACTGCACTGATGAAATAATTACTATTCTTAAGTTGAAGTAATTGTCAGTAAATAAAAAAAGAATAACAACAAAGGTCAATAGTTAATGTCGAATTGATAACCTCCTCTTTTTAAATCGGTTAAGAAAAAAGCTCCTACTGTGTGAAGCAGCCTTAAGAAGACATATAATATATCACTGTATTGGATAACTTTTCAGTATATTTTCGAAAGTCAAAACAATAAAAATGCACAATATTGTATTAAGGTAATCGATATCATGCCTTTCATCTCGACTTGAAATTGATATTTCGTTGAAGGTCTATCCGAATAGATCGCATTGTAGATTGTACAAGCTGATTCCTACGACTTCGTCCGCGCGGAAAAAGTTAATAGAGACTTGCTACTATCCGCGAGAAGTTACGTCCTCTATCTCCGACAATATTTAGTAGATCTTCACCAACATTGGACAAAATATTTCTAATAGTACAGAATTTATAATAAAAAAAAAATATCAAATTCGGTTTAGATTTGACGAAGTTATGGAGCAAAATCAACAAAAGCTTTCATCCCCTATCCCACATAAACCTTATTGTTTATCAGGATAAAAAGTATCCTACATATTGACCCGGAGTATCAGCTACCTCTATACCAAATTTCGTTCAAATCTGTTCAGTAGTTTTAGCGTGAAGCGCGCACTGACAGACAGACCGACAGACAGACAAAAAATTAAAAAAAAAAAAACATGTTTTGGGCTCAGTATCACAATGTCATATTTCTTTTTTTAATATCTTAACTAATCTTGAAAATATAGAGCTTTTAAGTTTCCTGTTAGAAAAAGAGAGCGCTATTGCAACATGAAGTCACGAGTAGCTCCATACACTCTCCATACAAAATTTCGTTTAAAACTTACATGTTTTTTGACCGATTTATTTTCTGTTTTTACAAATATTATTCTTATATACGATAAGAAACTCGGTGGTTCTAACGTTATTCTCGGTTGGAACGGCGTTCCAAACCTATGGTAGATTGATCACTATACATATATATCACATAACACTTTGTAAAAGTTTATTCGAATAAAAAATGATTCTATTCTATTCTATCGTTATGAGATACGGAACTCTAAAAATTTAATATACCTTTTAAGTACTACAAATAATGTACACTGATAAAATGTATTATACGGTTGTCACAGGTACGTTGTTAATATATCAAAATGTATTATATAAGCGAGTTGCAGATGGCTCTGTATTACTGTTTGGGATCAAAGGCGCACCCAGCATCTCATATTTCCGAGCAAGAGTCGCGTTTCCATCGGCCATCATGAAAGTATATTACATTTTTGCGTTTGCCATTATTTTCCTCGCTGGGTTTATGGAGCAAGTTAATGCCGTGAAACGTAAGTTATAGATAATGTTATAAGTTCATCAGCTAATAAAATTAAATAGTCAGCGGCCTAAAAAAGAAAAGATGAAACCGATGCGCGACGCTAGCCCGACTTCAACGTACATCTACAAATTAAAATCCTTATTAAATGCGAAAGTGTGTTTGTTTGTCGGTTTATTGGTTTGTCGGTTTTTTGGTTTGTCCTTCAATCATGCCGCTACAAAACAACCGACGTGATTTTTTGCTTGGGTATAGTTGAGATCCGAGAGAGTGACATAGGCTACTTTTTATCCCAGAAAATCAAAGAGATCTCGCAGGATTTTTAAAAACTAAATCTACGCGAGCGAAGCCGCGGGCGTCAACTAGTTATTTTATACTTTGTAGTGACTAGTGCCTTTTGAAGTTGGTTTTTTAAAATATTTTTTAAATATTTTTATTTCAAGCTTTAGCTCTTATACATTGATGAATATTTTTGAAGTCGGTTAAAAACGAATAAAATCGGACTGACTTTTTAAATATAAGTATTAAATACTTACTTACTAGCTTTTCGCGCGACTCTGGCCGCGTGGAGTTGGTTCTTAAAAATACCACGGGAACCATTACCTTTTTACCTTTTTGCTCGCTAAAAATATAAAAAAATATACATGAAATCATAGAATAATTAAAGAGGTTGGTACACATGTACAATATTATCAGTTCCAGAGACACACGTATTTTCATAAATGTGGCGCTTCAAATTGATCCACAATTATGTTGTCATTTTTATGGCAGCAAGTCCAGTGTTAATCATAGATTAAAGATAGAGGTCAGAGCATAAGGGTGGCACACCGCCAACTTCCTATCCCGGGCTAGTACTGAGAAACCCAATAGGTGCATTTTTGGCTCAACCCGGAACCTCGTCATCCTCAGTTGAACATGTTAACCACTGAACCAGCGAGCAGTTGGTAAGAATTAAGCGGGCAGATAATATAAAATGGAAAAAATCTCCAGGAAAACTTCCAGTACGAGTTATAAAAACTTAAGGGTAGGCTTTTTATAATTTGAACAATTCCTACCCTTAAGTTTTTTATAACTCGCACTGGAGATTTTTTTCATTTTGTATGATCTGCCTACCCTGTAGTACATCCTGTGCACGCCACTGCTAACATAGGCTACTTTTTATCCCGGAAAATAAGAGTTCCCGCGGGAATCAAGAAATCTTCGAACAAAGTCGCGGGCATTAGCTAGTAACGTCTATTTTCAGAGTATTATAGGCGATGCGACAGCGGCGACGAGTGTCAAGAAATGTGCGACGATGCGTGTGGTTCTGACAACACGGCGGGTATCTGCTATGGCCACGTGTGCTGGTGCCGCATCATCGACAACGACGATCAAGGTGGATTCGGGAATTTCAGACCCCGTGGTTCAAGTCATGGCAATTAAAATACGTTGAACATGAAATAATAAAAATATTATTATTTTAATTAGTGCTTTTTCTTTCGACTGTCCTATAAAATTGACGCCATACCATGTCGACCCCTCCGTAGAACAAAGTCTCATCTGCTAAATTCACAACTTGAAATTTGAGCCTTGAAAGTCACATCTGCAAGGCTCAAATCTCAAGTTATGAATTTAGCAGATGAGACTTTGTTCTACGGAGGAGACAATGTAGTCCGGTCAAGTTAGCCCAAAAAATAGCTTAACAATAATTCGCATGAAGCTGAAAATTGGTAGGCACGAATGTTTGGAACACCATTATAAATGAAATGTAAAAAGTCCCCATCGATCCCACACTTGCAAAAAATTTTATTCAAGATCAAAATTCGCAAATATGGATTTTTTTGCGTTTTATATGTAGATTATGCAATTGCATAAAAATAAAAAAAAATGTCCCTACAATTTTTCTCCTAAACGTCACTGTTTCTGAGATATAATGGTTGAAAAAGTTTTAATCTTCATAATATGTATAAATACATCGGGTATATCCATCACGAGCTATAATACATTTTGGCCATAAAGTTATATAGTATTTGATGGTTATACCAATTGTACAAGTAATATTAAAGCTGCAGAACAACGTCGTCCAACAACAACAACATCTTCATCTTCTGATATCTTGTTCGATCAATTTATGACAGTCCCTACCAGTCAACAAAAATTTCTTGTAAATTCACACAACAAGTCTCGGTTTATTAAGATGTTGAAAGAAAGATTAATCACAGAAAATATTTCTGTAAAATAAGCTAAAAAAAGCTGGGTTCGATGGGGACATTTCATTTATAATGGTGTTCCGAACATTCGTACAAGTCCAAGATCCCAGACCCGCCAGACCTTCCTCATTTTCTAATTCATGAAATGTGCTCGATTACGTAGTACTAGCATCTACTTTGAAGGTGTACATAACTGCTAACTTGGGCAGCCGACCAGTTTAGAGATATTAGTGCTAAAGGTACGTAAAAACATTGGTAACTTTTCTTAAATTCCAAGTGCTGATTTTTGATCGAGAGGCTTTAATTGTTGTGAAGGTCAATACAATAGTTTATGGTAATGGTTTTTGGATGTTCAGTCACTTTGGATTTTTAGTAGGTATATCAAAGCAGATATCGGTATTTTATTTAATAACTAGAATCTTGAATTCTGTGTATTCCAAGGTTTTATACATAAACCTTGGAATACACCGTACCGTACGACACACACACTGTGGACGTAGAAGACGATAAACGAACCTAGCCATTTCAATGTCGGTAAATGTTGGACAGAAAATTCAGCCGCGCTGAGTTTACCCGCCAGTGTCTCTATATGAGCGCTCCATTCAAGCTTATTATCCAAGATCACCCCCAGAGAAACGTGGAGCTCTCTATTTTTAGTGGCTCTCCATTTATTATGATTTCCTTATCAACTTACTATGCGTTGGGTAATATAATATAAACTCCAAACATTTTATTTTGCATGCAAAAGCAAGTTATTAGCTGTTCACACCAAAATTTTCTTTTCTCCTATCACAGATGTATCGTCTGTAAACAGTACAAATATCGAAGGCATTGCTTACATGGTATGATAAATCATTAATATACATCAAAAATAGAAATGACCTCAAGATTGAACCTTGCAGGACATCCATTACAGCAGAGGATCGCAGAGAATTCACATCACATATGCACGCCTTTTGAGTTCTATTGCTAAGATAAAAGGTACTGAAAACAAAGGCAATGCCTTTAATTCCATAGTGGTTGAGTTTTAATAGCATGATTTGGTGATCGAAACAATCCAATGCCTCAAAAAGGTCGCAAAAGAACCCAGTAGCATTCTGCAAATGCTTACAGGCATTGTAAATATTATGTTCTAGCAATTTGGCACCAGCATCAGTACCTAGTGCTACGACCTTGGTGATGCCATACTGCTTGGGGTGAAGTTAGTTATTCAAATTGAAATGATGCAAGAATTGATTTTGAATAATATTTTCAAAAACCTTACTAAGTGCGGGTTACATTTAAATATGTCTGTAATTTATATATATATATATATATATATACAGATATTTTTTATTACCTGATTTAAATAAAAAAGGTAAAGTGGTTTCCCCTGCTTTGCCAAGATTTGGAAAGGTTCATATATACACACATTCATTAAAAATTACGGATAAGCAATGTCGCATTAATTATGTTAGCTATATTACTTTTAGAGACATACCCTATAAATCACCAGTATTTTTCATTTTTAACATCTTCAAATTTTTTATAATATTTGTTTTTTATAATATAATATGTTGAAATACAAACAAAACGTTGTACTGAATCTATCAACACTATAGGAACTCTTGGAAGAAGTTTTCGAATCTGCTTGATCTTCTTCATCAGAGGTTCTTTTATCATTATTAAAAATGATCTCGAAGTTACCATCACGAGATTTAGTTTTGCCAGATTCACTATTAACTATATTCCAATGGGTTTTTATCATGTTTTTATTTATTATCCTATCTTTAATATAAAGCTCTTTCTCATGAATACAAATACTTTTATATATCTTTGTATTCTATCAGTCTATGTATGTATTTAGGTATATATGTGGTGCTCTGGAGACCACACGCGTGGGCTGATTTTGATGATTCTTGCATCGCAATTCTTCAAATACATAATACTTACATATATATACATTATACATACCCACCCCCCCCCCCCCCACCCTCTCCCAAAAAGGAGGTCAAAATCTACCATCGATCCTTTCAGGGTTCAGTATTTGCCATGAGTTAAGGAACTCTAAAAGTTATTATACCTTTTAACAACTACAAATAATATGCCCTGATAAAATGTATTATACGGTTGTCACATGTACGTTGTTAATATATCAAACTGTATTATATAAGCGAAATGCATCTGGCATTATATCACTGTATGAAATCAAAGGCACACCCAGCTTTTCGATCTCAGATTTCCGAGCAAGAGACATTTTCAAACGGCCATCATGAAAGTATATATTTTTGCGTTTGCCATAGTTTTCCTCGCTGGGTGTATGGACCAAGTTAACAGCAAGAGAAGTAAGTTATATGTAATTTCAATTTAGACTAGAGTTTTAACTTTTAAGTTGATCAGCTAAAAACTAATTATAAGCAGAATGACTTTTTAAATATAAGTACTAAATATGCCTTTGCGTGGAGTTGGTTCTTAATAAAAAGAAATAATTATTCATCATAATATAATTATAATTATTCATTTATATTAGTATTAATCATCAGGTTTTTATTCATTTTTGTGTGAGTTTTGAATTATTATTATTTTTCTCCACATGAATAATGCGTGCACCCTCAATTTCAATCCTATCATCATATCCACCATGCATCACGGTTGCCTGGAAGAGATCGCTTCTGCGATAAGGCCGCCATTTGTGCTCTCATTTATATAAAATTTATTTTAAGTTAATTTTATTTTTTATGTTTCTAATGTGGTGTACAATAAAGTGTATTATTCAAAATCAAATTCAAAATTTATTTATTTCATGTAGGCCAACTTGTAGCTCTTATGACACGTCATAAATCTACCACCGGTTCGGAATGCAGATTCTGCTGAGAAGAGCCGGCAAAAAACTCAGCAGTTGCTCTTTTCAAAAAAAATTTTTTTTACAATGGGTAACAAAACTATGCTATGCACACAGTGTTTCCACAAAGAAGTTTCAAAAATGCATACCTACCACAACCTAACACATGTTAAGATGGGTAGACACAAAGCAGACCCATTCCCGTCGGTGGCACTCGTTCACGAGCACATTCATTTCATTTCAATGATATTAAATCCTCCATTATACTGTGTGTTTTTAGATCCTAACCAACCTCGAGTGATGTCATGCTACTCCTCGTTTGATTGTCAAAGGCAATGCAACAGGTACTGTAGTGGCAGTATGGTAGGTTATTGCGCTGAGGACGGTGTGTGCAGCTGCGGCGTGTTGGAGAGCAGGCCGGGAGTGGGAGTAGCAGTTGAGAATGCCAGACCCCCCGTGTTTTAATTCACGATGATTAAAATATGTTGAACGTGAAATAATAAAAATATTATCATTATTTTTTTCTTTTTAAAAACCCCCTTTTTTTGACGACCTAATATATTTTTAATTTTTTATTGAAGTGTACACCTACCTAACCTACACTTAAAGGAAATAACCTAATAGATTTATAAATACATATCAAAAATTCCGAGGCCGGCGGGATTCGAACCCACATCTCTCTGGGAATCGCGCCCGAGTGTGTTAACCCGTTACACCACGGCGAACCACACGTCAGCTACGAAATTTTTTATATGTATTTATAAATCTATTAGACCTAATATATACCTATATATACCTATATAAGACCACAACGCTTACGCCCCTGGCGTAGTGGTAAGCGGTGTGGTCTTATAACTGGGAGGTCTCGGGTTCGATTCCCGGCGGGAGCAATTTAGGAATTTATAATTTCTAAATTGTCTCTGGTCTGGTCTGGTGAGAGGCTAGTTACCACCCTACAGTCAAAGACGGGCCGCCAAGCGATTTAGCGTTCCGGCACGATGGCGTGTAGAAACCGATTAGGGGTATGCGTTGAACACTGCCATACCCTTTCCAAGTTAGTTCGCTACCATCTTAGACTGCATCGTCACTTACCATCAGGTGAAATCGCAGTCAAGGACTATCTTGTCATCCAATAAATAATATTAGCAAAGCTGAAGTTGACTAATATCCCTCCCCTCCAAATAAGCAGAAAGATTGTACAAGGAGTGGGCACGACAATAGTACAACGGGTGGGGTTCGAACCTGCGACCTTTAAGTTTTCAATAAGTTAACGTTGGGCTATTGAGGCTTTTTTAAATAATGCATTTTCTTTGGTGTCCCATGAGTCCTATAAAATCGACGCCCTGGTTGCTAGTTGCTTCAAATTTTGATTTGCGCGGTGTCTAACATACAAACCTATCCACATTACAGTCTGTCGAAGCTAAACTGCTCATATTTAAAAATAATGTATGTACTTGATGGACCCTGAATCATATCAGGGAGACAGTAAATAGATAGGTTGCAATAATTGAACTCATTAAGTGCCGCAAATAAACGCAAAGTTTGTACTTAACTACAAAGTTTTGAGAAATAATTGCAACTGTACACTATACTTCATTTATCGCATCTTTTACCCGAGAGCTGTGACGTCACGAAAGCAGGCTGACATAGTTTTTATTTTTCATTCACTCCCAACTATAGGGAGCTACTTTTAGCAATTTATTTATCTAAATATATACTGACTGACTGACTGACTGACTGACTGACTGACTGACTGACTGACTGACTGACTGACTGACTGACTGACTGACTGACTGACTGACTGACTGACTGACTGACTGATCTATCAACGCATAGCTCTAACCACTGGACCGATCGAGCTGAAATTTGGTATACAGGTAGCTGTTAGGACGTAGACAAAAGAAAGAATAAGTAAGGATTTTTGAAAATTTCAACCCCAAGAGGGTTAAATAGGGGTAACCCCCTATCGAACCTAACGTGAGCGAAGCCGCGGGTTAAAGCTAGTTTTAATATATTACTAGTTGATGCCCGCGACTTCGTCCGCGGGAATTTATTATTGATTTTGATTATTATTTTTGGCTCGCCAAATAATAATAAAAGAAAAATATAGACACAGAGAGTTACCGACAGAACGACGAGTCGCGAAACTGAAGTGGCGATGTATACAGACAAGTAGTTCAAAGAACCGATGGGGTTCTGGAGTGGCGACCTCGCATCAGTGCATTTCTGAAAGGCCCTAATATATCGCAAGCTTTGGTAGAACACACGTGTGTGTGTACACACATTTGCAGTTTTGCAATTTACCGGGAAAGTCATCTAAATATATAAAAGGCAAAGGTGACTGATTGACTGACTGACTGACTGATCTATCAACGCGCAGCCCTAACCACTAGACGGATCGGGCTGGGCATCCAGACAGCTATTATGACGTAGACATCCGCTAAGAAAGGATTTTTGAAAATTCAACCCCTAAGGGGGTAAAATAGGGGTTTAAAAAATCGAATTTAGCGTGAGCGAAGCCGCGAGCAAAAGCTAGTTTTAAGATATTTTTTTCGATTCAGTATGGTCTGGCTCTGCTGATATTGATCTAAACTAATTTTTATTTGCACGAAATAAACTATTCACGATAATTATTTTAGACATGTTGTTAATAAGAATTAAAAACGTTTAGTTTTTTTTTAAATAATTTATTAGTTAAGGGCCCTCCCTTAAGGGCACAATCGCTGTAAATTGTGCCCTTGTTCCACCAAAGGTGCGATATATAGATGGACCGAAACTATACATCATTCGAATCGCAGGGAATTGTTGTATACAGGTTGCACAAGAGTTCCGAGAGAGTATCGAGTTTTCTGGTCGGAAAGTAGTAGTAGTAGATATTATAGTGCACAATTGAGTGCGCAAACACAAGTGCTTTCTAATAGTCCGATGGGGTGGATATTTGACCTTTACGAGCTTTCCGAGGCAAGGGGCTGATACATTGCCTTTTCTAACTCCGGGCTAGTCTTGAAAATTTCTTATCAGAGAAACCTAATACATATTTCTTGCCCAACCCGGGAATCGAACCCGGGACCAGACCGGCAGTTTGCTAAGGAGCTTTGATAAGAAAAATATATTTGATAACGAGGTTTGTCTGGTGGGAAGCTTTGGCCGTGGCTAGTTACCACCCTACCGTCAAAGACGTGCCGCCAAGAGATTTAGCGTTCCGGCACGATAGCCTGTAGAAACCTGTAGAAACCGATTAGGGATATGGGTTGAATTTACACTGCTATACCCTTTCCAAGTTAGCCCGCTACCATCTTAGGCTGCATCGTCACTTACCATCAATCAGGTGAGATCGCAGTCAAGGGCTAACTTGTCATCGAACAAAAAAAAGGCAGTTTTTACGTTTATTAGTTCCGCAGCGTAGAAATCAGAATTATTAACCGACTTCCAAAAAGGAGGAGGTTATCAATTCGGCCGGTATCTTTTTTTTCTCTATGTATGTCCACGGATTTCTCCGGGATTTCTGGACCGATTCGCCTCATTTTTTTCCTTCAACTCCTCCATAACAGCCTGATATGCTGTAGAGATACTTTCCACCCAAATTGTGGGGATCTAGGAACTGTCGGTTCAGTTGTTGCGAAGTGATTGAGTAACAAACATCCACACTTTCACATTTATAATATTAGTAGAATAGTAGGATTAGTAGGATAATAATAGGATTATGTTTAAAAATAATAATCTTTAAAAATTACACTAGAAGAAACGATATTTTTAATACAGTCCAATAGCCTATAATTGTCACTACTTATACATAATCCTATAAGGGTTCAGTTTTCGCCATTATGAGATACGGAACTCTAAGAGTTAATTAACATTTTAACAACTATAAATTTAATAATGTACACTGTTAAAATGATTAAGTATATGGTTGTCACAAGTACGTTGTTAATATATCAAAATGTATATTATACAACCTGAAATTTTCATGGTTGTTTTTCCGCAGCTTAATGATTTTTTCTTGATAGTACAGGCGATATTTTAAAAGCAAAAAATTATTACAGTTATATATTATTTAAAAAATAAAAATAGAACTCGAAAGTGTATATCTTAAAAAATAGTTATTTGTGTTAAATGGGGCCAAAGAAATTTTTTGTTCCAATAAGTATTCGTTTTTCGAATGGCTATGATGAAATACTTATTTGTGTTACATGGGGTCAAAGTGATATTTTCTTCCTCAAAGGTGTTATTTTGAATTCATAGCGTAGGTACTGAGGAATTCAATATACGCCACCTGAGAACAAAATATTTTGGCCCCTTGTTACACACTATTTTTCATCATTACCTATGAGAAAATTATTATTTGCAATAACTTTACCTTACTTTACTTTACAAAACGTAACCGGCCAGTAGCTTCTTCACACATTAGGTGTTCGACCTCTTTGGTTAATTAGTAAGTAATAAACATGATATTCGTAAACACCAATCAGTTACGGTCGGGGACTAAATATGTTTACCACTTTTCAAATTAGATTCTTCGTAACCCTGCGTTCAGTAAGGTCTATAATGCTATATCAAGGCATTTGTTACGTTATAAAAATTTCATGCATCGTTTTATCAAAAAAAGTATTAATGACTTTTCTATACAAATATTAGTAATAAAACTCATTTCCTAAATTCAAGTTTGACACATTAGATCATTGCACTTGTAAAAGTGACAATTAATTATCAAAAATATTATAATTGTTATTTGAAATTTAAATATACAAAATAAATACAAAATGGAAGCTTAATCTTAATTCTAATGGTGAAGTTCATATTGTGCATTGAATCATAATGATGCTGATAACATCCACAGTCAAAAACAGTCAAAAGGAGGTGGATGAGCTATGGTGATGCGTGGTGTTTCTACAGCATTTTACATTGATGTTCAGCAGCAAAATTCCGACAACCTAAGTTCAAGATAATGCGCTGAGCTACTATTCCATGGTTCAATCTGCACCGTGGCAGTCATCTCGTTCAATAGCCCGCTCGATCTGCTGATTTGAAACTGAAAATTTATGGAGCTTAGTGATTCAAAGCTGGGACTGTCAGAATCAAAGAAATCCTCAGTCTTAGATCACATTGCACTGGGGTATGGGATGATATGAACTGACTTATCGCCTTGTCGCGTCTATGCGAGAGAGTCTACGTATTGTCATAGCAGCGAATGGAAGCTAATTAAGCTAATTATTTATTTATACTAATATTGTTTAGTTTCTCAATAATAAAATTAAGAAATAAAGATTCTTTGAAATTTCATTAGATTATTACTTCCGTTTTCTCATTTTGGTAACTCGTGTCCTGTGCTCGTGTCTACATGAGATGATATCTATTTATTAAAATTACTAGCTTTTGCCCGTGACTTCGTCCGCGTGAAGTTAGGATTCTAAAATTTCCATGGGAACCCTCTATTTTTCCGGGATAAATGTCGCTATCCAAATCCTCAACTATATCCATGCAAAAAATCATGTGGATCTATTGCTCCGTAGCTGTGTGATGGAAGGACAAACCAACAACGAACAAACAAACACTTACATTATTTTATAACATTAGTAAGGATTTTTGTTCCAAAAAAGGTTTTCTACATCTAAACTATTTAGCAGTCACCTACTAAAGAGACCACTAAAGAACTGTCTAAGCACCGCTACATGTTAAAAAGTCTATGATCTATGGTTAATCAAATCACATATCGACCTTCTGACACAGATGTGTGCATGCAATTATGAATCTTAAGGTGGTAAACATTTTCTGTCCGCGACTGTACATAATATTTCAAAAATAAAAAATAAATATTTTTTAAGTTTAACCCTATGTTTCATAGTGCTATAACTGTAGGGCTAGTATGAGATATAATTCGATTGATCGTATTCGTATTCGATGACGTTAGCGTCACAGTAGAATTAACCATAACACTATTGAATTAGGGCTCAATTTCGTGCATGCATTCTTATACGTTTCTCGTCCAAAATTCCTCAGTGCCTGAAGACTAAAGTCTTCGAACAGTGCGTGTTGCTAGTGATGATTTATGGATCCGAAACATGGTCGCTAACTATGGGCATCATAATAAGGCTCAGGATCACTCAGCGGGCGATGGAGAGAGGTATGCTCGGAGTAACCCTGCGAGATCAAATCAGGAATGAGGAGATCCGTAGGAGAACCAAAGTCACCGACAGCTCAGCGAGTCGCGAAACTGAAGTGGAAATGGGCGGAGCACATAGTTCGAAGAGCTGATGGTCGATGGAGTCCCAAGGTGCTGGAGTGGCGACCCCGTACCGGGAAGCGCAGTGTAGGCAGACCCCCCACTAGGTGGACCAACGACATCAAACGAGTCGCAGGGAGCCGCTGGATTCAGGTGGCGCAAGACCGAGGCCTGTGGAGGTCCATGCGAGAGACCTATGTCCAGTAGTGGACGTCCATAAGTTGAAAAAGAAGAAGAAGAAGATTCTTATACGTTTACGTATACGAATACGCTCCAAATTAAAATCGGTTGTAATGAATTTGTGACTTGAAATCAATACAAGTAAGGTTCATTTTACTTTGGCACTAATGTCATCGAATAAGAATACGACCAATCGTATTAAATCTCATACTAACCCCACTGAAGGCAAATTGTTCTGCTACGGGAAAACTACCATGAAAATTTGATTCTATATTTAATAAACGAGTTGCTTATACATATATATACTAGTTTATATATATATGAGATCAAAGGTACATCCAACTATTCGGTTTCAGATTTTGAAGCAAGAAACACTTTTCAATCGGCCATAATGAAAGTATACATTTTTACGTTTGCCATAATTTTCCTCGCTGGGTTTATGGACCAAGTTAATAGCATGATAAGTAAGTTATAGATAACTTTAATTTAGAGTAGAATTATAATATTTCATCAACTAAAAACGAATATAATCAGACTGACTTTTTAAATATATAAATATTAATAGATTAATAAATACATATCAAAAATTAAATATATTGAAATATAATGAAATATATAATGATTTTTTTATATTTGAATGAATACGCGGAGTTAAAATAAAATCTATTGTTACAGTAGGTACCTACTTATGTTGAAAAAAAAAAAAAAATCGCGCGTGTCGTTTTCTTTTGTGTTAACTAAGGTTTTAAACTAATTTTTCGTTTTATTTCTTTGGTCCCTAGTGATAGAATTGTGAACTCAAAATGACTATATTTAATTTTCTAGTGTTTCTTGTCCAAGAAATCTAGAAATAGATAAATACAACAAAGCATTTTATGAAGATTTTTTCACAGCACTGGATAAGCGACAAGAAAATATTACCATGACTTTTAATAATTGTAAAAATTATTCACCGCCGCCACCTCTATAATTAACCTTTGATTAACACTGGACTTACTGTCCTTATACAAGTGACAGCATAATTATGGATCAATTTGAAGCGCCACATTTGACATACGAGTGTCTCTGGAACTAATAATATTGCAAATGGCGCACCGACCTCTATAAATTCATATGAAATCATAGATTAAATTAAACATAGATTAATTCATATGAAATCATAGATTAAATAAAGAGGTTGGTTATGAAATCATAGTTCCTACTAATATTATAAACGCGAAAGTTTTTAAGTATGGATGGATGGGTGGATGTTTGTTACTCTTTCACGTAAAACTACTGAACCGATTTGACTGAAATTTGGCATAGAGATAGATTGTAGTGTAAAATAACACGAGGTTACTTTTTATCCCGGAAAATAAAAGAGTTCCCGCAGGAATTACAAAACCTTAATCCACGCGAACGAAATTGCCGGCATCAAAAAAATTCAAAATTCAAAATTTATTTATTTCAGGTAGGCCAACTTGTAGCTCTTATAACACATCATAAATCTACCACCGGTTCGGAATGCAGATTCTGCTGAGAAGAGCCGGCAAGAAACTCAGCAGTTACTCTTTTCAAAAAAAATTTTTTACAATAGGTAACAAAACTATGCTATGTATACAGTGCTTCCACAATGAAGCTTCAAAAATGCTTACGTAGGTACATATAATCCAACACATGTTAAGACGGGCAGACAAAGCAGACCCATTCCCGTTGGTAGCACCCGTTAATCAATTAGTTCATTATAAAGATTGGTGCGCCATTTGCAATATTATTAGTTTCAAAGACACTCATATCTATGCTTACAACGTATTTACAATGCCATCAAATCCAAAGTGGCGCCAATCAAGTAGGTCCGAAAGAAAAATCACAGCAGCAAGTCCAGTGTTAATCATAGATTTCAAAGATAGAGGTCAGCGACGGAAATACGCCTCTAATCTTACTGTGTATTTAACCGACTTCCAAAAAGGAGGTTATCAATTCAGTCGGTATTTTTTTTCTATGTATGTCCTCCGATTACTCCGGGGTTTCTGGACCGATTCACGTGATTTTTTTTTAATCGACAGAGGAAGCTCGCGAAATGGTCCCATAAAAATTTTTACCTTCAACTCCTCGTTTCATCGTTTCTATTTAACCCACCCAACTTCAACAAACGTGTACAAAATAAAATTATATTTATATACTTTGTAGTGGCGTTTGAAGTCGGTTTTTTGAAAAGATTTTTTTTTCAGGTCCTATTTATTCATATCCAATACAGTCTTGCCGCAGTGAATCCAATTGTCAAGACATCTGCGACAACATCGGCAAGTGTAGCTCCACCCTCCTCCGGGGTTTCTGTGTGTACACTTCCTGCTATTGTGCTCCACTCGTGCGTCCCTTGTTATAAGTCATGATTAAAATTCTTTGAACGTGAAATAATTAAAATGATATTTACTCTAATTAATGATTTTTCTTTGATTTCCCATCATAATCAGCAACCCATATTCGGCTCAATACTAAGCGCCGATGTTCTTGGTCCAAGATCCCAGGCCCGACAGAACTTACTGATTTTCTAATTAACCAAATGTGTTCCGTTGAGTAGTACTAGTAGGTATGTCCTTTTTTTTTTCAATAAAGAATATTAGCCAAACTGAATTTGACTTATAGTCTTATCTGCCCTCCAAATAAGCGAAAAGCTTGTGCTAGGAGTGGGTACGGTAATAGTGCAACGGGTGAGGCTCGAACCTGCGACCTTTCAATTTTCAGTCACTTTGAAAGAGTACATACCTGCTAGCTTGGACAGCCGGCCGGTTTACGGATATCACAAGTTGAGATAGGTTACATAAACGATTCCATGTTTTTTTTATTTTTTTTATTCGATGACAAGGTAGCCCTTGACTGCGATCTCACCTGATGGTAAGTGACGATGCAATCTAAGATGGTAGCGGGCTAACTCTGAAGGGGTAAAATTCAACCCATACCCCTAAGCGGTTTCTACACACCATCATGCCGGAAAGCTAAATCGCTTGGTGGCACGTCTTTGACGGTAGGGTTGTAACTAGCCATGACCAAAGCCTTCCATCAGGCCAGACCAGAGATAATTCAGAAATTATAAATTCCCAAATTACCCCCGCCGGGAATCGAACCCGAGACCTCCCAGACAGACCACAGCGCTCACCACTGCGCCAGGGAGGTCGTCAAATTGAATGATAAAACTCCATTATCAAAATCACGAAAATACCTATGAAACCACTATGACCTATTTCAATGCTAAGCGATAAGCGACTCAGAATCCCTGCTTACAGTTTTCGTATCCATACTGAATTATCCTTTTTATTTTTTATCATTTATTTTCGCACACATTTACATTATATTATTTTTAAAAAATGTTTACAAAAATACAGTAGATAATAGGTATACCTATATAACATCCTCAAAAATAATACAACGAACGAAATGGGTCCCACTTGCTGCGGGGTAGCACCCAAGCAGTCATTGGTCAGGGCTCCAGAGTGAGGAACCTCCTCACAAGGCGTGCCGTCTCAAGGAGTACCGCCTTCTATATCCTGCCCTTGATCCAAGTACTAAGGGAAAGCTAGTATTATTTCTATCATTTATATTCATACACATTTACCTTATTATTTTTAAAAATGTTTACAAATATACATTATACAAATATAAAAATATCATTAAAAATAATAAAATGAATGGGTCCCACTTGCTGCGGGGTAGGACCCAAGCAGCCAGTGGTCAGGGCTCCAGAGTGAGGAACCTCCTCACAATGCCGTCTCAAGGAGCACCGCCTTCTGTATCCGGCAGGATACAGAAGGCGGTGCTTGGATCAAGGGCACTTAATCCAAGTACTAAACGAAAGTTATTATTATTATTATTATATATCCTATTATGATTACACTATTTCTAAGTACACCTATAAATGGAAGAGAAAGACAGACTTCACACTAAACACCTAAAATAAATTGAATTACTTGTACAAATCCTTTCTATCATAAAATCTTCGTTCACAAATTCCAAATGGTACTGTAACAACAGTAGAATGGCAACTCCACAGTAACTTGGTGTATACACTGTATAGAAAAACCTTTCACTGCGTTCCTTTCGCAAACAACGAGATCTTAACTTTATAGTTTTACCATAATAAATACGATGAAGTATTTGTTGCGACGGCATGTAGAAACCATTAAGTACTGAAATGCATCTTTAAAGTTAAGAGGCTACATTCATTTCAATGAAGCCTCAATAGCCCAAAGATGTGGACTGTAAACTGAAAGGTCGCAACTTCGAGCCCCACCCGTTGCACTACTGTCGTACCCACTCCTAGCAAAAGCTTTCCGCTTATTTGGAGGGGATAGGTCATAGGAGAATATTAGTCAACTTCAGCTTGGCAATATTCTAAAAAAAAAATGTCGGATGTCGGTAGCACAGATTCTACAGATTTCCTCCTTCGAGGTCCTTTTACCATCACGAAGGAAAATAGAAAAAAAGGAATTATTTTTTGTTATTTATTTTATTTATAATCTTAATAGAATGATAATTAATGCTTAATCACATCAAATCTCTTTATAATATTATAAAGGCGAAAGTTTGTATGTGTTATATGTTTTTACTCCTTCACAACACAACGAATGAACCGATTTGGCTGTTCAGAATGTAGATAGCCCATACCCAGGATTAATAAATAGGCTACATTTTATCCCGGAAAATTAAAGATTTCCCGCGGGAATTAAAAAACCAACAAACCAAATCCACGTCGCGGGCGTCATCTAAAAAAAAGTAAGTATAGTTTACAAATACATATTATAGTACGTTTATCTCACGAAGTTACGGACGCTTTCCTTGTGGTTACGTCGTGTACATGCACATTGCGTTAGTGTGCGTGCCTGTTAGGAGCTTAGGGTGGGAGCGGTCAGACGCGAGCAAGCTCTCGCTCACACTTATACAGATACGACACACACACAACCATGAGCCACGAGCCCTCGTAAAATGAAAGATCTACAAGCTGTTTCCCGCGACTTCGTCTGGAGTAAGTTCTCTAATAATCCCGCGGCACCTGTTGTTTTTCCGAGACAAGAAGTAGCCTATTGGACATTTCCCGTCGCGGGCAAAAACATAGCTACTTGAAGCATTGATTTATAATTATTAAATAATCAATTGGCAATGCTTTGGTTTATTAGTGAGAACCTATTACATAAAACATAAACATTCCTAGATTAAATAGGCGTTTCGAAAAAAAAGAAAATTAACTATTATCACTATGTTAGTGTAACAATAATTGCGAAATGCCTCGTTGGTTTAGTGGTTAGCAAGTTTGACTACGGATGACGAGGTCCCGTCTTCGATTCCCGGATCGGGTCAAAAAATGTATTGGGTCTTTCTGTCAAGTTTTCAGTAGGTACTAGCCCGGAGTTAGGAAATGTGTGGTGCAGTACCACCGTGCCTCGGAGAGCACGTAATGCTGTCGGTCCTGCTCCTGATCTCTCTCCGGTCGTGTTGGATTTCCGTCCCATCGGACTATGAGAGTGAGGGAATAGAGAGTGCACCTGCGTTTGCGCACGCACTTGTGTACATTCAACCCTACTCCTAATCTATTTCTACTATCGTGCCGGAACGCTTAATCGTTTGGCAGCACGTCTTTGACGGACTAAGACGGCCTCCCACCAGACCAGAGACAATACAGAAATTATAAATTGCCTCATCGTACAAGTTTCAAGTTACTGCAGCATTAGCTCGCAGTCATCTGAATGGGCGATCGACTCAGACCGGCTCGACCGCACACCGGCTTCCCCTGTAGAGACGGTCCTCCCCTCCGCCGGGAATCGAACCCGAGAATTCCCAGTAAGACCACAGCGCTCACCACTGGGCTAAGAAGGTTTTACAACCTTCTTGAGAACCTCCTTCTTTTTTCGTCGGTTGAAAACACACAGTAATTCGTGATTTATAACAGAGTTCGTGAAACGCGCATATACATCGGCACGTAGTAAAACCCAGTGCGCATAATCTCTAAGGTTTTAACACACTGGCCCAATGCGTTCGGACTTCGGAGAGTGTCGGTCAATGTGTCAACGCTGCTCATTTATTACGCCAAGATTTTTTGATCTATACTTGTAATAAATACAGTAAAAGTGTCTGTGATTTCGAAATCATTTCTCATTCCCCATCGCCAGCTCTACCGGACTCGGGTCTCTTCTCGATGATAAGGGTTTAGGCCTTATTCCACCACGCGGGGCAAGTGATCAGAGATGATGATGATTAATGATGATGGTGATGAATGAGATCACACACAATTGGGTACTTGACTGTTGTCAAAATACGGATATTCATTAATTACTATTGAAAAGGCAGCATGTAAAAAATAACATTTGTAAAAACAGAAAATAAATCGCTCAAAAAACAAAAATAAATTGTAGGCTATTTTAATGCGAACAGATCCGTGGCTTTCTAAAATGAAATTTTGTATGTTTGTGTGTGCGGACTGAAAACTGAAAGGTCGCTGGTTCGAACCTCACCCGTTGCACTATTGTCGTACCCACTCCTAGTACAAGCTTTTCGCTATTTGGAGGGGAGAGGAGAATATAAGTCAAGTTCAGCTTGGCTAATATTCAAAAAAAATCCTACTGTTATCACTCCTGATAATGAAGTCCATCCGTTTGAGCGCTACGATGACCCTTACAGACAAAAAGATAGACTAGACAAAAGATATATTAATGACTTTTCCATTGGAAAATCTTACTTCGTTTACGTACTTAGTATGTGAGGTGAGGCTAGGTCAGCCTCAGATTAGTCATAACTCATACGTAATTTCCTGATGCAACTGTCAATATCAAAGTTATCCTGATTACCATTGCGTTGCGCAATTACCCCCTGGCCTGTAAAGGTAGGTTCAAATTACAATATCCGTTACTGTAAGGTTGTTATCGTCTAAATCAACAAACAAAGGAGACCTTGGGCGACAGGCGCACTCGAAATGAGTGGTTTACGAAACACTATCGCATTATCTGAGTTAATGTGAGTATTACGGTTAAGCGCCTACTGAAATGTCCACATAATGATCATACCAACTGCTAAAACATTATAAAATCTAAAAAAATCGTCTCTTGAAAAAGCTAAAAAATAAAAAGCTTTCTACGCGTATACCTTTAGTTTTTTATTGTTTGCTACACAAATGCATAGGTACTGAAATAAATTTTAAGTTGATTTAATTTTTAAAACCCGCGGGCACTCTTTGATTTCCCGGCATAAAAAGTAGCCCATGTCACTCTCCAGCTCCTCAACTATACCCATGCAAAAGAATCACGTTGATCCGTAGCTCTGTTGCTGCGTTATTGAAGGATAAACCAAAAAACCAACAAACGCACAAACAAACACTCGTATTTATAATATTGGTAAGGATATAATATTAAGAATATTCTGTTCTATCTTCTGTTTCTTACTATTCACGTCAAATTCCTGTCTATCTATATGTGTACAAACAAAAATATTTTGACCATAAAATGAAGTGGAATTTGAAATGAAGGTTTTATGGATTATTTGGATCATAATAAATTATCTGAGTAGAATTCACTTCGAAAGATAAATCGGAATTGAACTTGGCCTACTTTTTGTAGGATTTATGTGTCATTAGCTGAATACAGGCTGAGCGCGGCTGCCTCGCGGAGCTTTACTTGCCTCGCAGCTAGTGTCGACACGCCGCACCACTGCCGCGCTGTCGCGACCGTAAGATGCACATTTGCCTCGGTCGACGTGGATCTAAACGGCAATCGTAATTACAAGTGTTCACAATACGCTAATAGTTTGCGAATCAATTTGCACCATCAGATTAGCATCCAATATTATTCGCACTAGTCGGACATCATGCACTTTTTTTTATTCGATGACACGATGGTTCTTCATTGCGATCTCACCTGATGGTAAGTGACGACGCAGTCTAAGATGGTAGCGGACTAACTTGGAAGGGGTATGGCAGTGTAAATTTAACCCATATCAGTTTCTACACACCATCGCTAAATTGCTTGGCGGCACGTCTTTGACGGTAGAGTGGTGACTGGCCACGGCCAAAGCCTCCCACCAGACAACCAGGCACTAGGCAAAACGGCTAAACGCGGCTAAACGCTTTTTCAGTCAGCACTTATTATGCGTCAAAATTAATTCCATTGGCTGAGATATTATGCACGTTAACATAGTACATGAACAAAAATTAATTCAATAGATACATTAGTTTGCTTGTTGAACGCTGATTTGCTGCTCAAACCGCAGATTGCGCTGTGTGATTTGCTGATCAATGTCGCCAAATAGTCAGTACGTATACCTGTGCATATGTACGTACACAATAGTCAGTACGCATTCTAACTTGTGAACGAACTCAAAGCTAAGCCTCAAACAGTTTGGACCCAGCTATTCGAACACGAGACACAACTTTGCTATTTTATTATTCAGAGTTTGGACGAGATTGAACATTATCAGGAGGATTAAATTAACTTATTTACTTTTAATTAACAAAATATATTTTAAGTAAGAAATAAGTATTCGGTGAACGCCCGTTATAATCTCAGAATTAATGGTATGTCAAGGTCCCATGTCGCCAAATAAAGCTAAAATTTCTTAATACCCAATTCGACCTTGATTGGTTTAAAATATATCATTTTTGACTATTTTATAATATTATGTATGAATATATAATATTATTCTATGATGACTTTTATTTATGCAAAATCTTTTGGATTTTCTGATTCACATAATTATGGCATGGCAACATTAAGATAACTAACGATAATATTCAATATAACATTGTAATGTAAGATCCCCTCCTATAAATGGTGGATTGATAAAAATGTTTTCCCATCGAACTATAATATTTAGAAACGCAATAGTCGACGCGAAGATAAACCATTTTAGTAAGCCTTTAAAGGCCGATTAGCTACTACGAGCTCACAGAAAATTATGATTAAATTATGAAAGGGTGTCATTCATCACAATAACCATCAGAAATGTAACTGTCAATAGGTACCAGAAAATAATTATTTAATATATTAATACAATGAAGTTGTGAGTAATTATAATTACATGGCACTCACAACTTCATTGGTTGTTTTGTACGTTGGAGCGGAACAACGGAAACTTCCGTTCTAAGCATTATAGTTCAATGTGTGTTCCTAAGTGGAGCCTAGTAAATCAAAACTTTTATTACTTATTTTCAAAACTAACAGTTTCATTCCAATCATAAATGTCAGGATTATTCGGTTATACCAACCATAGATATAGTTCTATCAATTCACGAGGGCACGTGGTTCATGGTTGTGTGTGTGTCGTATCTGTATAAGTGTGAGCGAGAGCTTGCTCGCGCCTGACCGTTCCCACCTAGGCTCCTGACAGGCACGCACACTTACACAATGTGCATGTACGCGACGATACCACAAGTAAATCTCACGCGCCCTCGCGAATTGCAAGAACTATAATAACCTACATACTACCTACTTTAGATATATAATTCGTACTGCGTGTCTAAACGTTTGCTATTATGATCTGTAATTAATACAGATTTAATTAACCTCAAACTGCACAATATAATATATTTCGTCGGTGGTCTAAATTACTGTAATTACGTTAACACTTTAGCGCACAGGATGAACGTGTAGCAATAGGATGTTTAGGTAGGTACACCCACTAACAGATATTATGTATTACTTATAATTTTAATTATTTTATTTTTTAAAAAGAGCAACTGCTGAGTTTCTTGCCGGTTCTTCTCAGCAGAATCTGCATTCCGAACTGGTGGTAGATTTATGACGTGTCATAAGAGCTACATGGTAGCCTACATGAAATAAATAAATTTTGAATTTGAATTAATAATTATTATAGATAGATACAAGGGTGTAAGGCACAGGTTAACTAAAACTTTGAATAGGTTACCCTTATATAATGAAATAACAAATCTACGGTTAGCTCCTATATCTGATAATTTTAGTCAAATTACTTTATTTACTGATTCTGCATAAAAAATGTTTTTGTGCCTTGTACAAAGCTTGTGGTGCCGAAGCAATTACATATATTCGTTTATCTACGAATTGAAGCCTCAATAGCCCAACGGTTAAAGGTGCGGACTGAAAACTGAAAGGTCGCAGGTTAGAACCCCACCCGTTGCACTATTGTCATACCGACAAGCTTTTCGTTTATTTGGAGGGGAGAAGAGAATATAAGTCAAGTTCAGCTTGGCTAATATTCTTTAAAAAAAAATTACATTTATTAAATACCGGCTGTGCCCACTGCCCATTAATGACGACCGGAATGTGCAGCACACCTTACTTGTAATTAAAAATAGAGTAGAGTACGCTGCTAAAATCAAGTCACCTTCTCTTAGATACACTAGCGCGTATCCACGGCGGCAAAGCTCGATATCCGCACGTGCTCGAAGATCTGATCGATGTTGTGGGTTCCAAGGTGCTCGAATAGTGACCTGAAACCCCTGAAATTGAAAGGCCCCTAGGTGGACGGTCAATTTTAAGAGAGTTGCTGACAGTTTCACAGGGTTTTGTTCTGTGATGAACCTGACTTAAGACATAGAGACCTATATCTGACCTACATCTCTACCTATAGAAATACATCGCGTACCATCCACAAAGTGTTTCAAGATGTTCACAGTCTAATTAATATCTTACACTATAAACCGGGCCATAATTATGAAAAAAGAGAAATATTTAAACCACACACAGATAAACTCACATTTATTTCTAGAACGTCAAATAATATTTCCTCATTATTTTAACAGTGTGAAGTTTCAACAGAGCACCAAGCCCTAATCAAATTATTTTAATTAACACTCTACTTCACAAATCGTTACAAAACTCAAGATCACTTGATATGATTTTAATTCGTTAAATGTGGCAACGTAACGAACTAATTTCCTGGTCACTTGTCACTTAAGCTTAAGTCGCACGTGGCGAGTTTGCACGCTGCGATATAATCGTCGCAAATAAATCGCAGCGAGCCACTTGCTATCTGTTTGTCACATGTAGCAAAGTGCGTATCTTGCGTTTTACGCGAATTTCAGAATCTATTGTTAAATGTTCGGTGTGTCCGTTGTTTAGAAGATGTCGCCAATCAGAAACGGTTGATTCAGTTAACGTGTTTGGTCTTAGCAGAGCAAATACTAAGTTAGTTAAAAGAAATAATAGGATTCGTAAATGGATTTATAGCCGCAGAGAAAATTTTGGGGCTTCCAATACTCTTATAAAAGAATTGACTCAAGAAGAACCAATTGATTACAAACATATTCTACGCATATCGGAAGTAAATTTTAAATAATTAATTAGTTGAATTATTTGGCGCGACGTATTTCGTAGCGTTTCCTATCATACGACTCCCGCAAGCGCTGCCATTCGCGGCGGATAATAATTGAACATGTTTGATTCTACTCGCAGTGAGTGATTTTTAACCGCAGAAAATAGCTTGTCACACCAAGTGAATTTGCTCGCGGCGGTTGCATACGCAACAGTTTTTCGCCTCGTGTGACTTAAGCTTTATTGCATGATATCGTTACTGTGTTTCTCCTTGTAACATATTCTTTCATATTTATTTTACGACACATCTAATTCAAACTTAATATAAACATGGAAAAGACGATTACAATTGATGACAATTTAGAAATATACTTCAGAATATTTGACTCATCATGTAAGTACTCAGTCTATCGCAAGCCCACTACAGAATTTTTTTTTATATGTATAGCGAGAAAATGAACAGACGGGTCACCTGATGTTGAGTGATTATCGCCACCCGTGAACATTTTCTTTTTATTGGATGACAAGATAGTCCCTGACTGCAATCTCACCTGATGTGATGGTAAGTGACGATGGAATCTAAGATGGTAGCGGGCTAACTTGGAAGGGGTATGGCAGTGTACATTCAACACATACCCCTAAACAGTTTCCACACGCCATCTTACCGGAACGCTAAATTGCTTGGCGGCATGTCTTTGGCGGTAGGGGGGTAACTAGCCACGGCCAAAGCCTCCCACCAGACCAGACCCGAAACAATTTAAAAATTATAAATTCCCAAATTGTCCCATCGGGAATCAAGCTCAAGACCTCCCAGTTATAAGACCACAGCGCTCACCACTGCGTCAGGGAGGTCGTCGAAAGCACCACAGGCACCACCAATGTGTTACCGACTTATCAGTTTGTTGATCCGCCTTTTGAATGAAAAAAGTGCAAGCAATAGGCCACTTTGGTAGACAAGTTCGGATTAAGAACTTTCATGTCCTTTCATTATTGACCCAACTCCCTTCGGCAGTCACTGAACACGACGTAACACCTAGCTGGTTGGTTCGCTACTCTTAAATAGAAAAAAAAAAACAAATATAAGTTTTCTCACGACGTTTCCCTTCACCGTTACTTCGCTGATTCTTCACCCTTGAATTTTATTTTATTTTATTTTATTTATTTTGGAAAACCAACAGCTTATACTACTACATAGACTTAAATTTAAACAACTAATAGCTAATAATAGGTTTTCACAAATAGAAGAAAATTGGATCTAGTTTTTTTTCTTTATTTATTTAGGGGCTTTTATACTTTGGTACATGTCAGCCCCGTTATAATTTGAATACTGTTAACTGTTACATATACAAATCTATCAGTTATGGATCTAGTTGTAAGATGTAACAGTAACATGACAGGCAACACACCACACGATCATTCAAAGATGCAATACCGAGATGTTTTCGTCATGCATGTTTTAAGGTGTTATTTCTAACATCTACAGGCGAATTTATCCTTAAAGAAAATAGTCATAAAAACTATATTTGTGTACATGTTCAGGATGTTGAAGATTAAATGAAAGGTAGGTGTGTCTAGAAGTCGAAAAATTGTTTTACAATATTATAATTAAGTATCCTTACTACGATAAATATTGTCGAGGTTTCTTCATAACTACTACGTGTCAATTTGTGAATTTAAAGTTCTTGATAAACCTCCTCTACACTAGCCGAGTGGATTTTTTTTACATTAGAAAAAATTTTGCACATAACTAGCTTTTACCCGCAGCTTCGCTCGCGTCAAGTAAAGTTCCTAAACAAAATTAGCATTTAGATTTATTCGATTTTTCAGCTGTTCTTTTGAGTTTTCCCTATTGTTTTTTAGACCACCCCTACATTAAGGATAACAAAACAAAAAGAATATTGTTGAAATCGGTCAAGCCGTTTTTTGAGTTTTAGCTGGACCAATGAACAGCAATTGATTTTTATATTTAAGATATATTACATATAGATTACAGAAAAAAAAGAGCCATCCTCAGAAACTTAAACGTTTATATGTTTATATGAGCATAGCGAAGTAGGCGTGCGTTATGTTGTATGATTCATTTCATACGGTCCAACTATTTCAAACAAAACTAGGTCTAGGAAAAGAATACTGTGTGCACCTAAGCTGAATATATTATGATGACATTGACATCCAGTCAATGTCATCAAAATATATTGACACCTAGTCAATGTCATCATAATATATTCAGCTTAGGAGCACACGAGTAGTCGAGTAGTGTTGTATATTTAGCTATCTCTATCAGCATCAGGATAGCTATATAGACGGTAGGGTGGTAACTAGCCACGGTCAAAGCCTCCCACCAGATCAGACTAGAGACAATTTAGAAATTATAAATTCCCAAATTGCCCTCTCAATTTTAAGACCACAATACTTACCACTGCGCCAGGGAGGTCTCGGTCCACTCTAACTAGATATAATTTAAAGATTTTTGTCAACAAAAAACTATGTGAATCTCACTAGATTCAAATGAATTTTCCAAATTCACTAACTTATATGTTCGTCTATAAAAGGTTGTTTTAGTTCGACGTGTTCATAAACGTAAGTATTTATATTTACACAAGATTATGTGCAAAAACCCACTAAACTGATTTATCATTATTTTACTGAAATTAGAATTTCGTACCCAAATATTTTGTATCCCATTAACGGTTTGATGGTAAATAAATATATAAATCATAATAATTATATGTAAATGTATTCAAAAGTGCGCGCTAAGATTATTAAGTTCAAGGTTGTTGCAGAGGCGAATTTTTTACTAACTTAAACTTGGCGTGTAAACCATTGCCTAACACTTAATCGGAAAGTCATACACATCTTTAATAGATCGTTTGATAGACGGGTTATTATTTATTTTGGTGATTAAAATAGTGTTATAGGTATGTGTAAAGAAGTTTTTTTTGTACATTCGTTGCTTTACATTTTATTTTAGACTGGGTTTAGGATTTCACATGACGGTATAAAAAATGTATGTCCATCGATTATTCTAAGCGGGTCCACTGGCAAGTAATATCGGCAATTTCTTGCATAATCAGAGTCTGACTCACTAAAAATTGCAGAAATTGGCTTGCATAGATTGTTTACAGAGTGCAATTGACTGCTCTGCATATTGTGAATGGACACTTTGATTTACATTCCTTTTAATTTTTAAAATTTTATCACTGAAAAAAGGCAGCAAAAGCCAACTAGTAATCCTTACAAATCCTATCCTATTATCCTATTAATATTATCAATGCAAAAGTTTGGATGATTGTTACTCAATCACGTCTGAACCGATTTGGCTGTTTGGCACAGAGATAGATTAAAGTCTGGAATAGCAAACAGGCTACTGCGTAGTGTGTTTGTTTCTTGGTTTGACATTCAATCCCGCAGCTAAGGCACCACCAATGCGTTGCCGGCTTTTTAGGAATTTGTATAACCCCATGTTGTAGTTTAGTGGGAACACCGTCGCAGGAAGTTGGTTCCACAGTTTCAAAGTACGTACGTGGAAAAAAAGATGTGGATTTGCTGCTTATGTAGACACATTGTTGTGGAGAATGGCTAGCTTAATCATGGCTGTATTTAGTTATTTTGTATTGTCATTATCTGTTGTGTCTAATAAATAAATAGATAAATTACCAGTATGTGGTGTAAGAAGCTGTAAACATTGGGATCCTCCGTCTGACCTTTCAATCTCGCGAAAGGTCAACCGGATCAATGGACCTATCGGTAAGAAATGACCATTTCGTGAATTAGTCACAAGTTTCATTTAAGTTAATGACCTAACTGACTTTTGATTTTTTCAATATTTTGATACTAATCAATAAGACTATAGTTTCTAGCTTTTTATCAGATGTTACCAAT
Organism: Hipparchia sbordonii; assembly: GCA_038048805.1. Classification (NCBI taxonomy): domain Eukaryota; kingdom Metazoa; phylum Arthropoda; class Insecta; order Lepidoptera; family Nymphalidae; genus Hipparchia; species Hipparchia sbordonii. The sequence continues at coordinate 13,893,116 of CM076104.1, read as the reverse complement.
AGTAGGTAACTAATAATGACCTTCTAATAATTAGTTACTAATGGTTTAGAAGCAGTCCTAAACAATTAGTCACTAACTATATCCGCAGGGTCTCCTATTCACAGGGGGTCGCAGGTTCGATTCCAGACACGTACCGATGACATTTCAGAGTTATGTGCGTTAAAGCAATTAAATATCACAACGCTTAGCGTAAAACATCGTGAGAAAACATGCGCATAATATTCTCAATGGTGTGGTGGAGTCTGTCAATTTGCATTGGACCAGCGTGGTAGACTATGGCCTATAAACCGCCTTTGAGGGAAGACCTGCGTTTAGTACCTATGACCGTTGGTGAGTTACTAATGATGTGATTTAATAACCGAATCAATATTTCTTAATACTTCTAAGGTATTAATTTTAAAAACGTTGGAAAACAATCGTCTCGATGGTCCGATGACATCACCCAGATTACGGGGAAAGCTACGAAGCTAATTTTAAATTTGACCTAGAACAGAGATGCTGTCATAATTTTCCAAACAATTAGGTAATAATATAAGAATTTGTCTTGTTTGTAATAAATAATGATCTTCGATTAACTTTAAGAAGATCGTTAAACACAGCGTGCAAAAGAAATGATTTTTTTACAATTTTTGTCTATTGAACCAGGCTCCGTTAATTATAATGAATCACTTGAAGTTCCACAAAATATACAACAAAACCGACTATATTTAAATAAGTTTTTTGCTACGTTTTTAACTTTAGTTAGAGTTCAACGAAATTGGAACACGTTCAACGTACTTCCTTGAAAGTTCTAATCTTAGATATTATATTGTGAAGTGAAGTTTTTTTGCACGCCTGAAATACATTCATTGTATCCGTCAGGACATTATAATTTTAATTGCCACAAATAACGAATACAATAGCCTAAAAGCTCTATTTCTATTCTAGAATTTATAGAGATATCGGGAAATTCGAGTCGCTACAGAAAAAGTTAGAAGCAAGAGTCGGAAAATTGTGAATGAGATTTTTACTGTCTAAGAGTAATTTTCTAGAAAAAACAAACACCCCAATTTAAGAGTATTAACTAATTTCTAATTATTGTAGTCATTGTAATATATTAAATCAGTTCCTACTACGTATATCCGAGCGCGAATCAAAAAAATACATTAAACTATTGTGAAAAGATTTTCACGGTGGAAATTCCACTTCAGAAAACAATAAATTACTTAGGCATAAAGAAATGAAAATCCGGTTACAAATATAGTTCCCTACCACGTATTATTACGGCTTGAGCACACCTCTTTCATGATTCGCTTAAATTAAATTTAAAATATTCTTAATTGGTTTAAAAAAAATCCGGATCGAGGAATTTCTTAAAATCCTTTCTAAGTGAGGATCTGCATTTTGAACATCCTTTTATCCTTTCCTTTTTGGAAGTCGGTTAATGAAATACTAAGAGGCTTTTAAATAAACCATTTTAATCGGTAAAATAATTTAATTAACCAACTTTCAAAAAAGGAGGAGGTTCGCAATTTGTCGGAATCTTCTTTTTTCTGGTGGGAGGCTTTGGCCGTGGCTAGTTACCACCCTACCGTCAAAAACGTGCCGCCAAGCGATTTAGCGTTCCGGCACGATGGCGTGTAGAAACCGATTAGGGGTATGGGTTGAATTTACACTGCTATACCCCTTCTAAGTTAGCCCGCTACCATCTTAGACTGCATCGTCACTTACCATCAGGTGAGATCGCAGTCAAGGGCTATCTTGTCATAGAATAAAAAATTAAAAAAAAATGTTCCCCGATTTCTCGAAGACGCCTGGACCGATTTGGAAAATTCATTTTTTTTTTTGTTACTATACTTCCCAAGTGGTCCCATTGCCATCAGGTCAGGATCTAATGATGGGATCCTGGAGAAATCGAGGGAACTCTTCAATTTTATAGACACAATTGATATACATACTTTGTAGTGGCGTTTGAAGTCGGTTTTGTAAAGAGAATTTTTACGTTTATACTTGTTTTAATGCACAAAATACACGCAGATGACTGCTAAATTGACATAATAAATGAATTTGTGATTTGCACGCAATTATGTGACCATTTGTGGTGATATTAGCAATTAATTAATTAATTATGTTTCTCATCCTTGTTTATGTTATGTACGTGCCATGCATTTAGTTGGCTCATATTTTATAATAATGTAATTCTGATATGTAACACTTCTTGTACTAGACTTTCTTTTTTCCTGATAACTATTCTCTTATTTTTTTATAATATATACGATTTTTTTTTTAAGTAGTGATTTAGTTATAAGTGGTCACTATATTTAGCAAACATTAATCTTAGAATACGTTTTAATTTAAGTGTATTCGTGTAAATGACCGTTAGTAAACCAAATAAATAAAATGAAATAAAATATTAAAATAAATGCCTATGCGCATTTATACAAATAAAGAATAATATTGATTGAACTAAGAGCTAAAAACATATAGGTACCTATATACATAAACCTATTATGACGTAGGCATCCACTAATTAATGATTTTTAAAAATTCAACCCCTAGGGAGATAAAATAGAGACTTGAAAAATCGAAAGCGTGGGCAAAAGCTCTTCATTGTATATACCGACCGTTTCGTAGAACAAAGTCTCATCTGCTAAATTCACAACTTGAAATTTGAGCCTTAAAAGTCACATCTGCAAGGCTCAAATCTCAAGTTATGAATTTAGCAGATGAGACTTTGTTCAACGGAACGGTCGATACGAGTATGTAAGTAGCATAGCATTTTATGGTAATCGCAGAAAGGTTTTATAGTTTTGGTTGTATAAAATTAATAGTAAACTAATATATTATTTTAATAATTCTTGCACATGTTTACTTAAGCTGATTTGTTATTATTACATTCAGTTGAACGTAAAGTTATAGTTATGTAGATGAATCTCTTAGCTTTAGAAAGGACATGAAGTGAACGTTGTAGTTTGCAGTTAAAATATTTAGTATAGAATTGATTGCATCTAGAAATGTTATACTAAAGTTAGGAGTATATAAATTGTTTTTCTGGTCAAATACAAAAAAAATGTCTTCCCGACCAAATTCGGCTACTGAGGCCAATTTTCACAGAGGTTAGCCGTCTGCTCGGGAGATATTACAGTGTACGAGTGTGTTCGCAAATACAGGTGCACTCCTCCATTCCCTCACTCTTCTAATTCGATAGTACGGAAACACGACCGGGGAGTGATCAGCCGCAGGACCGAAGGGCTTTTACGTGCTCTCCGAGACACGGGGATGACAAACCACCTAACCTTACTCCGAGTTGACGCCGATAATATAAAATAGTCAAAGCAAAGTTTTAAATTAAAATTGAGCAGATAAGTTCTTTGCAATTTTTATTATGACTTTTACGTCCACATATAAACAACTGTCATAGACATAAAAGTTTTTCGAGCAACTATAAAGCCGAATTACTTGCCGACTCTGTTGCTCCCGCGTCTGTTTGTATGGGGAGACCTTTGATCTTCCAGGTTACCGCATTCCATCTCATAATGGATTGCATCTTGCATCAACTCGTTATATGACATCGTTATCGAAAGAACCCGTCATCGAATAAAAAAGGGTTGATCAATATGTCAATGTGCAAAAAGGTATTAATTAACTATGTTAACATGAAAGGGTAAAATATTGCAAAGTAGTAGTTCTATGGAAAGGTAAAACTATCGAAGTATTTAGAGTGATGTGGAGTAACGATGCAGTCTAAGATGACAGCAGGCTAGCTTGGAATGGCTTATAGCAGTTTTAATTAAATTTATAATAATCACTAATCGGTTACTACACGCCATCGTACCCGAACGCTATATCGCTTGACGGCACGTCGCTGACAATAGGGTGGTAACTAGCTACGGTCAAAGCCTCCCACAAGACCAGACCCAACCAGGCTATAAATTATCGAAATTGTCTCTGCCGGGTATCGAACCCGAGACACGCTTTACGACCACCTAGCATTCACTACTGCAGTGAGGTTGTCAAAATTGTGCCAGTATAGTACGGTCAATGTTGTTAAAGCTAGAGGTTTCGACCAACATCTGAAGGAGTTTTCGCTTGAGTGTTAGTTCAAGGACTGGGTACAGATCGGTACCAACACGTTATGAGGAAGTTCTTTACTATGAAACTGGTCTCCGGAAGCTACCTTCGGAAGCTAGCTACGAGTCTTACCTTGCTGATGTGGGATCCTTTGTTTTATTACAGTATTTTGTGTTATCTTTTCTTAGTTGTTATTTCTCTAATTAAATAATGTATATCGACTTTAAACATTTTAAATAAAAATTATATTATTATAATATATTTTAGTTATTATATTATATTTTTTAAGGTTTTTAGTTTTAGGTTCTTTGTCCTAGTATACCTATATTTTTTTTATTTCTGTATAATTGCAATTTTATGTACAATTGATGATTATCTTACCATAATTAAATAGTTTAAATGCTTTGGTGTGTTTGGGGTTGAAAAGTTTTACAACATATGCCTAATTATTTATTATTAAATAAATTAAAACGTTTTTACGTAAATTTCATATAGAGATTAGAGTAGCGATTTGAAATATTTGCTCAATTAAAACATTGTTTAGCAATCGTTTACCATAATTTTGCAATTATGCGCGGTGAAATGCAAATAGCCGATGACAGACCCATATCGTCATTCCGCGCCGTTTCAGGAACCGCTCGCTGCCGAAGAACCGGTCGAAGTCTGAGCGGAGTCTATATGGAGCATTTCGGCTTCGCACTTTACGATACCCCTCGAAAGCGAAAGTGTAACGTAGTCCTACGGAGCGGCGCCATTTTTTTTTCTTCACTCGGCCGCTCAATCCGCATATATATAGCTTGGTAGACCCAACCACGCATCATTCGCATTCAGGACCTCGCTGCCTTCAGTGCAACAGACCTAACGCAGCATCATGAAGCTCATGGTGTGTTCCAAATAATTGTGTGCTTGTGCAAGTGTTTAGTGACAGTGCTCTCTGGACTCGAATCCCTGTCCCAGTTGTCGTTACAACACGCGGAAATATTGCATAGTTTGTGTCACCGCCGATGCTTAAAGCCTTGAGAGGCTTTTACCGATCACTTTCTTTATCTCTGATTAAAGTCGGTAGAGCTTTAGCAGTTACCTAACCGAAAGTGACAGATTAATTAACTTGTTTTAATAAATGCACAACTTCAAAACGTTTTCAAATTCACAATCACGAACATAATATCATGATTTTTGTAATGCGTAATTCGGAAGGTTTAATCGGTTTAATTTTTTCAGCTCGTGGCCGCCAGTCTGGTGGCTGTCTTGGCGTTCGCTCACGCGGAAGAGGCCAAGGCGGCAGAAAAGGAAGTGGCAGCATCCGATAACGCTGCGGCGGCCGACGAAAAGAAACACGAGAAACGTGGACTAATTGGTCTCGGTTACGGAGGACACGGTGGATTCGGTGGCGGCCTCGGAGGCGGCTACGGGGGTGGCTACGGGGGTGGCTACGGAGGTGGTCACGGTGGCAGCCTCGGAGGAGGTCTCGGAGGCGGCTTCGGGGGTGGTCACGGTGGCGGCCTTGGAGGTGGTTTCGGTGGCGGCTATGGTGGCGGCTACGGCGGTGGTTACGGCGGCGGCTACGGAGGTCACGAGGAAGTGCACAAAACTATCACCTTGGTCAAGAAGGTCCCAGTTCCCTACCCAGTAGAGAAACGTATTCCCTACCCGGTTGTAAAGAATATTCCCGTGCCCGTTAAGGTTGCAGTTCCCCAACCCTACCCTGTGGTGAAGCATGTCCCGTACCACGTTAAGGAAGTCGTTAAAGTACCCGTCCACGTACCCGCTCCCTACCCCGTTGAGAAGAAGGTCCCCTACCCCGTTCATGTCCCAGTCGACAGGCCCGTACCCGTCAAGGTATACGTGCCCCAACCTTACCCCGTAGAGAAGAAAGTACATGTGCCAGTCAAGGTCCACGTGCCCGCTCCTTACCCAGTCGAGAAGAAGGTGCCATACCCAGTGAAGGTGCCCGTTCACGTGCCCGCTCCTTACCCAGTGTACAAGGAAGTCCCCTACCCAGTCAAGGTTCCAGTCGACAGGCCCTACCCCGTGCACGTTCCTAAGCCCGTACCTTACCCAGTTGAGAAGCCCGTGCCTTACCCAGTAGAGAAACCTGTGCCTTACCCCGTCAAGGTTCACGTTGACAGGCCCTACCCCGTGCACGTAGAGAAGCCCGTGCCCTACCCCGTCAAGGTGCCGTACCCGGCGCCCTACCCCGTCGAGAAGCACATCCCCTACGCGGTGGAGAAGCCCGTGCCATTCCCCGTCAAAGTGCCCGTAGACAGGCCCTACCCCGTCCACATCGAGAAGCACGTACCCGTGCACGTGGAGAAGCCCGTGCCCTACCCCGTCAAGGTTCCAGTGCCGGTCGTCGTCGGTCACGGACACGAGTATGGTCATCATGGTGGCTACTAGACAGTTGCAGGGAGCAGACGCTGTATTGTGATATTACGTAAATATAAGATTAGATCGAGCCCGCGAGCGCGCGCCTCGGGGTTCACTATCAGAGCGTATAGTGGACGCGCCTAAACTCCAGATCCCTGGATAGCCGACCGCGAAGCGCGCGATCGCCACGCACTAATAAAGTAACTTTATGATTTTATTTTTATTATTTTTGTTATTATTTTTTTATTTTGTGAAACTGATTTTTTATTACTTTTGAGTTGATGTACCTGTTATGTTAGAACGAAATGTGTTTACTAGCGAAATAAAACAAATGTAAGAAATAAATGCTATGAGCGTATGATTGTTTTACTGTTGTCCATTGTTGGGTAATTAGAGGGCATAATATATCTGGTTATTCGGCTGTGGGCCGGCGGTTTGCGAAATCGGACATGATATGGCCTAGATTAGTATCGCATCGCAAGCCGCTTGGATCGCCGCTACTTACCGGTGTTGAAATGCTTGACAATAAACATGTACGGCGTTCTGTTGTTTTACGTAAGTGTGTTACTACGTCTCTACGAGTAAGTTAATTGCTAGTGTGCACACAGTAGTAGTAGCTTCATTCACATTATTGTCATTTACGACTCGTTCATGAATCGAATTTGAGTTTAATTGATCGTATACGGTGACAGTGTTTAACCGTTATCTGTATTTTATTACTATTTATTCATAGTCTGTATTTGCTATTACACTACGACTTCATCTATTTGAAATTTATGTTAAAGCACCCATTCAAATGCAAACAGTTTTGACAGACCTATTATGTTCACTCATAACTTTTTTATATTACCAACATTATTATTTATGTGAGTGAAATTAGCAGGGGATGTCCTGCCATGACTGTTAGTATTTGAACAAGCTTACGAGTATATCCCGAGAGACTGCTAAACATAATTTCTCATATATAAAAGCTATATATGTAGATACAATAACAAGAGATATCAGTCTGTGAGTCAAATGTAATTTTAAGTCGGCGTTTTGTACTTGAAAGTGTAATAAATATTTGTTTTTTATGGAATGCTTCTCGTATTTACCTAATTAAAACATTGTGAAATTTTTTACGACTAACTGCAGTAAAATTATGTAGTATCGAATCATTATGTGTTTCGATATCGTCCTCGGTTTAGCTTTGCATAACGTTTAATTATTTATTAATAATAGCCTACCTATAACCCATCTATAGCCAATAGCTAGGAGCACAAAATACCCATTTACCCAACACAGCGAAAGCTTTAATTATGTCTAGGTACCTTGTAAATTTCATAACTTATGCTGGGCCTGGACGCGCGAGCACGCTCGATGCTCATTTCACTAACATCGTCTACTGTTTGACATGCCTCTCTTGCTTTTTGCCTTTTGGCTTTTATATCTAATACAGTTACGAATATCAAGGCTCCGATTGCCAAGGAAGCAATCCTTTCGACTCTAGCATCCCTCGACCCTCCAACAAACATGACCAGCACAATACCTCTTCAATGTAAGAACTTCGATTGTACGATATTTCTTTCATTAAATTATCTCAGCAGCCGTTATATTGTATCTGGCTTATTCGCTCGTAACAAACATAAATAATTATGTTCTTAATGTTAAACTACTATTTATTTCATTCATTTATCCATTCACTCTCCTTTAAATACAGAAAGATTAATATGCGCTAATGGACTACTTCTTTAATTTAAGTTTTAAGTTAAACTACTCATTAGCCAAGTTTTTAAAGTAGACTATATTGAATATAGATTCAGAAAGTATATACGCATCATATTAATAATAATAATCAATCAATTCACTGTTATTCCCTGTACGAAGTTTGCTCGTCGAACATGTGTTTGCATGAAGATCCAGCTTAACTTAGAGCAGCAAAGGTATTCTAAGAGCATCGATTAATAATGTATTGAATATTGCTATGCTAATCTTTTGATATTACATGTTTCAATAACGACAGTGCATTTGTTATGTTACTGTAATGTTTTGAGAGTATATTAATCAATTCTCTGTTAAAACTGACGTTTCTTATCATCAGATAATGCAGTTTTAATCATTCGAATTCCAAAATCTGGGAATTATTCTGACTAACCTAACCCAACTAGTCAGTAAAAATACATCTTTGTTAGCACAAAAAATTCCGTTGTAGCATTTTTATAAAATTTCGTTATTTTATAAACCAAAATGACATGTCATTTTATTTATAAATGGCATGTCATTTTGGTTTCCGTTAGACGCAGAAGACGATGTTGCAATATTTTTGTAATCCCACCGATTTCTTTGTTGGTATGTATGTGTCATGTAAAACATGTGACATGTCATGCATGTTGAACCACGGATTATACTGCAACCCACCTACTAAAATGCCCAAGTTAATATAGCCCTTAAACTGTATGATATAAGGGTTAAAGCGCAAAGCGTTGAAGTGTAGTATATGTATTAGGTAACGTTTCCTCGGAAGGAATGTTCTGTATGTCTTGGTCATACCACGAGATTTACCAATAGACCGCAGTGCATTATCATGTTGCATTATTTATGCAAGAAAATTGTAGGACGACAGTTCAAAATCGGTTCAAATTTTTTTTATGCGATCTCACCGATGGTAAGCGACGATGCAGTCTAAGATGGTATCGAGCTAACTTGGAAGGGGTATGGTAGTATACATTTAACCCATACCCCTAGTCGGTTTCTACACGTCATCGTGCCGGAATGCTGCATCGCTTGGCGGCATGTCTTTGACGGTAGGGTGGTAAGTAGCCACGGCCGAAGCCTCCCACCAGGAAAAAATTATGCTTGAAACTAATGCGGATTGGTAAACGAATAGAGGACACCGTAGCAAGAATATAAAGTTTCAAAAGTAATCGTATTACGATTATATACTTAGGTATATTATAAAATGTGAAAGTATGTTTTTTGTTGATTTGTCCTTCAATCATGTTGCAACACAGCTTCGGATGGACTTAACTTTTTGCATGAATATAGTTGAGGACCTGAAGAGTGACTTATAGAAGTTATAGGCTTTAGGACATTAGGCTTTTTATCACGGAAGAACAAAAGGTGCCGCGGGATTTCGCGGATCGAAATCGTTGGCAAAATTGCTCTTTATACCTACGTATTAGTTAGAACAGCTATATTACCTGTATTAGAAATTACCTAACTTCCACGTCACCTATACTTTGCCTTGCTCGTGCAATGTTTACAACGGTAATGACAATTACTTACGTCATTTACGCTAGCCTAGATATCTGGGTGTAATATATCGTAAGTCATCAACTGGTAGTCACAACACTGTATAATAAACCTGCTTTGGTAAAATTACACGTACTAAATCGAAAGGTAGATATTATATAACAGGAATCGTAAGTCAAAAGTTAAGGGGGTAGAACTCAAATATCAATCCCACCAGGTGCCCTAACCATATTACAAACGTGTCGTATCTGTTCTCTTTCCATGATCGCTAACGCTGCGATTTTCCTAAAAAAATTCTGGAAAATTTAAAAGAAACGCTCTGACAGACATCGTTAATAGTAGATATCGCTAATCCATGCCATGTTCAATTGTGTGTAAAAATGTCCTTGTAAAATACATCATCATGTATATGTATACATAAGCGTTAAACATGTTTTAATTACAGCAAATTCTGATTTGGTCATGGCCGGAGTCACACTTCATTGCTGAACTGTGACGGATGATTAACCAATCGATAATAAATTATAGTACCATCTGCAAATGCTAATAGGCGCGGATTTTCGATTCCAGCCAAATTCACACACACTTGTGTGTGAATGCGTTGGCCTTTTTCGTTAGACTTATCATTGACCTAGAAGGCTCCTGCTTTGTAGCAAAAAGGGGAAAATAGATATCTATATTAATTGCCACTGACGGTTATATATACCGGTTGAAATTTTAATGGTTGTACTCCCTGAAAGAGGTGAATGTGCTCATGAAACTGAACAACTTTCCCCAGGGAACATAGGTCAAAATATGAAAAAAAAATTGGACCCTCCATACAAACTTGACGATCAGCTGATTGATTTACTATGGGAGGTCCAAATTTTTTTTTCATATTTCGACCTATGTTCCTTGGGGAAAGTTGTTCAGTTTCATGAGCACATTCACCTCTTTCAGGGAGTACAACCAATGAAATTTCAATCCTATAACATACATATTACCAAAGTAGCACACTTATATTAGTGCGCTATTTTGGTAAATTAGAGATAGCTTGCATCCTGGATATGGATTAAGGATACGTTTTATCCTGACGATGAAAACAGTTTTCACGTGATTTCAGAATTTTTAAATCCAGGCGGATCCTTTTCAACAAAATCCTAATGAATTCAACAAAATCACAAGCGAAAAAGGACAATTCAAATTTTGCAACAAATTAACACAGCGCATTCATAAGTTATTGCAAAATTAATTTTAGCATTGATTATAAACGCATCGTTTAAATTCAATTTTATATAGAAGCAACAATCATTATAAGATAGTTTATAGTCAATTTATGACGTCACGATAGGGAGTTATCATATTACTAGAGCAGCTCTGTCTTTCTCGGCGTCACATTCTGAGGTTCATAACTTCTTTTAATTAATTACACAAAATGGAGAAGTTTCCTTGGGCTAATAATGTAATGGGCTTCCAGATCCGTCCGCGGACATAAGAATGCTATTTTCTCTTTTAGATTTGACGATAACATATAATCTAAGTGATAGTAACGATGGTTTAACGTTTTCTCTAAGGTAAAATGCCATCGACTTGCTTAAGATCCTCCGCTATTCTAATGGTTCCCCTATTTTTTCATTGAATACTGCATTTGTTGCCAAAAAGTCGATATTCAAGCATCTTGGAATCAACGCCGAGCAGATGAGCTATGTCCGTAGTTCGTCGGTAACACCAATTCTCCTACGGACCGCCTCATTTGATCTTACAGAGGTATTCCAAACAACTTCTAAGCTCTATTGATCGCTCACTGAGTGACCACCTGAAATTCTGAAACCTTTTGAGGCCCACACTCAACCACAATGTCTTTCAACATTGGATCATTAAGTCCTCGTAATTATTCAAGACTGAATTTGTTATATACTTGCAGATAGCTTGCTGTAGGCGACGTTTTAAGCCGGGAAATCAAAGCATTCGTGTGGGGGACCTAGCGTTTTTTCATGAGGTTTGCTACTCCATGATCTAATCTCTAGGCTATACGAATACGATTTTGAACCCCAGCGTATCATTGACCTTTGATAGTAAAACACTGATTAATATTCAAAATATGATTTATCAGTAGGCCTTTACTTTTATAGGCGTTTTTTGACAGTTATTTTGAATTATCTTCTGCCATAAAACCAAGTATAATAACTCTATTATATAGTCGCTGATACTTACACTTTCAGTGTGGAACTTGGATTTACACTAAATAAAATTGATCGACCAAGCACACATATTTTTACGTGATCAAGTTTTATTCTATGTTAATGATATGTAAGTTAAAAATGACATTTGGAGAATTGCAGTTACTAAGTATAAGAGAGGGATTTAGTCTGCCATATTGTTAGTTGTTATTTTAATTTTTGTTTAAGCTAGTTAACTAGTATTGGCATTTTCAGTTTCTCCCAGTAAAGATATTTTAAAAACTAAATCTAGCTTGCAACCAGATTTATTCGAGACATTCAGACAGTTGCTTCACTGCACTTGGTACAATTTTCGCAATATTTATAACGCGCTAAATGTCAAATTTACTGTTGAGCACCCACTGGTAGATGGCGAAGTGGAAATATGAAATTAAAATAAATTATTGCTCGATGAAGAATCGACATCGTGTCGAAACGGTTAAGGAATCTGCATTGTAAGCAGCTCAAGTATTAACACATCGTACCTAGCTGCCAAATTGTAGTTCGTATTCTTCTGCTTAATGTGCTGTCTCTTTGCGAAGGTTGGCAATTATTAGGGCGATTTCAACTCTTGAGACCGCTGCTCTAAATAGTGCTCTTGCGCTCTTCCCGAACCATTAGCGCAAGTTTTTCTGCCATGATATCCTTCTGCGGCTAGGCCTCCTTCTACCTGCCACTTTCCTCTGTATGATAAGTTGAAGGAGTTAATATTTCCTGGTGTTACGCATCACGTGCCCAAAATACTCCAATTTCCTCTTCTTAATGGTTGTAAGTATCTCTGTGACCTTCCCCATTCTTTGTAACACAGTGCTATTTCGTACGCAGTCTCTCCAAGAAATTTTTAGCATACGTCTGTACACCCACATCTCGAACGCTTCCAGTTTTTTAAACATGGCTTCTGTCAGCGTCCAAGCTTCTACACCATAAAGAAGTACAGATATAGCACCGCGCTATGCGTGTTCAGAGAGAGATGCTTAGGTTCCGGTCACAAAGAACTTTTTTCATTATTGAAAAGGCGTTGCGAGCTTGCTCTATTCTACATCTTATTTCAAGGCTGTGATCTCCTGTGTCGTCAACCAGACGACAAAACTCGTATAGACGAGTTCATATGGCACAAGAGAGAAAAACGTCATTACGTGTACGTCACGCGCATGCGGCCTAGGCTAGGCCTAGGCTATACTACGCGATACTACCATGGTAGCTAGGAGTATAATATACTACCAACGCTTCAATTTTGTTTTGAGATCTCTCATAATTATAATGAGAACTTTAAACTTATTAACCGACTTCCAAAAACGGAAGAGGTTCTCAATTTGTCGAAATCTTTTTTTTAAGTATGTTCCCCGATTACTCGAAGACGCCTGGACCAATTTGGAATATTCTTTTTTTCTTTGAAAGGGTGTACTTCCCAAGTGGTCCCATTGTCATCAGGTTCTGATGATGGCATTCTAGAGATATTGAGAGAGCTCTTCAAATTCTATAGGTACAATTGATATACTTTAGTGGCGTTTGAAGTAGGTTTTTTAAAAATAATTTTTACCTTTAAATCATTACTTTACGTAAGTTTATTGAGCAGATTGACGATAAAAGGCCGATCAAACACGTACTACACAGAACTCGAAAACTATATCACCATGTACCGTAATCCAACTCCACTAGGGTAAAAAGAAGCGGCCTGTAAAAGTTGACTCACTTTTATTGACACACTTTAGCAGATAAACACGATTGCATCAAGAAGTCGTACAGTGACCGGTGCAACGAAAACGAGAGTGCATTCACAAGGAAAGTGAGCGATCACCGGCGTCCCCACAACGAGGTCAATGCTACTCGCACTAGAGTCGTAACGAAAGTGAATCGACCTGGAGCATCATTTTGTAACGTCACTTTTAATAATAGTAATGGTGTTCTTCTGACCGAGTTTAAACTCGGCACTGATATCATTTAGATAAGCCGACATTGCAGATATTATAGAAGTAAATTGTGTGCAAAAACACACGTGTAGCCTGCAATGTGATGGTAAAGCTGAAAAGGTTTAGATTTAAATTTTTGATACTTTTTTTTGACCGTTTTTTTATAAATATTCTTTCTCAGTAGAAAACTACTCGCCCTTGGATATCAACAAATTACAAACAACTTCAGTCAATAACCTCCTATTTTAATCAATTAACGAAAGAATTTTAAGCATCCAGTAGGTGAAGTTCAACCTTGTTCAGCACATAGACATTGTGCTAACTGCTAAGTTCATATAACAAAGGTTCAAGCAAATCCTCAAAACGTAAACATGGTTTTACCCACGGCTCTTGATCTTGCCAAAGAGCCCTTGGATCTTTATCTATTACAACTGACGATTGGTGGTTAATTAGCCATCATTACTTTTATCTTATCAACGTAATGTTTAACACTACGTGAAACTTCCGCCAATATAACTTGACAATTGTTTGAAAGGTATACAATGTGCATATTTAAATCAAGACAAAAATACAATAGCTATGACGAATATTAAGTTTCCAAGTTTTTTGCTGGTTCTTCTCGGTCGGAACGGCCTTCCGAACCAATGGTTCACATGACGATTCGAAAGTGCTTTGTAAAAGTTCGTTTGAATAAAAATCGTTTTAACTCAATTCTATTCTTTTAGGACGGAACCTGTGTCTACTTCTTCTAATATATTTTCTTGTCTTGTAATGCTTATACATAAAAAATAAAAATAAATAACTTCGAAATGAAAAACTTAAGTAAAGGTCTGAGGTGAAAATCCTTGAGGAGAGAACCCCAAAGGTCTTTCATTGGGGTGGAAAACTACAAGTGTGGTCAAGCCTTACGAGGAAAGCCTCGGTTAAAAGCGAGTCTCTTAGTATAAAAAGAGAGTGCCCTCTATGATTCATACGTGGTATTCACACGGGAAACTGAGTAGTGACCGTCAGAGTAAGTCATACAATATGTGAAAGCCTCTTTACGTGCTAGTTCAACCGTTAGCCGCCATACACTTTAGCAGCACTTATGCCAGTACTAGTTGCTGCCTCCGCCTTTATTTTGAGTGGAATTCAGTTTTTTGAAAATTTTGTGGGAACTTTTTGTGGGATCTTCAAACTTATTCCAGAATGTACTCACATGTTTACAGCAACTTAACTTACCTGAAACAAAAATAAAATAATTAATTATAGAAAAAGTATAATATGTATGGCTCTACCTAATACTATGAACTCATTTATAGAATTTGAAAAATTCACAAGGGCAAGAAAAATGTGAAGAATATGCTTTCTTTTTCTTTTTTAAATATATAGCGCTTGACTGTCATCTCACCTGATGGTAAGTGAAGATGCAGCCTAAGATGTTGCACGCCTGCCTAGAGCCTATTCACTCTTGATTTAAAGTCATCCACATTATAGTTGGAAAAAGGGAAGCCGGAGGGGCATTCCAAATTTTTGCGGTGCGTATTAGGAACGAGGAAGCAAAGCGCTTGGTGCGAGATCGTGGAATTTCGACCACGTAGCGGTCAAATTCGTACGATGCCTTCATCCTTCCTTAGAGTGTGAGTAGAATGGCTATTTTGTGGGTGCCTGTACCTGTATTACAAAAGTACTACGACAGAGATTATCGAGTGTGCATTCGCTGTCGCGCTCTGATTCCTTCAGCGCCTCTGAGCGCCTCGCTCAATACGTCTACTTGTGTATTACTATTAAAGTGTTACACTCAAAGTAGTAGTTAAGCTATGATACTTCTAAATATTACGTAAGTGTTGTTTATTTTGTAAACAGCCAAAAGGCCAAGGCTTATAATCTTTTTTTCTTAACTGGTAAGCAAGTAAGAGAAGATAGTTTACCTATAAAGATAATAATTTATTAATCTAAATAAACGAAGTTTTTTTGGTGTACTAACCAATCCTGCATTCAAATTTTGCAGAGAAATTAATACTTGTCTACTAGATCAATACATAATCGTAGGTATATAATCTGATTTAAAAAATTATTTTCAAAAAACCGACTTCAACAGAAAATCGTGTAGGAAAAGATTTTTTGAACTGTGTTCAAAAATATTCGTTATTTAATTTTACTTGACAAAATAGTGACAAAAAGATTAGAGACGCGAGATCCAGTTCGTGGTTAGAATTTAGTTATTCGAATGTATGTTCATACTTTATCCAATGATCAGTGTTCAATCTCCTAAACTTTCTTAATCCAAAGGTTACCTTGCAGAGATTGCTACCAAGCGATAAGGCCGCCTTTTGTATTATGTAGGTAGGTACACCTCTTTCATTTTGTTTCTTTTATCTATATCAGTATTTAAAATTATCAGGTATACAAATAAAGAGATATTTTTTTTTGATCTGTCAAGTTACTTAGTTTAGAATTTATTTTCAACCTCTCACATTGCACTGGTTTTACTCGAATAACTAAATAATTGCTAACGTTAATTGTAATTACGTGTTATGTGTAATAACTACAGATAAGTTAAAATTGTCTGCTATTAAGCAAACTATACCATGGAACGACCTGAATAATTTAAAAATTAAAATATGATACATAGCTAACTATTAATTAACTAAGTGAAGTCTCCAAATCTACTTGGGTGAATTTGCACATTTTGTCTGTCTGAGTGTTTGTCAGATCCTTTAAGAGAGGGTTCAAATCATGTTCAAATTCACAAAAGGATAAAAAATATCAATAAAACTGGTCAAGTGGTATTTGGGCTTTCAATTAAAAATGAGGAAATACGTATTTCAAGGTTTTTTTTTTCATGAGATAAATAGGGGATGAAAGTTTGTATGAAAGTCCGTCATTTTTCAAGTTATATGTATGAAAATCGGTATTTTGCCTTTCGATTAAAAATAAATGAAGAAGTAGATACGTGTGCCATAATTTTTGAAAATTCCACACCAAAACCTAATTCCGCGCGGACGAAGTCGCAGGTGCCCTTTTTTTTAATATATGGACTAGCGCTTGACTGCGATCTCACCTGATGGTTAGTGAAGATGCAGCCCTTTAGTTAAAGGCATAAAAAAACGCTGCAGTGGCGCCAATACGATGATGACGTCGTACGGAAAGTGATAGAATAGATAATGGTGCTAATTCCCTGGTACACAATCTGCCTTCCGATTTCTAAAAGACTGTGACAATCGGTCTTTGAGTTACGCGAAAGGTGATCTTTTTCCCTATCTATTATTGTCTAGGTTTCGTAATTCTATCATTTATAATCTCAATGGCCCAAGGGCTAAATAATGGGCTAAATCCCCTTCCGTTGCAATATTGTCGTACCCATTCTTAACACAAGCTTTACGTTTATTTGGATTTTGGAGGGGACAGAGTAATATTAGTCAAATTCAGTTGTCTTATAAATATAGTTACTGAGATACAGAGACTACATGCAGTTACCTGCTTTTTGTTTTCTTAATTTTCCAATAGGTACTTAAATAACTGCGGAAAACTTAATTAAACACTTTATACAAACCTTAAAAACTTTACATTAATCTTCTACTAAACGATTAAACTGTAGATTTCCTACGGACATGACTTCCCACGTTTTTGATCTTAACTTAAAATTAGACTTTTTTTAGAAAGAAAGAAAGAAAAAGTATTTACCTATTTGAGACACACGCATGACACAGTAAAAGTCAGACAGACGTATTTTACACAAAACAAAAAAAAAATATGTGTGAGCTCCAGTTAGAAAATGCTTGCTTATATTTTTCTTCACTTTTCGGCCTTTTACTAGTACCTAATCGGACAATAGACAGCAGTAATCGTAGATTTCCTACGGACCCAGAGATATTTCCCACGTTTTTGATCTCAACTTAAAATTCGTTTTTTTTTTCACTTTTCGGCCTTTTAGTAATTGGAAGACAGCAATCTCTAAACTAATCTGACGTACCTATCTAAAAATAGTATAAGGTACCCTTTTCACAATGCCTTGCGGAAAAGCCGGCATTACGTAGATGTGTCAGTTTAGATAAGAGATTGTATGAAACTGACCACCACTGGCTATATAACCAAAGTTATCTACACCCTTCGATGCACTATATTTTTAAATTATATTTACATAGACTGCGATCACATCTGATAGTAAGTGATGATGCAGCCTCTGATAGAGCGCGCTTGTCAATACCTACCTATTCACTCTTGTTCAAACTGAGCACAAGTCTCCTCTCAATTGAGAAGAATGCGAAGAGAAAAGAAGATTGGCAGACTCCACACACCTGTGAGAACATTATGGAGAACTTTCAAGTATGCAGGTTTCCTCGTGATAGTTTCCTTCACTGTTGAAGCATGTGATATATTTTTCGCTTAAAACGCATATCGTAAAGCCGAATTTACACTGCGAAATTAGTTGTATGAAATTAGTTTCATGAAAACAATTTCACGCCACTAATTTCGCAGTGAAAATTCGGCTTAACTCTGAAATTTCAGAGATGCGTACCGGATCGAACCCCGAACACCCGAAAAGGAGGCCGAAGTCACCACTGAGTCGTGACCGCTCCTAATCGATATAATTAAACCAGCAACAACAAAGCAGGTAAAGCGTAAAACAAAGTACAATAACAATCAATCATGAAAACTCGGTAACTGCGCAGCAACCGGAAATATTAACATACTTATGGCAAATCAATCAAATCCAATCTCATCGAGCGTCCTAAATACTGATGTACCTAATTAACTTATACTTTATTTAATAATAACTGGATTTATATAATCTTCTTCCTCAACTAATAGACATCCACTGCTGGGCATAAGTCTCTTGCATGGACCTCTACAGGCCTCGGTCCTGCGCCGCCTGAATCCAGCTGCTCCCTGCGACCCGCTTGATGTCGTCGGTCCACCTAGTGGGGGGTCTGCCAACACTGCGCTTCCCGGTGCGGGGTCGCCACTCCAGCACCTTGGGACCCCATCGACCATCAGCTCTTCGAACTATGCTATTTATTCTATATTCTATTTATATAATATGCCAGCTTAAATTAGATTAATTTTATATATATATTTATTTCTACTTCGACGTCCTATGTTTGTCTCCAGAATAAAGCTGTCTCTGTATCGACTACGGCCAAAGCCTCCCGGTAGGGTGCTACCGTCAGAGACGTGCCGCCAAGTGATTTAGCGTTCCGGCACGATGTCGTGTAGAAACCGATTCGGGGTAGGTATGGATTGAATGTACACTGCCAACACACTACCAAGTTAACCTGCTACCACCTTAGACTGCATCGTCACATACCATCAGGTGAAATCGCAGTCAAGAACTATCTTGTCATCGAGTAAAAAAAATCCTACTTATAATATTATAAATGCGAAAGTTTGTATGTATGGATGTTTGTTACTCAATCTCGTCGCAACAACTGAACCGATTTGGCTGAAATTTGGCTCAAAGATAGATTGTAGTCTGGAATAACATATAGTCTACTTTTTAACCCGGGAAATAAGAAAGTTCGCGCGGAAATAAAAAAAACCTTAACGCGAACGAAGTTGCGGGTATCATCTAGTATTTGAATGAAAAACTTTTCTATTGTATTCAATTGTAAGTACTATCAATTATGTTTTACTCTTCCTTGTGTTAAGTGTACTTGTAACTGGTTTACAATATTATGCAAATATTATTATTGCGGCCGTTTTAATATCTTATCGCGAGAGTTACGTCATTTTAAGTTAAGCAAAGAGCAAGCCACCGCTCGCTGCACTGCATCAAAGTTGCATTGATATAATTTAATGAGTAGGTATCAAAAAATAATACAAAAATTAATTTATTTAACTAACCCCGATCATTTAACTTATACTTAACTAGCTTTTACCTGTGGCTTCGCTTACGGTAAGTTCGATTTTTCAAATCCCTGTTTTACCCTTAGATTATAGAAGAAATTTTACCCCCTAAGTAAATTGAATTTTCAAAAATCCTTTCTTAGCGGATGTAAGCCCAGGCCGATCCGTATAGTGGTTTGAGCTGTGCGTTGACAGATTAGTTAGTCAGTTACCTTTACTTTTTATAAGATGTAGGTACCTATATTAAGTAACAGTTGATGCTCGCGACTTTGTCTGCGTGAATTTGATTTTTAATAATCCCGTGAAAACTCCTTGATTTTCCGGGATAAAAAGTAGCTTATGTCACTCTCCATACTCTTTCTCTATACTCATGCCAAAAATCATATCGATCTATTGCGGCGTGATTGAAGGACAAACCAACAAACAAACACACTTTCGCATTAATATTAAGTAAGGAATAATTGTTTTATATTTTTATCTATCCATTTTGGAGGTACGAGGACGTAGTCATGTACAAACGAATATTTAGGTTTCAGAAAAATATGTAAGTAAACTTCCATTTGCGTGAGAAGCTATAATAAAAATTCTTTTCAAAAAACCGACTTCAAACGCCACTATAAAGTATAAAAATAATTTTATTTTGTACACGTTTGTTGAAGTCGGGCGGCTTAAATAGAAACGATGAAACCGATACGCGATGCTCGCCCGATTTCAATAAACGTGTCTCTTATATGTCACCATAAGGTAAGCGTCGCAAATCGATTTCATCGTTTCTAGTTAAGCCCGCCCGACTTCAACAAACGTGTACAAAATAAAATTATTTTTATACTTTATAGTGGCGTTTGAAGTCGGTTTTTTGAAAAGAATTTTTATTTTAAGCTTTTTAGTGTAGCTTGTTCCTGCTCTCTTTCTCCCCTTCCTCCAACGCTACGGCACTAATGTAGTTCTACACTTGGTACCTACAGTATTTATTAACAATACACAAGAGCTAGGACTAGGAGCTCCATGATGTAGTCCATGTTTGGTACCAACAATATTATTTCGAAAGCATCAGTTCGCAATTCCTCCAACTCTGCAGCATCAGGATTGAGGAGCTAGAACCTTGAGCATTATGATGAAGTATATGCTCGGTACCAACAATATCAATTCGTAAACGACAGCTCCAAAATTCTCATAGTTTAGGTAGGCAGTACCCCTGCAGCAACAGTATTGAAGAGCTAGGACCTTGAGTTCCACGATGTAGAATATGCTTGATACTAACAATATCAATTCGCAAGCGAAAGTTCCTAAATCCTCATAGTTTAAGTGGGCAGTACCCTGTAGCATCAGGATTCAGGAGCTAGAACCTAGCCCTCGATGATGTAGTATATGCTTATTACATACAATAACAATTCATGATTAGCAATTCCTAAATCCCTATAATTTAAGTGGGCAGTACCCTACAGCATCAGGATTGAGGAGTAGGACCTGGAGATCTATGATCTAGTATATGCTTAGGCTAAGCATACCAATTCGTAAACGACGGTTCCTAAGGTCCCATAATTTAGGAGGGAAATACCCCTGCAGCATCAGGCTTGAGGAGTTGAAGGTAAAGATTTTTATGGGACCATTTCGCGAGCTTACTCTGTCGATTAAAAAAAAAATCTCGTGAATCGGTCCAGAAACCTCGGAGTAATCGGCGGGCATACATAGAAAAAAAAAAAAAAAAATATACCGGCCGAATTGATAACCTCCTCCTTTTTGGAAGTCGGTTAAAAATAGAATTATTTTTTATGCAGTAATTTTAGTTATCTAGGTCAATATTACTATGTAGAGTCGTGAAATGTAATTAAATTTCGATTAGTAACTATTATAACTAAAGAAGGAAGACTGTGGGAAAACATCGATAATAATCGAGGGAAACAAAGCCTCTATGTATCTAATTTTATCGACAAAAACTGGGAAGTACATCGATATTGCAAACGCGGGAGAAAAGACTGCTCTGTAGTCTGTACCAATTAAAATTATTATACCTTAAAGCATGGATCTTGATTGATAAAATAATATAAACGTAAAAATTCTTTTTACAAAATCTACTTCAACAAAGGATATCAATTGCTCCTATAAAATTTCAAGAGTTCCCTCGATTTCTCCAGGATCCCATCATCAGATCCTGCCCTGATGACAATGGAACCACCTGGAAAGTATACCCTTTCAAACAAAAAAGAATTTTCCAAATCGATCCAGGCGTCTTCGAGTAATCGGGGAACATACAAAAAAAATTTTAAAAAAAGATTCAGACGAATTGAGAACCTCCCCCCTTTTTGGAAGTCGTTTAAAAAACTTACGCTCCGAATTGAGAACCTCATTATTTTTTAGAAGTCGGTCAAAAATAATTAATTAAACAGTAGATACGGCATATATTATAATGTTTTAATTAAAACAAAGCCCATACAGACAGCGGTTGCAATACGTAAACTAAGATTAGATTTATAATGCATAACAAAGCACGTAATTGGGTTACCTAAGCGTATTGTTTAACATTTTACAAGTCGGGTAATTGTTAATTTCCGTCTGGAAGACTATAGTTATAAGATTAGAGTGAACAAGTTGAGTTTTACAAAATATCGACTTTTTTGCATATTCTATCGTTCTTCTTCTTCTTCTTTATCAACCGATAGACGTCCACTGCTGGACATAGGTCTCTTGCATGGACCTCCACAAGTTTCGGTCTTCCGCCGCCTGTATCCATTAATATTCTATTTATTCTATCGTTAGGCTCACTTTTTTTATTCTTACACCTTCAGTGCCAATTTCACTATCTCCCGAATATCATTTTACTGGTTTTGAGGCTCCGGAAGTTAATGTATTAAAAGAGAAATCTATACTTATAAGACTTGGGTTGAAAAGAGTTGACTGACTGACTGATCTATCAACGCACATTCCAAACCACTGGAGTTAGAAACTTGAATTTTTGACAGTAATTTTCTTTTATGACGGAAGCACCCACTAAGGAAGGAGTTTTTGAAATTTCCTCCGTAAGACGGTTAATTAGGGGGTAAAAATTTGTATAAAAGTCCGTCATTTAACAAGTTATATCGGTGAAACTTGGCATTTTGGCTTTCAATTAAAAATAAAGAATACATACATACATACACAAATGTTTCACAGTTTTTGTGGCAATTTTATCCCCTAAAGGGTTAAATAGGGTTGATTATAAATAAAGAGGAGCTTGTAACAAATAAGACGATCAGAGTAGTAGTAAAGGAAGTTTAAAGGCCACGCGCAGTTTGCTATTTTATGTTATTACTGTAAAGTGCACGATCTTAAGCTCATATTTGTATGTGCATTTACCGCGCGGAAGCAGTGACGTGTAGTGAGCTCTGACCTTTCAGCTTCCCCCTTTGCGTAAAAATTTTCATTAACAATTTACTACTATCTCAATTGTTGCGATTGGATGAATTATTTAGCCTTAATAGCCTAAAGGTTAAAGTTGCGGACTGAAAACTGTAGAGTCAACGATTCGAACCCCACCCGTTCCACTATTGTCGTATCTTCAAGCTTTTCGCTTATTTAGATGGCAGAGGAAAATATTAGTCAACTTCAGCTTGAATAAAAAAAGCGATATTTTTGCTGCTCTAATGAATTTTAGCCAATAGAGTGAGAGTGAACTACTACTTTTACACTCCAATATTTTTTTTATTTTAATGAGACAAGACCTTAAATCCCATATATTTGAATGCGCGTTTTTTAACATGATCTGTAATGTGTATGTGAGCTACAACCCTAAGCCGTTCATGTATCAGAAAAGAGGTCGAAAAATCTATGCAAGGGCAAAGAAAGCGTTCAATAATTGAAATCGGAAACTTTTAAAATATTAGGCAATATGTTATAAGCGATTAGTATCATAGTATTTTGTTCCACGCAATTTATGGTCATAAACATAACGAACGCAATAGTCATTAGGAAATTGTCTTTGAGACTCAGTGGACAGTTTGTTGTTCTTGAGCAATGTTCCTATTGCTTCGAATATAAGAAATCGGCATACATTCGTAAGAGAGGTACCGCTGACGATCGATAGTAGATACCTAATTAATAATCCGATTAATTCCAGAGAAAAATTTTAATTATTTCAGAATTCAGAATTGCAGGCAGAATTCTACGACTCTGTAACATTCCTACTAGATGATGTTATAAATGGGAAAGTATGTCTCATTGTAACATTTTTGTTACAGAATGGTAACAAAAATGTTACAGAATGGTATCCAAGAGAGGGAAAGAGAAGAAGGGGTGGACCATTCCGAAGGTGAGAAGATGATTTGAGGGCATCAGCAGTAATTCTGTGGAAGCGAAAACCCCAAAAACGAGAAGCATGGAAAAGCGTGAGGGAGGCCTGTGCTAGAAAGCAAGTCAATTAATTAATTACTGGTGTCTTCATAAAGCTAAAAAATAATAATAGTGTAAATATATTAGATATAAGTTTAAAAATTGTAAAGAAAAAAAAATTGTCATTAAAGGCTTATCTTATCTTATGTTTACCTACTTGTTGGAATGTTTGTATGTTGGCTTGGTTTTCAATCACACAGCAACGTAGCAACGACTTGCTGTGATTCTTTATTGACAATCGGTAGAGTGATATATCATATAGATCACATTTTATCTCGGAAAAAGACTTTTCAAAACCTAACTCACGTCGACAAAATCGCAAGCAAAAGAACATTGAATGAGTGACGTACTAATTTGCACAGATGAAGTGATAAAGAGATTTTCCGAGCGCGGAATCCCATTAGAGCTTTTTATTAGCATTTTCCGAGCTTAAGTCAGAAAAAAAGAACAAATGTGCTACTCTATCAAGCAGTACAACGCTTAGAGTTTGTTCTATTGAACATTGAAGCCTGTTGACATGGAAAAATAGGATATAGCAACACAAAAAACAAAATACGTATTCTTTGTTGTTGTTTAAGAAACACTCAATTTGTGTCGTAAATTCAAATATAATGACGCTCGGACGTAACTAAAACAATAGTGTCATCAACTATCAACAATTGTGTGTAAAAATAATGATAGGATATAATGAATGATATACTACGAAATATCGTGGAAATAAACTTCACCACTTAAAACTTAACTTGAAAGAGGTTATGGGGTAAAGGAGGTTTACCCTTTTACCCCACAACCTCTTTCAAGTTAGTGGGAGTTTCATCTTAGATCATTGTCATTGATACCTTTAGTGAGATAGTTAAACGCTTAAATAGAACTTGCAATGTGCTAAATCGTATTAATTAATTGGAATTTTTTATTGAAAAGGATGTATGGATGGATGTTTTTTGATATTCAATTACGCCGCAACGACTGAGCCGATTTGGCTGAAATTTGGCACGGTTATAGATCATAGTCTGGAATAACACATAGGCTATTTTTTCCCGGAAAATAAAAAAATTCCCTCGGGAATTGAAAAACCTCAATTGAGACAAACGAACTGGCGGGATCAACTAATTTAATAATAGTTTCCCATATTTGCTATCCCTTTATATGATTTTCCTTTATTATAGCTGTTTCTTATACCATTTTTATTGTTATTCAGAATCTCTTTGATGAAGTAATTCTTTGTTTTTAAAAAGGAGATTACCTAATCTTATTCAAATAAAGCACTTACGTTTATTCTAATAAAACAATTTGGTTAAGAAACAAAAGTAACAGCCAAAGTAGATCAAACGCAACTAGAATCTCGATAACGACTTAAGATTCTAATCTCTGACTCACCGCTCGCATAGATTGCCTAAACCACACTATCAATCGTCAAAACTACTTACTTCCTGTAAGTAAGTCAAAGGCTTGAACTAAGTTGTTATTCTAATGTTATATATATAATATTATCA
This sequence comes from Hipparchia sbordonii, assembly GCA_038048805.1. Taxonomy (NCBI): domain Eukaryota; kingdom Metazoa; phylum Arthropoda; class Insecta; order Lepidoptera; family Nymphalidae; genus Hipparchia; species Hipparchia sbordonii. The sequence goes on along the minus strand of CM076104.1, from coordinate 13,867,673 downwards.
TTATTTGTTTTTTATTAAAATTACAATTACTCTTACGCTGAAATCTTCGATTTAGTGATCATTTTTAAAATAAGTTTTATTTATCACGTGTAGACTAACCTGAGACTAACGGATAATGACTAGCTATTGTTCAATCGCTTATATAATTTTTGACACTATCAACTAACTGCAAAAATTTAAATTTTGCTGTATCAAATACAACTCTACTTTAAAAAGAATTTAAATCTTTACACTTCATAACACTTAAAGTAAAAAATAAATAAGTTATACGTAGGGATTACTGTAGGACGCTCCATGAGTTTAGGAACGTCGTTGGACTGGGATATCACCTGTGCAGTCACCCCAACTGCCGTCCCACATATAGGCGACCTTTATGAGACGTGCCCAAAGGCTTCGAACGTTAAATAGGCCAAGGGTCGCAAGTATGAAAACCTTTATGGTAGCTTCATATTTGTGCTTTTTTAGGTGGAGACCTAATGGCTTCATATTTGTGCTTTTTGAGGTGGAGACCGTGTGGCTTCATATTTGTGATTTTTGAGGTGGAGACCGTATGCCTTTATATTTGTGCTTTTTGAGGTGGAGAAAATATGGCTCCGTATTTGTGCTTTTTGAGGTGGAGAAAATATGGCTTCATATTTGTGCTTTTTGAGGTGGAGACCGTGTGGTTTCATATTTGTGCTTTTTGAGGTGGAGATAGTTTGTGTTTATTGGGATCGTGTGGCTCTTCTATAAGAGCATTTGAAAAAGCTCATTGAATCTATCGAGGATACAAGAACTAGCAGCTACCTTAGCTATAGAATTAGTTTGACCATCCAAAGGTTCGATTCTGCCAGCATTTTGGGTATCAGTGCATTTTGGGTGACATCAATGTGGTTTTATTAGTTTTAATTTTAGAAGTAGTAATTTATTCATTAGGATTTTAGTTTATATTATAAAATAGGTATGTGATTGTTATTTAGGTATTTTTTAACATTATGATGATACTAGATAACATCCGCGACTTCATTCGCGTGGATAAAGCCTTTTAGTTTTCGCGGGAACTCTTTCATTTTCCGGGATTTTAAAATATTATTTTATAAATAATGTGCTGAACATACCTAGGTAGTTCTCGCACGCTTCTCGCGAGTCACCAACTACATCAACTATTAATTGCACACGACATGCATCTAGTAATGATATACCTACTCACTCACTAGTGGGCGGTGACCTGTAACCAAACTTGTATTACCATATTTTATTTCAAAACCTCGATGCTTGGAGTTTATGTCACTTTCAAGCCACTTGTCTTAACGAATCATTACATCGAAAAGTTTTTTAATTATTAAAAGATATTTCTTAACCCCTTTATAGTTACAGTTAGGTCGCTTTTTGCACTCATTCGTATTCGATTCATATAATCGATTCTTATTTGTAAAAATACGATTCAAAGTGGCCGTCATATATAATTTACACTTATTGCATGTGTGTGTAAAGTGCTTTGTGCGAGTGCATTTTCGAAAATCCTACTAATATTATAAATGCGAAAGTTTGCATGTATGGATGGATGGATGGATGGATGTATGTTACTCAATAGAATAGAATAGAATATAAATATTTTTTATTCAAATGAACTTTTACAAGTTCTTTTGAATCGTTAATGAATCTACACTGCAGCGACTGAACCGATTTGTCTTTATCACAGAAATATACAGGCTAGACATAATAGACTTCTTATCCCTGAAAATACGTGAGGTCCCGCGGAAATTAATAAACCTCAATCCACGCGAACGAAGACGCGGGCATCAGTTAGTAATTAATAAATACTCGTATCAACACTCTGACAGTCAAAAGGCAGGCGCAGCAACCTACCAAATCTAGTGATGCATCTAGTTATTAGAAATAAGTTACTCCAGTAAGAGTTTGTAGGCGAGCTGTTTTTAAATTATTTTACACTCATATTACCAAGTAATTACCTACCTCTATTCTGAATAAATGAAGTTCAAGTAATCAACGTATAGTTACGTGGCTGCCGCCAAGCAATGCATCCATATACCTACCAGGGAAACAATACTTTAATGTACTGATTGATAGCCTATACTTATCATATTTTTAACATTTACTTCCGATTTTTCTAGTAGGCAGTTTAATGTTAATCTTATGCTAATCAATGACATAACAAAACATTTTAGAAGTCAATTTGTTGAATGATTCTTCCAAAACATATATAAAAAGGTCAATTTTAACATATAAACACATTTAATTTATTCGTGATTTTGAATTTGTAATAAAACGTTTGGTCAATGACTATCTATCAGCCTCAATATACTGAACACTTTTCATTAACATTAATAGCACGAGTGTTGCCTGAAATTTTCTTAGTGGTGCTTTTTGGGGTTCCGTATCCAAAGGGTGACAACGGAACCCTATTATTAAGCTGCCGCTTCGTCCGTCCGTCCGTCCGTCCGTCTGTCTGTCTGTCACTGGGATGTATCTCAGCCTGACTCCACTCATTGGATTTGCAAGCGTCTTTGAATTTTATGTAAATTTTATAGTATTTTGGCGAGAGCGCCTCAGCGAGTTAATGGCAAATATTATATAATATACCTAATTAAAATTATGATTTAAGAAATTTTTAAAATATTAAAAAAATTCCATCATGCGTAGTCTACGAGCGAGAATGTACTTTAAATTAATTTATTCAAGCGCACGCGTATACTGACAGGGTCAGTAGTACACAGTTTCAATTATATTTTTCTCATCAGGTGTAGTCTATTTTGATGACGTACGCAAGAATCCCCACGGATCCCTAAATATTTTTATTGTGAAAATATGCAGTCTTAAAACTTTGAGCAACACTTTTTTTTAAATACAAGCTTTGACCCAAATATGATATTGAATCGGTCAAAGCTGTCATGGTTGGGACCTACCTACTTATTAAACATTTATTATAATAAATAATAATTTTTATAAAAAAATCTCGCGCGAACTCTCTTATTTTCCGAGATAAAAGGTTCCCTATTCCAGTCTATAATCTATGTGTGTTTCAGCCAAATCAGTTCAGGTGTCGCAGCGTGACTGAGTAACAAACATACATCAAAACTTTCGCATTTATAATATTAATAGGATTCTTCTTTGTATTTTTTTTTGTTGTTAATATTTATTATTTAATTTAACGTATGCATTTTACAATTTATTTTGTACAGTTTTCATTTTCTGGGAATTGCTGCTCTAGTGATTTGACAACTCCATTAAAATACTACCACGTGTAGCGGTTTAAGATAAACATAAGTGAATCATCGACAACTTCCTTACTTCCTTAATAAATTTATCAATGCGAAAGTGTGTTTGTTTGTTGGTTTGTCCTTCAGTCATAGAGCAACAAGCAACTTAATATTTATTCGTAGCAAGCAACGGATCGATGTGGTTATTTTTATCCCGGTAAACAGAGGTTTTTAAAAACAAAGTCGCAGGTAAAAACTAGTAAATATATTCTCTATTTGATAACGCAACCGATGTTTCTATCTAACGTATCTATTTATAATATAATCTTGGCATTTTTTGCTATATGTTGACTTATATCCAATGTATCGGACATAAGTGGGCATTTCATTTATAAGACATTATCATAATGTCTGAGTACAAAAAGTGGCATCGTAATACCTGATGTTGACAGATTGATGGTCGATAAAAATAATATCGTAGTTAAAGTAGGTAGGTATATGACTCATAGAATTATAGGCTTATGGTTTTTGTTTACTAGGCATTTGAAGTGTCTACATCATAAAATTCGTACTATGATAACAATTTTACTTGTTTTATCGGTTTGTATTATGCATATTGAAGTTGGCAAGCAAGACTCATCTGGTTAATTTTTAGGCTAGTTTTAAGAGAGGATCTTTTTAAAAAGGGTTCATGTTAGTTTGTCTGTTTACTTGATTATTTTGACCGTGATTTTGCATTTAGATTATTATTAGATGCTTTAGAAATCATTTTTCTTTGCGTATTTACTTAATATTACAATAATCACGCTACCATCCTAAAGACAAAGCTAAACAAATAAAAACAAAAGAAATTAAGCAATGTAATTAACGAACCAAAATAATTTGACCATCTTAGATGAAAAAAAAAATGTAACGATTTACACACACATGTAGGAGTGCGTAGTGTGGTTGTATGAGTGAAAGTATTTGCCTCAGTGATCGACGAAACAACTTACTCCCAGTATAAAACCACGGGGCCCGGCTCTCACGGCACACTCCTTCACAGCCTTCGCTGATCACCAAACCAGCGACATGAGGCTATTGGTTAGTAATAACAAACAAAATAATAACAAAAACAAAATCAATTAAAAAATTTGCATACATGTAATTTCATCTCCAATTAAAATAATATGCAACTTTTTCTTAGAGAACAATCATGAATGTATAAAATCGAAACGATTTCTCAATCACAAGAGAATTAAGTCAAAGAGAATGCTTTAAAATATAAAATATTGCGCAATCCGATATGACTGTATATTTTTTAAATTTTTATCTATGCAGTCGTAATTTGTGTTACGAAACGATCGGTCATGTAACAATTGTTTGTTTTCAGAGATCTTCCTTCATCCTGGCCGTGGCTATAAGCCTGGCCACGGCAGAGGACAAGGCTGAAAAAGACACCAAGGCTGAACCCGCACCGGTAGAAGCAAACAAAAAACAGGACAAGCGAGGACTCTCCGAGTTCTACGGTGACCATGGCGGTTACGGCGACGGCGGCTACGGAGACGGCGGCGGTGGATATGGCGACAGCAGTGGTGGAGACATCGGTGGCTACGAGGGAGGCCTGAGCGAGGGCTACGGCGGCGACCACCACGAGCACCACGAGAAAACCATCACTGTGATTAAGAAAGTAGCCGTCCCGTATCCGGTAGAGAAACACATCCCGTACCCCGTGGAGAAACGCGTCCCGTACCCAGTGAAAGTGCACGTACCGCAACCGTATCCAGTCGTGAAAACAGTTCACTTCCCGGTCAAGGAAACCATCAAAGTGCCCGAGTACATCCCCCAGCCGTACCCAGTGACCAAACATGTACCGGTACCGGTCAAAGTGCACGTTGACAGGCCCTACCCGGTCAAGGTTTACGAGAAAGTCCCTTACCCAGTGGAGAAGCACATCCCAGTGCCGGTGAAAGTACACGTGCCTCACCCGTACCCAGTAGAAAAGAAAGTACTTTTCCCAGTCAAGGTTCCAGTCAAGGTACACGTGCCTTACCCGGTAGAGAAGACCGTCCACTACCCTGTCAAAGTGCCAGTGGACCACCCTAGGCCCGTCCATGTAGAGAAACCAGTCCCCGTACCAGTTGAGAAGCCAGTGCCTTACCCAGTAGAGAAGCCTGTGCCCTACCCCGTGAAGGTGCATGTTGATAACCCAGTGCCAGTTCATGTGGAGAAACCAGTGCCCTACCCCGTCAAAGTACCAGTGCCTGCGCCTTATCCCGTGGAGAAGGTCATTCCATACAAAGTGGAGAAGAAGGTTCCTATCCCCGTGCACATCCCAGTAGACAGGCCTTACCCTGTACACATCGAGAAGCACGTGCCTTATAAAGTAGAAAAACACGTGCCTTATCCAGTCAAGATCCCAGTTCCTCACATCGTTCACTTAGAGAACCACGGAGGTGAAAGTCTGGAGGGAGGCCACGGAGGTAGTAGCTATGGAGGAAGCAGCTATGGAGGAAGCAGCTACGGAGGAAGCAGCTACGGAGACGGAGGAAGCAGTTATGGAGGCAGCAGCTACGGAGGAGGTTACGGCGGAGGTCACCTTGATGGCTCCGAAGACAGCGGCGACTTCCATCATTAAGGACTGATCTCTTTGTTTTTTTTTTGTAGATAGCTTTAAATGTTGATTTGTGTTTAGAAAATTTATTAAGTACTTAATTATTATTTTATTTTAATTTTAACACATGACTGGATATGTAAATATACTACCGAAAGTATTATAATAAACAATCTCGAAATGTTTCTTTGAAAATTTTTATTACTGTTTCAAACCTACCTTTGAGGCTATAACAACATTACAGCCCTACTTTTAAAAGATCTATAAGTATAGTTTTTAATTAAAATACTTATATGTATCGCATACTCAGATATTAATTAGCATTAATATATAAAATAAATTGGCAGGTCCATTGTAATGCATAATCATAGGTGTAAATTGCAAAGTTGTTATTTATCCAACCACCAGAAATTACATAAGCGTTTACGTAACGCTTCATAAAGGTTGCTATTAATCCAACGTTGGAAGCACTTAAACAGGAATTACGTCCGTAATAAACTATATTAAGTAGACAGGAATCAATAGCACGGAAAAAGTAGATTGCAAAATATTGAACGTATTTCGTTCTTATTTTATTATTAAATCAGTGCAAACTAATGATGTCGAAATTACCAAGACGCTTTGTTTTCTCTGATGCCCTAATATCTTGCGCAAATATTTATACATACATATAATTGCTAATAATCCTGTAGAATTTTTAGTGTCCGTATGACTACTCACTGACATATAAAACTCAAATAAGTCGTTGTTAAAGTGTCGGTAAAAAAATGATAAAATTGTCAGTTCAAAAGATGAAAAAGTTACATCAAAATTTTATAGCGTTTTTGAAACTTTTGCATTGTTTTTATATGCAACAAAACTAAAACTAGAAGAATGTTGAATATGCATGTTGAAGGACTAAAGAATAGAGGAAGACTAACGAAAAGATGGATGACTACTGAGTGATGGATACTGAGTTGATGAATGACGGAAGCGAGTGAAGGAAAAAGGCGCGTTGTGCCGGCCCTACATATCGTAAGACAAGGCAAGGACAAGAAAAAGAAGAATGTGTGTAAAAAATAACGAAATCGTTCAGTATGAGAGCATTATGATTGGTTGCAAAAGGCAATAATCACTTCGGATCACTACTGCAGCGCAGTTACAACGTTAGTCAACTTTGCGTAATTTTTGAGACATGGACACGTTAATCGTTGCATTTAAATTGAAGTCTCGGTTTTTACGGCTATAGCATAAAAACAAAGGAATTAGAAACTCTCTCAATAAGCAGGTTTGTACCACTATATACGTAGGATTACATGACGTGTCTTAATGGACCATAATTGTTACGAAATCTCTATTGAGGTGTGTGACTCGGAAAACAAAGTAACCGTGTCTTAAGTGAATGTAGTCTACATAACTGTCGCATTACGACTTACCTCGAAAACACCCAAAAACTATGCATTTTTAGAAAAAACTTTTTTTTTTTTTTTCAAAAACTTTTTTTTTCATGAACTTTTTTATTCAGCAGGAATACAAGCGGAACAAAATCTTGTCTAATGACAAATTTTTTAAAAGATTTATGCCCAGTGGACATAGTTCAATTCGGAAACGACGACGATTTTTTTTTATTAAGCTTTTTTTATATATTAAGCTTGCGTCTGATGCAAGCTTAGTATGTTCAATAACCGATCTTTTCTTTTGGATTGAACCATATTATTATGTATGTAGGTATATGGCTTATGTAATTATTTATTGACACAGTGACTGTGTGGTCTTCTTACTTCCTCTGTACACTGATAAAATATAAATAGGCAGATAATTTTACGAACTTAAGTTAGTAGGTTTGTACCTAAGAGAAGAAGAGGAAGTTACAAAATAAAAAAATCAAAATTATTTATTTCTTGTAGGCCAACCTATGATATACTTTAAAAAAATACCATTGTCAGTATAAAATATAAAAATTTAGTACACTTTCACTATCAATGGTTAATTTTTTGTAATAGAACAATAACCTCCCATCTCCCATTCATAGGTTAAGGAAGCTACGATCAGCTGCCGTAATCTTCTCTATTTTTGACTTTTCGAATTTGAGCCATGGAAAACAATGAAAAGTTCCTAACTGAGAACTATCAAACCCGTATCTCATGTCAAAAAAAGCATTAAAGCTTCGATAGCCTCTGAGATAGAGAATAGCCTTACGGGTAAGACCCACTTGGGGTCGTTGAACTGTCACAGTTACATTATATTATGTTAGGACCTACCTTATATAGGGGATGTTGGCGGGTATGTGATACTTGGAGCCAGGGTCAAAGTCGAGCTCCGATCGAAGTACTGGCGGCTTGATTCCTCCATACTGCTCTCTGTGGACAAATACAATGTATGAATTTTGGTTTAGTTGTTAAGCAAGAGCACTCTGAATTGATTCTGAATAACCTATTACTTTTATGTATCTTCCAGTTAGATTCTTTCTAAACCTTGATTTTTCTTTCGACGACACTTGTCTATTTTTTTGACGAACTCCCTAGCGCAGTAGTGAGCGCTTATTACTGGGAGGTCTCGGGTTCGATTGCCAGCGGGGGCAATTTAGCATTAGAAATTAGGCATTTAGGCGCTACGTACCTAAAGAGACTCCTACTTAGGGGAGGATTATGAAAACGAGCATTAGCCAAATAAACGAAGTCACGTGTAATTATATATCTTTGTTTTTTCCATGTAATGTTTTCAACATAAGAGCGAATCAGGCCAATTAGTCAATAGCTCAAATAAGTTACATAATTATTTGAACACGAGTAGTAAAGTATTACACCGTTATTATGGATGCTGCAAGTGTACTCAAGATTAATAATATGTCGGATTTGAGTCATGAGCTAACGGCGGTTTGCATAATAACTACTCTATATAAATAAATAATCATTCCAATCCTACTAAAGACCGATCAAGATAGATACTTGTAAATTACCTGGATTTTATTAGTGACATACAAATCAAATCAGCGAAAAATCCGGCCCAAAAATAAAATTAAGAAATTTCGACTTCATTGGCATGGAGTTAGCTTTCCTGACAAATCCTGCGAGGATTTCATTTTTCCGGGATGAGAAAGAAGCCTTTGTTTCTCTTCAGATCCTCAACTATACTCATGCAAAAACTAAAGTCTATCTGTAGCCCTATTGCAGCGTGATTGGAAGATAAGAAAATAAACTTACAAACATACAAACTTTCGCATAATATAATATTAGTTAAGATACTATTTCGTGATCAAAAATTTGTAAAATAATTAATGTCAACATGTTAACATCATATTAAAATAAAACATCTAAATATTGCTTAGTTCATAAGGAAGGGTTAATTTGTTGCGATGTGAATAGAATAGAATAATTATTTATGTGCTTTCGAATCATCAAATGAATGTACCACTGGTTCGGAATGCCGTGCTGAATGCATTTTCTTAGGTATTTTTGAATGTAACAATTTTTTGTAGTAGTAATAGAAAACTTTATTGCACCAAGACATACTACATAGAGACAAGACAGAAGGCACAAGCAAGCAAGGCAAGGGCGGCGTTATCACTAAAGTTATCTTTTACAACAAATCTTCGCAAGGTTAATTAAAATCGCGATCGCCTATGACAAACGTCGATCTTTAAAGCTTTCAAACTGAATTTTCAAGTGTCAAGGCCGTATTTCGATCTACGATCGGTACAACGTACGCGTATGACTTTTATGAACCGGTGCTAATACTAACTACAGATTAATTATGTTATTTATTGCAAAGTAATTCTTCTATGAAACACGTGATGTTTATTTGTTCCATACATTCTTTTCGAGTGTAGATTAGTATATTGTATTTAGAAGAGCTTACTAATGCATGATTTTTTAAATCTATTTTATAGACTAGAGCATGACTCCTAAAGCTGCATCCGCACGCTTGGCAAACCTCGGCAAACCTTCACAAACGCAAACGTGCGGATAGAGCGTTTGCCATGGTTTGCCTAGGCTTGCAAGCGTTTGTGGCCGATCCATCGAGTGTCGGTCTTTTGATCGCAAACCAAAGGGAATTTGCCGCAAGCGCTTGCGTCTCCGTCCACACGTTTGCGCGCACTCAGTCTCGTTTGTGCACTGGCGGCGAGTAGACGTGTCATTGTATTACGATTTACGTATCGCACCTTTAGAAATCTTCATTTTGCGAGTGGGTAAAAACGTAAAATGAATGACTGGTCGACTGAAGACTTTTGAAGACGATTTGTTTATATAATTTAATTAATTAATTAGTTTTATATATTAATAATAATAAGTGGCGACTCCGCACCGGAAAATGGTATATAATGGTATGGTAATAGGTGGACCGACACCATCAGGCGACCCTCAGGGATCCACTGGGTACAGGTGGCGCAAGACCGAAGCCTGAGGAAGTCCATGCAATAAACAGTCCAGCAGTGGACGTCTATCGGTTGATAAAGAAAAAAAACAAAATATCTATTGAGTAGGTACATACTAGAATAGAGTAGAATATTTTTTTATTCAAATAAATAAACTAGGTAGGTACCAAGTGTTTTCGAACATACTACAAGCTACTACTACTAATCTATAATATTATACTAAAACTGTAACTGGACAAATTGTGCACATGAAATATGTTTTGAAAATTTTATAATTAAAATGTCCTCTAATGAGGACGCTTTACTATCAACTAGATGACGTCCGCGACTTCGTCCTCGCGGATTAAGGTTTTTTAATTCCCGCGGAAAGTCCTTAATTTTCCGGGCTAAAATGTAGGTATGAGCTATCGCTATTCCACATTTCATTCAAATCGATTCATTAGTTGTGGCTGAAAGAGTAACAAACATCCATCCATCCATCCATATTCCATTTTAGTAGGATTATTGATCGATACTGAGCTTAAAACATTTGTAAAAATAACTTAAGCCAAATAATAAAGCCGACACAAGTTCGACGTCCGTCATGCTTGCCTGTTCAGAACATACAAACGCACTCGCAAGCGTGCGGATGATTCCCAAATTCAAGGCAAACGTTTGTAGAGGTTTGGCGTTTGCCGTTTGCCACAAGCATGCGGACGCGGTATAAGATATTATATCTTAAAATGGAGAGCGCTTGCCTTGAAAATGCCTATTTAGTAGTTTACTCTATTATGTTATAGGTAACTAAAGTTTCACTACAATGATTTTATTATAAGACAGATAATTTTAAATTTTCAACTATTTGTAACAACTTGCATTTTTTTTTAAAGAACATTAGCCAAGCTAAAGTTGACTAATATCCTCCTATTCTCTCCAAATAAGACGAAAACTTGTGCTAGGAGTGCATACAATAATAGTGCAACGGGTGAATTTGAACCTACGACCTTTCAGTTTCAGTCCTCACCTTTAACCGTTGGGCTATTGAAGCTGTTTTATCGATTAGATATGTAATATATAGGTTATATATCGTAATAAATATTAATTAATCGATCGTGCGTGTTAAAATAATTGTATAATACTCCTAAAGTAATAAGTACCAATCATTATTTTGTATTGATTTTTTTTTAAATTCATTAATTCGTCCATACCTACTTGTTTAATTTATAACAGGTCGTGGGTAGGTATGTTTAGCATTTAATGCGGGACCATGGTGAGCCCATCATTTTTTAAAAATATTTTACCAGCCTAGTCACTCGGAATAAGCTAAGGATTCTAACGATACCTAATTCATCAAAATCGGTTCAGGCGTATAGAAGTTATGGTGGAATATACAAACTCACATACATACATACATGAACTCTGAAAACAATATACTCATTTTTTCAAGCAGTCGTATAAAAAGTGCCATTCATTCAGCCAATGACCATTTATGACAAGTTGGTGATTCGTAGTTCTTACATTTTTACCGCTAAAACTACGTTACTCAACTCTTCCAATGAGCCAGCACGTTTGTCTTGCTAACCTTTAATATGTAAGTTAGTTTTGCTTTATATAACATTTTAAATACCACCGGATGGAAAAATTGACACTGTTTTACCCCAAAGTTGTCAATTCATTCTTGTCTAACGGAAAGCATTTGTGGTGACAGGTGACACTAATGCTGATATCTATTGAGCGTGCTGTGACTTAGCTGATACTTAAGATAGAGTTAAAACGAGAGCCAAATATGCTCTGACATAAATCTGTCTCGTTTTAACTCTGTCTTGAGTCAGAGCAAGCAGCAGCAAGCAAGCAGAAGGAGACTAATGAAATATCATTCGAAAAGTCACTCTTGACAGCCACACTTACCTACCTCCATCATTTTTTGATACAAGATGGAAGAGGGCTTAAAATAAGCTCAGCAGAGAAGGTATGGAACTTATAGCCCTATCCAATAAGAATTAATGGGCACAAAAATAGCACAATTATCTGTAATTAATATTATCTGTACAGAATATTCCTCACAATGTGCTGTACAGATAATATAAACATAAAAATTCTTTTTACAAAACCGACTTCAAACGCCATTACAATGTATATCAATTATGCCTATAAAATTTGAAAATTTTGCTCGATTTTTCCAGGATCTCATCATCAGATCCTAACCTGATGATAATGGGACCACCTGGGAACCCTTAAAAACAAATAAAGAATTTTCCAAATCGGTCCAGGCATCTTCGAGTAATCGGGGAACATACATAAAAAAAGATTCCGACGAATTGAGAACCTCCTCCTTTTTTGGAAGTCGGTTAAAAAACAAATGATCTTTTAACATTTTTATTCATTACCTGCGATTGCGATAAGATAAAAGAACGAGTAAAATCACGAAAAGAAAACACTACCGCTTATCGTGATTTTCGAAACACGAAGAGTTTACCAAGCAGTCCATTAGCGCCCTTTCTTGCGTTTTGCTTTATTTTCCTGCACTTCATCTAAAATGGATATTTGACTATGTCAAAATGTGGATATTCATTAATTACGTCCCTACGTCGTTGATATTCCACCTACGCGCACCAAGCGCTTTAAGTCTTCATTCCTGATTCGCACGGCTAGGGTCTGGAATGCTCTTCCAAGATCTGTGTTTCCTAACACGTACAATTTGGGTATCTTTAAAAAAAGGGTGAATAGGCATCTTCTAGGCAAACGCGTTACACCTTAGACCGCATCATCACTTTCCATCAGGTGTGGTAGTGGTCAAGCGTGTGCCTATAATGTATAAAAAAAAAAAAAAAAACTTTCGAAAAGTCGAAAATGTAACTTTGTAAAACAGAAAATAAATCGGTCACAAAAAAAAAGTTATGAGCTGTTGTACTGCGACTGTTTCCGTCTCTTTGCTACTGAAACGTGACGTCATGTTGCAATAGCGCTCTCTTTGTCTAACAGGAAACTTAAAAGCTCTACATTTTCAGAGTAGTTAAGATATTAAAAAAAGAAAAATGACATTGTGTTATGATATCAAAAACCTTTATTTTTAAGTATATAATTATAGCAGTTGCCTAGAATCTTCCTGGAAGATGTGGCAATTGATCACTCGTGACCCAGTCCACGCATTATTTCTGTGCAACCGAGCGTGTGGGTATGTAACGAGTTACGTTATAAGCTACGTTATAGCTACGTTATTAGTAATTATCATTATCTAATGCATATAATCAGTGGTGGAGTCTTGCGCTGCAGTAACCACATCAAATGTATAGTGTTTCATGAAATTGTTTCAAGTAATATCTCAATCTTGCTTTTTCTCAATCGTTTTTCTGGTGGGAGGCTTTTGCCGCGGCTAGTTAGAATAAATAATAATTGCTAAGTAAATAGGTACCTAAACTGATTTGTTTATCAATGAAGCGACGACGTTTTGATCTACATTTTATGTTAGGTATCTAGTTTATCGACTTTTGATTTTTGACATTATATTTTGATGATCAACTTATAAGATATTTTGTATCCATGTTTAAGCAAAATTTTGCACGCCATTCTATGGCCATGTGTGGTGACATATTTACTTTTAAAATCTTGTGTGTACTCGCATATATGCAAATAGAGAATTGAATTAATATAGCCATTCCGAGGGCCTAGTCCTACACTTACCTTCATTCAAACATAACATAAAATTCAGTCAATTATGATAATTTATTTAAACAACATGTTCAACTAGCATTAATGTTCTGTAGTCAACATACGTACCTACCTAGATTTAAGTGTTTGTTAGCATTTTCTACAAACCCGGGTGGTTTTTTTGATGCTAAATTTAAGTATTATTTGTAAATCTTATGTTAATAAAATAAATAAATAAAATAAATAAATAAAATAAATAAATAAAACCCTACTCATGGTACAAATGTGAGCGTGCGTTTGTTGCTTCGTCGTTTGATCACGCATCAATAGAGTAACGGATCGACATTATTCTCTTTATAGTTAACGACCTGGGAGAGCGAAATAGGCTAAATAGGCTACTTTTTGTTGAAAAGTTGAAAAGAGAAGAAACTTGGACATATTTATTTATTTATTTTACTCTTTATTTGCACCAAAACAACAACAAAGAAAAAACTATATATTAAAAGAGACACAAGGTATGACACAAAAGGCGGCCTTATCGCTTAGTAGCGATCTCTACCAGGCAACCTTAGGAATAGGAAAACTTAAGAAAGAAATGCGTTGCAGGTGATCATTTCCTATAACATACGTACATACAAATAACTACATACTAATACATATACCAATAATAAACAAATAAATAAAACAATATAATACATATTACTATATATATAGCTACTCGTGCTGATTCACTGATTGACTGACTGACTCACTGACTCATTGATCACCTCTCCTGTAAAATTTTGTATGGAAAAATTTTTTTTCACTCACGGTTTCGTATAGAGGACAAAAATTCATTCGGAACAAAAATATGGAGAGAGCTGATGAGTGAGGATTTCGGAGACGGGTGAGGAGCACCGGCCAGGGTATCGAAGATAGGTGGGGGGTGTTCAACCAAATGTCACTCGAAACCTCATCCAATTGGCAGAGAGCCGAAAAAAAACTCCAAAATGGCGGATTCAAGATGGCGGCCATACAAATTTCGTCGGTGTCTATCTCGGAGACTATAAAACATGGAAGAGTGGTTTCTTGGAAAAGGATGATCAGGACTCGAAGGTCTACTTGATGAATAGAAAAAAAATTCAAGATGGCGGATTTAATTTTTTTCCATACAAAATATATGCAAGACTTTAATACGGTTCCTTTTCAAAATTTCGATGGTTTCGTATAGAGGACAAAAAATAATTTGGAGGAAAAATATGGAGAGAGCTGACGGTTGAGGATGTCGGAGACGGGTGAGGAGCACGGCCAGGGTATAGAAGATAGGTGGGGAGTGTTCAAACAAAAGTCACTCGAAACCTCATCCAAACGGCAGGGAGCTGTAAAAAACTTCAAAATGGCGGATTCAAGATGGCTGCCATACAAATTTCGTCGGTGTCTATCTCGGATAGTATTAAAGATGGAAGAGTGGTTTCTTGGTAAAAGATGATCAGGATGCGAAGGTCTACGTGATGAAGAGAAAAAAATTAAAGATGGCGGTTTTTTTTTTCATATAAAATGTATGCAAGACTTTGATACGTTCCTTTCCGCTGGTGGTTTCGTATAGAGGACAAAAATTCATTTGGATGAAAAATATGGAAGGAGCTGATGATTGAGGATTTCGGAAACGGGTGAGGAGCACGGCCAGGGTATAGAAGATAGGTGGGGAGTGTTCAAACAAAAGTCACTCGAAACCTCATCCAATTGGCAGGGAGCTGTAAAAAACTTCAAAATGGCGGATTCAAGATGGCTGCCATACAAATTTCGTCGGTGTCTATCTCGGATAGTATTAAAGATGGAAGAGTGGTTTCTTGGTAAAAGATGATCAGGATGCGAAGGTCTACGTGATGAAGAGAAAAAAATTAAAGATGGCGGTTTTTTTTTTCATATAAAATGTATGCAAGACTTTGATACGTTCCTTTCCGCTGGTGGTTTCGTATAGAGGACAAAAATTCATTTGGATGAAAAATATGGAAGGAGCTGATGATTGAGGATTTCGGAAACGGGTGAGGAGCACGGTCAGGGTATTGAAGATAGGTTGAGGGTGCCCAAACAAAAATCATTCGAAACCTCATCCAATTGGCAATGAGCTGAAAAAAACTACAAAAATGGCGGATTCAAGATGGCGGCCATACAAATTTCGTCGGTGTCTATCTCGGAGACTATAAAACATGGAAGAGTGGTTTCTTCGAAAAGGATGATCAGGACTCGAAGGTCTACTTGATGAATAGAAAAAAAATTCAAGATGGCGGATTTAATTTTTTTCCATACAAAATATATGCAAGACTTTAATACGGTTCCTTTTCAAAATTTCGATGGTTTCGTATAGAGGACAAAAAATAATTTGGAGGAAAAATATGGAGAGAGCTGACGGTTGAGGATGTCGGAGACGGGTGAGGAGCACGGCCAGGGTATAGAAGATAGGTGGGGAGTGTTCAAACAAAAGTCACTCGAAACCTCATCCAATTGGCAGGGAGCTGTAAAAAACTTCAAAATGGCGGATTCAAGATGGCTGCCATACAAATTTCGTCGGTGTCTATCTCGGATAGTATTAAAGATGGAAGAGTGGTTTCTTGGTAAAAGATGATCAGGATGCGAAGGTCTACGTGATGAAGAGAAAAAAATTAAAGATGGCGGTTTTTTTTTTTCATATAAAATGTATGCAAGACTTTGATACGTTCCTTTCCGCTGGTGGTTTCGTATAGAGGACAAAAATTCATTTGGATGAAAAATATGGAAGGAGCTGATGATTGAGGATTTCGGAAACGGGTGAGGAGCACGGTCAGGGTATTGAAGATAGGTTGAGGGTGCCCAAACAAAAATCATTCGAAACCTCATCCAATTGGCAATGAGCTGAAAAAAACTACAAAAATGGCGGATTCAAGATGGCGGCCATACAAATTTCGTCGGTGTCTATCTCGGAGACTATAAAACATGGAAGAGTGGTTTCTTGGAAAAGGATGATCAGGACTCGAAGGTCTACTTGATGAATAGAAAAACAATTCAAGATGGCGGATTTAATTTTTTTCCATACAAAATATATGCAAGACTTTAATACGGTTCCTTTTCAAAATTTCGATGGTTTCGTATAGAGGACAAAAAATAATTTGGAGGAAAAATATGGAGAGAGCTGACGGTTGAGGATGTCGGAGACGGGTGAGGAGCACGGCCAGGGTATAGAAGATAGGTGGGGAGTGTTCAAACAAAAGTCACTCGAAACCTCATCCAATTGGCAGGGAGCTGTAAAAAACTTCAAAATGGCGGATTCAAGATGGCTGCCATACAAATTTCGTCGGTGTCTATCTCGGATAGTATTAAAGATGGAAGAGTGGTTTCTTGGTAAAAGATGATCAGGATGCGAAGGTCTACGTGATGAAGAGAAAAAAATTAAAGATGGCGGTTTTTTTTTTCATATAAAATGTATGCAAGACTTTGATACGTTCCTTTCCGCTGGTGGTTTCGTATAGAGGACAAAAATTCATTTGGATGAAAAATATGGAAGGAGCTGATGATTGAGGATTTCGGAAACGGGTGAGGAGCACGGTCAGGGTATTGAAGATAGGTTGAGGGTGCCCAAACAAAAATCACTCGAAACCTCATCCAATTGGCAATGAGCTGAAAAAAACTACCAAAATGGCGGATTCAAGATGGCGGTCATACATATTTCGTCGATGTATATCTCAGAGACTATGAAAGATGGAAGAGTAGTTCCTTGGAAAAAGGTGATCACGACCCAAAGGTCTACTTGGTGGACAGAAAAACCGCGGTTCGCTTTAGCGAGCCGCGCACCCACGCGCCCTACTAGTTACTATATATATAGCTACTCGTGCTGATTCACTGATTGACTGACTGACTCACTGACTCATTGATCACCTCTCCTGTAAAATTTTGTATGGAAAAATTTTTTTTCACCCACCGTTTCGTATAGAGGACAAAAATTCATTCGGAACAAAAATATGGAGAGAGCTGATGATTGAGGATTTCGGAGACGGATGAGGAGCACCGGCCAGGGTATCGAAGATAGGTGGGGGGTGTTCAACCAAATGTCACTCGAAACTTCATCCAATTGGCAGAGAGCCGAAAAAAAATTCCAAAATGGCGGATTCAAGATGGCGGCCATACAAATTTCGTTGGTGTCTATCTCGGAGACTATAAGAGATGGAAGAGTGGTTTCTTGGAAAAAGATGATCAGGACTCGAAGATCTACTTAGTGAATAGAAAAAAATTCAATATGGCGGATTTTTTATTTTTTCATACAAAATATATGCAAGACTTTAATACGATTCTTTTTCAAAATTTCTGATGATTTCGTATAGAGAACAAAAATTTATTTGGAGAAAAAATATGGAGAGACCTGATGGTTGAGGATTTCGGAGACGGGTGAGGAGCACGGCCAGGATATCGAAGATAGGTGGGGGGTGTTCAACCAAATGTCACTCGAAACTTCATCCAATTGGCAGAGAGCCGAAAAAAAACTCCAAAATGGTGGATTCAAGATGGCGGCCATACCAATTTCGTCGGTGTCTATCTCGGAGACTATAAAAGATGGAAGAGTAGTTTCTTGGAAAAAGATGATCAGGACCCGATGGCCTACGTAATGAATAGAAAAAAAATTCAAGATGGCGGATATTTTTTTTCACACAAAATATATGCAAGACTTTGATAGGGTTCTTTTCAAAATTTCTAACGGTTTCGTATAAAGGACCAAAATTCATTTGGACGAAAAATATGGACAGAGCTGATGGTTGAGGATTTCGGAGAAGGGTGAGGAGCACGGCCAGGATATCGAAGATAGGTGGGGAGTGTTCAAACAAAAGTTTCTCTAAACCTCATCCAATTGGCAGGGAGCTGAAAAAAATCCAAAATGGTGGATTCAAGATGGCGGCCACACAAACTTCTAAAAAGATGATCAAAGATCTACTTGGTGAACAGAAAAACCGCGGTTCGCTTTAGCGAGCCGCGCACCCACGCGCCCTACTAGTTAATATATATATAGCTACTCGTGCTGATTCACTGATTGACTGACTGACTCACTGACTCATTGATCACCTCTCCTGTAAAATTTTGTATGGAAAAATTTTTTTTCACTCACAGTTTCGTATAGAGGACAAAAATTCATTCGGAACAAAAATATGGAGAGAGCTGATGATTGAGGACTTCGGAGACGGGTGAGGAGCACGGCCAGGATATTGGAGATAGGTGGGGTGTGTTCAAACAAATGTCACTCGAAACCGCATCCAATTGGCAGAGAGCCGAAAAAAACTTCCAAAATGGCGGATTCAAGATGGCGGCCATACAAATTTCGTCGGTGTCTATCTCGGAGACTATAAGAGATGGAAGAGTGGTTTCTTGAAAAAAGATGATCAGGACCCGAAGGTCTACTTGATGAACAGAAAAAAAATTCAAGATGGCGGATTTAAATTTTTTCCATACAAAATATATGCAAGACTATATACGGTTCCTTATCAAAATTTCTGACGGTTTCGTATAGAGGACAAAAAATCATTTGGAGTAAAAATATGGAGAGAGCTGATGGTTGAGGATTTCGGAGACGGGTGAGGAGCACGGCCAGGGTATCGAAGATAGGTAGGGAGTGTTCAAACAAAAGTCACTCGAAACCTCATCCAATTGGCAGAGAGCTGAAAAAAAATCCAAAATGGTGGATTCAAGATGGCGGCCATACAGATTTCGTCGGTGTCTATCTCGGAGACTATAAAAGGTGGAAGAGTGGTTTCTTGGAAAAAGATAATCAAGACCCAAAGGTCTACTTGATGAATAGAAAAAAATCAAGATGGCGGAATTTATTTTTTTTCGTATAAAATGTATGCAAGACTTTGAGACGTTCCTTTTCAAATGGTTTCGTATAGAGGACAAAAATTCATTTGGATGAAAAATATGGAGGGAGCTGATGATTGAGGATTTCGGAGATGGGTGAGGAGCACGGCCAGGATATCGAAGATAAGTGGAGGGTATTTGAACAAAAGTCACTCAAAACCTCATCCAATTGGCAGAGAGTCGAAAAAAAATCCAAAATGGCGGATTCAAGATGGCGGCCATACAAATTTCGTCGATGTCTATCTCGGAGACTATGAATGATGGAAGAGTGGTTTCTCGAAAAAAGATAATCAGGACCCGATGGTCTACGTGATGAATAGAGAAAAATTCAAGTGGCGGATTTTTTTTTTCATATAAAATGTGTGCAAGACTTTGATACGTTCCTTTCCGCTGATGGTTTCGTATAGAGGACAAAAATTCATCTGGATGAAAAATATGGAGGGAGCTGATGATTGAGGATTTCGGAGACGGGTGAGGAGCACGGTCAGGGTATTGAAGATAGGTTGAGGGTGCCCAAACAAAAATCACTCGAAACATCATCCAATTGGCAATGAGCTGAAAAAAGATTCCAAAATTGCGGATTCAAGATGGCGGCCATACAAATGTCGCCGGTGTCTATCTCGGAGACTATAAAAGATGGAAGAGTGGTTTCTTGGGAAAAGATGATCAAGACCCGAAGATCTACTTAGTGAACAGAAAACACGCGGTTCGCTTTAGCGAGCCGCGCACCCACGCGCCCTACTAGTTAATATATATATAGCTACTCGTGCTGATTCACTGATTGACTGACTGACTCACTGACTCATTGATCACCTCTCCTGTAAAATTTTGTATGGAAAAATTTTTTTTTACTCACGGTTTCGTATAGAGGACAAAAATTCATTCGGAGGAAAAATATGGAGAGAGCTGATGATTGAGGATTTCGGAGACGGGTGAGGAGCACCGGCCAGGGTATCGAAGATAGGTGGGGAGTGTTCAACCAAATGTCACTCGAAACCTCATCCAATTGGCAGAGAGCCGAAAAAAAACTCCAAAATGGCGGATTCAAGATGGCGGCCATACAAATTTCGTCGGTGTCTATCTCGGAAACTATAAAAGATGGAAGAGTG
This sequence comes from Hipparchia sbordonii, assembly GCA_038048805.1. NCBI lineage: Eukaryota > Metazoa > Arthropoda > Insecta > Lepidoptera > Nymphalidae > Hipparchia > Hipparchia sbordonii. The sequence continues at coordinate 13,846,937 of CM076104.1, read as the reverse complement.
GTTTCATGGAAAAAGGTGATCAGGACCCGAAGGTCTACTTGACGAACACAAAAAAAATTCAAGATAGCGGAATTAATTTTTTTCCATACAAAATATATGCAAGACTTTATACGGTTCCTTTTCAAAATTTCTGATGGTTTCGTAGAGAGGACAAAAATTTATTTGGAGGGAAAATATATGGATAGAGCTTATGGTTGAGGATTTCGGAGACGGGTGAGGAGCACGGCCAGGGTTTCGATGATAGGTGGGAAGTGTTCAAACAAAAGTTACTCGAAACCTCATCCAATTGGCAGGGAGCTGAAAAAAAATTCAAAATAGCGGATTCAAGATGGCGGCCATACAAATTCCGTCGGCGTCTATCTCGGAGACTATAAAAGGTGGAAGAGTGGTTTCTTGGAAAAAGATGATCAAGACTTGAAGGTCTACTTGATGAATAGAAAAAAATTAAAGATGGCGGAATTTATTTTTTCATACAAAATATATGCAAGACTTCGATATGGTTCCTTTTCAAAATTTCTGATGGATTCGTATAGAGGACAAAAATTTATTTGGAGGAAAAATATGGAGAGAGCTGATGGTTGAGGATTTCGGAGACGGGTGAGGAGCACGGCCAGGGTTTCGAAGATAGGTGGGGAGTGTTCAAACAAAAGTCACTCGAAACGTCATCCAATTAGCAGTGAGCTGAAAAAAAAACACCCAAAATGGCGGATTCAAGATGGCGGCCATACAAATTTCGTCGGTGTCTATCTCGGAGACTATAAAAGATGGAAGAGTGATTTCTTGGAAAAAGATGATCAAGACCCGAAGATCTATTTGGTGAACAGAAAACATGGAAGAGTGGTTTCTTGGAAAAAGGTGATCAAGATACCAAGATCTACTTGGTGAACAGAAAACACGCGGTTCGCTTTAGCGAGCCGCGCACCCACGCGCCCTACTAGTTAATATATATATAGCTACTGGGACTGATTCACTGACACACTGATTGACTCACTGACTGACTCATTGATCACCTCTCCTGTAAAATTTTGTATGAAAAATTTTTTTTTCACTCACGGTTTCGTATGGAGGACAAAAATTCATTCGGAACAAAAATATGGACAGAGCTGATGATTGAGGATTTCGGAGACGGATGAGGAGCACCGGCCAGGGTACCGAAGATAGGTGGGGGGTGTTCAAACAAATGTCACTCGAAACCTCATCCAATTGGCAGAAAGCCGAAAAAAACTTCCAAAATGGCGGATTCAAGATGGCGGCCATACAAATTTCGTCGGTGTCTATCTCGAAGACTATAAAAGATGGAAGAGTGGTTTCCTGGAAAAAGATGATCAGGACTCGAAGGTCTACTTGATGAATAGAAAAAAAATTCAAGATGGCGGACTTTATTTTTTTCCATACAAAATATGTGCAAGACTAAAACATAGTTCTTTCTCAAAACTTATGTTGATTTTGTATGGAGGATAAAAATTCATTCACAGAAAAAATATGGAGAGAGCTGATGATTGAGGATTTCGGAGACGGATGAGGAGCATCGTCAGGATATTGAAGATAGGTGGAGGGTGTTCAAACAAAAGTCACTCGAAACCTCATCCAATTGGCAGAGAGCCGAAAAAAAACCTTCAAAATGGCGGATCCAAGATGGCGGCCATACAAATTTCGTCGTTGTTTAACTCAGAGACTATAAAAGATGGAAGAGTGGTTCCTTGGAAAAAGATGATTAAGACTCGCAGGTCTACTTGATGAATAGAAAAAAAAATAAAGATGGCGGAATTTATTTTTTTCATATAAAATGTATGCATGACTTTGATAGGTTGCTTTCCGAAATTTCTGATGATTTCGTATAGAGGAAAAAATTCATTTGGATGAAAAATATGGAGGGAGCTGATGATTGAGGATTTCGGAGACGGGTGAGGAGCACGGTCAGGATATTGAAGATAGGTGGAGGGTGTTCAAATAAAAGTCACTCGAAACCTCATCCAATTGGCAGAGAGCCGAAAAAAACCTTCAAAATGGCGGATCCAAGATGGCGGCCATACAAATTTCGTCGGTGTTTAACTCAGAGACTATAAAAGATGGAAGAGTGGTTCCTTGGAAAAAGATGATTAAGACTCGCAGGTCTACTTGATGAATAGAAAAAAAAATCAAGATGGCGGAATTTATTTTTTTCATATAAAATGTATGCAAGACTTTGTTAGGTTCCTTTCCGAAATTTCTGATGATTTCGTATAGAGGAAAAAATTCATTTGGATGAAAAATATGGAGGGAGCTGATGATTAAGGATTTCGGAGACGGGTGAGGAGCACGGTCAGGATATTGAAGATAGGTGGAGGGTGTTCAAACAAAAGTCACTCGAAACCTCATCCAATTGGCAGAGAGCTGAAAAAACCCTCCGAAATGGCGGGTCCAAGATGGCGGCCATACAAATTTCGTCGGTGTTTATTTAAGAGACTATAAAAGATGGAAGAGTGCTTCCTTGGAGAAAGATGATCAAGACCCGAAGGTCTCCTTGGTGGACAGAAAAACCGCGGTTCGCTTTAGCGAGCCGCGCACCCACGCGCCCTACTAGTTAATATATATATAGCTACTCGTGCTGATTCACTGACTCACTCATTGATCACCTCTCCTGTAAAATTTTGTATGGAAAATTTTTTTTTCACTCACAGTTTGGTATAGAGGAGAAAAATTCATTCGGAGGAAAAATATGGAGAGAGCTGATGATTGAGGATTTCGGAGACGGGTGAGGAGCACCGGCCAGGGTATCGAAGATAGGTGGGGGGTGTTCAACCAAATGTCACTCGAAACCTCATCCAATTGGCAGAGAGCTGAAAAAAAACTCCAAAATGGCGGATTCAAGATGGCGGCCATACAAATTTCGTCGGCGTCTATCTCGGAGACTATAAATGGTGGAAGAGTGGTTTCTTGGAAAAGGATGATCAGGACTCAAAGGTCTACTTGATGAATAGAAAAAAAATTCAAGATGGCGGAATTAATTTTTTCCCATACAAAATATATGAAAGACTTTAATACGGTTCCTTTTCAAAATTTCTGATGGTTTCGTATAGAGGACAAAAATTTATTTGGAGGAAAAATATGGAGAGAGCTGATGGTTGGGGATTTCGGAGACGGGTGAGGAGCACGGCCAGGAAATTGAAGATGGGTGGAGTGTGTTCAAACAAAAGTCACTCGAAACCTCATCCAATTGGCAGGGAGCTGAAAAAAAATTCAAAATGGTGGATTTAAGATGGCGGCCATACAAATTTCGTCGGTGTCTATCTCGGAGACTATGAAAGATGGAAGAGTGGTTTCTTGGAAAAAGATAATCAGGGCCTAAAGGTCTACTTGATGCATAAAAAAAAATCAAGATGGCGGAATTTATTTTTTTCATATAAAATGTATGCAAGACTTTGGATACGTTTCTTTCCGAAATTTCTGATGGTTTCGTATAGAGGATAAAAATTCATCTGAATGAAAAATATCGAGGGAGCTGATGATTGAGGATTTTGGAGACGAGTGAGGAGCACGGTCAGGGTATTGAAGATAGGTAGAGGTTGCTCAAACAAAAATCACTCGAAACCTCATCCAATTGGCAATAAGCTGAAAAAAAAAATACCAAAATGGTGGATTCAAGGTGGCGGTCATACAAATTTCGTCGATGTATATCTCGGAGACTATGAAAGATGGAAGAGTAGTTCCTTGGAAAAAGATGATCAAGACCCGAAGGTCTACTTGGTGGACAGAAAAACCGCGGTTCGCTTTAGCGAGCCGCGCACCCACGCGCCCTACTAGTTTATAAATAAAATAGCCATAGATACATATTTCAATGTTTACAAACCTCAGTCTCCACCAGTGACAGTTGTACTGTTCCTTCCGAACGTCTCCGGTGAAAACGTCCCAACGCCACCGGTCCATCACCAGGGCAAAGGGCAGGAAAGCCAGCTTATCCATGGCCTGGGTGTAGAGGAAGTTGATGTCATGAGCCGTGTCGTCGACTGAGCGCTGGATGAGGCCGAGGGTCTGAAGGTGGCGAGGAGTGGAGACCGACAGCGCGATGGTCTCGCCGATTGCTTCGTGGAACCCTGGGGAATAAGGTGAACGTTAAACACATCCTTAGAATATTATAAGTGCTAAAGTGTGTTTGTTTGTAGGTTTGTTGGTTTATCCTTCAATCAGGCAGCAACGGAGCAACGGATCAACGTGTTTTTTGCATGGGGATAGTTGAAGACCCGGATAGTTGCATAGGCTACCTTTTATCCTGGAAAAATAGGAAGTTCTCGCGGGATTTTTAAAAAACCTTACTCAATTTAATTTTAGGGCTCAAAGCCTAGATTGTCATTGCTAAGTTTTCTACCTATCTAAGAAAATCTTGCCTGAATCGGTTCAAACGTTTTAAAGATTAGCCTAGACAAACAAATTGACTGACATACAAAAGTTCTAAAGTCGATGTTGCATTTAGTAACATGGTAAGGTTGAAACTTAAAACATTTTATTGCGAAGAAATCTACGATAAAACAGTGTTTGTTATATTTAACTATCTAATGCTCACGAGGGTAAGTAATTGCGGTTTTGGTTTTTTAAAAATCATGAAGAAACTCTGATTTTCCGGCATTAAAAGTGATCCATATCTAAGTATGCAGACTATCCCATATCTATGCTAAAAGTCACGATTGGGTCTACGGTTAAATCGTAAAATGGTAAAACACATACAGATTTACAACAGTCGGCTTAATAGTTAATTTTGATTCCCAACAATCGAAGCTATAAGGTTCAAAGTACTATAAGGTTGTTCAATTGTACAATGTAATTGATAGATACAATCACAGATCGCTCTAGGAGGTGCCAATAAAGAGAAAGCGCACGCGGAAGGCAACCTACTCCCGATTGATAAACTCTAGTCGCTGAGCCAGAGACAACCTAGACAACCGGAAACACGAGCGCGCAGCGCGCTTATGCGACTCGCTGGAAAAATCTAGTAACGCTAGACTAGTTTACAAAAATCGCTGGAAACATTTGACCTGTGCGATTACGACGGGTGTTCAAAAAATCCCATTAAAATCGTGTCAGGTAAAGATTACCATAAAAAAAAATGGTGGCAACCTTTGTGGCATAAATATAGTTGTAAAACAATATATTATGTAAGAAACTATCCATAAGTTATTATAATATTATGTCGATAATAATTGAATAATTTAATTGAACAGTAACACTATGCAAACTCCCCTCTCCCCTTTTTTTCTATGATTGCCCCCCCCTCAAATTTTTTATGTTGTTTTCTGCTTTGGTTCATACTTATACATATTATTTGTGAATTTTAAGTTATTATGTTCATTAATTCAAGAGTTATAATTAAGGCTCTAGCAGACGCTCAGACATATAGATGGTCAACTGCAAATAAAAATAGTTTAACTTTGATCAGTCAAAACTTTACAGTACTAAGTAATACTTTGTTAATGTCAAAACACATATTTTCTATCGACGCGAACTAAACATAACAATACTCTGACGTCATGGCGTTAAGTGTGCCACAGACGAGAGTGAGAACAACGTAAAGCGAGCCGCCAACGATAGTGAAAACAAAGACAAGGCGAGTTTATAATGCCACTCGCATTTTCTACTAAACCCAAATAAAAGTGGTCGCGAATAAACTTGACCTCGTTAAGCAAAGCGCGGACGTACAATAGAAAAAAACTTTATTCGTCATCGATGTATAGATTTTACTGGATATGACAAAGATAAGACAAAATAAAATTTTTTTGGCATAACATCGTATGCTTTTAGCTGCTACGATGCTGATCCGAATTTTATTCTTTATTTAATTTTATTTAAATGAATCGTAGAGCCTATTTCACTATCGCCAAGTAAACTTTAATTTGCTACGAATGCTGATCCGAATTTTATTCTTTATTTAATTTTATTTAAATGAATCGTAGAGCCTATTTCACTATCGCCAAGTAAACTTTAATTTGCTACGAATGCTGATCCGAATTTTATTCTTTATTTAATTTTATTTAAATGAATCGTAGAGCCTATTTCACTATCGCCAAGTAAACTTTAATTTGCTACGAATGCTGATCCGAATTTTATTCTTTATTTAATTTTATTTAAATGAATCGTAGAGCCTATTTCACTATCGCCAAGTAAACTTTAATCAACGAGTAAAGACAATTTTTTTAATAACAATCTGTCAAAACATCAACTTTATTAAAAGTGTAATTAAAGATTGCTAAAAAACAATAATATCGATCACTAGATGCCAAAGATAATGGAACATAAAATATATTTCGGTGAAAAGCACTAAGATAGATATGGGCTACATTTTTCCTAGAAAATCATAGAGTACCCACAGGATAAAAAATAAATAAACGAAGTTTCGTTTCTAAGATAGTCAGCAGTGTCAGCAGCTGACAAACAAAAATAGTTAGATGTTTCTTTTATATTACAGTGAAGGAAAACATTGTGAAGAAACCTACATGCTTGAGAGTTCTTCATAATTTTCTCAAAGATGTGGCAGTCTACCAATCCGCACTTGGCCACCGTGGTGGACTATGGCCTTCCCATTCGAAAGGATATTTATGCCCAGTAGTGGGTCAGTGATGGGTTGACATGAATGAATTATAATATATTTCAGTGTCGCATCCAGTGTTAGCAACATCAGTCTGCGTACCGGCACGCGCACCGCCGCGACGCAGCCGAGATGCGCGTGCGTTACATAACGCTGTACCGTAATCGCTAGTATTAATTTCCTTGAATTTACTACTAACTATACAACTAAATACAGTGCAATTTTGTGCATATAAAAATTAAATTGAATTTAGCCTATACGACAGACAGATGAGACGCAGGAAGCCGCTGGATACAGGCGGTGTAAGACCGAGTCCTGTGGCAGTCCATGTAAGAGACCTTTGGCCAGCAGCGGAGGTCTATCAGTTGATAAGAAAAAGTAGAAGGAAGGAATGGTAAGGCTACTTTCCCGAAACTGCAAAAAAATTCTTTGTTTGAAAATTATCTATCAGTTTCTACATTAAAATTAGCACTAACTCTATAGGCGACACCATTTCAGCGTTGCGGTACATTTTCCGGCATTTTGGAAAAATAACAGTGCACAAACGTGTGCGCAAAGACATTCTGTAATCCTTACTGTCATAGTCCTGAATCTGAATCGACCGGAGAGAAATCTGGCTTTACGTGCTCTCTGAGGTATGAAGCACAACCAATTACGTAACTTTGGGCTATTATATTGTATTGTATTGTTTATTTCTTCGATTCTGACTTACAAAAGCGCTTACGAATGTCAAAAATATAACATAAATTAAATTTTAAAAAATCACAAAATTACAAAAATACAAAATCTACCACGTACAAAATACTTAATAAAAATAAAAATTAATTAAATTAATGTCAAAAAAAATATTAGGTAATATTAGGTTACTTATTATTATTTCAAGGGTCAAAATAAAATAATAATGCAATGTCATTAAACATAATAAATATCATTGAAAACGAAGCTAGTACTGTTTAACAAAAAACCCAATACATAGGCCCGACGCGATAATCGAACCCGTCATCTCGTCATCCGTAGTTGAGCATGCTAATCACTAGACCTACAAGGCAGTTCAGTTCAGTATCGGATAAGAACGCACCGTAATTGGTCGAACGAGCGAGTAATGAAACGCTGCAGCATACAGTTTCTTGACACGCAGCTTTCTAAATTTCGTAATACGGGGAACTTCGCCCGATCCTTAGCTGCTTGGACGCGTGCAGATTGTTGATACTTTGCCAAACTTCCGATTTTTACGTGCGTTTTAATTTTCAACTCGCGACGCAAAAAGGAGGAAGAGAACCAAGTTGCGAAACTGAAGTGGAAATGGACGGGGCACATAGTTCGAAGAGCTAATGGTCGATGGGATCCCAAGGTGCTGGAGTGGCGACCCCGCACCGGCAAGCGCAGTGATGGCATATCCCCCACTAGGTGGACCGACGACATCAAACGAGTCGCAGGGAGCCGCTGGATTCAGACGGCGCAAGATCGAGGCCTATGGAGGTCCATGTAAGAGACCTATGTCCAGCAGCGGACATGTACCTATCGGTTGGTGAAGAAGAACACGCAAAAAGAGGGGTTACATCATGAATTTGACATGTACCTATATCTGCGTATCTATGACGAGACGAGTCATGGATATAGACGAGGGCAAGAGAGGCAGAGGTCGCCCACCAACCACCTGGATTAGAACTGTTTACAAAGACATGAAGACGCTGGGTCTAACGCCAGAGATAACTCAAGATCGCAGAGTGGCGATCTAGTATCAGGAGGGCCGACCACTAATAGGGAATGCGCCAGGGGAACGAAGAAAGAAGAAGATGTATATCTCTGTATCTATGTGTCTGTGTAACTGTGTATCTGTGTGTTTGTCTGTTCCCTCGTAGCTAACGAATGGACCGATTTTTATGAGGCTTTTTCTCTTTGAAAGCTAACGTGATCGAAATGGTTCGTACCTATAAAATTTATAAATATCTGCTCAGGCGTTTGAAGATCATCAGCTCATTTCCTACTTGATTAAAGGATCTTACAACCTCTCACTGATGCGATTGATTTGAAATTTGTTGCACTGATACTTCGGATTATTTCCAAGACATGGTAACCTTGAGCTGATGCTGTAGAACTAAGTAGTCTGCAGGATACCCAACTCCTCAGCAACTTACAGCAGATACAGTGTGTTTGGGCTCATTAGAATGGTTTCAATGAGTAGGTGTTAGATAGATGATGATCGAGGATCGAGGAGAAGGACCTGATGATGGAGCAGAAAAATGGGTAACAGGATGTCAGGTATAGCGCACATAGTCCGGCCAAAAATTCATATGTCGGTGGTTTTTTTAATTTTTAACTACAGTACTGTCAATTTTATGAATTATATCGAGGTTTTTAAGTTAAGCAAATAAGCTACATTTTATCCCGGAAAATTCAGTTCCCGCGGGAATTAAAAACCTAAATCGACGCGGAAGAAGCCGCAGGTGAAAAAATATTTTTTAATAATATAAGTTTAATGAAATCTTATAAGTGGGCTGACGTTATTCCTTCTTACCCCTATCAAAAGCATAGCTATAGCTATAATTTTTTTAAGAATGGGCTGATTTTTTGAAAAGAGCAACTGCTGAGTTTCTTGCCGGTTCTTCTCAGCAGAATCTGCATTCCGAACCGGTGGTAGATTTGTGACATATCATAAGTGCTACAGGGTAGCCTACATGAAATAAATAAATTTTGAATTTTGAATTTTGAATTTTAAGGTATTCTATAAATTTCGAGATAAAATGTAGCCTATGTGTTAATCCTGGATATAAGCTATCTCCATTCTTTTCAGCTCAATGAGTTCATTCATTTTGGCTTGAAGAAGTAACAAACATCCATCCATCTATACATCCATCCTCACAAACTTTCGTATTTATAATATTAGTAGGATCGTAGGAAGCCGAACAAAACTAACCACCAATCCCCCCATTCCTCCAGCTAAACGTAGAACTTGTGCTATCAATAGGTGCGACAATACAGCAACGGATGGGATACTGGGGTGCAAATTATTTTTCAAGTTTTCTTGTTCCTTCTAAAATATTTAAATTACACTGAAAAAAGCACGTCTATTCAGTTGAAAAGGATATTAATTCATTATAGAATATACTCGTAAAAAACTTTTAAAAAGGACTTTCGAATCGCCAAGTTTTTTTACCATTAAGGCTAGCTATAGCTTGCCAGTGGACTACAAGTCGCCAGTTAATTAAGTTATAACTTACGAAACATCAAGGTAATTCAGTAAGGGACGTACCTTCTAAAGTATTACTAGTTCAAATAATATGACATCAATATCAAGTTTAGTGGTGCTTCTAATTTCTTTGATATTGTGTTTCAAATTTGGTTAGTGTACTTTTTTAATTATTTATATTTATATTGTTATCGTTTTGTCTATAAAACTTCCTAAAAAAGGGATGATTCTAGTTCTTATACATAATATTACAAACATATGCACAGCTATCCTGGACATTTTATCATTTATTTCATTACTATCATTTCTTTCTTGATAATGCTCAGCTAAAAAAGTAAACTAAACTTTGCCCACATAAAATTTTTTTTTTTTAAATAGTTTATCCAAGGTCATAAAAGAGGTAAAAGTCAAATCATCAATCACTCGTATATTTCGGGCAGTCTTTGGGTTCCAAGATACTGGAATGGCAACATCGCACCAGAAAGCGCAGACTCCTAGACTAGCTGGTTCGTTTAGTTCGTCTGAATCACAGGGACCTACTGAATCCAGGCGACATAAGACCTACCTAGGTCCTAGGACCTAGGACCTAGGACTAGGTCCTAGGACCTAGGTCCAAAAGTGGATATTTATCGGTTGACGAAGCAGAAAAATCATTTTGGATATTTCTTCAACATCGCCATCTCAACGGATAGCCGTCCACAGCTGGACATAAGTCACTTTACGCGTCGCCTGCATCAAGCGTATGCCAACGAGTCGCCTGGGATTATCCGACAATCTAATTGGGGGCTCCCAGACAAAATTCCGAAATCCATCAGTACTTGATGACTTTTTCTTCGACTAAGCGTAACTTAGTTCAACATTCCTGAAATTAACCGCTAAGATGTGGAACGCACTTCCAGCTTCTGTGTGTCCGGCCACGTATACTTTGAGTACCTTCAAGATAAAAGTGTATAGGCATTTTATAGGCAAGCGTGCTCAAATTTAAAACTCATTAATGTTTTCCATCATTGATCGTCGTCAAGGACAAGCCATTCTCAGAATAAAAAAAGCGTTATCCACCACCACTAGGTGGGGTCCACTTTCCGGCATGCTTTTGCCCACTTTGCCGATCTGTCATCAAAGGTCATCAGTGATTGGTGACTTACGGATCCAAAATTCCTTACCCTATTATAATTACTTCATCGACTTATATAATTATTTACGTTGGAAAGGTTGCCATAGTTGCCCTATTAAATTACGTGTGCCCTTCCAAAGCGAATTCAAGCCAAGTTCAGCTGACAACTAATCCAATTCTCTACGAAGTGAACGTAAGGTTTCCAACGTGACTGTAGGTGTTTACTAATTAAACTTACCAACTCGTAAAAATACCGAAATTAGAACAGGCAAAAACTTTTTGTAAGGCTTACGGCCTTAAAAAGTTGTCTCAGTTTTTCTTCTCGGTAACATGAAATTCAATTCTCTTGGAGAGTATAGATTTCCAGTAGTTATTTTTTTATCATTTTTTCGTAGGTTATTATTATTTTGGGTTAGTACAAGTAGGTATGTGTCAGCAGATAGAACGTTCAACTAGCGATCATAAAGCAAGTGATATTAAATTGCTTAAAATTCACGTAATTCTGAGGAGTTAGAACTGCGCGCCTGACAATTTGAACCTCTGACTCCTTGCAAAGGAGGCCGTGACCAGACTGCTGTATATCATATGTCCATTTAATAAGGCATCATTTGTTCCCCAGCCTCCTCAATCTTCTGCTATGACTGCAACAGCGCCTTCGACCCTCGCTGCGGGGAAAACTTCGATTCGTTCAGTTTGGGGGTCGTCAACTGCTCACTTAGAGACCCGCCAGACCACATAGAACCCCTTGAACCTACCTTCTGTAGGGTTATTAAAATGGACAGTAAGTAAATTAACTCAAAAAAAATCTGAATAATTTCATGTAGGCCAACTTGTAGCTCTTATGACAAAACTCTACCACCGGTCCGGAAAGCAAATTGTGCTGAGAAAAGCTGGCAAGAAACTCAGTAGTCACACAGACAATGTTATGAGTCTAGGAAGCATAGCGACTATCAGTCCTTAATCTGCCTTAATCTATGGTTATTGCACTATCTTGTGTGTTGCTCCCATGCAACTTTGTCATTAAGAAATTTACTAACTGTGTAATAACCTCGACTTATGTTTTTACATATTGTTCACATTCCTTGGAATCCTATTACAAAAAAAACGTTCACTTAACCCCACAAAGAATTGCTGTGCTTTGCGCAGGCAAATGACGTTGTCACTAGTTCTTTTTTTTTAAAGAATATTAGCCAAGTTATTGAACTTGACTTATATTCTCCTCACCTCTCAATAAGCGAAAAGCTTGTGAGGAATGCCTACGACAATAGTGCAACGGGTGGGAATCGAACCTGTGACCTTTTAGTTTTAAATCCGCACCTTTAACCGTGGCCTATTGAGACTTTAACAAAACAGTTTCTGAATAGTAAGACAGTGTTAATTGCTAATTTGATGACTCAATAGCCCAACGGTTTAAGGTGCGGACTGAAAACTGAAAAGTTGCAGGTTCGAACCCCACCCGTTGCACTTTTGTCGTACCCACTCTTAGCACAAGCTTTTCAGCAATATAATTCAATAATAAAAAATAAATAATATAAGTCAAGGTCAGTTTGGGTAATATTCTTTTTTTTATACTTTGTTGCAGTTTATGGCACAGTGCGAATCGTCCGCTCATGTGGGTACTTAGAGGAAGAAAAAGGCGTACACACATGCAGGCGGCAGACCGGCAACGGCGACCTGTTCGTCACCTACTGCACCTGTGATACTGACCTCTGCAACGCCAGTGCTAAGCTCACTGACACCAAAGTTTTGCTAGTCACAGTGACCTTGTATGGCCTTCTAAATCTTAAATATTTACTTTGATTTAATTGTCTATGCCTGTATTATGAAACGTGACCTTTTCATTTTTGACCTAAAGTTAATGCCGGCCATATACTTGTATTATAAATTCTCAGAAAAGATTCTGTTGAGCATCCTAAGGCATTCTGCTTTTGAAGTAGACTCTGAAAACTTTCAGAATATTGCAGAATCGCTTTTCTAACGCTCGCCGACTTTATGAAATGTTTGAAAGTTTTTTAATATACATTTTTGTATAATTTGCGGCAGAACTTACATACCTACGAAAGTTTGACGTACTTCACATGGCTCATTTTATTATAATTTGTAATACAGGGGTAGAGTATATTTTAAACGTTATATAGTTTCTGTCGCGTTGACAGAAAGAGTTAAGTATTATAGGGGTAAGGTGTGATTAGAAACTATTGTTATCGTTAAACTTGTAACTGCCATAAAACATAATGTCTGTTTGTTCCAATTAAATGATATCAAACGACAGAGGTTTTTTCTTTTTCTTTTTCGACTAAACATTGGCCCACTTGGTGGGGTCCGCTTTTCAGCATGCTTTTGCCCATTTTGTTCGGTCTTGTGCATCCAATTTTTTTAATTTATTGGCTCTCATATCGGCGGCTACAACTTACAAGGTACAGCCACCGCTTTCTTGGACGGCTGCGAGATTTAGCTCCAGGATGTCTGTTTGTTCCAATTAAATGATATCATACGACAGAGGTTTTTCCTTCTGTTTTTGCTTTATTTCTTTAAGAGCCGAAGCACAAGTGCGATGCGACGCGATGCGAATAATGCCACACGCAAGAGTGCGCTACGTGACTTTGAACTGCGTATGTTTTTGCTGCCCAGACAGGTAGTCTTGTATTGATTTAGTACCGTAAGGCCGTAAGTCAATGTCGTCTTGCGACGCGAAAGTCATCGCAAGTTCATAGGTAATGTAGAGCGCTCTCGTAGTTTTTGATGCTGCGGTATCACGACGTGTGTTTCGGCCCTAATACGATTAGTAGATAAAAATTATTTTTCAAAAATCGAATTCAGACGCCCGCCATTACAAAACATCAAATAATTTTAGTTTGTACTAGCTACAAAAAAAAATTATGCGTCGAATCGAAAACCTCCTCCTTTTTGTGAAGTCGGTTACAAATTAACTATCGGTTAGTTTACCAGATGGCAATTAAGATGACTGACCTGGGTTGGCACCATCGCGGAACACTTTGGGCTGGTGTTTGTAGGCGAGGAAGTACTCTATGTGTGCCATCTCATGGTGCGCCGTGATCAGGTCTTTCATGTCCGGGTGTGTACACATCTTGATGCTGTAACCGATAAACAGTGTTAAAATGTTATGTTATCTTTGTACGCATGACATCCTTATTATATTACGTGTATCGTACTAATATAAAAATAAATAAATAAATAAAATACTTTTATTGCAGGTCAGGGAACCAAATACGATAAGAAAAATAAAGTAAATAAGAATTAATAACCCGTCAAATGCGAGTCGGACTTGCATACGAAAAAAAGAAATTGTTTTTAGTAGTGTGAGAGTTTATACAATGTTATGAAAATGTAGTACCGATTTCCTCGTAAATTTTCTAAGTAGCAATACTTAATACTCCATTAGCGTCCCCGTCATCTGAACAGAAAAGCTGGTAGGTATATCTCCAAGTGGTAGATTCGTTTGACGATTCGAAAGTACTTTGTAAAAGTTTATTTCTTTAAAAAACATATTCTATTCTAAACAGTTTATTTGAACAAAAAATTCTTCTATTCTATTCTGAACGTACCGATAGTCATGGCCATTGCAGAAGTCCCAAGCGGACGGTTGGCAGTGGATATGCCTGTTGGCTGGTTCCTCGAACAGGCTCAGTGCCCAGAAGTCCTGGGGCATCGCTGACATGTTCATGGACACGAAGAACTCCTCCGCCAGTTGGAAGATCGTCAGTGGTGAGTAACCCTGGAAAGGCAACGGATGACATTGCATCATCTGATGACAGAACGACTGTTCCAATATTTGCAAAGGTTCGCGCGGGAACGTACCCAAGATTCGATTACGGAAAAGCTGTCAATCAATGCTAGTTTCAATAGTGGTGTTTGGATGAATTTATGGCATTAACCTTGACTCTAAGTATATCAAAAAAATTTATAAATACCCAATCGGTCAATCAGAGGTGCAATCGCCACACTGTAGCAATAATTTTGTTTTCACCGATGTCGTGAAACAGTCCGGAATAAATTAGATTAAATTAGAACGCCTTCTTCCAATATCTTTTCATATAATTTGCGGGATTACCTGTCGCACCATTTCCGGGGTAACATCGACGAGTTTCTTCCCCGGGTAGGGCAGGGTGAAGGGCACGATGCTCGACCAGCTCTGTCCCCACATGTCACCGAGCACGTGCGCCGGGATGGGCGCAGACCTTGAGATCCTCTCCGGGCCGTACGCTTCTCGTAGACGGCGGCGGACGTACGCGTGGAGAAGGTCGTACACTGGTTTAACCTGGAAGAAAATAGAGAGCACTATGATAATGAGTAATATTCTCTGAAAAAACCGTAAACTGACCAAGGAAAATTGGATGGAACATCCGTCATATTGGCTTTGTTCATATAAAATGTAGTCTATGACAGCTAGACTATAATGACAAATCGATAAACACCTCATTCATCAAAATTGGTTCAGTTGTTTAGGCGCCACGTGGGTGAAAAATAATATGTAAATACAAACATTCAAACATAGGCAGCTAAAATAACCCTTCATTTTGGCTTTGCTGGGTAAAAACCGGCAAAATAGGAAGATCTCATATAGCACCAAAAAAAGATTCACAAGTAATTTAATTATCTCTATCTTCCTTTATGGATCTGAGGCATGGAATCCAGTAAAACTGAGAAAAAGGATCGATTCTTTTGAAATGTGATGCTGTAGAAGGGGTGCATATATTGAACTGCCTATAGAGAGAGCACAAATCAATCCTGGAGCAGAAGACTTAAGAATAGGTAAGATATTAGATTGATATAGAATAGGTAAGGTCTCAAACGCACCTGTTCCCAAACTTCCTCGACTTCCTGTCTCATGTTGATCGATTCATACGGGTACATCCAATACGCCGAGGCATCAGTGAAATCTGCAATAAAAAATGAATTCCTATTAAAAAAAAAATCAATAAAGGCTTTTCTTATCTTATCCTATTACAATGTTTGTCTCTCTTTCACGCCACAACTACAGAACTGGTTTGGCTGGTAATGCAGATAGATTATACCCTGGATTAAAGTTTCCCGCGGGATTTTTAAAAGATCGAAATGCATGCGGATGAAGTCGTGAGCAAAACCTAGTTTCAAAATAATAACATAATATTAGTCGTGCATTAAAAAATGTGTAACGTTTTAGCAATTTGTTTAAATGAAACATTGCTTCAATAAATTAAGAGGCGTTGTAAATAATATAGTAATATTAAAAAGGATGTTTGTGAACATAACGCATTCCTTTAATAAGTTAAGACTGCGAAGCTTACCGTCGGATCAGATTAGAGACAATTTTTTTTATTATTAAAAAAATAATTTTAGCCAAGCTGAATTTGACTTATATTCTCCTCCACCCTTCAAATAAACCAAAAGCTTGCGCTAGGAGTGGGTACCACAATAGTGCAACGGGTGGGGTTCGAACCTACAACCTTTTTTTAACCGTTGGCCTATTGAGATTTAATTTAAAAATAAGGAAGTTCTAAATTGCTCCAGGACCTTCACTGCGTCAGGAGATTGTCAAACTTCATAGTTTTAAGTTAATGTATTGTGTATAGATCTTGATCAATAAATTAAAAAAAAAAAAGTGAAATCTTACTATTGAGCCTTGCAGCCTGATTGGTCAAGTCCACCAGCTGTTCGTACAGGTCCCGGACCCGCCTGCCCGTGTTCCTGCGCCACTCGGTCCACACGTGCTGCAGCTCGTCCCAGTCCCTGGAGTGCGACATGATAAACTGCAGGTCGGGCTGCAGATGCAGGCCGCACTTGAACGGCTCGTTGTACGCGCATATCTCCGCGTTGTTGTACACTGCCAGCATGTCGTTGATTATGCGGTTGTACTGAAAAAAAAAAAAACTACAGTTTCATAAAGAAGAAGAAGAAAGATGACCTTCCTGGCGCAGTGGTCAGCGCCAGGGTAGTGTAGTCTTATAACTTGAAAGTCTAAAGGCGCAATTTTTAATTTCTTATTTCTTTCCGCTTGAAAAAAGTCCTATATTTAATGGAAAAAAAGTTATTGCTAGTCTGCGCTATGCAAAACTTTTCCTTTTTTACCTATTGTAGGAGACGATAGGCTAACAATATAACAGTAACCAAACAAAAATAAATTACTAATTTAAAGTTAACAAAAATATTCAAAACGTAACAATAACAAAACTTTGGAAAAATTTGGTAGTGACAATCGCGAGCGGTACGCTGCTATCTGTACTAAGCTGACTTGAGGTGTGGTGCGGGGAAGCGCGTCGCTAGGTAGCGGCCAACTTGACGTGAACAGTAGTAGGTGCTTTTGGTATAGTGGGTACTTAATTGAGTAATTTCTCGAAGACCCTATCCCACAAAGGAATGCAATGCCTATAGACGAGAAAGAAGACTGTGTTTGTTTTATTAATTAATACTTACTCTATCTAGCTGGTCTGGAGGCAGTGCAGCGGGCCCTATGATGGAGAGCATACGCAGCTGCCTGAAAGTGGCGAAGTCTCTGATGGCTCCTCGAGGCACCTGCTGCGCCGCCTCCCACAGCCCTCGCTGGAAGAGGGTATACCGTTGCTGTGCTTCCAACTGAAATAAAACAAATGAAAGCCTTAAATACCTACTTCGAATTCGAATGTTATCAATTATATAAGAAACTAGCTGATGCTGTCCACTTCGTTCGCGTGGATTGAGGTTTTTTAATTCCCTCGGGAACTCTCTTATTTTCCGGGTTAGAAGTAGCCTATGTGGTCTTCTTGTGTAGGTATCTATCTCTGTGCCTTTCAACTTTACATCTAAACTTTCGCATTTATATATTGGTAGGACTAGCTTTTGCCCTCGAGTTCATTTATGTTAAGTTCGATTATTATTCAAACACCTTTTTGACCCCCTTTAGGGGTTGAATTTTCAAAAACCCTTTCTTAGTAGATGCCTACGTCATAATAGCTATTTGTACGCTAAATTTCAGCTCGATCCGTCCAGTAGTTTGAGCTATGCATTGATATATCAGTCAGTAGAAAAAGTAGGACATACTTCGTTCGCCTAGATTCAAGTTTTCTAAAAATCGTCTTTCTTTAAAATTCTTAACTTTCCCGGAATAATAGCCTATAGCCACTTTCCAGTTCCTATCCTTAGGTTCGTTGGTGCGTGATTGAAGGACAAACTGACAGTCAAATTTTTACTAACAAACCTTTGTAATTCGTAAGGAATTCATAACATTATAGGCACGAGTAGGTATATGTGTCCATTTGCAAGAATATTTTCAGAAATACTTTTATGTTCTCTGTAGAATTAGCTTTAGCACGAAATACATAACAATATAGGGCTTTGGCATATCACTTGCACTGTTAACGTAGCTTTACAAGTTTAACAATTCGAAATCAAACATATGTGCGATATATAAGTAAGTTTAACCCGATATTTCGTCTATATCTCCCCGTTTTTCAACCGAAGAAAAAACAAGATGAGGTTCTCAATTCATCGCATTTTTTTTATGTATGACCAATTGACCACGCATAACTTTTCGCAGAGTCGTCCAATTTTGATGATTCTTTTTTTTCATTACGCAAAGTTGCCACCTTGCAATACCTTTTAAGGAGGCTTTAACTGTCCTAGTTGACACGTCCGTCATTCGTCATGCTTGATGGGCTCAAGTCGGCCCTGAGTTTATAACCCATTATGTTGACGAAAACGGTGCACTGCAGATACCTAAGATGACCTTTGTTTTAGCAGCTGATTTATTTATCTGCCTGTATTATGAGAAACAGTTTGATTATTCGGTTTGATTCTTTTTATGTAGGTATTAGTTTTTGCTCGCGACTTCATTCGCGTATCATTATCAAAATATAGCATACTAGAAGCCCGCGCCGACTTCGTCCGGGTTGAAAATTTAAATATTTGTTTTTACGGGACTGATCGCACAGAGCTTCTTATAGGAGACGAACGTAAATAAGATCACCACAGGAATCACAGGAATCTCCCGCGTCGAAACCCGCCACCGTGCACCGCCCGCGCCGGCCGGCTCCATTTTATTATTTTGTCGCGCGGAACTATTAATTTTCCGATAACTCCTAAGATATTTATTTAAATTGTATAGTGTAAAGGGCAAATATGTTCTAAATTAAACACTTACAATAATGAACATATTTATTTAGATATAGATTGACATCACATCGGTTAAAGAAGGTCGAAAATAATTCATTATTTTTAATCAAAATTTGAAAGATAGAAATGGTTACTGTAACTTATCCTTAGAAGTTAGACATATGCTATCGCGGACTTTTTTTTAGAACTCTTTAAGAGGAACAATTCACCCATACATCATTTTCATCCAATAACAGTATATGACCCAGCGCTTGCCTTGAAAACGTTTGAGAGTCAAAATTTTTTCCGACTTCTTTAACAAATTTGCACATAATATCTAGCCATAATACATTTATGTGCATAATATATAGCCTATAACCATCTGGAATAATGTACCTTTGAAATGGTGAAAGAATTTTTGAAATAGGTGCGGTGGTTACAAAGTTTGCTCCGGACATACATACAAACTCACAAAATTCGCGCTCTCTCTTTATTATAATAGTATAGATTCCTAATGGTCAACCGATATAATAACCGCAAACTTAAACCAGACCTAAAACCAACTAACATGGGAGTAGGTAAATAATATTTTCAACACACTTGCTCATAAAATGGCTCCCGGTTCACCGCAATTAGGCACACAATGACACCTTTAACTCAAACTGTGACTTTTGATTACTATTATTCACAATGTGAGTTATAGAATTATTTTTTTTAATTTTATTGGTTGAGTTGCTTTCTTCTTAAAAAAGTTTCTATTACAAAAAAAATCCTAACTATTGCCAAGATACCTATTGCTTGCTCATTTCATACAACTTCGTATTTAAATAGATAATTTCAACTTGTACGTGTTTAATAAATAAAACTTTTGTTTTTTCTGTAATAAAGAAAACTGGAAATTCCCCAGTTTGTACGTGGCTATAAGAGAAAAGCCAAAAAAAAAAGAAAACTCATTCTTTTAGTCTATGGCCATTAAAGGTGTGCGCGCATTCCGGTAAACTGATTAAATCAAATAAACACCTGAATAGGCTGTATGGTCGTCGATCTTTGCCTGCCCTCAAGAGCATCTCAAGAGGGCGAACAAAAGAACAACATTAATTTTTCCCGCCATTGCGAAAAAATTTTCACAACTCGTTTTCACTGTTTTTTACCATAATGTACTATTTTAGTATTATTTTCTTCACAAGTGTGTTGAAAAACGTCGTATGATACACGTGTATATTGATGATTACCGTCCTCGGCTAGCTTAAGACCCTCACCTAACGGCTCGGGTCTCAATAGCGCCTCAGCGGTAATCACCAACTTTTACACTTGTACCATAATGTACTATTATTTTCTGTAAAGGAAATCTTTAAAGAAGAATCCTTTGCAATCAATAATAATTTATTTATTATTATAACAGAGATGATCATTTTTTGGTAAAAAACATTGGATCATTCTTAGTAATTAACTAGCGTGTAACTAACTGATGCCCGCGACTTCGCCTGCGTGAATTGAGCTTTTTAATTCCCGCGGGAATTCTCTTATTTTCCGGGATAAAAAGCCTACTATATATGTAACTTATGTGTCATTTAGACTATAATCTATCTCTGCACCAAATTTCAGCCAAATCAGTTCAGTGGTTGCGGCAAGATTGAGTGACAAATATCCATCCATACATCCGAACTTTTTATTTATAATATAAATTAGTCAATAAATTTGACGACCTCCCTGACGCAGTGGTGAGCGCTGTGGTCTTATAACTGGGAGGTCTCGGGTTCGATTCCCGGCGGGGACAATTTGGATATTTATAATTTCTGGATTGACTCTGGTCTGGTCTGGTGGGAGGCTTTGGCCATGGCTAGTTACCACCCTACCGTCAAAGACGTGCCGCCAAGCAATTTAGCGTTCCGGCACGATGACGTGTAGAAACCGATTAGGAGTATGGATTGTATTTACACTGCTATACCCCTTCCAAGTTAGCCCGCTACCATCGTAGACTGCATCGTCACTTACCATCAGGTGAGATAGCAGTCATAGGCTATCTTATCACCGAATAAAAAAAAATAGTCTTTGAGTATATAACCAACGTATTAGTACATACTTAGTAGGAAATATTAGAAGGAGTATTGATTAATATCAGAGATGAATTCATATTAAATCCTTTGATCTAATAATAAATCCTGAATCATTCTTATAGCCTAGTAACGGACCAAGGTACCGTAAACATCATTGTTTTGGAAAAATCAACCAATGATCAGCAAAACCAATGTTGCGTGTTAACAGTCAATAGTCAGTGATGACAATATAATGACAAGTCTAAATTAAACGACATCAGTGCGAGGACACCCGAGCAAAACAATGAAATTACAGGTAATTGTTATGTAACTGGTGTAATAATTACAGTGGATTACAGTGACTCAGATGTGGCGTGTAGCAGATGATGGCTATTTGTCACGACGGATGATTTCAGATTGTGGTTTCGTAGGTTTCTTTTGTGGTTCATATTTATTGTGGATGCTAATAGAAATAGAAAATTATCAAAGTAGATTTACAAATATTTTTTGTTCTTTCGAAAAAACTAGCAAGGAAAACTAGCAAGGAAAGGTTTTGAATCTAAACATAACTTTTTTTTTAATCTTAAATATTTATAGAGGGTTTGTTCTATGAACTTGCCACCCTCATCGGGCTCCATCTTACGGACCTACTGCCTACTAAAAATAACTTTTTTTAAAGATTAATTATTCCCTTCAAATAAGCGGAAAGCTTGCGTTAGGAATGGGTACAAAAATAGTGCAACTGATGGGGACCAAACCATGGACTTTCTAGTTTTCAGTCCGCACCTTTAACCGTTGAGCTGTTGAGGCTTCTACACAGCGGGAATCGCTGCCGAAGGAAGTGGCTCATCACTCCTTTTTTCGAAGAGTCAAAAATTCTCAAAGAATAAAGAATAATACAAGAGAATTTTGACGACCTCCCTGATGCAGTGGTGAGCGCTATGGTCATATAACTGGGAGGTTTCATTTTCGATTCCCGGCCGGGGAAATGTGGGACTTTATAATTTCTAAATTGTCTCTGCTCTGGTCTGGTGAAGGTTGTGGGCGTGTAATGGGTTGAATATACACTGCCATACCCTTTCCAAGTTAGCCCGCTACCATCTTGACTGCATAGTCACTATCAGTTAGATCGCAATCAAAGGTTATCTTGTCATCAAATAAAAAAAGATACGTACCTACTCAAGGGAGGAAAAAATCTTTTGAGTGGTTATTGAAGAACGTAAATTAAGTACATATATTGTTTTTATCAAAAATATCTTCTAATCAAAGCAAGTCACGGATAGTATAAGGAAATACGAAGTCACAAGCATGTTCCCACGACACTAACATTTGCACTTGAATCCGGTTTAAGTATCAATTATTGTGTTCAAACGAGCATTGTGTCCGAGGACATTAACTAGATTCTGTTCGAAGACAAGGATTCTAGAGGTTAATGATATTAAATAATACATCTATTCTAAGTTCATTTAAATTCCTCAATCTGATGATATTATTTTTATAGCAGGTTAATGTAACCTAAATTATGTATTTTGTCGAGAATTTCCGGCTCCCATCTTTTGACTTAGATTTTCTTCCTTTCTTTGAATGGCTTTTTAGTGCCAAGCCAGCACAGTGCACTTCGCCAATGTCAAGTATTTTGAAGAGTCAAATAGTTTGAAAATCCGCACTTGACAAGCGTGGTGGACTATGACCTATAACCCTTCTCAAAGGTGTGTGAAGTCTGCCAATCTGCACTTGGCTAGCGTGGTGGACTATGACCTATAACCCTTCTCAAAGGTGTGTGAAGTCTGCCAATCTGCACTTGGCTAGCGTGATGGACTATGACCTATAACCCTTCTCAAAGGTGTGTGAAGTCTGCCAATCTGCACTTGGCTAGCGTGATGGACTATGACCTATAACCCTTCTCAAAGGTGTGTGAAGTCTGCCAATCTGCACTTGGCTAGCGTGGTGGACTATGACCTATAACCCTTCTCAAAGGTGTGTGAAGTCTGCCGATCCGCACTTGGCCAGCGAGGTGGACTATGACCTATAAGCCTTCTCAAAGGTGTGTGAAGTCTGCCGATCCGCACTTGGCCAGCGAGGTGGACTATGACCTATAACCCTTCTCAAAGGTGTGTGAAGTCTGCCAATCTGCACTTGGCTAGCGTGATGGACTATGACCTATAACCCTTCTCAAAGGTGTGTGAAGTCTGCCAATCTGCACTTGGCTAGCGTGGTGGACTATGACCTATAACCCTTCTCAAAGGTGTGTGAAGTCTGCTGATCCGCACTTGGCCAGCGAGGTGGACTATGACCTATAACCCTTCTCAAAGGTGTGTGAAGTCTGCCGATCCGCACTTGGCCAGCGAGGTGGACTATGACCTATAACCCTTCTCAAAGGTGTGTGAAGTCTGCCGATCCGCACTTGGCCAGCGAGGTGGACTATGACCTATAAGCCTTCTCAAAGGTGTGTGAAGTCTGCCGATCCGCACTTGGCCAGCGAGGTGGACTATGACCTATAAGCTTTCTCAAAGGTGTGTGAAGTCTGCCAATCCGCACTTGGCCAGCTAAACCCTTCTCTAAGAGGAGACCTGTGCCAAGTAGTGGGCCGGTGATAGGTTGAGGTGATGATGAAGAGCATTGTTACTACACGTCTTCCATCTGTCAATAGAGCATATCGTCACGGCACGATTGCGCAACGCCTCCGCAGTGCGGCGTCGTGCGAACGTCCTCTGTGTCCGACAATGTGAATTGTCGCTGCATGGTGTGTGTGTGATGGCATTGGCGCTTACGTGTGTTAAGTAATGGTGTAGGGCTATTCTGATAGTGGCGGTAACCTACTGGACCTATTGGTTGACTTCGGGTTCCTTTTAGGGGAGTCCGGAGTTCGAATCTCATAGCGGTGATAGCCTAGAGGTTGCCTTCGGCCTCCTTTTCTCAGGGGATCAGGGATTAAAATCCCTGGTCGAACCTCTAACGCTTGGGATTTTTGTGCGTTTTAAGTAATTAAATCCCTTGTTTTCATTATTACATTGCGAGAAAACATACATGCCTAAGAATTCACCATAATGTTTACAAAATGCGTGAAGTCTGCCAAACCACACTTGGCCAGCATAGTGGACTATTGTCCAAACTCAACCATTCTGGGAGGAGATTCGTGCCCAGTAGTAGACTGATGTTGAGTTAAGATGATGAAGGGGTTCTCTAGATAGATTGATGTCAATCTTGACCGCAATTCACAAAAAAGGTTTCGCATTAAACCGTATAATCCGATTACCTGTATTACTTTGATTTCGTAGACTTATTTATATTACTGCGTATAAATCGATGATTTATCTCAAGAGAATCCAACAATGACTAAAAAATAAGCACTCAAATTGTAATTCATTCATAACACGAATCGAGTTCAAGTTTACAAACAAAAGTACAATCGAGTGAAAAAGTGATAATAAATTCATAATTCAATGTCAGCTTCACGGCGCTTGCGCAGAATAGATTTGTTTAGTTTTTTTTGTTGTTTATTGGTTTGCGGTTGACTAGTTAACTAAAATCATTTCGGCTTAGACGGAACACACCAACCTCTAAATGATCTTTACATAGTAGCACTAAATAGGTCTTTAGCCAAAGATTTAGTTACCATCTGGTTTGTAAAGGTAGTAACTTACTAATGATACTACGAGTATATAACATGTATAATATTACTAATGCGGATTGTGAATGTTATGTATTTGTTTGTTAGTTTGTCTTCAAATTTTCAGGATATTTTAAGGATCTAATTACCTATACGCAAACAAATTCGCAGTTAACTTAATATTAAAGCTAAGTTTCTTGCCGGCTTTTATCAGCAGAATTCATTTAAGCAAATATAACATACATTTTTCATTTCATTTCATAGCTTAGGACCTACTGTCTAGGAAAAATGCGAAAACAAAGAGTGTTTTTACGTAGTTTGTGGCATTCATTTTTAAAACGTAAGCTTAAAAGCTAATATAAAACAAGCACAGTACCAGATTAATACAAATGTTAAAATAAAAGATTTCAATTCTATATAATGTTGTTACAAATAACCGCCCTAGAAAAACCTTCTAACCCACCTTGCTAAAAACCTTTCAATGTAGCACAAATCTTTCTTTATGTAATAGTTTCGCAACTACACTTATGCACGCACTACGCGCTATCTCAAAACCTCTGCTATTTATTGTACCTTAAGTCCTAGCACTAAGATTTAAATTACAAGGAAATGTGGAGACGCTAAATATATATTGAAAGATCAGGTCAAGGTCGCATAGGTTCATCAATTAGCACTTGGCTAAAACAACGTGGGTTGTCTGAAAGATAGCGTGTACAGTTACGAGAAGCAGTACCTATTTATTATCTTTTTTTAAAGAATTAGCCATGTTTAGCATTGATAGCCAAGTGCTTAAGATTTTGATCTCTTTTTTCGAGGATCCAGGGTTCGAATCCCAGGCACACCTGTAACCTTTCGATGCGTTTTAACTAATTAAGAACCACTTGCTTTAATGAAGGGTGGAGGAAAACATCGAGAGAAAAGCTGCAAATCTGAGAGTTCTCCATAATGTTCCAAAGTTTTTTTTAAATATATAGACTACCGCTTGACTGCAATCTCACCTGATGGTAAGACAAGATGGAGCACGCTTGCCTAGAAGATGCCTATTCACTCTTGATTTAAAGGTACCTAAATTATTATAGTTATACTCATAAAAACGGAACGATTATATGAAGTCTGCCAATCTTATTATTGTTCTTACCTTTTTTGAAATATCTTTGGACTTATTATACTAGGTATAGCACTTACGTCACTTATTGTGGAATACAAAATTCCTTCAAGCACTCAGGTGTAACTAACTACACTGGTGCGCTTTCAACATGCGTTTCAGCTTGCCTTAGATGTCTGCCCTAACTACGCAGACGTATGTGCAGATGCTTCATGTTCACTGGCAACTTAGCTACATATTGGTCACGTCACAAGACACAAGTTAGCGCATGCATGGGTAGACGCATGCGCATTGCTTCTGCAGCTTGTATGACGAAAGTTTTTTTTTAAAGAATATTAGCCAAGCTGAAGTTGACTAATATCCTACTATCCCCTCCAAATAAGCGGACAAGCTTGTGGAGTGGGTACGACAATAGTGCAACGGACGGGTTATGAACCTGCGACATTTCAGTTTTCAGTCCGCACCTTTAACTGTTGGGCTATTGAGGCTTAAGTTGTTGGCTGCAGTTGAAATGCATGTTGGAAGCGCATCAGTTTAATTAGACCAATAGAGTAGACAACACTTCTCTTAGCAAATGTGCCAAAAATGAACACCTACAATTTCTTACCAAGTTATAGTTTAGCAATGAGCAAGGCATGTAAAAACTGCTACAGTGTCACGACCACGTCACGACCGTGAGAACCCCGCTCAAGGTGAAGGTGCCAGTCGTATTACCCACATTGTTCGCCCCGAAAGGGGTAAAAAAATAACAATAGGTACATAATATCTTAATGTAATAAGTGCTGCAACATTTTTTTATCCACCGAATTTACGTGATAAACGAATGCATATTTGGAATTTCCTATAAGATCGAATTACCATTGTGCAAGAGAAAAAAAAAGATTGGGTGATTTTTTTTGGTAATTTTTTGGTATTATTTTTAATCACATAATAATAGGGCTTTTGTTGGTATACTTAGTCACTTATGACTTTACTAAGAGTACCTACGGGATTTCCACTTCTAAGTTTTTCAGGTTACTAAATATTACATTTAAATTTTCTCATCAAAGCACGAAGGAAGCGAAAAGTTCAAAATGAGTTACCCATCCAACTATAGCAAAGCTTGCCCAGCGAAAACGAATGATGTGGTTCTCACATATAGGACACACGTCCTTAAAAAACCTACCCAACAATTTAGTAGATGCCACGTGCAAATAGACAGAACCATAGGTACTCTTCCTGCAGGTTATATTTTAAATTCGTTTAATTGTCATCATCAGTTGCATTCGTAATCATATGCTAAGTAGTAGTAAGCTTCGTTTAGTAAATTAATTTAAAAAAAAACTTTATGGATGAATTGTTTCAGTTCCAATATATAGCGATTGATAGCAATGGTGATAATGTACACATTCTATAAAATAAACTAAGCTAAATTGATCTTTTTCCGCAGGGGGCTATGAAAGGTATAGCACGGGTTTACACCTGTCAATTTAATTTAGTTAGAACAATTGTGTACAACAGAAATAACTACATTGGCAGACTAATATACCCTTCGTATATTAAAAAGAATAATTTTCATTTAACTAAAATGCCAAGACGTGCATCTAAAATAATTGATATTACCAGCCATATCAGATAGTAAAGCCTCTGAAAACTTAATGGCCTACAAAATACAATGGCGAGCCTTGGAGTAACGAATTATCTCATTGTCCATTGGTCCCAGGCCTTATAGGTCACAATCCCCCTTTATTTGTCACAATAACGGTCGAGGATACCAGTTAGTTCCGCCATTTTGATTCGCGTCGCCATATTGGTCAGCCATTTCGCGTTTCCTCATTAATGTTTGTACGCGTGGAAGAATGAGACAATTGCATTTCGAAATAATGGGAACCGATTTAAAATGTATCTTTCTTTCTCCTTTTAAGCCTTGTAATCAGATCAAAGAATATGTAAAGATGCGAAGCAAAGAATGTGAATGTAAATACTAGTAGGACCGCTCCATATTCATAGTTTTAAAACATTTTAAAACAGTTGTGCAGATAAGAAGCCTATAAAGTATTTCCTTAGTACTAAGCAATACAACCAATCTCAATAATTATTGAACGACTAGCTTTAACCCGCGGCTTCGCTCACGTTAGGTTCCATTTTTTAACCCCCTATATAACCCTCTTGGGGTTGAAATTTTCCAAAATCCTTTCTTAGCGGATGTCTACGTCCTAACAGCTACCTGTATACTAAAATTCAGCTTGATCGGTCCAGTGTTTAGAGCAGTGCGTTGATAGATCAGTCAGTCAGTCAGTCAGTCAGTCAGTCAGTCAGTCAGTCAGTCAGTCAGTCAGTCAGTCAGTCAGTCAGTCAGTCAGTCAGTCAGTCAGTCAGTCAGTCACCTTTGCCTTTTATATATTTAGATTGATTTGAAAAACTGATTGATGTCATTTAAATTAGGACCACTTTGTAACGAATCTAAAAGAGAATAGAAATGATTTTGAGATGACAAAGCCACCTACTTAATATCTTTAACTACTTATAAATAAGTAAAGCTCTTCAAAACTTGCTTCAGCACATCCTAAAACCTTTCACAGGTTTTTTTTTTAATTTCTCTGTATTCTATTACAAAAGACCGAGTGAACGAAGATCTGTCATCTGAGTGACTCAGATGATAGATCATAATACTCACTTCATGATATAGGTAGTTTGTACATTTGCCACACCCCTTCCATAAAGTAACTCATAATATCGCCAAGCACGAACCTATATTTTATATCACCCATAAAAATAAAACCACATATTATGCATCATAGACTGTCAAGTACATCACAGAAATAAACCTAATTGCGCATAATAATTAGAATAATATTTATCAATCTCTATTATTATAGATTACCGTGGGAATCATAGACGCATGTAGATTACTTCCTAGATTAATCACACATTAAAGTACAACACCTGATAAATGGTTGGTGTTATATCGATACGATCTTTTATTGATTGTTAGCAAGAAAAAAAACCTTGACCACTAAAGATCTGGCAAAAAATATGTAAATATCATGTGAATTCCATATAATTATATCGTATCGTAGTAAATTCAACCCATAAACTAAATAGAGTCGCCATTCAGGGCTAGACGTATGGGCTCTTTGAGTATTTAAAATATGGGCTAGACAAAAATATTTCCTGACAAGTTTTTAGGACTCACCGCAAATGTCTTTAAGAAACTAGAACATATTCATTATTCATATCTATTCCTATATAAAGCTTTTTATCTAATTTTAATTCACTGTCAGAAAGGCGGACATTAAAGAAAAAGTGGAAACTCACTCATCATCGTCAGTAACTCATCAACTACTGAAAGCAGCTTATTTTTTTTTTTTATTCGATGACAAGATAGCCCTTGACTGCGATCTCACCTGATGGTAAGTGACGATGCAGTCTAAGATGGTAGCGGGCTAACTTGGAAGGGGTATATCAGTGTAAATTCAACCCATACCCCTTATCGGTTTCTACACGCCATCCTTCCTTTCAGAGAAGAGAAAAGGGTTATAGGCCATAGTCCACCAGGCTGGCTCAATGCAAATTGGCAGATTAGAGCAGTGTTAGCCCAGTGGTCAGGGCTGCGATTCGGAGGGTTCCAGATTCGACCTGTGACTTTTCGGAGTTATGTGCGTTTAGGCAATAAAATATCACATGTGTCATAACGGTGAAGGATGACATCGTGAGAAAACCTGAGAATTCCCCATAATATTCTCAAAGGTGTGTGAAATCTGTCAAATTCACTCAAGGAGAGTCAAATACTTCCAGTGTTAAACCAACAACCAACTCAAATAACACTTTTCTTCTTTTTTTTTTTAAAGAATATTGGTCAAGCCGAAGTAGGTAGATAAATATTCTCTTATCCCCTCCAAATAAGCGGAAAGCTTGTGCTAGAAGTGAGTACGACAATAGTGCAACGGGTGTGGTTCGAACCTGCGACCTTTTAGTTTTCAGTCCGCAGTCCGCACCTTTAACCATTGGGCTATTGAGGCTTCCAGCTTTTATAAATTGTAACTAAAATTATGTATTCTGTGCTATAATATTGAATCAGGTACTTTCCATACTTTCCTAACCCATTCAGAATCAACTACGTACCTATATTGTTCCACATAAATAATAACAGGTTTGGAAAGCTTCCGGGCTCAAATTCTCACATCACCGAACAATAGGTATAATTCAATGGTGGTTTCTACACCGAAGCCTAGACTATAGCTAATATCTTCACCCTTTTTGTTGATGAAGAAAATATATTATCACTACATATATCGAAGCTTAATTCACTTAAAGAAGAAAAGAAGTTGACAGCACGTGACCACCATTAGGTATAGGTGAGTCTCAGACAAGGGGGCTATCGTGACAAGAATAAAAAAAAATATACTCTATAGGAAATCTACAAAGAAAAAGGTGACTGACTGACTGACTGACTGATCTATCAACGCACAACTCAAACCACTGGATGAATCAGGCTGGGCATGCAGATAGCTATTATAATATAGGGATCCGCTAAGAAAGAATTAGTTTTGAAAATTCAACCCCTAAGGGGATAAAATATGCATTTGATAAATCGAACTTAGCGTGAGTGAAGCCGCGGGCATAAGCTCGTACAAAGATAAAAGGAAGAGTATGTTCTGTAATTTGTTCGTTTAAAGTGCATCATTACTTTTAAAGGACATCGCATGCACAGAAGTGAATTTCAGAAGAATTTTAAAAATGAGATAAGTACTAAAGTAATGTCTGCTGAATACAGCATCTTATTTCTCACGAATAAAGGTTTTTTTTATCATTTTATTCTCAGTGACCGGCTACATTGTTTATTAGATAACGATCATGTATACTTACTTGACAGCTATTAGGTATTATTTTGCCGACTATTTTTTTAATACATTGTTTAACCTTATGTAATATTGTAACTGTGTTGTAACACATCATTTATTTTAAACTACCATGTATGTTAGTCATTTGGTATATAAGTATAGAAGATCGACGTTAAAATGTCATACTGAATGATGGATGTTTAAAATTTAATTTATAAAAGATTATTTATTTAATTTATAAGATTTAAGACTACGTAGTAGTGAACACAATCACAAAAATTAAACATATAAGTTTAAGTTTTTAACTTTCTTTCTATCTAATTTCTGTGCAAACAATTACAGACATATTATCATTATGATCTTAGAACTTAATTTCTCAATCGCCAAGTAAACTTTAACCGACCAATTTTGACATTTCTACTAGCTAGCTGGTATGTACTCCATCAAAGTACATACTGATACTACGCATTCGAACACATTTAGTAATAAAAAATAATAAAAAAAATTAGAAAATGATTAAGGTCTGGCAGGCCTGGGATCTTGGATCATATCAAAACTAGGCCGGAACTCAGAAAGCCGAATTTTTCCTCAGTTAAGTAAACGTTATGGTGAATTAGGCTAAGTTTAGACTTTTTACAGAGATGTACTGGAATTAAAACAGCATTTAATTTGAGTTAGAGTGGAAAGTTTTTAAAATATTTGCCGGTAAATCAGTTATATAAATGAAACTACTGTAGATCGTTATAGAAACCGCATATTTGAATGAAAACAATAGAAAAGCATCGATACTCACAGCAGCATGTTGCGTTGCATCATTCACATCAGTTTCGAAATTCCACTGCGCTGCGACGTTGTTTGTACACTCTTTAGAAGCTTGATCTTCAGCCTGAAGGAGGAAATCCCTCACACGCTGCAAATTAGCTTGACTGAATCTATCGTCGAGATGATTCGTGTTCAAATCCCTGTTAAAATTATATGGATTTGTCCCAACATAATTCGGATCGTTCCGAGCGAAATTCGGATCATTTCTCCTGAAGTTTGCGTCATTATTAATGTCAATTCTATCGTCACGGGACCTGTCGTCAAATGGACGCAACTCCCTATTTCTGTCGACATTTGGACGTAGCGTAGATGTTGGGTTACGTCCATTCCCATAATCTAAACTCGGGTATCCGTTATTGTTTATGTCGGGATTAAGCCCAGTGACTGGGGTAGACGAAACTGGGTATATTCCTGGTGTCACAGACCCTTGTGGTCTTGCTGATGTAAACTGGAAATTTCTGTTTAAATCGTACTGGTTTGCAGGGGTTGTACTAGATATTCCATAATAAGGATTCCGTTGGGTAGAAACTTGGGGTAAAGGCGGTAAGTCCAACTGAGGTTCAGCATAACACGAAAGTAATAGGGATATATGGACCAATGTTTGAACAAATATTTTAGCACAGGCCATGGTTTGGCCCGAGGGTTATCAGTACGTTATCGAAGCGCCCAATGGTGCGTGGTGCTTGTCTGGGCTCGCGTCAACAACTGTTCTTCAGTTTGCTTCGCTGGGGCCGTGTGAATAAGCATTGTTCTAGGTAAGTACTAAGTAAAGAAGACCTTGTGAGCGCGTCACAGGGTAAGCTAATGCGTTGGTCAAACTCTAAAACCTTTATTAACACTGTGTTAACAGAACATTACCTCTGGGCAAGCTACATGTAGAGTCTCTGAAGCTTTTATAGGCATGAGGCACATTCTTATGAATATTTTCTTTAGCATTGGATTTGTAAGTAGTATCTAAGTAATACGGATTTGTAAGCAAGACAAATTGATAGAATTCAACGATTCATTGGCTAAATAATTCGTTACTAATACATCTTAGGAATAAATATTTCTTTTATTTACTTTTCTTGTGCCAACAGATTGTCAAATTCCATTTGCGGTAACAGCGTCTTTACAGTTAGTTACAGCAAAAATATCAACTCAAACCATGAACTGGACACGGGTCTCCCCTCAGTTTGAAAAGGGTTATAAATACTTACCTAACTTAATAATTAGTAATTAGTTATAACTGACAAGATACTAAACATCCTTGGCTCAACTTACCAGAAAATTGGTTCGGCCACAAACTAATAAACCAATTGAAATACTAATTACCATAAAACCAATCTAAGGCTGCCTTCAAATTAGCTGGGCTATTAGAGACACATCAATTTATAAAGGGTAAATGAAATGATGTGTTTGTTTGGTTTATTTATATACTAACTTAGGTATGCCCGCGTTTTCTTCCGCGTAAATGTAGATTTTTTTAATCCGAGATCACTCTTCGAGTATCTA
The DNA here is from genome assembly GCA_038048805.1 of Hipparchia sbordonii. Classification (NCBI taxonomy): domain Eukaryota; kingdom Metazoa; phylum Arthropoda; class Insecta; order Lepidoptera; family Nymphalidae; genus Hipparchia; species Hipparchia sbordonii. The sequence goes on along the minus strand of CM076104.1, from coordinate 13,814,120 downwards.
AGATAAAAAAACACCACTGACTTAGTTAAGTATAAAAAGTGCGAGCTGTCGCTGGACCAAATGTCAAGTGCGCATCGGTTCAGCGATTAGACCATAAAAAATTATTAAACTTATGTATTGTCCCTAATATTTTAACGCAGGAAGCCCAAACTTTGTTCAAGATAAATAGTAAGTTAAACTATTCCCTGTATGATGCTCTACCGGCTCGTGAAAGTCCCATCAAAATCGGTTCAGCTATTCCGACGATAAATATAAAAAAAACAGCGTGGATAAACAAAAGTTTAAAAAATCTGTATTTGGGATATGTTATCGCTCAAATAACGAGAGCTTCAGAAGAGGCAGTTATTTCAAAATCAACACTACAATTTTATTTATTTGTACAGAAGACGACTCAGAAATTTGGTATAGTTATATAGGTACCTAGTTTATTTTGTATATAATAGTTAATTGTAATATTTTGTGTGTACCAATGGGGCTGACATAAAGGTCACCTTTAAAAGTCACATATAAGATGAGAATAAAAAAAATGTGGCCTCTTACTTAATTTTTATGAAATTAAAATATCCCAGCACTAATTGTTAAACGATGTAAACGCGACGACCGCACCTGTACTTACAGCGCTTTGCATAATAAATTGAAGTTGGAAAACACGCATTTCATCATCCCGTTAGTTTTCCTCCCACGTAAAATAGGAAATATTTTAAAAACAGACCTCTTAAGGATCAGGAGGCATAGAGTAAAGATAAATGTGGTAGGCAGTGGACGTATAATATCTAAAAAAGAAATAGTAATAGAAATACAATAATATTTTATTCAAATAAAAATTTTCAACGAGCTTTTGAATACAAAAACTAGCAACAAAACTGTCGATTAGGTAATACCGCTTCAGCATCTTTAATAGAATGATTTAGAACTTATTATGATTGATGTAACGAATACCTTTAGGTTTTGCATCTGCCAATTCAGTTACTATTGAAATGATAAATGACAGGTGTAGTGGTAGAACATTTTCTGTTCCATCAGTCACTAGTGATTAACTCTTGAAGTAACTCATTAATGAAATTGACTAATGATTGACCTATTGTTTAATCTTGAAGCTCAGAGTTTCAAACCAAAAGCATACTTAATTCATCATAACTATGATTTACCCGTCAATGGCTCACTACTGAGCGGAGGTCTCCTCTCAAAGCCCAATGTGACCTGGCAGACTTCATACTATTTTGGGAATATCCAGAAGAACTATCAAGTATGCCAGTTTCCTCGCTATGTTTCCTTCACTGTTGAAGCATGTGATATTTGACGCTCGGAATATTCTTGAAGGTGTGTGAAGTCTACCAATTTGCAATGGGCCATATAACCTGATGGAACCTGCGCTCAGTAGATATTTAATGATTTAAACACACATAACTCTGAAAAGTGTACTTAATTACAATTTATTTCTAATGTTTTATCACTTCATATCACGTGGAGCGGTAACACATAATGACAAACATACACTATGAAATTATCCAAGCAGTTCTCACGAGCTCACAATGGGAAAATTGCGCTTAACCCAAGAAGTTGCGCGGAATGTTATGGAATATTAATTTACCTAACGTCTTTTATACACAACTGTGTTTAAGATTTTCTATTAAACGTACGTACTCTTCTAAAATCTAATTTTCTTTCTACACTACATATTGGAAGGGATTCAAATGCAAGATTTTTAAACCACGCCATAGACGTATCACACGAAATTCCTGAAATTATCGTAATTTTCTAATTCAGAACCATTTATGAGTCATCCTGATCGCATCATAATTGTGGCTTAAAATCATAACTCAATCCTTCGACGATATCATCAATTGGAGTAGAAAATCCATCTTTTTAAATCACGTTTGGCCTTATTTAACTAGTTTAAACAATCCGATGCTTTAACGTGTTGATGTCTCGCTGCAACTCGTGATATTTTGAATATCCGGTGTGCCTCCAAAATGCAAACTCCTAGAATATCTACGCTCCTGGTTCTAACAGACAGGTAAACACTTCCTCATTTACAATATTAACACCTAAATACCTATGGATAACTTTTAATGGTCAAACCCCAACCTGTATGGAACAGATGATAAGAAGCGAAAGCTAGGCGATAACACCTATAACCTGACGAAATGGGGCGTGACTCTAGATAAAGGAAGTCGTGCCCCCAATACTAGTTAATGAGTATTCTTTTAAAAATGCCTATTGCATAGTATAATGTCACTTAACATATTCTTCAAATACTTACCATTTTCCATTTTAAGGGTTCCGTAATAAAATTCTTATAGAAACCCAAACTTAAGGGAACACCTGAAGGTAAAGGTATTTGACAATTTTTTTTATTTACCTACTGAAAATATTTTTATTACTGTGCGGTCCTGGACCGTACAACCTATATATAAATAAAATTCAAAATTCATGTTTTTCCAGATTTTCAATGAAAAAACTGTCAGAACATCAACTCTACCTACTCCTTGGTTATACGTGACTCAGCGAAGGTGAAATAAGAAGTCCATAAATTCTTCTGTTGATTCCTACATAAGATAAAAAAAGGTTAAATCTCAGCTGCGGGGTCGCACCGTGGAGATTGATGTAAAGTGTTAACCCACCATTCATCTTTGGCCTTGAACCCCCATTACGGTAACTGTGCGCGTGCGCATAATGAATACAAATGATTTTATTATACTTAATTCAACTAATGATTTAAATCACGAAGGATACAATAACAAGCTATAGCTAGCTCCCGCGTCGCCATAGCATCTTGATAAAAGCCTTCATTAGAAAACAGTCTATTTAATCTATTGGCCACGATCGTCGTCAATCCATAAATCTATACGACCTCCCTAGTAGAGTGGTGAGCGCTGTGGTCTTATAACTGGGAGGTCTCGCGTTCGATTCCCGGCGGGGGCAATTTAGGAATTTATTATTTCTAAATTGTCTCTGGTCTGGTCTAGTGGGAGGCTTTGGCCGTGGCTAGTTACCACCCTACCGTCAAAGACGTGCCGCCATTTAGCGTTCCGGCACGATAGCGTGTAGAAACCGATTAGGGGTATGGGTTGAATTTACACTGCTATACCCCTTCCAAGTTAGCACGCTACCATCTTAGACTGCATCGTCACTTACCATCAGGTGAGATCGCAGTCAAGGGCTATCTTGTCTTCGAATTAAAAAAAATATGTATATTGCCTCAAGTCTCTTGCAGGGGCTTCCACTTGCACTTGGGGTTATAATAATTTGTTTAAATCTGTCCCAGGAAACAATTTTAGACTGCAACATTATTCATTAGCAGGTGACATTTTTATTTATCTTTATGACTCACTATTGCCTATTCATGTTTTAATTAATAAAGTTGTATCTGACTCACTATATTTTATCACGTGATTTTTCAGTAGTCTCGGTAAATCTTCTCATGGATTTTCCACTAGTTATATTCGGCAAAAAATGTAGACGTAGCTAGGTTTATTCTTATTAATATTAAACCTATTTATATCAGGGTTATTTTGTCTTAAATATTGCAATAGAGTTTGCGACAACTACTTTTCAATTCTTAACAATTCATCAGGTCAGGGTGGCTGTATTTCAATACTTCCTCCTATTCAACGAATTTAGACAATCTTTAATGCACTTGTACAGGATAAATCGGTTATTAGGAAATTGTTTTGGAACCTTATTAGGAATAAATCACGTTTGCAATAGATATCTTGTTTTCACGACACATTACCAATTAGCATGATGATCACTATTACCTATCACATGTGAATTGTGCACGTCCACTTTAGTAAAACTGAGATCTATAGAGCGTGCTCTGATCTGACACAGCTCAGACTCAAGATAGAGGTTAAAATGAGACACAAATATGCTCTGACATAAATCTGTCTCGTTTTAACTTTGTCTTGAGTTTGAGCGAATGAGTCTATAGATTTCAGCCTGAGGATTATACGAAAGCGATACACAGACACACCCTTGTTGCGAAGAGGCCAACTCCGAGAGTGTCAGGACGAACATTTGCTGACAGATTCGACTGTCAGTAGTAACTTATCGAACTTTTATCGACAGATTACTTATAATATACTATATTGAAATAAGAACCGGGAGTTAACTCGGGCAATAAACTTGATGAAAAGTTATTTTTAGGCAGATACATTTCAATTTTCATTCAGTACATACATATTAAAGTAAATATATAGACGCTGTCGGTGTCCAAAATGATAAATAATAATAATTTAACACATATTGTTTGACAACAAATAATTTACTTATTACATTTTTTATTTAATTACCGGAGCATTTGATTAATTTCTGACGAAACTCTGAGTTTTCCATGTTATTTCTTTGCTCGGGCGTACAATATTCTGAAAAAAAAAACATAAATCTTTAAATGTTGTGGTCTAGACGTGAATAGGTACAGTTCTTGGCTTATGGTTGTGTGCGTGTCGTATCGGTATAAGTGTGAGCAACGTGCAAGTACACGACGTAACCACAAGTAAAGCTCACGCGCCCTCGTGAATTGCAAGAACTATAATTTACTTTGATTTTATTGTTCTGATTCGAAGCCCGTCAATTCCGTTGACGGTACGTATATAAAAGGTATGTTTAATTGGTACTCACGGACGGTAGTAGGTTCCCATCCAATGTATTCTCCAGTGCGCTCATTCTCCGTCTTCAGCCATTCGTACAGGGGCTGGAAGTATTCCAGCACACCGCTTGCATCCATCTTGCGCTGTCCAGTTAGCGCCTCCATCGCGTCAGGCCAGGGTTTTGATGACCCCATTTGTAGCATTTTACTAGAATTAGATCAGTCATATGCGTGTAAGAGGAGTAGATAGCGAGTTGACGAATGATAGAAGTGAGTGGAAGAAAAAGACACGTTGTGCCAACCCCAAATAGCGTGGGAAAAGAACAAGCAGAAGAATAAGATCAGTCATATGTACAGGGCTGAGCGTAAAGATTTGATATTAGATCCAGGCTTTAGACAGAGAAAGGGCTGCCAATCCTATCCTATCTAAAGGATAAGGAACTATAACCCATGGAAGATTTGATGTCACATCCGTCATATTGATTTCGTTCATACACAATGTAGCTAAAGTCACCATAATAACAAATCGATTGACATCTCATTCATCAAGGTCGGCTCAATAGATTAAGCGCTACGGCGTAACGTAACATACGCAAATATCTATATACATACATAAATAAACTGCTAAAATCATATTTATTATTTCTGGTAGGAGGCTGTGGCTGTGGCTATTTGCCACACTACCGTCAAAGACGTGCCGCCAAGCGATTTAGCGTTCCTGCACGATGGCGTGTAGAAATCGATTAGGGGTATGGGTTGAATGTACACTGCCATACCCCTTCCAAGTTAGCCCGCTACCATCTTAGACAGCATCGTCACTTAGCATCAGGTGCGTTCGTAATCAATCTTGTCATCGAATAAAAAAATTCTTCCTTTTGGCTATGCCGTAGTCATTTAAAACGAAGTAATATCTTACCCCAAGGCATTTCCAGCCTCAGCACTCTTATAAATATCACAATTCGAAAGTAGTCTCTCCGTCTCGCCCGGCGTGTACTCCCCTGCTAGCTGACACAAGGAGCGATGGAATTGGAACTGTATGATGTAGGAAATGTAGTATCTGAAACGAGGAAAAGCATGAGGTTATTCAAGGGGCGTGTGGTGTATGTATTAAAAGAACTTGCTTCTATCTTAATTGTATCTAAATCTAACTTACTTCTATCCTGTATCTATCTAGTATAATCTATGTCTAAATGAAGGACATGTTGGCCCTTGCCGCCTTCCTGACCACTTTAGCAGCGTATATCATCCCGTCAGTCTTCGTCATTTGCCAACGTATATAAATTTTTAGGTTCTATGTTCCTATCCATCCTGTGCTTACAGTCGAACCATTCGCTCTCGAACCTTGGGCAATCTATTCTGCCCTCGTAATTGAAAACACAGTAAGTTACATAGAAGTTACCTTTAAGTTACTGTGTTTTCAATTACGACGGCAGTATTATTATAATATGTTCTATCATTTCTGCGGTGGTCTCGTTGCAAACACAGAATGGAGTTGTTGGAAAGTTAGTAAGAGTTAAGGATATGGATTGCCTTGAGGAGAAATAATAATTAGAATAAAATTTATTCTATTTTATTCTAATTAATAGATACAATGACCATCTTATCACGAATTAAGAGTTATATGTCATAAACGCACCTCATGTACTCGACATCAGCAGAGATATGGTACTTTGCCGCGGGGTCGAAGTCCTCCTCAGTCCTCGGCGCTGGTGGCTCCACGCCTTGTAAGGTCTCCCTCAGCTGCCAGAAGTGGCAGTTGTAGTCTTCCTCACTAGTGATACCGCGAAACACGCCGTAACGGAACAGGTCTAGTAGGTAGGCGAATGGTAAGAAGACTATTTTGTCTATGCCCTGAAAAACGGGCACATCTTGTTAATACATTTATTATAACGAGTCCTTTCTTTGAATAACAAACAGTAATTTACTACTTTTCACAAAATATCTTTGGTTAGATTGAGGTTGGATCAACCCAAAATCAAATGATAGGATAGGAAATGTTATTCTTGGCTTAATAAGCTTAGCAAGTTTTTTTTTTATCAGACCTGCTGGATATTATTTTTACCAAGAGCTTATTCAACATATTATTACCATAGAATTTTTCAGTAAATAAATAAAGGAACGAGACTACCGCTCTGTTTGACATCTTACCATCTTATACAATTGGTTAATATTTGATTCCAGATCATCTGGACCATCTTCGAGCAAGCCCATCACTCTCAAATGTTTGGGCGTGTCAACAGATAGCGAAATTACATCTCCAACGGCTTCATGGAATCCTTAAAAGACATACAAATTTCATATTGGGTTAAATTAATTTAAAACTAAACAGATTTATGTGTCAAATTAACATGGTGAATCGACATAAGTCTTAAAAGTCGAATACTCGTAAGTAGATATTCAATTGTTTTTGTACCTACTAGGAGTAAACTCTACATTAATACAATGTTTGACATTTCCACATGTTTTGACCTAAACGTTGTGGTTATTGAGGTTTCAGCTTAAGGAATCAAATTGGATACTAAAACTTATTAGATTGTTAACCTGGATTCGCTCCTGCCCTGTATATAACAGGAAGATCCTTGTACTGCAGATAGTACTGGATGTGACCCATCTCATGGTGAGTGGTTTTGAAGAAGGCACTAGTAATTGTCGTGCACTGCTTTATTCTGTAAGAGAAACAAAACTTAGGCTTGTTATCGCAATCCTGGCCAGGTGGATAAAAGTTCACTGCCCAGCAATAATATTGCTACTGCAATGAAAAACTCATTCTTGCGGTTGTATCACGTAACAGAAAGATAAAGTAGTTGCTGCATCGATTCTGCATCTTGACTTTATCGAAATACGAGCAGTAAAGATATCGAATCGTAGCTACTCGTATCTGCGCAAAGCAATAGCAACAAAATCACTACAAGTACTTTATTGAAATCAATTTGCGACAGTATCGCTACAAAATTCGTCTTGCATCTTGCGTGAAGACTCTAAGATTTAAAATCACTGCCAAAATGATGATATTCGATATACCTGAAGTCCTCTCCATCAAAGAAATCCCAAGCCGACGCATGGCATATCATCTCACGTCCATCTTGAGGTTTCTCAATGATTGACCTTTCCCAAAACAAATCTGGCATGCCGCTTAAATTGATTGATTTGAAAAATTCTTCTGCTGTCTTGAAAATCTTTAATGCTGTATAGTTCTAAAACAAATCCTCATGTTCATATAAATAAATTATATTTTAAGTCTATTTTAGGGAATTATTCCCAAAATTCCCAAAACTTTGAAACGTTGAGAATTAAGTCCAAAAAACCTGTTTGACTCGGCTAACTGCAGTGATTTGTGTGGGTGAACTTAGTAGCTTAAGATTTGCGTAATATTATAAATTGACAAAGATGCACCATGACATCAAGACAAACGCGGAATCTCAATTCATAGCACAAATATTACAAACGGAAATTGCTGTGATAAATAATTAATTAAATATTCTGTTTAATTGAATCAACTCATAAGTCATACCTGACTGATGAGAGCTGCTGTAACATCTACGTCTGGCTTTTCAGGATATGGTCTCGTGAACTTCTCCACGTTATGCCATGATTGGGCCCAGATGTTACCTATAAAATAAGTAAGTATATTATATTTTTAAATGAAAATAGCCTAAAACATTTCTAGTTTATTAATTTCAGGCTTCAACGGTACGAAAACAAACGAGGTAACCTGCACGCTTGAGATTTAATGTTCTCATTATGGAGAAATCACTCTGATAGGTCTCCTACCTGATCGCTATTGTGAGCTTTTGATGAATTGCTGATGATAAAGAAATTTCTCTTCTTAAAGACATTTCTCCTATTTAAGAATTTTTTCTATCGTCATATCAGTAGTTATTTCCTAATATGTCAATGACTTAACCATTACTTGCCTAACAAATGTGCGGGTATTGGTCCCTTGGCGGACACGACCTGGTCTCCATATCTCAGCCTCAAGTGCCTCCTCACGTACGCGTGTATCTGCTGGTACAGCGGCTTGACCTGCTCCCACAGCGCAACGAACTGATCTTCGCTGTCAGACTCCTCGTATTCGCTGAGCCACCATTCTGCTACACTGTCGTAACCTTAGAAAATCAAATGTCTTCTTAAGAAAGCGGTATTTAAATAACATATTCTTAACAACATGTTTCCACGTATAACATGAGAACTTTTAAGACAGCTTCTAAGCAAGCATGCTCCAACCTAGACCTTATCATTTATTTCAATCAGGTGCCTATGATTTCCAAAAATATGTTTCCTGGCACGTAGGTATAACTTGAGAACTTTTAAGGCAAGAATAAATAAACGTCTTCTAAGCAAGCAAAAACAAATCGACTCTATCCATGAATTTTGAATTTTCAGAATTAATTTAAATGATTTGCTGGAGTAAAATACAGTACCGTTCAATTTAGCAGCCTCGTTGTTCATATTCACGTACTCAATGAAGTCTGGTTTGGAGGCAGCTCCAGCTGCCTTGTGCCACTCCAACCATGTATATTTTAGCTCTTCGGCATCACTACTCTTCGCGAAAATCTCCGTTATTTCTGAAAGCAATTTTTTATCAAATAACCGTTTTTCAAAAAAACATTTCGAAAACTATGATTCACCTGGTTCAACATGCAAGTCGCATTTCGAACGATCCTTATAATCGCAAATCGTCGCTTTAGCATACGTCGCCTGCATGTTGTTAATAGCATTTATAAGTCGCTGGTTCAAGTCCTCTGGAAGGGCAGAGGTTCCCAGTTTCGAGTACTTCTGGAACATTCTCTTGAGGTCTGGATCTTCAAACTCATGCCAGGGATACATCATTGTTTCCTCCCAGGCTTCTTTCTCTTGATCGGCTACTTCGAGGGCAACTTGCAACTGTAATATTATACGAAAGATATCACACCAACGCATCTCATCATCACCATCATCATTAGCATTCTATTAACGTCTCACTACTAAGGGCAGGTCTCCCATCAAAGAAGGCCACCATACTGGCAATGCAAATTGGCAACCTTCACACACCTTTGAGAACACTGTGGAGACCTCTCAGGCGTGCAGTTTTCCTGGCGATGTATTCTTTCATCTTTGAAGCATGTGATATTTTAATTGCTATTGGGACTTATTTAGTCACCAAGTTTGATAATTATTATTAAATTCATTTCGCTCTTGAGCTTTATGATGAGCACTAGACCTTTCTAGTCCATTTAAATGAATCCAGCCTCAGATAGCTTTTACGAAGTTTTGTTTCATGAGAAGCCTTTGACACTTAACAATAGCAATTGACCACATTGTAAGATTCTTACCTGGATCTCTTGGTTGTAATCAGTTATATTCGACGCGTAATCCCACTCTGCCAGTGTTTTCCTGTTCTTCGCCTTCGATGTTGCCTCGTCCAGGGACCGCATGTACATCCTTCCTGCAGCCTCCTCAGCCGCTCTCTCCTCAGCACGACCCTGTGCTGCCACGATGAAGACTGAGGCTATTGCACCCACAAGAGCCAGTTCTACGAAGATCTTCATAATCATCTAGGTATAAGAATGACATTATTTTATATGTACCTTTAGACTACATCATCTTTATCAAAACCATTACCATCTTGAGAACTTAAATTATATAATTTTTGTTCTTCAATACAATCCAAACCAACAAATAAACACACATACAAGTGTGTTTGTTTGTTGGTTTGTCCTTCAATCGCGCAGCAACGGAGCAACGAATTGACGTGATTTTTAGCATGGGTAATATAGTAGAGGCTAGGAGGATATAACCAGTAGAGAACATCTACTTGGATTTTAAATTATAAATAGCATGATAAATAATTATTTAACTACCAATTGTATCTTTATAACTACCGTTCAAATAGCTATTGACTGATACAAAACAAAGTGGAATTATTTGAAACGATGACTACAAATAAAATTTAACGATCGAACTAGTATTTCGTTTATATAACAAAAAAGTGCAGGTCAGGGTAATTATTGATGCAAGGACTGTGTTCAAGTAGAAATTAAACGCTTTCCTAAACGTGACACTATTGGTCCACGTATCGTCAATCAGTCATCCAACGTCAGGTAACACGTCAAAATTGTCATCGTCGTTATTCCATTCGAAATTCATACGTTACCTATACGCACTGTAACTAACTTTTTTAATACAACGTTTAAGACTAATTGACGCAAGACTTTTTATTCCAAACGCAAAATACTTCGAAGAAAATCAAAGCGCCAACAGACTGATAAATAGGTAGTTAGAATTAAATTTAAAAACTATAAAATATTATCTCTGTGTGCATGCCGATGGTGTTGATTTCCCTTAATTTTTTCGTTACCTTAATTAAAGATTAAAAACAGTTTATCTTCCAAGATGTCCTTAGAAATCCTAATAGGTTCATCGTTACACCGTCCATAAATTAATACATTTCTGGATTTTATTACATTTTAGTGACTAGAAGATCTTCATATTCTAAGAAAAAGATATTCATTTAGTTGATAAAATGATGCTCTCGGATTTTTTCTTTCTCGGTCTAATTATCCTAACCTTAAATGCATCAAAATGAACCTCAGAAGTTGCCTACAATAATTTGTACTAATACTGCAACACTGCAAAATGTCGAAACGTCGAAAAGTACTTATATTATAAGTGTTTGTCATATTTTCATCTTTATTATCAAGATTGACATGTCCGATAATAATTCTGATTCGACATTCTTCCAAACCACTTGCATAATAATGATAACACTTTTAGGTTTAGGTAGCATAATGTGTTTACCAATAATACCTAGCAATTTTGTTGTCCCAATTCTTTCGTTATCCCGTATCCAAAATGTTTTAAAAGTGAGCCTTAAAACGTTTTACAAGAAAGAGCATTAAAAATATATTTTCTTGTTTCAAAAAAATTCAAAATTATTTAAGTAGGTATTTAATGTAGGCCAACTTGTTGCACTAATGGCAAGTCATGACTCTACCGCCGGTTTTTCATCTTTGGAATTATATTGAAAATCTGCAATGAGTTCGGATCTCAGAATCAGATAATAACACAGGTGTAAATTAAAAATTTAAAGCTCCCCCGGCATGTGAATCTATGGCGGGACTATATACTCTTCAAAATATACCTGACATCCTGTGACCTAGTTTGCTGCTCCATCATTAGCATTCGATCCTCCTCCTCGATCCTCGATCCTCGATCACCATCTATCTAACACCTACTTATTGAGACCATTCTAATAAACCCTAACACACTATATCTACTGTAAGTTGCTGAGAGGTCGGTTTCCCGCAGACAACTTGATGCTGCATGTCTTGAAAATAATCCTAAGTTACAGTAACACCTTACAAGTCAATCGCACCTGTGAAAGTTTAGTAACACTCTTTAATCAAGTACCTAGGTAGTAACTAAGAATCATCTCGATCACGTTAGCTTTCAAACAGAACAAATCGCATGAAATTGACTCCATTCGTTGGTAAGCTACGAGAAAACAGACAGACACACAGACAACTAAATACACATGTGCCCTTTTTGTCAGTTAAAAAAAAATTTTATGGGGCTTTTTTTTATACTAATAGGCACACGCTTGACCAATGTCACACCTGATGGAAAGTGGTGTGGTGGTAGAATAGTTACTATTCTCTTAGAAATAAAGGTAATAAGCGAGAGAAGATTCGTTCCCAGTAGTGGGCTAGCATGGTGGATGGATGGGTTGCTGGATGGGGATGGATGGGTGGGATAATAATGGCGATGATGATCAAAACTTTGTTAGAATTTTTCAATTTACTTACAAATAAAACCTTTTTAGTGGTATCCGTACAATATCCACAAGGCATTGCGCTAAATATCGCAAACTCGTAATGACTAGGTAGACACCAGTCACAAACTAACAATACTTTGCAAAATTAAGGCATATTTTATGTTAATGCAAATGAATTAGTGTTAAGCTGTCATCGACGCATCAACTTTAAAGCCTTTTGTTTTTGTGGCCGTAACCAATGCGCAGATTCCACCACGGCAATTGAAGTGTCCATTATTGTTTGTAACAACTTCATAAATTCGTCTCCATTCAAGTAAATGTTGACGATGACCTCTCTGACGACTAGTAAAAACAGTGAGTCTAGTGGTTAGGACAGCTGGCTTCTGTTCGGGGGATCGGGGATCTGATAAGAAGGGTCAGGACCACTCAGCGGGCGATGGAGAGAGCCATGCTCGGAGTATCCCTGCGAGATTAAATCAGAAATGAGGAGATCCGTAGGAGAACTAAAGTCATCGACATAGTTCTGAATCGCAGAACTGAAGTGGAAATGGGCGGGGCACATGGTTCGAAGAGCTGATTGATGGTCGATGTGGTCCCGAGTCCTGTGGAAGTCCATGTAAGAGTCCTTTGTCCAGCGGTGGAAGTCTATCGGTTGATAAAGAAGATGAAGAAGAAGAACATTCGAGAGATCGTGGGTTAGAACCTCTGACTTTTAAAAGTTATGTGTGTTTAAGCAATTAAATATCACATGCTTCAACGGTGAAGAAAACATCGTGAGAAAATCTGCACGCCTGAGAGTTCTCCACATTATTCTGAAAGGCACATTCCTTTCAGAATATTAGAATAAAAGATTCTATTGTTGATAAAAAAAAATTACTTACCGAAGAATCACGTTCCTCACTTTTAAAAAGATATACCTTTTCAACCACTGCTTGGTTACCTACTCCATAGGTAACTGAAGCCGACACGGATCACAAAGTTGGTATATAAATATCAGAATCCGATTATAACTACTTGATTATGATACTTTTGCTGTCAAGATATTATTCTTTATCTCGATAATATTTGTTTCTCAATTTGTTCCGAATAACTGTCGCTATAACGGTGGACAGACGATATCAAACTAGCCTAAGGGTGCCGCTGGATACAAACGGTACAACAAAGCAGCATGTAGATGTTCCAACAAGAGTCCTTTGTCCAGCTGTGAATGTCTGTCCACTGACAACATCTCAAAACAAAATTGAAATAATATTTCTTTCTTTTGTTAGTCTTTTCTTATTTCCTTTTCTTTATTTCTTTTTTTTCTTTATACTATTGCTAAAAGGTGCATGATAGGCTTTGTCACAGCCATAAAGATTATATGGAAGGTAATTGAAAACACTTGCACTTTAGGACAGATATTGAAGTAGTCATTATGAAAAGGTAAAGGACAAAATGAAACAGAATATTATTCTATTACAAAACATATATTACGAATACTGTTCCTATGTCAATAAATTATCCTATAGTGTAGTAAGTACGCTGCGTCACGACTCGTGCGCGGCCTCCGGCTTTGCTTTCGCGTCCAGGGCAGCGAGTTGCTCCTCCGTGCAGTATTCTGTAATTAAAAAAACCAATTAAAGTCAAATTCGAAGCTGAAGTGCCGATGGGCGGGGCGTATTGCTGTAATGGCGACCTCGCACTGGCAAGCGCAATGTTGGCAAATTCCTCTTCTATAACTGTAACTCCTCTCTTCTACGCCCATCTATATATACCCTGGTAAATATTGTTCAGTTAGGGTTCTGTTCGGTTTATGATACTTACACATTGTACTAGATTTAGAGCCGAATTACTCCCCCGTGCGTAAGTTCTTCGCCTGTGATCGATATCCCATTGGTTATTTACGAAACCTCCTCTCTTCTACCTTGGTAAATACTGTTCAGTCAGTATTCTGTTCGTTATAATACTGACGCTTCTTCCTAGGTTCGCAGCCGATGTACTCATGTTCATTTAGGCTGCTGTTTGGTATAATACTTACGCATTTTCCTAGGTTCCCAGCTTATGTACTCGTGTTCAGTGAAGTACTGTTGGGTGTAACACTTACGCATTCTACTAGGCTCCCAGACGATGTACTTGTGTTTCAGTGAGGTGTTATTGGGTGTAACATTTACGCATTTTACTAGGCTCCCAGACGATGTACTTGTGTTCAGTGAGTGTGAGGTGTTATTGGGTGTAACACTTACGCATTTTACTAGGCTCCCAGCCGATATGCTCGCCGGTGCGCTGGTTCTCCGCCTGCAGCCACTCGTGCAGCGGCCGGAAGTACTCCAGCAGCCCGTCCGCCTTCATCGCGCGCTGCCCGGTCAGCGCCTCCATCGCGTCCGGCCACGGCTTCGATGAGCCCATTTTTAACATATTCCTAGTGACATCAAAAACACGTATCTAATTATTTATATTGCATTATATTCAATCACCTAACCTTTCCTAATTCTACTACTCTATTAACTTTGTGTTGCGGTGTACAAGTAGAGTGTTAAATAATAATAATAACTAACTACAAAGAAGGTATCATTATCTTAGCCCTTATAGGTACTTCTACTATTGGTGTAGTTGGTACACCCAATTTTTTAAAGTTTCAACCGCCGAGTTTTTTGGTTTCTTCACACAACACGATTCTTGAAATGACATTCCGAACCAGATTAATAAAAGTTTATTCTATTTAACTTTTACCAAAAAATGCCTTGAATTCAGTTCTAAGTGATACGACGATTTTAATGAAAGTCATAAAACTGAACTTACGATAATGCATTTCCAGCATTGACACTCTGGTATATATCACAGTCAACTAGCTTCTTAGTGAGATCTTCTGGCACGTACTCTCCGGCCAGTTGGCATAGTGCTCGATGGAATTGGAACTGGATTATGAATGACACGTAGTATCTGAAAAGAGATAATACTATGTATAGATTTTTTAACCCCCATTTTAGAAACATGCAAATGCTCGATAAACCAAAGACACACGTCTGTCTTCGTCTCAAACGGATGAATTAATGAATTCGAAAGCCATTTTTTTTAATTTTGAAAGCGGGTTTATTTGAGACTAGACGATGCCCGCGACTTCGTCCGCGTGGATTAAGGTTTTTCAATTCCCACGGGAACTCCTTAATTTTCCGGGATAAAATCTAGCCTATGTTTTAATCCTGGGTGTGAGTTATCTCCATTCCAAATTTCAGCCAAATCGGTTCATTCGTTGTGGCGTGAAGGAGTAACAAACATACACACACACACATACACACACATACAAATTTTCGCCTTTATAATATTAGTGTGATGTGATGTGAAGTGTGATGTGATGTGATGTGATGGTTCTTAGCTATGTTTGTTGAAAATCTCTTAAGTTGTTTAAGAACTATCAGTTCTTGTCTAGTCAGTGTAAGAATCTTAGTTAAATTTTACATTTTAGTTTTCATTTGGTTCAAATTATCTTTAACTAACTGATGCCCGCGACATCGTCCGCGTGGATTTAGTTTTTCAAATCCCGCGGGAACTCTTTGATTATCCCTGATAAAAACTAGCCTATGTCACTCTCCAGATCCTTAGATCCAGAACTATAACCATGCAAAAAATTACGTCAATTCGTAACTCTCTTGCAGCGTTATTGAAGGACAAACCAACCACCCAACAAACAAACACACTTTCGCATTTATAATATTAGTAATAAGGATGAAGGACCCACATGTGCGACCTTTCAGTTTTGAGTCAGCACCTATAACCGTTGGGCTATTGAGGCTAGATCTTTTTTAGACAACCTCCCTGACGACCTCCCTGGCGCAGTGGTGAGCGCTGTGGTCTTATAACTGGGAGGTTTCGGGTTCGATTCCCGGCGGGGGCAATTTAGTAATTTATTATTTCTAAATTGTCTCTGGTCTGGTCTGGTGGGAGGCTTTGGCCGTGGCTAGTTACCACCCTACCGTCAAAGATGTGCCGCCAAGCGATTTAGCGTTCCGGCACGATGGCGTGTAGAAACCGATTATGGGTATGGGTTGAATTTACACTGCTATACCCCTTCCAAGTTAGCCCGCTACCATCTTAGACTGCATCGTCACTTACCATCAGGTGAGATCGCAGTCAAGAGCTATCTTGTCATAGAATAAAAAAAAAAAAAAAAAAACCTATCAGCCAGTGTGTAACCTACCTCGCGTATTCCACATCAGCAGACACGTGGTACTTCGCAGCAGCGTCGAAGTCCTCTTCAGTCCTGTTGACCGGCGGCTCCACGCCTTGCAGTTCATCCCTCAACCGCCAGTAGTGGCAGTTGTAATCATCCGGCGTGGTCGTCCCTCGGAACACGCTGTATCGGAACAAGTCCAACACGTATGCGAATGGTAGGAAAACGATCTTGTCTATGCCCTGCAAAAAAAAAAAATTCATCAAAAATCAAGATAATCTAGATAATTGCGTAACATGAAATTTAATTCAGCAAGGTAACGCAGCAAGCTTTCTGGGAACATTTCCTTGCTTTAATGGAAGTCCAAGGAATTTGAAAACAATAAAAGAACATAATCAGTGACCCTTCAATATGTTTTTTTAACTCTTCAGCATGTCGCATCTACCAGTAGCAGATTCATAATTTTGAAACGAATATAAATAGCACCTACTGAATCTGGGAGAAATCCACATTTTGTTCCAATAAAATGTCTTTGTACACGTCCTTTCTATATTTAAGTTTAGTTTTTAAGTTTATGATGTACAGAATAAATAAATGAATTAGAATTCTCTATTTTTGCTTTGACATTCATTATCAGACGCTCGCTCGCATTCGCTCAATAAGACCAGTTAGCTACTTGGTCAAATAGCTGGCAGGAAAATGCAACATCTAAAAGTATAATAAGTAAAAGTCCTACCATTTTATACAACTGATTGATTTCAGTTTGTTCGTCCTCGGCGTCTCCACTGACCAAACCGACTCGACGTAAATGTTTAGGAGATGACACAGACAAAGCTATCGTATCACCAACAGCTTCATGGAACCCTTAAAGAGAATATTTATTTGCGTTACAACCTCAGCTTCTCAATATTTTTTAAAAGTGAAATTTTTTCCCTTCTCCCCTCCAAATAAGCGTAAAGCTTGTGTTAAAAGTAGGTCCGAAAATAGTGCAACGGGTGGGGATTGAACGGTCGACTTTTCAGTTTTCAGATTCCAACCGTTGGGCTATCGAGGGTCTAAAAAATAAAGAGTTGACAACTTAGAATTTTAGGATATTAAGCCTAATGGTTAGCCTTAAGGCTGGCAATCCACCATAGATGTAGGATGAAAAGGAATCAGGATTTACTTAATATTGGTTTATTGTCTTACATATATCTTGGATTGATAGAGCCTAATTTGGAAAATTACTAAAATTTTGCTTTAGAAATAGGTAGGTGTTTTTTCCAGTTATGCACTCATTAGTTTTGGGACACCAAGAAAACAAGTAAATTAGCGTTGTGTACATGCTATGTTAGAAATTCGCAAAATGTGAGATATTTTCGTTTGATTAGAAGAGTCGAGTAAATACAATAGAAGTGAGAGCTATTTCCGTATATCTGACAACAGGCTGTTATTTACATAAACATGGAAAGTTTACTTTAAGAAAAGAATCTCATTGTTATTTCAGAGACTTTTGTATTCCAATTTGTTCTTCTAAGACCACTTTCAACATCGACGTAACGTTTAACCGAGGAATAAATTAAACGTTCTGATATTTTCTTATTTTTAAAAATCTGTCAGAAAGACATTTATTGGTTTAATGTTGCTGGGCGATGGTGAAATTGGCCCTGAATAGGATAGCAGGAGAATCAATCTCAGACATCAGTGATAGCGTTAATCGCAATCCAGTCATAATTAGTTATTATAACAAGGTATATAGGTCCAGAAGTTAGTAACAATTGATGATACTCTTCAAAATCACCTGGATTGGCTCCAGCTCTGAATATCACAGGCTTATCCCTGTACTGCAAATAATACTCGACATGCCCCATCTCATGATGGACTACCCTCAAATGCTCCATATCCACTGTAGTACACATTTTGATCCTGTATTGTAAAAACTGCATTAGTCCTACTAATTACCTGGATTGGCTCCATCGCGGAATATCACCGGCTGATGTTTATATTGTAGGAAGTATTGAATGTGCCCCATTTCGTGGTGAGTCGTTTGGAAATATTCGTAATCGACTGTAGTGCACTGTTTGATCCTTCAAATTAAGCCAAAATGTTAGGTACAAAATTTTGAATAGATTTACCACCACCGAATTAATTAGATACTTATTATTTATTTCCTGCTTTATAAAATCAGTTGCGATAAATGTGCAAGTTATGTTGAATACATAGTTCAATACATGTAGCATATTATGACAATTTCGTTAAAAAAGCAGAAAAGCATGACAAAATTAGGCGAGTAGTTTATGTATTTAAGAAATACAAAAAGTATGGATTACAGCCAATTCAACAAAATAGGTAATTTATTACAGACTACTAAGCACTACTGATTAATGATCAAAAATGTTGTGTTCTTACAAACCACCCACCAGTCAATACGAACTCATAAAATAAAATACGACATTATATTATGTCACTAATCTACTGATGATTTTCTTATTAATTTTAGAGAACAGTTTAAAAGTTGTTATTCGTTGATCTTGCGTTATTGCCTGATGATTTTTGCTGTTACTCGATTTAACCGATCACTTGATATTCAAACACTATGTTCCACAAACCAACACTACCTACTATCTATTCCAGTAACCCTTGAAAATATTATTAAATAACTCAAGAATTTCATAATCGTTACCTAAAGTCTTCACCATCATAAAAGTCCCAAGCTGACGCATGACACACAATCTCCCTATCGGTTGGTTTTTCAATAATGGAATTCTTCCAAAACTTCTCCGGCATAGCAGTCAAGTTCAACGACCGGAAGAATTCGTCTGACATTTGGAACATCTTCAAAGGCGTGTAGTTTTGGTCTTTCATCGTCTTTGTTATGTCCATTTCCCTCTTGTCGGGATATGGGCGGGTGAATGATTCAATGTTATTCCAAGTCTGTGCCCACATGTTACCTGAAAGTTGGAAGTGCCTGAACTATTATAAGTTCTGTAGAACTGTAGTTGTGTACAACGTACTTGGGTCAGAAACAGTTTATTAGAAGAGCAGTAACTACAATCCAAATACAATACAACAATAATATGTTTTATGGAATGCAATATTTTGATCCTGAAATTGGAATAAGACAATTTTAAAAATAAAAGCGACCAAGTTTATTGATTCATCAAACATTATTTTCACTAATAAATCAAGCATAGCAACGTTCTCGAAGAAGAAAAAAAAATGCCACATGTTTACTGAGATTTGGGTATTTAAAGTGGTGTCTGTCTTTTTGCAGCCCACTTTGAATTTAGCAACGTTACCCTGTAACTAATGATAGTGAACAAATAATTAAATTTTACCTAACAAATGCGCAGGGATTGGTCCTTTAGCTGAGACGATATTTTCTCCGTACTTGTCCCTGAGCCGTTTCCTGACATACGCGTGCAGTTGCTGGTAGAGAGGCTTGACGTCCTCCCAGAGTTTCGCTAACTGTTGTTCGAAGTCAGGCACCTCGTACTCTGATAGCCACCAGTCTGCTACGTCTTTGAAACCTGAAAATATTATACGAGCCTTATTACTAACACTGGTGTCGGTGACAAGTTCTATATTATGACCAACTCCTATTCTTACCCATAATAATTCATGGGATAATCCTGGATCAACTTCTTTGTACTGCAGACATGAGTTTTAAGAAAGTTTAGGTTCTCACGCGTGTTATAAATTTAGCATCGTAACTTCTATCTCTAAAAGATTTGCGCATTTTTTACCGTCATGCACCATTTTGTGATAGCCAGCGCTTGCAATTGTTTACGAAGGTAGTAAACCTTACAGCATTAGGATTGAGGAATAAAGAAGTCTGTCATTAGTACGATAGGTACAAGAGGCGAAATAATTATATTTTTGAGCACAGGAGAATTTTAAAAAGTTTCATAAAATCATAAAAAATATACAAAAATATTTTAGCTAGAGAACAAAAACATTTTAAACTAAGTTTATATCACTCAATAACACAATATGCACGTTCAGGTATTTCTTAGAAATTGCATATAGGAAATATCCGAATACTTGCATGACATCACGCCTAATTAAGGTAAGCAATAATTGTCACGCTTGTCATGAAGGAAATACCTACTTGATAAAGCTTAGATTTAAAAAAAAATTTATCACCTTTGTAACAATTAATTATTTTTTTGAAGTTTTAGGGTTCAAACTATTAAACTAATGCTGCTCTGATAAGTAGACCTCTCGTAAAGTTTCCAATACCTGTAGAGATTGGTCCTCTGTTTGCTAAATTGTACCACGATCGCATGCCTTATCCTTATCTTTTTAGAGTTCCGTACCCGAACGGTAACCAACAGGGCCCTATTACTAAGCCTCCGCTATCCGTCTGTCCGTCCGTCAGTCCGTCTGTCTGTCCGTCCGTCAGTCTGTCAGCGGGCTCTATCTTATGATCAAGTAATAGGTAGAGAGTTGAAATTTTCAGAGAATATGTATTTCGGTTGTTGCTATAACAACAGAATAAAATAAAACTAAATTAAAAACTAAAGGGCTCCCCTACTAGATACATGAGAACGTATTACGGAATGTATCGTTCGTATTTCGTATCGAATCGAAAACTATACCTACCTAATTCTACCAAATTCGGATTAGGTATTTTTAAATATTAGGTTTAGGTGGAACAGGTATCGTTTTTACCTAAGCCGAGTTCCGACTCACCTCACTTTTATGTGTATGTTCGATGTTTGTTACTCTGGTAGGTTTAATATGAAGTTGCCAGAAAGGGCAACTCCTCCAAAAATGGCGAAATTTTAATATCACTGGCGAAGTTCACCTGACGAATTGTAATTTTTTTTCATGTGTTTATTGTTAAGGGTTTTACGATCAACTGAACGTATAATGCGATCTCAAGTAATACAGCGCCATCTATGCGAACGCCAAAGTACAAACAATCTATTATTTAAGAAAAATTAAACCGGCGCGGCTTCAATACACCGAAATAAAGAATAACTTAAAAGGGAAAATCAGTTAAAAACATTAATTCTTTCTTAACTAGTAGGTTCTTACCATTTGTACGATGTTTGGTCTATATTAATTATACTTTGATTTTATTGAATTTAAATTTTGATTTTGACTCTTTTTTTCTCAGAAAGATAGATCTTCCAACTGAAGTACAGTCCGTTCACATTTATTTTACCTCTAGCTAATAGCTATAAAGTTGGCTAACCTGAGTTCTTTGATGGACATGAGTCATTCTGGAACTCAAATATGCATTTAATCTATTCTATACCTACTAGGTAATTTAAAAAAAAACAACAATTTTTATGGGTTTATTTATTTTGTTTAGGGGTAATCACGATGACTAACATCGTTAAGTTACTATTCAAAGTATTCAAGCATTGCTTGACAGGAAAGTATTGCCAACATAGTGGAAACTACAATGACAGATATCAGAGGTAAAATAACTATGAACGGGTTGTAATTGAACCAATAAAATTCCAGCAATAAAAAGTCTATACTTACGACATTCTTTCTCGGTAGTCCGGGTGAATTAATGCAATAGCTCCCGGGACAAAAGTTTCAAACTATTTGATAGCTTCACTTCCGGGCGATTGTTAGTTGCTTTTGTACAGACCACAGTGGATAAGTAGGGATATTTATATTATAGTTTCAAATACTTTTTTTTTAAAAAGAATATTAGCCAAGCTGAAATTTAACTTTTATCTTTTTTTATTAACTATTCGCGAAGGCCTCAAAGAATTAGAATCCAGGCCGTAAATAAATAAAAAAAAATGTAAGATGCGCGCGCATTGGAAAACTGATTAATTTTTCCCGCCATTTTCACAGCTCACAAAAAATTTTCACAACTCGTTTTCACGGTTTTGTGCCATAATTGACCGAACGAAGCGAGGTCTCTGAGTCTACTTGAGTGAATTTGCACTCGTCCGTCCGTCCGTCCGTCCGTCCGTCCGTCCGTCCATCCGTCCATCCGTCCGTCCGTCTGCCAGTGAATTACTGAACATAATTACTAATATGTAAACTGATGGCCTGATTGCATAAAAAAGCTAAAGAGCTTCATTTGCATAGAAGCGTGTGTGAAGTAAAATTTTTTTGTTGCGTTACATAGACTTGCGATATATTTTTTTAAACTTGGTTGTAATTTCAGTTATATCCTGTACTTGAACAAGAAATACTAAAATTAGATTTTAGATAAATATTATAAAGAAACAAAATTATTTAATTTTTAATGCTAGTAGATGCTAATAGATGGCACTGTATTAAGTATCGGTAAAATCATGGTAAAACAGTTTTGCGTCAACTATTATTATTTTTTATCGCGTCTAATGTTAAAAATTAATTATTACAATATATAATTAAAACTATCTTTTGGGAATTATGGGATACCGCGAGGTCTCAGTTCGGGGCGAACCAATAGAATTATAATAATAGGATAGATTGGCCGAAGTTTAGGATGGCTCACCATTAAGCTTAGCCGCCTCGTTGTCCAGCTGCACGTACTGAGTGAAGTTGTGGCGAGCGCGCGCGCCGGCCACGCGGTGCCACTCCACCCACGCGTGCTTCAGCTCTTCAGGGTCTTGACTCTTGGTGAAGATCTCCGTTATATCTAACAAAATTTAATACACGATTAATAAAGAAAGATAGGAGTTCAAAAAGCAAATCTGGCGAGATATCCATGCTTATGCCCATTCAAATTCAAAATTATTTATTTAATGTAAAATTTTGGTAAAAATGTCGCTTACGCTAAGTCGGCGGTCATGTCTCGTTATTAAGCTATTGCATAGCTTCTATCGCGGGCCCTGAGCGTGGAGACCGAATCCAGAAATTCCGTAACGAAAAAACCTAAGGCTCGACGGGAACACGGACTCCTCTCACCGCTAGATGGCGTTAATAAAAAATGCTATGCAATAGCTTTACCGCGGCAGTCCCCGAGTGCCACACATCTTTTTTTTTAATTCTTGTTATTGATATGCTTGACTGGGTAAGGCCGTAGATTTTGCCACTTTTTGTAAAAAAAAATGTCCCTGCGTATTAAAAATCGAAGTACTGCGTAAATTGTTATGCAAGTATCCTAATTAGGTTAGGTAGTTCCTAAACTCCTATAGTGCATTCTTAAATTGAATGTATGTCGTATATTTTAAAAAATACAATGACTTAAAACCGACCGTACCCCGAAATTTTGCCCAAAATAAGCTGTCTTTTTGATCCAGTCAAATATTTGGCTTGTTATAACTACATTATTTCTATTTAAAGCCCTAATTTACTATAAATATCTGAAATGTGAATAGATTAAGCAATTACATCCTGGGTTCCATGTATTTAAATATGCGTTTTTAAATGTTTTATCGCAATTCAAAATGTTGTCTCCTTATTTTCACTTATTACGTTACTATTTTGTATGTTACCAAAATTGGGCATCTAAATATTCAATAACTTTAGGGTAGTATTTTATAATGGCACGTGCCACACTAAAGATTCCGGCAACGAAATAAAAAAAAAAGAAACCGCCATTTTCTGGTCTGTGGAATTTTATCACAGGTGTGCGCGTGTGTTTCGTCAGGAGCTTTTTTTTGTGAATTTTGGTGATTTTAAAGGTAAATAACAGTTTTTATTGCTCACATGTATGTGTGATACTAAGCTAAAGTGATTTATAAAAACATGACAATGTGTATTTGATTAAAATCGGCTCGCATTTAGTAATTATTCCTGTTTAAAACCTCAAAAATTGCGCTTCGACGTTACTTTTATGTGACTTCTATGTTACTGGTAACGTTGATGTGCTTTGCTCTGACTAAAACTGATATCAGTTTGTTAGACTATATTATACATTGGGGTCCCAAGTTATTGCAATGGCAACCTCGCACCCAAAAGCGTAGAGTAGGTAAACCCCTCGCTAAATAGACCAACGACATCAGACGCATCTCAGAAAATCACTGAATACAAACGGTTGAATACCGCATGAGGAAGTCACTATAAGAAGAAACCTACTGACCTATGGGCAGCAGAAGAGGTTCTTCTTATTCTATTACAGAAAGCCAGATAGATAACTAACAAAACGACACCGACACTATCAGTTGACGAAAATAAAAGACTGTAAATCCTTAACAATAGCGAAACTTGATGCACGGGTAGTTGGCTGTGGTCAACTTAGATTTTTTTGTTCTCTACTAACCGGGTTCCAAGGACAGGTCACACTTTGTAGTATTCTTATAGTCGCAAATCTTCGACATAGCGTAGTTGGACTCCATCCCTGATACACACTGCATCAGCAGTTTGTATTTGTCATCGGGTAACGCTGCAACTCCCAGCTGACTGTACTTCTTGAACATCCGCCTCAGGGTGAAGTCTTGGAAATCCTGCCACCTGTACATTTTGGTTTCACTCCACGCTTGTTTCTCCTGCTTCGAGAGTTCTAGTTGCACTTGTATCTGAAAAAAGAAATAGCAAAATGTAAAGCTTTCTTCTTGACTTCCCTTAACCCTTTGCTGATACTTGTTTAAAAAACGTTAATTTGGTAAGTCTTAAAACGCATCCTACGATTTATAGCGACTAGGTAAGCTCATCAAATTGTCAAAAAACAAGAAATTACATAATTCTATAGAGAAAGATGTGAAATCTTCATGGATCTATTTTTTTCTCGGACCTACCAAACTTCTTCCATCCTCCGCAACATCATATTATGTTTTAATAGTAAGCTTTGCCCTATAGACTTACACAACTTGCACAAGAATCCTCGCTTTCCAAACACTGGATAGGTAGGTAGTATTTGCTACTAATCTGGTTCTGTTTTGTATCTAACACAACAAAACCAGATTGCTCGTTTTTCTCAAATTACCATTATAGCTACAGATTACATGTATGAAATTATAACAAATAGAACGCAATTGCCGATCTAATCATATTAAACAGCGCCTCTATTTATAGTCCTAGGTATATTAGACAGAAAATCAGCGCTGTATGCCCTTGTGCACAAAGCATACAGCATTTTGCTGAGTTGGGGCCTTTTTTCCGGGTTGTGCCACACATGACTTAGCTGTTCCGGCACTTTTTCTGCTTGACGCCTTTTGTCTTTAATGCTCAAGTGGTGGAGGCGCCGGGACAACCTAATCAGGTATACCTGCATAATTTATAAAATAAACTTTTCTTTCTTTCTTTCTAATCTAGAGGCATAATAGCAAAGTTTTATTTGAGGCAGTGTATGAGCAGGAACCTCCTCGATGGACCGTCGACATCAAACGAGTCTGAGATGCAAGATTCGCAATGCAAGACCGAGACTTGTGGAATTCCATGCAAGAGAACTTTGTCCAACAATTGATGTCTATCGTATTTTATGTATTTACTAGCTTTTGCCCGCGGCTTGGCTCACATTAAGTTCAATTTTTTCAACCCCTATTTAACACCCTTAAGGATGGAATTTGAAAAAACCTTTGTTAGCGGATGCATACGTTATAATAGCTACTTGTATGCCTAACATCCTGATCTAGCCAGTGGGTTGAGCTGTGCGTTGATAGATCAGTCAGTCAGTCAGTCAGTCAGTCAGTTAGTCAGTCAGTCAGTCAGTCAGTCAACTTTTCCTTTTATATATTTAGATTTTGATGCGTGTTCCAGTACATAAGCACGAAAAGTCCCTCTGTCCCGATACACCTCAAAGACCTCAAGAAGTAGACGAGGAAGATGAATGGCCTTACCCGTCGCTCCTCGTTCTCCTCGGTGATGTTGGAGGTGTACGCCCACTCGGCCAGGCTGGCCTTGTTCTTCCTGATGCCGGCCATCTTGTCCAGGTGCACGATGTACTCGCGGCCCTCCTGCTCCAGCACCTCGAGGTCGGGGTCGCGGCCCTGCGTGGCCACCACGAACACGGCCACGATGGCCGCCAGCAGCACCGCGCCGCCGCCGATCTTCAGCATCGTCTGACAATATAAAAGAAACAAAAAAATGTTAGAATTATTTTGCTATAATCCGCCAACAGAAAAAATCTGTATGGTCAAACATGCAGTTAGTATTGTTATGACAATACAGCATTGTAAAGTCGATATCTCCTGAGGATGCTCCGGTGTCGGGGCGAAACGTACGTCGAGGGTAGTATAAGTCTTGAGTGGTGGTGGCATTGCTTTCTTGGGAACTTTGCTTTATTGATTGGTTGGGGAGGTAAGCGGTGCTTAGCTTATAACTGCATGTTTGACCATACAGATTTTTACTGTTGGCGAATTATAGCAAAATAATTCTAACATTTTTTTGTTAATCATGAACTTCCGCAAAGTTACGCCTGATTCTATCCAAAATATAAAAGAACACTATGAAGAACTTAATATGGATAAGAGATTTAAAGGTCAATTACAAGACACCACACACCAAAAGTTTTTATAAGTGAAGATTAGCTCTTTACAAGCTATTCTAAAAGCACGTAGTGATTGAATTCTCTTGGCTAAAAGCTATCCTAAAACGTTTAAAAAAGAAACAAATTATTATAAACAAAATGCCATACAAATTGCGAATATCCGAAACAGATCCGACATATATTAAACAATGTCAAACTTTGTTTCCAAAGAGAATGTAATCACTCCGTGTTTGTTTCAAGTCCAAAAGCTAAAAAGGATTTATAGTAAACAAATACATTGTATAACTTTTCTATGTCTATTGGCGGCTTGGCGGTAGCTACACGATAGCTCATACACGCTATATAGCTTAGCCCAAAGAGAAATACATACATATATCTTTATATATCGACGCCATAAAGATAGCATTCCTTACTTCCTTTCATCAAGTAGGAAATGAGCTGAGCAGATCTTCATAATCGTATTACATCTAAAATTATATCTAAGATTCATATAACAGCTGAGATCCATCTCGTTTACGTTAGTTTTCAAACGGAACAAACCGCATTAAAATCGGTTCATTCGTCAGGGAGTTACGAGGGAACAAACAGACATACGATACACACATAAAACTTATAACACCCCTCCTTCTCCATTGTTGTTTTATCTTCTTCATCTGTTTTGTTAAAACTAACCCAGCTTTACCACTAAACAAACAATGCATTACAATTAACAGTACAGTAACATTAAAATGTACAAAAGTATTGTAGGGTTAGTATAAGTTTTAACACGATTGATCGTATTCGTATACTATGACATTAGCGTCAAAGTAAAAGGAACCCTAACAGTATTGATTTAAAGTCACAAATTCAGTACAAACGAGTTTAGTTTGGAGCGAATCCGTATACGTAAAAGTATAAGAATGCATACACGAAATTGAACTCTAAATCAATATAGTTATGGTTCATTTTACTTTAACGCTAATGTCATAGTATACGAATACGATTAATCGTGTTAAATCTTATACTACCACTGTATCTCTAATCTAAACCCCATGGAGAGTCGCCGGTGTGCGTCGAGCCGAAACAACATTACAAGGTCTGTGTCGTCTTTTACATCAAAACGTTAAAATCTACGAGTACCTACCTGGCTAAATTAAGCAGAGTATAATTTATAATGGATCTGCACTAGTAGCATGGGCGGGAGAAATTTTATCCCCGGGGAAAGGATAAAATGTTTATCCCCTCACTCTTTTTTACCTACCTGCACTGGTAGCATGGGTGGGAGAAATTTTATCCCCGGGAAAAGGATAAAATATTTATCCCCTTATCCACCCGTCGAGCATGGGCTCAGCGTGGAAGAATATTGACAGTGGATAAAATGGGAGAAAATTTATCCCCGCAATTATTGCCATTATAAGAAAATCATGGAAGTAGGAGGTACAAATACCACAATACTTCAAAATTTATGTCAATTCGACCTCAAAAAGTCATTATTTTTATCTATACTCGGGTAGGTGGTTTTTGTCTGTGGTTTTTGTTTTCGTTTGACCCTTTCAAAAGTCAAAAAAGGATAAGTTTATCTCTTTCATTTGTTCCCATGCTCTAGCCGGGGGAAGTTGCTCCATTTGTAATGTCAAATGGGGATATACTTCTCCTTTCCCCTGTCGCCATGCTTTAGCATAGGGAAAAGGCAATTGTATCCCCTGTCAGTGGATAAAATCGGGGGATAAAATTTTTATCTCCTGCCCATGCTAGCTGTGCTGCTGCATAAATAAGTCATATTACAATAATGTTTTCCCGATCGAATCCGGTCACAGCGGTCAAGTTCCTCAGAGATAATCTGCACGAGAGATATTATAGTGCACAAGTGTGTGCACAGACACAGGTGCACTCTCCATTCTCTCACTCTCATAATCCAATGGGACCGACGGCTGTACGTGCTCTCCTTTACGCTTTATGTGACAATCAATCGTTAAACGAATTTTCTCTGGTAGCGCGTCTAATCCATTTTTTCCAATATTGAAAATGGTGTATGTTTTAAATAGGTATATTATAGGAAAATTTTTAATTAAATTTTCATAAATAGGTGTCGCGAATACACTGCACAGGAAATGAAGGAAAATCTATGAAAAATAATCCTATTATTTATCTATATATATATAAAAATGAATCCCTATTTCCTTGGTCATCGCATCACGCGTGAACGGCTGGACCGATTTCGCTAATTCTTTTTTTGTTGTGTTTGTTATTGTCAGGAGAAGGTTCTTATAAAAGAAAAAATTAAGAAAATTGCGCGAAAAATTAGAAAATTTAAGAAAACTTAACCACCATATTAAATTATTTCTAATGTAACCGCTTTTACAATTCAAACTTTTTGATGTAACCTTATGGCGTTTGACATAACATTGACAGAATGCGTGCTGCCAATTTCGTCAAAGAGTTTCAATATTCATAGTTAAGACAGGACAACGTCTGTCGGGTCCGCTAGTAAAATTATAAATGTGAAAGTTTGTATGTGTGTAACTCAATCACGTTGCAACGACTGAACCGATTTGGTTAAAATTTTAGCACAGAGATAGATTATGGTCTGGAATAGGACATAGGCTACTTTTTATCCCCACAAAATAAGAGAGTTCCAGCGAGAACAGAAAAACCTCAATCCACGCGATTAATAAATAAATTAAATTTTCAAAGGCGTGCGAATGCTTGGACGGTTTCGTCATAAGATCTGACTGGATGACTCGAAACCTGTCATATCTTACGTCTTCAACTAGACTCCACGAACAGGTTCCTAGTGATGAAAGTATGGCGCCGCGCAGAGAGCCTTGGACCACAGCTAAAGCTATGCTCGATGACAATCGTACTAATATCATAGTTTTTTTTTATGAGATAGGCTTGCGCTTGACGACAATCAATGATGGACTCATCAATGCTTTTCATCATTGATTTACACCGAGAGCTACTTCACTCAGTTTTCGAGGTGAAATTTTCAAAAACTGTGAAACACATAAGCACATCTTTATTTTTAATCGAAAACCAAAATACCAAGTTTCATGGTTATTACTTGAAAAATAAAAAAACCGAAGGACTATCACACAACTTTCATCCCCTTTTAACGTCTTTGAAAGTAGAACTCTCGAAAACTGTAAAACACGTATTTCTTCATTTTTAATAGAAAGCCCGAATAACAAGTTTAATTAAAATAACTTTGAAAAATACTTCTTTCATAGAAACTCTTCCTCCCTATTTTAATCCCTTTGGGGGTAGAATATCAATAAACCTAGTTAGTTTGTGCCTGTCATAAAAGTAACCTAATATCAAAATTTCAAGTTTTAACTCAGTGTAGTTTCAAGTTAACAAACCTACTTAGGTTTAGGCTGTGCCATCAATAGATCAGCCAGTCAATCAGTCAGAACAAGTCTTTTTATAAGTATCGATTTATATAGATATAATCCCTAAGGGAGTAGAATAGGGGTTTTAAAATTCGAATTTAACGTAAGAAGAACCAGTATGTACATGAACCTCGTCGAACCACTTAGCTTACAATTTGCATCTATTAAATGGAGAACATGCCTTATCTATTTTTATTACCCCTTTTGAATACAGCATCGCTTATCTCGGCAATAAAAGCAAAAACCGTTCAAGTCGCCTGTTGCCAGGACATCGACTTTTCTTAACGCCGACATGCTAGCATGTAGGTGTACCGTGTATCTAACCAGCTAGGCGATTCTCAAAAGTAAAATACAATTTACATCGGTTGCGCATCGGACGTTTCTTTATATTTAGCTGCTACATCTAAAGTAACATCAACATTTCTCAAGTAGTAGGTACTAAACTTTAAGCATGTTGTGGCAACCAGTAAGTAGGTGTACTTCATAATAAATTATTTAACTTGTAGTTTTTTTAGTTTTTAATTTATTGTAACTTGTTGATCATCCTTCAATAAATAAATAAATAAATAAAAAGACGTGTGGCACTCGGGGACTGCCGCGGTAAAGCCATTGCATAGCATTTTTTATCAACGCCATCTAGCGGTGAGAGGAGTCCCGTGTCAGGTTATTTTCGTTACGGAATTTCTGGATTCGGTCTCCACGCTCAAGGCCCGCGATAGAAGCTATGCAATAGCTTAATAAATAAACATCCGATGCGCAACCGATGTAAGTTGTATTTTACTTTTGAAAATCGCATAGCAGTAACCGGCGAACTGAAGGAGCGACTAAGGACCTACAGTGCCACCAACTTATGTGTTCATGTGGACAAAATTGGAACTAAGTACGCAAAGGGTGCTAAGGGGATCCTATTATTCTCAATTATTATATAATAATTAATCTCATGAACCGTAGTAGATTGGAATTTCCATTTGTTTTTTTTTTAAAGAATATTAGCGAAACTGAACTTGACTTATATTCCCCTCCAAATAACCGAAAAGCTTGTGTTAGGAGTGGGTACGACAATAGACAATTTTCCCGGAAAATTAAAGAGTTCCCGCGGGAATTTAAAAAACCTTTATCCACGCGGACGAAGTTGCGGACATCTTCTTGTAAAAAATAAATCTTTCATCTTTTATTTTAGCTTAGAATAAATAGTTACATATTATATTAATAAACGCGATTACATTTGTATAGATTTTTATGCGCAATATATTAATTATTATTTATCCAAGTGCAAAATTTTTTATTATGAAATAATTATAGTAGTCGGCAAAACGAATCCCGTGCTCGAAAAAAGTATAAGATACCTTGAATTAGACCCAGGCCCTTCGAAAAGGAGGTCGCCGCTGGGTCATCACCGCTCAATTTCATAATTTCCTTTTAATGTAGGTTAAATCAATAAAAATAAGATAAATTGAAACATTTTACCTGTTTACACGCGACCCAGTCAGAATGTCTAGGTTAAAGCTTGACACAGACGTAAGTGCACATACTTTTCGAATCAAGGCCCCGGATTATCACAATGCTGTATTTATGCCAATGTCGCATAATAATTACCATAAAAGCTATAACTAAGTAAAACGCAATTAATTTACAATTAAAAAACCTTTTTACGCTATTAAAGAAATCCTTATTATTTTAGACTATTTCGTGGTTTAAATCGTGTACGAGTATAAATTATAATATAGAATTAGACATTCTAATAAGGAGCTAGTAACATTTTAAAAACTTTGTTACTAATTGTCAAAATAGTCTATGCAATTTTTGAAAAAAAAAATAATAAGAACTAGCCTAAAAGAATATATTATACTAGCTTTAACCCGCGGCTTCGCTCACGTTAGGTTCGATTTTTTAACCCCCTATTTAACCCTCTTGGGGTTGAAATTTTCCAAAATCCTTTCTTAGCGGATGTCTACGTCCTAACAGCTACCTGTATGCCAAATTTCAGCTCAATCGGTCCAGTGGTTAGAGCTGTGCGTTGATAGATCAGTCGGTCAGTCAGTCAGTCAGTCAGTCAGTCACCTTTGCCTTTTATATATTTAGATTAAGCCTTCAGTTCCGGTTATTACCCATAACATACTGTATTCATCGTGAGAAAAGACTTTATAGAATTTCAGCTTTTAAAGTTAGGCTCTAACCATGCGAAGCGAAGCTAGGTAATCGATTAGTTCAACCATTAAATTAGTGAGACTTTTTTTCCCGGTAGTTTATAGAAAAATAAAAATAATATAGAAAATGTTTATAATTAGATAAATAAACTTTTAGATAGGTACATAGTACTTTTGAACTATCGAGTGAATCTACCAATGTGCTATACTTTGCATTTATCTTATTTGTTTGTCATCACACCAAAAACCCCAGATCTGATTAATACGACTTTTTATTTTCGACTAGCTTTTCGCTCCTCACATCTATTAAAAGTGTTGTATAAAGTGATGATTATTCCTACACAAAAATACCAATTTAAGTAGATTTTTTTTTTTTAATTTTTAAACCACTGCTGCACTAGAGTGAACTTAACAAAAAATATTCAAATTGATCAATTTTTCAGTTTTAGCGATACTAACAAACAGCAGTTGATTTTTACATTATATAGATAGATTTCAACTCTGGCAGTAAGTAAAGATGCAGTCAAAGATAGATAAGATAGTGGCTTTAAAATTACAAAATGTTACCCCTACTGTGAATAGCACAAGGGCCCTTCCCACAAATAAGACTTCAGCGCAGGGCCCTCCCCACAACTAAGACTTCAGCGCTTATAATGCGCCAAAGATGAGGGACATCGTCAAAACTTAAAAGGATTTAAACTGTTTTTCCTTATAGATCCTACATTCCCTACTTGTAGAGTCGGTCATTACGAAACGGCTAAAGAAGCTTTCGAGTTAAACTAGAATAATTTATATATTGAGATCGAAAATATAATTTGTCTCAAATAAACTACTTTGTGTAAGTAAATATTAATAAACAGGGGCAATAATTAACTAAAACGTGTCATTTTTAAAATATTAACGAACTATGCGTAGTAAATTGCTAATTTCAATTTTAAATTCAAACGTGTGCTTGACTTAATGAATTCCTGCATAATTCAGTTTGTTAACGCGAAATCTATAACGTTATCAAAGAAAAATATTTGAAAATAATATTTTTTATATGCGGGTAATTAAATATTTAAATAGGTGTAAAATAATAAAAGTGCGATGAAAATTTAAATAAGGTGTATTTTTCACGTACGTAAATCACGTACAAAAATATTTGTAGCGTCGTGTTGCACAAATAAAAAATATTTAAAAACTTACATATGAAACACCTCGTACGAAAAAAAAAAAAATGACAATTTAATTGTCAAAATTGTTTTGCGTCTGTTTCGAACTTTCGAAAATGGAACGGCCAGTCGCCGCCTTCGACCGGCCGATGACTGAGCGCGACCGCAGCCTTGCTACCACTCACACATGTTCCAATGTACAGTAAAACAAAGAAAATCAACTCCAAATACATACATAGGAAATTCAACTTTATTTAAATAAAATTAGGAAGTAATTTCGCATGAATGCGTATTAGCTTTTGCCATAGGTTGAGGATTAGGAATGTTCGACAACGGATTTAATTGGTTGTCAATTGCAGATGCTTGATTGTTTATTTTTGTTTTTGTTTCATTTAAGCACATACACATGTTATTTTTATCACAGACTGAGTTATATTAGGCTGAAATCATAGATAAATGATTATAAGAATGATAATCCTTTATCTATGGTTCAAGCCGTGAAAATTCATGGATGATTCAAAGGCTGAGTATAATATTGAAAATTTTATTTTATTAAGTAACGGAATGTAAAGTTAAGACTGAAAACCGTGTAAAATTGGTAGGTAAATTGTGTAAGCGCGTGTAACATACAAAAATACATTTCAATTATTAAGAGGCAAGTCTGGAAGAAATGCGCAAATAGACACTTACGGTTTAACGCAAATTAAAAAAGTCATTGAATAGAATGACACCACAAAAAAACCTCAATTGCTTAATAGATGAGGCTATAAGTACGCCGCAAAATACATCTAAAATAAATCTCAGTTTTTGAGAAAAAAAATCGGCAACATCGTCAAAATCATCGAAATCGACCCTTTCTATTT
The DNA here is from genome assembly GCA_038048805.1 of Hipparchia sbordonii. Classification (NCBI taxonomy): domain Eukaryota; kingdom Metazoa; phylum Arthropoda; class Insecta; order Lepidoptera; family Nymphalidae; genus Hipparchia; species Hipparchia sbordonii. Next base: position 13,779,782 of record CM076104.1, on the reverse strand, counting down.
AATTTATCTATGCTATTCCGATGTTATATTTGGAATAATTTTTGGTTAAATCATGAGAAGGAAGTATAGAGAATATATTCGCCATTAAAATTTTATATTAATTCAAACCAAAAAGCAATAATATAAGACTAAACATAATTAATTTCGTAGCGAAAATCCTTCCCAACTGCCCATACATTTTACTATGAAGCAGTAGCCGCCCATAAATCGCTTTATATTACAATACGCAACCACAAAAAAATTCAGTGCCGTCCCAGTATTCAAAGTGATAGTACGCTCCTTCGCGTCGAGCTCCGTAGCTCCGCGGATCGCGATATATTTTGGTTTTGACGAGCACTAGGGTGGGTCGCGAGTGTCGGAGATTACTGCTAATTTTTTTTGTATACTTCGAGTACGTAGTAACTATGTGAGTTTTATCATGTATTTTTTTAATCATCAAACACTTCATTAATTAGCAAACACTAATGTACTCATTAATATCGTAACTTATTTTTCTTCTCATTTCAGGTAGATATGAAAAAGCGTAAAGGAAATTACTAAAAACACAAAAAAAAAAACAAAGGAAGATTTAACATAACGCTGTAAGTACTTATAATGTACTCATCTTTTTACCCGACTTTTTATTTTTATCGTTGACAAGATAGTCTTTGACTGCGATCTCACCTGATGGTAAGTGACGATGCCAGTCTTAGATGTTAGCGGACTAACTTGGAATGGGTACGGCAGTGTAAATTCAACCTAAGCCTAATCGGTTTCTACACGCCATCGTGCCGAAACACAAAATCGCTTGGCGGCACGTCTTTGACGTAGGGTGGTAACTAGTCGCGGCGAAAGCCTCCCCCTAGACATAGCTTCGACTTCGACTGTGGCGAAGCCCAAAACATTGTTATGTTTTCTGGCTGAATGTTTGTTAACCTTCAATAGTATATTTTGATACAAATGCGGAAAATCGAACTTTCCGCTCGAGATACAGCTACAAAAAGCTCTTTGAGCAACCGTATTAAAAAATTACTTTAAAATGGACTAGCTGTCTTTATAACCCTACAAACACTAAACCGATTTGGCTGATACATATTTTGGAATTCAGATAGCTTATACCCTGGATTAACATATAGGCAACCTTTTAAACCTTTAAAATCTAATTGGGGTTTGCAGAAAATCTAATTTAATTAATTACATCCTAATTTCTAATAAATACCTTATTAACTATATTGTTTCAGGAAACAAAGTGTCAATTCTGGAAAACAAAAGCTTGAAGGATGATACGTGCACTGATGTTGAAAAAGCAACGAGAGTTCTATTTCAGGAAATACAAAACATGCAAAATATAATTGTAAATGACAAAGTTACTTGGAACCAATCTGCTTGCTTCAACTGCCACAAGATACATAAGCTACATATTGTAACATTTTTTGTTTTGAAAAGAGCAACTGCCGAGTTTCTTGCCGGCTCTTCTCAGCAGAATTAGCATTCTACATGAAATAAATAATTTTGAGTTTGAGTTTGAATTATTTAGTGACACTTGTTTTGTCTAAACTAATATCATAAAGATGAAATATTATTGCTTATTTGTAAGTTTGTAAAATTGTTTGTAATGGATAAACTCAAAAACTACTACTTAACCGATTTTAAAAATTCTTACACTCATGGAAAGCTATTATTCCTAAGTAACATGAGCTATATTTTATTTAAAAAAAATTAACCGTAACTTCGTGAGATATACGTACTATACATGTTTGCAATACTCATAATTACCTACAAGCACGTCCGCGGGGCTATATATTGAACTATTATAGTTGAGCAACTTTAACCCCTTTTTTATTCAAATTAGTCTGTTGAAACATGAGTACGATGAAAAATGTTGACGTTCTCATCATGATTATTTAGTAATCTTTATCCAATTAAATATTTTTGTAACTATAATTGACTATGTACATGTATTTGGAAATTCCTCTTTAAATAATTCGAATCGGACCTCTTATTTAGAAGTTATTCATTCACGCAAAAATTACATGACAAAAAGCGTGCACTGTGACCCCACCCTATGCCACCGGCTACTCACTACCGCACGTCGCCGCCCGCGAACTAAACAAAACGACAATCTAATGGTTAAATACATTGCGTATTTTCTGTGAAATTCATTAATATCCTACTAAGACGAACGCGTGATGTACATTTAACTTGAGGGAAGCGCCAAACGTAGATTGTTAAGATTGTTACTTTCCAGGGTGCGTATACTAATATTGTATGATATGTCTGTGTGAATAGAAATTATCAATGTGGGTGTTCAATCGCAACTTCTCACGCGCCCAGACTGCAGGCTGTGTATCTAACATCGTACACGTTTTGAGACGAACCTCTCGGAAATATACAAGGTGTTTGTTAATGTGTATAACTTACCAGCAACCACCCATGCACTTTGACCCTATAAACACAATGGCGGTGGTAAAAAGTAAAAATTAATTATCAAAAACTTTCATACAAAAATAATTAATTAATTAAGAAAAAAACATTTTGGAAACCCTAACTAGACATAATAACAACACGCCACATAAATCCCTTTCAACTCCTGATTCCCTAGTACAAAAAAGTTCGATGTTTAGAAAGAGTCGTAAATTCTTACCGAGTGCCGCGCACTTGATGTCACGTGATGTCTTTTCGGAATAGATAGGTAAGCGCGAAATCACTGACGACCTTTGCTGACGACTGACAAGTCGACCACTTTGCCTCGTTACTACGTACACTACGTCAGAAGTGGTGATGACCGGATAACGAGGTCTAGGTTCGAATCCCGGGTCGGTTCAAAATTACACACGCCTTGCCTAATTGGGTTTCTGACAAGAAATTATCAGTAAGTATCGGCCTGGAGTTAAATTACAAAGTTGGCGTTGTGTCACTCCCGTTCCTCGGAGAACATGTTATCAATGATAAATTTTAAGATTAATTAAAGCCCACCAACCGCAGCTGCAGCAGCTTGGAGGTATGGATGTACTTGGATTGGAGGGTCTAATTAGGTTCATCTCTAAATAACTTGCGAGTGGCACAGGTCTCCCTTCCAGATTGATTTAGTTTAGACTCAAGAAGCTCAAACAGAGCCGCCCCTAGTTTCCTAACTCTAGGCCGGTACTGGGGGTTTCTTGGCAGAAACTCAACTCTAAAAATGTTATGACCGACTACGCAGGATTCGAACTCAGACCGCAGCAGATTTGCAACCGAACATGTAAACCACACATTCCATAACACTCACAAACTAACACACATGATTATGTCATAAATACTCCATTCCACAGTTCACTTAACAGAGACGCAATCGATAGTTGATTATACCGCAACCGTTCACGTGCAACTGCGTTGTAAATTCGACCGTAGCAATTAACATAGTCGCATGTGAAAAACCACTACTCTAGGGCACGGCCGCTCAAAGCTTCAAATATGTGAAAAGTGAAAAACAGTCAACATATCCAACCCTTGCACTTGCAAAAACCAAAGATGGTTGGTTGATTCCAAAAGTTTCACAATTGGTGGGGGCATTGCTATCCCCATTCTAAGACCCTTAATGCAACAAAACGAAAATCGCCAAAATGTAGATCCGACACTGTTAATTGCTACGGTCGAATTGTAATATCAAAAAATTAAAGCTACAAGACGAGTGTTGCCAGTCATGATTTTGATTTTACCCGTTTTTCTTTAAAAAATCCCTTTTTTTTATTCAATGACAAGATAGCCCTTGACTGCGATCTCACCTGATGGTAAGTGACGATGCAGTCTAAGATGGTAGCGGGCTAATTTGGAAGGGGTTTAGCAGTGTAAATTCAACCCATACCCCTAATCGGTTTCTACACGCCATCGTGCCGGAACGCTAAATCGCTTGGCGGCACGTCTTTGACAGTAGGGTGGTAACTAGCCACGGCCAAAGCTTCCCACCAGACCAGACCAGAGACAATTTAGAAATTATAAATTCCTAAATTGCCCCCGCCGGGAATCGAACCCGAGACCTCCCAGTTATAAGACCACAGCGGTCACCACTGCGCCAGGGAGGTCATTGAATCCCTAGTCCTAAAACAATATTTTGACTTTCTTTTGGCAAATAACTTGTAAGATGAAAAACTGAATACTGTTTTAGGTAGCAATTTAAAAAATACTTATTAACAAAAGTGCTACATTTGAAAAGCCACATTTTCATCTCAAGAACGTACCTAACATTTGGTAGTTACTGTTAGATTCCAAAATTATTAAATGCACTCGCAATTATCACCAATTCCTTTAAAAATAGTTAAGCAAAAATCTTGCATAATACAAGTATTTTGTGTTGTTTTTCCCGAGGTAAAAGCAAAATTTCTAAAGACGTAAACACTATCAAAAAATATTATTTTCTAAGTCTCCTTATTTTCATGGTGCCCTAGTATTCCACGTAATTTTACGATACACCAATATTACTTTGACGCGCCGTGCGAGTAAAGGCGAGTCTACAAACAAGACTTGCGGTTGCGTTTACGCAACGAAAAATTTCATCGCATAGGACATCGTATGAGAAAACTCTGTCCATTAGTTATTTTCTAATGAGACATGGACCACACTTTAGTAGAAATTTATCTTTGTATTCTTCCATTGGTTTCTCCCAAAGGACAGGACGTTCCTGAATCAAGAAAATCAGATAATCGTTATCGTAATTAATCATCTTGACATGCACACGCTGGGAAGTGTGGATACCGATAGAATGGTACAGGTTTTTACGGTGCACAGCGGATATTTCCACGGTGCGTTGTGCGACGTCTATGATTTTTACAATGCTGCGACTTCGCACCCCAATGTGTGCTCGCCCTTACCGGCGGGCGGTATTTCGAAAACACGTACCGCCCGCCGCCAAAGAACGCCGCCAAAGACGCCGCCCGCCGCTAGCTAGAGCGGCACCTGCGGCGAGCACCGGTGAAAATCACCGGTGATTTGCCATTCTCCGGAGATTCACCGGAGATCTCCGGTGAATTCGAATACAGATTTAGCATCAATTAAAATGTTTTTAACTGTTAATGTTCTAGTACAATGCAATGGAATTTTAAGCGTATCGATATTGTGTGAACTCAAAATGATATTAGATGTATTGTAAAGGTTTTAAATAAAAAAAAATATTTTACTTTATTATGATAATTATTATTTAAGGACGTAGGAAATAATGATAAAGTAATTGTATTTGAATAAATGTTATTAAATAATTAACAATGTTGATCAACAAACTTCTTTTTATTTAAATAATAAAATTACTTGAGTTATGATTCAATAATAAATAATCGGTTAAACACCGATTGCTTTCACCGGAGACTCACCGGTGATTCTCCGGTGAAAAATCACTTCTGCGGTGCAAATCACTACGTCGAATACCGCTCGCTTTCAACTTCTAATGCTAGTACTATGCCTGCACTGTACTGCAAGCGATAATAATAATTATTGTATCGTTTTGCAATTGATTTATTATTAAAAATTTCACACACATTCATTCTTTCATTCACATACAGTCATTGTTAATCAAAACCACAACGCGAGATATTAATTACCTGCAAATAAAGAGGCGGCAGTCACTTTATGGATTACGTAGCCGCGTAGGTACGGACTTTAACTTATGGAGTTCGAATGTAGTCGGGAATATTCTTGCAAAAATACGAGATTTCTAATCAGTTTTCACTCTACTGAACAATACTACAGGTTACAGGTTTAATTACATGCCGATTAATGGTTAGGTATCGCATCTGGAATATTTTATCGCAACGTTATAGCATAGCAAGTAGTACGTTGTAGGCCGAGACTAGGATACCAGCGCAGCAGTAGAATAGAAGCACTTTTAAGATTTTTCATTCATATTTTTATCGTTGGCAGTGCATTGCCATTGAATCAGCTGTTTTAAAGGGCTGCCACCTATACATTTATGGTGAATTTTTGAAGTCCTCATAACTTGGCCAGGATATGAGCTACACGTCTCATGATATTTTTTCATGTATCTATACACCGACCCCAACTTATGGGTTTCGGTAGGATAGGGACATTAACTAACACCTTGTAGGTTGTTTGATTTGCAGTTGCTTTCCAATAATTACTTTTTACAGAAAAATTGAACCGACGATAGAAGCAACTGAAAAGGGAAAATAAAATATATATTTTTTTAGTCTTACTAACTAAGCTCATAAACTAATGTAAGTAACTAATTTTGAGACGGCGACTAACTTTATCAAAAGCTATATTTTTAAGCAAGGCTACGAAATAACTTTTAAAAAAGTTTTGCAATTCTGGTATTCTCAAATACGTACTTCAAACTACGTTATTTGTAATTCGTAGTTTACAGGATAGGTACCTTCTCCTGGAGTACACGCATAACTTGTCTCTCACAGACCACAGAGGTTTTTGCCAGGCAGTTAGATGACATTTAGCACTGTCATATTAGTGAAGAAAAAGGTGAAGAATCAAGCAATCTCTGCACAGTTGCTTCTTATTTAAATTTTGATAAAGAATCAGAATAAGGTATATACCTACCTCCTCTACCTCCTGGAACATCAAAAATAAAAGTGGATGAAAAATATTTTTACGTATATCCTAGTATATGGGACACATACCTCTTAGTGGAAATGTTACCCAAGAGAATACAAACCATTTTACCTCCTATTTATAAAATAATTTGTGCTACTGCTAAAGTCGCTGTTTTATGCAATTAAATCTCTTTTATGCTTTTACTGCATGAATAGCTTTCGATTGTAACGCCTTTACCAATTAACTCACCCTGTCATTATATTTATAAGTTGATTAATTACTAAACCACAAGCTTCGTGCCATAACATTAAAATGGATATATCGGGTACTGTTATATACACAATTCTTATAAAAAAATTAGTCTATATTTTGTAGAGTTGTACAGCGTTTTTCTAAGTATTAAATCATAATTATGTTATTATTTTAGGCATTTTAGATACAATTTTTTTTAAGTTAACATGAGTATAACTAACGTGACATGAGTGTTTAGGGCGGTAATCTATAAATACCCAGAAAATATTTTCATTCAATGTATTCTTGCAGCAAGAACGCTATAAATTCAGTCAATCATCACTGATACTGTAGAAATGATTGATGAATCTTTTCCGCATTAAACTCTTTGGCTTCGCTTTTGTTTTGCATGTTGTTGTGCGCTCCTATAGTTTAATGCTCTCGCCGTCGCAGAGATGTTCTGCCTACCTGCCTTGGTAGCATGGGCGGGAGAAATTTTATTCCCGGGAAAAGGATAAAACGTTTATCCCCTCGCTTAGCTTTATCCACCCGTCGAGCATGGGCACAGCGGTGGAAATAACAATCAGTGGATATACTTATAGAAAATCATCGCCTTCTCCTCTGTCGCCATGCTTTAGCATAGGGAAAAGATAATTTTATCCCCTGTCAGTGGATAAAATCGGGGGATAAAACTTTTATCTCCTGCCCATGCTACCAGTGCTGAAGTAATTGGGTATTTGACTGTTTGTCAAAATGTGAATATTCATTAATTACAATCGAAAATGTAACGTGTAAGAACAAAAATTGTAAAAAAAGAAAACAAATAAGTTATAAGCTGTTTTACTGCGACTGTATCCGCCTCTTTCTAAAACGAAATTTTCTATGGAGAGTGTATGGAGCTATTGAATCGTGACGTCATGCTGCAATAGCGCTCTCTTTTTCTAACAGTAAACTTAAAGCTCTATATTGTCGAGACTAGTTAAGATATTAAAAAAAGAAAAATGACATTATATAATAATATTAAAAACCTTTATTTTAAGTATATATTTTTTTTTGTGAAATACCCAATTCCGTCACCGGGTCATTCTCATTCTTAACCAGTGTGTCGAACATCGTAACTATAAAGTGTGTGCGAGTATTGACACAACAGAGGTTGTGTAAGCGGCTGTACCCGCAGGCACGTCTGGTGGGCGTTGCCGCTGACTCATGAACGCAGGTAGACACCGGAGGCAACGGTACTACACTATACTCGCAAACCTATACATCCTCACCGATATCCTTACTAATATAAATGCGAAAGATCGTGTGTTTGTTGTGACAACTCAAAAACTGAAACGCTGCCTAAAGCCGTCTCCACCATCCCCTTATAACGGCCCCTGACCTCACATCTAATCAATATAACCACAACACGTCAGACAAACCACACTCTGAACGTGAGGGTAATTATCAAAAATATCCAAGTATTATTTAATCAATTACACTCATCTAAACCTCCGAGCAATATTTATTCGATTAGGGCGCGATTGCTATCGCAATCCCTCAATCAAATACAACGACCTAGACGCGGGAACATCTTGAAGCGATTCTTTGTACGGGTATAGTTGAGGACTCGGGTCGCATGTTTATACATTTATATATCGGGTAAAAAGTAACCTATATCATACTCCTAGTCCTCAACTATATCCGTGCAAAAAATCACAACGATTCGTTCTTCTGTTATGGCGCGACTGAAGGACAAACCAACTTAACAAACACACTTTCGCACCCTTACTAAAATTATAAAAGACACACGCGGGCGCGCAGGCTGCTCAGAAAAAATAATTACCCTAATACATACTTGCAGACGTTGTCGCGGGTAAAATCTGAAAGTATAGGTATACACTATATACCGATTATTTTTTATTTTTGTGCCAATAGTGTGCCAATTTGCTGAAAAATCCTCTGGTAGAAAGCATTTGAATACTTCCGAAAATGGGAAGCTTATTTGCATATATTACCTACTATATAGCTATTATGATTACGTACAAAATCACCTGAGCAAAAAACAATTTTTAGCGTATAAAATTACGTTAAAAAAAAATTGCTTTAATATAATAATTCTAACTGATTTAAAATACTTATTGAATCCCCTGTACCTACCTACAGTTGGCAATGACATAGATTTGAGAAACGGAACAAAATAAAAACAAAATATGCGTGTTTTCATTAACTGCAACATACGCAAATAGATCTTACCAATAGGTAGGTACATATACTAATGAAAAAATGCAAAACATCAGTTTAGCTGCTTACTTAATACCTACATATACTTACATACCTATTTAGCGTTCCAGCAAGATAGCGAATAGAAACCGATTAGGCGTATAGGTTGAATGTATACTGACTTACCCCTTCTAAGTTAGCCCGCTACCATCTTAGGCTGAAATCTATATATATCCTATATACATATATATATTGTATCTCCTTTTAAATTTTATTTTAAGTCCGAGCTAAGTCTTAATGCTAAGTAGATCTTAGCATTAGACTGCATCGTCACTTACCATCAAGTGAGACCGCAGTCAAGGTCTTGTATAAAAAAATAGCTGTAAGTTAAAACTTGTTTTCCGTTGACTTCTGCTCGTAAACCGTTATTTCAATTAGCAAATGGACAAACGCAAGTTCAAAGAAACTAGCTAGGTAGGTACATAAGTATAAAGAATGTATTTACAAGTTAGCAGGTGTTAATGTAAGTTATTTATAGATTTTGGATTATAGTTGAACTGTTAAAGCAAGCTGATTATACTCAAATATTTATTAGTAGTTGGTGACCGTGGCTTCGCTCGCGTGGATTTACTTTTTAATGATCACGTGGGATCTCTTTGATTTTCCGTGATAAAAGTAGCCTATGTCACTCTCCCGGTCCTCAACTATCACGATCTATCGTTCGATCCGTTGCACATTCGTTGCTTTGTTGCGGCGTGATTGAAGAACAAACCAACAAACAAACACACTTTCTCATGTATAATATAGTAAGGGAGTAGGGATAGTAAGGACTAGATTAAAAGCTTACAAAATCGTCTTAGGCTTAAGGAATAACTCAATTTGTAACTGAGTTCCAAAAAGGAGGAGATTCTTAATTCAAAAGAGTTGCATAATAACACTGCATAAATTATGTTTTAAAAAAACTATTCTAAAGCTAAAAGCTGATGCTTACAGGGTTAGAGAAGCTTTAGCCGTGGCTAGTTACCACCCTACCGTCAAAGACGTGCCGTCAAACGATTTAGCGTTCCGGCACGATGGCGTGTAGAAACTGATTAGGGGTTTAGGTTAAATGTACACTGCCATACCAATTCCAAGTTAGACCGCTACCAACTTAGAACTGCATCGTCACTTACCATAAGGTGAGATCGCAGTGAAGGACTATCTTGTCATCGGAAAAAAGGTGTCCAGAATTCAAAAATTATAAATTACCAAATCGCCCCCGCCGGGAGTCGAACCCGAGACCTCCCAGTTATAAGCCCACAGCGCTCACCATTGCGCCAGGGAGGTCGTGAAAACTTCAGACATTTGGAACCATTAGAATAATCGATCGATGATTCATGATTGCATACTTAATGCTACTGCTCCATCTACATTAATGTTAGTATTAACGGCTGCGCTCAAATGGATTAGCGCTTAGCGTCTAACGTCATTACATATGCACATTTAACGCAGTAAAAAATTGGCGCCATCTTCGCTTTTATTATCGTGTTAATTTACGGCGTACGGCGCAGGTGGAGCCCGGGCATAATACTAACTGTATGCAAATAAGCTCGGAGATCATTTATAAAGGAATCCATAACAGGTGGGACAGCCAGCCTTGCGAGCGGCAGACCTGGGCGGACAGTAGGTGTGTGGGCACATTGACCTTAGCAAAGAGCACTGACCCGCTTCGCACATTCGAACTTTGTCATTAATTTTTACTAGATATTTAGCTGACGACGTCCGCGCGGATTTAATTTTCTTTTAAAATTCCGCGGAAACTGAATTTCCGGGATAAGCTGACGATGAACTATGTAATTATATTATACTTAATATGAACATAAATATTAAAATATCCTTACTACCCTTACTAATATTATAAATGCGAAAGTGTTTGTTTGTTGATTTGTCCTTTAATCAAACAGAGATACGGGTCGACGTGATTTTTTGCATGAGTATTGTTGATGGCCTGGAGAGTAACATAGGCTACATTTTTATCCCGGTAAGTAAATCAAAAAGTTCCTGCGGGATTGTAAAAACGAATTCCACACGGACGGGCATCAGCCAGTTACCTATTTATAAAATTAAAACCAAAATAAATGTAAAACTAATATAATTATGTGTTCAGAGATGTGTTAGACTTTGCCGGGTCAGTACCCCGTTGGATCCGGTCAATAAAATCTTCTTCTAAATGTATAAAAGGAAAAGGTGATTGACTGACTGACTGATCTATCAACGCATAGCTCAAATCACTGGACGGATCGGGCTTGGTAGGTATGCAGATAGCTATTATGACGCATGCGTCCGCTAAGAAAGGATTTTTGAAAATTCAACCCCTAAGGGTGTAAAAGAGGGGTTTGAAAAATCGATCTTTACGTGAGGAAGCCGCGGGAAAAAGCTAATAATTTGTAATCATCAGCAAAACAATGTACTTACATAAAATATGTACTAATCTATACTTAAGTGTGCACTGCTAGCAAATAAATGAATAGTTAGATAATGCTAGCCACAGATGCTAGCAAAGAATAAAGTTTTACATAGTACGTACCTACTAAGATCTAAATCCAAGTATTTATACATGGACTTATAAAAGGAAGTAATGATATTTTTTAGTTTTTAGAGTAGCGACCTACACGGAACTATAGCAAAAATTTTCACTTTATGGCCTAATATTACGCTCAGATCTCTCAATCGGAAAAGTGCTCATAACGTAGGTACTACGTAGTACCTCCAATACTTTTGAAATACCTTTTCAGCGCACGCAATGGAATAGACGTTTAGTATAAAAAAATATCGTCCTTCCTTCAGATTTACCTAACCTACCCAAATTAATATTTTTTTCAAGATTTTGTACAACAACTTTGTAGGCGTAATTAATATGTATAACCATGCTAAATTACAGCTCTTTAGTAGTTAGCTGGACAGACGGACAAATGAACGGACTTGGCGAAACTATAAGGGTTCCTTATTGTTTTACTTCGGAACCCTAAAAACTCTATTTTATCATGATTCTTAAACAAAATACTGCTACAGTGACATCTAGGATTCAGTAAATGAAGTCCAGGCTCTTCAATTTGCTAAGTATATTATGACGGTAATGAAAATGTTAACTAAACTTTATTTTATCATTCTTTTTAGTCAAATATTTTATAAAAACTTAATAAATGTATTTTATTTTAAATGTAATGCAGCGAAATTGTTTAAAAATTATTATTAAAAAACTTACAGTGACATCTAGCGTGCAGTAGAAAGAGCATAACTTCTTTATACGTTACATAGATGGCGCTTATGGGAGAGAATTATTTTTTAACGAATTTTCCTTAAAGCGAAATTCTTTAATTTATAAATTTAATAAATGTAACTTAATAAATGTAACTTGTCATAAAAGTTTTTAAAGTATCATCAATAACAATATTTATAGTACCAAATTATATTATTTTATAATTATAAAAAATTGTTTGATAGCGGCGGCATCTAGCTTCCAGTAGCAATAACACAACTCCTTAAACTGTTGCATAGATGGCGCTAATATAAGTTATTCTATTCTTATAAATTAAAGTTAATACAATAAAATGTGACTAAAAACTAGTTAAAATATTAAAATTAACGATAGTGAGATTCATTGGGCTGAAGCAGTAATTCTTTATTTTTAGCAATTTTTTAAATTATAGACAGGTGCCTATTCAGATCGCAATTCTCACAAAATATAGGTAGGTATCTAATTGGTACTACAATCAATGAAATATATAATTACTTAAAACAATTTGATCTGTGAATTCGAAATCAATCTCATAGCAAAATTGAATTGAAAGATTAACGATATCATAGTTGACTCGTTTGAATTTTTTCTGTTTTCTGTTTCTGCGTTTGTTTCTGTCAGTTTGATTAGGGCGGGATTTTTAAAGGCAGGTTGAAGTCTTAATACCTACCTGTGCTTCTTCTATTTGGTTTACCTAATAGGTACAAAGGTTTTTACTTATACCTACCTATGCTATTATGGCTTCGCTTGCTTTTAGTTCGATTTTACAAACCCCTATTTTACCCCCCCTTGGGGGTTAAAATTTCAAAAATCTTTTCTTAGGGGAAGCCTAAGTTATAATAGCTCTATGTATGCCAAATTTCAGCGATTGAAATTCAGCCTGATTTTCCAGTTATTTGAGCTGTGCATTGATAGACCAGTCAAGTCAGCCAGTCAGTTATCTTTTCCTTTTATATATTTTGTCAACCAAACGTCCAAAGTTCTAAACCCAATAATTTTCACATAGCATCTGGAATCTGGATTGTCTTCTGTTACACGTTATCACGGATTTTGACGAAAGACACAAAAATAGCTTGCATTGCAATTTGCATCCCTTAAAATCACAGAGAGTGGGTACAATTGAAATCTGTTTACATCAAACTATACCTACACCAGATGAAGCCACGGACATTAACTAACAGTAACTATTGTAGCTCTATATTCGTGTAGGTAGATCTAAATAAGTAGGTGCATTATTTTTTTGTTCTGTGCATGTCTAGGAGCTGTAGAGTCATCAGCGGCGGCCTTGGTCGCGTTCCTTTATCATAAAACAAATAAAAAGATAATAAAATAAATATTACACCCACTCGGGTATTATGTAAACGAGGATCATTCCGTGATCTTTTCTGAGCACTGTATTTTGTAACACAAATGGTTTCGGACGAGTTTCGGATAGATTGTCTTTTCAGTTTCCGTAAACTAACAACATTTTGCCAAAAAAAAAACATTACTAGTAATTATTCTTTAAGATCTTATATCTGCCACAAACTTACGAACTTAAATCTAAAATAAGTACACGTTACAAGAAAGTGTTTCGCATACGAAAATAAATTATGTTTTTCTTTTTATTTTCAAAGGTTTTATTTTCTTTTTACTGACTTCCTTCACAACGCTCCCCGATAAGACGCATGTTTTGACGCATGTGTAGATTCGTAAGTTTGGCCCAGATGTAACGATTACCAGAAAATATAATTCTTTTACCAGTTCAGGCGCGATGGGTGCAATTCTTGCAGTTCAAGTCACCTTTTTTGCAATTTTTTGCAAAGTTTATTTTATTTTTTGAAAAGAGCAACTGCTGAGTTTCTTGCCGGTTCTTCTCAGCAGAATCTGCATTCCGAACCGGTGGTAGATTTGTGACGTATCATAGGTGCTACAGGGTAGCCTACATGAAATAAATAAATTTTGAATTTTGAATTAAGTAGTCCAATTTGCAGAACTACGGATCGATGAGATTTTTTGTATGGATATAGTTGAGGACCTTGAGAGTGACATAGGCACTTAGCGTTCCCGCAGGAATTAAAAAACTAAATCGAAGTTTATAATATGTATTAGTAAGAAGTAGGGTAGTATTTGTACTATAGTTGGTACTAACTGTACCAACTATATTATGTCCTAATAAAAATGATAGAGTTCTCATTTTGTTGCATTTCCAACAAACAATGGCGCTTGGCCCGCCGCGCGGCTGCGAGTGTAATTACTTGCGTTATCTTTATATTCACTAGTTTCCATTGTTTTATAAATAAACCTTTTATGTGATTGGAAAGTTAATCATTTTGAATGCTATTTTACCACCGGTATTAGAACTGTGGCAGACTTATTTTCCTGGACGAATCTTGTGTGTACTTCAAAATTCAATTTTGTCTAGGTACATATTTTCTCCGGATATCGCCAAGAGGGTAGATGTCACAAAAAAATATATGAACGAAATTTTCTCGTTTCAGTCAACTCCTACTGGAGAGTGATATAGATTAATTACATTAATTGGTCCATTAATGCAATTTCTTGAAACTTATAGCATTAAGATGTGGGATTTTCAGAAATTCAACTCTACAAGTTTATCCGACGCTTAAAATGAAGTATAAGTTCAACGCAGACGAACTCACGGGCTCACTTATTCGTATTTTTTTATTTGTAAGTTCTTAAGAGAAAGGTCAAACATACCTATATTGGCTACTAAAGAGTTATTTTCAACATCTGAAGCATTTATTTAAATCTATCAGTTTCGGCTTCCTAAATAAAGACTTTCATCGAGTCACTGTCAAGTGGTCAACTGTCATCGTTAAAAACAGTTATTTATTTGTAACGTATAAAGTTTAAAACCTTTTTCAATATTGTCAGCTCGCCATTGTTGGTGCAAACAGCTTCGGAATAGGAGCTCCATCTAGGGGTGCCTCCAGTTTATTTTTTATTTTTTGAGAAATCCTTATAATATTTTTCAAAATTTTTGACTCATCCACTGTCATCTGAAACGATCTTTATAAAGAGTCACAGAGATGGCTCGTATCGTGGAGGTAGACAAAGAATGGCTTTCTATTAGATTTCTAAAATCGAACTAAACCCAAGTGAATGAAGTGTCTAACACAAATATAGGTACGATATAACTGCGTCTTATTAAACTCATATAAATTAATGATTTATTTGAGCGAACAGGAATATGGTATATATTCCTGTCAGCGTGTCTTTTTGTACAGGCTAACGGATTGTGTACTTTTCCCGAAACATCAAAGAGTTACTCGCGGGATTATAAATAAACTAATTACTACGTTCAAACAAAGTCGCAGGCATCAATGTAGATCTTAATTAATTTGAATGCAGTAAATGTTTTATGCTAACTGTTGATAACCATTTCGTAAAAAAATATTTTAGCTTTAGTTACGTCCATCGAACTTTAGTGAGAAAAATTCCTGTTTATTCTCTTAAATTATTTTGGCAACCTTAGGTATGACATGACCCTGTCGAATGAATACATTGTGTTTGATGAAGTGACTGACAGCTTCGATTACGGTGTGAACTGAAACCAGTGATACATTCGCTCACGACATGGCGAGATTGACTTTTGTGTCAATCTCACGATGTAGGAAATACATATATGAAGAGATCATCGAATTATTCTGTCGTTTAAGAGCCTTCACATATCAACTCGGAATCGGGATCGTCACCGTAACTCAAGCCGTCCAGGACTCTTTGTATAAAACTCCTTACTGCAATGCACACTAATCGGAATCGTATCGTAATCGCCACGAACCGCCTTGCAGTTCCCGCGCCTACGGCTCGTCGTCCCCGCGCTTACGTCTCTCCATAACCGAGCACGTCTCTTCGTCCACGCTTGCCCCTCTCTCCCCTCCCGCCGCGAGCTGTAAGCGCGGCGTCGCCTAGCCGTAGCCGAGTCGACGTACCGGAGCTGTTGATCCGCTTTTACATTAGGTTGACGCCTGGTTGACGGTGACAATCCCTTTCCCGGTTGATATGTGACTTACTAACTGTGCTAACACACTGTGTCGCTATGGCGACGTCGCCGGCTACGTATCCAAACAATAAGTATTGAAATGTACGGCAATTAACTCACTTGGCTACGGTCTGGCGACGTCACCAATCTGGTAGCATAGTCACAACCGACCGACTTAAAAAAATAGGCTCTCATTACGATAGTCGGGGACTTTGGTATTCTAGAGTATCAAAAATTCAAAAGCAGGGAAAAATAAAATCCAGCTAAGTCACGACAGTTTCATGAATTTTCCCGCTTCAATCTCGCAAGCTGCTATACCAACACACATAAATCATTCATGGCGCAGCATGGAGTTAGTCCATAGAGCAGCAGACCCAATACATCAGATGCACAGGCACAATTGTGCTCTCCGACAAGGTGACCAAAGAAAATTAATTTTTAACTTAAGTCAAAAACTAGTTCACGCATCAAAAAACAGTAACTAAAAAAGAAACAAAGGAAACAAGTGACGGTTCGTTATGAATATTATTATGAAGTAAAGAGAAATACTTTTTACCGGAAATACAAAAATGTTTTAAATACGTAACTCCACGCGGGCGAAGTTCCGGATACTTAGATACATAAATAGAATGGAAATACTTACTTGTTAGAAGAAATAAAATATTACTATGTAGCGAAAACTCGTGACTCAAAATTCATGACTTAGGCTGAAATCTATAGACCTCACTCTCACTCTCAAAACAAAGTTTAAACGAGACAGATTTATGTCAAAGCATATTTGTGTCTCGTTTTAACTTTATCTAAAGTCAGAGCTAAGTCACAGCATGCTCTATAGATCTCAGCATTAGTATATTATGACAAAAACACGACTACTAAACTTAAGTGACTACTTCCTGTTGGTGCATTTTGAGAGGGCTTTGTTACTCTAAGAGTCTAGTAAGTTAACAACTCTCTGTTCCAGTATTCATACCACATTCATACGATAGAAAGAATAGAATAGAACCCACCCGTGAACTCATTGTGAGGCATTAATTCTATTGTTTTCAAAGGAACATGAAAATGAAACTAAACTCTGGAACAATACTGGAAATACAGTGGAGATGTTATTTCGGGATAGGGGTTTTTCATGGTATACAGAGGTAAGGCTTAATTTAATTTACGTACGAAGGTTGGCAATATAACCTTTGCTAAGCCAAGGTGAAAAGCGTTTAATCAAAAAGAAAGAGACACCGACTTGGGCCGGGAGATTCACTTGAAGATTCAGAAGCACTTTGTAAAAGTTTATTTTACTAAAAGAGTACTAAGTACCTATTTTTTTTTGTAATGCTATGGACTTTTGGTATGAATTAAATGATTATTTATTTATTTATAATTTCTATTGCCAGATTATTTGATAAAGAATTAGGTAGTCTGTTCAATAAGTCAGATGAAATGGGTAAATAGGAAAATACGTTGTATCAACTTTGTGAAAGAGTCATCGATGAATCAAACAGATTGATTATAAAAATTTACATAATAAAAAATCTGATTTTAAGTAATAGTAAACTATGCACACATTATTGTGGAAAAACCAATGGAAAAACTCTCAAAATTCATGAATTATTCAACAAAGTTCTGTTCAATATATCCTTATTCCGTTATGTGGCACTTTCCAAGCGGAACTTGACTAACATTCTTCTCTCCCTTCCAAATAAGCGGAAAAACCGAAAAACACAATATTATACAAGTAAGGTAAAACCAACTGGTGGTAGTCTTGACTTATCATAAGAACCACAAGTTGGCCTGCGTGAAATAAATAATTTTAAATTTATAATTTTTTGAACAACGACCTTAAACTTCTATAGGGGATAGAATTGAAGATTGCTTTTTTTATTTGATGACAATAAGATAGTCCTTGACTGCGATCTCACCTGATGGTAAGTGACGATGCAGTCTTATATGGTAGCGGGCTAACTTAGAAGCGGTATGGCAGTATAGGTTCAACCCATTCCCCTAATCGGTTTCTACACGCCATTGTGCCGTAACGCTGATTCCCTTGGTGGCACGTCTTTGATGGTAGGGTAGTAACTAGCCACGGCCAAAGCCTCCCACCAGACCAAAAAGATGTTTAGACTGAATAAAGGCATTGAGTGTATTTCACCTATATGAGGTAGACAAAGGTTTTTCAATGTTTGTAAACACGGTATTCAAGTTTCAACAATAACAATTATGCACGGTTGGTTCCCGCGTGTGTTCACTGAGCCGTGCGAAATATCCGGACAATCATCATCATTAATATTTATAATACGAATAACTGGGCACCGTTGCCGCGTGATGACAAATTAAGTGAGAGTAGAAGTGAATACCTACGGATAGATGTAGATAGAAACTTAGGCCATGTAAACAAGTTCCAACCCTTTAAACTTTTTACAGAAAACTGTACCTTGACTCTGAATTTACATTAGGTTATCTTCTAAATATATAAAAGGAAAAGGTGACTGATCTATTAACGCACAGCTCAAACCACTGGGCGGATCGAGCTGAAATTTGGCATACAGGCAGCTATTAAGACGTAAGCATCCGCTAAGAAGGGATTTTTGAAAATTCCACCCCTAAGGGGGTAAAATAGGAGGAACTTAACTTGAGCGAAGCTGCGGGAAAAAGCTATAAATACCGTTTTTATTGCACATAACAAAGAAAAAACGAAAATTATGCAACAAAAATTTAAAACTGCGCATGCAAAAGGCGGCCTTTTTGCTAACAGAGATGGTGGTTTTTACCACTATTGATATCCCTGCGCTCATCCAGCCAGCAAGGGTTAGTCGAGATGATGTCCATTTCCAGGAACCAGCGTCAATCTGTCAGGTCTCCTGAGACCTGACAGATTGACGCTGGTTCCTGGAAACGAGGGCTGGCCCGTGTCATATCAGGGAGACAGCATCGAAGCTATACTATTTACTAATAAAAGTAGTAAAAATAACTTTAATGTTATTTATTGACATAGATTTATGATAGGTAGTCGCGCCGTTCGAATACCTATCATAAATTTATGTTTACTGGTAATAAATGTTGCAATACAATAAAATTATGTCAACAATAAAAAAAAAAACAAAATTAACTAACACCAATCTTTAAAAATGGTTTCAAATTTCAACACCAAATGGTCAATAAATGTAATACATAATTAGATTTGTGTATTCGCTTGTATTGTTAGTAAATTGAAAGTTCTGTTGGAAAAGTAGTCTCAAGGACGGTTCGTGATTGATCTTCTGTGTATTTATGCTTGATTTAGTTTGTTTAGATGAAAAAAACTAATTATATTATTGATCAGATAAATCACACAACTATCTATTAAAAATATTTTGGAAAATGTTGTCTTTAGGTCAACATTGGCGTTAACGATTCATTTGTGGATAGACATGTCCATATGGCAGTGTCCACAGATGATCTCTTGCAATCTTTCTACTTCCATTGAACACTATCTTGCGCCACTTGTGTCCAGCCGCTAACCGTGGCTCGCACAGGATCTACTGTCAAATGTTTTTCCGCGGATGTTAATAATGGTTTCATACCTTTCATGAATATTTATAATCTTCGACGCAAAAATGACCGTGTTATAAGTTTGACTCTTTGTGTGTGTGTCTGTGGCATCGTAGCTCTCGAATGGATGAACCGATTATTTATTTTAACAATTCGCTCAGCAGCACCGGAAGTCTATTGCCGCAGAAAAACTTTAATAACTATCTCCAAATAAATATTTCCAATCAATTTTATTTTTATGTATTTTATTTTAAAAGTTTCTAAAAAAGTCAAACGCAAACAATTACAATTTAGCTACCTTGTTCCTACCAGCTACATAATCATTTAGTTTAGATTTTTAGGTATTTGAATCTAAAGTAAACACTTTTTAAAGCAATTTAGTCACGCCCTTGACGATATAAAACTTTATTTATTCAAGTGTGAAACTAATAAATACTTTAAATACGGTCAGTGAAGATAATGCTCTAAATATTTATTTACAATAACTGAATATTACTACTACCTATATAGCTACCCTACGTAGCCTATATCTTTGAAATAAACCTAAGAATCTGCTCTGACGCAAAAATCAAAATCGACTGAAAAGTTTTTCAAAATTTTTTCAAAAATAAAAAAAAATTGGTACGAACCGGGGAGGCTTAGTAAATAGAATCTTGTTAGCACCCTTTGGGAACGGAAACTCCTAAAAAATTTAAAAATGCAACGTTTTAAACACCTTTATCGCCTACTAGCTTTACCCCGCGGCTTCGCTCACGTTAAGTTCGATTATTCCAACCCCTATTTTATCCCGTTAGGGGTTGAATTTTCAAAAATCCTTCTTAGCGGACACCTACGTTATAATAGCTATCTACATGCAAAATTTCAGCCTGATCCATCCAGTGGTTTCAACTGTGCGTTGATAGATCAGTCAGTCAGTCAGTCAGTCAGTCAGTCACCTTTGCCTTTTATATATTCGCCTATATACCTATCTTTATCTATAGTTTAATATCCTTCAAGATAGTTTACCACTATCGCGTGTTAGCGTAATTGAACTAATACGATCCTTCAATCCTAGGGACTGATTGCCGTTATTCTTAGAAATGATCTATCGGTTAAATTACATCCCTGTGCGATTTAATGTCACTGTTAATTGTGATTGAAGAGCTGGCAAACAATAACTGACTCTAACTTCTCAGCAGAATCAGCGTTCCAAACCGGTGGTACGAGTAGATTCTCGAGTTGTCATAAGAGCTACAAGTTGGCTTCATAAAATAAATAATTTTGAATTTGAGTTTGAGTTTGAAGATGTAAAAGTATCAAACGAAGCAGTCTCGGAAAAGGCGGAAGAAAGTTACTGGAAAGGGAACTTTTTGATTTTCTAGATTTCATTTATTGAACTTTTGTCTGCCTGTTTATCCGAGCTAATAACACAGCTACGAAAATTGAATGAATTCATGTAGCTTAACCATCTCAATCACCTGTGATTGGTTGGTACATTCTCGCTATTGCATATAATGCTTTGTACAAGAATATTAAATCGAGAGTGAATAGATATTTTATAGGCATCGTCACTCCATAGACTCCAGTTTCACTTACCATCAGGTGAGATTACAGTCAAGCTCTACATAGTAGGTAGGCAGGTATATTAAAAAAAAGAACGCTATAAATTCAATCAAGTCAGAGGTGGCCGTCAAACTGTAGCATTCGTTTTTAGACAATCCTAATGGGAATCCTTTTTCAGTTAGAAACATTAACTAGGTGTGGTAAGTATAGTTTTTTTCGACCGCCCTGGCGTAGTGGTGAGCGCTGTGGTCTTGTAACTGGAAGGTCTCGGGTTCGATTCCCGGCGGGGGAAATTTGGGAAGTTATTGAATTGTCTCTGGTCTGGTCTGTTGGGAGACTTTAGCCGTGGCTAGTTACCACCCTACCGTCAAAGACGTGCCGCCAAGCGTTCCGGCACGATGGCGAGTAGAAACCGATCAGGGGTATGGATTGAATGCACACTGCCATACCCTTTCCTAGTTAATCCGCTACCATCTTAGACTGCATCGTCACTTACCATCAGGTGAGATCGCAGTCAAGGACTATCTTGTCATTGATTTTAAAAAAATAGTAGATACTTTTATTCCGTTCGAGATACAAGAATCTTGCAAAACACATTCATCAAGTTATCAACGGGTCAAGTTCACACAGCCAATTAGTGGATATTATTGTGTGACCTATATCCGATTCCCTTGTGACAGTCCCTACAGTGCTTTTGTGGGAGGTACACTGAGGGGTCAACGCCCAGCGGGGTTAAGTAGATTATTGCTCAATGCAATTGAGAGAAAGTGACACGCGATCCCGCTCCGCGGTCGGGTTACGAACTGCAACCCACGTTACACACAGTATCATTTCATTTTCAAATGTCTAAAGGTCTATAGAGGTCTAAGGTAGTATGCTTATGTCAGTATGCAGTAGATTGTATGTAGGTTTGCATTTTTGAGACTTCATTGTGGAAACACTGTGTACATAGCATAGTTTTGTTACCTATTGTAAAAATTTTTTTGAAAAGAGCAACCGCCGAGTTTATTGCTGGCTCTTCACGGCGGGAAGGGCATTCCGAAACAGTGGTAGATTCATTGACGATTCAAAAGTACTTGTAAAAGTTTATTTGAATAAAAAATATTTCTATTCTATTCTAATGATCTGACATGCACTGCTAAGGTGTGGAACGCTCTTCCAGCGTCCGTGTTTCCTGCTACGTATAATTTGAGTACCTTCAAGGCTTGAATGTATAAGCATCATCTAGGCAAGCGCGCTGCAATCTAGACCCATCAACGCTTTCCATCGTTGATTGTCGTCAGTCTTTCTCGGATTAAAAAATAAAAATAACATGGTAGAGTCTTGATTTGTCATAAATGTGTATCATTTTGTGCCATAGCCAAAGGGAAGAGTTATGATTTTAGAGTCTTTTGCATAGTATGTATGTGTTTACGTATATTCCATCATGGCGCCTAAATTACTGAGCCGATTTTTATGAATGAAGTGGCAATCGATTTGTTATCATAGTCTGGGCACAGAATACCTAATTTATACCAAGTCCGGGTGACAATATGACACAGGCTACACTTTGTGGGAACGGAGTACCTAACGTAAAAAATCGACGTGATTTTTTACATGGGTATACCTACCCACCTACCCATTTGAGTTCTTAGAGAGTGACAAAGGCTACCTTTTATCCGGCAAGAACAGAGGATTACCGCGGAATTTTTTTAAACTTACATTAGGATAATAATAGTATCTAATCTCCTTCTCCTCTAATCCTTAAATACAAGTTAAGATAAATCGAGAAAATTAATCTCTGTAACCTTTGTAACTGCAAAGTAAATCTGAATACAAAATACAAATAAGATAGGAAACAGTACAAGCAATTCTACTACTTGCGAGTAGCTTAGCAGCGATTATCTCAAGTTAAACAGTAGTCATCATATACCAACAGTTAATTACGCGCATGCTTTAAACATGTGACTAGATATTCTTGTACCTGAAGAGTGCAGTTTTCCTGCTATTATAAAGTAGCTAGCTGATGCCGATGACTTCGTCCGCGCAGATTTAGGATTAAAAGAAATTCTTCATTTAAACTTCAGAAAAATCAAAGAGTTTTGAGATGTCATGAGATTTTCAATCCACGTGAACTAAGCAGTGTTTCAACATTTTTGAGGAACTACTGAGTTTCTTGTCAGCTCTTTTCAATAGAATCAGCTTTCCGAACCGGTGGTATACTCTCGATTTGTCATGAGAGCCATAAGTAATTTTGAATTTATATGACGTCGAAGGAAAGTCCCTCGCTTCAGCTATTGCTCTATAATAATTACTTACAAAATATATTATGATGTAAAAAATGATGTTAATGAATTCATCCGCGTGGATTAAGATTTTTAGATTCCGCGGGAATTCATTAATTTTCCGGAATAAAATGTAACCTATGTGCTATTCTGATGATGACTGTGAATTTTCATCAAAATCCGTCAAGTAGTCTTAGCGTGGCAAAGTAACAAAAATCCATGCATCCTCACAAACTTTTGCGTTTATAATATTAAGTACTCGTAGGATATTAATATCATGGGTTAACCTTAGCAACAGTGATATCTAGGACTTATCTACGTTATTGTTCTATTGTAAACCTATTTTATACTACCGTTTGTATTATTCTAGAGAAAAATGGCAACAAAATTTACTAGTTGCTTTCGCCATTTTTTCAAAATATAAACTAGACATAAGACATTTAAAATATGTATAAAATATCCGTAACTTTATTGGCATGAACCACTTTGTTCAAAAATATAATGAGACTTACAATAATTGAAAATATTAGAATGTGCGAGAGAGAGGGATGTAAAAGGTAAATTGGCTCTTAACACCAGATGTGATCGAAATCGATGGCTGAATATAAATATCTGATACTAGCTGATGCCCGCGACTTCTTTCACGTGGATTGAGTTCTTCTGTTCCCGCGGAAACTCAATTTTGCGGGATATAAAGTAGCCTTTGTGTTATTCCAGGCGATAATCTATCTCTGTGCCAAATGTCAGCCAAATCGGTTCAGTCGTTGCGGCCTAATTGATTAACAAACATCCATACATCCAAACTTTGGAATTTATAATATTAATAGGATTAGTAGGATTATAAATGCTAACACATAATGTATGTGTATATTTGTTGGTTTGTTCTTCAATCACGCATTAGCGGAGCAGTGAATTGACTCGATTTGGTTTGTTGATTTACATTTGTATAGATGAGGACTTTGAGAATGACATGACACTAATTTTTATCCCGGACAAACAAAATTTTCTAACTCGTTGTTTTTCCGACGCTAACCTAACTCGGCGCGGAGGAAGTCGCAGGCAAAAGCTAGTAAAATAATAAGAATGATAACATTCAAAGAATACTGGGGTTTCCAATTCTGTATGAGATACATTTTAAAAAACCGGCCAAGTGCGAGTTAGGCCCGGAGACGTAGAGTTCCGTACCATCGTACAAGATTTAACACCAGCTATTATTATGATCGAACAAAAACAAAAGTTTATTATGTATGAGTTGGTTATATACTCCAAGTGTATAGAGAATTCTTTTTTATTTTATATAGAAATACACATTCTGTAAAAAATTCCAGTATCTAGCATATGGTTAATCTATGGTTGGTGTATCTATTATGGTTAATGAGATACAGCTCGCTGACGGATGGATAGCTGAGGCATATCAGTAGGGTCCCGTTGGCACCTTTTGTTTACGGAACCCTAAAAACATAATATTTTGACACCATAAATGTATAAGTCAACTCGTTTTACCGGTAATTCCGGTAATAATACGAAATTAGCTATCTTTTTTTGTTTGTATTTTTTACCATCATTATCATCATTATACCTTCATAGCATAAAATAATCACTAATATAAAGAATATCTATCTAATGTTCTCCTCTCCCCTCAAAATAAGCTGAAAGCTTGTGTTAGGAGTGAGTACGACAATAGTGCAAGTGAACAACGGGTGGGATCGAACTTGCGACCTTTCAGTTTTCAGTCCACGCCTTTAACCGATAGGCTATTGAGGCCTCAAAATTAATCTAGTTTTTTTAATGAATCTAAATAGATTAATTTAAAAAAAGATAATATAGTCCGCCGCTTATAATAACAAAAAATTATTATTTGATGTTTAAAGTGTAATGGATTTGAAGCCATGAATTTTTGTCATAAACATCCTTTAAACATCGGTACTCGCTCAGCATCAATAGGATACCAGTTTAGATTTTCATACGAACTACAAGTTACAACACAAAACTATGTCATGATATTTCCCAAATAATGATGAAAAATCCTACTGAAATTCAGTAAGAAGTTAAGATCCCCACAGGCAAATGCGGATTGCGACTTAGATTAATATAATTTAGAGAAGGAAGACGATGTAATTTAGGCAAGCGAAGATAAAGTAGGTCGTCAACTAATCCACAATAGCATAAACAAAAGTTCCATCGGAAACTTAGTAGAGTCCCAAGAAAAGTCAAATTACTTAAGATTTATACGTTTAAGTACTTACTTACTTTATGCGGGATGGATCTGGGATCCCATCGCATTATCTGGCGATTAATGGAAGGTGTTTCGACCCTCAGCGAATATGATTCAGAGAGAAACTTACTGAGTAGAGTCACAAAAACACGAAACGAAATTGAAACGCCACAACCAAATTGATTACCTTGACTTTAGACATGACGGTTGTACCAATTATATTAGAGACGTCATGAGCACCAATTGCCTGTTCAGTTCGTTCACTTCACAACACGGAACGCGTGCTACCAACGAGACAGTTGGCTTAAGACTGACTATCACTGTATCACTGTATCACTTTGCTAGGAAATACGCGCCAAGAGCTGGCGAATTGTATCAAACAAGACTTTTTAACAACATCCTGTTTCTGGTGGTGAACATCATTGTTACTGGTGGGAGGCTTGGCCACAGCCACGGCTAGTAATCACCCTGCAGTCAAAGACGTGCCGCCGAACGATTTAGCGTTCCGGCACGATGGCGTGTAGAAACCGATTAGGGGTTTAGGTTGAATGTACACTACCATAACCCTTCAAAGTTTGCCCGCTATCGTCATAGTCTGCATCGTCACTTACCATCAGGTGAGATCGCAGTCCACCTCTACGCTTTTAGAACATTTTCCATGAATCTTAGGAGCTAAACCTGAAGCTTCAGTATAAGTTGTCCGTTGTACCCTTAAGATACGCAAAGTATGACTTTGACGCTGTTCTTTGTCAGTCACGTCAGTCACATTCCGGTTTTTCGACATCTATTCGCGGAGGAAGTGTGATTCAAGCATCGTTGTGGGAAAGGGATAGATTCATAGAAAAATATCTGTGCTATGAAAGGGAGTTTTACTTCTGTCAAACAACGGACAAAACATTTAAAGCAACCTAACTAACTACCAGAATCAAGCCAGGATACAAGCCAAGGAAGCTAAGGAAAAGAAAGGTCTTATATTAGGTCTTAGGTCAGTTATATCGCCGAAATTAGATAAACACATTTCGTATCCAGAGATTCGTGGCTCACATGGACACATCACTACTGTGGCTGTAAGCTAATCTCACTGAATCTTGGAACCTATGTATAATTAAAAAATTAACTTCTAAAAAATTCCTCGGAAAGTTTTTGATTTTCTTAGATAAATAAAAAATACGTGTGGATTGCCGCGGTAAAGCTATTGCATAGCATTTTTTATCAACACCATCTAGCGGTGAGAGGAGTCCCGTGTCAGGTTATTTTCGTTACGGAATTTCTGGATTCGGTCTCCACGCTCAAGGCCCGCGATAGAAGCTATGCAATAGCTTAAAAACCTGTCTGTTACCTGCTGACCATCAAAGAAATCTAAAATAGTACAGTGCTTCGTTCAACTAATACCCAATTTATATTTCCCACCAGCTCTCCGGATAATAGGAAAGCTTGGAATTGAATTGATTAATAGTTTAAGCGAATTTAACTTGAGAGATGATTGAGTCTTATCAAATGTCGTCTCCTCTCAAACGGACGGCGGTTATGTCGATAATCCGCTATTGGGCGCTTTAATTGAAAGTTCAACTAAAGTTCTGACTCTTGAATGCTGGTAGCAACTAAGTAGTTTATATTATGGTTATATTATGATTAAGGGAATATCTGGTCTAAACTTGAGAGCTGATTCTTATCAAATATGTAGGTACTTTCAAAAGGATTAGGCCTTAAAATTCAAGTTTGACTAATTTAGTTTAGAGCTTCTTGAATGCTTTATTTATTTACTAGCTTTAACCCGCGGCTTCGCTCACGTTAGGTTCGATTTTTTAACCCCCTATTTAACCCTCTTGGGGTTGAAATTTTCCAAAATCCTTTCTTAGCGGATGCCTACGCCCTAACAGCTACCTGTATGCCAAATTTCAGCTCGATCGGTTCAGTGGTTAGAGCTATGCGTTGATAGATCAGTCAGTCAGTCAGTCAGTCACCTTTGACTTTTATATATTTAGATTTAGTAGGAACCCCACGCTTCAGTTAATAGATAAATTATGTACTTGCTTTCAGTAAATAGATAAATTACTCATACGTACCTATGAGTACAATAATTTAAGCTAATTTCTCATTTTGTTACTTAGGTGTTGAGTTGAGTTAAACCTCCTTCACTTTACGTCAATGTGGAGGATAAATGATAATATGGAGTTGCACTATTGTCGTGCCCACTCCTAACACAAGCTTTTCGCTTTTTGGAGGGAATAGGAGGATATTAGTCAAGCTTGGCTAATGTTCTTTTTAAAAAAGAATCTTCTTGTATGCTGGCAATTTGTACAAAAGAAGCGAATTTCTAGTGCAAATTATGAGGATTGGTACTTCTCAAGTTTCCTTTCAAACGGACGTTGGTAACGTCAATAACCCGCAATTGGGAAGTTAAGCTCATTTTGTTTCAGGGAGACATCTCGCTTACTAATCTATAGTATGTAGTATGTAGATTGTACATACAATGTTACTCGCATATCCTCATTATGTTCTGAAATATGAGATTTATTGGGCCACGCTTGCAGAAGTAGACATTATTTAGTCACATAACAGGAGATTTACCTAATGCAGGTTTCTGTTGTGAAACCATAGCAATGAACGAAAGAAAGGGATAAGCTTAATACAGGGATGGTTTAAAAACAAAAAAATTGGGAAATCCCAAAACAATTGAAAATCGAAAAAAATCTAAATACATGGCGAGAGTAAATAGGTAAAATTCAAAAAATTCAAAATTCAAAATTTATTTATTTCATGTAGGCTACCCTGTAGCACTTATGATATGTCACAAATCTACCACCGGTTTGGAATGCAGATTCTGCTGAGAAGAACCGGCAAGAAACTCAGCAGTTGCTCTTTTCAAAAAATAAAATAAACTAATTTTAAGTAAAATTAGTAATATATAAACATATTATTATGTAGATGCATAGTCTTACGTTTGACGACAATCAATGCTGGAAAGCAGAGGTCTAGGTTGGAGCACGCTTGCCTAGAAGATGCCTATTCACTCTTGGTTTGAAGGTACTGTTTATAGGTGGCAGGAAACACGGATGTTGGAAGGGTGTTCCACAACTTAGCGGTTGAACTAAAGCGTTTCGTGGGAGTAGGTAGGATTTCTACCACTCGTCTATAAAAAAGGTAGGTACTTACGAATTACGGTCAACACTATTGTTCAATTTATTGCGACGTCTCAGTGTCAGAGTCCCGAACTATTTCGGATAAGTACCATTTACAATGATCTACAGCGTAAGAGTACCTACTATATATGCATATAAGGAGAAACTGATTGACTGACGTATAAAGGCACAGAAGTACTTTGTGGGGTTGAGTATACGCACTTGATTCCGAAAGACTAAAATTAGAAGATTTAAAATTATATAAAAAAGAGTTAATGAGTAGAGTGCCTCTACACACTGCTACTAACGTAAAGGCAGAGCTATATATTTGTTAGTGAATTTCTGACAAAGTTGCTTGGAAACAATCGGCTTTGCTTCAGCTGTCCACAAGATAGATAAGCCACATATTATTGTAACATTTTTGTTTTGAAAAGAGCAACTGCTGCGTTGAACCGGTGGTAGATTCTCGACTTATCATAAGAGCCACAATTTGAGCTACATAGGGATGGATCGATTTAGGTTCAAATTAGGATGGGTCGAATTTGACTGCAATCTCACCTGATGGTAAATGACGATGCATATAGATGTACGGCAGTGTAAATTCGACCCATACCCCTAATCTATTTCTACACGCCATCGTGCTTGAACGCTAAATCGCTTGGCGGCACGTCTTTGACGGTAGGGTGGTAACTAGCCACGGCCAAAGCCTCCCACCAGAGAGATCTGGGGATTTAGCGCATCACTATTTAAAGAAAACCCCCCACTATGGTGTAATCAATGGAAAGGGGTCACGGCGAAATGACACAAAGAGACCGCACGGAATGAAGTTTCGCCACAAAAAAAATACTGTACAAACAAAAACCTTCCCTCATAAAAACCGGCTTACTTAAATCTTGTTTACGGAAAATAGGCCAACTTTGTGTACAAACAAAATGCCATCATAAAACGAACGGGAGCCTGCACGCTTCTGGCTTGCAGCTTTTCAGCTAAGAATTTAAAACATTTTCGTTTAAAAGCAGAACTAGCAAAAAGTTAGCTTTAGAGAGATTTTCCGACAATTTTTTTTTAAGATCAAACCCACGGCATGTGTGTTTCAGAAATGTGTTTGTATCTAAAATTTTTTTAAAGCATTAGCGAATGATGGAGACGTTCAATTCGGAAAAAAATCTAATCAGACGAGCGTCAGCATTTTCTCTGATAGAAATTTCTGCGATAATATAGTATGCGACTTTGAGTATAAATAAGTAAGTACCTACGTATTTATACTTCACCCTCGTTGAAAAAGTTTAGAGTGACTTGCTACTATCCGCGATAAGATGTGTCCTCTATCTCCGATAATATTTAGTAGGTCTTCACCAAAATTGGACCAAATATTTCTCGTAAAAAGTAACGGACAAAAAATGGTTATTGTGGGTTATCCCTAAGAGATAGACATATACCATCGCGGACTTTTTTTATAGAGCTTTTTAAGGTGTACTATACTGTAGTATTAGATTATTTTGAAGATGCGATTGGACTAAGTGATGCGTAAGTAAATCTTCTTAATTTTTTATTAATGTTTGACAGAAGTCCAGCCAAACATTAAGATCCTTTCAATCCTTATCAGTCACACTGAAAGAAATATAATTCTACTCTGTATGCAAATCAGTAGGTAATATTGATATTATCATGACTTGTTATAGCAGTACGGCCCTTGAATGAAAGTTACGCCATAATAAAATACCTACCAAACCGACATTACAGCAATTTAATAAACATCACTGTTACGACATTATACACTTTCTCTTCCTCTTAATCTCCAAACGTAGCAAACTTGACTTGATTATAATAAAACAAACATAATAAACATTAGGGAAACCTCAATAGCTAAGTGGTCGAGGGATCGGATTGAAATCCGACTGGGCTACGGTTCAAATCCGTTATCCTTCTCCTCCTGGCTTCTTATACAAGCTTGAAGCTTTTAGAGGAAAAAGGTGAATATTATTTAATTTTTAATGCGTAGACATTTACCGACTATTAAAATAAAAATACATTAAAACCTTAGATTAATTATATTAATACCTTTTTAAGGATATTTTCGGGATTTCCAATACCCACCTTGCATTTCCATTTAATTGCTCTTTTAAAGTACATCTAGATACTTTTTTCTGAGTTGCATTTTACCGGAAGAGTAGGTACATTGTGATTTCAAAACAGTGACAGTAGGTAATTACCTTTAATAAACATAGTAACTTTAGTTCAGACTTAATTCTTAGGTATAAATCAATTATCGCACGGCCTCATAATCATCTTTATAATAGAATCACGTAAAGGTCGCTCTCAAGGAAATTCAGGTGTCACGGAAAAGAAAACCTACACATCCCTATATTCTAACCATTTAGAAATGTCTTATTAATGAATCCTATTATATAATCCGATGTCTAAGTCGAATGATTTAAAAAAGGCTTAATCTAAATCCCTAAACTGATAATGATGGGGCAGAAAACTGGGAAGCAGGATGTCAGGTATATTAGGTCCTGCTATGTCACATGTATTTTTTTATTCAATGACAAGGTAGTCCTTGTCTACGATCTCACCTGATGGTAAGTGACGATGCGGTTTAAAATGGTAGCGGACTAACAAGGAAGGGGTATGGCAGTATTTCAATCCATACCCCTAATCTGTTTCTACACTCCATCGTGCCGTAGCGTTTTGGACGTCTGACGGTAGGGTGGTAACTAGCCACGGTCAAAGCCTCCCACCAGACCAGGCCAGAGACAATTTAGAAATAGTAAATTTCCAAATTGCCCCCACCGGGAATCCCAGACCTCCCAGTTATAAAACCACAGCGCTCACCACTACGCCAGGGAGGTTGACATAAATACTCGTATGTTTTAAATATTCAATTTACACTTGTAGTTGTGTAGTTCTCGGTTCCGACATCGGCACAGGAATTCAGGACTAACGATCAAAGTAGCTTGAATACACCATTCACCTCGAATGAATTGAATGCTAATTACGCACCTACCTATCCATTGAGCAGCACACCTACCGGGAGCCATTGTAGAGCTCGCGAATAAGCCATTGGTCATTGATAGGCTCGTCACGTACTACCTAATGGCTCATTGAGCGCGATTTATGGTACCTACTCAAGGCTTAGACGCAACGTCCGCTAGCAGAGTGGAGTCAAAATCAGCTTTATTCGTTTTAGCGTAGCTTAAAGCAGGTCGGCCTACACAAAGCATTGGAGCTTTTAAACCGACTTCCAAAAAAGAAGGAGGTTCTCTATTCGTCGGTATCTTTTTTTAAAATTTTTTTTTATGTAAGTATGTTCCCCGATTACTCGAAGACGCCTGGACCGATAATTGGAAAATTCTTTTTTTATTTGATGGGATAGGTTCTCTTAGGTGGTCCCATTGTCATCAAGTCAGGATCTGATGATAGGATTCAGGAGAAATTGAGAAAACTCTTCAAATTGTATTTAGGCACCATTGATATACCTACTTTGTAGTGGCGTTTGAAGTCAGTTTTGTAAAAAGAATTTTTACGTTTAAATAATTACATACCGCAGACAAAAGCTAGTTTAATATAAAAGCTAATTTTATATTAAACTAGCTTTTGTCTGCGGCTTCCCTCCCAGTTCCCACCATCTATTAAAAGTATTATATAAGTGGTGACTCAGATTAATACAAAATTGTCAATTTTGATTTTTTTCGATTTTTCAGCTCTTCTTTTGGATTTATTTGGAGAGACTTATCCGAGGATAAGTAATATAATTCGAGAATTATCCCTGCGAGATCAAATTATAAATGAGGAGATCCAAAGTCACAGACAGTTAATTAAATTATATTAACTCGTGATTTATTATTTTTTAAAAGAATATCAGCCAAGCTGAAGCTGACTGATATCCTCCTATCCCCTCCAAATAAGCGAAAAGCTTGTACTAGAAGTAGGTATGACAATAGTACAACAGGTAGAGTTCGAACCTGCGACCCCTCAGTTTTCAGTCCGCATCTTTAACCGTTGGGCTATTGAGGTTTGAAAAATTTTATATGTAGGTATACGATTGGCACCCGCAACCACGCGACCGTATTTCACCACAGCATCACGTTTCACCGCGGTCCAGTGCACAGGACGCGATGTTATTTGTATTGCACTATGGACCCAAAAAATAACTAGGTCCATGTATTGCACACAGTCAATTCAATTTGGTTTCAATATTTTGGCTCTACCTACCTTCCGCCATTTTGTTTTTTTTTTTCAAAATAGCCGTCATTCATAAAATCTGTATGAAACTACAGCTGGCATCAACACAATCAACTATTGTTATGAGTAAAAATCTTCTAAAACTTCACGTTTCCAAGATTTAAGGTAACAATGTATCAAAGTTGTAATATTTACTCGTGCTTTATCACTATTTATTATTATTAAAAAGTAGTTACCTATACTTTAAGTCTTGCGCCGCCTGAATCCAACGGCTCCCTGCGACTCGTTTGATGTCGTCGGTCCACCTAATGGGGGGTCTGCCAACATTGCGCTTCCCGGTGCGGGGTCGCCACTCCAGCACCTTAGGACCCCATTGACCTCTTATAGTTCTTCGAACTATATGTGCCCTGCCCATTTCCACTTCAGTTTCGCAACTCCCAGAGCTATGGTGACTTTGGTTCTCCTACGGATCTCCTCATTTCTGATTTGATCTCGCAGGGATACTCCGAGCATAGCTCTCTCCATCGCCCACTGTGTGATCCTGAGCCTTCTTATGAGGCCCATAGTTAGCGACCATATTTCGAATCCATAAGTCACCACTGGCAACACGCACTGTTCGAAGACTTTAGTCTTCAGCACTGAGGAATTTTGGACGAGAGGACCGAGGCTTGTGGAGGTCCATGCAAGAGACCTACGTCCAGCAGTGGACATCGATAAGTTGATAATCACGAAGAAGAGACTTTAAGTACCTACTCAAACAATTTCTCAAGGGATATAATAAGTCGACCAACAAAATTTATTTTTTGGCATCAAAACCTAGCTTCTAATTTAATAACTCAGCAACGGGAAAATGATAAAGCTTCTAATATACTAACTCGGCTTCTTCACAATGGCCACAAAATATTCCAAAGAAAGCATCAAATAAAGAGCCACTATTTTTATTATTGTCCACTGCCACTGCACGATTTGGTGCGAGTGAGATGGATACGACTGGCCATTTGCACGATCTCGTTGGTGCGAATGAGACGGATGCGACTGGCAATTTGCACGATCTCGTTGGTTATGGCTATTTGCACCAATCAGAGAGCGCCATTCAAAACATACATTTGTTTTTTTTGTTGATCTGTTGTTAGTGTGTTAATATTGCAATTATTTTTGTATAATTTTTTCTTTAAACTAAAGTTAGGTTAGGTTAGGGTTATACATGAATATTCAGGTGCCCGGCCGAAGGCCGGGCACTTAGGTTCTGTTGGGATCGTAAACCTACCTAAAACTAAAAAAAAAACTGAAAAAAAATTTGATTTTTTTTTTTCAAAAATGTTATAATGTTATGTGTAGGTATTTATCTTGAGTTAAATTTAAAAACAATCATTTTTTTAATTTCATTTTATCAAAAAAAAAACGTTTTTTTATTTAGTTAGAAACATTTTTTTATTTCATTTTTCTCACAAAAAAAAAATTAAAAAAAAAATGTGGTTGAAGATTTGGTGTATTATTTGATGCTAATATTTAAGTATTTTAGGAGTTCACGGTTTGAAGCTAAGTTATAAATATAGATGCTAAAATTATATTTTTTAGAGGCTCACTAGTTGAAGCTGACTTAGTAATTTAGAAGCCAATAATGGTATTAAATAGAAGCTCGTTTAATTACATGCCATTTCTCAAACCCCAGGTAAAACTTAAAAGTCAAATTGTACCTATCTATATACTACTAAGTCAGATTTGCGCATCACTAGTCTTCCTTTTAGTAAATTTAAATACATTTATTTGCCTTCAGTATTAACTTGAGACTGTTCTAATTAATTCGAACGTCTTAAATACAGTCTTTCATTAAGTAAGGTGGGGATCAAAGACTTTAATAATTGTAGAGCAGCTATCGAAATTATTATTCTAATGTTTGAAGTGGCTTGGGCACTGCCATGAATAAATTTTTCTCCAGCATAAAGCTGGAGGAAACACACTTAAAATATTTTTAGTGCTTGAATCTAATATTTTTTTTTACAAAAAGAATATATTACGACAAAGCTGACAAAGTAATAAGTTTATTTTGATCTGCGCAAAGTCATGCTCGTTAGGTGCGTGTTGCTAGTGATGACGGATGGATCTGAAACATGGTCGTTAACTATGGGCCTCATAAGAAGGCTCAGGATTACTCAGCGGGCGATGGAGAAAGCTAGGTTTGGAGTATCCCTGCGAGATCAAATCAGAAATGAGGAGATCCGTAGAAGAACCAAAGTTCTTCACCAACCAAGCTGGAGAAATAGCTCAACGAGTCGCGAAATTGATGTGGAAACGGGCGGGGCACATTTTTGAAGAGCTGTGGGTGATGAGGTCCCAAGGTGCTGGAGTTGCTACCCCGCACCGGGTAGCCCAGTGTGTGCAGACCCCCCAGTAGGTGGACCGACGACATCAAACGAGTCGCAGGGAGCCACTGGATTCCGGCAGCGGAAGACAGAGTCCTGTGGAAGTTCATGCAAGAAACCTATGTCCAACAGTGGACGTCTATCGGTTGATAAAGAAGACGAAAAAGAGAAAGTCATACTTACCGAGCTTAAAGATTAGCTTTGAAGTCCCAGGGTGTTGGAAGATTCCCATGGATAAATGATCTGGCATCTGGTATGATCTGAATCGCTGGCATCCGCTGGATGCAGGCGGCCCAGTTGAAGAGACATATGAATGTTGAAACCTATGAATATGTGGCTTTATCCTATCTGTCACAAATACAGATTTTATATATCTTTAGCCTCTCTTGTAAATAGAGACGTTTACAGAGGAGCTAATTAAGGCGGAAAATTATCAAAATCAAAGAGATTACCAACGTTATATTCTGTTTCCCAGAAACTTATTCTTTCTTATTAAAAATAGAGAATATTATTAACAACAAAGGTTATTAATAATATTCTCTATTGGTTTTGGTATTGGTCATATTTACTTTTTTGGAGCATCATTGTGATGAAAACATTCCTAACTTGTACCTAACTTTCTATTACATATTTCTAAAAGGAGCTTTATAATGGTTTTGACCTTTCCCTACTTACCTACAAATAGCAGAGATTAATTATTTGTTATAGAAGTATAGTTGCTAGTGTCATAAGTAGAAAAGATCTGAAAAGATCAAACCTTGTGTCATATTTATCATCATTATCAGGTAACCTTGTCAGTAACCCATCAACGACTCAAGTACTGAGTGCAGATCTCCTTTTACTCTCAGAGAAGGGTTGTAGTGTAGGCTCCACCCCGCCGTCGCGCTGGTCCAATGCAAATTCGTGGAGATATCAACGCTATCTTTTGATAGAGCAACAAACGAAGACGCGAGGAAAACGTTTCATGAAGTATTCTTTCACCACGACCACAGATGGCGCTGCTACATAACAGTGGCAATTGACAGATCACGTTTCGGACGCGATGGAATGTCATCACAGTTCGGTAATGGCCGCCGCCGAGGTGGTCTGTTCTTGGTACTATCAGTGAAACGCGAGTTAATTGGTTGTTTACCTTATTTACATCCACATTCTTATCATTACAAACATTGTGACAAGTGTTCTATTGTTTGTCGTTGTTAATGAAACATTGAGGAGTGTAATTTGTGTGATTTTCGGCTGCGATGGCCGCGTTTACATAGCATTGAGATGGGAAAGCGTGCGGCATAGTGTTGTGGTGTGTTTTAAAGGTTGCTTGCCTAGATGCTGGGCTTCAGGAGCACGATGTGCAGTCGGCAGCACACGCAGGCGTGTCTGAACACATCTCTGTCGATACGGCAAGAGATCCAGAGGTTTGAAAGCGTGCATCCTTCTATATACGCGCTTTACGATCTTGTGGAACTGGTTCCAGACCCTTTGCTGGCTCAGCAGATTCGTGACCACGTCGTGGCTATCGAAGGTTGGTTCAAAAATTTATGATATATCCATATACAGCTGTGTTGGCTTAATGTTTACATTCGTATTTTGCTATCGCGTTTCTAAGGAGACGCCGTGTTTGGTATTGATAACGCACGCTGGATAACCTATTTTATCGATTGCTCTGCGTAAGTTCGTGCTTTAGTAAGTAAATTATAGTTGGTATGTAAAGTCGATTTAGGTAAATGTTATGAATAAAATTACTGTTTTTAGCGGGTAATTATCTACTTGCTCATTTATTTAGAATATTTTGGATTTTTAGACTATTGAAATATTGCTGGTAAAATTTTAAGGTGGTAGGTAACTAATCCGCGGGCTTACAATAATATTCCCCCAAGAATAATTAGGATAATATGTAAACCACCTATTTACATAGGTGGTTTACATATTCCAGTCAAGTTGCCAGTAGGACTGGCAACTTGAGGTATACATCTCCATCAGGCTTTGACAAAACCTCGTAAAAATTAAAACTACTCGTGCTCAAAGTCGCTAATAACAAGCTAGTAGAATAAGACGTATTTATTTTATAAAACGAAGCGTGAAGGAAAAGTTGTCCATCATGATCTCATAACAGTAATCTCCGATCTTGCGTGTGGTGAAAAGTAGGTACCTACCTATCTACCTAACTGTTGATGTAGGTACAATGCTCGGCTTGTATACGACAAGATGATTGTGGTAAACACTTGAAGTAAGAACACTTGTAGTACCAGAGGCACCACCAATGCGTTGCCGGCTTTTCAGGAATTTATTGTTCTGCCAAATGAATTATTCCATATTGTAAATAAGTGGGAACACTGTTAGATACCCAGTTTTCTATTCCATCATTAGATCATCATCTCATCTCTCTAGAGACCAGAGATCTAATGAGCCCGAACACTGTATCTGCTGTTACTTGCTGAGGGTTTGGGTATCCTGCAGACTACATAATACTGCAGCATCAGTCTTGGAAACAATCCGAAGTTAACAGTGGGTAGGTACCTAAATTAAATTTCAAATCAATCGCACTTTTGAAAGTTTGTAAGACCTTTTAATCAAATAGGAAATTAGCGGATCATCTTCAAACGCCTGAACAGCTATTCATAAATTACAGCTAAGAATCATCTCGATCACGTTAGCTTAAACAGAGAAAACCGCATCAGAATCGGTCCATTTGTTGGGGAGCTTCAAGGGAACAGACATACAGATAAACAGATGCACACGTCTTTATAACACACCTCTTTTTCGTCGAGGGTTAATAAAAGATATGGCACGAGATTTAGACCTGTCAATTTAGTTTAGTTTAAGGATTATGGACAGCAGAATTAATAGCAACAACAAATCCTATTAATATTATAAATGCGAAAGTTTGGATGGATGGATGTATGGATGGATGTTTGTTAAGTACTCAATCACGCCGCAACGACTGAACCGATTTGGTTGAAAGGCACAGAGATAGATTAAAGTCTGGAATAACACACACGCTACCTTTTATCCGAGAAAATAAGAGAGTTCTAGCGGGAATTAAACAATCCAAATCCACGCGAACGAAATCGCGGGCATCAACTAGTAAAAATATAAGAATAAGAATAAGATGCATTGGCACATGTACCAGCGTCCAACGGTGCGACATTTCTTCTGGGAATGGAGACAGTGAACTCTAGATGTACGACATGTGATGCCAAGTTCGTGCGTGAACGCGTGCGCATGACCAATTACATAATTGTTCAATATTGATAGCCTCGTTGCGTTGGAAATCTTAATTTAATCGCTAATCCACAAAAAATGTGATCTATTCTATCTTAGATCAGAGCGAAAATGATTATATTAACTTATCACTATTCATTTATTGTTTCAAGAAGATTTCTATTATTACATCTAGCTTTTCGTATTATTACATAATTATATTTTCCAGTCTCAATAAAAAAGGCTGAAATTTAACAAAAAAATGTTAGAATTATTTGCTGTAATCCAACAGCAAAATAATTCTAACATTTTTTTGTTAATCATGAACTTCCGCAAAGTAACGCCTGACTCTATCCAATAGGCTGAAATTTATTTAAAGAATTAAAAACAAATAGCAAAGTGCGAGTCGGACCCATACACGAATTGTTCCGTACCATCGTACCACTACTAGATTTAACACCAGCTCTTTAAGAGTTGCTCTTATTTAAGATTGAGTAAAAACAAAACAAAAGTTTATTTTATGGAAATTCTCTTTATTTTGTAACTTTTTATTTTTATTTACGTATTATTATACCTACCTAACAACAAAAAATAAAAATAGCATAGAAATAGCATAGCAATAGAAATACACATATGTGAAAATTTCAAGCGTCTACCTATTACGGTTCGTGTGATAAATTGTATGTTTATTGCGACAATAAACCCGACAGCGCAATAGTTAAATCTAATAGGCATTATTAACAGCACTTGAGTATAAGTTGGTCTGTTATCTCAGTAAATGGCAATCAAAATATAATATGCTATATTAGTTTACTTTATCAGTGTCATGTGTCTCGCAACTTTGCGCTAACAAAAGGACAGACTATATTCAGTTATTAAATAAAAGCCCACTATAATAGTAGAGCAACGCCATTGAACAATGATAGCCTAGTGGCTAGGTTAGCGACTGCGGTCTTCTATTTGGGGGCTGGCGGGTTCGACCCTATAAATTTTCGGAGTTACATGCTTCAACGGTGAAAGATAGCATTGTGAGGAAATCTGCACACTGTTCTTCATAATGTTCTTTAAGGTGTATGAAGTCTGCCAATTTGCTTTGGGTCAGCGTAATGGACTACGGCCTGTGGCTGTAACACTTCTCTGAGGCTGAAATCTATAGACCCAACTCTGACTCAGCTCAGACTCAAGAAAGAGTTAAAACGAGACAGATTTATGTCAGAGCATTTTGTGTCTCATTTTAACCTCTATCTTGAGTCTGAGCACGGTCTATAGATCATGAGAGTAGGCCTGCGCTCCGTAGTGAGTGATGGGTTGCTAACGTTGCTAATGATGAGTTATGTAGATAGTTTCACGTGTAATTTAATAATACTTGGTAAGCAGCAGTCATACAGCAGTCATACCGTAATCTTTGCGACAAATCTCTCCCACGGCTTTTCTAACGCGTTATCGTTAAAAAGACGCTAGAAAACGTTGTGCGCTGATTGTACTAAAGATGACGTCTCTGCTACTTCATAGATTTTTTTTTGATCTGGAAAAATTCTGCTTTTATCGCGTGAAAGGTAGTAGGTACGCCTCCAGAATCTTAGGCGCTGCGCAAACGTGGACGATTTTTTGTTACCGACGCAAGACACCATCACAAGAAATGGTTGTTGCTGACACAGTCGCCGTTACCAGACACAGTTGCCGTTACCAGACGCAGTTGCCCTTACCAGACACTGTTGCCGTTACCAGACATAGTTGCCGTTACCAGACATAGTTGCCGTTACCAGACACAGTTGCCATTACCAGACACAGTTGCCATCTCCAGACACAGTTGCCGTTTCCATACAGTTGCAACTTGTAACATTCCCCGGTTCTTTCTGCTACAGTTCGGTGCTTGTTTTCCTCCGTTTTACACCAAGGTCCTCTTTCCTGCTCAGTCGATTCCCCTTTGCATGGTCTAACCGTCTATTGCATCATATCCTTATAGATGTACTTGAACTTTGCTCACACTTAACGTTCGTTGCTGAAGTCAGTATCAGAAAATAAAAAGTTCAATGAAATCGATCTACGAGTACTCTACCTACCTGCCGTTACGCTAACAACCAACTAAAGTAAAATCTACTAAGCCATGAAATAAGTCATTGTTTTGACGCCGGAAGTTAGTCTTACAAATAATGCGTTATAACAATAAAAGATAAAGCCGTGTATTCACTACACGACGATATTGTCGTGGTATGACTGCGCTGGATTTTTTGCCAATTTTTTATCATGACTAGACCCGCAGTGTCTAGAAATATAGTGTGTGTTTGAAGGATTATTATTTATTACGTATTATATATGCTGTAAAGTGAATTTGTTCGAAGGTTTGTTGGTTTGTTCCTCAATCGCGCGAGGACGGAGCAACAGATCAAAATAATTTTTTTCGTGAGTTAAGTTTGTTGAAAGAAAGATAAACATGTAAGACATAAACAATATAAACGTAAAAATTATTTTTACAAAACTGACTTCAAACGCCACTACAAGTATATAACCAATTTGGCCACCACTCACAGTACGTAGGCAGTTTCTTGCAGGAAAATTTTATCTGAGATCTTGTATTAGTAAAAATAATGTGACGATAAGAATTTTGGAAGAACTATCTAATCTATGCAAAGGGCGTTACTGGAGGAACAAAAAATTGCCATTATTAGTGCATATATACAGGACATATAAAGAAAAACCCATGTATTCTAATTCAATACCAGATGTATTTACTTTAAGTACTTGGGCTACGAATATTGATTTGTCAAAAGTTATTTGTACCAATATTACTGGAATAGATGTAGCTAAAAGATTAATTAACATTATGGAGCTTAGAATGAAGTGCTTGGAATTCATGAAGGATAAATATGATTCACACTACAGATTGTATACAGATGGGTCTAAGGATAAAATATGTTCGGGAGCTGCTTTTTACGATCCTCAAATTAATATCTCTTTCAAATTTAAAATTAATGTTAATATTTCTATCATGAACTGCGAACTTATAGCTATTGCACAGACACTTTCGTATATAATGAGCACAGACCATACAAATTTCGTTATTTTTACCGATTCAAAAAGCAGTATTCAACATTTGGCTCAAATACCCTCGAGCGGTCGAGGTATTCCGATAGCCATGATAGTTATAGACTCCATCTGTAAGCTACGTGATAGCAATAAAAACATTGTCATTCAGTGGATTCCTTCACATGTTGGAATAGCAGGAAACGAAGAGGCTGACTCTGCTGCACGACAAGCGGTGCAAGACGGTACACCATATTCTTGTTTACCTTTACCTTCAAATTATCTTGGAGATATAAAGAAGATGTGTACTCAAACATGGCGCGAATACTTTGATGAACGTTCACTTACAAAAGGTATTTGGTATAAGACTTTGCAGAATGAGCCTCTTCGTTACCCATGGTTTGACAAAATGGGGAGAAGATACGCGGTCGCACTGTTGAGGCTGCGATCTGGTCACATTCCGTCAAGGAAGTTTACACATTTAATGGGTATAGTTGACTCCCCAAACTGCACAGTTTGTGGAGTCATCGATGACGTCATACATGTACTGACGGAGTGTGAGCGTAACGCCGCTCAGCGGCGACGCGTGTTTTCTCCACATTTAGACGTGGGAAGGTGTAACAGCAGTTTGGCCTTTCCTTTATCTAGGCAGGCCAGGCTGATGTGTACATTATTATTTGCGCTGGATTATGCATAGATAATATATAGTTTAGATTTAATTTGATCGATGTTTTATAAGTTTCTTTTTTAATGGGGGTGACATAATCACCAAGTGATAAAACCCCGGCTTATTAATAAAGATTAAAAAAAAAAAAAAAAAAAAAAAATACAAGTATATCAATTGTACCTATAGAATTTTAAGAGTTCTCTCGATTTTTCCAGGATCCCATCATCAGATCCTGACCTGATGACCACGAGACCACCTGAAAAGTATACCCTTTCCAAACAAAAAAAGAATTTTCCAAATCGGTCCAGGCATCTTCGAGTAATCGGGGAACCTACATAAAAAATTTAAAAAAATCAGACGAATTGAGAACCTCCTCCTTTTTTAGAGTCGTCTAAAAACTGATCGATAGGATAAATAAATAATTGTTACTTTGTGATATTTAAGTCATCGAACGCCAGCAGTGAATACACGGCTTAAAACACTCTAAGTAATTACCTTTTTTTTGGTATTCCATCTAATTGTTCAGCGAAACAATATGGCTCGATCCAAAGTGAAAGCGATGTAGAGTGTAGAGCTTTATGTTATTGCTGTTTAGGGCTTAATGGCGCAGGTTAATGCCCCGAAACGATTCGCCGACTTCGGAACACCCATTGGAAGTTTAAATATAATAATATGTGTATACGTATATTTTTTCTAAGCTCTTTTTTGCTATATTTTTGTAAAGGTTATCCGATGCTGGGATCTTATTTCTGAAGGTTAGCTAACTCCAGAAGACTATCAGGTCACTCAAGTCCCAGTGGGCGTAGACTGTGCATTGATCGAATTTCAGCCTAATGTTAAAGTAAATAAAGCTGTTGAAGAGACGCTGCGCCACGGCGCAACTCTGCTTCATTTTATAATTTTTTTTTAAATATTAGCCAAGCTGAAGTTGACTAATATCCTCCTATCCCCTTCAAATAAGCGGAAAGCTTGTGCTAGGAGTGGGTAAGACAATAGTTCAACGGGTGGGATTCGAACCTGCGATCTTTTAGTTTTGAGTCCGCACCTTGTGGCTTATTGTTGAAGAGACGC
Organism: Hipparchia sbordonii; assembly: GCA_038048805.1. Lineage (NCBI taxonomy): Eukaryota > Metazoa > Arthropoda > Insecta > Lepidoptera > Nymphalidae > Hipparchia > Hipparchia sbordonii. The sequence goes on along the minus strand of CM076104.1, from coordinate 13,736,407 downwards.
TGCGCCACGGCGCAACTCTGGTTCATTATATCATTGAAGCAAAGATGCGCCGCGGAGTTGCCTTGCGCAAATAAAAAAATAACACAAATATTATAAAAGATTCTGTTTAAATCTGAAAGTGTGACTACACCGGATGAGACAGTCGTCGGAGTGCGATGAAAATAACTTTCGAGATTATTTAGCTATGAACAACTTAATCAAACCACGAATCTGCTAGAGACATGTTATTTCCATTGTCTAATGATTTTTAACCGACTTCTATTTTGTCTATTTTCATGTTTTTTTGTTTAGTGAACTTACGACGACGGTTTAAAACTATCACCGGTTTGAAAATCTTTTTATATGCGAGAATTTTCTAGGATTTCTTGTGAGTGAGATAATGTTGGATTAAGAAGCCCCTACCCTAAAACAAAGAACCCTCTGTGAGGCCACCCTCAAAGCTTGACAAAGAGTTTGGCACCTCCAAAAATTACATCGCCATCTCCCTTACGCTAATTGCCTTTGGGTTGGAACCGGGGGAAGCAAACATATTGCACTAGGAACTTCAGGTTAATTTATATAATTAATGACTATAGCTTTTGCTCACGATTTCGTCCGCGTGGAGTTAGTTTTTTAAATTCCCGCAGAAATCCTCTGTTTTTCCGGGATAAAATATAGCCTTTCATTCTCCAAGGCCTCAACTATAGTTATGTAAAAATTCACGTTCATCCGTTGCTCTGGTACTGCGTGATTGAAGGACAAACTACCAAACAAACACACTTTTGCGTTTATTAAAGTAGTGAAGATTGATGCGCAATTAACTGTTAAATAGAGTCAGTTACATACAAACGTCGCGCGTCGGTAGAAAAAGAAAGTTGTGGCTTAAAACATCTATCAATAACAAGAATACCTTACTCAAGAAAATCCAACATACGGTTATGTATAAGAAGAAATGATAGACAACTTACAATAGTGGAGACTGGAGATGCTAGAAAATAACTGATAATACTCGTAATAATCAAAGGATATCAAAACAGTGGTTCCCTCAAGGCTTGTCTTTTTACCTAATCATATCTCAGTTAATCAGGCCCTTAATATTCACCTACCCACGTAAACATGCGGAATGAGCAAGGTCGATGAAGATATTCTCACAACGAAGGTCGTTCCCATTTTAGGTCGTGCGCGGAGATTCTAACAAATGAATATTACGCAATAGCCGTGAGTAATCGAGCCTTACATTGAAAACGGGTTTCCTAAAAAGGCGATCAGTTTAATTACTACAAGGGGCCAGAGCTAGCGTGTTACTAGGTGTATGTGTGTAGCATCCATCAAGACATGGCTGCGTTTGGTTTGCGCATGATTAGCCCCAAACCGGGGCTTATCGACGCATGTGGAGAACGCACTTCGCACCTTATACGTCGCCCCAATTTCTGCCTTGTTGCTTTCTATGAGTATTAATACGTCACTAATCTAAGAACAACCCTACAATAATATAAACTATACCCAATATGAACGCGTCAAAGTGCGTTTATTTGTTGGGATTATTCGTCAGACTTCAGTCACGCAACATCAGAACAACGGAACTATGGACCGACGAATGACATGGGCTACTCTTAATCACGAAAGACAAAGGGTTCCCGCAGGATTATAGAAAAACCTAACTCAACGCAGACGAAGTCGCAGGTAAAAGCTAGTAAGGTACCCAGGCGTTACACTATTGTCATAACCACTTCTAACACAAGCTTTATGCTTATTTGGAGGGGGAAGGGAATATTAGTCAAGACATGTGAATCTATTGTGGGACTATGTAGGTACGATATAGCTACCCGACATACCTGGCATCCTCTTTTTTTTTTCATTCATCATCAGATCCTAGATTCTTGATCATCATCTATCTAACATCTGCATGTTGAGACAATTCTAATGAGCTCAAACACACTATGTCTGCTGTAAGTTGCTGAAGAGTTGGGTATCCTGCAGACTACTTGATGCTGCAGCATCAGTTCTAGATTAACATGCCTTGGAAATAATCAGAAGTAACAGTACACCTTTCAAATCAATCGCAACAGTGAAAGTTTGTAAGACCCTTTAATCACGTAGAGGAGTTACGAAGGAACAGACAGACACACAAGTCAAACTTATAACGCTGCTCTTTCTCCGTCGTGGGTGAAAAGAAAAAAATTAAAGAAGAATAAAATTGAGTCGCAGGAAGCCCGCTTGGTTCGAACGACGCAAGACCAAAGCGATTAGAAGTCCCCACCAGAGATCTATATCCATCTGTGGACGTTAATCGTTTGGTCTATCTGAAACAACAAGACATAAACTAGTTATCGTACGTAGACCTTTGTCAGTGTTATTGTTGTTGAATGGATTTCACGTATTCAATAAACGCTACAACGAACGCCGCGAGCAGTCCGAGTGAGCCAAGTTTGCGCGGCCGGCATCATCCCAACTGAAGCAAATAACCGCTATTTGCCGAGTATTTTCACCGATGTTGGCATTGTCAATATAACACGGAACATTTGCCACAGTACCCGTTCTCCCTTGTCCAAGTTACATTGGTACCTATTTTCAGGGTTCCGCTTCCGTACCTAATAAGGGAAGTTACTGTGTGCTGTTGAGGCTACCGTGTACCCCTTTTCGTGCACATAATGTATGCACGTGATGCGTGAGACCAAATTCTAAACCTTAGTCCACGTCAAGCGATGGACGACACTCGTAGGTAGGTATATTAAAGGATCTTCCAACGCCACGTCCTGCGTCCATCGGCTCCTTGTGACTCATTATTTTAATATAATATAATATAGTGGAACTGAGCATTTTCTGTTTTTATCTATTATCCAGATTTGCCAATACAGCTTTCTGGTGTAAAGTCGCCAGTCCAGCACCTTGAGACTCGTAACATCTCCGTCTTGCTCTTATGAGATGACAGCGTTGCAAGCCGTTGAGCTCTTATGACACGTCAAAACTACCACCGTTCCGAAATGGATTCTACTCAGAACAGCTGCTAAGAAAGAATGTTCTACCACGTATCATTTCTTTTATTTGCGCCCTACTACTTTGATTAGATTTGACACGAAGCTACAGAGCGATGCGCGATGATGAGACGAGACTTATTCTACTCCACTTAGCTCGCCAAGTGTGAAATCGCAGGTGTACCGTGCGCCGTTCCGAGAACGATAACGGTTCATCATAAAGAACTCTTAGATAACACCGTAACATAACCGCTTAGTGATCTGTCACGTATTTTTATTTACGAACCGTGAAGATGTATCACATAGATACCTGTTGTGCTTCTTTTTATTTAGGCAGTGACCTAGACTATGGACTTAAATTAGTTCATAACCGTGTGTTATAGGTAGACAGCCTTGGTTTAACATTCAAAGTGGCAATCTGCTTTGCTGAAAAGATTGCCGAGTTTCTTGCCCGCTCTTCTCAGAAGAATCTGCTTTCCAAACTGGCGGTAGATTCTTGACTTATCATGAAAGCTACAGGTGGCCTATGTGAAGTAAATTTTCAATTTGAATCGCCATCATTTCTGATTGGCTCACACTAGCTGGAAGGAACGATTGCAGTAAGAGTCTACAAAATCAACGAATGAATTAATGACAGCTTTGTTGCTAAAGGTGCTGCAGTTGTTCAGAGTGAAAAATTATTAAATATAAAAGTCCAGATTGGCATAAAAAATACCAGTTTTATCAATGTAGGTAAGTACTATGTTATTATCAGGAGAATACGAGCAATTCGTCTCGAACCGGTGCGGGGTGGTCAGTCAAAAGAGCGGTCCACCCACGTTGCGATATAAAATATTTCATTAGTTTGACCTGCAATAACGTATCCTCGTCTGCTGGGGACTAATAAGTTATGATCTAAATTTAGACTCGGACTTATTTAAAGCGATCCAATCACGAGCGAATTGTATGAGAGTTACGTCATTTAAAATTTAAGCGTATTAAAATCTATTCCCACTGGAATCATTTTAAGGTATGTAGGTTAAAAGAAAAAACCGTCCAAGTGCGAGTCGGACCCGCACACAAAGGGTTCCGTACCATCGTATACAATTTAATACAGCTATCCTTAAGATCGGGGAAAACATAAAAGCAAATAATAAAAAATAAAATAAAAAATTAATGAGCCCCTCATTCCTTTAAAAAAACATCGAATTTTTAAAAAATCTTAATCCATACAGTCGCGTGCATCGGCTAACACCTCTAATAGTTCTGCAAATATCCTCATATTGGTAGCGACATGAGAATAACATGATAGCTTAGCATTAACTAATGGTAAATTTTTAAAATTCCCAAAGCGAAGTTGAACTTTCAGTTGAGGAATGCCATTGTGTTCGTTTAATGAAGTAAACGTTCACCAGTTTAAGCAGAAACGTTTTCATTTTTTAACAATGCAGGTCGTGGTTTCTTCTCTCGCTCTTCAGTGAAATCAAGGTCGTAATCACTCAACTACAGCTTCAGACAAAATGTTTTGTAAAGTTAAGGCTTTAGCGGACACTACTTGCGGATCAGTGATGGCAACGTGGCAATGGCAATGTGCAATTCATTAAAGCAGAAAAAGATAGTATTGGTAACTTCGATCATAGAAAAATTTTCTTCTGTGATCGAAGATTGGTAAAGATAAATATTAAAAGCAGATTTGGTCAAAAGATTTTCGAATATTTTCTTCCTCAAGGCACTCAGTTTTTATGGCAATAGTTCCGCGCCAATTATTTCCACGAGCCAATGTAAGGTCTCAACCACACACACCGCAAGGCGGCAGCGTGTTCAGCGTGGTCCTACAAGTTGTAATACAATACAACAATTAGGTAAGTATGGGCGTAAGGCATTCACACTGCGAAGCACTCGTTGGCGTTGCAGTGTAAAATAGATTGGCTTGTGATATTAATTAATATCATACAAGCACTCTAGATGGAAATTTGAATTTAACTGGAACAGCAACGAGCTTTCATTTCTTATTTGCAAAGATAAAAAACAATCATTCACAAAAAAAAATCTAATCCAAGATTAGTGTTGGATGGGAAAATTGTAGGCAAGAGATCTCGACGTCATGAAAGATGCGAATGATTGGAGGAGAGGGCGTTTCTGTTGCAAGGTGTTTGAGTAGCGACATCTTGCCAGGAATCGCAGCGCTGCAAGAGTCCTCCTTAGAGAATCGTTGGAATTCCTGGATACAAGAGGATGACACACAAACTATTTATTTTGTGGCAATTCTTCCAAGAACCTATGTATAGCTGTGTATTTCACTTGGTTAAGACAACGACGAAGACAAAAAGATGCGTATGCGAATGTTGAACCGCGCAGTGGCGCGTTCTGTTTGACAGAGTCTTTAGAGTCATACTCGTGTACCGAAATGCCGACTGCTCACCTTTAGTATAATAACTTACCGCTTTTGAAAGGCGAAGCTAAAAGCTACTCCATGGAATTGTTTTGGTGCAATAACGTGGGAATTTCAATTACTAGATCTATACGATACGCAGTAATACGTTATTTGTAATGTAGTACTGCGAGAAAGTGAAAACTTCAAGGTGATTTTTTAAGTGTGGCGATCTAGAACGCTTTTTTTAAGGATTACGGCAAAGCCTTAAGGAAGGTTTATGATTTTAGCAGTCTTAGATACTGTTTGTATGTAAGTACATACAAGCCTCAATAGCCCAACGGTACGGACTGAAAACTGTAAGGTCGCAGGTGCGATCCCCACCCGTTGCACTATTGTCGTACCCACTCCTAACACAAGCTTTCTGCTTATTTGAAGGGGAGAGGCGAATATTAGTCAAGTTCACCTTGGCTGATATTCTTTTTATTAAAATAAAAATAAAAAAAGTATGTGACTTTTTACGAATGTTCCACGTAGCGAATAAAGTATTAAGCCAAGTTTTATGAATGACTTATACTGATACATCTGATGTATTGATGGTTACAGATATATCAGCCGTATCACCATAACTATCTAATCGGGAATCGTAGCGATGGTAGTATATTATTATTATAGTTTAAATAGAATAATATTCGAATCGAAGTTACTCTTGAAATTTAAATTTTGGTTCCACCGTAGCGCTATCTCATTGCGAATGAAACTAACAGAAATTACTTTTACTTCGCTCTCAAAATTATTATATTACAACTAAAACCCTCTTTGAGGAGGATTAATTAAATACATTCTCTCCGCGAAATTATTTTAGTCTCCCGAGATGTTGAAAACCTGACGTCTAATTGAAAGCTTCGCCCGGGGGTGCAATGTTATTAGTCAGCAGTCAGCACGTCACATTGGGGGTTATTACTGTGCTTTAACAGTGCGCAGAAAGCCAGAAAAAAAATCTCCGATCCCGAAAGCGATAGGTAGATGAAATAAAACATACCCGAAACCTCGTGTGAAACGCGACAGACGCGCCAAATACATAATGTATTCTAATAACTCGTTTTTTTTTTTAAATGGCTGTATCGTCTCTTAGTAATATGTATAGGGATTTTATATAAAAATTTTGAGTCTAATATGCACCCTTATGCACCACATTAAAAATAAATGCAAATTAGTTATTTTGCCGTAACTTCTCGATTTTTTTTTGTCGAACCATTATTTTAAGTTTCTACTCAGTAACGTCCCTTGGAAATATGATGTGATTTTTGCATTTTTTTTTGGATTGAGGATCCGAAAAAAAAATGCAAAAATCACATTCTTCAGGTCTTAATAATACGCATGGACATTGTACTTAAAATGGCGGACAATAGGTAGGCCAGGCTCATATCTACAAAAATATTCAGACCCCTCTAATACAAATATTTTTTTAAATTATTCTGCAAGGCCTTTCCAGATTTGTTTTGTTTCGTTTTTTAGGTTTCCTACTCATGTTTCCGGTATTTTTTTCAAGTTTCCTAATATAGTTATTTTTTATTTGTTTCAGGTAATAATCAGAGGACAGTGGATGCTTAGTAACGGTCCCTTTGGGGTAAACCTTTAAAAAAATGATTTAAAACGCATTTTGCGGGTTGGCAAGAAATATTATATTATGTCGTTTTAAAGATAACGAATTGTCATTTAAAATAGGTACCTAATAATTTAATTTGAATGTGCTCACTTTGACATAGCTGCAGGTTCTTCAACACCATGTTAAATGTGACCATATTATATTCCGATTTACGTTAAATAAACTACAAAGCGTGTTAGGAGTAGAATACGACAATCGTGCAACGGATAGGGATTGAACCGTTGGCCTTTCGGATTCCAGTCAGCTCCTTGACCGTTGCACTTTTGAGGTTTCTTATGATATGCCAGTTATGCCACTAACTTATTTCTTGAATTGGCTCTACATTCATTAAAGACTTGCATAGACAGCAAATTATTAAAATAGACTAAAAAACTCGACTACTTTAACAAAATATTTCAACTGAAAAAAAGCTTTAAATTGTGATGGATCGTAAAAATGATAAAAGATACCTAAAAATGATTTCAAATACCGATTCAATGATACCTCACTTTTTTTTTTCTTTCTGAATTTCATTTTTTTTTCATTTTTTTTATCACATGCTTCAAAGGGGAGACCTGTGCTCAGTAGTGAGACGTTAATGGGTTGCTCATGATAACTATATACTACTCTACTACTACCTACTTACATAGTTTTATTTTCGTAATTCATTATGTGATTAGTAAAATATTTTTACCTTAGGCCTGTTAATTAGTAAAGCTTAGTGTGTGGAGCGAAGTTATTTAAATTATTACAGTCCCCTTTCACGTGAAAACTATTAAACTAGAAATATCACCTCCTTGTAATTTCCGTCGCAGCCTACATACGTACCCACTCGTAATATATTACAGTTGTAATATGTAGCTATTACAGGTTTGTGCCTTACCCTACTGCCGGAAATAGACAAAGGACTGCTAACTCAGTGTATATTTCTCTAGCATATATAATTAAAAACCATAATATTCTGTACTGTGTACATTATGATGTATACTATGATATGTACATATGATATAATTGTATCTAGTCAGTAATATAAATGTTAATCCATAAATTAAATTTTGTATAGGGTGGAAACGACCTTTTTGAAAACATCTAGCTTTTTTATTTTTAGCTTGCATTGTATGAATGTAACTATGTTTGTTCGGGTGGAAATGTGAGATTTACCTGTGTAGATAAACAAGTAAATTAAATAACTTGATCTGATTGATTTTAATTATAATTTTTAAAATTTTTAAACTAAGTAAATGACAAGCTTTTATATCATATAAATTGTGTAATGACGTTACACGTTGATAATAAAAGTTTTAAAAGAAAAGTTTATTTTATTCTTTTTAGCGCAATTAAATAAAAGCTTGTTTTTAAAAATATTTTTTACTTTTAATTTATTTTATTAATATTTACGATGGATTTTTTCCACAGTAAAACATACATATTTATCACATGCTTCAACGGTAAAAGAAAACGTGAGAAAACCTGCACACCTGAAAGTTCTCCATAATGTTCTCGATTACTTAAATTTTTTTTTAATTTCTTGTAAAAATCAAGTCTAAGCAAGCAAGAAAGTACTTCGATGATAATTGAATACTAGAAATAAAAAAGGGTCTAAGTGCCAAAACAAAAAAGAGCAGGCATTTTTGGTTTCAATTAATAAATCATTTTAACAACATGTTTCTTTTATTTTAAACTTCACATGGTTATTATTACAATAAAATTCTTTACAACGCTAGTCGTTTAGTTCTTATTTTAGGTTATTAGCGAAGGAACAAACTACATAATAAAGTAATAAAAACCGAAACGAAATTTTCGGCACTTAGACCCTTTTTTATTTCTAGTATTCAATTATGTAAATTAGATCGTTTAAATGCTCGTTCAAAATAAATGGCCAAAAAATGCAAATGTGTTATATTAAGTGGCTTCTTCACATTGACCGATATCGCTTAATTTAATGAATGGTTCGTTGCCCGGTCTGACCCAATGCCCTCGACTTCACTCGACCTTTAAAACCATCCTCATGCATCAATGAGTACGGTAAAAGCTCTTCGTTTTGTTTTAAACACTCGATAAACTCAACAATAGCAAAAGGCGAGCGTCGCATCGGTTTCGTCGTTTCTTTTTCTTATTTTATGTTCTTTAGTATTAAAACTGAAGAGAGGTGGGTGGGACATGCAGTTCAAATGTCCTATTATATCACATCACGATTGACAGTAACTAAATCTGCACGGCATAAAAGTGCATTAAGAGATACATAGAAAACATCCTTCTTGAAACTTTGTTAAAAAGTAGCTTAGGTCTAGAGAGAATCATACTCCTTGCAAGTTCTCTACCGCCTGTGAAAGTCCCCTCAAAATCAGATTCAACTTTTGTTTTTGTTATATTTAATCATTTAAAAGGCAGTTATTTTGATATCATAGACAGACGTGCCAATAGATTAAATAGACGAATAATTCATTTAAAAACTTTGCTCGGGAAAAACTTAAATAATAGTTTTGCCGACAAACAAATAAGAAAGGCTGAAGATCGAAATCCTTTAAGACGTCTTTTTCTAAGAATAGTTTTATCTTTTGATAGTCTTCAACTCTGGGGCTTAAGACGCTTTACCAACTCTGTGAAAAGTGTTAGGTTTTCAATAAAAGTTGCAGGAAGATCGGCGGATTTCAAAACTACACAACATTTAACAAGTTGGATGAGTTTTCGAACAGCAAACGTTAGGGGCGAACGCAATTTTCACGAGTAACAGATTTACAAATAACCTTTTACTGGCATTTCAAATAAATGTTTCTGTTTGAAGTGGAGGTACATTAGTTCATTCACTATGTACGCAGTTTGACTTGATACTAACGTTAAACATTTTAGTTTTAATCACACTCTACACGATAATACTCCTCTAGTATTATCGGGTATAGTTGAGGACCGGGAGAGTGACATAGGCCACTTTTTATCCCGGAAAATTAAAGAGTTCCTGTGGGATTTTAAGAACGAAATCGATGCGAACGAAGCCGCGTGCATCACTTAGTACTTCTAGAAAATAAAATCTGCCGGCCCATTCTATAGGCAGTCAACAATGTTCCTCCACCAGTTCCGTGAAAGCGTTTTTAAAGAACTGTCCGATCTGCGTTTGATGTTTTAAACGGTAAAAAATTCGCTAACAATAGAACACACGCTCAGAAATGTATAAAGGGGAATTCCTAAAGCAAAAATTCCGAACCGGGTCTATAAGTGGCCCTGCAAAATGTCGATTGTGTTCTATTGAGCGTGCAGGAAGCCGCCTTATTCGGGCTCTCTGCCGGCCGCCCCGATGAATATGAAATGTATTTCAATAACCATTGAATTGCGCGAAGCTCGGCCGATTTGGTGTCTGCTTCTTTTATAACTATGCTATTGTATTCATGACTGATTGTTTCTCAAGCTTTGTTACTGGACATACCTAATTTTACTGTTACTCAGGCTGTATACTTCGATACCTCCTACGTAAGTTGTTGTATCCCCACAACGCTTACGTGACGCGTTTATTGTTGTGAAGGTCAATAAAATGGTTTAGGCTGTCGTTTTAATGACGATAAGACTTATACGTCTTGAAAGTATGTAAAAAATGCTGTTTTTAATTTTTCTTTAAACGAACACAAAATAGGTAAAAACAAATGATATAGTGCAAAAAACCTTAAATGCCAATTTTGTGGGATACCACAACTTACAAAGGAGGTATCGATTTATTTCCCCAAATCAGAGTAGGTACCACTGTGTAATAACAGTAATTTTAAATTTTTTTAAATTAATTTTAGTGTACAAAAATATAACAAAAGACGGACGTAATGCTAAAACTTTTTCTGCCAGTCTACCTTTCTCTAACTTATGAAACCTAAACTTATGAATTATCTTATATTATCTTTGACTTTATACCCTAACTTATGAGGTTTCGTCCTTTATAGTCTTCTCACTAACTTCTTTATACAATTCTGAAATAACAAGGTTATAAATGAAAAGAAATACATACAAAGAAAACTCCACATAAGGCCATTAGAAGCGAGAATGAAGAAAAAAAAAAATGTGTAGTACAAACGACGAATTATTACATCGTAACGACAAGTTAATGAAACAAGATACATATAATAATAAAAAACAATATTTCAAGCGTAAATAGTAAACATTCACTATACATTATGCTGTAAAATAAAAATGTAATATTTTAAAGTTAGAAATGGTAGAAGAGAGCTAAAGTTTTGTTAATCATTTTCATTTTCTTAACTTTAATAGCTTTAAATGTCCTCTGAATTCGTAAGTTGTTTACGCACTTTTACAATTTAGATTTAATGCAAATAGCAATAAAGCTCTGCATTTAATGTGCCTTTTGAATATGAATCAAGTCAACTAACTTTGCTGCATTAATTAAACAATTGTTGCGATGTACCAGACAAAAGTAAATAATAGCATAGTTGAAGTGGAATTAAACTTCAATGAAAAGTAAAAACGAAACAGGGTTGTGTTATTTCAAGTTATAATTGGAATCTCTTTAATCTCTTCTTTAGTTTTTAGCTAATTGCTATTGCTTCAACTGTCCCATCGAACTATGACAATGAGCGAATAAAGAATGCACTAGTGTGCATTCTTATAGCGCACACACTTGTACACTATAATATCTCCTGTATAGTTGACTAGTTTGCGCCTACGTTTAAATTCCGGCTGCATTGCCGAAATTCGGTCTGAAGGATATTTTATTGCTACAGATAAAATATGAATGCAGATAGTTCCTCAATTAAAAAAATTAAGGAAGTAAGTCTATTAAATAAGATTTAATAACTACCAAAAAATCTAAATGAATATAGCCGTAATTAATTTTTTACTTGGATTTCAATACCAAGGTGTGTTTTGTGGTTTAGAATCTTACGTTCATACATTGTGACTAGTATGGCCTTACGAGAAGTGTCTTTTTCAATGTGTTTTGTGTCGTTAAAAATTGTTTACTCGGCCAAATCTGTCCCCCGCAAACTGCGCCCTTTAATCATTTTAGTCTACTCGTATATGTCGTCAAGGAAATAAAGTTGCGCCATAATGTTTATGTGTTGCCATCATAAACCCCATCAATACGATGAATCGCTTTATGGCGCCCGACATGGGACCTAATAAACCTAATCTGTCTTCCGTATAACTTGTGTCTTCGCGGTTCATGGGGAATTATTGTATTATCCACTATACTTACCAGATTTTACTCACTATTTCATCGCATAAAATTGGTTTGAACCGGCAAGGGTAGGGTAGTTTATTAATTTCATACACCTCTGAACCCAACCGGTGTACGTTGTCTTATAAATTAATATTCTTTATACTAGCCATACTGGTAATGACTAATATTCCCATTGCCCCTCCAAATAAGCGATTGGAGTGTAACTACAATAGTGTGTAGTGTGTACTACAATAGTGTAACGGGTGCAGTTTAAATAGGTTTACCTTTTGGTTTTCAGTCCATGTTCTTATCCGTTGCGTTTTAAAGCTTCAAATCTACGACTAAAACGCAATCTTTCTTTATAGTTTAAAAACCTATTAGTCGTTTAGTGAACTACAATTTATTTTACAATTTAAAGGTCTAAATCTCGTGCTATCCCTTTCATAATGCTAACTGCAAAAAAGGATAGCTTAGCTAGGAGAGATTTAGAGCTGTTTAGACCTGCTGTTATAGATCGCGTACAACAAAAATAGCCGCACTGTCTACCTGGACTTTGCAATCTATAAAATTTTGTTATCATTGACAAAGTTTTCAACCATTACAATAATACCATAAAAGATACGGTGAGAAAATTAATACAATATCTACAACAATAAAGTGAACTTTCTAAACTGCTTTAGAATTTCAGTTTTCAGGAGTTAGTTTTCCATGCACGTAGCTGGAATTACGAAACAAATTCAATAGTCTGCCCGGTCAGCCGTATGCAACAGATACGCCAAAACATCCGGCGATTTTTTCCTACAAACTTGGACATTTTCCAAGCGTCGACGTGCCTCCTCTGATAGAAAATTTCCATACATGAGTATAGGTAAGTGAATCTTTGAACCACTATGTTACGGATTTTAAATCAGGGTCCCGATTAGTTTTCTAACAGTTTCTAGGAAGTTATAATAAATGATTATACATAATATATAATTTTTTTTATATAGATTTTATACTTAAAACATAGGATAATAATTGAATACAAGAAATAAAAAAGGGTCTAAGTGCCAAAAATTTCGTTTCGGATTTTATTACTTACGTTATTATTTAGTATGTTCCCTCGCCAATAACCTAAAATAAGGACTAACCGACTAACGTTGTAAAGAATTTTATTGTAATAATAACCATGTGAAGTTTAAAATAAAAATATATTTAAATGATTTATTAATTATTATTTAAAACACAAATTCTGCTCTTTTTTGTTTTGGTACTTAGAGCCTTTTTTATTTCTGGTATTCAATTATTTTAAAAGACTAGGAATACTGATTTCATTTGTTTGTCTGCCTTCCATTTTGTTTCAATATTAATAACCACGCCCCTGCTTAAGGCGATTGGAGTAGGTGGTACATTTACCTGAACAACCTCATACCATGAAAATTTTAAATATAAAAAAAATTCAACCCACTGGTAACTTGTTTTTCTTAGACGTTAACATAATTATTCTCGTCTCAATAGAGTCCCCCAGTTTCTCCATAAACACCACAAACTTTCCTTGCGATAAATCTGTGATCAATTTATCCAATCCTGTTCCAACATTCCCGACACGTTGTGTATAAAGCCCACCAAAGAATACATCATCTCCATTTTTATGAAATGTGCGCGTATAATAGAGTTGAAAGGTTATTTCCCCTTTTTGTAAATAATTTTTTCTTTTTTGCGAATTTTCTATTTGATTTCGTTATTTTTTGATACTTTGAAATTCAATTTTTAAAATGGCATTAATATATTGTTTCCATTATATTTTTTATATTTTATTATTCAACAGGAAAGTGCAAAATACATATTTTTATCAATTACAATTTTTGTCCTTTTTGTGATAATCCCTCCTGAAATACTCAGAGGGTGACCGCCGAAGGGATTAGTGAGTTTTAAATACACATTACTGCAATCCTTCTTACACATAGTTGAATCTCTAAATATGGAAAACCTTCTGAAGGGGAAATAATAGGTTTTTTTTCAACGCACTTTGTGACCCCATTTGAGTTTGGCCCGGGTTTAGATTGCAATCTCTTAAAAGTTATAATATCGATCAGTAATATAATCAATCACAATACAAATTTTTTATCCATTACGCGAGAAGCTTTGAATTAAGCTTGATTTAGATATTTCCGTTTACCGCCGGTCGGCCATTAATTATTTCAGTTTTGCTCGCCACCTGCGCTCGTTTCACCCATTTAATTTGCAGGGCGTTATTAAAATGGACATTGGTATTATTTACTTGACGGTCTTTAAAAAAGCGATACCACTGTTTGTCATAAATATAATGTTGTGTCATTAAGTGTCGAAGCTATCTCGCAGCCATGCTTAAAAATGCAGTTCCTAGTTAAGCATTCTGCTATGCTTAAAAAAATAAAGCTCGATGCTTTTAAAAAGGTTTGTTGCCGACTGATTACTTACCTACATTAGTTTAGGAGCTAAGTTAGTAAGACTAAAAAGATTTATTTTTTATTTTTCCCTATTTAGTTGTTTCTGTCGTCGTCGGTTCAATTTTTTGGTTTTTTTACCCGGATGAGCTAATTATGTATCTATATTAAAAATTGCAATCTAGCAGCTTTTTAGGACTCTCGAGATAACTGCAACGTAACATCTTCTTCTTCTTCTTAATCAACTTGTAGACGTTCACTGCTTCACATAGATTTTTTGCCTGGACCTCCATAGGCCTCGGTCTTGCGCCGCCTGAATCCAGTGACACCCTGTGACTCGTTTCATGTCGTTGGTCCACCTAGTGGAGGGTCTGCCAACACTGCGCTTCCCGGTGCGGGGTCGCCACGCCACCTTGGGACCCCATCGACCATCAGCTCTTCGAACTATGTGCCCTGCCCATTTCCACTTCAGTTTCGTAACGTATACGTATACCTCAAAGTAATTAAGTAGGTATACAAGAAGGATTTTTATAAAACATGTTTCCCTAATGTAATATTTGAACGGTAACGCTAATCCTCTTTTCGCAGACGGGTTGGAGAGTGAAAGGTAATATCGCAGTGTAAATATTTTGGCAACATCAATCTTACCCCTTGGTCACGGCGGACGTTGATGAGATTGGATTTGCTGCCGCAATCTGTCTCGAGTGGACCGGGGATACCGGTGTTCGTCGTAAATCAACAGTCAGGTAACTGCTGATTTACGACGAATTACAAGTTCGGAATCATAATTTAACTGCATAACTATTACGAAGATTTACTTCGTCAATTATCGTTTTACGACGAATTACAAGTTCGGAATCATAATTTAACTGCATAACTATTACGAAGATTTACTTTGTCAATCAACATGTTTTTCTTATTGTGAATCTTTAATCGATTACTCTGTCTATTATTGAAGTTTTGACGACCTCCCTGGTGTATTTTAGTTTGTTTTTGTAGATTGTAGTTAATGAATATTCACATTTCGACAACAGTCTAATATCCAATTTTTGTATTCGCTCTTTTCAATAAAGTTTTTACAGAGATCAGGAGATTAGTAACCAAGCAACCAATGTGGACCTCATTCCAGTAAAATTATGTTACCTTAACTGTTAGGTACGAGGGTTCGTCCCGACCGTTAAGGGTTAACCTTTGACAACATTACGGGCTTATAAATAGTGCTTATAGAAGTCATCCTGAATTTATGTAGATATGAGATATAAATATGTCTCTATGACCTAGAGCCTTTGTTCAGAGAAACTAAGGCATCGAGTGTAAAGTGTCTCTTCTTTGTCAATCGATCGACGTCCACTGCTGGATAAATAGGTCTCTTGCATAGACTTCCACATGCCCCGGTGTTGCGCCGCCTGTATCCAGCGACTCCTGCGTCTCTTTTCATGTCATCGGTCCACTTATGGGGGATTTGCCAACACTGCGCTTTCTAAAGCTAGGTCGCCCCTATAGTAAAATGTATAAGGACACATTACTACTGTGTAAGGACACACTATAAGGATTTGTGGTTTATCTTACATTTTTTAAAGCACACAATAAAAAATTGTTACATTAATGCAGTGGAACGGAAACTATTAAAAAATAAATAAAAAATTAAATAATCTATAATTATATAAAAAGGCTTGTCCTGACTGACTGACTGACGATCAACGCACAGCCTAAACCACTGAAGTTAGAAACTTGAAATTTTGACAGTAGGTTCCTTTTATGACGTAGGCGAGCACTAAGAAAGGATTTTTCGAAATTCGCCCCCCAAGGGGGTAAAAAGGGGGGTTAAAGTTTGTATGAAACTCCGTCATTTTTCGAGTTATACTCATGAAATTCGGTATTTAGGCTTTAAATTGAAAACAAAAAAGTACGTGTTTCACAGTTTTTAAAAATTCTACCCCCTAAGGGGTTAAATAGGGGTTGAATGTTTGTATAATAGTCCTTCGTTCTTCAAGTTATTTTTCAAGTTACGTTTATGAAACTTGACATTTTGGCTCTTGATTAAAAATAAAGAATTACGTATTTTACATTTTTTTTAAATTCTCCCCCCAAGGGGGTAAAAAGGGGGGTTAAAGTTTGTATGAAACTCCGTCATTTTTCAAGCTATACCCATAAAATTCGGTATTTAGGCTTTAAATTGAAAACAAAAAAGTAAGTGTTTCACACTTTTAAAAAATTCTACCCCCTAAGGGGTTAAATAGGGGTTGAATGTTTGTATGATAGTCCTTCGTTCTTCAAGTTATTTTTCAAGTTATGTTTATGAAACTTGATATTTTGGCTCTTGATCAAAAATAAAGAATTACGTATTTTACATTTTTTGAAAATTCTCTCCCCAAGGGGGTAAAAAGGGGAGTTTCAATATTCATAGTTAAGACAGGACAACGTCTGTCGGGTCCGCTAGTATAATATATAAACACAACCAGTAAAAAAGTGTTAAGATTCAAAGTTGAATGGTGCAGTTAAAACTTTTGCAAAATGGCAAGCACCAATTTACGACTTAAACATAGCAAACTGTATTAAATATTCTGCACAACATATCTTGATATTTGGCACAGAAATAGCTTGCATCCCGTACATGGATATATACGGGATGGGTTTTACCCCGGGAAATCAAATAGACACGAGTGTCACCTTGTCTTACCATAAAATGGCTTAATCAGCATTGGGAATGTACGGAACCATTAAGGCGATCTCATTTATATATCAGAAACCGTTCACATGCACTTAGAGGAGTTAGGAATTAGGTTAAGTGCAGATTACCGACTGATTCCTGCGATACTGCGAAAAGAGAATAGAAAGGTGAACCCAATGTAATTGGGTAACTGATCCAAGTGTGGACAATCACTCCATTTCAGTCCTTATCGTCAGGTATTACGAGCCACTAAATTGTCTCTTTGTATTGGGTATAAATGCAAAGATTTGTTTGTTAAATTTTAATGGTCATGTGAAGGTGGGAATGTGAGGGTGGAAAGTAAAAACAGGCTATTTCTACACATTAGCGTTGAAATTTTCTTGTTTAGGGGATGGACACCGGGTGGTAATAAATAAATACTTCCCCTAATTGTGGTTCACTGTTTATTAGGCATGTACACCCGTAAAACTGTGTTTTACGCAATTGCAAAACTGTGTTGCCATGTTGTACCTACATACCCAGTTGACGGTTAAATCTCCCTGCGAACTAGACTCCCTGTGGGACTATACCTTTTTATACATTATAGGCACACGCTTGAGCGCTATCTAACGTGTAACGCGTTTGCCTAGAAGATGCCTATTCACTCTTGTTTTAAAGATACCCAAATTGTACGTGTTAGGAAACTCATCTCGGAAGAGCGTTCCAGACCCTAGCCGTGCTAATCAGGAGTGCATGCAATATAAAGCATAGATTTTAAATAGATAGGCACGAGTACTTAATCAAGAAACCGTTTTAGGTTTCCGTACACAAAGTGTGCCACGGGACCCTATTACTATGCCGAACGATGGGAAGGAACCCTTTATGCGAGAGTCTGCATCGCACTTGGCCTTGTACTCGTATATACGATTCATGAGATATAACCCGCTGACAGACGGACGAACAGCGGAAACTTAGTTATGGGGTCCCATTAACACCTTTTGGGTACGGAACCCTAGAAATCGGGGACCTCATCTTTGTCAGCGTAGAAGCTGTTTTGAGTAAATCTTAAAATGAAACTACCTTATTATTTGTCCCGAATGGTGGATGCTTTAAAGGAGATCTGCCCCTTGACTGGTAATAGGATTATTATGCACAAACTGAGTGATCTAAGCCGATTATATTAAGTCAAGCGGCCGTTATTGTACTGTCTTGAGTGGATGCAATTTGATAGACCGGTCATTACATTGGGATATAGCGGTAAGTCAACCGGTATTGATCTATTAGGTCATATTATATTTACTAAATGGTGCGCGTGACTTGGTACGTATGCGTGTTTAGGTTTTTGAAGACCCCGTGGTTTTCGAACTCTGATTTACCGGCCTTGAAAGTATCCCATATCCGTCTCCGGAATGCAAGCTATCTCTGTGCTAATTTTCCCGTCGGATACAATGGTCGGAACATTTTGTTCTTAACAACAAATTTTTCACGAAGGAACTATTATTTAGGGGATGAAATTACTTCTCGTACCTACCATACATACGCACAAACCTTCAGTAAAAAGTTCTCTGAAAATAAACCATCCCAAACCGTATCAAATCTGTTTCGAACTTTGGTTGAACTAAGCGCATTAATTTTAATGCCATAATGGGAACGCGCTGTGGTCTTATAAGTAAAAGATAACGAGTACGATTCCCGTATTTAGGAATTATTAACTCTATTATTTTCTCGTTTGAAGAACAACAAAACTGATCGCTCAACAGTATCACCCTAAGGCTAAGCGGTTAGCTATCAGTCAAGTACCATGCCGCATAGAAACTTATACCCCTTTGGAGTTAAGCATAGTTTACACGGAGCCAACACTGGCTGCCAATAAGACTGGCAGCCAGTGCTGGCTTGGTATTGGCCTTGTGTAAACAGTTTTTCAAGCCAAGCCAGCGCTGGCTGCCAACGCTGGCGAGAATAGAGCGACCGTCTATTTTTCTAGCCAGTGACCTCCGCCCGCATACCCTTCGACCCCCGCGCCAGCGTTGCGGACACGTGTAGACGAGTCTCGCCAGTCATTGGCGAACGTTCGTACGGTGTGTGTTCTTTGTTGTTTTATTTGGAATTTCTGCGACAAAATGCCGAGAAAATTCAACGAAGAGGACTCAACTCTTCTCTTAATAGTGCAGAGATATTCCTTAAACATTTCTTTTTCAACAGCCTTTGCCGCGTATTCATTATTTTTTCCAAACGTGCACACCAGAAGAAAAAATCCGTGAATGATTGGCCGCGTCTAAACAACAAGGGCCAGGCCAACGCTGGCTTGTCTGCAGACTGGCGCCAGCATTACTGGCTTCGTGTAAACTCTACTTTAGCTCACTTTCACGAGGCTCCCTATTACACGACTGCCTGAAAAAAGGAGTATATTGTTTTAGGGTTCATATAATGTATGTGAGTTTCTATATTCCACCATAACTTCTATACGCCTAAACCGATTTTGAGAATGAGGTATCGTTAGAATCCTTAGCTTATTCCGAGTGACATAGGCTAGTAAAATTAAAAAATAAATTGATGGGGTAACCATGGTCCCGCATTAAAGACTAAAGTTGAAAAAAATAATTCGAAAATAAGATTAAGAGTAGGTAAGTATATAAATAATCAACATCTAGAAAATGATGAGCAGATTTCAAAAATATATACAATATAGTTCAATATCCAGACATTCAAAAATATCATTTAAAAATGTGAATAGGATTCCAAAGTCATTACGACTGTGGTATTCAACTTTTTAATTCATTTTTGGGTGGGCAGTCGTGTTTTTTATTTTTTTTTAATAATAGCTTGATTCTCTTTTCTGAGCTGTACATAATATTTACTACGTACAATACGCGTACGCGCACATTCAGTGTGAGGTCTTAGGACCTAGCGTGTAGTTTCCGACCGCTTTGTTTGTGTCTGTTCAACCCCGAAATAAATGCCAGTTGAAACGTGAACTTCCCTTTTATGAAAAGGCTACTCTACCTACCCGTTCAATTAAATTAACAAGATAAAAGGAGGTCTATAACATTTCAGGAGCATCTTATTTTAAGGATCCGATTATGCAAACTGCAACTGTATTCTGTAAGGGGTTACCTGCTGCCATTTTGCATGAATTTGCGTAAGTGAATCGAGAATCCAATTTACATTATACCTGCTGATCTTCTTCGGTAAATATTGGCCTTATAGAGTTAACTTTTAATAGGTATTTTCAATCGATAGCAGGTGCTTTTTCACTGCGATTTTTCCACGGATATCGATGGCTTGTTCATGGACGGTTGCCGACTGGCACATCGCTGACTAACTTTGGGAGTCATAAGGTGTTATTTTTGATAATAATTATAAACGCTTTATGACTATCAAAGACAATCAGTGAATTTTAGTTCTGGAAAATCCTTAGATCTTATAATCGGGTTTCTATCGAGGGGAAGTATAAACAAATCCTCTTTTAAAGCCGATACCTGTATTTTTTTTAATTTATGCAATCTCGCTTTAGAAAATCTGAGATCATTGATTGGGATTGAGAGGGAGGCTGTGAGCGTAATTGTCGCCAGAAACAATTTATCACTTCGCCGCTCGAGGGGTAGGAAGTAGAAACGCAATTAGTTTATGGAGACAGATTTCTCTGCAGGTGCGACTTGCGAGGGGTATTCATAATACAAATAAGTAAAAGAAGGTGCTAAGGAGGGAAGGTAATTCATGTTGGTTGTGTGTGGCCTACTTGGGACAACAGACCAACCATCGAAATAGATACATAGACGAAACATCAGAACGCAAAACTTGTACATCGCGCTACGATGTCGCTATCTAATTATTCACTAACTCAACTATACTTGTTTCTTACTTACTTGAATATAGGTAGTGTTAGATTTTCAATTCAAAATTAGCTGCTTAAAAAGTTTTTATCGCGTAGATAGATATCGATGACACCAACCGATCACTAGCACGACAGTGCACTACAATCGATTGATACTGGTTAAGCTACGTTAACCCAAGTGGATGAAGAAACGGGTGAACGACTCAGAAGGATTAATACTTTGATGAAATACTAGCTTTCGCCCGCGTCTTCCCCGTGGAGTAACGTTTTTGAAATCCCTCGGCAACCCTTAGTTTTCCTGAGATAAAATGTAGCCTATGTTATCCAGGTCCTCAACTATACGCAAGCAAAAAATCATGTTCATCTGTTGCTCCGATACTGCGTGATTGAAGGACAAAATAACAAACTAAAAAATAAAGGGTTTCTAATCCTAAGCCAAGAGCATTTTTTATTCGTTTTAATCGATATTTAATTAAGTATAAGGATTTCTAATCCTAAGCCAAGAGCATTTTTTATTCGTTTTAACCGATATTTAATTAATTAGGTACCTACTTACACGGTGGCACTCACTTATTGAATTGGGCCAAATATTTACACCATAATAATCTCAATAGACCTACCTGTTAACTTGACCCCTACGAAACTATTGAAATCACATAACCAGAAAATAGCTAATCAAGATTAAAGGTTTATTTGGGGGTGTTACCTGTTTTCCCTTTTGTATAAGAGGGTTTTATTCTGTAGGCGAGGGTTAAATTGGTTTAATGTACTAAGAAATAATTTATTTGGATCCTCTAGTACTTTATATTTAACTTTCCTTCTCACTCTTAACTATTTGTTTCTTCATTGATTTACTCGTATTTTAAATTTTTACAAAATGTTATTCTGACATGATTTAATTAATGAATATCCACATTTTGACAACAGTCAAATATCCAAATTTAGTATATTTTAACATTTAAATTATAATTATTAAAGTTATCTTAATCCAATTCATAATACCTACATTTTTGACAAATGAAACCCTTACTTTTCTTTCATCCAAAAAGATCAAAAGTAAGGCCCGATTACTGGAATTCAGAATGTAATAATTCCGTTCACAAAATGTTATATGTAATTACTTTTTTTATTATCTCTCCGACACAGTTCAAAGGGCTCTTATATTTATTTTATTATACGCTTTCGCTTTTGCTGCCAAAGATAATATTATATGAAAAATATTATAGAAATTTTCAGGTGCCAAATGCGTGATACGATTCTGGTGGGAGGCTTTGGCCGTGGCTAGTTACCACCCTACCGTCAAAGTCGTGCCACCAGGCGATTTAGCGTTCCGGCACGATGGCGTGTAGAAACCGATTAGGGGTATGGGTTGAATTTACACTGCATACCCCTTCTAAGTTAGCCCGCTACCATCTTAGACTGCATCGTCACTTAACATCAGGTGAGATCGCAGTCAAGGGCTATCTTGTCATCGAATAAAAAAAAACGTAAGGGCGTTTGTGCACTCATTCATACGAATTCGGCCGATGGCCCATGGTCCCACAGACTTGTCCCACAGTCTTATCCCACCAGTATAAGTCTACGGGGAATATGACGTATTCGTGAAAACACGATTCGAAGTGGTCGCCATACAAATATTGTATGGTCGCTTATGCACTCATTGATGAACTTTTTAACGGTTGAGACGTGGATGGATGTAATTTTTTTATTATCCCGCATTTATTTTTCATGATAATGTGTTACTTACCAATTCACAATATAATTAGAACAATTATTACTATCAAAACCGTGTCTAACCTAGTTACGGCGATCATAATCGGGGCCCCTTTTATAGAATCTCAATTCTCTTTCAAGATCCAAGTGTAAGAGAACGGCAGCAAACTTTGATCTTGAATATTCAGTAGGGCTCGGGGGCGAACTATTAAATAATTTGCATGACAAACACCCGGTGCCCCTGTCACCTTCATTTGAATAACAAGTTATTACCTGTCGCTAATTTTGACATTTACAACATTCTGAACCCAGCTCGATATCTTGAATAGGTGTTGGGTATGGAAATTAAGTTTGTGCGAACTGCGATTCGGATTAACTGGGGGTTGGATCTTAAGCTTTCGCACGCCCGTTTTCACCAACTAAGCTAAATTATCCCCAAAACTAGGAATCTCTTTACGTAGGTAGCCCCTAAAATACAGTCTCCTACCCAATGTCATTTCCACCTGTAGATGTTACCTAAAGCTTCGTGAAAATTAAATTGACAGAAAGCGTAACATAGCTTAGGAACGTTGGTGAAAACTGGCATGAGCTGCATTATTAAAAATTGTAAATAAATTTTTATACGTTCTTCAAATGATATAAAGGTGTTATACCTAAAAGGCTAATTTTCTCAGGTTTGTTAAGAAAACTTAACAAGGCTATATAGTGAGGGAAATCTTTACAAAATCCTAAGGCCCGTTCGGTACATTAACCTGTTTATAGTACACACCTTCGGTTAACCCGTATTAAGGGCGGATGAAGAAAACTCGGAAAAACTCTTTTCGAATATAGCCTGTTTGCAATGAAAACTCGTTCGAGGAGTTGATGTGGCGTAGTTACGGGCTCCTCCAAGTTTACAACTCTGCTCAGATTCCTGGGCTTTTGAGTAAATAGGTAAATTGGATTGAATATTGTACAAGAATTTTATAACTAGTCGATAGGAAAATGTAGGAATATAGATTTTTTTTTAATTTGTAGCCTCATCCTATCTAGAGGAACTTATATTAATTCTATCACTAGTGGTTCGCCCCGAACTGAGACCTCGCGATATCCCATAATTCCCAAAAGTTTTAATTATATATTGTAATTAACATTAGACGCAATAAAAAAAATAATAGTTGACATAAAACTGTTTTACTGACACAGCGCCATCTATAGTGAAGCATTATAGTGAAGCTATTAGCTTCACAATAATGCTAATAGATGGCGCATTAAAATTAAATAATTTCGTTTCTTTATAACATTTATCTAATTTTAGTATTTGTTGTTCAAGTACAGGATATAACTGAATTTTCAACCAAGTTTCACGTTCTAATATTCAGTAATTCTTGACATATGGCTCAAATTAAAATCTCCACTTTGAAACCCTCCCATTTGGTCAATTTTTAGGGAAAAATTAAAAAAAAAATATTTTTGTACTCTGTTCAAAGTCGTCTTTAAAAAGATATATCGCAAGTCTATGTAGAGCAACAAACAAGATTTTACTTCAAATACGCTTCTATGAGAGCCCCCCTGAAATAAAGCTTTTTATATTTTTTTATACAATGTTCGGCTGAAGGCCATCAGTTTACATATTATATTTAAATTTGAAGTAATTACGTTCAGTAATTCAGAAGTTATAGGGCTCTGACAGACATTTAGACGAACACACTTCTCTGTCTAGTAGGCAAGCGCCCTAGTTGACTCAGAGAACTTCGCTTCGCTCGTTCAAATATAAATTTATCTAATTTCTACTTCTCCAACTTGTAGTTTAGTCTTGCTGATATGAATTTAGTCAAAAGTAAACCGAAATAAATTACTTACTTCCACAGATAGAAAACCAAAATAATTAACACTTAGTATTGAGTTCTCAGTATCTAGCAAACCAGTACTTTGCCGTTTAAAGATACAATACACATTCTAACTTAACGATACACTTATGCGATACGATATGATTATCCACGAGATATAGACACAATAGCTTTGAATCTTGTGCTTTTAATTTTTGTTTTAATATTAGGTATATTACGTTTAATAATACGAATCGATTTGATGAAATACGTTGGCATCTGGAAATTCTTTGCGTCGAGATGTTTGTCAAACGCTAACCTGTCACTCCTGACGTCGTTAAAAGTTTAAGTTAGTCTCCTACGACTCTTCTACGGCGTAGTACTATTATTTATTCCGTGACTTGGAACTGAAATAGGTCGTCGACCGGACACGATAGTTAGCTACGAATAGCTACAAGAAGTTTTCGCTTTCATGAACATTTCAATTCTCAGTAGTAGTTAGTACGAGTTTGTATCTCTCGTCAAAGTTGATAGATTTCGTGAATCGAAACAGTATAACTTCCAATTAAAATGGACCAAAATACCTCGGTTTAAGCCTAGTATTTGTCCATACATCTATGGCGTCGGAATGCAGAGCATTAGCGAAATCGAAATCAGTGACTAACGGCCCAATACCGAAACGTAAGCAACTAAGGGTTTCCCAAAGTATTTTCAAAAATTATACACAATGACATTATTATTGAGGTTCTTAGCGTTAAGAGACTTTTCTGTATTCAACTGTTAAGTGTTCGAGTTTCAAACAAGGAGCTTTAGGTCCATTTTACTATAAGCGTGTGTTCACATACAACGCGCGGTTTTGGGCACGGCTAGTTTTGTATAGAACCGCGCGCGTTTTTTACGTGAACACATCGACACTTATGCCATTAATACTTGATATTTTGTGACAGCGTTCACCGTCGTGCCCGCGAGTTACCGTGAATAAATACTAATGAATTAATCTCGTGAGATGTGTAAACTTGTACTAAGGTATAGTTCTCCGGGCGCGCGCGCTCGCTTCCATCACTATGAATATTTTATCAGTGGAATTCGTTCCTCCCTGTTACTTGTTCGCGCTGTTGTTTAATACAAAGCAATTTGCTATGGAAATCAAATATTTAGCCGACCATTTTCACATGTGCTACCCGAAATTGCTGTTCATGGTTGGACGTACAGAACGCGCGACGGATACGTGTTCAACACGGTTTGTGTAATCTATTTTTCGTAAGCAGATTAGTAATCTATGCTGCTGGCGTAATCTATTTTTTCTAAGATTTCTTAGTGCTTGTTCACAGTTTCACACTAATTCGCGGGTGCGGTGGCAAACGCAGTTAAGAAATATGAAACGTATGAAAGTAGTATGTCAGTGTTCACGCACAAGTAACGCGCGGTTCTATACAAAAATAGCCGCGCGTTGTATGTGAATATGCACCTAGAAACCAAGGCCCAGGCCTTAATATTAGATTAATATTATAAAGAATATTAGTCAAGCTGAATTGACCAATGAGCTACGAAGTATGACCACACCTTTCAAGTTTTACAATTTAAAGAAAATTTTAACAAAAATGAAAATGGTCCATTAATGAAATTGTAAATATAAAACCTTATATTATAAAATGACAAAATTTCAATTAAACTGAAAACTTTAAAACTAGCATAATCCCCTCCATAGTACATTTGTAAGGAAACTTAAGCTAACGAAACACTCCTAAAAGTAGCAATTATGCGAACACAACTGAGAAACCCACCCTAATAAAATCAATTACCTACTTGCGCACTAAGTAAATAGATTTTGATTCATTTTAGCGAAGTCGATTTGTGTAAGCCGCGAAAGCTTCTTATCGTTTAGCGGTTGATTGCGCAAATGATTTGTTGAAGGTTGCAGCAGGTACTTGACTTCGTTTTATTGGCATCGCTCCAAAGCGGCACCGCGACAATAATAATATTTATTTTGTCATCATATTATTATTATTACACACGCACGCCTTGTGAGGAGGTCACTACAGTTGAGGTCTTGGGGAGTTTCATAGGCTACATAATATATATAGGAAAGTAGGGTAGTTAGTTTGATTAAATATATTCCGATAAAAACTTTTAGTTTATAACACCCAGGTCAAACCACAACATAAATATTGTATTTCACCGCACACTGATCACTGAGTTAGACCGCAATTGGTTTGAATTTAAATTACCGTTTGCGACGGGAACAAAAATAATAAAGTGAACTAATATACCTACTGAGTACTTCATGATCACTCTGAACCATGCGGCGTCATACATCGACCGATAACGTCCTCGCACTGATATGTACCTGCGGTTCTCCGCAACCGTATGCTTGACCTGCCAGCAGCTTTTTTTTATATCTAAACTAGCCTGTGAAACTAGCCCTTGACTGCGGTCGCACCTGATTGATAAGTGAAGGTGCAGCCTAAGATAGTGCGCGCTTGCCTAGAAAATGCTTATTCAAATTCAAATTCAAAATTATTTAAATCACGTAGGCCAACTTGTAGCTCTTATGACACGTCAAGACTCTACCACCGGTTCGGAATACAGATTCTGCTGAGGAGCCGACAAGAAACTCAGCAGTTGCTCTATTCATAACAAAATATTACAATATTACTGTAGAGCTACATATTATTACAATGTAATAGTTATTTCACTATCTTGTGGCCCTTGTGGCGGCTGGATGCCACGCAACTTTGTCATTAAGGAAGTCGCTAACTTTGTAATAACCTCGACTTAATAAATGTGTTTTAACGGATTGTTTAAATTTACGCAATGGGAAATCCAGTTATTCCTGCGGGATCATATTATTATTATTCATTTACTATTTGGAATACCCTTCCGGCTTCCGTTATTTTATATATAGGTAATTATATATTTTATATATATATTTATATCTAGTAAAAGCATATTATCCGTCATATAATGCATTAGTTAGAAAACAGCGTAATGCAGGCCATTATTATTATATTAAGCACTTAAACAATTAATATAGCGGGTGATGAAAAATACACGTAAACTGTCGGATCATTCGAATTAGATAGGGACTTTCACATCCCTCAATTCTTTATCTCACCCCCTACGAATTTGTCCAGTTCGTGGCACCCCGTCTGTAGAGCAATTATGCACTTTCAAATCGTTTTATAATCCTGCATCTACTGGGGATTATCTTGGAGTGCAACCTGATGATGTACTAGGTAGCTATTTAAAGAATCAGTTCTGTACGATAGATAGGTACTACATACTGTTCGTAGGTTTATTACAACTCACTTGTTATCCTGTAAAATAACTGTAACCAATCAAAATGTGTACTATAAATGTGTATATTACCTAATTCGATTAAAAAAAATTACTTCACTAGTCATATAAATGGTAAAGTCAAACTTACACCATTACATATAGGACTTGTACCTACTTAAGATCCACCTCATAACTTGTGTATACTGCACTTCGTAGTTTCGTAAGTTGTGATATAGGTCTGAATTCTGCACTGGTATATTTAGTTAGAGAAGAGCCAATATTTTTACAAGCTTTTATTTAACAATGTATTCCTATGTATATTTGTCTAGGTCAAATCTCGCAAGCTGAATTATACCCACTTCCCGGTTTTGTCGTTTGAGCTGAAATTTTGTATGAAGGCACATAGGTACCTTACATATAGATGTAATCGGATGACAATAAGATATCATAATGACATGGAGCTGATGTGATGATGGAGCCGGAAGATGGCTATAGGAACTTTGTAATAAAATGACGTAATCCCATCAAGCTTTGACTCGTTTGATTCGTCTTGACAAGAACTCTGGTCCTAGATGATATCCAAGGTTTGATGATGTGGCCAGCTACTAAAAGCTTGTTTCTTAAAAATAAAATTTCGTTTAAACTACAAAATGTACTTTCACATGGATTATTTATTTATTTATTTATTTATTCTTTATTGCTCCACAAACAGAAAAAAGCAAACCTAACAGAATACAGTCAGGGTTAGTCTGTTAATAAGTGCCACTATACGATACATCTCTACACTATATTCTGGGCTTAACCGGGATAAAAACGTTAAACGTGTAACATTACCACGCAAATACCCCAGTAAATATTGACAGGATCTCGAATATAGTCATATGTAGATCCTCGTGAGACCATTGACCATGCTTTGAAACGACAGGGATAAATTTGAAAAGAATTCTCGCCTTTCACGCTAGTACATTCGAGCGACAGAAATGTATGTAAAATATTTTATAAAATTTCCACCGTACAAAAGGCGAAACGCGGTAAGCGCGGCTGAATATTTCACTCCCATGAATACCGACTTGCATGAAGGCCCAATAGGCTAACTTGAAGCCAATAAAGCGGCGCTAGAGTCTGGCTTCAATAGCTTTTACAATTTTACAATAACTTTTTTTTTTTGGTTGAAGAGGAAAAAGTCCCTACGAACTTCTGCGTTATGGCAGGGTGTGTCCGATTCGCATGGACCGAAACAACCTCCTCAGGGCTCCCAGGTCAGCACGGAACCGCTTTGAATTACTTCATACAGACCGCCTACATGTTTTCTCTCTTGCTCTTCTCTCTCTCTTCTCCATAATGTCTCAACATTCGTCCATATTTATGCCACTCCTATGCACTAGAGAGCATGCGTACTATCAAGTTGCAGGAGTCTACATCGCGACTCGCCCCTTGTATCACCGATCTCGTCTGAGCAAGCGGAGCATTGGAAAATAGTATGTCTAGTGGTGTCCTCCTCTCCACAAAAGTAGCGTACTTCCCTTGGTGCATTGCCGATTGCGAATTTTACAATAACTAATAATACTTAAGTACTCACTATACCTACTTACCTGCTGAGCGGTGATAGATGATAGCTCATATACTTTGAAGATAATCTCCAAACAGTGCGTATTACCAGTAATGATTAATGGATACAAACCATGGTTGCTATGGCCAAGTAAGAACGCTCACAGTATAAAGCCCTTGTTAAATTGTATCGAAATTTGTTCAGCGCTTTAGTTGTGAAAAGGTAACACAAGGTAAGGTAAGGGAAAGTTATTTTCCCATTTATATTTTATGTGTATGGATTCGAAAAAATAGAGAAATAGATACTTATCCTTTAAAGGCTTTTATGTCAAGAGGTATGGCTACAAACTAGTGTGAGGATACCGCAGTTTGAGCGACAATTTGTAAGTCTTTGAACCGTTCCTCCAAGGGTCTAGAACTCTAATAAAACAAAGCAATAAACCCCAAAAGTTCAAACGAACTTTGGTACTATTTTAAGTGTGTAGTTGCCACCAACAATTTATTGTCACATGTGAATAAAACAAAATGTGTCTCGTACACATTTTGCTTACATGCTTGTACTAGTAGGTACATAGTACATTTCTCTGAAATAAAATATTTTAAACCATTTAGGTTAGCTGTGTATCAGTCGGTCAAAGGATCTTACTATTAAAGTTTTTGAATACGAAAAAATACAATAGGGGTAACACAGTAACAGTATTAAATATTATAAATAACTTTCATATTAAATATTCCAACTATAATGTATTAGTAACGAGATCTCATTAATTATGTTCATAACTAAATTGTACTGATATATTGTACCTGTAAGTGCAATATATCAGTATAACTGAATATATCGACAAAATTCATAAAGCGCCTAGAGTACTTGGTGTTCATTGGTATTATATTGGGATCAGTGTAGGGCAAACGTATGAAGCTAGCTTGTAAAAGGAGCTCATTCTGTTAACTGTACATTTTAAAGATAAAAAAGAACACAATTCCCACCCCTGTGGTGATTCATACATGGTGAAAACCAAGAAATATAATACGAAATTAAATTACATGTTAACGGAAAATCGTTTGAAGTACTTTTACCTTCTAATAAAGAGCGTATGCCGCGTCCGGCGGGTAGCGGGGACAGAGTAGATCCGCAGGCTTATTACGTAAAATTTAGCGATCAGCGAAAATCGCGCAGTCATTGCGCAATAGACGCGCGATCGATCGCTCGATGTCAAAAAATATCGTATTACCTAAGCGATCGCTTGCTGATCGCTCGCTATGCAGTTTTTGCGACGAAACTAGCGCCAATAACAATTTCGTAGCAATAATTGGAACTAAAGAAATGTTATTTTGTATTTTGTAAACAGATCACAGATTAATAGGATAGGTACGTTTGTTTTTATCAAAAAGTGAAGTGGAACTACAGGAATTTCATTTAAAATGTGTTCCTACTTAAATCTTGTGGGCGTCCTACAAAAAATTAAAAATGTGACCCTAAGATACTCTCGTTTACATGCACCTAGAGTGGTTTTACTTTTTATGTTGTTGAAAAATTACCAATTCAACCCCAAAAAAAAAAGGTTTTGAGTGGCCCTGCAAATCATTTTAACGTTTTGTTCAACTTTCGAGACAAACTCTCAGCTTTAGTACTCATTCTTATCCTAAGCGTGAAACGATTCTCTCGTGTTTCCCTTACTTAAAGAATAAAGTTTTATTTACTTCCTAAATGGCTAATAGAGTGTCAAACGATCAACTAGAAGAACTCTTAGACTTCCTTGCCGAGCATCCCGCTTTAGCTAAAGGAGTTGGGCTTGGAGCAAGGTCTAAAGAAACTGTTGAAAAGCAATGGGACAGTCTTGCCACAAAGCTCAACTCCTATGGTTCTGGGTCATCGAAATCTGGTGAACGATGGAAGAAGGTAAGCTCTAATAATGTGTAAAAAATGTATCTTTAACTTTTGTTTCTTTATGGTCAGTAGATAAATTGAAAACTTGCATGTCAATCACATTTAATGAGATAGTGTGAGTCATTTTAATTTTTAGTTAAGTATGTACCTACTTTCTTGTTATAGTACTGGGCTGACATTAAACATAAAACTAAATCAAGACTAGCAAAGCGGCGAAGGGATGCTTTCGGTACTGGAGGGGGTCCAAGTAGCCAAGAGGACCTGTCAGAGATAGACAAAAACATCTTGGCTATCATAGGGGAGCAGGCTGTATTTGGTGACAGTGAGCACAAAATTCCATTCGTAAGATTTTTTTAAATAGCTTTTTTTATGTTTTTCATTATTTATGAATATTACCTCCTAAATATTTTTTTTTTTTTTTTAGATGAGTACAATTGAGTTTCCAGGACAAGGGATCTCCCAGGAAATATTTATAACTGGTAAGCTATTCTATATGTGTAATGTAAATGATATACTTATTTAAAAATAACTTAACAAATATGTTCATATTAATAATAATTTATTTCAAATATTTTAAGGCTACATGAAAAATACAATAAATTTCATAAAATTTTCAGTGTTATAGATATGCAAATTTTATAGTCAAAATAATTAAAACTAATGCAATAAGTTGAATGAATAGTGGACGGATTTGTACTTATGTCATGATTTTAAATGATTAGATACTTAACAGATTTTACTATGCATTTAACACAACTTTCATTTTAGGCAATGTAGCTGAGAATGCTCCTGTTACTGTGGTCTCACCCTCCACAAGAGGACAAACCTGCAGACTATGTAAGTGTTAAGATAATTATCATAATAACTCTTAAACCTCAGATGAAAAATAATGTCTGTTTGTTAGTACCTAACTTTTTAAATTTTTCATAGAATATTCAGGTTAATAATACTCTCAATGTACTCAATATTAAAAAAAAAATTAAATTTTATTTGCTCTAACAATATACTTTGGTTATTCACAGACACTTCAGAAATTCCAAAGAGTGGTTCCCCATCAAGAAAAAAGGTCTCAGAAACGAGTTTACCTGAGCCACTTGAGATACCACTGACTGGTACCTACTTATATGTATTTACAAAAAAAAAATAGTTTCCTTATTTAAATACATAAAGCTTTTAACTAAAATCATATTATTTTACAGGATTAGAGAGTCCTGTGGCTCGACCACAGATCGATCGTCCACAAAAACGTAAACGACCTCATATATCCAATACTACTGGTAAGATCACTGTCAACTTTTGGAGCTTTATATAAACATTATTATTTTACTGTAATGAATATAATTAAACTTTGTTATATTTCAG
This sequence comes from Hipparchia sbordonii, assembly GCA_038048805.1. Classification (NCBI taxonomy): domain Eukaryota; kingdom Metazoa; phylum Arthropoda; class Insecta; order Lepidoptera; family Nymphalidae; genus Hipparchia; species Hipparchia sbordonii. The sequence continues at coordinate 13,703,812 of CM076104.1, read as the reverse complement.
TTCAATCAAGAATTGACCCCGAATGGGTCAAAGACTTAGAGAGCCGTAGGGTAGAGTCGGAGGCCAAGCTTGCTGAGGCTGCTCTTATCATGGCAGAGTCTTCTCGCACACAAGCTGAGGTAGCCAAGGTGCAAGCAGACATAATGCGAACACTTGTGGACCTTATTCGTGTGCAGAACCAAGATGTGCGTGCATTGATGGAGTTGACACGACAGCAAGCTGGCATATCCTCTCGAAACTCTGAATAACCTAGGGAGTAACCTAGGTACTACAATTAAGTTTAGCATTTAGATTTATGTACTGTTTTATTTAATTTAGTTCTTAGTGCTGTATATAAATGTTTAAACTATTGGTAAATCAAATAAAATAAATAAAAAGTATATAGTAAATTATTTTTCAAAATTTGGTTTTTAAATACCTGTCACATGGAAACACTTGCTTAAACAATCTATTTAGCAATTTGAAATATTGCTAACTTTTTATTGCTACTCAATTAAGAGGCAAAAAGACAACTAATTATTATTATAATATATCTTACATCCTATTAATTCCTATTATCCTATTATATTATAAATGCGAAAGTTTGTATGTTTGTTACTCTATCACATTGCAACAATTGAACCCATTTTGGTTGAAATTTGGCACAGAGATAGATTGTGGTCTGGAATAGAACATAGGCTACTTTTTATCCTGGGAAATAAGTTTCAGCGGGAACAGAAAAACCTCTATCCACGCGAACGAAGTCGCGGGTATCAGCTAGTGTGTAATAAATATCTTTATAGGAATATGCCTGATGAAAAATGTTTTACTTATACAGTAAAACATAATTTTTTCAAGTGATTAATAAAATTGTTATCTTCCTTTTATCTTCAAAACTTCTTACAAAATATTTTCTTATTCAATTAACAAACAAAAAGAAAAATTAACATAATACACATTTAAGAGACTAAATAGACAATCTTACATTTATATAATATACCTTATTTTTAGTTATCTGATTATTTTATTTACACAATACGTACACCATAACTTATACAAGTTATTAGTAAATGTTATCTTCAAAGTGTTTTACATTTTTTATTACTATTTAATATTCAAACAAAAAAGCAAATATAATACTATAACTAAATAAAAATCTTACATAATTACCTAATAAAAAGCACATTTTAGTTACACAATACAGAAAGTACAACGTAAGTATATTAAATTATTAAATATTATCTTTAAAATATTATACAATTTTTTTATTACTACATATCAATATTATCTTGGAGCTGACCACAATCGTTGCACAATTCTGTTTCTTTGTTGTCGTCCACTGGCCAAGAGCTGTTGTTCTGTATCAGAACCCACAGCCAGAGGTGTTCGTGGAACTTGTTGATTCAAATCCTGTTCAGTGTCAGCTTGTGGCAAATGTGGTATTGGTAGTCGATGTCTATTGCAAATGTTATGCAAAACAGCACAGGCATTAATGATCATAGCCACCATGTGGTGGTCATAATGCAATACCCTGTGTGCCAATAGACATCTCCAACGTGCTTTTAGAACTCCAATGCAACGCTCCACTGTATTTCTGGTACGACAGTGAACATTTGTGTAATGCTCATCTGGACTACCAGGTTCTGCATTCACAATTGGAGTTAAAAGCCACGGCCTCAGTGGATATCCAGAGTCACCTGTAAATTACTGACACTTAATAAATTTATTCCTTTTTTTATTATTTTCATAGTATTAGTATAATACATACCAAGCAACCAGACATTTTCTCCACTACTATGAAGCTCTTGGAGATGACTTTGTATTTGCCCATTTCTCCAAATGTATGCATCATGAGTAGCTCCGCCAAATGATGCATCAATATTTAAAATATTTAAATCACTATCACATATCTGGAAAAAATACATTTATGTAGATAGATTATATACTGTAAGGGATTTAAATTACTGTAATAGAAATTAAATTAATTATATGTATTTATCACTTACTATTTGAACATTTCTTGAATGGTAATGTTTCCTATTAAAAAATCTCTCCTCATGCTCTGTTGGTTTAACCAGGGCTACATGGGTACCATCTATACAACCCAAGCAGCCAGGAAAACCAAATTTGTTTGAAAAGCTAAAATAAAATGAATCAGTTGTCAAAAGTTAACTAATAATTACAATTATTTTGTTCTTTCCATCTAGTTCTTACCCATTAATTCTTGCTGAGAATGAGGGAAATGAATATACTTTGTAAGTATACTGTGACTATTCAATGCCCTAGTCACTTCTTTTACTGCATTAGAGACACTAGCTTGACTGAGGCCATGTAAGAAGCTCATGCCAACAGGCTTCTGATAAGAGCCTGTGGCATAGAATGAGAGCGCTGTGAGCACCTGCAACATTATTAATTATTATTAATATTTGTTTATATAATTAGTAAGAATACAGGCCAATCACACTAATTATTATTAATACACTACTAAATAAAACATTTAAAGTGTCAATAAAGGACAAAACTAAACACCTAATGATAGTATTAATAATAATTTACTTACTTTACATTCTACAGAGATTTTTGTTCTCCTCCTAGACCGAGCCATGAATGGCTTTACTTCTGAGCACAAATCTTTAAACAACTCTTTAGTAAGCCTATAGTTTGCTTTAAAGTCTGTGTCGGAAAGTGCCAAAGCCTTGGCTTGGTCTCGAAGGCTACGTCTCAGTCTTGCTGTATTGCGGCTATGCTGCCTTTGGCTCTCGACGCTCTCACCTTCTAGTGCTTCAAGCAATAGAAACGCACGAGCCATCTCGAATCCAAATGTACTTATCTAATAAATCTTAATGTTTTGGCACCAAAAAGTAACCTAGCTACACTTTACACTAATTACAACTTAAATAATTACACTTAACTTCACTTTTTGTATAAAATACGCGGACTATTTAACAATAAATTATAAAACAATACAAAACTATCGGTAGCAATCAGTAAGAAATCACCTAAAAGTTAATCGCAACCTGACAGTTTAATTTGCTAGTTAATTGCTATCGCGTCGCTGTCAAATGTCATACGTAATACGAAAACTTCGTAAGCTCATACGCCGAAGATGCAGATTTAGTTCACCGATTGCTCTACAGAGGCAGCACTGTCGCTTGTTTGCTGTGGCTTCGCAATCGTCTATACATAATACGAATTTGCGATTAAACAGCAAATATTGTGCGATTTTTGCTATCGCGAATCGTTTGCACGATACGTAATCAGCCTGCCGGTCCAACCGAGCTCAGCTGAATAAACGGCCCAGGATAACATTTAAAATTTTAACATTAAGCTTTGTCTTAGTTACGAGAAGAAAGAATATAACTAGTGGTTCGCCCCGAACTGAGACCTCGCGATATCCCATAATTCCCAAAAGTTTTAATTATATATTGTAATAATTAACTTTTAACATTAGACGCAATAAAAAAAATAATAGTTGACATAAAACTGTTTTACTGACACAGCGCCATCTATTAGCATTATAGTGAAGCTATTAGCTTCACAATAATGCTAATAGATGGCGCATTAAAATTAAATAATTTCGTTTCTTTATAACATTTATCTAATTTTAGTATTTGTTGTTCAAGTACAGGATATAACTGAATTTTCAACCAAGTTTCACGTTCTAATATTCAGTAATTCATAAGTTATAGGGCTCTGACAGACATTTAGACGGACACACTTCTCTGTCTAGTAGGCAAGCGCCCTAGTTGACTCAGAGAACTCGCTTCGCTCGTTCAATAATAAAAGAGTAATATAAGTATAAGTAATACGGAAAGTTGAAGGACCTGGGAACCCATTATTCTCTTCTCTTCTTCCCATTAAACTCTTTTTAGAGTGCCGAAAATCTTCTCCGTCCCGAACCTCTTAAACAGTGAGACCCAGTCTGTCTGTGGAGTGTCTGAGTGGACTATTGAGAAGAAGAATTTTATAATAATTATGTCTTAAGTGTTGCAGACTATAATCTGTCTCTGTGACAACAGCCAAGGTTCAGTCGTTGCGGCGTGACTGAGTAACAAACATCCATTCCTCCATCCATATATCAAAATTTATGATATTAATAAGATAATAGGATAATTGGATGATTTTGATGACTGACTGAAAGTTTCACTATAACTATATTCATATTCCTAGTTTTCCTACAAGAACGCTTAGAACCTGTTGCATATCGGGCGGTGGAAATTATGGGTATGTTACCGTTTCAATTTTACCCTAAAAATAAAAGCCCGTGAATTTTTCATCGACAAACTTGGTCGACTGTAAATAATGTCAGTGACTCGGTGTGATACTTTATTCATACCTACTCTATGTAAGTTCTTAATCACCGAGAGCAGTGTAATAGAGCTATGAAAGCGGGCGTCCATTATACGATATGCGATATCCCTCGTGTACGCCGATCAATCAACTTTTTAATCAATATCCACCAAGTTTCCAAGCGAACATAGATTGTGTTAATAACAAAGTTTACGTGCCCCTACAAACTTCGTAATGCTTCGAGATTGAGACTACGCGTCGTGTACAGCAGATACCTAATTATTATTACCTATTTATTCTACGATGTTCTAAAATTATTTAGTGTAAAACCTGCTCAGTTTATTAACTTGAAAAGATATACCTAGTAGGTAGCTTTTATTAAAAACCTACAAGTCCGCGTGGAGTTAAGTTCTTATAAATCCCAAAGGAATAGCCAGGATAAAAAAAATCCAGGATAAAAAGTAGTCTATGTCACAGATGTGTCATCGTGGACTTTAATGACGAGTGGTGAGACGAGACGCGAGGCGAAACTGTTAATCTGAAATTATAGAATTACTCCCCCGGTAAACATTTTTGAACATTATGGTAACTTTAATAAACCTGCAGATACAGGGGGTTTAGAATAAACGCAGGTGGCGAGCAAAGCCGTTATAATTAATGGTGTGCTCCAACTTGGGACAGCGCGGAAATAACCAAAACAACGCGGAGCAACATCTCGCATAGATTTAACTTAGCCGGTCGGTGCTCTACCTGTTATATACGGGGTGTTTGGTAAATTACCGGAATCCTCTCAACCGGCAAAAATGTAGTCGGCACTGAGACAAAAGCAACATAAGTCTGTAGGTACGTAAATAAAGGAAGCGTTGAGCGTTGCCGATACTTAATTTTCATTTCCCGAATTACGTTTCAGTGCTTAATGGTGGGTAGGTACTTTCGAAAAAAATTAAAAAAAAAAGTTTTTAAAGTTCTCATAAAAGGTATATAAATAACGGTTCTTAAAACTCATTTTTGATTTAAGACTACCTTCGAATACATCTTTATGGTTAAGGTAGATGATATACCTAGTTCATGATGCCTATCGCCGTAATTGATAAGTACAAGATGAAAGCTGCTAACTAAACTGTCGCGCGACTGTAGTAAAGTGATTGCTACAGTGTGACGATCGCAATTCGCAATCACCTCTGATTGGCCGATACGTCCTCGCTTTTACCTATAGGTATGCATGTTTGATCGAAGGATTGTTTTAATGTAAACGCTAAAGCACTATCTATCTCGATCTACACCCAACATAGTCTTTAAAAATACTCTACGAAAATGTTAATAAAAACTTCTTTAAAAGTACTAAGCACAAAATTCTTTGCTAAAAAAAAACTTTGCGGTAAACTATCCACGACGATGTTAATGTAAGCTTTTAAAACAAGATGGCGATAGCTCAAAGTTGCGACTGAAGTTAGACTGCGAGAGCGCTTCGCTTCGCTCCGTGAACGTATGACAGGCTAATTTATACTGAACTAACAGATGCTGATCGCAAACTTGTCAAGGTCATTGCCGACAAGTTGGCTGACATGTATATTTTTTTTTTGTAATGCCTTAGGACCCCTTTCGTGCATTCATGATCAATGACGTGAAAATTTTATTACATATTTGTATTCTTTCGTATTGAGATATGTTTCTGTTAGTGTATCTACATATAAATTGCGCATGTAGACGATGGCCTTCAAAAGTGTGTGTGGCCACACTTGCGCACTACAATATCTCCTGCGTAGTAGGCTTGTCTCTACCTCCGTTTTGGTTAGCGGGCGCGATTAACGCCTATTTGCGGATAAAATTCCCAGGAATACGAAGATGAAGGTTAGCGGGCGTAACAGAAATTCGGTCCGGAGTATTATTGTGTACGTACCTGTACCTACTCCTAAATTGAAAATAAGTACCTACCTCCATTTGAATAAGTCAATTACAAGTACATCTTATATATTCAACCTTTTATATTCAACGATTGAATGAAAGACAAATGTCTTCGCTTTGCCACGATACGAGCAACTTTTCCACGATATTTCAAAGTGTAAAGAACGGCCAATGCGTCCCGCAAAGGTTCTAAATCTAAAAAAAAATATAGTGTAGAGAGAGACTCTACCCCACGCGGGTACTTTATTACGCAAACACAGCATAAAGATGGAAATGATGTATCCATGAGCGGATTTATACCCAACGTGTAGAGAATTGGACCGGATTGGGAAAATTGGTTAAGGGCTTATAGCGTGAAATAAGGCTCAGTTTGTAGTCCCTTGTTTTTGATTCTCTATTAGGTAAGCTTTTAACCCTTCTCATTCGTGGATAAGGTTACCATAACATTATTTCTGGTGTTATTAATTTATGTGAAATTAATTCACTGTGGAAGGTAAGCGTGAGTAACATAAATATCAACTATATGATTGAGATTCCAACACCGGTCGGCAAAAGCGCTGAAAATCCCTAAACGGCTGAACAGATTTTCAGCAAACATACGAGTAACGAAGAACAATCCCAATTAAATCTGTCTACAGATTAAAAAACGCATTTTAGCCTTAAAAAGCGTTTGAGTATACGATGATGTAGAAATTCGAATTGCAAATAAAATTGCAAACGAAAATATGGTTTCGTTCAGAAATTGGAATTTTGGAACCAAATCCAAAATTTGAAAAATGTGGCTCGCGATGTATGTGGATTGTGGGTACAATGAAATGAAGCAAAATACCTCATTTTTCTTAGTCCATTAAAACCCCAAAATATACGGTCCTGCATAGTTATCACAGAAAATAGGGTGGTAGGTACTATTTAATTAATATTCAGGCACCTCTCATTAAATACCCAGCTTTATTGCCGTTCGCATTAAATTAGAATTGTTAATGCACGTAAACAACTTAACGTTGTACAAACGTTAATTAAGAGCCATTACAAGAAGTTAAGGACTTGAAAACGATTGCTGAAATGACATTTAGGTACAGTCGTAAATGAAATAAGCGGGTAAATGACCGACAAGATAGGTATAGATAGCAAGAGATTGTGGTTTCGATTCCTGGTAGACTTCTTAATTATTGCTAGAGTCCTGGTGGAGACAAGTTGAAAATTCTAAGACAGATCGATACTATCTCTGATATGCTCTGACATAAATCTGTCTCGTTTTAATTCTGCCTTGAGTCTGAGCAGAGTAAGAGTGCGGTCTATAGAGTTCAGTCTTAGACAGATCTATAGATCACACTCAGACACAGTGAAAACGAGACACAAATGTGTCCTAACGAGAGTGAAGTTTATATCTAAAGATCTAAGAAGCCTTATAGAAGATCTATCTTGTTACCTTTATTGAACTTGAGTATGCTACTTGACTTATCATCTATACTAATATAATAAAACTATTGGTGTTGACGAGTACTCGGACATCTCACAGATACTAAAGTACCTCCTCCTCCAAGTCCTCTCGTTTAAAACCTTGTACATTTGGTTCTTTATAGACAAACTACCTTTTTCCCGCGATTTTGTCTACGTTGAATTAGAATAATTCCCGCGGGGAACAGCCCATGTCACTCTCCTGTCAACCATGCAAAAAGCCCCTTCGATCCTTAGATCTGTTGGGGATTGTAGGTTACTCCTACCAACAAACAAACACACTTTCGCATTTATAGTATTAATAAGGATGACGATTTCAATTTCTGATATATTACTTGTATTAGTAGACCGTTTAATATGTTTTAATATCGTACCTATACTAAATGGATGCTAAATGTAGAACAAAGCGACATTGGCACCATCAAAGCCATTATTGCTATTCAATGGCCATTGAGTACAATCTAAATTCACCACGGGCGCTCGCAAAGGATAGACGAATAAGGTAGCTTCCTGCACACTCAGCCCAACACAATCGACGTTTTGCAATACCATTTCAGCGCCAGGCGATGATTGAGACTTCTTCCATAACCAGGGCAGCTTACAGCCGGTTTTAAAAAACCTTTTCTACCGAAAATCTACAGATTGAAGGTTGAAAATTTAATTGAGATATATAGTCTACTAAATATATTAAAACGAAGAGGCGACTGGCTGATCTATCAACCAACGCACACCTCAAGCCATCAGATAGAGCTGTTTGGCATAGAGACTATCTATTATGATGAAGGCATGCCCTAAGAAAGGAAATTTGTAAATTCAACCCCGAAGCGTATAAAATAATCGTTTGAAATATCGACTTAAAGTGAGAGAAACCACGGTTAAAAGCTAGTAAAAAACCACACACCACTTTATCCATCGAAACTAAATGCCATTTAAATGCACAGTTACCATTAACTTACCCTCCGCTGAAGCTGAAGCGGCGCGACGTAAAGGTGACGTATCCACTACTCAGCGCAGTTCCTAGAGGTATACTCGTGCCTATCTTACAAAGCATTGTATAACGGCGTTCATATAACACCGAAACGCGCGTTGGAGACATACTCCTGCAATCACGCCCTGGAGATGGCACACAAATATTACGCGTATGGGTGCGCGCGTCACGCGTTTGGTTGTTTTAGGCTTAAGCCTACGCTATGACGCAATCCAATTCGCAAATTGCAACTACTAGAAAATAATAACTAAATAGGTACCTGCATTTCATACATTTTCTATGTGTGAGTGTTACAGAAGCTTTGAAAGCTTTGGCCCTCCAGGAATTCTCGCTCGCACAAAGCATTAACTCGCAAAGTATCTCCTCTAACAATGTTAAGCTCAGCGTGTAGTAGAATGTGCTTTATTAATATCGTACATATTATGTGGAACTATGAACGAATTGTACATATATCGTGCAATTACTTTTTTTTAAATATGAATAGCGAGTGAACGAGTGTCATCTGATGTTAAGTGATTACAGCCGCCCATGAACATTTTTAGCATCATATACACCACCAATGCGTTGCCGGCTATTCAGTGTTGGTCTACCCCATGAATAATCACATATTTTAATTATGTGTTGTATGTGATTTTGAAACCAGTTTTTATGTTAATGGTATATGTATCGTAAATGTTTTGACTGTATAGGCATACGTTTCGTTTTTAAACAGTTTTTTAAGCAATGGAGCGCTGGGATCCACTACCACTCTGTGAACGTATTTCTTCTAGCTACATATATAGACGAGTGATAGACTAATGGTTAGGCCTTTGGCCTCCTATACGGGGGTCGCGGGTTCGATCCTGGCTGTACTTATCTGAGTTAGTATGTGATGTAGTCTCACATTTACACATTTTTATGACAGACTTAAAGACCTTCTTAAATAAAGCTCCACTAGAAAATAAATACACAAATGAATGAATGAAACGAGCAAATGAACACAATTTGGGCGAACTTCGGAAAGCAGAAGCTGCTGAGAAGAGCCAGCATAAAACTCAGCAGTTGCTCTTTTTAAAGCAAAAAAGTGTTATAATTTTTAATTTTACCGATACAATAAGTTATTACACTATCTTTTGGTGTAGCAATTAATATCAAAGGCTCCTCACCGGTCAGAGTAAACAACCAATCATTTTGATTGAAAGGCTTTTAAGATGATTGCCGCGGAAACCAATAATCACATTACAGGTAGGGATGGTCGAGATTTGATGGGAGATTAATAATTCAGAGATTGGGATTGGGCGGAAAAGCAGGAAACAGATAAAATATAAAGTCGTTTATTTGCTTGAATATGAATGCAAAGATTCTGCCAGTATCAACAATTAAAACAAAAATTATGCCAGTTCCAACATATTCAGCCGTTTAGTTATTTAAAACTCAATAATTTCAGGAAAATAGTTCTATTTTTGGCTTCAGATTGAGATTGGTTACACTATAAAAAAAAATCAAAATTGTTTACTTCATGTAGGCCAACTTGTGGCTCTTATGACAAGTCGAGAATCTACCACTGGTTCGGATTGCTGATTCTGAAGTGAAACTGAAGTCTTTATATTACTATTACATTATTTTTTACTATGTTCTCTGCAGTAAAATACCGTTTGAGCTATCGTTAAGAACATCAGTCTGTTCAAAAAGAATTTTAAATGTGACCTTTAAGAATAGAGACAATTAACAAAAGTCAACAAAGGCTCTTGTTAATTGAAAAAGGAAAGATTAAAGAACCTTTTTCATGCAGAGACGAAAAGTGGCTTAAATCAAAAATTAACGCATTTGTTAACAATAGCGGCTCGTATCTTTGTCGTCTTTGTATTTATCCAAAATTTTCATTAAAATCTTCACAGGATAATGAGAATCACGGCTTAATTACTCGGATCCCGTGCATAAATTATACTCCAATTAACAGGGGCTAGGGAATTGACAAAGTATTTGCGTTCGCCAAATGCGTCTTTTGATATTCTTATTTCTGTGTTCAATCTTGTATCTAAAGCGAAATTATTATGAACGTCGCCGTTGGCCTAGTTTCTATATCCTTGTTAATATTATAAATGCGAAAGTGTGCATGTTTGTTGGTTTTTTGGTTTGTCCTTCAATCACACCGCAACAAAGCAACTGATCGACGTGATTTTTTGCATGGGTATAGAGTTGAGGACCGGGAGAGTCCCAATTCCAATCAAAGAGTTCATAACTAAATCCACGCGAGCCAAGCTGCGGGCTTACTAATAGTCTAGAAGCAACGTTACTATGATTTATGTTACTTCCACTTTTAAAATTTTTATAAAGGCCAAAGCGCTTACCATGGTTGTTCAATGAAATGTTATTGATACAGTTTGTGGCGTACATATGCGGCATCACGTCCCGCCGCCGACGCACTCCGGTTAGCACTTTTAAAGCTTTGTATACCCACCGACGAGTTTAATATTCATGAACGGAAAAATATCTCTTGTAACTCCTAAAATACCATGAAAAGTAAGAAAAAAACTTTGATTATTTGGATGCCTCGACGCTCGTACCACACTGTTTGTACATTACGTAGTGAGATCAAGTCAAAACTGACCGTTCTTGCTTCCGTTAGAGCCTTTGGTTGATGGTCGTTCTTTTTTTTAAATTTATTTAAAGCTTTGAAGTTTGGAAGTTTCCCATTCGACTTTACGTCAATGTGCCTGTAGCCCGTAAGCTTTTTGAAATTCAAACTACTTTATCTAGGCTAATATGAAATAGGTGTTCTTCTAGACTAACTTCAAAATTGCAGACTAAATTGGTCAGAGTTAGTGGTGTTAGAGGCAACTATCGCTAATGTCAAGGAGTCGAAGGCCTTGACCCTCTAATCAAAAGGTAAGTAGAGTCAACTACTCAAATAGCAATTTGGACAGCCTATTGTCACTTCGTACATGGCGCGACAGTCGTTGGAACACGTATTCGTCATACTCATGATATGCGAGTAATAAAATTGAAATCTGTGAATTCGAAATAAATGCCTCATGCTAAGCTCATATGACGCTTGGAACAGCAGCATAACGTTTTTATTAATTTTTTGTCTTTCTGTCTGTGGAATTAAAAGCCTTGGTCTTTTCACACAAAGTTTGATAAAAATGACTTTCCACACAAAGTTTGATAAAAATGACTGCGTTGGGCTGATATATTGGTCATCGCAAGGTTAGATCAATCGCACCAGTGTCGCTGCTGTCCAACGCCGACCTGTGTCATTTATTCTGTATCCAGTATGAATGGTTAACCTCCATTCGTCAGTCGTCAGAGCCTCGTTTGTAGACCAGCAATGGGTAGCGCGGGCAGGTAAAAGGTTGTTGGAGTGCTAAATGGAGGGTTTTTACCCATGCTGAAATGACTAATATTTCCTTCTTCTCCAAAAAAGGTACCTATAGCTTGTGTTAGATGCTGGGTACGGTAGTGCAATGGGTGGGCGACTGTACCATCGCGTCATTCACCTTTTGCCTACGTCGGTTATTTGAGGCTTCGTATCCCAAAATTCATTTATTTGGTACGAGTAGATAGCTGTTTGTTAACGTCAGGTGCATTCCCCGTAAACCCACTATTGGAAGAAGCCGCTGTGTCCACAGGTATCCATCACTGGATCATTCGCGGGATGTACACAAAAAAAATATTAAAAACATTTTAAATTTAGTTTATAATATTGTGGATACTAAGCTTCAAATAAAGACTTTTATTAAAACGCGCTGAACTTTCTTATTTGAAAGTCAGGTAATAAAGGTCTTTCGGTTGCTCGGTTTCAATGAACAAGCGATATTGTATCTAGACTAGGTATCTAGCCTACATCAATACCGATGCTAGCTACTTTACCCACATCTCGCGGTTTGTATACGAAAGTTTTCGATAAGTATTTGAGCGTTTTACATGGGTAAACCTTCCATGTCTTCCCTAATTAGTTGGATAGGTTTATAGGTAGGTATTCCGAGCCTGGGAAATTAATTAATGTGTCGATTACTACACCACCTACACGCATACCTCTTGATGAAGCTTTAATTAGAGGTATTATTTATTTACGAACACGAAATTGGCATTTACATTGGATACACGCTATAATAGCACCTATGCTTATAATAATAAGGATCGTTTACGCCTGTGCTTACAATCGGCATGTTATTATACCATCCAAATTGTCGATTCGAACGTAATAGACACATGCTTTTGAATAATTTAAGCCATTGGGTGTTATTTGGTGGGCAGTTTCTGAATAATATATTATTGGTTAGTTTTTGCCAGCGACTTCGTCCGCGTGGTTTAAGCTCTAGGTCTTTTATTAAATCTAGTGATAGATTCACTTGTTCGAATCGTCAAGTGAAATAAAAATTAACCTATAGTATGAAAAAAGAACGGAAGTAGGAGTAGTTATAACGGAGTGTAGGGCGCCCCCCGGCTAGATGGAGCGATGACATCCGAAAAGTGGCAGGCATCGATTGGATGCGAAAGGCCGAGGATAGGCAACGTTGGCGCTACTTAAAAGAGGCCTATGTCCAACAGTGGATGCATGTGGGCTGATGATGATGATGATGAAAAAAGAATCAAGTCGATATGTTGCTCCCTTACAGTGCGTGATTGAAGAACAGATCAAGAAGACGATGTTTTAAACTTCATTTAACTTCACTTTTTCAGATTAATCAGGGATTTACATTCGTAATTACAAGCAATTAATTGTACATTTCTTCCAATATCAACTAGGTATATCTACAAACAGGTTAATGTGATCACAATCTAGGATCACAACGTATATTACAAGTACCTATATAGTTATACCTTATCCTAGTAATCTTACAGTTACTACGATTCAATCAAGTAATGAGTAGGTAGATTATCTGATTGCTACTCTGTAATAATACGGTGAGTAATACTACGTTTATGGTATGGTATAATATACCTGATTAGAAGCTTAGGTATAGAGAACTTTCTTAGTTTATTCCCTAACACTTTCCATAATATAGTAATCATTTTTTGCAGGTAGAAACATTAGTCATTAGTTCCTAGTTGGTTGGTTTGTCCGATTTGTGTAAAATGTAGTTTCAAAGTTGGTACATGAATTTAAGGGTTTCATTATTTCAAATTTTTGAGTCCATGTAATAATTTAACGTACCTGACAATAACACAGGTCTACAAAAAATGAAAAACTTTTTTTGCTAGCAATCCTATTATATGATTTGATGAATGACTTGATAATAAGTCGTACAGAAGTTTTTCAAGGTCAAAACTAGGTGTAGTTTTTGAACTACCCTCATCGGGAAAAAATACCCATTTTGCTATGTTTAATGTGTTCGTATTCCGCCAATTTGTGTGATTATCCGATAATATCATTATGTCGTCATATAGGAGGAGTTGATTAAATAATTCGAATACATTTTGTTACATTTTTGGTGAACATGTAGTGAAAAAACTCAGAAAACTTAAAACGGCCTTCATAAAAAGGGCGTATTTTGACTCTTTTAAGATCGAGATCAAGGGCTTTAACCATCCCTGGGTACAAAATATCATGTGCAAATTGTGTATTGAATATTCGAGTCAGTAGTCGAGTGGTAAACGAGCACAATTGAGGTTCGGTGTACCTATGATTTGATCAGAACCAAAAAACTATTTTGATGATTTTTATTTTTGTTTAATCAAATTGCATGGGGTAAATTGAAAAAAAATGACATATCCAGACCTATCGTCTGCTAGACGGCCTTTACCACTCTCAGACGATACTTTGAGGGCAGCACCATCGGATTCATCAGAGACAGATATGATGGAGGTCTCTTCAAATGAACGAGACAGTGATCTTGAATCATCAGCGGCGCCCGTATTCTTTACTCAGTACTTTACGTATTTACCATTGCTAAGAGAGGTCTGAGACTAGCATCGAGATTTAAAGAAAGGAATTTAATTGCTACAGGCACGAAAGTCTCATTTTGTCGTGAGCGTGACAGAGAAAAAATTTTCAAAAATTTCTTAGGTAATGAAAGGCAAAAAATGACGTGGAATTAGTTCAGGACCTTCTAGATAACTTTAAAAAGGTTGGCTGTAGCATGAGCATACAAGTGCACCCTGCACATCCAATTGGACAAGTTTCATGAAAATCTTGGCTCCTACAACAAAGAACGAGGAGAGCGCTTCCATCAGGATCTAAAACTGACGGAAAATAGGTACCAAGGTCGTTGGGATGAGCATATGATGGCAGATTATTGTTGGAGTATCACATGGGACAATCATAGCAATGAACATTTAAAAAAATCTGAATAAGAAGCTTCCTAGCTGTAAAATAATGTAATTAAATGTTTAAAATTGGCTTTTTTTGTCTTTTTTAGACATACCTCGTATCTCGAAAACTACACGTAGCATTAAAAAAATAAGTATGCAGTTGTAATCCGGGTACCCAATATACTAAAAAACAGTTATAGTTTTGGCTGCAACATTTTCACTGTAGACCTGTGTAATAGATACAAGGAAATGATACGTTTTTTTTTAATTTAATAAATTACTCAAAATTGTAAAACCGCTTGAAAATATTCAAGTTGGAATTCTTTTTTTAAGCTATTGCATAGCTTCTATCGCGGGCCAGCGTGGAGACCGAATCCACAAATCCCGTAACGAAAATAACCTGACACGGGACTCCTCTACGGTGAGCCGCTAGATGGCGCATTTTTTATCAACGCCATTTAGCGGTGAGCCGCTAGATGGCGTTGATAAAAAATGCTATGCAATAGCTTTACCGCGGCAGTCCCCGAGTGCCACACGTTTTTTTTTTTAACACTCTGGTGTCAGTGGATATTGATAATATTTGGTTTTAAGTACTTCTTGTAGAATGACAAGGAAAGATACCAGTAGGAACACATAATAAGTATAATCATATCAAGGCTTCTCCAGCGCAAGCTAGTAGCAGGTGCAATCCGCAAATTGGTTCCATAAATTGTGAACTTCATAATACCACCCCTCATTTTCCAATTTCGAATACATTTTCCCTAACAAAAAAGAGAAGCCGTTTTGTAAAACATCCTCAAGGGAGTATATTTTCCTTAAATTAATGCAATTTCTCCTCTGATGATCCAATTTGAATTACGGCTCTGTCCCTTAATGAAATATGTTTTAAGGCCCCTTTATTTTTATTATGTGTCGGGGTGAGTTCTTGGGAATTTTACCCTTAATACTTTCTCCTCTAGAGGATCTCTGTGGGATCAAATCAGAAATGACGAGTTCCGTAGCAAAATTAGAGTTCCCGCGATAGTTCATCAAGTCGCAAAGCAGAAGTGGAAACAGTCAGTGGCAGACATAAGTCGAAGAGCCGGTGGACATCTGGGGGACCAAAGTGCTCCGTCATGATATTCCAAGATAGGTCTGGGGTTCGATTCCCGGCGGAGGCAATTTAATAGCGTTCCGGCACGATGGCGTGTAGAAACACATTAGGGGTTTGGGTTGAATGTACACTGCCATACCCCTTCCAAATTATCCCGCTACTATCTTAGACTGTATCGTCACTTACCATCAGGTGAGATCGCAGTCGAGGACTAACTTGTCATCAAATAAAATAAAATAAAAAAACTTGCTTTGTAACCATATAACTGCCACGCTTTCTCAAAGGCGACTGAAATATAACTTAATTTTTGTAAAAAAATTGTTTTTTATACAAATGAAAATAGCTTTAAGAGCTCTTGTCTGTTTTGCTCCACTCTAGGTATCTTAAAATTCTATTAAAATTTCTTAAATTATTTAAATGTTATTACTTTCTGACCTCCTTGACCTTCAAAATACAGAATGAGTGAGGTAAGGCTGTACTGTTATTTCAAAAAGAAACTGCTTGGAATTAAAATTGGCAGTACAATGTCAAGGTCATTGCTCAGTCCCAAGATATAATTAATGAAGTCAGTTTCTATGAGCATTTTGGGCCATTGAGCGTATATCTTATCTAGTATCTATTCGGTTGGGCTCAAAAGGAAATGCTACGCAGAACTGTGAATGGACCGAGCGCGCTTTGAGATTTGGCGTAAAATATGAACGGAGAGCGTTTTTAACAGCACGGAAATTAGGCACTGAGACGATAAGAGATTGTATGTACCTACAGTACTTACTCAGCGGTAAAGGAAGCAGTGTCTCTATTACCTACTCACAGTTTTAAGTGATATTTTGTCAGTGCGAAAGTGAGTTTGATTGTTTATTGGTTTGTCCTTAAATCACGCAGCAATACAGCAGTGACATGAGCGAACTTTTATCCCAAAAAAGTTTTTCAGTTTCAAGAGCACATTCACCTCCTTCAGGGTTGACCCACCCTTTTTAACCGACTTCCAAAAAGGAGGAGGTTATCAATTCGGCCGGTATCTTTTTTTTTTTTTTTTTTTCCTATGTATGTCCACCGATTACTCCGAGGTTTCTGGACCGATTCACGAGATTTTTTTTTAATCGACAGAGAAAACTCGCGAAATGGTCCCATAAAAATTTTTACCTTCAACTCCTCAAGCCTGATGCTGCAGGGGTATTTCCTTCCTAAATTATGGGACTTTAGGAACCGTCGTTTACGAATTGATATGCTTGGTCTAAGCATATACTAGATCATAGAGCTCCAGGTCCTACTCTTTAATCCTGATGCTGCAGGGTACTGCCCACCCAAAATTGTAGGGATGTAGGAACTGTTAATCATGAATTGTTATTGTATGTAATAAGCATTTACTACTCCATTAAAGTCTAGGTTCTAGCTCCTCAATCCTGATGCTGCAGGGTACTGCCCACTTAAACTGTGAGGATTTAGGAACTTTCGCTTGCGAATTGATATTTTTAGTATCAAACATATTCTACATCGTGGAATTCAAGGTCCTCGCTCTTCAATACTGATGCTGCAGGGGTACTGCCCACTTAAACTGTGAGGATTTAGGAACTTTCGCTTGCGAATTGATATTGTTAGTATCAAGCATATTCTACATCGTGGAATTCAAGGTCATCGCTCTTCAATACTGATGCTGCAGGGGTACTGCCTACCTAAACTGTGAGGATTTAGGAACTGTCGTTTACGAATTGATTTTACCAAGCATTTACTACATCATAATGCTCAAGGTTCTAGCTCCTTAATCCTGATGCTGCAGAGTTGGAGGAATTACGAACTGACGCTTTTGAATTGATATTGTTGGTACCAACCATGGACTACATCATGGAGCTCCTAGTCCTAGCTCTTGTGTATTGTTAATAAGTACTGTAGGTACCAAGTGTAGAACTACATTAGTACCGTAGCGTTGGAGGGAGGGGAGAGCAGGAACAAGCTACACTAAAAAGCTTAAAATAAAAATTCTTTTCAAAAAACCGACTTCAAACGCCACTACAAAGTATAAAAATAATTTTATTTTGTACTCGTTTGTTGAAGTCGGGCGGGCTTAACTAGAAACGATGAAATCGATGCGCGACGCTTATCTTATGGTGACATATAAGAGACACGTTTACTGAAATCAGGCGAGCATCGCGTATCGGTTTCATCGTTTCTATTTAAGCCGCCCGACTTCAACAAACGAGTACAAAATAAAATTATTTTTATACTTTGTAGTGGCGTTTGAAGTCGGTTTTTTGAAAAGAATTTTTATGTTACACGTTGTAGATCTCAGCATTAGACTTTGCACTTGCACCAAAGAAAACTCCAGCTACGATAAGACGTCCGAGCCTTGACGGAGTGACGGACAATGGAGGGTCCAACCACCAACGTTGACGCTCATTGTTAGTTCACAAAGACGCCACGGACAGGAGTTTGGACGAGAACGTTTCTCAAATTTTAATATTTCCATTGTTTTTCGGGCAAATTGTTCTCGTATATTTATTTCGAGTAATATTCTCAGGTATTTTTAAATCACCAGCCTCCACTATATTTTCTATAGATTGAAAAATGGGCCCTGCATACCTATAAAAAAATGGTTTATATTGAAACACTCTGAGAGGCAGGTAACCGGAACGCTAAAGGCTTTTAACCATCTAGACTAACATGCGCTAACATAACTAACATAGAGCTAAAATGCGCGCCACAAGAAAAAATTTTCTATTTTTCTATCTTTTTTTTTCTAATTTTTCACAATTAAATGGGTAGACAAAATTATCTCATGGCGCGCACACTAGCCCTACAGATTTATTTAAGATCGACATGCGCTTCACGACAATCATGCGTGGTGAAAAAAAGTGTTGATAAAGTTTAGGTTACAGCGCGCTTGCATAGAAGATTCCTATTTAAATATATCATACCTTTGAGGGGTAGTCAAGTTAATATAATATGTGCATGAAAACATGGACGACTGAAAAGCTTTCCACACCTTAACGAAAACTGATCTGAATTTAAAAACGCAGCATTTGTAAAGCATGTTAAAAATTGTGTCCGTAATACCTGCGCTCTTGACATAAAGTTTCAATAAGAAAACACGCTGTGAATGTTGATAGGTACGGGAGGGGCGTTAAATTGCATTGAGGAGTTGCGTCCCGCGGAGAGGGTCGCCGTTATTTATACTTTATGCTCTGCACGAATGGTATCGCCAGAAGCCTCCGTACCGCAACGGTTAAAGGTGCGGACTGAAAACTGGAAAGTCGCAGTTTCAAGCCCCGCCCGTTGCACTATTGTCGTACCCACTCCTAGCGCAAGCTTTTCGATTATTTGGTGGGAAGAAGAGATATAGGTCAAGTTCAGCTTGGTTATTATTTTTTATAAAAAAAAACGTGAGGTATGACCAGATCGCTGTATGGCCAGATTTCGGCTTAAAGTGTCAGGGTAAGCTGCTTGCAGCAGGGTATTGACCAAGCCGAATAGTTGCATCACCCGTTCGTCCTAATAGACTTGTAAGATCAACATGACGAAGTCTTGTTATGTATAAATCAAAGAGAGAGAGCGAGAGAGAAAGAAATCATTTTAATGTATCTTGTAAAATAATATCTGGTAAAACCAAAACTTAAAGTAACTTATTTCCTGAGAAAAAACATAGAAAAAGTAATTTTTATCCCGAACTGCTTATGTTCTTATATTAAATAAAAGAGTTTTCCACGGGATTTTAAAAACCAAATCCACGCGGAAAAAGTCACGGGCATCAACTAGTTTGAAAATAAAACTGACACGCAGATAAATTCACGGATAACAGACAGCATTTCATAAATTACTTGTTATTTGTCATGTCATAGAACAAGTTTAATAATGGTGAGCTGAGTGGGATCGCCGATCACATTTAAGGGAGGCTTCGGGAGTAATTGTCGTGAAAACAATTAATCACTTCCTAGCTCGACGGATCGACAGATGATCTTTGAACGTTGTCTGTAGTGACAGATAGGACAAAGTGAACAAAGATACTAAATGTACCTAATGCCTCAAAAATAACCTCCCCTCGTCTACAAGTTCAGGCTTTATACAACGCCATCTCTTGTCTACCTGCGATAGTGAAAACAAGGAAGAAAAATTGGATTTACGACTGCCAGTACTTCTGCAAAGATTTAACTTTGAAATTTTTTGTAAACCAACTTTAAAAATGTAGCCTTCACTAAGAAGAATTTTTCACACGGCACCTTTTTTTAAACCTTTACATATTACGCTTTTACATTTGGCGCCTGTAAGTTTAATCCTTTTAGATATTATAAATCCAAGAAAAAATGTCCGTCTGTTATTTTTTGACGTAGGTATAAACCACTGAATTGGTTTCGATTCAGTTCGACGCAAGAAAGACAAGGATTCAGTTATAGTTGACGCGCATCCTGAGGAAGGACTTAAGATACTTTTTATCCGAAATATTTGTTCTGGATTTTTAAATGTCTTAATCCAAAAAATGCAGTCGTAGCCATCAGCCAATATTATATAGGTTGTGGATATATGTATGCTTAACGCATACTTCTTACGCCAGCCAACATTGATATGAAAATTATCAATAGCCACTCTACTGTGTAGTAAATCTCTAAATCTCTTTACGGATGATTAATTAAAGAGATCAAATTCCCAGGTGAGACGGGAACAATGTACGTGAACAAACAACTCAAGTGAAACGGTTCAAAGGGTGAGATTGTGATTTTGTGCGTTGTTACAAGCAGATTACGGGATGATGCTGCGAATTCTTACCGAAAACAGGAATAACAAATTTAACTCTATTAATATTAATTATACTCTTGTTGTCTCCAAATTCATTATACAAATAGGAGAATTAAATAGTAAAACCTAGCACACCTAGTAAAATTCACAAAATACACAAAATGACAAAATCACTTTTAAATATATTGGGCACACTAGTGACTTTAAGTTGGCAAACGGTCACCTACTATAAAAACCTGGAATATACACTAGCTAGATTATAAAAAGTATACACATGTATCTTGCTTCTTTTAGTATTTGGGATTTCACAATTCACTCTCCCACCACCAAACCCAAAAATTGTCTCTCCTTTTATACTATGATTTGTACATAAATCCATTTTCCCGTTAGCAAAATCCAATATTGTATGTCTAGAGACCGTAAAAAGAAAATATTTTCGTATTGGAAACACAAAAGGCGAATCGATACAGTGCTCTTGAAAAGGTAACAAGATAGAATAACCCACTCTATTTTACATGTAATAAATCTTTTTTCTTCTTTGACAAACCCAATATATATCATCTCAGAATAAGAGACGAATATTTCGTATCAAAACACGAGACAGATCGATTCAATGACAATAACCCTCGTAAAGATGCGTGAACAAAGTGAGACGAAACAAGCCATTTTATATATCGAACTTCTAACAACTTGCATATGTAGGAGATGAATCTGAAAGATACGTAGTTATTTATGGAGCATGCATGTCAACAATTTTGATGAATTCGGATAAAATGAATGAAATGGCGGAATGATGCGCTGAGCACATCGTACAATTCTATTATTTTGATTATGCAAAGGTATTTCCTGTTGTGGGAACATCTATGTAGGTAGCGGGGACAACTGCCAATAAAGATTCTCCGATTTACATTATTAGAGGTGAAGTGATTACAACGAGCCTACCTATACAAAATAATCATTAGTGTAATGTCATTATGAATGAATAAAAAGTTCTTGTTACGAAAATTTCAAATGCAATGGCCATCCCGAAATGGATGGCATAGGCGACAATGTTGCTGACAATACTTCAATAAATAAGTATTTTTTTATTAATGTAGCATTTTCAAGCACTATTTTCTAGATTGCTGGTAACAATGTGAGCAATCTGCAGTTTCCTGTATTCAATGTCACTGTGCCGGTTGGCCGCTTGCGCTTGTTAACAACTCTTGTACATTAACAAGAGCTACCTATTATGACATAATTGAAGTCACAATGCGAGAATCTTTTGACACGGCGACTCAATTCATTGACTAGGTCAATTCAGATCACCTTGTACCTTGAGTAGAGTAGAGTCTAGGAAATGATCAGGATACTTTAAGGATTCGTAACCTTTACGGTAGAATTTATGTCGTAACAGAAATAATTTCGAGGGATTTAGGCTTTCTAATGATTTTATTATATGATGTTGCACCCAGAGATATAATGGTTGCATACTGTTATGGCTTCTATAATATTTTCCCAAGATAAACGCGTTAATTTATTATGAAAGATAAGATTCATGTGAAAAATTTAAGAATTGATAAAAATGCATTCTAATGAATACCTACTTATTGGTAAAACCTATCGAACTGTGTTTATAAAAGTAGTCGAGTTTACTTCGCCTGCCAACGTTTGCAGTTCAGAAACTCATTGGATTTGTTTAATGTTGTGCAGTTTCGCAGTTCAGTTTACTCCAAACTTTCTCGAGAAGTGGATCTTTAAATCAATAGAACGGAAGAGCAAAAACTTCGCAAAAGCAATTTACACCAAAAGCGCGAGCCATTACCCATTTAATAAATGTGAGGTACGATTCGAATGTTTTCCCCTGTGAAAAGTTTTGCTTGAATATCGACGCATATGCTTCAATATTTTGTAATTTGTTTCTTCAGTGGTTCCGACATAAAGTTACCATTCCTTACTACTGTAAGTAAGGAATGCTAACTTTGTGGGTTCCAACTGTACATTGTATGTCAGTCAATCAGTGACAGAACATATTTACAATACAAGATCTTATCAGAACCGTAGTATACTTATACTCTAGTCAGATGATCTGTTGACGCATCAGCCCCTAACAGTGAACAGGACAAGAGAGAGAATATGACTTGATTAATTTTTGTTCCTCTTGAGAAACTCTAGGACCTGGGAACTTTTGGAGTTCTTCGAAAAGTGCTCGACTTTTCGAAGAACTCCAAAAGGGTTATAGGGTTAGTGATAGAATCTTAGTCATAGAATTTGCCTAGAGAGATAAAAATGGTGTTATTATTATACTGACGACCCTGGCAGCATTGTCTTGCTGCTGCTGAAACGATGAGGTGATTTACTTTATTATTAGATATTTTATTATTTTGTATCATGGATTAATATAACATTTAATGATTTTACTGTAAATGTTACGGTAAACACTGCTAAAGCATTCAACCAGATCATACTACAATAGAATCTAGACCGCAAATCACAGAAATCAATTCCCCTACGGAGCGACACATGACAATTGCTAAAGAGGTCGAATGAGGTGGGGTTACCCGGTCAATAGTTATATTCGATTATGCAATCGCCCCTGCCAGGCCAGCGGACAGAGTGCTATTCTCATTCGCTTACCACTCTACACATACCCTTTATTCACCGTCCACTGTTTTTAATTTGATTTCATATTTAAGTTTCCGCGGTTAAATAAGGAAACCTTTGTCACATCCGTCTGTGTTTCACAGCGATTTTGTTCAGAAACTATAAAAACTGCAAAGCTGAAGCGCAGTTGCAGTAACTTTTTACCGTTATAATATATCTGAACTTGCTTTTGCCTGTAACTTCGTTTGTGTGGAGTAAGATTTTAAAAATCTCGTAGAAACCCTGTTATTCCGGTAGCCTAAGGCTGAAATCCGTACCTACTCTCATTATGCTCAGGCTTCATGACTCAAGACAGTGATAAAACGAGACAGATTTATGTCAAAGCATATCTGTGTCCTGCTTAAACTCTTAAATCCGAGCTAAGTCAAAGTAAGGTCTGTAACTCTGTAGACGTCAGTGTGAGTCACTCGCCAAGTCCTCAATTATACGCATGCATAAAATCACATCGTTGCTACGTTGCTGCGTGATAGAAGGACAAACCAACAAACACTTTCGCATTTATAATATTAGTAAGCAAAAGCATTGTTTACGCAAGCACTGACGCAAGTTGGAATAAATATCACCATAATAACATCCAATCTTGACAGATAAATAGTACCAACAGCAATTAAACAGTGTTTGAATAACGTAAATGCTATTTTATTCGATACTAAAGTTTAATCGATTTTCATTCGTTTTCTACACATTCGCGTCGCTAGCACCGCGGTTTTACACCAACGGCTTCCTGAGACGATTAAACGTGTCTTTTATGACCCTATAAACGGTTAAAGTTAACGGTCGTTACAAATTTCGGGAAGAAATAGCGATGAAAACTTTATGCTCATTAATCTTTCAGTTTGGGAAGTGCAATTATTATGTCATAATCTGAATCCTTATAACATCCTCCTGTGTAGATACGAGTACATTGTAAAGAGATCACTAAAATAGGCGATGAAATTTATGAAAATGTTCAAAGCTTAGCCTCTTCTTTAAATTGATTGATATGTTGACTGTTGACTCCTAGCTCATTTAATCATCAAGAAGCTTATTAAATGAGCTAGACAACATCAAGGAGTCAGTCCCAGATCTGATGAAACTCGGGCTAGATTTTAGTCTATAAAGTATCAATAGATCTGGGATTATATTTTTTAAAAAAATTTCAGCGCAGCTGAACATGATTTATATTAAAAAGGAGTGGGTTCGAAAATAGTGCAAAGGATGGGGATTGAACCGTGGACCTTTCAGTTTTCAATCCGCACCTATAACCATTAGGCTGTTTAGGTTTTTAAAGTCATTGGATCAATAATCCCATTACTACAATTGTAATTACATATGTAATGTAATATTTCTTCATGTTGTTGCAGGTAAGGCACCCTGCGGCCGTACAATTTCATTGAAACGAGAGAAAGGGTTCGAGACGGGTAAATATTATACGACCTGAAAACATTTTAATTAAACGTACCTTTTAACCCGTCCAGAAAAGAATCCAGAGGGGCCCAAACTTCGAATCCAGACTCGCATATTATACGGTCCATCACTGGACGTAAAGGGGTTTGGGTAAAAGTGGCATGATTTTTTTTCCTTGCGGCCACTTATGAAAATTATTTTATTAGAAAGTACACAATAATACATACATTTTATCCTATTAAAGTTTCTTTCTAAAATGTATCGGAGCTGAGATATTTTAACATGAAAAATACATAAAATCATGTTGCCACTTAGGTACTTTGTGTCTATTTTATTTATTATATTTGATGGTTCCCTGTTATTTTTCTTTTAGTCATAAACAACAACAAAGGAGCCTCTAATGAGCCCAAAAACTGAGCGTGATCGCCTCGACCAATCATAGCACAGGATTTGTTTACCTGAGCCGCGCATCAACTCCGGCGCACCGCGCATCTTCTGTTTCTATTGTTTTTAATCACATACCTCGCTTCCGCCTATAACACGCGAGAGCAGTTAGTCGTAGTATTTCTCGACATGGAGAAGGCGTTCGATCGCGTCTGGTACGCCGGTCCACGACGCCACGAGGATGAACCCAGCATGTATTTTAATCACACGACTTAGCTTGCCTTACTAGACTTTGGTCGCAGGCGGTACGGTGGCGTGTAGCGCTGTCAGTGTTAGGATTAGTCATTTACAGTATTGGTTTGGATTCTGCATTTAGTGTCGTTGCCTATGTATGGCTTATGTAGTTAGAAAGGAGATTTGTTAGGGTCTTCTTTCGTGGTTGGTGACGGACGGCTATAAGGGGAGGTGGACACCGTAGCTAGGCTAGGCTAGTTAGCCTGGTTGTCTAGTTTAGGCATAGAAATGTTGGCTTCCACGTTAGTTCAGTGACAATTACGATGTACTCTCACACCTACAAAGTAATCACTGGGACTAATGGTTTGTTTGGTCGTTAGTCTGTCGTTTCTCTCATCATATAGTATCTAAAAGTATAAAAGTGATTTTAAATATTTTTGTTTATTTTTAATATTCTATCCAGAACGCTATAAATGGCTACCGGCAGAATAATAGGCAGATATCTAAGACAAAAACTCGCGACCTTCGGAACTTTAATACCGAGTGCATTAAAGATACCATCGAGCGGAACCGAGGCTCCAAAGTGTTCGCGAGAGATCTGTCGATCGGACAGAGCCAGCTGACGCGACTGCAAACTGACGACGGTCGTCTCGTTTCTTCTCGAGCTGAGGTCTTGGTAGAGCTCGAGAAGTTCTATGGACAGTTATATACCAGAACACAGAAACCTGTTGAAGATTTGGCCAAAGACCCCAGAACCATACTGACCCGACACTATACCGAAGATATTCCGGACGTCGGGCTATACGAGATTAGTATGGCTCTCAAACAACTCAAGAACAACAAGGCGCCAGGTGATGACGGAATCACAGCGAAACTCCTGAAAGCGGGTGGAAAACCGGTTCTAAAGACCTTTCATAGTTTGTTCAATTCCGTCATTCACGAGGGTACAACGCCGAAAGCATGGCAAAGGAGCGTGGTGGTTTTGTTCTTCAAAAAAGGTGATAACACTTTGTTGAAGAATTATAGACCCATCTCGCTGCTGAGCCATGTTTATAAGTTGTTCTCGAGAGTCAATACGAATCGTCTCGCCCGTAGGTTTGACGACTTCCAGCCTCCCGAACAAGCCGGATTTCGAAGAGGCTTTAGCACCATAGACCAAATCATACGCTGCGGCAGGTTATACAGAAGATAGAAGGATATAACAGGCCACTTTGTTTAGCATTTGTGGACTATGGGAAAGCCTTCGATTCGGTGGAAACTTGGGCTGTATTGAGGTCGCTGCAGAGATGCCGCATCAACTATTGGTACATTGAAGAGTTGAAGTGCTTGTACGAAAACGCCACTATGTCAGTACTTATACAGGACCAGACTACAAGGCCAATACATTGCAGCGTGGAGTGCGACAGGGAGATGTAATCTCCCCGAAGCTCTTTTCTGCTGCGTTGGAGGACGTCTTTAAGCTACTGGATTGGAATAGACTTGGCATCAACATAAACGACGAGTACATCACTCACCTTCGATTTGCCGATGACATAGTCATTATGGCAGAGACTCTCGGAGACCTTAATACAATGCTCAATGACCTCAGCAGAGTCTCTCAACAGGTGGGCCTGAAAATGAACATGAGCAAGATGAAAATGATGTCTAATGCTCATGTTCCGCTCCACCCAGTAATTGTTGAGAGCTCTGCACTCGAAATTGTAGACCAGGGACACACAGTCCAGCTAGGTAGATCCAATTTCGAGAAAGGGGTCACCCGCCGAATCCAACTCAGCTGGGCAGCGTTCGGGAAACTTCGAGATGTCTTCTCGTCCAAAGTTCCTCAGTGCCTGAAGACTTAAGTCTTCGAACAGTGCGTGCTGCCAGTGATGACTTATGGATCCGAAACATGGTCGCTGACTATGGGCCTCATAAGAAGGCTCAGGATCACTCAGCGGGCGATGGAGAAAACTATGCTCGGAGTAACCCTGTGAGATCAAATCAGAAATGAGGAGATCCATAGGAGAACCAAAGTCACCGACATAGTCGCTGTGCGAATTGCGAAACTGAAGTGAAAATGGGTGGGGTACATAGTTCGAAGAGCTGATGGTCGATGGGATCCGAAGGTGCTGGAGTGGCGACCCCGCACCGGGAAGTGCAGTGTTGGCAGACCCCCCATTAGGTGGACCGACGACATCAAACGAGTCGCACGGAGCCGCTGGATTCAGGCGGCGCAAGACCGAGGCTTGTGGAGGTCCATGCAAGAGACCTACGTCCAGCAGTGGACATCGATAAGTTGATAAAGACGAAGAAAACGAACGCTATAAATAGTTTTAACAATAAAATATGTGATAGTTTACTTTAAATTGATGACAAAACTCTCATAATTCTACAACTTCAACATCAGATATCTCAGCTCCGATATCACTTACGGCAAAATTCTTTTTTGATCTGTTATTACTAGTTAATACCCGATATGTTAGCAATAATTAAATTAGTGGCCGCTAAGAAAAAAAATCATGCCACTGGTCCATACAAAGTTACCCAATCCCCTTTAGTTACTTATAGAATAGAATAGCTTTTTATTCAAATAAACTTTTACAAAGTGCTTTCGAATCGTTAAATGAATCTACCACTGGTTCGGAATGCCGTTCCAACCAAGTTATCTTTGTTTGAACAAAAACATTCATCCAAAAACTTCTTTTTCGATAGGTACCTAAAATCCATCGGATAACAATAGTAATTAATCGCAAGTTTTGCAAAAAAGCAACCATTTCCTGATTTAATTAATATATTTACTTTGTATTGTAATACAGTAAAATATTTTTCATTCAATCAGTTTACTTCCATTTCAGTTTGCAAATAAATATTATTGTTATAGCAAAAAGTAAAAAAATAAAGCTTCCGCGCTCGCAGAGTAGGGATACCCTGCGAGCGCAGAAGTTTTATTTTTTTACTTTTTGAATATAAAAAATAAAACTTAAAACAAAACTTTAAAAAATAAAACTTCTGCGCTCGCAGGGTATCCCTACTCTGCGAGCGCGGAAGCTTTATTTTTTTACTTTTTACTGATGATGATGGCATCTATCATCATCATCATCATCATCGTCATCCTGATGCTATCATCTCATCAACGGCTCATTACTGAACGCAGGTATCCTCTCAGAGATTATGACAATGTAGGGCATCTACATTGTTATTTAATAAAATGATTTGTATTGTACGGAACCCATTGTGCGCGAGTTCGAACCGCACTTGGCCTGTTTTAATCAAAACATGCGCCTCCTATCGGCCTGTGATCATCTGCGGCGCCGGACGCAAAGCTAACGGCGGCGTTTGCTTTCCATTTCAATTTGCATTACAAGTGTTGTACGTAATCATCGACAAACACCAAGATTCGTTTTCCACCATTCCTCAGACGATCGTTTCAATCAAGTAATTCGTCTTTTTAGCTTTCTTTTTTTACGCTTTTGCTTAGGTTCACTCTCAGGATCGTACTACACCGAAAAATTTGTGTTTCCTTAAAAACACACTAGCTCTAGGCAATAAAATATTCCGGCAAAAATCAACAATTAATCATCAATGATCTAATAGCGCGCGAAGCGAAGGTTTCACGTTTTTTTTTCCAAGTAAGTGTAATTTATTTTGACCATCTAGTGTCAGTTACCTAACTTAAGAGCTAAAGAGATGAAGGTAAGATTCAACTGTATGGCAACAGAGACGAAATTAAAAAGCATTTTTAATGTCAGATGTGAGTAGACGAGAGATATTCTCATTACTTATTTAATTATCTTAACATTAATATTCTTTTACATTTTAAATACGTTTACGTACACTGTACAGCAACAGTTGAGGTCTTCATTACTGTATTTTTATAACTGGAATGTTTTCCAAGTCTGAAAAATTTTCTAGCGAACTTTTACATTAATAACTTCGAAGCGGATAACGTACTAAAATTTACTTTGCTGAGCTAAAGGGCATCGGTCCCGGGAGTATTAGCCCAACTAAGATCAGGTTAATTAATGAACTTAAATGTTTAACTATCTAATGAGTCTGATTCTTGTTAAGTATTCTTGAAGGAAAATCTGAGGAAAATGCAGCGAAGCGCTTCAGAGAGTTGAATGAAATCTTTTCTTTGTGTAGACATTTAGATTTACCTAGGTATATTATAAGATTTTTCTCGTCTTTTTGGTCAACCGCTAGACGTCTGCACGTCATTTATTCGACTCGTTAGATGTTTACTATATATTTGATACATTTAAAATGTATTGGATGTTTCTGATTTTCAAGAAGTTCTCAGCACTAACCTGGAACTATGTGAGTGAAGGGATAGAGATTGCACCTGTGTTTGCGCACAGACTTGTGCACTATAATACCTCCCGCGCAGATGGCTAATCTCCGCGGAGATTGGCCGCCGTGACCGGATTCGGTCGGGAAGACGTTTATTATTAGACTAGCTTTAACCCGCGGCTTCGCTCACGTTAGGTTCGATTTTTTAACCCCCTATTTAACCCTCTTGGGGTTGAAATTTTCCAAAATCCTTTCTTAGCGGATGTCTACGTCCTAACAGCTACCTTTATGCCAAATTTCAGCTCAATCGGTCCAGTGGTTAGAGCTGTGCGTTGATAGATCAGTCAGTCAGTCAGTCACCTTTGCCTTTTATATATTTAAAGATATATGATATTTTTACTACCTTTTCTTAATTTCCTCAATAACTGGATGATACAAACATTTTTAAACTGCTTTTTGCTGTCATTGTCGACTTACCGATGCAAGAATAATATGAACTCTACGTAATCTAGAAGCTGATTATGGAAAGGACGCTTCAATCGGAAGTGAAAACTATCTACAAACGTGTTTTCGCGTCACCTACTCGCGTCGTACGTCCCTACAATGTTTTCCTTAGAAAGGGAAAGCTGCTTCTCCCGTTATACCTTACAGCTTATACGGAGTGCAATACTCATACGTATGGATTGCGAAGTGTCGGTGTGAAGGAGCATCGAGAGTGTTGTAATGGAGAGGGGTGAACGGGTTAATATCGCCTGGCGCCGGGCCAATGTTCCCTACGCTCTGGAAAGATAGACATCGACAAATATCTTCCATAAACTAGCAAAAGACTGGGTAAGGTGTGCGGCTTTAAAATGAAATAAGCAGTTATACAATGATCAGATAGTAATAGAACAAGCTTTTCGATTGAAACCTTAGCTACGAAGCGTATCAGAATGCTACGTCGTAGTAACACAAGTTTGAATTAAAAACTTAAAGCACCCCCAAATGTGAATCTATGGTCGGACTATGTACTGATACCCAACATCAATTAAACTAAGCTTAAGCTTAAGCTTGTGCCTTAATTTAATTATTAATTAAATTAAGCTAAATACACTAGGAAGATTTGATTAGCTCTACTATGAGCACAATAATTTCAACGTAAAAAATATTTTTACAAAATCAGCTTCAAACGCCACTACAACGTATATCAATTGTGCCTGTAAAATTTGAAGAGTTCCCTCGAATTCAGGATCTGATGAGATCAAGAGAGATAAGAATCCCATCATCAGATCCTGACTTGGGACTATCTGGGAAGTATACCCTTTCAAACAAAAAAGAATTTGTCAAATCGGTTCAGGCGTCTTCGAGTATTCGGGAAACATACATAAAAAAAAAGATTCCGACGAATTGAGAACCAAATCCTTTTTTGGAAGTCAGTTAAAAAAAGGCATAAATATTGTATGATGTTCAACATATTTTGCTACTTCGTGCAACATCCCGCATAAGATGGACGGGACGTGATCATAGCTTGGCTAATGTTTGACAGTTCTATGTATCGGATATAGCGGAAATAGCGCCGCATAGATCGATCTCGGAACCCACAATAAATCATGTACCTACTCGTAAGCGGCGGAGCCTTGCACGTGTAGTGCGGTACGTTCCTATGCGGCTCGTGTCGGAATGAATGAACAGATGTTATCCCTGCTCTATCTGCATGTACCGCGACATTAAGTACACTGTAAGGGTTGATTTCTCACTGAACGGGAACGAGAAGTGCTCAGCAGACCAATCAGATAATTGAGAGATGACGTGATGTTTTCACATCATTGCATATTCTATCGGCTATATAACGGGGATTATTCGAAAGAGCTATTTGTGAGAGCGGTTATAGAAGAAAGAGCGAACACAATTTCACCCTCACCACCTGGGTGTCTGGAGCACTTCGATCATCCGATGTGCCAGATCTTTTTTCCCACGTACTTCGAGACTGTGGAACCAACTTCCTGTGACAGTATTCCCACTAAATTACAACATGGGGTTATACAAGGGGTGGACCAACAAATTCCTAAAAAGCCGGCAACGCATTGGTGCTGCCTCTGGTGCTACAAATGTTCATGGGTGACGGTAATCACTTAACATCAGGTGACCCGCCTGCTCGTTTGCTCGCTAAAAATATTTTTAAAAAAATGTTTCTTTTTTTATTCTGAAACGCAACATTAAGCTCCGTAAATACTTGGCGAGCTGAGTACGAATGGAGAATACAAAGAAGAAAAGTCGGTAAGCGTAGATGGACTTAGCAGCCTGCAGAAGCACGCTAAGATCACGTTCGAGGCTACGCTAATTTTCCACTACTTCCATTCATGCCTGGTTCGCCAGAGTAGACGCAGCTTTAGAGAAACAATGCAAAATGATTATGTCGCATGTAGGGGAAATAACGTCGCGTGGATCGATCCGGGAGCACGCAATGAATCATGTAGGCGCTGTGTAGGCGACGGAGCTACGAACACGTTCCATACGAGGACACCGGAACAATTACTAGTGTGGTAATAAACGCTAGATTTATTCCTAGTTTGGTAAATATATTATTTTTACTACATTTTAAATGCGAAAGTGTGTTGATTTGTCCTTAAATCACGCTGGAATAGAGCTACAGATCGATATGGTTTTTGGCACGGGTATAATCGAAGACCTGGAGAGTGACATAGACAACTTTTTATTTCGGAAAATCAAAGAGTCCTCGCGGGATTTTAAAAACTAACACCACGAGGATGAAATCGCGGGCATCAGCTAAAACATAATTTGACTCTGTTACCCTTGCGAAGCTGAAGGGGCAATAGTCGAGGCACATAGTTTTAAAATCGATAAAAGGTCCTGAAGTACCTACTAGAAGAGTGACTTAATATACCTATGTACATACGTACACTAGGTAGACAGAAGGCATCGAGTAACTTACAGAGAGCCGCATATATACAAGAATCTCCAAGACCGCTGAGTGTAGAAGTCCTAATAAGAGATCTTTGTCCAGCTACTGTAGACCTGTGGCTTCTGTAGGTTGACGAAGACGCCGTATGAAGAGTCTTTAGAGTTGCTTCATTCTACATCAGAGGATGAAACTAACGTTGCTGAAGTGTAATAATGTCAGCTTTATAGTTTCATTTCTGAGTCGAAATAAGAAACAAACCGCAGCTCGCAATACCGATGTTTACGACACAGATTTTCTTTTACTGAAAGGGTGATTTGCGGCAACGGGGAAATAAAGCTTGTCTTTTCGATATAAGGGATATTTTATTAACGCGTTGTATTGCTTTGGGGTCACACAAAGATATTATGTGATCGAAAGAACTCAAGTGAAGTTTGGTAATAAATGCTCTAAGCTATTAATATAATATGAGTCGTTCCATTCAGAGATATATAAATGATACACTAGGGATTACAACACAGAATTTGTTTGCGGTGTGTGTCGTATTTACTCAACTATGAGAAACTTAAAATATTTGAGTTGTTTGGTTACGACCACCCTCACCCGAGCATTTTATCATGTGTAAATTCGAGCCTGATTGGTGATTCAGAGCAATGAAGAATGTTTGCGTAGATAGTGGTACATATATAGCAAAACATTCATACTATTTTTTGATTTTTTTAAGCCCACGTTAATTGCTATTTTTAGGCTGCATCTACGCTGCATCGTAGTCCAACATCAGATTGGAACCTGTCAACGATAACAAGTGTAAATTTAAAATTTAAAACACTCCCGACATGTTACAACATCCTAACCGCTAAAGTCAGTAATCGTTAAAATAAAAAATTGTAGTCCGCAATTTTGTGGCGGCGCGGCGGCCATCTTGGACCGATTTTCATCAAACATAGCTAAGAACACTTCCGATTAATTCACCTTTCAAACAGAAAAAACAAAATCAAAATCGGTTCATCCGTTCGGGAGCTACGATGCCACAGACAGACACACGCACAGACAACCTTTGTTTTTGCGTCGGGAGTTAAAAAAATCTTTATGGAATTGTTTTACAGTTTAATCCACTCTAAGTTCAATGCTATCGTGATGATGAATCATTCAATATCTATGATGCCTATCTGTCGGATCAGGCAAGCGATCCATCACACGCCATATAATATTACATCTCATCTCGTTCCATCAACGAGACAATTAGGTTGAAAGTTTCCACTCGGTTTGAATGCAACGGAAATCTTTAATTGATGTAATATCGGCTTACCGCTTTCATTACGTGAAGAGAGTGTTTTGGATATCATAGTATGTATCAGTATTTCTAATAGAATATTATAAATACATATTGGTTGTCATCGTCCAACGAAGTATTGCAATTTAATTTTGTGATCACCGTAGAGATGCCCTCGCGATGCAGTACCATTGAGAGAATCGCTACGGCAACGCGGGCAAGGCGTGAATGAGTTAATAACGCCCGCTGGCTGCGAGCCAATCTAATAGACGCTGTAGAAATAAGGGCAAAAAACCACTTCCTAACATTAAGATAAATCGATCTCTATATAGCCCGGTTAGTTAACTTTTAAGTGAGAATTAGTTCTCTGGAGTCCAGATTTTATCTTACAAGTGGCATTGTCTTATAAGTGGGAGATCCCGGGTCGACTGGCTCCACATAACAACAGCCCATACCCCGTGGGATTATGGTTTGCAGGCCAGGCACTATTCTGGGCTATACCATGGTGTTACTTTGCATACTTTTGGTATTGGATTGTAATCATCGAAATAGATATACCTACATATCATCGGTATATACGTACGACGTACGTGGTACATTTACATCGATGATTGTAATACACAATAAACATTCCAGGCAGAGGTTATTTGGTATATATTAAGTATATTATTATATTTATAATTTCTAAATTGTTTTTGGTCTGGTAGCAGTTTCGATCGTAGCCAGTGATCAACCCTTTCAAAATTCAAAGAAATTCAAAATTATTTATTTCATGTAGGCCGACTTGTAGCTCTTATGACACGTCATGATTCTACCACCCGGTTCAACAAAGATGTGCCGCGATTTAGCGTTCCGATACGATGGACAACGATTAGGGGTAGGTCCATGGGTTTAATTAAAACTGCCATGCCTTCTTCCCACTATTATTTTAGGCTGCTTGGTCACTAACCATCAGGTGAAATCGCAGTTAAGGACTAGTCATGATTTAAAAAAACTCTACATTCGACTTCAGTAGGTACGTAAAATATTCTAAAATCTTGTGATCTACAATATTAAACCTGTAAGGTTCGCTTTACCCGTCTTGGAATATTAAAGCAAATGAATGGGATTCTCCGAGATTTATGCTCGTTTAAGAAATGCCACTTTATTATTTAGGTCTTGTGTTCTCGTTT
This sequence comes from Hipparchia sbordonii, assembly GCA_038048805.1. Lineage (NCBI taxonomy): Eukaryota > Metazoa > Arthropoda > Insecta > Lepidoptera > Nymphalidae > Hipparchia > Hipparchia sbordonii. The sequence continues at coordinate 13,668,877 of CM076104.1, read as the reverse complement.
CGCTATTTAATAATAACAATTTGGGTATTCAGAATTGGTATTAAACGTGATCTACGTTTAACTCAAAAGTTATTTATTAGTTTCTCGGCACTTATATTTGCAAATATAATGGAGTGTGAGATACTCGTATAACGAGGTCTAAAATTGTTTTTTGTCGAGGTCTAAAATAAAAACAGAAAAAAATAAAGCGAGTTAAAAAAATAAGAGTTAGTTATTGAGTTAGAATGAGAATTAGCCGGCGATTTTTAGCAACTCATTCAAATGAGACATGCTATTCTCTCACTCACAATATAGTCCCTAGTTTACGAGTGTCTAATGGGAGGCTTTGGCCTTTTTAAGCAATTTAGCGTTCCGGCATGATTGCGTGTAGAAACCATTGAGAAATCAAATATGGTAGAAACAGATTAGGTGTATGGGTTGAATTTACACTGCTATACCCCTTTCAAGTTAGCCCGCTACCATCTTAGACTGGATCGTCACTTACCATTAAGTGTGATCGCAGTTAAAGGCTATGTTGTCATCGAATAAAAAAACCTCCCAGAGACGGAAAGCACCGTTACCTTCTCAACTTTGGACTGTTGTTTGATATTGAATACTCAATACTTTTTTTGGAGTCACTACATCACGATTCACAGTCGATTAAGATAGCCAGCTGTAGTCTAGATTAACCAATCTAGTCTAGTCTTTGTTAACGAATATTGTAGTGTTCAACATGAAAAATATGGTGTAGGTACGTTATCTAAAATATAATTAATGAGATATGGAAATGATGTTTTACCCCTTTACCCCTTGCGCCAGTCGTTTTATTTGTTCCATCTCGGGAACATTGTCCGCACGGAGCAGCCCCGCGGCGGACATCTCCGACATGAAACTAATTTATCTTATTCCGAGGGTAGTTATACATTGTTTAGCTATCAAATAGCCTTGAAACCTCAATAGCCTAACGGTTAAAGGTGGGACTGAAAACTGATAGGTCGAAGAGAATATAAGTTAACTTCACTAATAAAAAAAATGAAAAAAGCGTTTTGACAAATACTTTTTCTAATACTGTAGCGTTTGCCCGTGGCTTCATCCGCGTTGTTTTCCCGGGCTAAAAATTGTGCTATTTCACTCTCTAAGTCTTTAATTACATATGTTATACCTAATGTACTTGTAAAACTCAAATAGATCCGATGCTTCGTTGCTATGTCGAAGAAGGACAAACCAACAAACATACAAACTATGGCATTTGTAATTTAATTAGTTTGATGACACAGTGTTTTATTTATAAATGTTCACTCTACATTGCTTTGCGCCAATTTATTCATTTTGGAACTGTACGATTGCTCAGCCGTGATCCACAATGAACAACTACTGTAATGGTATACAAGAATAATTAATTAAAATGATGCAAAAATGTCGCGAGAATTTTTAATTGCATTAAGTTTTTGATTGATGCTTTTTAATTACGTAGTCAACACAGCAAACGGATATTTTGAAACCAGTGTTTAAGTTAAATAAAATGTTTATTTTAACTACGAATAAAATTGCCATTTTGACAAATTTTCCATGACAACAACTGACAAAATGTCCAAGTTATTCCTAGGTTTAACGTTGTTTCGCGATTATTATTTTTAGGGGTGCCAAAGACAGCTCGAAGAACCAATAGACCCTGGAGTCCCAAGATGATCGAATGGCTACCTCGGAAGAGTCTAAACAAGCACTGTTGGAAGACCCCTCAATAAGTGGGTGAATGATCTCAAGCGAGTTGCTGGTAGCCTCTACACACAAGCGGCAAAAGATCGTGTTCTGTGTTAATCCATTAAAAAATCTATGCTCACTTGTCCAGCTGAAGTAATATTTTGACACTTCAATGTCACCGTAACACAAAATTGAAAGGCAGTAAGTGTAACTTGTAAGAGTAATCTATATAATTATATAAAAAGGCTTGTCCTGACTGACTGACTGACGATCAACGCACAGCCTAAACCACTGAAGTTAGAAACTTGAAATTTTGACAGTAGGTTCCTTTTATGACGTAGGCGAGCACTAAGAAAGGATTTTTCGAAATTCGCCCCCCAAGGGGGTAAAAAGGGGGGTTAAAGTTTGTATGAAACTCCGTCATTTTTCGAGTTATACTCATGAAATTCGGTATTTAGGCTTTAAATTGAAAACAAAAAAGTACGTGTTTCACAGTTTTTAAAAATTCTACCCCCTAAGGAGTTAAATAGGGGTTGAATGTTTGTATAATAGTCCTTCGTTCTTCAATTTATTTTTCAAGTTACGTTTATGAAACTTGATATTTTGGCTCTTGATTAAAAATAAAGAATTACGTATTTTACATTTTTTTTAAATTCTCCCCCCAAGGGGGTAAAAAGGGGGGTTAAAGTTTGTATGAAACTCCGTCATTTTTCAAGCTATACCCATAAAATTCGGTATTTAGGCTTTAAATTGAAAACAAAAAAGTACGTGTTTCACAGTTTTTAAAAATTCTACCCCCTAAGGAGTTAAATAGGGGTTGAATGTTTGTATGATAGTCCTTCGTTCTTCAAGTTATTTTTCAAGTTATGTTTATGAAACTTGATATTTTGGCTCTTGATCAAAAATAAAGAATTACGTATTTTACATATTTCGAAAATTCTCTCCCCAAGGGGGTAAAAAGGGGAGTTTCAATATTCATAGTTAAGACAGGACAACGTCTGTCGGGTCCGCTAGTTTAATATACAGGAGAAATTTAGCATAAATTGCTTGCTTTGTAAAAGTTATATCCACGGCATCAATTTATATTAGTTAGGTAAAGTTATTCTAACACGAGCTCCCTCGTAGAACACGCTGAATCTGAGCTAGAATCCAGTCGGGACATAACAAGACTAATTGCAGGTTTATTCGCAATCGTGAACACCTGCTCTTACCTATGGGTACTATTACAAATAACTTTTCAAATTTATAAGGCCAGGGACAAATCTATCGGAAAAATGCTAACGCAATTGCACGCGCGGCAGTCTCTTGGGCAATTCGCCAGCGAAATTCCGCTAACGCAATTCCGCCTTTGTTTTTCGTTAGATTTGTCCAGTGGATATCAATACAATATGTGTTATAAACTTGAATCTTGTTTTGTGTACCTACTCTTTTTTGTCTTTCACTCTCAACTTTGTAATACATAATTATATGTAAAGTCAGGAGTGAGGAAGTCTACAAGTAAAGATCAAGTGTTTATATGCGCTTCGGAGTGTGAATGCCTTAATAGATTCTTTATTATATGTATTACAACTAGCTTTTGCCTGTGGCTTCACGTTAAGTTCAATTTTCAAACATCTATTTTACCCCCCTAGGGTTGAATTTTCAAAAATCCTTTCTTGGCGGTTGCTTACGTCATTATAATTATCTGTATGCCTTTCAGCCCGATCAGTCTAGTGGTTTGAGCTGTGCGTTGATAGATCATTCATTTTCCTTAATTCCTTTTATATTTAGATTTGTAGGAGCCGTGCTGTACACGTTGCCGCCGCGCGGTGTGAGTGTTTCAGGCCTTAGAATTTCAATATTATAACGCAAATATATTCAAACAATTTTCTTGTTAAATTATACCCCTCGAGTTACAAAACATTTCCAACGATATCCACAATATAATTCAACGTTAAACATCTAAAAATATGATCTCATTCAGATTTCTCTTTGTTTAAAAGAGAGTCTTTCTCGCCAAGTAACCGCAGGCTGATAGGAATAAAGAACGTTCCTTGCCATCCAGTTGCACGCTTGAAAGAATATATGGTGAACTACTCCTAAGAGTATGTTCAATTACTCCAAATTCTAGCATTCCATGCAGGGGAAAATTGCAGTTCACAATATAAAATGTCTGTCGTTACGATATTGAAAATAGAAAACCGCATCAACAATTAAAATTTTCCGACACAAGATAGAATATACCAGGTGGGCTGTAGCCTGCTTGCCTACAAAGTCATGAAAGCAAGCGTCGCTAAATCTTAGCAACACTCGCTTTCATGATTCATCAATCATCATACACATAGACACAAGTCTGTTATTACTTCAGGTATCCCAACTTCGCCTAGAATTAAGGTAAACAAAATCAATAACATAATATTATATCATCAAAAAGAACAATATAGTTACTGCTGCATTCCTGGCTGCCCCCGAAACAAAATATTTGGCGCAGAAGGTCTGGTTTAATATTCATTAGATTCTGGTTTGGACAGTTTTCTACATCTACCTACTATTATAAAGAGGAAAGATTTGTATTTTTGTGTGTATGTTTGTAATGAATAAACTCAAAAACTACTGTGCCGATTTGGCTGAAATGTGGCACAGAGATAGTCTGGAATAGGACATAGGCTACTTTTTATCCCGGGAAATAAGAAGGTTCCCGCGGGAATAAAAAACCTCAATCCACGCGAACGAAGTCGCGGCTATCAGCTAGTAAAAGTCAATGGTTTTTAGACCCGATGGTCAGCTACTGCTGGCAATGAGGGTAACCGTGTCGCTTTTCGTCCTTTGCTATTTCAATTTGCATCCAACTGAAGTTTGTATAAATTATTATCTATTGTAAACATCGCGATTCGATTTCGCTTTGAAGATGTTCCGTCGTTTCCTGGCAGCGAGTTTTATCGGCTAATAGATTTCGCAGAGGAAGCGCACTGCTTTTCCGGTTTAGGGTTCCGTACCTACCCAAAGAGCGCCATCTTCTTTTTTATCGATCGATAGAAGTCCAGTGTTGGACACATAGATCTCTAGCATACAACACAAATTTCGATTTGTGCCGCCTGTATACAGCGCCTTCCTGTGACTCATCAAATGAAAATGAAGAAAAAAATGAAAATGTATTATTTAACAAAAATTACAAGAGAAAGACAATACAATAATTGATAATATCATGTACCTTTTTTTTTCGCTTTCCCTAACACAATATTATCTGTGGACCTCATACTAGCAGGCCTGTATCATGGAGTCCAAGAATAAATTTACAAATCGCTGCACTGATCGGGCTGCAATTTGGTTTACAGCTATTATGACGTAGGCATCTCCTAAAAATTCAACCCTTAAAAAATTGAACTTAACGTGAGCGAATCCGCGGGCAAATGCTAGTAAATAATAATTTAGCTTCCATAGCAGCCACGGTGTTCGTCAGAAGTTATCATTTTAGTGCCATGTTCTATGACATCCATTTAATTATTTATTAGAAGAATTTTAAATATTGTGTGGTGGTACGGAACCCTTTGTGTGCGAGTCAGACTCGCATTTGGCCTGTTTTATTCTGTTTTGTTATTTCCGCATTTCTTTTTCATCTGTTTACTATAAAATTTCGCAGGGAATTACATTTCTCGAAAGTTAATTTGTTAGTAAAAATACAGGACGCCATTGCTTGTAAAAACCTTTTATTTTATCAAAATTAAATCTGCATTGTAAAAATTCAGCAGCGTGCCGGGTCTACAAATACTTCAGTATTAAATAAATGTGCATTCAACTTTCAAGTTTTGTAGTCATTTTCATAGCAAAATTAATAAAATATCGTTGTTACAAATATATTTTCACATAACGAATTTCTAAACTTTATAAGCATTTTAATATTTTTAACAAATCCCCGAAAATTCAAATAGATTAGAAGAAGTTTTTTTCAATGATACTATACATGTTTCTCTCACAATTAAGATGAATCTAATGGTGTTTCATATTCTAAAATCCGTCAAAAACCGTTTAAAGTACAGAGCACGCCAAAAATAGACATACCTACATATCGCTCGAAAATATTATCTTTCTTCGACAGCCGGTTAAAAAGAGAATTTTCCTTTACAAATGTTTTCATAATAGCCTGTAGATAAACATAAAGGAAAATTTCCTTAAAAAAATCTTTTCAAATAGCCACTTTTTCCGATGTTTGTATTTCTTCTGCGTGCTATTTACGACTTCGTTATGCTAATGAGCCTAGATATAGAGCACCTTGACACTTTGTGCCTCATTTGCACCTACAACAACTCTACAACCTACAACTACATGGTAACGCGAATGCTATTACAAAACGTACCCACTCGTACCGTAAATAATCTTGGCATGTGTTATTTGTTAAGGAGATCGCACACATCCGCAAGATATATAACACCTGCATGCCAATTCCGTAAAAATGATTGCGTCAGTGTAACGATCCCAATGGCCTCTGATTGGTTGGTACCCTCCCGTTATTGGTTAAAATGCATTGATGCTGCAAGAATGTCATGAATTCAGCCAATCAGAGGCCATTGCGATACACTGATGAAAACATTTCTTCGGAATCGACATGCTGTTTTCAGCGGTTATGCCTACATGACTTCCTGGGGTTCCAGGGTGCAGGGTGGGGTTAGTAATCCATAGCTTTTAAGTATTCGTTATAGGTTCATTTAAGACGGTACTCTAGTCCCAAGGAATTTGAAAAATAGGTATTTGAAGAAAATATCGCCGTCGCGCTGCGCCCGACCAACAGGAGTTATCTATGTGTACGAGTAGTGTATTTGTGTGCGCGAGCCCTCGCCCCTCTCATGCCCGTAACATTCACCCGCCGGCCGCCTGCGGGTGAATAAATATATTTTGAAAATTTGAATCGGATGATGCTTTACTATTGATACTGAGCCCAAAACAATTTTTTTTTTTTAATTTTTCGTCTGTCTTTATCTTGGCCGTGCATCACACTGAAACTACTGGACGGATTTAAATGAAACGTAACATGATTTAAGTTCACACTACGAGGTAAAATAAAGGATACTTTTTATCCCGAAATTCAGCACGGTTCCCTTGGGAGAGGGGATGAAAGTCAAAATGTGTATTTCATTGTAATTCATTAACGTGTACTCCGATTTCATTCATTCATTTTTTATTAGAAAGAACATACTACAATGATTGTTCTGTAATTATTTCAAGGTCGTCAGTTTAGTAGTTCAGAAATTATAGACTTCACAATGCTCAGTACTAGGTCCAAATAACTTGAACCCCGTTACGTACAGGAAACTTTGAATGTACGGGCTGGCATAACACACTATCGTAAACCATAATGGATAGCCCTATTTTTAACCGACCTTCAAAAAGAAGGAGTTTATCAATTCGGCCGGTATCTTTTTTTTTCTATGTAGTATGTATGTCCAGCGATTACTCCGGGGTTTCTGGACCGATTCACGCGATTTTTTTTAATGGGCCCTTAAAAATTTTTACCTTCAGTTGAAGGTAAAGAGCAAGGTAAGGTAAGGTAAGGTACCTGCAGCATCAGGTTTGAGGAGTTCCTCAAACCTGATGCTGCAGGGGTACTTTCTCCCTAAAAGCTTTAGGAACTGTCGTTTACGAATTTGTATGCTTGCTACTAGATCATAGAGCTCCAGGTCATCCTCCTCAATCCTGTAGGGTACTGCCCACCTAAATTGTAGGGATTTAGAAGGGGAGAAAGAGAGCAAGCTGCAGGAACAAGCTACACTAAAAAACTTTTTAGGGTTCCGTAGCCAAATTGCAAAAAACGGAACCCTTATAGATTCGTCATGTCTGTCTGTCTGTCCGTCCGTATGTCACAGTCACTTTTTCCGAAACTATAAGAACTGTTGAAACTTGGTAAGTAGATGTATTCTGTTAACCGCATTAAGATTTCCACACAAGAATAGAAAAAAAACAATAAATTTTGGGGTTCCCCATACTTAGAACAGAAACTCAAAAATGTTTTTTTCATCAAACCTATTCGTGTGGAGTATCTTTGGATAGGTCTTCAAAAATGATATTGAGGTTTCTGATATCATTTTGCACGAGAGACACGTCTTCCAAAGTGGTAAAATGTGTCCCCCCCCCTGTAACTTCTAAAATAAGAGAATGATAAAACTAAAAAAAATATATGATGTACATTACCATACAAACTTCCACCAACAATTAGATTGAACGAGATCTAGTAAGTAGTTTTTTTTAATACGTCATAAATCGTAAACTGCAATTGCTGCTACGGAATCCTTCATGGGCGAGTCCGACTCGCACTTGGCCGCTTATTAACTGCATACGAAAGTAAATACGGTACTTATACCAAGACAACAATTTTAAAATTTTTGTCTGTCTGTCTGTTTGTTGCCACTATTCTCGGGAATGGCTGAACCGACTTTGACGGGACTTTCACTGGTAGATATTATCGGGCATCGTATAGGCTAAAAGGAGGAGTTGTTGTGTTTTTCTACCTCTGTATATCGATATCTCCGTGATTTCTTAACCGATTTACGTGAATCTTTTTTTAATCGACACAAAAACTTTGCGAGATGGTCCCATAAAAACTTCGGGTTCCAACTCTTCAATCCTGATGCGGCAGGGGTACTGCTTCCCTAAACTGTGGGGATTTAGGAATTGTTGATTATTATGAATAGTTATTGTAGGGACCAAGTAAAGACATCGTTAAATTCCAGGATCCAACTCCTCAATCCTGATGCTGAAGGGGTTCTGCCAACCTAAACTGTGGTGATTTAGGAACGCGGACGAAGTCACGGGTTTCCGCTAGTAATAAATAAAATAATCATTGTGTAGTGTAAATATCGACATCAGAGTACATCACTAGAGTATCGATAAAAATATCGACAATTGTCACTTCCCTATTAGTGTACATGTAAGCCTTACCCTCCCTCACCTCCACCCTACCCCCGTAAAGTACGAAAGGGACAGCTGCAGCTCGGGCTGATTTTACCTACAAAAACCTTGGCCAAAAGACGTTTCGTATTCTGCTATTTCCTTCTTCAAAACTGGACAAATCTCAAATATTCTTATATCAAAATTTAGAGGAAGAGTATATCTATGCTTCTATGTTTTTCTTTTTTGTTAAAAACTTATCAAATTTGTCTGATAGTCGTTTGAACATGGCGGTAAAATCGAGGGTTTTTTTCGGGTTTTTGGATTGTCATATTTTTTTTAATAATAATGTTTTGGAAAAAAGAAAAACATAGAGGCACGTATTAATTAAACCTAGATTTTTTGGAAAAAAATCATTGCTCTAGAGGCATTATCCACGAAGAAAACAGCAGAATACGTTTGTATGGAGAAAGGCCCACTAGAGTACCCTCTTAAGGGATTGTCAGTGAAACAAACGCCTTTTAATGCCATACTTTTTGGCGCCCGATGTTGCTACGGCAACTTTATTGTTATTTACTAGAAGAATTTATATTATGCTTTTTTTCAGTTAAAATGCGACGTCAGCAATATTGGGCGCGTCGTAAAATTGTAAGAGAATGTTTACAAGTTAGCACCAATTTCCATACTTCCAACAAAGAAGTACCGCCAAATGCTAGTAAATTAATAATTCCGGTACAGTTAAAGATACATGATTTTTACATATGCTATACATTTGTAGATTCATTTCCTTCCATTTTAGACCGTATCGTCATTTATACTACGTAATAATAGTTATATGCATTGCTTCTATGAACCCGACTCCACTTGTTGCTCACTCACGATACTCGCATTTTCAGTTTTAGAAAATCTTAGCTCTTGTAGTTATAGGCACCTGTGTCTTCTCGTTATATGCGATCACCTTTACCTAATACCCACTTATTATCTGAATGAAAAATTTTTGCCAAATAGCAAATGCCAGAAATTTTGAATGTGACCTTAGAGTTCAATATCCTTAAAACTGATTTTCTAAAAGTGTAACCATTATAACACCAACTTAGTATTTGAGACGATAGATTTTGCATTCAGTTTCACTCATGTTTGACGTTACTTTGTCGGTATGAATAAATTAACCAATTTTCGAGTGAAAATCCTTTACGCGTTCAAAGTCCCGATATATCGGTGTTTAAAGCAAGCAAAACAGACTATTTTATTTGCATATCACAGGTCGCATGGTGAATAAATTACCAAAACTATTTTTACCCGCCATCCTGTTTGTGTACGAGCATTATTTTCTTCGTGCAATGGTGTAAAAATGCTTACCCAAGTGCGTGTGTCGCTGGGAGGCCGGCACGTGATCCTGCATATAGTAAGGGTCTGATAAGTGCTTGCTTAAATTTCGTTCTCGCTTTTAGGGTTCCGTACGGAAAGAGTAAGTTGGTAGAGTAGTAAGTACAGCCTCCGCTAGCCATTCATCTCATCAGACCATTATAGGTATATCCCTTCCCTGCTATACCCCTTCCAAGTTAGCCCGCTACCATTTTAGACTACATCGTCATTTACCATCAGGTGAGATCGCAGTCAAGTATTGCATTGAATAAAAAAAATCATCTTTAATTTTTCCTACTATAGGATCGATGTGGTAGAGGCAATCTTTTTTTAGCCTACTGTGATATGTATAAATTAACTACTACACTTAACACTTAAGCGACTACTTAATATTTGTTGTCTCCCCAAATGAATGAACATTAAGATGAGATTTGAGGTAAACGCCGCAATAAAGATAAGAACCAATTTACGAGCCAAGGATCTCCGGAGTAAGGCCCCTGTGCTCGTATTAAAGCTTGAAACAAACGCAACGCGGCGACGACGTGACGGTAACTGCGCGGCAGGAAATCACTAAATTCGCGGGTACTCGAGTACGTACAAATTATTATCTAAGGATTTGTAAGGATGGGGTGGAGCCGAGAAGTACCTAGCATATTTTTTTTATAACAATTTAAACTCAGCTTTATTTGGCATTGCACAAAGGCTTTACTCTCGTTAACTAGTTCCAGTCTTTTCTGCGTTTTGTTTATCTACTACGTAGATAGAGGCAATCTTTTAAGGCGCTACCTAGACAAAGGCTACCTTTAATCCCACGCCTCTGACAGTCTTCATATCCTTAACTTTATCCATGTAAAAAAATCACGACAAGCTCCGTTCCGCAATTGAAGAACAAATCAACCGATAAACACAATTTCCCATTTACAAAATTACTTAAATAGTAAGGATTTTCATCCTCATCCGAAAGTAAATAAAACTGATTAACTTGTTATCATTAAAACCTCAGCGCTTCAGCGCGCTTTGTGATACTTCGTATATTTCTTTTTTAACAACTTTTACGGGCCGCATTGTAGATATTTCCGTCGCGTTGTTTTTGTTTCAAGCTTTAATAACCATGATAATATATTAAATCCTCAGAAAATTACAGAATAATGTAGAAGGACTTTTCTACTAAGTTGTTTCCACTTCATATTTCGTCCGAAGTTTGTTATTACATGTTTTACTTCTAAATTAATCTAACTTTTATTACAGTAGATTAATCATTTTCTCCAGAAGTTCAGTTTTCATGTCAGGAAGTTGAAATCACTTTGATTGAAATAAGTTCCCTGAAAAGCGGCTGAATACTTTTGCTACTGTGAAAATTGCACTGGTTTTCAGGCATGACGTATGTGGGATACACATATGTTTTTTATATATATATATAGACTAGCGTTTGACTTGCGATCTCACTTGATGTAAGTGAAGATGCAGCCTAAGATGGTGCACGCTTGCTTAGAAAATGCCTATTCAGACTCAAGATAGAGGTAAACGCAACACAATTATGCTCTGACATAAATCTGTCTCGTTTTAACTCTGTCTTGAGTCTGAGCTGAGTGAGAGTGTGGTCTATATTGTTCAGTCTTAAATTCTCCTAGCTAAAAGGAGAGACTCTAACACAACTCTGTGGACAAAATATGCTACTTAGTTCGGCTTCACTTTACAAGTGTCGCTATCAGTTTTCAAAGTACTTATCAGTGCTAAGAGCCCTTTGAATGCAAGTGGCCATTGACTATTAAGCAACGAAGATGCCCGCCCGGTTTACCAACTCCTAATAGGATTATATTATACGTACTAGCGGACGCCTGCGACTTTGTCCGCTTCTATTTACAATCGACATTTCCTACATCCCCACAGTTTAGGCGGGCAGAACTCCTGCAGACTCAGGATTGAAGAGTTAGAACCCGAAGTTTTTATGGAAGCACCTCGCAAAGTTTTTGTATCGTTTAAAAAAAGATTCATGCAAATCGGTTAGACCTCCCAGTTATAAAACCATAGCGCCAAGGTGAAAGGCCATATTTTTAGACAGTTGAAAATGAGTTTGTTTCAGGCATCACGTCATTATCCTGCCTAAAGTCCCTGAACAACAGAGTGCGGCTGCCTCCCTTTGTTCCCATTAAAGTCGTAAAGTCCGCCCTTGACGAAGATTTCAGTCATTTCCACGTGGCCTTATCTCTAATAGCTGCACATAAAAGGGGTCATATTATGTGTGTGTGCGTGTTAGAGCCCTAAAAGGTGGCGGTAAGGGACGCGGATTTTATGGAATGTGTGCCTTAAAACAAGTAATGGACTGAGTAGATTTAAGGCTGTAACGTACAGAACGCGGCACGGCAACGGTCTTACGCGGCTCCTATTTGTAGAACTCAACAAAACGCGTTTCTCCAAAATCCTGATTTAAATAAAAATGCATCTAAAAAATAAATTAAATAAAATAAAAATCTCAATTTAAGGCTGTCTTGCACCGATCTGTTTAATCATGTTTAGGTAAATTTTGTAATGCTGTCACTTTTTGGCAAGTTTAGTTCAGAGTGTTACAGAAAAGGACAGATATAGAAAACTTAACTTAAATTTATTTAGGGGGGTTGGTGCAAGTTGAACTTAATTTAGTTTTCATTTCATAGAGCATGAAATGGCAATTTTTTTACGTTACTAATTAAAATCACTATCACTTCTTCGAATTCAGCAAATGAGAGTCATGTCTAGCTTAATTTACCAGGAATAAACGTTACGTTGAAACGTTTTAGATAGGTACTAGAGCCTCTGGTCTATTTTAGGAACAACAGATCGATTTTCCCTGGAACTGGAGGTAGTATGACAAAGCTCTGCGCTGCTACGACCCATCCCGGGCAGGGTGCTCACAATAGCGACCTCTACGTTGACGTCTATTGTTGGTTGCACAAGACAATCCGACGCCGGGCTCGGTTGTTGAACTGAAAGACTTAAGTTCAACCTTTGATTAAAACCTCCGATGCTATACTTGAAACTTTTGTCTTTTAATCCACAGTAATTTAATTTTCGCTTCGGTATCCGGAAAGGAGGTGGGTTGATAAGGCCCAAAATCCGCCCCTCATACACTCGAAAAAAAAAGTTCCAGATTCCGACAAATTGTAAATGTTAAATACATTTACAATTTGTGTGTGAATGGAGCGCCTCATTCTAAAATATTAAATCAAAGCTTAAAAACGACTAAAATGTATGAAAATGTAAGAAAAGTACCAGAAACACTCTCTTTTTGGGTAATATTTTCTGTAACTTACTATTTTTTTTATCACCTAAACTTTATATTAAAATAAAGTTTATATCTTCAAGTATATAAATATATTTACAATTTGTTGAAATCTGGAACTTTTTTTTTCGAGTGTATGAGGGGCGGATTTTGTTGCCTTATCAACCCACCTCCTTTTACGTCAGACTCTCCACCATATGCTTCCAAAAATATTTTTAAAATTCCGATAAGTAATCTATCAGTAAGAATTTCTATGGATGCCATAAGTAGGCCAAGACTTATCTTAAAGTTAAACAGTTCCTTAGACTACATTATTTACTTGTTCAGTACAAGGATTGTAATCAAAAAAGAAAACTGGTCACTTTATATTTGTTTGCAGTGTTTTATCATTTTAGTTAAATTATTTTGTTAAAATTGTAACCTTTAAATATAATAATTCAATATAATGTACCAAAGCTGTTGGTAAACCAAAAAATTAAACGCATTTTAAAAATGAAGAAAAATCTTACTCATATTGCATTTTAAACTTTATCACAAAATACAGGTAAAAGCGCAATCAAGTTTCAATTAAAAATTATGAAAATGCAGTCGATATTCTCTGGAGCGATTCGCGGTAAGCGCTTTATCATCGAGAGTGGACGTTCATCAAATATTTGGACATGTTTGCAACCAACAAACTCAGGTGTAATAGTTTTCCTCTGGGAAATCTCTCTACTATGACACTTCGCTCATAGTAGGTACGTAGTTAATAAGTGGCCAAACATTTGAACATGTTTGCACCAACTGAGGACTGAAATAGATAATATGTTAGCGTGCTGTCCATATTTACGTGTATATTTTTATACGGGTACAAATACAGAATATTCACTTATTTACTTTTCCTATTTCCCTGTTCAAACTATGTCCAACGATTTACGTTATCTATGCGTTGTCTGCTTATCTAAGCCTTGTCTGCCGGTCAATGTGCTACAATGTGCCCAGTCATAAAGACAAAAGGACGCGAAAGTAGACTCAAATTCACCGTTAAAAAAAATACTGAAAGACAAAATAATTTTATGTTGTAATCCGCCAAAATAATACTACAAAATAAAATTACTCTTTCTTTCAGTATTATCATGGAATTTAAAAATTAAAATCAAATCAAATAATAGCCATAAGAAATCATTTTGAATAAGAAAAATAATAAAAAATAATATCTGTTTCAGTATTTTTTTCAATTAAAGAGATTTTTCTCGAAAAAAAACGATCCTGTAACACTAATTTTTTATTACTGTATTGTATTATGTCCTGTTACTGATCGGCATACAACGCAGGTATAAAAAGAAAATCAAGTATCAAGCTCCTAAACGTATATAAAGGTGTTTAGCCAGCCTACGTTATATTGAGAAACTCTGTAACACGGGCAGAAAGCCCCAAAAACCGAACAAAAATTTAAAAATATAATACAAAAGCAAACTACATTGAAACTCAAATAACGCCGGTTTACCGACGCTGTACGTGCTTCAACAAAATATTGATATTGTAAAAGTTTCATGGAAATGAAAGTCATTTAACGGGCAGAGGCGGAAAGTTTGGCTTTCAAACTTTAAAGTATTTGCTGTCACAGTACACGTATGACACGGTACGCCACCATCTTGTCCATTATACCATGTGCTAAGAGGTTATTGTAGAGCCTTTTTTAACAAACTTCATTTTGGAAGCTGGAATTTATAGGCGTTCTATACGACTCGTGATAGCCACTTTACGATATAAATAGAGCGTGTGAATAATTTTTTTATTGTTGTCATATGGCAGAGCAGAGACGTGGTCGGCGGCGGCGTCACGTATAGCGTACGTTCTTGAAACATTACGAGTAACAACATAACGCTTGACCGCTATCTCACCAGCGAAGAGTGACGACATGGTGATCTGTTTATAAGCGGTAGAACATTTAGCCACTTGGTGCTACGGATTTGTTAGAAGGCTGCTAACTAGCCACAGCGGAAGTCTCCCAGTAGAAAAAAACCTCTCTTCTTTAAAAAAAGAAGATTCCTTGTTTTTGGTAGAGGAGAACGAAGAGATTGAATCCATTAATTCGATTCTCTCATAGACACCTCGAGAAGATGCCGAGGCCTACGCGAAAAAACTTCTAAAAGGGATTTTATCTCTGCAAAACATCCGCACACTTTCATAGCTTATTTATTAGGATATTGGATAGATGTATTTACGTTATAATTAGTGACACGGCTCTCATCAGTGTTCACGAATTATTTGGTAGGGACGAGAACATCCGGAGTCCTCTCGACGTCACGTTCTCGTCGCAGCATCGGGTTTTCAATTCGCCGTCCACTCGGGATCATAACCGATTTCCATTGCGTCATTGAGTGCGAGGCTTTGTGTCGTTAACAATTGGTCTCGAGTATTTCGTGTTATTGGAGCACTTGTGGGTTTCAGAGCGTGTTACGGTGCTCCTTCTTGTATAGAAACTGTTATAGGTATGTATTCCTTTCACAATTCCGTCAACTGGAGTTCTTATAGTGCACCTATAGCCCAGTCATTAAAGCCAAAACCCGAAAGTAATTAGTAACTTGATAAAATTTTAGGGGGTTTTTAAAGAAGGTAAAATAACTTACCGTGTGATTTTGCAGCGTTGTGGGGTGTACGGAAAGGGTTGAAAAGGGGTGAAAAGGGTTTTTTGTTAATAACATTGCCAAAAAAATTAGTAACACGCTGCAAATTTATAATAAGGTAGTTCTTACCGTTTTGTAACGTTTATTAAATTTGCAGCGTTTTGCAACATTCGGAACATTGTTTATTATTAAAAAACAATGAAATTTGTTATTAACAAGGGTAAAAAAAATAGTAACACGCTGCAAATTTATAATTAGGTTGTTCTTACCGTTTTGTAACGTGTATTAAATTTGCAGCGTTTTGCAACATACGGAACATTGTTTATTATTAAAAAACAATGAAATTTGTTAATAACAGAGGTAAAAAAAGTAGTAACACGCTGCAAATTTATAATTAAGTTGTTTTTACTCTTTTGTAACGTATATTAAATTTGCAGCGTTTTAGTAACTAACAATGTTCCGTATGTTGCAAAACGCTGCAAATTTAAAAAACGTTTGAAAACGGTAAGAACAACGTCCTTTTAAATTTACACCGAGTTACTAATTTTTTTTACCCCTGTTATTAACAAATTTCATTGTTTTTTTAATAATAAACAATGTTCCGTATGTTGCAAAACGCTGCAAATTTAATACACGTTACAAAACGGTAAGAACAACCTAATTATAAATTTGCAGCGTGTTACTATTTTTTTACCCTTGTCAATAACAAATATCATTGTTTTTTAATAATAAACAATGTTCCGTATGTTGCAAAACGCTGCAAATTTAATAAACGTTACAAAACGGTAAGAACAACCTTAATATAAATTTGCAGCGTGTTACTAATTTTTTTGGCAATTTTATTAACAAAAAACCCTTTTCACCCCTTTTCAACCCTTTCCGTACACCCCACAACGCTGCAAAATCACACGGTAAGTTATTTACCTTCTTTAAAAACCCCCTAAAATTTTATCAAGTTACTAATTACTTTCGGGTTTTGGCTTTAATGACTGGGCTACTACTAGCTGATGCGCAGCCGCGACTTTGTCCGCGTGGATTTATGTAGTTTTTAAAAATCCCGGGGAACTCTTTGATTTTCTGGGACAATAATTAATCTATGGCACTCTCTAGGTCACCAACTATTCAAACCCAAACAAAACGTTCACGTCGAACCGTAGCTGTTGCGGCGTGATTGATGGACAAACCAACAAGGAAACAAGAAGGAACACTTTCACATATTTCAATAGACTAGCTCTTTCCCGCAACTTCGTTCGCGTCATCATTATCATTAGCAACGGTTCACTACTGCGCGCAGGACTCCTCACTGAGAAGAGTTATAGACCATAGTTCACCACGCTGACCCAATGCAGATTGGCAAACTTTATATACTTTTGATTACATTATGGAGAACTCTCGGATGACCAAGGTTCCTTACGATGCGTTCTTTATGCAATAAAGTGACTAATACGTCATAATATACCATAATATAATTCACTGAAGAAATAATTAGAGCTTTCCTAAAATTAAGAGATATGCAAAAGATTTTTCTTAATTTTCGCAATGCTTTCCTGTTTGATTTCATAAATTGACGCAATTAATCATTCCTTTGTTAATTAAGCAGCCACTCGGCGGCCGTGTCGACTTGAATGGTTTTATTAATTTCACTTTTTGCGTTAACGCGAAGTGATGACTGTTCATTTTTAATGTTTTCTTTTTGACGCGCAATATACTTTTCAACACACTTGCTCATAAAATGGCTCCCGGTTCACCGCAATTAGGCACACAATGACACCTTTAACTCAAACTGTGACTTTTGATTACTATTATTCACAATGTGAGTTATAGATTTTTTTTTTTTTAATTTTATTGGTTGAGTTGCTTTGTTCTTAAAAAAGTTTCTATTACAAAAAAGATCCTACCTATTGCCAAGATACCTATTGCTTGCTCATTTCATACAACTTCGTATTTAAATAGATAATTTCAACTTGTACGTGTTTAATAAATAAAACTGTCACTCAAATATAACTTTTGTTTTTTCTGTAATAAAGAAAACTGGAAATTCCCCATTTTGTACGTGGCTATAAGAGAAAAGCCAAAAAAAAGGTACCTCATTCTTTTAGTCTATGGCCATTAAAGGAATAGGCTGTATGGTCGTTGATCTTTGCCTGCCCTCAAGAGCATCTCAAGAGGGCGAACAAAAGAACAACATTAATTTTTCCCGCCATTGCGAAAAAATTTTCACAACTCGTTTTCACTGTTTTGTACCATAATGTACTATTTTAGTATTATTTTCTTCACAAGTGTGTTGAAAAACGTCGTATGATACACGTGTATATTGATGATTACCGTCCTCGGCTACCTTAAGACCCTCACCTAACGGCTCGGGTCTCAATAGCGCCTCAGCGGTAATCACCAACTTTGACACTTGTACCATAATGTACTATAATAGCTTCGAAAATGAGAAAGTTTTTAATTTCTTGATTGGTCTTGTAACTTTCTATGTATTGATGACAAGCTGAGGACGTCGATTTCATCCACGTGGATTTAGTTTTTAAAATCCCGCGGGAACTCTGTTTTACCGGGATAAAAAGTAGCCTGTCATTCTCCCGGTCCTCAATTATCACGTCGATTGATGGCTCCTGTACAAAATTACCAATTTTGATTTTTTCGATTTTTCAGCTGCTCTTTTGGGTTTTAAATTGTTTTTAAACCAACCCTGTATCAGAGCGAATAAAACAAAAAAAAAAAAGTTTTTCAGATTCGAGTTTTAGCCAGACTAACGAACAGCAGAATTCGAAAAAGTATTCTTCTACAAAAGGTTGTCTGGAGGACATCGGTACAAGCGATAGGGCCTTTGCATTTATTATTTGTTCGTGTTAATCTCTTAACCGACTTAAAAAAAGGAGGAGGTTCTTAATTCGGGGCGTATTTTTTTTTTTGTCGATAATACTCCATAACTCCGTCAATGAAACATAAAATCCGACACTGTTAAATAAAATGAAGAATAAAATTGAATTATTTTTCTAATGTACCTGTGCAGTGTATGAAATGAAAAAAAAAGAAAACAATACATTTGCATGTAACATATATAGGTAAACAAATATCATTATCAAAACCACTTCAACAATATTTCTGCCAACTAACAAAATACTTGAGGCAGGTAACTGAAAGGATCTGAACTCATTTTCCTTCGATGTTCCGATCTTGAAGTCACAATGGGCGATGGTCCCGGAACCATCTATTGTCCGGGATTCCATCCGAGAATTAACGTTGAACCCTGAAGCTTTGTCGCTTACATTCACAAACTTTATACAAGCTCGAATGTTATACAGAGCATGCGGTTAATTTGAATACTACTATATAATATTATTGGTCCTAACGTTATCATGATAATTTCAATAAAGAAAATTAGTTGCCTGGCCACAAAAAGCGGTAAGTTTAGGCCACGAAGCAAACAGCAAATCTCAATAATAAAGCCTGAATAGCCCAACGGTTAAGGTGCGGACTAAAAACTGGAATGTCGTAGGTTCGAACCCCGTCCGGTGCACTATCGTCGTAGCCAGTCCTAGCATAAGCTTTCCGCTTATTTGGACGTGAGAGGAGAATATAAATCAAGTTCAGCTGGGCTCATATTCGTTTCTTTTTTTTTTTTGAAAAAACCCGCATGCCGTGCTTAGTAGCCCTGGAAGGCTTTGAGTACATATTAATTTTCCCCGTTAATTTCCGCGTGGATATTTAAGAGTGTGTGAGTTTGAGAAGCCATATTGATTGCAAATATCCCTAATTAATGAATGTTTTAAATAAGAAAATGTTTGTTTGGTTTGTCCTTTAATCACAGCAACGGAACAATGGATCACCGTGATCTTTTGCATACCTTGGGTACATTTGAGGATCAAGAGTGTATTTTAATTTAACTAAGTGTGCGCACGGAATTTTTAAAAACTTATATCGACACAGACGAAATCGTGGGCATAAGCTAGTGGTAAATAAGAACCGATAGTTTGGAAGAAAAGTAAAACGACGTGACTACGTAGTACAGTTTGTTCAAAGCAGCAGTAATCCTTTACAAACAAAGTTATGCGGTCGCGAATGTTTTGAGGCAGTTGAAGAATTAAACCAAATAACAATTTGCACTGTAAATAGCAAGCTAGCGGGTGACCTGAATTCAACCTATACTCCTAATTGGTTTCTACACGCCATAGTGCCGGAACGCTAAATCGCTTGGCGGCACGTCTTTGACGGTAGGGTTGTGGTAACTAGCCACAGCCAAAGCCTCCCACCAAAAATTTTGCTACATTTCTTGAATAATTTCTTGCTCATTTTTGGCAAATGTTGTGACACCGTCAATAGTTGTGCATTTTAATTTTGTTTCTGTGTAATTTTTTAAGTACTTTAAGAAATGTAACAATTTTGGTTGTCCAAATAAATAAATAAATAAATAAGCTCGTGTCTTTTGGGAAGATCCAGGAAGATTTGATTCCTCCATTTGCCTAGTCATGAAGATATGCCCATTAAGTGTGGCGCAAAACAATGCGTTACCTACCACGAATGGTAAACAAATGGGCTGTCAGTCGCAGAGGTAACCTCAGCACACTAATATAATTACACACCTCGCACAGTTCACTGTGACCCTCGTTAGCAGACCGCTAATGCTGGCTCGGAGCGGTGTGGGGTAACTTTGTTCATTATCATCTCGAATGTCTATTACGCGTTGTTGACGTTTAATATTGGGATTAGTTAGGCGCGGGGCATAGTTTTGACAGTGTTGTTTAAAGGTGAAATTGCACCCGACAGCATTAAATGGCATTTTATGGCTTTTATATGCAGCTTAACAATCTCCCGCGATTGCTGAATTTCTCATAGAAACCTATAGAGTTTAACTTCTGAAAATTCAACATCTTTATGCTATGTTAAATATACTTAAGTGCACATTTAAGGATTGAATTTGATGTATGTAATCTAAAAGCGAAATGCTTTTCTCGATGTTCAAATTATCCAAAATTATTCAAAAGCACTTGTAAAAGTTTATTTGAATAAATAATATTTCTATTCTATTCTATTTTCTTCTAGCCGTTGTATCAAAATATTCATATTCCGGAATAAAATGTGCTAATCCTGAGTATGATCCGTTTTCATTTTCAGCCAAATCGGTTCATTCGTTGCGCCGTGAAGGAGACACACACACACACACACACACACACACACACACACACACACACACACACACACACACACACACACACACATACAAACAAACTTTAGCCTTTATAATATTAGTGTGAAAAAGTGGATAATAATGATTGTTTTGTTCAAATTGAGCATCAAATCCGGACGGAGATGGAAAAGATAATTACACTTTTACACAGTTGCAAGTATCTAACTTGAAGTTTCGAGTCAAATGCATAATTATAAAGTTGGGAAGTTCAGTTTCACAAGTTTGCCCCATTCCTGGTTATATTGCAAGTTTTCCTTTTGAAAGTCAAAATTGCTGCTGAAGACGTCTTTTTTCCTCTTATTAAAAACTATTTTACCTTAATTCTGTATGGTCTAGTCTAGTGAGATGATTGGGCCGAAGCTAGTAACCACCTTAATTATTTTTCATCCCGGTACGATGCCGCGTAGATACTAGTAAATAAACATACACTTTGTCTTTATTTCAAGGTCAGCTAACGCTTTAAGACAAATACGCCTGATGAAAAGCTATTAGATGGAAATTTAGTAAAGTAGCAACCAAAAAGGGGAAAGAAAAGACCAGAGAAGAAAAGCAGAACGGAGCTAGTAATATCAAAACACTGTACAGTGTACATAGTGTTTAAATGTTACTTGGAATATATACATAGCTATATGTATAAGTCCAGTTTGTGCAAATGGATAGCTAATCGCCTTTCACAGAAACATACGGTCAGTTACACAGAGTTTCATACCCGTTAACAGATTTCAATTTACAAATTGCCTGCTGAATGTTGGAAATTGGGCCTTAATATCTAAATTTGATTCAACTGTCGAGTCGCAAGTTTCACAGAGGACGGAGGTCTCGTCGAATACAAACAAAGGAAATTGGGCGATTTTGTATAGAGCTTGGACAAGCTTAATATTTTAAATTTATCTAAGGTTTTTTGATCCCCAAGTGAACTTTTTAATTTGGGTATGAGCTATCTTTACAGCCAATCGGTTCATTCGTTGCGACGTGAAGGAGAAACTTACACACACACACACACACACACACACACAAACTGTCGCTTTTATAATATTAGTGTGATTTTAAAGCCCGCAATTTGAGTGTCACCGGCTCCCTACGAGTCGCATTTCGATTTCAACTGATCAATCCAGCGAGGCGAAGTTCGAAAGCACTTTGATTGCTCCATTCACGACCCTCTGCTTAAGCCCCGTGAGCGAGGCAATCGTTCAGAATCAGACATCCTGGAATATTAACGATCGATTCATATCAAACATTCGCTTATACAAGGAAAATCTTTCTGGTATACTTGACTGTAACTGCGAGTTACAAGCGACGCAATATCGTGTTCTGTGACGATCTTTGCAAGTGAAATATGATGTCTAACTGTGGGCTACTGTTGAGACGATGACGATACTAATACACCATTGTGATACAAGGGCGGGAAGTAGATTATTACAAACGTGCGACTATTGGAGTTTTTCCAAAATTCAACCAGAACAGCAGTTAAAGGGGATATAAAAGTTAGCATGATTATAGCTTGATTATAGCTGTGGGTCGGTCTTGAATAATGACAAAATTTAATGTAGACAAAGACGCAAGCGACCACTATACGAGTAAGGCGCAATTCACTAACGATGTATTGATATTCTGTAAGAAAATATGTATTTCTCAAGATTAACATTTTAAAATTTTCGTTAAAATTAAATGAAAACCAGTTAAAAAGAGAAAAAATTTCGTCTCTACCTAATGAAGCCACCATTCAAAAACCACATCGTCTAATGACGTTCTCATTTCCCAGTTTAAATAGGACTTAGGAGACAAAGCTGTGACCCAGTAACCGAATTCCATGACGTTACATGACGTCTTGATCATTCAGAAATGTTTCTTTTGTTACCCATGTAGTCCAAAACTAATTTGGACTTGGAATTAAGGCCTCTCATCTTTCAATGTACCGAAAAATCTCAGAGACCTTTTTGCTCTTAACTTTGACTATCCGCTCCTTTCATAAAGACATCCTGAGCCAATCGAAAGGCTTATAATTATTTCAGTTAAAACGATGAAGTCTACTGACATTTTCAGTTTTTCAAGATGGAAACTTAGGAAAGAAGCTTTCTATGACCCATACAGTAAACGCAGGGCCTGATTAACCCTTAGGCTTATTAGGCTGCAGCCTAGGGCTCGAGGATCAGGGGAGGGGGGGCGCGCTGAAATCGTATCTTCACATGCACTAATCTAGCATCATTGTATCTACCCTACATATTTCAACTAGACCGAGACAAAACACTAAAACTAAATGAGCTTGAGAGTCCCTAATTTTAACAATTGAAATTTTAAAAAGCGCGCGTAAAAATTAGCCTAGGGCGGTCAGAACTCTTGATCAGTCGCTGAGTAAACGTCCCGAAGCCGTTACATAATATTTAGCAGTTTAATAGTAATTGTTGAATTGTTTTTCTCTCAATAGTTTAGACTACATAACCAATCGATTCAAATGCATTAGGTACATGTAAAAAACTATGCGACATCGTATCATTTTTTGTAATTTTCCTAACATAAAATGAAATCGAAAATAAGACGTTGTAACACCGGCTAATTTCCTAAACGCCAACTAGATGGCGCCACCGGTCTGCTGCCTCGCGGTAAAGTGGTCACCGTGAAGAATACTTATATAAGCCGACCACCCGATGGAAAATTGTTCTCGAAAAGTTCTCCAAAATGTAATCACTCCATGATACATTGTACTCGCACTACTGCGACGTCGTGGCATACGTAGCTTCCACCTTGATGGGACTATGTTGAAAGCGACCCCAGCAGTACACGCAAAATACTTGTGGTAAAGATTCCGCTTCCACCCTTGTTGGGACGGACATTTTGAAAGCAAGTACTTTGACCTAGCATTTAGCTAGTCTAACACGTATTCAGTGTATATTCTGTAATAAACCCGTACCAACGACGTCCTGCGTTTCTTTTGAATCTTCGCCCTTACAATTGGCGCTCCAACGGCGGCACGACGAACCGACGACTTATGAAGGGCAAAGAAGAAAAAGACTACGTGGAATCCGGGATGGATACGTCTTCACCAAGTACGGAAGAGCAACCACCACTGTACTCACACAGGCTGATGAGACAAAGCCATTGCAAGTAACTTCGCTATCGGAGCAGTTCTAGTACAGGGGGAGGGCGAAAATGACTCGCTTCTTTTGAGCTTATCACAACAGATACCAGTTGGTGTATACCATGCGTCGGCTATACGAAGAAGAACCACAAAACACTTCCTGTCTTCCTCGTCGGGACGACTTCAGAGACAGAGGGGGAGACTGTAACACCGGCTAATTTCCTAAACGCCAACTAGATGGCGCCACCGGTCTGCTGCCTCGCGGTAAAGTGGTCACCGTGAAGAATACTTATATAAGCCGACCACCCGATGGAAAATTGTTCTCGAAAAGTTCTCCAAAATGTAATCACTCCATGATACATTGTACTCGCACTACTGCGACGTCGTGGCATACGTAGCTTCCACCTTGATGGGACTATGTTGAAAGCGACCCCAGCAGTACACGCAAAATACTTGTGGTAAAGATTCCGCTTCCACCCTTGTTGGGACGGACATTTTGAAAGCAAGTACTTTGACCTAGCATTTAGCTAGTCTAACACGTATTCAGTGTATATTCTGTAATAAACCCGTACCAACGACGTCACGCGTTTTTTTTGAATCTTCGCCCCTTACAACGTATTTTAACAAAGTTAAAAAGATAATCTCTCGACCAATACTTGCACAAATTTTGCACAATTATGACACATATCTCGGTAGCGATCGACTGTTTGAAATGAAAAACTTGAACTGCAAGGGATGTCTTTAAATTTTCCTCCTTCGTCGGAAACCTTCGCAGTGTATTCTCCTCACGTCTCAACGGGTCTTTGGCAAAGCTCACAATTAGCTGCCGGCGATTCTCCTTGCCTTCCCTTATTCCACGCGGGCTTATTGCCGGTATTGTTAGCATTATTAGGAACATTTCATTTCGTACTGTTTTTGTTTCATTCACTTTTACTAACATTATCTCAAAGGCAATTCTATACCTATACACTTATTTAGCTTTGACTGTAACTTCGTATTATGGTGCCGCTGGATACAAGCATGTAGAATTAGAATCCAACAAGAAATCTATGTGCCATATTTTATATCATAGTGTGCCATCCTTCCTTATTAATATTACAAATGCGAAAGTTTGTTAATTGCTTGTTGGTTTGTCCTTAAATCACGCAGCAACAGAGCAGCGGATTGGGCTGATTTTACACATGGGTATCGTCGAGAACATGGAGAGTGCCTATATCACTATATAGGCTACTTTTTATTCCGGAAAATCAAAGAGTTTTTTGAAAACTAAATCGACTCGGATGAAGTCGCGGGCATCAGCTAGTTGCATATTATATCTATTGATTGTCCAAGAAATCGATCGAATACGCAGCGATTAATACTGGTATGTAAGCCGAGTTCTTAGCTTAGTTCCCTTAAAGCTAAAAACATACTGTAAATAACCATATTTATGTGTTTTGTGCCTACAATATTGAAATGACGATGTCTATAACTCTGAAATCAAATGTAATTGAATAGAGTAGGAACATACACTAGAGCCACAGCTCTAGTGTTGAAAAAGTTTTTTCCAACTCTGCGTTTTGAATGTGTTCAAAACGCCACATTTCTTCTAAGACTTCCGCGAGTGATATTAATTTCTCATGAAGGGGAACGGTCTAATAACGGAGACCGAGGCTGAATTCCTCATAACCTAACCTGTATACTCGTAAGTACGTGAGATCAAAAGAAAATCCCGGTTTATTGAAAAATTTCTTTGGCTGAGCTTGGTTAAAAATCTAACTAAAACTTAGTTTAGTCCTTTCGTTTCGTTTTTTTAAGAATGGGAATTTTCCAAAGATAACAGCATGTTTACTTAAAATTTCCACTCACAAACATAATATAATATCTTTTTCTACTTTTCTCAATTTAGAATTATGACACTAGAATTTCACGTGATGCGTACTTTCCCTTTGGCTAATCTATTTATTTGTTGATCTGTTTTTTTATGTACTGATTACGGCTATTGCTATTTATAATAATTTTGCAAGTTTGCAATATTTCTTAGTTGGCATCGTAGAGCCATTTATTAATGTGGCCGTCCAACAAGCACAGGTAACCGCGCAGGGAATGAAATGCTGCTATTTTGTCATTCTGCGGACAGACACCGTCAAGAACAGACGTCCCGCAACGTAGAGAAGATGGAAGTTTTTAATTAATTCTGTAATAGTATTCATGTCATCTCGTGTGATATTTCGTATGTAGAAACAAATGGATGTAGAAAATATAAGCTGTTTTGAATTAGAAAAGATATTTGTATGACTATTAATTTCCATACAACCTTTAGGGCCCAAACTATGTTTGTTAAGAAATAATATTATTTACGTTTATCGATCTCCACCGCTAGGATGGAAACTTTTCTCACGATACAGAGATTTCAGTTTGGATTGAAAATGATTTGGTGGGCCCAGGGTTTCATGACAATACAGGTATTTGTAAGAAAAAGTAATGTTCGCATCGATTTTTATCAATAGTTACTTATTCCATTCTTTAGAATATGGAACAACAAGCTTACTTTGATATGCCTAATCCTGATAAATATGTGAGGTGCAGATAAGAAATCCATTCAGAATCAACCACTAAGCATCTCCCAAGACAAACTCTTCGCACTTTTCACTCCGACACCGGAGGATCCTCAGGAGTACTGTAGAATGAACTTGAGTTATTGTAACCTTTAGCCAGTTCTAGTGCATTATAGCTTCCTTGTGTACGGGACTCAGTAAAGTAGTGATTCCTATTATCTAACAGAAACCTTTGTTTACTAAAATTATTATTTACATTCTTTTTCGGTTTTACGACAGATATAATATCGAATCGCGTAAAATTTTCTGAAGTATTCCAGTCTAAACTATGTTCTATTTCTTCGAGAGAAAACACGATTGTCTTATAGTTTAGCCCCATCTATTGAAGTTGGGATAAAAGTGATACCAAAAGAACTTTAATAGGTATAAAAGTGAGGTACTTGGATAAATAAGTTCAAAGCATCAAAAATGATGGTGGCAATATCCTAGTCTCTTTTACCTTAAACAAAACACCTATTTACAAGGTTTTAGCGGCTTTATTAGGCTATAAGCCGTTTCCGTGGGCGGGATGTTTTTAATTAAGCAAACAAACTGATCTAAATTCAGCGGTTGAATTGGGAAAGTTGGCTATTTGATGCAAGTGAAGGATTCTTTAGAATTTTTGCTGTTATGCAAATAATAAGACAAAAATTTGCTGCTTCAGATTTGAAAGAAGGACATTTCATTCAAGTAGGAAATGATGCTGAGGCGGGTTATACTATTCCGCAATGCGAAGTATTGTTATCTAAAAACGTTCTGATGGGATGCCAGTTTTTAACCATAAGTCAATCAGATCTTATTTTAGCACTTGCTCGATGCTTTTCCATACATTTGCAATATGCTCCTTACAATTTCTAGCATTTTGATCAAGTATCAAATATTCAGTTTCTATAAAAATTTGGCAACCGCTCTCCGCTATAATAGGTCTCTGTAGATTTTCAATATCGATAATATGAACCTGAATAAAGTACTTATGCCTAGAATTCTGAAATTTAATCATAATCTTTGTTGTATCAATATTTGTACAATTTTTCATCAATTTATTCCGTACGTAATGAAACCTGCCCGTAATATCAACCATTTCCTTTGGAATTACCGAATCAGTAGAAGATTAAATATTATATTCCAATCGGAATATTCCATTCCATTTTTTGCTGCAGAAGTTATGCATTGCAAAAATTGTTTGGGTCCACATCAAGACAAGCATTGTATTAGTAATTAGTATATATGTTACGGTAATTGTGTGAGAGCTCAATTTTCTCGAAAAATCGTTATCGAATTCCGACGCTGGACCATTCCGCTTCAAAATAAAACTTCTGAAGAGGGCGTATTCACAGTCCCTATGTGAAAAAATTTCAGACGGTTTAAGTGATACCTGCACTGCATTTTCCATTCCTCTACAGGAATGAATTTTCCATTTCTTTACAGGAATGGAAAATGCAGGGCAAGCCCTACGGCTATTCAGGGGCTATTGAAAGTTGGCGACTAAGAACTGTCAAACCCGCATTTTGTAAGTACGTATATGTATAACGAAATAAGGATTTAAGATGCTATTGTTTCGCAATAGCCAGTGGAAATGTCAAAAGTAGAGAATACCGCAGCTGGTCTTCAAACAAACTACAAATAATAAATATTATAATAATATTTATAGTTCACAAACCATAGCTTGCTGGGCGGTGGGTGCACGGTTAATTGCTTGCATTCTGCAACCAGACGGCGTCGAAAACAGACGTCAGGTCGGTTGAAGTTTTTAATTACTTTCACAATGGGACGCATGGCGACGCACAAAGCCTCTGTTTTGTAGTTCGAAAGTGAATGATAAAACGAATTGTGGTCGAGCCGGAACGAGACCAAAGCGGGATGGCGATGGAAATTAACCATTTGCCGTGTGGTATTTTTAATGAGATAAACTGTGTATACCTAAATAGCCTTTTCCCGTGGCTTCACTCTCGTGAAGTTCGATTTTTTAAACCCCTATTTTATTCCCTTCGGTGTGGAATTTTTAAAAATCCTTTTTTAGATAATGCATATGTCATACTCGTAACAGCTATGCCAAACAGCCCGATCCGTCTAGTTTTTGAGCTGTGTATTCAGTCAGTCAATCACCTTTTCCTTTTGTATATTTTAGAAGACTACGAATAGGTACATGAAAAGCAAAAGTCAAAACTCGTGTATCAGAATATTGAATTAATAACGAGCAAGAAAAATCACCCGTGCAGTCTAAATTGTACTATTCGTCTCTGGTGAGAGACGAATAGTACAATTTATCTAAGAAAAGACGTATAATTTTAATACTTCAAGGCAAGAATGAATAGGCATCTTTTAGGTAAGCATTCGCCAACCTAGACCACAGTGCAGTAGTGGTTTGCATCATTGAGTGTCGTTAAGCTCAGGCTTTCTCTCAAAAACATATATATATATCTGAAAATATAGATTCTATGCAGCCGACTCGACTCTGTCTATTACAATTCTTAAAGTTTACATGATTCTGAACTCCTGGACTGGAATCCTCTATGAGACGCATTTAATTAGTCTACCAATAAATTATTGTCTAAAATATTTATATATGGAACTGAAGGAGTATTATTCATTGTATGAGTCTGCATATATTATTATTATCGTCGAGCGGATGTTTCATATATGTACGTATTATACGCCTGCAGTCCGATTAATCGGAATGTATCTCATATGAGAGTTGAGACTACCTATCATTTTGCGATTAATAGGGTGACAAAATTATAACGGCACGGTGCCATATTATAACACAACTGCGTCACAAATATTTGTGTGCACGAGACGTCGGAATATCCTTTTTAATATTATTATGTGAAAGTAAATTTGTTTGCTGGTTTGTCCATCAATCACAGGATACTTTCCGAAAAATTAAACAGTTCGCGAATGATTTTTTAAAAACATAAATCCACGCGGATGTTCTTACGGGCACTAGTCTAGTTAGTATCTGCCAATATTATTTGAGTAAAGGTCGCGGCATATGTATCGTGTTTTTTCTCGTCCCGTATGGGACGGGACGTGGACGGAACGATTTCTTGACATTGTTGCATTCAAAAATATAGCAACAAAATATACGTGACGGTAATTGCGAGGTGAATTAGGGTCCAACACTAGCACGCTTAATGATCGTCACCGTCCTGGTACGTATGTTTTAAACTACGTTCACGTTATGAACGAGCACGTCCCGTTGCCGGCCCGTCCGGGTTTTTTCCCGTTACGTATGCTGAGACCTTAATTAAAACGTGGTAGGAGTATCGCAAAGTAGCCAAAGATATCAGGAATGAGTTGCTTTTAGGCATTTATAAAATTAAGCTATTATATTATCTACTCTCTACACGTTCCGTCTACACATTTTGAGTGAATCGTCATTGATGTCCTCGTAAATACGCAATCAAGGACTAACTTGCCAATAAATAAATAAAATTGGCCATCCTATTGATAAAAACGAGTAGGCGGAAAAATCCCCGATATAGAGTAATGTTCTGAATGAATAATTGTCATTGTGCCACGAGCGATACTGGTGCGAATATAAATACGCCTTAATAATAATGGTTATACAAAATGTTTTCGTCAGCCACAATATTTAGTGTCAGTGCGTATGTAGTGATTGCATTTCTGTCTTATGCGGATTGCCAAATATGTACCAGAAGAGTTAAGTGAGTACCAACCTTAACCAAAAGGCAAGCATTCTTACTCTATTGATTTAGGTTTCGATTTAAAAGTTTCGAACCAAAATCCGGCCTTCAAGCTTACATTGGCTGGCAAGGTAATCTTGAAGGCGGCACTTTATTTTCTGTAATTTGATGTTCCTAAGCCTATTAAAGGATTAAAGAAAAATTGTGAATTAGCTTTCCAGTTGGTTGACTTTACCATGGTCGCCCCACCACAAAGGCCGACCATCACAGTTACCAAAGTATTAAAGTAAATATTTTTCAACATACAATTAATTTTTGATAATACAGAATAATTATATATATTGAAATTCTGACAAGGGTTAAAAAATAGATTTTACATATTACTGCTGAAATCATTACCCTTTCTTTTGGTACGCTGCACTAGTCAGTGTTTTTTAAATTATTATCAAGACTGTTAACCTAAAACATGGAGGTTCCATTACTGACTTTACTTGTGTGCATTTGAAAATGCTCATCTGATAAAGTGCTATATGATTTTTTATTTTAATTTTATACGAAACAATACGAACGATAGGAAGTCTTTCATACATTTTCATAAAGTTTTTAAAATCTGATCATGCTATTGGTTGTTCCTATTTACATAGCATTTCAATTTCCTGGTATGGTTTATTTGTTTCAGTTTATTACGCTGGGTGCGGCAGACGTACGTCCAAACGTATAGGGAATCTTATAACGGCCATTGTTTCTTCCGTTGCACTAAATATCGCACCCGTTCGTACCAAGCTGTGAGAACAGTGCCGGTAAGTCCGTGCCTCAACATTCCCATATGCATACACATGCATAACCAGCTGGCGTATTCTCTAAAAACGATTGCATCAGTGTAACAATCGCAATGACCTCTGATTGTCTGGTACTCTCCCGCTATTGTATTATGTATGTATATTAATTCTCCAAATCAGAGGTCATTGCGATTGTTATATTTATGCAATCATTTTTAGGGATTACCGCAGCTGGCTCTGCTCTGAACTTCCTTTACACGGAACGATGCACGATCGTTGTACGAAGCGATGGTAGGTATTGGTTTTTGTGCTCTTAGAGATATGAATATAAAGTATGATCCAACATAACTACGTATCAAGTACAAGCAGCTACATTCGTGCAAACACTCAAGAAAGCAGTTAAAATAGTTCATATTATGTTTTCAGAGAAACGCCGTGGAAACTAGGAGCGAGTGTTGTTTTGGATATTACCAAGTTGAAAACGGTTTTAGCTCGTAAGTTTATAATTGTTTTTGATAACTCTTCCGACTTTAAATTAAGAGAAAATCCCCATATTTTATTTTATCTTCCAGGATCCAATGTGAACCTATCTGCAGACCATCATGCAAAAATGGCTTTTGCAGAATACCGGGTGAATGCGCCTGTTTCGCAGGATATCAGTTAGAAAACCACATATGTAATCCTGTCTGTGTTAAGGGCTGTGGTCACGGAAAATGTATAGAGCCAGATAAGTGCCAATGTGATTTCGGATACCAATTGCAAAATGACACTTGTGAACCTCTTTGTACTGAGCCGTGTGTCAACGCAACGTGTATCGCACCAGATACATGCGAATGCCTTGTTGGATTTAGAAAAACTGAAAACAACCTTTGCCTTCCCTACTGTTCTAATGGATGCGCTCATGGAACTTGTGTGAGTCCAGAAAACTGCAGCTGTGATGATGGTTGGTATAAAAAAGAAAATGTTTGTGTACCACGATGCGACATTGATTGTGGAGGGGGAAGTTGTGTAGCGCCCAATGTTTGCGATTGCTTCCTTGGTTACGAAAAGGCGGAAAACGGAACTTGTATACCTCATTGCTCAAGTGGATGTCTCCATGGAGTTTGTGTCGGCCCCGAAAACTGCACTTGTATCGATGGGTACAAAAAAAATTCAGAAGACGAGGTTTGCTTACCCGTTTGTGATTTTGATTGTGGCGTAGGTGGCACATGTAGTGGTCCAAATGTTTGCGATTGTCACCATGGATATGAAAAATCAGAAAATGGATCCTGTATTCCTGCTTGCCATAGTGGATGTGTTCATGGAACTTGTTTTAGCCCGCTTATTTGTACTTGTAATGATGGATGGAAGCTCAATGCAGAGAATAATACATGTGAGCCAGTGTGTAATTTCGATTGCGGTGTAGGTGGTATATGCACTAGCCCAAATTTTTGTGAATGCAACAGCGGTTACAAGAAAGAAAATGGAACCTGTGTTCCTTATTGTTCAAACGAATGTCTCCACGGTACTTGCGTTAGTCCCGAAAATTGCTCCTGTGACTTTGGATGGCATAAAAATAGTGACGACGACGGTGCATGTGAACCTCTATGTAGTCCTAGTTGCGGCGAAGGTGGTATGTGCGTTGCTCCAAATATTTGCCAATGTAACGCTCAGTATGAAATTACAGTGAATGGAACATGTGCACCTCATTGTTCTAAAGGTTGTCCGAACGGTACATGTATTAAACCAGGATTCTGTGAATGTTTAGAAGGCTGGAGTAAAAGTGAATTGGGTGATTGTGAACCCTATTGTGACAAAGCTTGTGGCAATGGTACCTGCATAGCGCCGAATGTTTGTCAATGTTTTGAAGGTTACAAATTAGATACAGAAAATTTATTTGATTTTTTCAACGAATCGCTTTGCATTCCTGAATGTAAGGGATGTAACGGAACATGTATAGCACCAGATATGTGCAGTTGTGAAGTTCTTTTTGAAGCAAAGTATGTTACAAAGAAGGGTAGTGATTGTAACTGTCACAGAAACTGTTCTGAAGACGACTTGAAATGTGACCATATTGTTTGTGTTACGAAAGGAAATGATTGGAAAACTACCACTGAATTGACAAATAATAACCTTTCAAGTAAATTCTTTCCTAGCATACCTTATGGTGAAATTGACGCAGTAACTGATTACCCAACTGAAAGTGAGGCTGTTACTGTGAAGGTGAATGAAGATGACAGTATTATCGAACCTCAAAATAGTACAGAAATTAACGAAAGTAGTTCCTTAATAAACTCAACGAAAAATAACTGGTAAGTATAACGAGAATTTAACTATTACAAATAGTGCGTAACCGAGGTATTTATTTTAATGATATTAATATTAGAAATATCAATATTAAGGTTTTAATCTGTTGCTTTTTAATCTTTTGCTTGCGATTTCGTTCACGTGGTATCAGATTTTGGAAAAAGCCATTGACATGTTTTTTCCCATATTAAAATTATATTACGGCCTTCTCCAGGTCCTTATATCCTATCTTTCTTATATCAGTATCCTTTGTGCCTATTGTAGAAGCTGAGATGTAAAATGTATTTGTTTTTATTCAATTAAAAAATATATTAACAACTATGTTTACGTCGCGTGTACACAAAAATATCATTTCAGATTTTTGTACAACCTTTCTAACGATATTGGGTTAAAGACATACTCTCAAACAAATTAATAGCCTTTCAAAAATAATATAACATGGATGGACTTATTCTCAAAGAAATTATAGTAAATATGTAATATTGTTTATGTTTAAAATGGTTTAAAAAATAAATCTTCTTTCAGGTCTCAATACTGGATTTATATCGTTGCGTTCGCTGTGGTGTTAACAACAGCTGTTATAAGTAGTGTATAATTGGGGATTCTGTATCACTCTCGCTACGCTCGCTCGCTTCGCTCGCCGTGATACAGAATTCCCCAATTCTACACCACTGTTCTTAACATCACATTAAATATATGGAATGTGCCTAAATCCAAGCATGCATTTTGAGCAAACTACACACATGGTTTTACGACCTATATATTCTATTTACTCGAGCAAATATGGTAATAAACCTACTAGTAAACCTTGATTTTCAAAAGTACTCTTCAAATGTAATATTTTTTACAACAATATGAAAAAATCTATTATGTTTTCAATATAATCAATAAATTAAAAGAAGCGGGCAATGCATTATGAAAATTAAACAAGCATATTAATCATCTAAAACTTTATTGTTTACACACCACTTTTTTAAACAAGTTACATTTTTCAGTGCACAGATTGTTGGATGATAAAAACAACTATATATGTCAGAATGTGAATCATACAACTTATACAATGTTAACAAACTAGGACATCCTTTATCTTCTAAATTATGTATGTTAGGATTATTTAATATATCTTTTAACCATAATTGTTTTTCAATGCCTTTACAGTAAATATCATTATGTTTTAGAATATGTATTAGATGGCATTTATAGTTCTCGTAAGGTACGATTCCCTCGCTCCACGTTATTTTTCTATTCTTTTCAATCCAATTAACCTGTTTCTTTTCTGTATCTGTGAGCCATTCATAGGAATATGGTGGTTTGATTAACATTACTTGAACTCGATCATTATACACTATAGCAATCTCTTTAGGTAGAAAGTAATTCTGATCATTTTTAAAACCTTGAACATCCACAATAATTTTCATGATAGTTTTCGGACAATGTTACTCAGCGGTCTATACTCTACAAGACGATCGTTTATAATTAAACAATAAGCACTGGTATTGCTCGGAATTTCCTGAGAAGTTTCAATTTCCAGACGAACATCAACTGGACCAGTTTTTAAGTTTTCGTTTTGTCTGGAACAGTCTATGACAAACAAAGGCGCTTTTTCCTTAAATGTATGAAGATCAAGCAACGGATCAATAGGAAGGTTGTAAAATGACTGACGAAACTTAGCGTACATGTCGTATAATATACTGTATTTATTTTCGTCAAACTTGAGATTTAAAGCATCATACGGATAATAGTGAGAATTCAGAAATAATGTAACATTGGTTAATGAACAATGATCGAATATTGTGCTGTCTTTGTTTTTAACGTTTTTTCTATTAGTTTGCATGCCAAATATAACATATCGAGGTTTTTCTAATTGAGAAGCCGTCTTTAACGCCCATGAATGTTTTGTAGTTTTAGGCAATAATGGATATTCATATAAATCCCAATTTCTAAATGCTATTTGTATAGGATTATCTTTTTCTAATTTTTTTAGAAGTATTAATCTTTGCTGATCTGATACTTTAATATGAGGAACTCGCCACTGAATTCTCTGTATATCAATGTCTACAGTATCATCGTTACCCATGACAACACTATTTATGTTAGTGCTGCCTCTATTAAGTATGAGTTCATGTTTACAGTTAATTATTATTTTATTATAGTCTTCAGCAAAACCTAAAATCTTATTCAATGGTATTAAAGCATTAAAATTTCCATTTTGATTTTTAAATCCGTCTATATTCCAACCCCACACAGCAGCCGCTTTATCATCACCGCTATTCATTGAAATGAAAGATTTTATTGTTGTAGTTATTCCAACATTTCTAATACGATCGATTTCAACACCATTTATTTCATATCGGATGTCTTGGAAAAGAAATGCAATTGCATTATTACTGAAGTCAACGCTTTTCTTTTGAACTTTGCCAGCTTGATCTTTATGACTCACCGAAACTTTTCCTTCGATGTAAATGGAACTAGCTGATGGTAACACGTAAATATCTTGCTGGTGAATAGGTATCCGAATTTCATCATTTTCGTTGAAACTATTATTATATGGGTTATATGTATGAATCTCATAACTCTCTATAGAGTTATCGAATTCAGGTAAATTGTTAATCTGAAGGAGGCTCATACTTTAAAGCCAAGGGCCTTAAGAAATTGCTTATTACTCTGACTAATTTTTTTATATACTCTCACACGTCTACTTTGTTTTACACTTTCCTTGGTAATAGCTTTCTTAATTGTTGGGTTATACTCTTTATAATAATTTATACTTTTGTTAAATACGATCATTTTGATTTTTTCAAATGAAGACACAAAACAATAGTTTCACTATTAAAATTTATATTATTGCCTTCCAAATCCAAAATTTTTATTGTTATCGATGAAATTATCTTTCTTTTAATAGGAAAATATATAACATTACTTGGAAATTCTATAAATCTATGACTAGGAGGAATGTTTGGCACAAACTCGTAAATAATATGTGAAGGAGAACCGTTAGTGTACGAACTCTGCACAAGATCACATTCGATCCTTATGACAGATAGTGGTAGAATGTTAACTGATGCTGTTGATTCATGCCATTTATTTGCTTTTAGTTTTTCTCTCGAAAACCCTAACATAGGTCCAATACTATTTTCTGAATCAAAGTTTATAGTTTCAGTACAGTACAAAGAGCATGTCATTGTATTGATGTTAGATTTTATTTGAAATTCACAATTTTCAACTCTTTCTTTCAAGTATTCATACAAATCTTGTAAATCATAAGCACCTGGTGGAATAAGAATTCTTTTTTTTTCTTCTCCATATTCAAACACATTATTATTACAGTCTACATTTGGAATTGAATTAAACGCAGAAAAATATACTAAACCACACTCATATTCGTCTTCTAAAATAAGAGGAGGGGCGTAAGTTGATTCTAGAATAGATTTGTTGCCCACAATCGTGAGTGTAATAGACATGATGATTGAATGAATTTATATATTATTGCCTCATCTATTTATTTAGAATTTTTGTTCCAAAAATTAATTAGAAATTTGATACAAAGATGTCCACAGTTAAAAGAGTTAGATCCTTGATAATTGTCATAATTATAATTAATTTTCGATCCCACATACTTTACAAATTCTTTAGGCGGTTTTAAATTACCATAACTATCAAAGTATTCAATGTAAT
The DNA here is from genome assembly GCA_038048805.1 of Hipparchia sbordonii. NCBI lineage: Eukaryota > Metazoa > Arthropoda > Insecta > Lepidoptera > Nymphalidae > Hipparchia > Hipparchia sbordonii. The sequence goes on along the minus strand of CM076104.1, from coordinate 13,631,873 downwards.
TATTTATCTTTGCATAGGCTACCCAATGAGTTCCAGGATTTTGAGAACTATCTAAGTTGATGATACCACACTCTTTTTGAAAAGGATATTTTGGTAGTTCATTTCTCATAAATGTACCTCTGAAATAAGGAATATTTTTTGAAATTTTTAAAATATCCAAGTTACTTAGAGCACGATTAGGTAGCCGGCGAATCAGTTTTTTTCCTTCGCTGTGTATATTCCCAAACCATTACCATAGGGCTTTATAAATAATCCTTTTCCGATACACAATGTTTCCATTTTTTCGTTATGTCTTTTTAGTTCTTCAAATTTTTTTTTCATTAAATTAATAGCCTTGACTGCTTTCACTATACTAGCAGCACCACCTGCTAAGCTGCCAGCGGCAGACAATCCTGCAAATATAGGAACTAGTGGCAAAACACCACCTGTCTTTGGTATGGGTATTATACGTGGTATATCAACTGATGATGTCGCTGCTAATTCCTTAGCAGCAGCAAGAGCTAATTCGATTGCAGCTTTTTTGCATTTAGGTTTTAATTTATGGATATGTTTTTTTCGCGCGAGATACAATATCTTTAAAGCTTTTCTTCAAACCGGCACCTGAATTTCTTGTTTTTAAATTATTACATTTTTTTCGCAAAGTCATTTTACGCTTGGATGACTTGTGTTTCTCCATTTTTTAATAAAAGAGAACTCTGCTCTGTATCGTAGATAATAAGAGACTGAAAATTGTTAACATAGAATGTGTTTATAAAAGATTTACTTTATCTATCCAACTGTTTTCACTAGGCGGCAGACCCAACCATTTGACATATAATTTTTTTCCCTTTGTTTTTAAAACCTTTTCAATAAGATATATATCAGGATGTTTCGTTTTAAGTAATTCTTCAGTATAGAATGATCCTAATATAGGTCGGTGTCTTGCATCTTTTAGAAGGTAAGTAATTGGATGAGTATTTTGAACTTTAGCTATATTAAAAATTTCAGTTGACCAGTTGGGAGTATATCCTTTTTCAAAAGTTCCTTTGTATTTGCTTATTCTAACATAATCTCCAATTTTGAATTTTGAACGTTTCTGCGTTGGTGCTGATAATTGTACTGATTTATATCTTTTAAGTACATTTTGTTTATTCTTTTCATTAACTTTATCTGGAGCCATACCAATTGTTCTGTGAAATGTGGAGTTATATTGTTTCATGATGCGGTCGAGGGTTCCATCATTCCATTTGTAATTCCCTTGTAAGCTAAATTGCTTGTAAATTTTAGTTTTCAAAGTTCTTATAAATCTTTCTACTATAGACGCCTTTTTAGTGGAATAAGTAGAATAATGATTTATACCATATTTTTGTAATAATTTTTTGAAATAACTATTATAAAATTCTGTTCCTAAATCAGTTTGCAGATTTTTAGGAACACGACCTTTTTCTAGTAACTTACTGAAAACTTCAGTCACAGTTTCTTTATTTTTATGTCTAAGAGGATATGCCCATGCATACTTTGAAAAAGCATCAATGACTGTTAAAATATATTTATATTGCGAATTATCTTTTGAGAATGATTGCATATCAACTAAATCTGCCTGCCATACATCATCAATGTCTTTAAGGATAACATGTCTTCGAAGGAAGTTTTTCCTAACATTTTTATGTATTTCATTTACTACACTATCTTTGCTCATTTTTTCAATTTACGACTTACACCTTCTATATTACTTTTTAGACTATTTATTTCTGATTTTAACTGTAACAATGTTTCCTCAACTGTTTTTAATCGCATATAGACCCCATCTAAGAAATTGTCGACATATAGTTTAGTAGCACAGTCGTTTGGATCATTGGGTGTACCAATATTTTTTATGATTTTTTGTTTAGCATCAAAGATATTTTCTAAGACAGAGCTATCCATTTTCAGTTTCTTGTGAACATGATGACCAAACTTGTTGACATTCATGTTCAGCAGTGTTTATAGAACTAAGCAAAAAATAGCAAGGTTTTATTTTTATATACATTATTTTATTATACCAGCTTCTTTAAGTTCTTCGATTATTGATATAATCTCATTGTCATGACTAGTGTTGCCAGCATTTTTTGAAGCAATTAAAATTTTCAATCTATCTACTAACTCATTAGGATCATCCCAGTATATAAAATCTGTATTTTTTTTTAACGTTTTTAGAGTTGGCATAAAACCACCTTGTTTTTTTTCTTTAAGTTCACTATCAGCAAACAAAGGCCTTACTATTTTAGTATATTTTGTTCCTTTATCGCCTTTAATCTGATTCATAGGGTTATAATCTCTCTTATGTGCACTAGTATTGCATAAAATATCTTTATATATTAATTTATCTTGATCAGATACAATCTTTACATTTGGTTTACTTTGAAATAACAATTCTGCCAAACCTGGTGTTACTTCATAGGCTCTATTTCCTATTTTAGCTATCATATTTTTACCATGAGTATCACCATCTAAAAATGTAACTTTTGTATTTCCAATCATTAAATTACTATTTTCATTACGCACACCAAAAGGTACATTCAAATTATTGATTTCATTGCTTTTTTCAGGCACTGGAGATGGAGTATAGAATTCGTCAACTTCTTCAGAATTTTGCATAGAAGTTTTTGGTTTTGGTGTTAGACAATTTTTATCATCATTTTCTATGTTTTCAATTTTATCAGAAGTTAAAGGTGAAAATGAATCTGGTAAATCATGATGAGTATTATTTTGATTTTCATTTTTGTGCAATACCATCGATTCTAATGGATCCGTTATAGATTTAAAAAGTTTACGCCTTTTTAGTTCTAAATCATCTTCTTCTTCACGCATTTTTTTTGCTTTCTTTTTGATGGTTTCTATTGATTTAATTAATTGATTCTTTACATTTGCTTCCATAATTATTTACTTAAAAATGGGTAGGTGTCCATGCAAATGCCTACATTTAACTGACTATATTTGTGTCTCGTATGTGGTATATAACAAATATAATTATATTTATTAGTCGAATTTCACGAATATATCAAATGTTTTTCTATAACGACCGTTATTTAGTTCACAATCTTTGTTGATTAATAAAAACATAAACGGATCTTTCCAAATACTTGCACACAATTGTTTAAAGACATGCCAGGTCATATCAGAATTAACATGTTCATTATATATATGTTTTAAGTTTATATCGTCTTGCTTAAAAATAATTAAAAAGTTAACATTGTCTCGTATTAATTGTTTAGGGATTTTTGAATATGTTTGAGTCAAGTAAAAGCAATCAATTTGTTTGTGTCTACCCATGGAAAAATAATTTCGAATATTAACTTGATTTTCACAAGTCACGTCGTCAAAAATGAAAATAGAATTTTTCATGGCTTTACTTGGCGAAATAACTTCTTCACTATGTTTAAACATAATAAGTTTAACATCTGGGGTATTTTGAAAAACATTTTGTAGGAAAAAATATTTAGATTGAAAAGAGGACTTTGAATAAATATAAACATTTTGGAATTTAAGCCCATTTTCATGCAATAATAAGTTTATCATAACATTTGTTTTCCCACAGTTAGAAGGCCCACAAATTATGCATCGAATTGTATTTGGCAGAAGTTTGCTATGTCTACTGAAGCATATTGGTGGTATTTCAACATCTATATAATTTATTTTTAATGATTCAGCCTGTTTTATCAGCTTCATATTGCTGATTGATGTGAATTTTAAAATACAACTAATTAAATAGCTTCATGTTGCTGTTCGATGTACATTTCAAAATATTACTCGTATTTATTTTACGTAGGTATTCACATTCGCACTTGTCTAACGCGCGACTATGGGTCCATGATTCACTATCTTATGTTATATTAAAATGTATGCAATTTAATTGAAACCTAGTGATAATAGTATGAAGTTGAAATTCGTAAAAACTCTTTATCAAACAGGTTCTAACATGACTCCAGAGATTGCATAATGCACGAATGCCATACAAGTATGTGCGATTGTTTTGAAAACTTGACTCCATAGATTTGTTACTAAATCATTTTAATTCCCAGATCTTCTTTCGCAAGGAACACGACCGCTTCTGTTTTTGGTTAGTAAAATTTTGCTTTTTTTAAATATTTAGACTGTATTTATCTAATTTAGAATTTTATTTTATATTTATAATATTTTGTATTTTTGTTACAGCATCATGTCGGACTTTTATTTCACAGATGATGAAATAAATACAAATATGAATAATCCATTTTTCGGAGCTCAAGATGTGGATGCTATTTTAGAAAAAGAAGAAGAGAACAGGTTAAAAACTTTACATGAGCAAAAAAATAATGAAGCACTTCAAAATAACAGCAGTTTGAAAACCATAAAAAAGAAAAATAAATTATCCTTGAAAAAGAAGCTTCCAAAAATAGATCAAGTGATTTCGCCAGCTCCAGAGTCGTCTTTTGTTATACGGAAAAATAAAGCAAAGGGACATCATATCATAAAAATTGAAATACTTGAAATTGATACTACTGAACAGGAAAACAGTGCAAAGACTACTTTAAGTGTACAGTATATAGTGAGTGATAATTATGACAATATGATGGACGCTACAGAAGATTTAATTAATAGGATTATCCAAAAGCTAAGTGTACCTGAATAATTAAATTTAATATTATTTTAGTTATTTTGCGATTGTAAAATAAATAGCATAAATGAGTTCTAATTAAAGTATACTTTATATTTTTATATCATACAAGTAAGTTCTAATTCATAATAATTTCTATTAATTGATTAGTAAGTTTTAATACGCTCATCTTATGTTTAGTAGTTAGTTTATGAAGTAAATGTAATAAATTGGTTGAATTAATAAAGGAAATATAAAATATGTTGTGATTTCATTTATTTGAAATAAAACACTGTAGTAACCGTAATCAAATTTATTCAATGTTCATTTTCCATTAAAGTCAATATTAAAATTAGACAAAAATTATTGTAATACATACTTAATATAAAAATTTCTAACATAATTATTTTATTAAACTAGAGAATCGTACTGTAATGTCCCCAAGGCAAAGTTTTAAAGTCATTTTTCATTATTTGCCTTTTGTTATCATCGCTATTTAATACTAATTTATTAATTTTCTGAGTAAAAATCTGATGATTTTTTGATCGTATGACAAACATATCATCTCTTATATTTTCATTGCAAAATAAGGCTTTCTTATATTTCTCAAAGTTTAACTTTTTTGTCACAGGCTTCGTAATACCCTTTGCTTTACTTATAGTTTTTTTTTCAGAAAGTAAACAATACAATTTTGCGCGTAAACCAACAAATTTTGAAATGATTTCTCCTCCCATTTCATCTTTAAAATATCCAGGTATTTGCTTGTTAGCTTTTGGCATATTAAAAATATTATCATCTTTAAAATTGCTTGTATCAAAATACTGAATGTTATTTTTCATATCTTCATAAAAATCATCAGTTTTTACAAAATATAGCAAACTGTCAGTATCCGTATAACATAACTGAACATTATTTCCATAGATTCTTTTTATGATCGAATAATGAAAGTGATACAAATGCGTTTTCGACAGTTCAAGAATCGTAAATCCAACATATATTGGTCGATCTAAGACAATTTTAGTTTTTTTCAATTGAATAGCTACTAAGTTTTCAGAAAAAATTGATAAACTGTGAAAATGTGGTGCACTGATATATTTTTCCGCTCCATTCAATTTATTAGTGTTATTTGTTTTATCTCTCCAAACGTTTACTAGTTTTACGTCAACCTGTTTCCTTTTATTTTCTATAGTTTTTCCAAAAATAGAATTATTCTGCTTTTTAAAAAAGTCCTTCTCAAAATCAGACTTGGCTTTTTGTCTAAGACTTGTGTTTAAGACAATATAAGGCTCTAAAAAGTTATCCTGATAAAAAGATAACACCCTGTGTATTTTTAAAAGCAATAAACCATTCTTTAAGCATTCTTGCAAGTGCATGTAATGAATAACAAAACGATGTTTATTATATAAATTTGCTATCAATTTTTTACTTTGATTTTTGACAGGAGAATATTTTTCCGCAGCAAATGGTAGGTCTGAATGAGCATCATGAACATTATCCGGATAACACAAATCTACCTCGAGAATATATCCGAGCTGACTTTTTTTAGAAATACTACTTACATCCAAATCTTTAATTTCATTATCATTTAAAAATTTAAAGTCACGCATTGGCATTTTTTGCATCATAGCAAAACCGTAAAGGTTTACACAATCTAGATAAATTAAGTACGTACTTGGCTCATTTTTATTGTAGGATGGTAAATATTTATTGTTAGCTTCAGCGTATCTCAACGAACACTGGGCAAGACCACCTCGAATACCTTTTTCTAACATTTGATAAATATCTACATCAGAAATCAAATCAAGCTCAACTTTAGTATATAACAACATAGCGTCCCAACTTAAAGATGGAGATGATACATAATAGCAGGGGTCTAAATTATAATAGTCCAAACTCATACTTCTGAACTTTTCAAAAACGTCACATAGTAATAAGACGTCGCATTGTAAGTATAAATCTGTATACTCTCCTAAGTTTTTAATGCCAAAAGTTTCCCATATTTTTAAAGCGTGATCGTAATCCTCAATGGAAATATTTTCACCTGTGAGTTTATTAAAAAAATTCGAATGCTGTGGTAACTTCGTTTCATTATATTTCTCCCATACATCCATATAGTCATAGCAATAAACACCCTTTTTACAGGCCAAATTAAATAAGCGATCATCCTTAATAAATGCATGCATATGGTGAAAATCATTTGAATGAAGACTTTTTGCCAATTTATCCAAACCAGAACTCAAAAAATTAAATGAATCGATAAACTTCAGTTGGGCAACATTTGTTTTATCAAGAGGTAAAAATTTTGTGAATGATATATATTTTTCTTTAGATTTTGGTATTAGGTTCGTTTTTCCAATGATATCTGATAATTCTTTAATAAATAAGTGACAATCATAACCACTCAAGTTATGAAAAATGATCGGTATAAACGGACATTTCTTGGCATTTATGTTACAAGTGTTGTGAGCAGGACCTCGGTATTTACCTGTGAAATGGTCATGATCCATTACTATTTTATCATCTTTTTTAAACATTGTTTTACAGATGCAACAAATTTTTGCTTCATTGTATGAAGTTAACTCTTCGATAGTAAGAGGAAGCAATGGATTATTTGTTTTTAAAATGCCATGCAATCTTTTTACATCTTGCGTAATGCTCTCAACAAATTTTTTACCACAATTCGGTCCGCGATAGCTAACAAAGTCATTAAGTTCAGGTTTAGAATGGCAGCATATGTAATAAGCGAAACAAGATGGTTCATGTGTTTGTATATCTTCAGTATAAAGAGATTTATTTTCGTTTGAATATTTACAAAGCAAGCTTTCAAAATCGCCATATATTACGATAGGAATTCTTTGAGTTCTCTCATAGTTTGAAAAATGCAACTTACTACCATCTTGTGGAAGTACAGTTTGTCTTTTAGCACAATCATGGTTATGCAGTTTTTCTTCATTTACAAAATATAAAAAACATTCATCACATAAAAATATTTTAGACTTGTGTTTTGTTAACTGCTTGCGCACAAGTCGGGCGAAGTCTTTTATCAAACAGTAATGGGCTTTGTCATTTTTAGTAATATACAATAAATTAACATGGGTAAGTTTTCGAGCTGAAGTCACATACAAAGGACCTGTAACTGTATTATTGTCTTCTAACCCATAAACATTTATACTAATAGTTGGATTGTTCTTCTCAAAGGTTTTAATATCTTCAATTCCCGGAGGAAATGTCATATTCCTTATGTCAAAAAGTAATGAATAATGAGGATATGATGAAACTCTATTGGAATTAAGTTTTGTAGGATACATTTTAGCAGCAATGCACCATAAAAAGCAATAATCATCGAAATTATGAATATTTAAACATGATTTTGTATTTCTTATATGTGATGGTAATGCCAAATATGATCCACCTTTTAGAGGATTGTATTTATTAATATTTATCTCCAAATGACTTACAGAATCAATGGTCCAACCCGATTCGGAATGTTCGAAGTCTGTACATTTGCAAGTTAACTTTTGTGCACATTGTATTAAAAAACTATCTATATCAGTACTTTGAACTATTATACCATATTTAGTACTGAAAGATTTAACAGACTTTTCAAAATTTTTTGGCAAAATGTATGAAACAAATAGCTCGAAATTTACCTTGATGGCAGTGTGTTTCTTTAGAGATATATTTATAATCTCACGTACAGTTTTAAATATCTGTGAAAAAAAACTCTCAGGAACTAAAGTTGCAGAGTTCGGATTTACTTTGTAACTGATTATTCTGTTTCTAAATGCCGTTTTTATAATTTGTACATTCTCAAATCTAGATTGGAACAAACTATTCGATTTATGACCATTTGTTCTGTTATGTGACGATATAGATGTTTTAACGTAAATATTACATTCTTTGCAGAAAAACATTTTCAATATTATTCCATAGAATTCTTTACCTTGTTTAACTATTTAGTATCTAGTTTCTCAGTTCGTAATATTTTGTGTATATATTACATTAACTATATACTAAGGAAATAAAGTAACCAAGTTATATGCAGACAAAAAGTAAACAAGTACTAATAGAATGGAAATATTGGGTTATTTCGATATCAATTTTTAGTTATGCCTAGTATCTAGTCTGTAAGGTTCTAGTATCTCAGTTCTAGATGTTAAATTTTGAATATGTTAGATTTTGGATCATTGCAATAAAATAAAGTAATCTAGTGATTTTCATACAAATGTACAGACTTAGTAAGAGTAGGAGTATAAATACTGTAAGTAAGTTTAAATATTTCGATATGAACCTTTAAACATAACTAGATTCTAATTTTGTAAGGTTCTAGTTTTGTATGGTTCGAGTTTTGTATGGTTCGAGTTTTGTATGGTTCGAGTTTTGTATGGTTCGAGTTTTGTATGGTTCGAGTTTTCTGAAAGGAAACACGATTAAAAAATATTTGCAAACAAAAAAACGTAAAAAGTTAGTAATATAATATTTATTGTTATACAAACAGATTACAAATGAAAAAAAATCTACTGAATTTCTTTCAAAATTTTTTTTCATTTGCAGGGTATAAAATTGGCTGAATATTTTTCAGCTCGTCCTTACTATCGTTAATTAATTTAACAAGAGACTTCCATACCGCTGAATTTAAATTAGTGGCAAGTTTAAGCGTACAGATCGCGTGTTTCCAGCGCTCGTTGCTGGCAATCTTCTCCACTTCTTCAGAATTGTACACACGAAGCTCGAAGAAGTAGTTGCCCCGTTTGGATGGATCTGACTGCGACGTATATCCCGACGCGACGCGCTGACTAAGAAAACTTCTCAGATTCGCAGCGCGCACGGGCTTGCTAGTAGATTCATCCTGAAATTGTAAAATATTTAATTTAGTACCATCTCAAACACTTAAAAATCTTTCACCACAGCAAGACCACGATACACAACAGTCAAAATTAAAGAACGTAAAACTTATAGGTACTATCACTATCACATTATGATGAAGTTTTTATTGCGAGTATATAGGTAGGAGTATGTAACTATATTATAGGTAATAGGTTAATCATAAAAATGGTTTATATACAGCGAAATGTGAAGAATGATTGAACATTAATTAAAAATGTATATTATAAAGATATTGACAACTCACCTCAGATTCGGTAATAATCCTCCTTCGTTTGACAGGCGGGCTCGCAGGTGTATTCGGAGGCGTTTCGGGTTCAGACTCCGATCCGCTAGAGTCGAATGGATTTTTTGGAGCAGAAGAAGTCTCCTCCTTTTTCTTGGTCGCCTTCTTCCGCTTCACCTCGCGTTTTTTCTTCGGAGGCTTCGATGTTGATGCGGGCTGCACCAAAGCGATGGGGTCTTCGTCTTCGCAAAATGGATTGATAAATGAAGAAGCCCTGTAGAAAAGAATTTATCATATTATATATCCTAATCATATCATCAATTATATAATATCCTAATCATATTAAAAATTTGAAAGTGTGGATGTTTGGATGTTTGTTACTCAATCATGCAAGACGGCTGAACGGATTTGGATGAAATTTGGCGCAGAGATAGATTATGGTCGGGAATAACACATAGGCTACTTTTTATCCCGGAAAATAAGAGAGTTCCTCAACCCACGCGTACAAAGTCGCGGGCATCAACTAGTTTATCATAATATGAAAAACTCCAAATGAAAATTCAATAATTAAAAAAAATACTTACATACTTTATTTCGGCTGTTGTTGTTCTTGTATTCCGAACTCGGTAAGAAAGAAATGGTCAAACTGAGGATCGACCTATTTATACGCTTGAATTATAAAACCTCTTTCATAATACACAAAATGGATTTAAATAAATTAGAATTAAAATTATGCGCATGTAACTTTACACGCTAAATCATCTCGGCATAGAACTTACATTTGCGAAATTGTTCTGACTAGAATTATAGTATCGTATGAATACTGCCTTACCTATAAATTATTGCTGTATCAGCTATAGGTGTTCGATTTTGAAGCATGGAAGACGCTGTTGTTTATACTTACGCCGTAAATTGAGATCTAGCCCTAAAAGGAATGGTATGCGCCAGACTCCCGATAGTTCAGTTGTTAAAAGGATATTCTAATACTTTTCATAGGTAGGTACAAAATGTTAGGTAGGTGTTCCAGACTTCTTCCGTGTGAATTTTATTCAAAATTTGTGGAAATCCTTTAGTTTCCAGGGACAGAAAAATATTCCTGGGCCCGTCTTCAAGCAAGTGTCTGTCTCGGCATCATACGATAAGATTCAGCCGAAAGAGTCTTTAGTTTAGACAGACACATTTTTGTATTTATTGTATACTAACTTATTCCCGTGACTATGTCCGCGTGGAAAAAGTTTAGAGTGACTTGCTACTATCGCGAGAAGTTATGTTCTCTATCTCCCATAATATTCAGTAGATCTTCACCAAAATTGGGCAAAATATTTCTAATAGTATACAATTTAAGAAAATATTATCAAAATTGGTTAAGATTTGACGAAGTTATGGAGCAAAATCAACAAAACCTTTCATCCCCTCTCCCGGATAAAATTTATTGTTTATCAAGATAAAAAGTATCTTATATATTGATCCGAAGTATCAACTATCTGTTACTTTCTATTTATTAAAGTAAGTATTTATGGCAATCTAAATAATACTTAAATAATGAGAAATGTGTCTAAAGTCATTAGTAAATAATAAATTTTCACTAAATAATTATAGAAAATATCTGCTATACTTAATATATTTTTATTAAAAAAAATTTAAAGTATTCGTTAATCGAAATCCATTGTTCGTAGATCGAAATGAAGTATCCCAAATATCCTAGTTATGCCACTCAAATCGCAAGACTGCGAAGTTTTGATACCTGGCCTCAAGGTTTAAATCAAAAACCTCAAGAAATGGCGGATGCTGGGTTTTTTTATACAGGAAAAAGTGATCGAGTGATTTGTTACTTTTGCGATGGCAAGCTTAAGGATTGGACCTTCGAAGACATGCCATGGTCAGCGCACGCTCGTTGGTTTCCGTCCTGTCCCTATGTTTTACTTGCGAAGGGTGAAACATACATACAAAGTATTATCAAAGATGTTTGTGGTGCGTCAAAAGACTCAGAACAATTTGTAAATAACAATACAATAAGTTCTCAATTTATAAACAGAAACATATGCGTCGAAAATAGTAAAGAAACATTTAAACTTTTCTGCAAAATTTGTCTTGTAGAAGAAGTAGCCGTGTGTTATAGACCGTGTGGTCATGCTATAACGTGTACTAAATGTGCTCTATCATTGAATAAAATGTTATGTCCGATATGCAGAATAGAAATCGTTAATGTAATGCGAATATATTTCTGATGAGCTATAACATTAAAAAACCTCCCTATAACCAACCTTGATTATATTGAATGAGTATCAACAATTATCATAATAGTCTACAAGCCTCGAATCAATCAATCGAATTCCATACTCCATACTAATGTATAAAGCTATGATCGGATCAAGCAGAAACACGATCAATATACATTAATTGATCGCAACAAATTAACCGAGTTACTATGCGAGAACAAATTAGAGGTAAAAGTGTCATGTGGCTCGCTCGCATTTCTAATGAATGTCGCGCTCTCGTCGAACTAATCGTAATAAATCATGCATTGCACGGCGTGGGTGCTTGGCTATCCCCAACAAACTAGTGAATTGGGGATTCTGGATCATTAATAGTGGGGATTCTGTATCACTGTCGAGCAAAGCGAGACAGTGATACAGAATCCCCACTATTAATGATCCAGAATCCCCAATTATACACTACTGTTATAGGCTTGATTTTATTCAGGAAGCGAAGGTCATTGTCGCATTATTTCAACGGCGGCGCTTACTCAGTCGAAGGTACAAGATATTAAGTATATTTTTAAGAGTATCTTGACGATATCCCATTGATACAATCTTATTCAACCTATCAAACTCGAAGAATAATATAAATAGAATTCTTTAAGCCCCGTGAAATTACGTAATATTTTAACGGAAACTTTGCAAGCCACTTCTTATCAAGCAAAAGACATCCACTGCTGAACAAGGATCTCTTGCATGGACTTCCACAAGTCTTGTTATCTTTTATGATAAAAAACTAGTGATATAAATTTCCATCGTCTTTCTCTTTGAACGTAAAGGCATACAATACTAGTTTTATTTAAATAAGTAAATTTTTTTTCAGAAAATAAAGCGATAGATTTGTCGACATCTTACTAATGAACGAAGTATTAAAGTTACTCTTAAAATCTTACTTGATCATCGTTAGTAACAAGGTGATTACTTTGAGGAAGTCAAAATATCATGGCTGGCTGAGCTTTGAAGAATATTAATCGCTACCGGACCTGACCGGGTACTTGATTTGAGTGGTTTTGTCTGTCCCCAAAATTATGTCATTGTAAATAATAAAATTAAGTACAGTTCTTTCAATTCACGAGAGCGCGTGGTTTCGTCATGTACATGCACATTGCGTAAGTGTGTGTGTGCCTGTCAGAAGCCTAGGTGGGAGCGGTCAGGCGCAAGCAAGCTCTCGCTCCCACGTATATAGATACGACACACACAACCATGAGCCACGCGCTCTCGTGAATTGCAAGAACTATAATATAAATTATAATTGATTCCTTAACTTTATTACAGATTTACTTATAACCATGTGTGTTTCATTGATCCTTTCCCACATTAGTTTTTAACGTAACTACCCAACTAACATTTTAGGTTTTAGGAAGGTTTTGAAAAGGTTCTAGAACCTTTGTATGGAAATTTGCTCGTAAATCTTAATAGTCTCAATAACGTTATATTTACCTTATATTAACCTCCTGAGTGCAAAAAGGGCCCTCGTTTTAGAACCATTCTGAGAACTACAGCAAAACTTATAGCTTAAATCCAGAACCTTTCGAACTACTTACATAGAACCCAAATATAACCTTCACAACCTTAATTTGTGGTTAATATAACCTTGCAACACAGCTTTTAAGTTCTAAATTAGTCTTGGATGTAACCCTATAACAACTTAAAACCTTTTTAATGGACATGAATACATGCCTTTCCAGGACTCGCGGGTTTTAAAATGTTTCTGTGTAAAATTTTTTTACGCAGAATCGTGGATTTAAAAATAATTTATAATGGCGTCTTCTCATGTCATTATACCAAGTTTTAGCGTTAAAAAATAATAACTAACTTGCTGAAGTCAGGAATAATAAAAAAATAGTGCGACTGGCACTTTATCGTGAAACTTTAGGATAATAGTGTTGTATACGACACGGGCCTTTCGTAAGTAAAAGTTTTGAACATATTTTAATGAAATAATTACAATCAAAATTATTATAAAATTAGTTGAGTGATGGTAAGAATTAATAAAACTTCTATTTATATAAAAACATTTTATTTTCAATCGTACAAAATTCTTAATTTTGCCCTATTGATTTAAAATATTGCTTTTTGTTTAGATTTTTTTTATTTCAGTGAAAAAATATGGCGGCGCTAGGAAATTACTAGACAGTATTAAAATTAAGTCGCGGAGACAACTGTCGTTTCTTGAAGATGCCTCTAAAGCTTTAAAATATTCTCGTAGGACTTTAATCATGCCTTCAGCTTATAAACAATAGCTTATTGGTTTGGGTTTTCACCACGTAGTCCTAATTTGTTCGCCTAGACAACTTTTATAGAGCCTAAAGGTATTTCAACATTCCATAACTTTGTGGTAACATCAAAGTTAATAATTAAACCTTTAGATCTCACTTTAGCATAATGTTAGCCTTTCCAGAACTTAATCAGGAGTCTACGACAGCTATTAGATCCTAAGACTATATGCTCTTGAAACACAGGTCAAAATAACGTTAATTTAAACTCTTGTCAACGGCTCTATGGTTGTAATAATAAACAATTAGTTTTAGGACTTAGTAATCATTCCCAAGTACTTAATATGACCAGATAGTAAATCATTAACCTTTTGACGACCCTTATATAACCTAAAGGCATTTTTTACAACCTAGGCTCGAAAAAAATGTTACTTGGGTAAGTGTTTAAAGAAGGCATTTCAACTTTGTTACATGAGCCTTCATAAGTAGATTGTTACTGCAAGTATCGCTACTATATCTAGTACCAGACGGTTGATGATGATTATTTTTATCATCACCATCTCACAACAGTTACGAGTTAAATAACAGTTGATCGTTAAACTCTTAAGCTTTCTAGGCCACCGCTCTGTCGAGGTTGCGCCAATACTATTTAAAGCTTCAAACTACAGAATTAGGACGTTTCTGACGACAACATGTTATATGTAGCGCATAGTAAAACTAATTTTAGAAAACTTCGTATACAGATTGTAAAGGACAGCCTAACGAAAACTTTGCAAATACATTAACAATAATTTAATGCCTACAATGAAATTGCAAATGCCACTCATCTCGGAAATGATGGTTTATCAATATTGTAATTTTTGAGCACGCAATGTATCGCAAATAACAAACACGGATTCTTATACCCGCAGTATTTGGAAAATTAAGTTGAGAAAGGTCACATGGAAAAAATATTTACTCAAACTGGAAAATATAAAATGAAAACCCAATTCTACGCGAACGAAGTCAACTAAATCAATTTATCTCTTTAGCTAGACTCGCTAACTCGAGATTTTATTGGACAAGATTGCTTGATTACAGGTATGTAACTACTCGTAAATATTATCCATTCCACAAATGGTTAGCAAACCGATTCACTTTTAAAGTCAAAAATACCTAACAATTTTATATTAAAGTTTAAAATACCTGCTGTAACATCACCGTTGTTACAATTGGCGCCCAACGTGGGGCCATAAATTTGCGAAAATCCCAGAAGAATCGAGAAATCATGCCAAGCAGTGCAACTGCCGGAATTAGAAGTAAAGCTTTGGGAGTTGTTTTCATCCAGGGTGAGGATGAACACCCGGTGGAATATACAAGTGGGCTCCTGACCCCAACAGAAAGAAGACCAATTCAACCAGTTTCCTCGTCGGGACGCCTTCGAAACTTGAGGGGGAGACTGTAACATCACCGTTGTTACAGGTTGTTACACTAATATTTAAAAATTTCAATTTACATTGTTTCAATTTATTTTAATTAGGTACGTTGGCACAGTTTACGTAGGTATAATAATATTTTACCATTATTAATAAATATGTTTTCAATTGTTTCAGGTAAAACACGGGATCGTATAGTGCATGCAGTGGAATTACCCTACAACAACACGACATGGCTTTGTATTGTTATTGTTCGTTAAATATTGTAATTAAATTTTCTATACTATCGTTATTATAGGTGGATTAAATAAATAATGGTTGTAAAATGAACACTGTTCCAGATCAATTATTGCAGATGGTAGTTACAGTACCCGATAAGCTTTAGAAAGAGATCGTAGAGCGTTGTCTCCACGGTGTGGTGGTTTCTGTCATGCGAATTAAAAAAAACGTCACTTACTGAGTATTCGAAATGAAAGATGAAGTCCTAACTCCTAACAATCCTGAGACTCAAAACGATCCCAGTTCATGATCCTCAGTTATGAATTACTTTTGTTTTTAATCGTATAAACACATGTGAACATGTACAAAAACGAACTAACTAACTTATAACATTTAAAAAAAAACATCTTTATATGGGCAATAAATAATTGTCACATTTGACATGTCTGCCAAGTGCCGAGGCTCACGCGGGTCACAGTCCATTTATTTTATTTATACCCAACCGCTTCCTTACCGGTGTCAAGTTGTCACTTAAGCTGTACTAAATTCGGAAACTTCAAGGGTTCGTTTCAGAGAATGAACCCTCTTTGAAGTCTGAAGAAAAATTTTGACTACAAATTGTCGACTGTTTGTTTTAACATTAGTAGGTACAAGTAGTAAACCCTCCTTTTCAAAGGTCTTTTCAGACCTTTTAGTTTTTATTTATAAATAGAACCTAATTTACTTTTTACGTAGACAATTTGGTACTGTTAAGGTTGTAACACTCTTGATCTTTTCACCGATTACGGTAGGTACATACCTACTTGTCAAGTAGCTTTGCCATGATCATGATCGGTAGATTTTTTATAAAGAATACTATATTAATATTCTTATAGAATATTATATTATATACTTGAATTTAAGTTGTCTACTTATTTAAAATGTTTGAGAATTAGCAAAGATACGCGTGATAAATTGTTACATTAGGTTTGTACTGTAGTCTAAGCACGAACACTTTAACTTTCGAATAGTAAAGGTGGAGTTAACGTTAGAATTTTGTATGAAAATGACAGGATGTTTGTCATTTTCATATAAAACTTCTTGCTGACGTTAACTTCACCTTTACTATTCGAAAGTTAAAATGTTCGTGCTTAGACTACTGATCACACCTGTAGAGTATGAACCAACCATAATGTTTGCTTTGCTTTTTTTAGTATTGTATTCATTCAAATGAATGCTAACGTATACTGTATTTTCAAGCCCAAAAAATACTAGTAAACGTTGAAAAATAGTATGATAAATTGCCCGCGTTGCTTGCAAATTAAAAACAAGCGGGTGATTGAAAGTTACGAGAAGGTACAGTGAAAACGCCATTTAATCAATACATTCTATCGAAATTGTTCTGTATTCAATAATTACTGTTTGCGAGCTGTGAATGAGAAGCGAACGAATGGGAATTCGAATACCGAATTCCGATGTTATTCAGGTATCCCGAAACTAGCACAACCTAGAACGAACGAAGCACCAAATAAACGTTTATTTATCCATCCGATTCAAACATATCCGATCGATTTGAGCATCTCACTCTTCCGAAATATATAACCTAGATTAGGGCCGAATATTAAGTAAAATCTGGCCTGTGTCAGCCTCCACTAAGAAGCAGACGGGATTAGAAGGACAGCGGAGGCTTAGTAATAGGGTCCCTTTGGCACCCTTTGGGTACGGAACTCTAAAAACTGGTGGTAAATGTTTACAGTCAACGTTCGAAGCATATTCGAAACGCTTTCAAAGTCTATTCAAACACATGCTGGTGAGCGGATCTCTCAGTTGACCGATTTTTTAATTAAAAGCATCCTCACGCAAACTAAACTAAAACAACGTACCTATGTATATGTGTATACATATATGCTTTTGTTTCAAAGGCTTTGTGATTTAAAAGCTGCGGCATTATGAGGGAGGGTGAAGAGAGAAAACAATATAAAGTTTATGAAAATGTGCATCGTGAGATATTTAGATGCCCAGGTAAACATTGTTAAAGTGCTTCTAATACGATAAAATAAAGATAAATTGATACATAGGTAACATTACAAAATTCTAGCTACTGTCCACCATTAAACGGTTTATACTTAACACGCTTTATTTCAACTATACCTACCCAAATAGTCTATGGGAAAAAACTTTTGCTTGTCCTTTCTTAGAAAAGGCCGATTAGGTACCAAATGTTCTTGATCTAACTTGAAGGAGGAAAACTATAATCATTAAATAACAAAGATATATAAGTAAACTTTCATTCGACGTCATTGTTAAGTAAGTAGTTATCGATACTAAACTACGAAGCAAACAAATAAATCATATCTCGGATTTACACACTCCCATAAATACATACCAGTGAAAACACGACTGTGTACGATTTACGACTGAAACTTTCAACGTTCTGTTGTGACCGATATGATTTATTACCTACTGTAAAAACTACAATACAGTAACTGGCTCTCATCTAGTTGGACCTGTAGGGCTAACATGCGCGCCACGAGAAAGTTTTGTCTACACGTTTACTCGTAGTCTCTATGTGAATCTCTACAGAGATTCACGAGTAAAGTGTAGACAAAATTTTCTCGTGGCGC
This sequence comes from Hipparchia sbordonii, assembly GCA_038048805.1. Lineage (NCBI taxonomy): Eukaryota > Metazoa > Arthropoda > Insecta > Lepidoptera > Nymphalidae > Hipparchia > Hipparchia sbordonii. Next base: position 13,613,458 of record CM076104.1, on the reverse strand, counting down.
GCATGTTAGCCCTACTGGAGTTTACCCCATGGATTCGACTGTATCCACTGCCAGTACCTACTGCCACCGCCCTAGTGTCAAAGTTTCGCGTATAACTAAGATAAAACCACCTAGTCCAGTCATTTCGTCCGAAAAAAAGGCAAATAAAAGAAAATGAATTTGCGCTTCTAATTTTTTAATATGTTGTAGGGGATACCTAGAAAAGCTTAACTTGAGATTGTCGACCAAGCTTTCCTAGGAGCTTTCGCCGCCATGTTGAAAAAAGGGGTAAAATTTGTTTTTCGGCAATAACTCGGCTATCCGATGAGATTTCGAAAATTTTTGTAGGACACTTTTTGTAGCTTTCTTTGTGCTCTACAATAACGCCTGAATCATTTTTAGCGTATCATGCATCGTTATCGAGATATCGATCGATAAAGTCAAAAATTTAGGACACAATTTTTGTTTTTTGCTTTTTTTTTCTTTGGGTCTTAATAAATATGAAAAATTGTGGAATTCAAACTTGTAGAGCATATTCAGACCTACAATTTCCTTCTTGGATTTTTTTATGTTGGACAAAAATTACGATCTCCAGCGCGCCGCAAAGTCGGTGAATCCACGCTCAGCGTCGAGCGCGCTCAAGTTAGTATATCGTATCATAAATATTTTGCGATTCCATCGCTTCGCAAAATCAATGACAGCGAATAAAGTGAATCACCTCTCACTACTCCCGCCAACCAAAAGCGCTGTGCGTCAACACATTTTCCGGACGTATCTCCAAGTTCAAACCTGGCTCGGATTTTTCAAGGATCCACAAGGATGGGGTTGGCGACAGACCAATCGAGGGCTCGAACCAATCACCAGCACCGCCGAACCCGCTCCGCCTGAACTATTAAAGCTCATTTCCTGTAAGTGTAAAGGAAATTGTGAGGCCGCCTGTGGGTGCAGAAAAGCGGGAATCAGTTGCTCCGTTATTTGCATGCACTGCAGTGGACAAACATGCAGTAACGTCGCCAGAGTCGACATTTTGCTTGACGACGACGACGATGTCTGTAACGATGATGATGACGATGCTCTCATCGAATCAGCATCATTTCCAACGTTTCAACAGACACAACAACTCGAAGAGTTTACGGAGGACGAAGATCATCAGCCTGGACCATCCAAGCGAAAAAAGACATGAAAAAAGTCCATCGTTCGTGTCTCGAGTGCAGAAAAAAATATTTTTCTTTCCGTTTATTTTGTTTTCTTTATTTTGTATTGTAAAAAAATAATATTTTTTACTGCACAAACAAATTATTTGTTTAATAAATTACTATTGTGTGATCCTTAATTTGTTGCTATATGTACTTATTTTTTATCCCATCAATTTCCTGAACAATTTCCCATTCGATTCGACATCCAGACACAACCGAGCGAGCAGCTCGCTCGACGCTGAGTGTGGATTCACCGACTTTGCGGCGCGCTGGAGATCGTAATTTTTGTCCAACATAAAAAAATCCAAGAAGGAAATTGTAGGTCTGAATATGCTCTACAAGTTTGAATTCCACAATTTTTCATATTTATTAAGACCCAAAGAAAAAAAAAAGCAAAAAACAAAAATTGTGTCCTAAATTTTTGACTTTATCGATCGATATCTCGATAACGATGCATGATACGCTAAAAATGATTCAGGCGTTATTGTAGAGCACAAAGAAAGCTACAAAAAGTGTCCTACAAAAATTTTCGAAATCTCATCGGATAGCCGAGTTATTGCCGAAAAACAAATTTTACCCCTTTTTTCAACATGGCGGCGAAAGCTCCTAGGAAAGCTTGGTCGACAATCTCAAGTTAAGCTTTTCTAGGTATCCCCTACAACATATTAAAAAATTAGAAGCGCAAATTCATTTTCTTTTTTGAATGTACGTAATGACTGGACTAACCGGCCATTACTAAATTGTAGTTGATCTACTTGATATATTGATATACAGGATATTAATAACGATCTCAGAAATCGAAGCTGAAATGTTTATACTGAATTCAGAGGATAGACAGCAAGTCTGTGAAACCCAATATGACTTTTATGTTTGTCAAATATCAACATATAATCGAATATATTCCTGAGATTAATATAGAGTCTATATTATACAGACAATCAGTCAATACACACATTCTTTAGAGTGAAGCAGCACTATCTTTCTTTATGTCTTGTATAAATAGATAGGTGCATATATTTTATGTATGTGTTATATTAATTTATATTATGTATTATAGTATAAGTATTGATAAGTGATGATGTACATTTTAAACCTAAACCACTTTATAATTTTACCTTACTCACATTCGAGGGAAGCTGGAAGAGATTTCTATTTTTAGAGATAAGCTTCACCTTTGTCCACTTCTAATAATATTTTTTAACACTGTTTTTATGTACGAAAAACATAAAAATAAATAAATATTTAAAGGCATCACTAGTGCCCGAAATTAAGTCATCTTTCTTCCTTAATTCTTTGACATCGAACATCGATCTAGCTCAAGCTAAAACAAATTTAAGACCTTAACCAGACCTCGAAATTTATTGCTACGAGTGAAATGAGAAAGGAATCCAAGCTTTGTAGAGATAAGCCACAGAAGTCGCGCCGCGTCGCTCGCAATCCAATATCTCGTGGATTTAGGGTTGATAATATTATGTGCATGGTTGGCAATGCATATGGTTATTTAAGTACCTTGTAGTACCAATCGTACCTTTCTCGGTATTCATGGCGCGTTCCATAGAACACGTTACATCATCACACACATTAGGAGGCCTGCATCCTGGGGTTCGTAAATAAATATTAATTATTATTGAAACCCCTTAAAATCATAGAATCGAAGCAGCGCGGCGTCCAATTTTTTTCATAGAAAATAGGCACAAAACACCGAATTCGAAGCCATAATTTTTTTACACGTTTCACAATCGCAAACAGACGAGAAAATTTCATAAGGGCTGGAGAATGTGCAGACGGATAAATAAGTAACGATAACACTGCAGTAGCAGTAGGTGTGTAGAGAGTAGGTACTTCAGAGTTTGTGCACATTGTTTGAAGCTTAAAAATCCTAAGTGTTTCTCAACATTAGCAACAAAAGAAATAAGCTAGTTGAGTGCTGCGAGTTGCAACAAAACGCAACAACTGCCGGTGTTTAAGGCGAGCATTGAAACATAAGCCCTGTCGTTCGGAAGGAGAATAATTGTGTGCGAAATGGGAATTTACTGCTGCTGTTGAAAAACATGCATTCTCTGCGCGCCATTTGCTTCTGCACTTAACTGATTGTTTGAGTACTTTTAACTTGTTTTTTGTAACTGTCTGTCACTTAATTTGTACAAAAAAACCTTAGTACCTACAGCAAGGCTAGCATAGGCGGGATAAATTTTATCCCCGGGAAAAGGATAAAATGTTTATCCCCTCGCTTAGCCCTATCCCGTCACCCGTCGAGCATGAGCACAGCGGTGGAAATAACACTCAGTGGAAATACTTATAGGAATATACTTCGCCTTCTCCTCTGTCGCCATGCTTTAGCATAGGGAAAAGATAATTTTATCCTCTGTCAGTGGATAAAATTGGGGGTAAAATCTTTATCTCCTGCCCATGCTAGCTATGCTGGAATTTTTTAACACACTTTTAAGGACCTCGGAACATTTTGCGATCACTTCCGCTATCAGTGGTGCATCATCCAGCTAATGTATCGTAACCCAATAGGTACACATAGTAAAGTCTAATGTATATGACGTCACAGATTACTTTTTCATACAAGCTTCCATTACCTTTAGCGTGTTTTCAGCCGTCGGGTCGGATATATGGATGCGCGATGCGCGAGAAATACTTTATAGCTGTCAAAATTCAAATATCAAGTAGGTATTTATTGTATTGTTTTTGCTTCATTACAAGTTTTTACTATACCTACATATCGAAAAGATTGTTTATGTATTCCGAAGCCACATGCAAATTATGTGCCTCCTGGTTAAGAATGAAAACACTTGGGCAAAGACAGACTTCCACTTCGCTACTTCGGTACTACCTGTATTACAGCGAGTTACACATATCAGCTAATTTCTCCCAAGAGAATCCTTAATCAAAGTTTATAATACAGTTATCCAAATATAATCACACAAACGTCTGTTCCATGCATAATCTGAATTTCGGGGCGGAACACGCAACCTTGCGCAACTCCAACATTAATATCTATTTACGGTCGCCTGGCCGATTCACATTATTCCAGCCTCCGAATCTGGTAAGCGATGAACTAAACTAACGGCATCGTCTACATATCAGTCTGAGATCACAGCAGCCACAAACAGAGAAATTTCACGTCAAAACGCCATACCCGTGTACGGGTACCATTTACAAATTGAAGCGCGTGATGAAATTGCGCTACTGCCTTCATACAGTTTCAGTCTAATTCAGTAATTCAGTTATTGGACTATATACTCGTATTTACTTCCAAGGTGCTGAAGTGGAGAGCTTGCAACTGGAAAGGACAGTGCCGGCAGATCTCTATTAGTACTGCAGGAAACCGCTGTATACAGGCGGTGCGAGAGCGTGTCTCGCGACTCTCGTTTTGTAAGGAAACTTGTTCTTGTAAAGAAGTTTCACAAGAGTCCTATGTCTAGCTGAAGTAGATGCCATTTAATACTGTTTGCTAGAATTAAAAACACATTACACACATGTTATCATATATTTTTAAACCACCGATACAGCACTGGATTAGATCACTGGAATGGAATGCTATCTGGAATAATGTGAACCGGCCATTTAACATACATTACGCCACAAACAGAAACACTTATCTCGGTACTCGTTTTCCTAATTTCCATTTGCGAATGGTTCCTAAAAGGTGGAATTAATTAGTGTGTGGGTTCAACCTAGTGCCCGTTGATCCGCGAGAACTAATCTAAATCTATATTAAATCATAAATGTTTCTAAACCTATCACGAGGTTTGCTATTTCGAAATTTTCCTTAAAAGCTTTAAAAAGAATCATCAAATATATCTAAAAAAAAAAAAAAGTAAAACCTTACATCAAGCTATGTATAATTGTGAGATTTTGTACAACAGAATTTGCCACTAAGGCCCTTCTGTCACGTAGAGTTTGTCACATGGCAGCATCGATGCATAACACAGAATAATGGTGAATGTTCGGCATCCATCATTGTTTTCGTACTGGCTAAAAACTGCAACTGTAACACCAAAGTGCCCTAATTTCCATTTGCAAATGGGTGTAAAAGCTAGAATCGACGTGCGGTTTAACGGATCTGTCTGTAGGACTCGCCCGGGAGCGGTTTGATTGCCCAATTCGATCCTCCTTTACAATTCAATCGCCATTTTATATGCATGTGAATATAGAGCCACTGTGAATTTGTTTGGATGTTTTGGGGAGTTATTGCTTCTGTTTACAATGTCCGTCGCAGAATGCATGCTGCATGTATCACCCACCGTAGTATCATCGAGATCGAGAGGAAAATACGTTTTATTGTATTGCTACGTTTTATGTGTCATGAACTCTTCGTCACTACTGAGCGCAACTGGTTAACTGTTGATGGGTTGCTGATGATGATGATGATGATATGTTGTGTGGATATTTTAATTATTATCTCAACCCGTCATCGGCTTGATACTGGACACAGGTCTCCTCTCGAATGAGAAGTGGTTTAGGCCATAGTTCACCAGGCTTACCAGGACGGCTTGACGGACTCTACACATCTGTGCTGTTTCCGGCCACATATAATTTAAGTACCTTTAAGACAAGAGTGAATAGGCATTTTCTAGACTAGCGCGCTCCAATTTAAACCTCATCAATGCTTTCTATCATTGAGTGTCGCCAAGCGCAAGCCATCGCATACTAAAAAAAGTTCTCCATTATATTTTCAAAGTTTTTTTTTCTCACCAGGATTTCCTTCACCGCTATTTTCTAGCCATGCTTAACTAATCTCCCCCTCTAAATAAACGTATTTGTGTTAGGAGTGATTACCTACGACAATGGTGCAACAAGTGGGAATTGAACCGTCAAACTTTCAGTTTTCAATCCGAACTTTTAACCGTTGGCCTGTTCAGGCTTGATCATTATTGATTTATCGTCAATTCGCACTAATTACGGCAAAAACTTCAACGCCAAGCTAAGGGGCCAAAGTACCCTAATTTCCATTTGCAAATGGGTCTAAAAGCTAGCATCGGCGTGCGGTTTCACCGACCCATCAGTAGTTACCCACGAGCGGTTTGATTGCCATATTCGATCCTCTTTTACAATTCAATTGCCGTTTTGTGTTCACAATGAATATAGAGCCACCGTGAATGTATATTTTGGGAAGTTTTTACGTCTATTCCATGGGAGTTTCATTTTACTATTTCATATTCATTCTGATATTAAATAAAGTGCGAAAGTAACTGTCTGTTGTTTTTCACCTGTACCAATTTTGACACTTGTCAAGGAGATTAGTTGCTAGAAGAGTTTGCATAGGATTTTACAAAATGTTATTCTAAGCAGAGGAAGTCACGGAAGTTCTGTAAGATCGAAGTCTGTTTGAAAGCTCTGCCATTTAAAGTTTGATGGAAGATTTCTCAGTATAATTTGTTCTATGGACTGTTTTAATGCGTACAGATTAGCATTGTTACTTATTAAAGGCTTTTTTATTCTCCTCAATATATTATAGCTTAAAATAAAATCGAGTTGAGGACCTTATTTTTTTTTTAAGTCTAGAAAAACTATGATATGCTATAGGTAAACGCCTTTGTCGCATGAAACAATCTCGCTCAGATAACCTTTGGTGAAAGTGCATTGTATAATGTAAGTAAGTAGGTGTACCATAAAAGGTACAATCAGTCGAGATCAGAAGAGAGTCAAGTTTATTGTCATTGAATGAAAAAAATATACATACTTACCTATTATACTTACGAAATTTATTCCAAACTCTTATAACAAGTAATGTTAACAAAATGTTATTCTTCTTTAACGATTTCCGAAATCCTTTGTGAGCTTACGCGAATAACTTCATAATGTGAAAATTTTTCCTGCGAAAGCGTGTATCGAATTCTTTGGAGAAAGCTATGTTTACGTACTTACTTGTTTATTATTTTACGTTTGAAGCAAAACATTCCTTTAATCACATATTTGTCTTTCAGGATAAAAGCTAAATTTCCTTTTGTACTCAATTCGCTAATGTTGTTATGGAATAAAAGTATAAACAACCTTTTGGAGAATTGTACTTTTATAAAACGCTTGAAAGTAAAAATAATCAAATGGTATTCCTTAGCTAAGCAGTCTTTATCTTAGTCCTCATGCACTGAAAATCCAGACAACGGGGGCAGTATGTAGTGGCAAATCCCACGACTAATTAATATCTGCGATTTTGTTCTTGTCATGGCTACTTAGCCCCTGCCCCCTACCGACAAAGTGCCACTGTCTCATTGGGCGTTTCAGTATGATGCATTATACCGCATAGAAACCAATAAGGGTATGGCTTTTATAGCTTGATTCCGAAAAAATTGGTAGATTTACCATTACATAAATTTAAACAGTGTGTAAAAACACATTTACTAAGTAGAGGTTATTACACAGTTAATGAATTCCTTAATGACAAAGTTACTTGGAACCAATCAGCTTTGATTCAGCTGTTTACAACATAGATAAGCTACATATTGGAACATTTTTTGTTTTGAAAAGAGCAACTGCTGAGTTTCTTGCCGGCTCTTCTCAGCAGAATCAGCATTTCGAATCGGTGGTAGATTCTCGACTTGTCATAAGAGCCACAAGTTGGCCTACATGAAATAAATAATATTTTGAATAAGAGTTTGAGCCTAATAATAACTGCCATATCCATTCCAGGTTAACCCTCTTCGTACGACATCTTCATGAGTGTATCCTATATCTGTAAGGCACAGACATTGAAGACATTAGCGCATCGACGAATTGAAAGCGTGACGGAATTTTCGGAATGCTGCCGCGTGTAGCTACGTTCTTCTGTCAGCCTCATTTTCTAAGTTGTTCCATCCAATGCAGCTTTATACCAAAGCAACGCGCTCCGGAGAACTTACGTTAACTTGGCACGCAAGTCGCAAGCTCCATTACAATATGACTACAATTTGGAAGGCTGCACGTCTCTCCACATGTCTCGTGTCTCCGCGCTACGGCAGACGAAGTAGTTTATATGTTAATGAACATGTTACAAACATGTTACCCTGACGACTTCACGTGTACATTGTAACACGTAAGCTCTGTGCAATGGGCCGTCTAGATCTTGGAAGTCTACCAGGTCTGTCTGCAATGGGAATGTAGACAGATCACCTTTGCAATATTTGTCTTTTTTATTGGCATGTTTCAAACACAGATTTCACTTTCCACTCCAAACTTTGCGTTAACTTTTGTGTTTTTTTTTAAGGTTAATAGTATAATTAATTTACTTAAGGATACCATAAGACTGGCATACATTATAAAAGGCCATAGTCCAGAAATGGGAATCATCAGTCCTGAACTAATCACGCCTTGAGAGAACTCATCTCTTAAAACGCTGAAACCTTATCTAAAGCCGTCTCCACCGCCCCTTATAACGGCCCATGACCTAAATAAAAGATTTAAAAAGTAGGTAGTATTTAAACCATAGACCTTTCGGATTTCAGTCCGCTCCTTGCCTGTGGAATTTCTATTTCTATTTCTATGTATGTTATCTAATCATTGTGTAAAGTTGTGATCTCTCTCTAGACGCAAGGGTCTGGTGGGAAGTTTATACTGCTATAGATAAAATACAAACTTATCGCCACTGCTACTGAGTGATTTAGCGTTACGGTACGATGTCGCGTAGAAACAGTTTAGGTATTTGAGAAAATTCAATCAAGATCCAGTCCAAGAAAATTGTTTTTGAAATAATTTTCACTTCATTCGAAAAGATCGCGTGTTTGAGCTGCATTCAATTCTATTTCAAGTTTATTACACTAATATAATGAAATCGCGTTTTCCACGATATCTTTTATTGTCTGGGGTTCATCTTAGAATTAAATACGTACTACCCTTCCATCTCAAGTTGGCCATCGTGGACCGTTACGAAATGACGTCATACCGTACCGTTGGCAAGAAAATAATTATTGTATTTTGTACTGTAACCACAACTATGACGGAAGTTTTCTGCTCTGGCAATGCTTTTCATGGCAATGACATCTTGAAAGTCTAAAGGCGTAATTTTTAACATTAAACTTGAGATGAATATGGTACCTTATTCCTACAGGTAGAGTATTATAATGGTAATGACAAAAAATATGGGTTTAACTGTAATTTTAGCGGTTTAATCTAAGGATACTTACGAATAACTCATATTTCTCTTCACACCTCATATTTCAACTGCTGATCCAAGTTAATCCCTTCACTGGTTATAAAATCTTCAAACCCATAGATTTTCATTGAAATTTGGCACCTGTAGGTTCTAGTTCCCTAAGGCTATGACTGAATGCATTGAAGACTTTAAAACTTCGGGAACGTCCGTGTTACGTGTTGTTTATTTCGTAAAAAGTAACTACCTAAGTCTTATAATCTCTAAGCTTTATAAGACCTATACAGCTTAGAGATAGCTTTAACTTGTATAAGGCTACCTCAAATTGTTATTTCATTTTATTTGACACTTCTGATGAAATATAAGCCTTAATAAAATTATCTTTTATTTTTTCATAAAACTGACCGCAAGCGAGCAAACGATCCGAAACCACCGTCCTCTGAACATTATACGCCACATTTCTCCCTTCATAACCCTTAATTCTCCGATGACCTGACTGACACACTTATCATATAACGTAAATGTACCAAGCAATTTTAGGTCTTTTCATATTATCTGCAGAGGTTATATTACCTTGATGAAATATTGGAGACAAATGTAGAAGTTGTGTTGTTGACGCTGAGGTTACTTTATGTGAAACATCTGCTGTAAATATGGTCTCGGTATTACAAGGGAATTTTGTTATTTGAGGACATACGGTATCTACTTACCTACGAGTATATAATACGGTACGAAGTACATAAAAAGTAATACTACCTATTAAAAAAATGCTACAAAAAAGGCAAAAAGTTTTGTTTTACTTTAGTGTCTATTAATACATTATGATTATAGTCTTTAGTATTACTAGTTGATGCCCGCAACTTCGTTCGCGTGGATTAAGGTTTTGTGATTTCCTCGGGAAATCTCTTATTTTCCGAGATAAAAAGTAGCCTATGTGTTATACCACACTATAATCTATCTCTATGCCAAATTTCAGCCAAATCGGTTCAGTAGTTTTTACATGAAAGAGTAACAAACACCCATCCATCCATCCACACTTACAAACTTTCGGGTTTATAATATTAGTAGGATTAATTATCGAGCGTAATAGGTACATATTTATTTAGAGAACGTTGCTTGGCGCGATACAAACTTGACCACAATTGGCAGTATTTAACCGTTTGTATAACTATAATCCGCATAAAATGGGCCTATATGACAGGATTGTGTAGAAAACTACACTGTTGCAAAACATGTTCGACGGAAAATGACTGGACTCCATCAAATACAGTTGATATGCAATCGACGATCTCTGTGCATGTACTGAACTGCAATGTATTCAAATTCCTGTAACAGTGTAACAGTATAAAGCGTTTTCCATTATGGAACTGTCGCTAACATCTAACTCGACACGGAATAAATACGGTAGTCAAAATATTTTCACAATGGCGTTCGAAATTTAGTTTTTGTTTTCATTCTATGTTCAAACGTCGAGGAGGACGGGCGGGCATTCAGGTTGATTGAAGTTTAAATCAATTTTACTAAATTGTGCTCAGGAGTAACACAATAGCGTTGACCGAGCGGTAACATGTATGTGATGACGCCATTTTTATTTACAACTAGCTTTTTCTTGCGACTTCATCCGCGTTGAACTGGTTTAATGATAATGAAAGCACAGACAAACGTAGATAGCTACTTGTTTTCACAATATTAAGAGAAACTGCAAATCGAGAGTTTTTAGTAGGTACCTAGTTAATGTTACACTTACAAAAGTATTTTTTTCCCAACTGGGCGTTAATGAAATTGGCTTCTCGCCAGCAGCGGGCGATATTTACTCATTCACGCCTTTACTTTTCAGTGACTTTCGTCTCTCAATATTCCCTTGACTCTGTGGCTATAAATAATTTATAATCGATATGAAACTGTATTGATTTATAGATATGAATTTTGTGATACTGGTTGTTAAGCTAAGCGCTTTTTAATAATAATTAGTGGCTGGTCTCTGCATTGAGTTTGTCTGTCTTGCAGTGCCCTGAGTGTAAGTTTTCTTGTTAAAAACGTGACATCACAATGGATATATGTCAAATCACGGTGTTGGCATCTACATACTAATTGACAGATTTATCTAAACACTCATGTCACGTAAGCTAAACGGTTGTTAACAAAGAAAATTACATTTTAGGCTCACATCAACTATGCCGCATTTCTATCAGTTCACCTAAAAGAATTGTTATCGCCTTTCAAATACGTTAGCGATGTCTTAACTACATAGGCACTATTTGTACATTGGGGCATGCAATTTTATCTCTACTCCCTACATTTTTTTTTTCAATTTCTAATACCGTTCTCATGTGACCCTCATCTTGAATAACGGAAGCGCGATACGTGCAATTACACTTTCCAATATATTTCCAAACGTGTGACCCAATTCCTGTTCGAAGCGAAAAATTCGATCTGACTCAATCTTCCACTGTATTATTTGTACGGCGGATCCAATATAGGTATCTGCCTCGTGCTACCTAGCAATTTTCTGATGATTAAACACTCATTTAAATGTTGGAATTACTTGGTGGAAGTTTATGATAGGTACTCTACTCTAATTAAATAATTAACTTCCAACATTATTTGATACATTAGCGAATTTTTGTATTAACAAGTCGCACAATATTCTTGTGAACATTTTGGCTCCTTAATCGACCGTTCGCCGCGGTAATGTTTTTAATTAACCGAAGCAAACACGGCTAACCGACTAATTAAGCATTAAACGGGTGGAAAAGCAACAATTTGGTGAAAGAATTTGTTGGAAAAGTGAAAAAATATCGCACTAATTGGCTAATTACAAGGAAAATTGATTACGCCGCATGAAGTTCTTACGTGGTTAGGAACCTTAAACAATATATAAAAAAATTGCTGCCCACGTTGCTCTATATCTTACCTAAGGAGTTTACATTAGATTACGTTTACCTTTATAGATGGAAATATTTATTTACTTTTTAAGATATAATAATGAAAAAATTAAAGTGGTACCATCGGCAACTTTTTTACAATAGATAAATACTGCAATTGGACAGAACATATACAAATTACTTCTAAAAAAACTAAATACATAGATTTGTACCGACTCCTAAATACAGTTTCTGAAGAAGCAGCCACAACAGCATATCATGGTTCTGTTGCATCGGTACTGCGTTATGGACTCATACTAGTAACTCTGTCGATATGATAAATGCTTTCAAAGTACAAAAAAATGCATCAGATCACCATGTGGCGCAGATTTAATAGCGCCTTGTCAGCCTTTGTTTAAAAAGAAAAAGATATTACCTTGTTTATGCATATTATTTGAAACATGTCTGTTTGTAAAGAAACATACATAGTTACTTATATGATGTCAAGCCTGATAACCGAAACCGGCGACAGACAGTGCCTTGAATGAGATGCTTAGACATTGAAAAGAAGCCGATCGCTTGGATGTAACCAATGGACGACAAGCCTAAATCATCTTGTGTCATCTTGTGCAAGCGAAGGCTTTTAGAATTTTCCAAGAAAGTACGGTTCCTATTAGCAACTTTCCTTAACTTAAAGAAACTCTACCTAAAAGCTTCTTTTTTCACTTGGTCATATCATGATAATATATTATGTATAAAAATTCATGTGTTTTACTCTTGAAAGGATCCTGATGACTGCGACACGCTGTGAATTTTGATAGCGAGGGTCAGGAGAGGGTAGGAGGGTAGAAGGGTAGCGAGTAGGAATGTAAAATTGCGTTTATGTGTTTCAGCCGCGGTGAGGGACACATTTTTGTGACCCTTGAATGTTGGGATAAAAATGTTGTTTATGTACGATACACAAATACCTCATCCATAGCTTAGCTACGTTTTTGCGTGTGCAGCTAGGGCTAAATGTTTTGCAAGGGGTATCAATAAGCTATACTTAGTTATAATACGTTACACGACCAGAAACATACTACTGCAGTCAGCTTGACGTGAACTCAGTTTTCTATTTCCATGAGTCTCCTCTAATAGAAGTGTAGAGTAGCAAACAACTTTGTAAAAGTCAGTGCCCGATTTTTTTTAAACCGTCTAAACTGTGTGGACAGATTGATGAAAATTACTTTATCTTAAAACTTTAAACAGCTTTATCAGTAACGACCCATATTTCTATCCAGTCTTTCTCCAAAACCCGATTACTTCTGTCATGGTGTACCACATCATATCGAAAAATCAAAGCCTTCAAACACGGAATTTTTAATAAAACTAGAATCGGAGTTATCAAGCTGACAAAAGCTCAAAAATACAGTCACTTGTAACCAAATACATACATCCAAAAACCCGATTCGTTCCAAAAAAAGAAATAGTCATGCGCACATAAAGCCAAGTGGAACCCTCGACGTAAATAATGAATGAGCTATCCATCGCTCGGCTTGGGCTTGTAACGCAATCACTCGGCAGATTGCTCTGGGACCCGCGCCCGATGCGTTAGTGGCGGCTACACTAGAGGTATGTTCTCACTATATGGCACTAAGCACCTCTTTTATCCGAAAGCTCTCGGAGCTCAGTCTCAAAAACTAAGCAATCGGAATAGGGATTTGATATAGATATCGTAGTTGCGTGAAATAAAACTTTTAAGCAATCAAAATTATCACTTGCTTTCATTGAAAAAAAAAAAAAACATCGTGAGCAAACCTTTATGCCTCAGAGTTCTCCATAATGTTCTCAATGTGTCGTGTCCATTTCTTCTTGCTTTCACTTGCGGGAGCCTTAGTACGTTGTCAAGCCAGAAATGAGAATGTCGGTATAAGAAATGAGAGTCGCCGTAATAGTTAAATGAAGGGCAACAGGGGAGGAGGCGTGATTCAAGTCATGTGTTCGCATCACGTCGCCCCATGGACATCAGGGAACTAAAATTCTGGAATGGCGACCTAGTACCGATAAATGCAGTATTGGTATATTGGTGAACGACGTCAAATAAGTTGCAGGTAGCCCCTTAAAATGTTAGGAGGGAGAATCTTAGTTTGGAAGTCCCTTCAAGAAACATTTACAATGGGCGTACTAAAGTTTGAGACTGCCATGAAGAAAATGTATTTTTGTGACGAAGCATTGTAATCTGTCAGTGAAGACGATGCGTTAGATATTTTATATTTATTTTTCTTGTACATTTGCATGTTCAGATTTCCTATCAACAGTAATCTAACCAGGTGCTTTTGACGAGGGAACCGTAATCTGTAGCTCCGATGGAAATACTTCAATAATGTTGGTTTTCTAGGCTTTGAACTTCAAAGACATGATCACATTAAAAAAAAGGTGGAGGTGATTAAATATGTTTATCATTATTTACGGAACTCTTAAATAAACAAAGAGACCACCCAAACGGAACAAGCAACGAGAAGCGGCGGTAAACGAAATTGTTATTTGAACCGGCAATTGAATAGGGACCTTCTGCGTCTTCTTAGTCCGCCGTTCCTACTAATTTGTAGGAACAAAATCCCTTTACAGGAATCGTTTGTTTGTAACAAATAAACATTTAATTAACCTTTCAAGATTCATTTTTAGCCATAAGTAAAATAAGTCAATCGAATCGACTTCGCGCGTTAGGCGTATGAATGTAGAGCGGATATCTTTCTGCCTGAGATCGCCCGCTGTCTACTTGCTTAATTTATTAACAATAAATTAGGTAAACAGATTATAACAAAGCAAGAGCAGGTACGGCAGTTAGGACAGGGATAGAGTTTGAAACGTCGACCTTTCTGTTTTCAGGCCTCCACTCTGACCGTTGCCTTATTGGGGCTCTAGATTCTAGAACAATACGAGCATTAGAAGGAACAAAATCATTCAACGATTTTACCCGTCTACGAGCATTATGAGCTTAGCAATCTATAATAATTACTATATATATAGCTACTCGTGCTGATTCACTGATTGACTGACTGACTCACTGACTCATTGATCACCTCTCCTGTAAAATTTTGTATGGAAAAATTTTTTTTCACTCACGGTTTCGTATAGAGGAAAAAAATTGATTCGGAACAAAAATATGGAGAGAGCTGATGATTGAGGATTTCGGAGACGGGTGAGGAGCACCGGCCAGGGTATTGAAGATAGGTGGAGGGTGTTCAACCAAATGTCACTCGAAACCTCATCCAATTGGCAGAGAGCCGAAAAAAAACTCCAAAATGGCGGATTCAAGATGGCGGCCATACAAATTTTGTTTGTGTCTATCTCGGAGACTATAAGAGATGGAATAGTCGTTTCTTGGAAAAGGATGATGAGGACCCGAAGGTCTACTTGATGAATAGAAAAAAAATTCAAGATGGCGGAATTTATTTTTTTCCATACAAAATCTATGCAAGACTTTAATAGGTTCCTTTTTAAAATTTCTGATGGTTTCGTAGAGAAGACGAAAATTCATTCAGAAGAAAAATATGGAGAGAGCTGATGATTGAGGATTTCGGAGACAGGTGAGGAGCACCGGCCAGGGTATCGAAGATAGGTGGGGGGTGTTCAAACAAAAGTCACTCGAAACCTCATTCAATTGGCAGAGAGCCGAAAAAACCTCCAAAATGGCGGATTCAAGATGGCGGCCATACAAATTTCGTCGGTGTCTATCTCGGAGACTATGAAAGATGGAAGAGTGGTTTCTTGGAAAAAGATGGTCAGGTCCCGATGGTCTACGTGATGAATAGAAAAAAATTCAAGATGGTGGATTTTCTTTTTCATATAAAATGTATGCAAGACTTCGATACGTTCCTGTCCGCTGATGGTTTCGTATAGAGGACAAAAATTCATTTGGATGCAAATTTGGAGCGAGCTGATGATTGAGGATTTCGGAGACGGGTGAGGAGCACGGTCAGGGTATTGAAAATAGGTTGAGGGAGCCCAAACAAAAATCACTCGAAACCTCATTCAATTGGCAATGAGCTGAAAAAAAGCCTCCAAAATGGCGGATTCAAGATGGCGGCTATACAAATTTCGTCGTTGTCTATCTCAGAGAGTATAAAAGATGGAAGAGTAGTTCCTTGGAAAAAGATGATCAAGACCTGAAGGTCTACTTGGTGGACAGAAAAACCGCGGTTCGCTTTAGCGAGCCGCGCACCCACGCGCCCTACTAGTAAAGGTATATATGTGTAGAATGGATTTATTCGGTTTCCGTATAATTGCCAAAATATTCATTGCACAAATATTCATCAGCGTGTAGCACATTACGCTTGCGCTTATATTTTCGAGGCTTCAATTCGAATATGGTGACACCATTCACCATGTTTCCAGCAAAAACACCAAGCAAATATGTTCAGTACCTTATGCTTAGGTTGCAGTATCACAATGTTAAGAATAACTTCCCTTCTCAATCGGTCACTCTTGACAGAGTGGTCGTGGCTGCTGGGTGATGTAATGTCTCTCGTCGTCGGTCTCCTTGGTTTTGGTTCGCATTGCATCCCGCGCGATACTCCTCCTCTTGTGACAGTTGGTAGCAATGCAGAAGCACTCCACAACAGTTGTCTGGGTCACCGCTTTCACCCAATCTATCCGCCCTGTTTGTGAGTGGATGAACGCCCTCTCACTCTTTTCTCCTCTATATACCACCAACCTCCAAATTGAAGGTAACTACAAACCTGAATAACGCTATAAAGTACCTCGGTTATTTGTTAAAAAAGTGCAGCAAATATTTAGCTGCAATTTAATTTATTCGCAGTAGTAATATCGAGCAGCAAATTGTCGTTACACTATTACAGTTCATTGCACCAATGATTTGTTCGCCGGCCGCCTCGAGCTTGACTTGTGTTTATTACCCGTTTCGCCAATTAAAACACTATCAGCTCGCTTGATAAACTCAGTCTGGTGGGTTCGATTCGAAAACATCATAACTTTAATTGAAGTATTTAACTTTGGAGTTAATGCACTGTAGATATACCAACGTTTACTTCATTCGAAGGGTTCAAATAAATAGTAACAGTTAAAGAGGGAATAAATTAGTGCCGTTATAAGCCTCAATAGCCCAACGGTTAAGGTGCCGACTGAAAACTGAAAGGTCGCAGGTTTGAGCCCCACCCGTTGCACTATTGTCGTACCCGCTTCTAACACAAGATTTCTGCTTATTTATTTGGAGAAAAAAGGAGAATATAAGTCAAATTCAGCTTGGCTAATATTCTTTTTTTTTTAAAGTGTAGAAATGGCAACAATTACTTCAATTCGAAGGGTTTAAATAATAGGCAAATAGGGATTAGACAAAAACGAGGCAAGTTCGCTCCGACCTAGACCGATCATTGCTTTACATCAGGTATAATTGTTGTCAAGTTTTGCAATAGAAGAGAGAAAATCAAGACCACTGACATAACCCCGAGTATCAGAAAAATGAAATTGCAATAACTCCAATGCCCAAAGTTACTAGAAAATGATCCGTCTATGTCGTGGGAATCTTGGCCGTTGAAACTGAAAAGCTAGAACATATAATACTGTTGAGGCCCATGACTTCGTTCGCGTGGATTGGTTTTTCAATTCCCGCGGGAACTCTTATTTTCCAGGATAAAAAGTAGTCCATGTGATCCAGACTATAATCTATCTCTGTGCCTTTCAGCATAGAGATGTGTCTAAGCATGAGTTATGATTTTATAAGTCAAGAAATAAAAGTTATATGTTATTAACTCATAGACGTAAACTTTTAAACGTTTTTCCGGTGTATTCTTTGTGCTGTTTTCAAGAAATATTTCCGATGCAAGTTTCTTACGAAGTTTTTCAATACCAGAAAGCGAGTGAAAAGTTTTCCACTAACCAGTACGGCCATCGTGGCCATCGTTGGCTAAATGCTCAAAGTGGCCATCATTTCTCAATTCATTAAACTTTTACAGAGATTTACTAATTAAGTAGGTACTTTTTACGTTTGTCAATTGGAGTATTTATAGGTAAACATGGTTTCATGACCTCACTTTAGCAGTGGTGAGTACTGTTTACTTATAATTGGGAAGTCTCGGGTTCGATTTACAGCGGGGGCAATTTGGGAATTTTTAATTTCTTAATTGTCACTAGTCTGGTCAAGTCAAGTAATTTAAAGTTTCGGTACGATGGCGTGTAGAAATCGATTAGGGGTATGGTTTGCCTGCAACCATGCATAGTCACCATCTACCAGGTGCTAAATCCTTAAGAGGAGATCAGCATCACAGACCATTGACCTTTATGTGCAGTATAAATTGCAACTTATTACCTCAAGCCGTTTCTGAGGAAAAGGGCCTTGACACATAGACAAACAGACGAACAACCGAGCGAGCCTATAAGGGTTCCATTTTTTGTCGGAACCCTAAAAACAATTTCTCTGTCTAAACAGAAGGAAATCTTGGAGCGTGACAGTTACCGATTTTACTTAAAGTTCGTATTGAACAAAAACTTGTTGGTTACGTCCCGCTCCCGTCCCGGCTCCCGATAACCGGTGAGCGTTCGGTGCGTTGTCAATCAACTATGAAATTGACTTCTGAAACTGCGTCGAGTCACGCTCGCCTTTGTTCTACTCTTTTACACGAGTTTCATGTACTTTCGCGTGTAAAATATTGAATGTTTCAGCATTTTCGATGTTAACGTATTTTGTGCTTGCTACGAGTGCAATATATATAGGAAGCTCAAAAATTTTTAACATAATATTTAAAATATAAAATAGCCCGAAGTAATTTTTTTTACGGCTTTACGATTTCATTTTTGCTACTGTCAGTTCCCTAGTTATATTGTTTAGGATAGTCTGATTTCTAAATAGGTTTTGAACAGACTGCATTTTGACTGAGTCTGTTGTACTATAACTGCACTCCAACTGCAATTTTGCTTAATTGTTACTCAAACATTTCAACGTTGATGTCGAAACAATGTGTCTGTAGCATGAAAATGAGCAACACGTAAATTATGCCTTTTAGCTACTTTTTGCATACATTTAAGTTTTGCAGCTAAAGACAAGCACCCACATAAAGCACGACGAATAACGCGCGATGGAAATACGTCCGACGAGTTACGAAGATCGCAAGCGGAAGACAGAGATAGGAACCGCAGAAACTTACGGATTGATTAATTATTTTTTCTAACTAACATTATTTTAAAAAAATACACCAGATGCGCGCCCTCGTTGGATGTTAGGGACAAAGCCACATTCTTAAGCTAACTTACGTCCTAAACAGTGTTACCCCGTCCGATGTTAGGTACGAAGTTTTCGAGAACGTGAATCGGTGACACCAGCACAGGTGTGCCGTCGCGGTGCTTGTGAGTACAATGCCGAGTTATAGATTCCTCTAGGTCTGTCTGCAAGTTTTAAAACTCGTTAAGGTGCAACGTCGCTACTAGTCGTGGCACGTGGGTGGAGATACTTGAAATTCACAATCAAAATGTGACTATGATTGGCAAATAGAATAAATAATTGACATATGCTGTACAAATCGTACACACCCCGACGCATGTGATTAAATTCCTGCGTAAGCGGGCGACAGAAACTGCTCAAGCATCCGTCGCCCGTCGCTCCGCTTTGTGTGGGCGCAAGCCTTTAGCTTTGTAGCTAAGAGGCTGCATCGTTAGTTGAAATAAATTCCCACTGAAACACGACGGAACATTTCCGAGCTTTTCAAGATGCCCTCCATTTTAACATTAAAGTTTTACTTATATTAAATTCTTGTAACTCTATGAAATTAAATTTTACGGTGCCATTTTTCTGTTTCAGGTAACGTTCGAGTGCGAGGGAATTGTAGAAATATCTGGTAAAGAAAAACTAAGGTTTTAAGGGACTTTCGAGCGTTTTTTTATAAAGCGCGAAGCCATTGTGCTGTGGGATTGTTAAAAAGGATTAATAAAATGTGTTGATAGTAATCACTTCTGATTAACTGAATTTATAGCGTTCTTGCTGCGTCAATGCATTTTAATCAATAGTAAAAGATTAGCAGCCAATTAAAGGTGATTTCGATCGTACTACAGTAGTCCTTTCTAGAAGATCCTACATTTGCTTGTGAATCACTATAGAAATTCACATAGAGATTAGGAGTAAACTTGTAGACATAATTTTCTCGTGACGCGCTTTTTAGCCCTACTGGAGAGTGACATAGAATAACGTCTCGGAAAAACAGAAATAAATAGTCAGATTTTTGAAACCTAACTCCGCAAGGACGAACTTGCGAGCAAAATCTAGTAAAAAAAATAAAAATTGAACCAATGTGTTAAGTACATTGCTAGTTTTCTTTCGAACGGCATTAGCGTCGACTAGAATAGTTGTAACAGCAATAACATTTATGTAGTCGTAATCCTAGCTTCTTAGTAAAGGCATATAAAGGCAAGCGAAGGCCGGAATTAGGTTAAGCGCCGCTTAGCTAGCAAGAAGCGACAGGGG
Source organism: Hipparchia sbordonii (assembly GCA_038048805.1). Classification (NCBI taxonomy): domain Eukaryota; kingdom Metazoa; phylum Arthropoda; class Insecta; order Lepidoptera; family Nymphalidae; genus Hipparchia; species Hipparchia sbordonii. The sequence goes on along the minus strand of CM076104.1, from coordinate 13,592,893 downwards.
CTACAAACAATAAAAGCACTAATGGAATAAACCTAAATAAACGTACGATGTGGTTAGAAAAGTCTTTTTATAGGTATATATATGTACTTGGACCTTTTTAGCTGACCACATATTTGGACTGCTTTAAAATAAAAACTGCTGCTCAATAAAATAGGGGAAAATCTGGCCTGGCTTCTGTGCAAAATTTCAGTTTTCTATGTCTAAGAGTTTGGGCTTGGCGTTGATGAGTCAGTCAGTGAGTGAATCTTTTTTCTTTTTATATGTGTACTTAAGTATATAATATAGATTTGAACCAATAAAAAAAGTACTGTTCCTAATACTACCTACCTTAGATTATCCTACTCTGTAGACTCTACCTGTACCTAAATGTACATTTCTGCTTACGTCACTATGTACATTATTTGGTGGCGCGGTTTTGCCAATAAAAAGTACTGGCGTGGTGTTGCCAGTCGCCCGGAGTGGCAATTACATGACTGCGCGATATTCCGCCGTGACCCGCGCTACAGCCGGCGCGGGTTCAGGGGCTAAGGTCGCCACAGAAACGACGCGTTGCGGCGCGTCACCGCAGCGCGGTATACTCAACGCGACTATAGTCCGTGCGGTGTAGTATGGTGTGGTACAGACAATAGACAGTGATAGTGCGGGTGACAATTTATTAGACAAACCATTCCTTATAAATATCGTGTCCGTTGCCGCGAAAAACTTAAGGAGGTTTGCAGTTGCCCCCTAAATATCACAGTCGTAAAATATGGAATGAGTACCTAATAACTGCAGTAAATTAAATAAGTCTGTAGTTTATGCCACACCATGCTACATCACACAGAATATAGCTAGAAATAATCGCTTAACAACACAGACACAGAGCCAGTATTTATTTTATTCTATTCGTTTGCCAACAGGTACTTACAAAAAAATATTGGATAGAAGCAGGCGTTACTTTGCGGAATTTCATAATAATACTAAAAGAAAATTAAGGTACGCGTACAGAAAAACTTCAGGTTTGCATCCGATTACAGGCAACGGTTCGCCAGTTAATAAATTGTAGAACTTTGTAAAACTGTACATAGTAAAATTCATACAAGTTAGAAAATTAAGAACTTAATTTATTTAACCTTTATGGAAGAAATAAGAATTTCGTTACTAAATATTTAATTAATCAAATATCTCATGTATTCAGTTGGAACATGACGTCACAAGAGAGCGCAATGCCATTTGCCTTTACGGCATACGAGTCGATCTTCCTGCAAAGCGGCGAATACATATTTCACCTAAGCATTAGGCCGCATCTCCACCCAAGTGTGATCGCAGCCATGCGCTAGTCTACATTTAAAAAAAAACATCAAAAATTTTTTATTTATTGATGTTTTTTTTAGAATATAGTTAGGATTACGCTCGTCGGTCTTTGCTCTGCCACATTCTGTCGCTCTGCGTTGTGTTTGTCCAAACCCTTTGCGTCTACGTGTGATTGATATTCCAGGGCGGGAATATATTTCAAAAATGCTCTCATTTCTAACGGTGTCCGTGTAAAATGTTATTTTTTTATTATTTTCCGTAGCGACTGGTACTACGTGAGGTCGGTTTTTTATGAGGAATATTATTGTGCGGAAGTGAATGTAGGTAGAGGTCTTTTTATGTGACACTATTTTTTTACCACGACTTCAATGTCCCCAATCGCTGGATAAGACTTACAACTCATACAAACCACAGCTTTACGCTTTAAAACCTACCTACTAGGTATAATGTTACTAATGTTACGAATGCGAAAGTGTGTTTGCTGGTTGGTTTGTCCTTGAATCATTTGAAAACGAAGCAACGGAACGTGATGATTTTTAGCCTGGGTATAGATAAAGATCTGTATAAATTAATGACATAATAATATTCTTCCACTTTTTATTCAAATAAAAAAGAGTTCCCGCGGGATCTTCTAAAACTCTATGTGCACGCGGGAAACCTGCTCGTTGGCGATCTCAAATTGCCGGGAGCCGCTGGACACAAGTGGAACAAAACCGTCCTGTTGGATTAGAGACCAAAGGGCATCTATCGGACGTCGCCGAATATTTGGTATTTATTTATTTTATTAGGCACTTAAAAAAATACGGCGCGAACAGTAAATAACAACTGAAGCAAAGTGGAGGAGGCACGCATTCGTAGCGCCCTAAATAAATATCTAATAAGAGCAGAATGAGTTTCTTCTCGGCGGAATTACTTAGCTTTTTACGAGCGAGTAAGAATCGGAAGTGTTCCGTTACTGCTGTATGCATAAAACATAATATTTATATTTCATAATTTTACATTCATAAACAAAATTGTTAATAATATAATTTATGTAGAATGCCGAGAGCAAGGAATAAATATTAAGCCCGATCAATCGAATTAAAGGAAAATGACACTTTGTGCGTTCTGACAAATCTTTCAGGAAATCCTTCAATAAGTAAGATGTTTTATCCTGCTTTTATTATAAACGTGAAAGTTTGGATGTATGAATCGATGGATGGATGTTCGTTACTCAATCACGCCGCAACGACTTAATCGATTTGGTTGAAATTTGGCACAGAGATGGATCTGGAAATAGCACGTAGGCTACTTTTAATCCCTAAAAATAAGAGAATTTCCGCGGGAATTAAAGAACCTCAATAATAATAATATATTTAATGCCTTGCGTCCCAAATGAAGGCCGCAATACCGAATTAAGCAGCCACGCTGATTCTCAACGCAAAAAATGAGCCAGCTGGTAGTTCTATCACCAAAACCAGCAATTTTGCTATATTGCTTTATTCCTTTTTTTTCCTTTCTTTATTATGTACTTTATAAAGTAGATTTTAGTTAATTTTATTTATATTATGCACATTCAATATTCATGATGCTATCCAATTAAATTTATAATGTTAGTATTTTAAATAACATAATAATTATAAATGTTTGGAGTAAGGCTTGGAGAGTTATTATTTTATTAGGTCGTAATTTTTTCTGTGAGCAATTTTCATGGACTAACATCGCCATCTAGTGCTGAGCAGACTAAAATAAAATAAAGCGCCATCTGTTTGTGAGTAGGATTATAATGTTGATACATTGGTTTGTTTCCAAGTTTACGAACTAGTTTAAAATGATTCTGCTAGATGGCGTTCCTAGCAAATATTTGATAAGAAGTGTTGTGTATAGGCCGCAATAATAATATTAGTTTTTTTTTTTATTAATTTACTTCGTTTATCGTTATCAGTGCTGATAAAGTTTATAATTTACATAAATTTAAATAGTACATTGTTACCTTAGGGATGAAAGTAACTTATTTAGTCCCGAGACGGGGTTTGGCGCCCGAGCGTAGCGAGGGGGCCTATAGTTCGAGGGACTAAATAAGTCTTTATCCCGAGGTAAACACTGTGCTTTTCATTACGAATATAAGGAAAGTCAAAATAAAAATAGAAATTAGCTAAAGAAAATTGAGTGAACTTTATTTTACATAAATCAACAACTTTGGTGAGATATTTATTTTTCATTACTCATACACGGAAAGTAGGTCTTCTATCTTTCTTCTTGTCTATGGATGCACTCGGGTATGTCGTGTTTCATTTGAATTCCAATAAAAATGTGACAACTAGTTTTTTTTAATTATTTGACAGCTGTCAGTTGAAAACGATTCTCCCCAGGGCTGAAAAGTATTACTTTCAACCCGCTTCTCAGGCAACTTCAGACCTACTTTCCGTGTATGAGTAATGAAAATGTTCTTTAAATAGCTGTGCGATTATTTTGCAGCCCAATTTTTATTAAAAGTATTGATAAAGATTACAAAAATGCCACAACAATTCAAAATATTACACCCCGCCATGACAGTGCGAACACTGCCGTGACCAGGATTCGAACCTGGGTTACTACGGCCACAACGTAGGGTCCTAACCACTAGACGATCACGGCTATCGGAGCGATGAGCTTTAGCTTGAAAATGTGAAATACTTTCTAATTACTCTGTAAACTTTTAAAATACATGAAAAATTATGTATTTTGATCTTTTGACATAATAGTTTTAATATTACAATTTTTAGATCTTTAATATGTGTTACGACAATTTACTTATTAAAGAATTTCATGACTTTGTAAAGCTGTGAATTTCGTAATTTTTGGTGATGGTTAAAGTGTTAACATACATTCCTAAGTCATACATACATAATATTGTGCACAGAAGCTATATCATTTTCCTCCAAAATTATACCCTACTAGTTGATTCCCGCGACTAGATTATAATCTATCTCTGTGCTATCATAAATTTCAGCCAAATCGGGTCAGTCGTTGCGGCGTGATTGAGTAACAAACATCCATCCATGCATCCATCCTGACAAACTTTCGCGTTTATAATATTAGCAGGATAGTTTATAAGCTGTCGATCAAAATGCAAAGGTAAAGGTAAAATGCAACATAATTAAACGTAGACCTCCTGAATCTGACCTCAAGACTGGCTGACTGACGTTGGCTGGGTCTAATGCTGAAAATATTTCTCTAGTAGCTGTCTCTCTATTAGAAATGCCAATATGGCGCCATATAAGAAGTAATAACCACACGTTATACTGTACTGTGGCGTTGTATGGCGCCACATATCTATATACCTATACAATTATACATATACGTTGGTACCTATCACTACACGTTGAACGGACATGTCCTCTATATTTGGAGACAAACGCAACAATTCGCGAGGGGCGTACAAACATGGTCATGTCGCTTGTCCCTTTCAAAGGACACAAAGGATGCCCGCGGCTTGTTACCGACCGTTTGATTGCTTTGCTTTACAATGACGCGAGCACAAACTGGATTCTCCTCTTGGACATCTCAAGAATATTTGCTACAAATGTTACGTGATGTACCTACCTACTTTAAATGCTACGTCTACTTGTTCTTAAGATATACTTATCCCTATACTTATGTGTGTTACTTATTTGATGGTTTACCCTTCAATCACGCCCCAACAGAGCTACGGATTTTATGCTTTTTTTGCATATACCCATGCAGTTAGGACCTTGAAAATGACATAGATTTCGTTTTATCCCAGAAATACAAACAATTCGTGCTGAATTTTTAAAAACCTATACATAATTCGCTGCTTACACCATAACTGCTTCATTTGTGAGTTTATAATTTGATTAAGGCGGTAAGAGGTGTGAAATGCCTAAATTCATGGATATTTAAATCAAATTGTGAACAGAATGCTTGATTTGAGCCGTACAGAAAAAATACAAAATTAAAGATAAAGATTTTACTGGAACAAAATTGTATTTTTAAAAACCATCTCTTGTGAAAAAAATCACCAGAGTAGCTATTTTTGTCATAATTTGCAAATGTTCTCCAAAACGACACAAGCTTTTTAATTAATTCTTGCACACAAAAAAGGTCTTGAAAATAGTAATATTTTTACTTGAGAGTTTTATTTTTATTCCGTATTACATTCGAGTAAAGTAATTTTTATCCCGAAATTCACCTAAATCTGAGCGAGCGTGCCTGCTCCGTCGCTATGTAAATTTGCCGTCAAACTCATTCACGCTTCTAGAGGAAGAAAGAAGAGTTTTTTTGCAGAGATCAGTACTCGTACCTTTGTGATCTAGTTGATTGTCCCCCTTGCCAGCAGTCTGTTTTCCCAAACTACAATAGACACCGCGTAAAAATCCTTTACGCGTCAAGCGGCATTTTGTATAGGGTAAGGATGCCGAATATGAGATAGTTGCCAAATATGAGATAGTTAGGTGTTGGCGAAACTAATCGCCGCAGCTATTTGGCGATACTGTCACCAGAAGCCGCGAGGCAACAGACCGAAACATGTGTTGGTGCTTCCCAGTTCGAGGCGAAGTCAGGTTGTGTACGTGCGGATTTTTACGAAACCACAAAACCCGATTTTTGACACCAAATATTAACGAGGTATGTTACAACTTTATAGTCACACTAAATGATTTAAATTTACAGTCATTGTATCAGTAATATGATTAATTTTACAATGCATTTGCAGTTTAATTGTATTTTCTTCGTCAAGAAATAATAGGCAGCCTAGTTTTTAAATTTGGGTGTTTTCCTAATATGAGACACGTGGGGGCTCCTTAAATGAGATATCTCATATTAGGATGTATAGAAATACGACTATTTAAAAACCTCTTTTTCTAGATGCCGTCGATCAAAGAAATCCTAGGACCACGATGCCATAATACGGGCCGTAAGTGCAGTGCGAAGCAAACAAATATGTTACCTAATAGCGTCAAAACTTTCGATGTTACTAAGAGTATCCTAGAACGTTATGTTAAAAAAGATGCTAATGCAGAAGTATTTGTCAAGGTTCATGGGAAGACCTCCAGCTTTTTCTGACTATTTAGAAGCAAAAATAGAAAAATATTGTAAAGTTGGACTAACGATTTTATGGATTACATCTACATCTGAAGAACATCAAGCACTTGGAACAAGTACATGATAATATATTATTAAGTTGTTACTAAAACCTTTTTATTTAGTAGTAAAATGTTGTAGATTAATAAATATCGCCAATAAAAAGTTTTTTGAATTGATTTCTTTCCCTTTTCTCTAAATCTATACTATCTCATATTAAAAACCCTTGGTATCTCATAATAGGAGACCATTTCCCTGAGATGTAATTTCTGACTTTTTTAATATTATCTGATATAACAAAAAAACTATTATACCTAGCACTAAACGGTCTTTCGAGGATGAACTTCATTAAATACTTATCGAATATAAATAAATTTCATAGTCATTAGTGCAATAATTTATTTTTTATGGCCGAATATGTAAATGGTATCTCATATTCGGCATCTTTACCCTATCGCCCGAAGCAAATCGACGGTTAGCATTATTAACATATCTTACATTCTTTTTTATGTTTCGCTAATCCCTTTTGTAAATTTCCTGTATATGTGATTAGAGTATTGTAAAAATTTATATTGTTGAATCTAGTTTGTATTAGCGTATTGTGAAAATCCTTATTGTATTCTTACTTCTTAGTTCAAGGCCAGGCCCATGGGCAATACATTATAATACATTCTAATAAATTGAAAATAGTTGCGTTGACGTTTCTAAAAGTACAAAAATGTAAATTGGCGTAGGAGGTAAGTTTAATTTCATTATTTATTTAGAATATTTACTTATCAACTTTATCGATATGGAAGCTAATCATTTCACTGCTTTAAACAAAGACGTCCTAGATTAATTAGATACCTTAGGTTTACCATTTGTACCTACTTACTTGTTGACGTTTCAGTACTTGAAATATTGAAGATCATAGAAATAGAAGGTCTCTGAATAAAGTATTGAAGAAACTATTTGTTTTGTATTCAAAATTCATGTAGGTATCTGTAGTAGGGTTGGTTATATACTCAAAGGTTATATAGGTAAGGAGTAGGTATACAACTCCTGTCAGATCACAGATTGTCTTCTTTTTTCGAACCTCCTTTGTAGAACTGTCTGTTTTGTGTAGTACGGTAGCGCTTTTTGTGTGAGCTAATCATTCGACCATAAAATTGTTTAGACGTAGTAACTACTGAGTGGTGAGTACGCAAGATGTGGCGTTTAACTATCAAAACAGATGTTAAAAAATCATAATTAGATAAAAGTAGTCCACCTCGCTTATCACGTGCGGATTGGCAGACTTCACACATCCTTGAGAATATTATGGAGAACATTGACGATGTTTTGCTTCTCAGTAAAGTGAGTGATATTTAATTGTTTTAAAAAGCATATAACTTCAAGAAGTGCCTGATATTTGAACTCCGGTACTCTGAAAAAGAGGCCGAAGCAGTTAGGCTATCTATTGAAAGTTGAGGTAACAATTATATGTATGATAACTTCAAACTTAACTTACGAAGGTCCCAAACGCGCCTTGGGCCGATCATTATATCTTTGATCTTGAAAACAGCACAAATCAAATAACAAAAGGCAGTTATTTGATTTGTCCCAAAGTCGTTTCGCGTCAAGCAATTTATGTGATGGCCTCACAAGTAGCAAACGAGGGACGATTGAGTCGAGGCCCCAGTTTATCGTGATTTAGTGTACTGCTGGACCGGCCCCGGCGATTTGAGCCTAATTTATCGGTTTCTTATCAACTTCGAAACTGCAACTATTCTGAAAGCTGGGAACATGAACTATTTTGTTTGTTGTATAGAATTTACGGGGTTTCCTAATATATTATCCAACCCTTGTTTTCAACTTACTTTCAACGACTTCCCTGTAACAGTCCAAAACTTGTCTAAAAATAGACTACGGGTACCTACATGTACGCCATTTGTCTGATTTGGCATTGAACGATCAAGCTATGTGGATGTACACTATATTATCTATCGAATGGCTGGAATAACAGCCACGACTCTTACAGTATAAAATGATAATAAAGTGTTCTACATCCTACAAAGATTTTCGCATGTGATATAATATACTACCAAACTTTGTTTTAATCGTCATAACGCCGACATAAACATGGTCTTAGAAAAATTTCTTCTTACAGCAAGCAACAAGCATTGAGGTAATGATGGCTTTCAAAATATTCTCTTGAGAAATAACTTCCTATTTCGACCTTTGACACTTCCCTCCGAATACGCTAGGGGAACTACCATGAAATATTTACCGGTCATTCAACAACCATTAGAAGTGCATTTTGCAACCATGACTGACATACGTCAAAGTTTACAAGCTTCTATTGTTACCTTTGACAGGTAAGAAGAAGAAGATAAGAAAGGGTTATGAATTAAAATGATTAGGGTCACGACTTTTCATAATATTAGCTTATGAAAGTTTGTCTAGCATTTTAAGCTGTTTAAGAATGGTATTGTCGTGTAATCTCATTCCGTTTACGAGATATTTGCGTTAGAGATTATATTCGTAACTAATTGGATAGTTGGCTGTATGCATGTAAACGGATAACAAGACGTTATCCGATAACTTTTTATAATGTCGTACTTTCAGCTAATCGTCTAAATAGCTAAATACCAACAAATAGGGCGCTCAAATAGAGACACTAGCAGGCAAACTCTGCTGTTGAGCAGCCAGCTACCTTTTGTTGAAGGAAAATTAATTAGTTTACCGAATTTTTAACAAGTCGGCTGATCTCCCGTACTCGCAAAGTCTAATATCGGATGAAATTTCTGGGACAGAACTACTATTTTTTATATTTTAGAGACAAAGCCAGCTACAGTAAAAGCCTCTATAATTATCGTTTCCTGAATTGATTTATTACTGGATATCTAATGATTGATTTCTAGCTTGTGAGATAAGCCTATAATCTTCTGTTTTCTAATTTTCATCTTCTCTGATGTTTTACCATGTGTTAATTATGTGCTGATGTGCACTCACTTATGTGTGTTCACATTAAACTAATTATAGTATTTTTTTGCTATCTGCAATTTCTATCGTCAAGTTGTATGAAGAGTCTATTTCAGAACGGGAGTATTATGTTTCATTTACTTGTTTGTTTCGTGTAAGAAAATTCTCATGAGCCTTAAAACTCTTAAATCCGCGTTTATTGTTAACACTTATTCCGAGAGTCGAGACCGGTTCCGCAACGCGGAAGCTTAGCAGTTAGCAGTTAGCGTCTCACTATTCCAGTTTTCTTGTAAAACTTTGTATTAAAATACTTTCAAACATCTGTCAAGTCCACTCGGGTTTTGTTATAATGTTTAGCTTAAGGAGCCTTTACATCATCGAAATAGTGTTATTACTTTACTCCTGTTTCTGCAATTTTCTTCTTGCTGGTCTCTTATTATTGTTTAGTTCTTTTTTTAACTTTTATAGAATGTTGCATATTGTAATGATATATGGATTCTGTTTATCCATACCCTACCATAAGGCCCACTTTAACAAAACTTTTTAATCTGATTTATTATACTTAATCTGATTTGAGTTTTACTATCACTTTTTACAGAGTTTATTTCGTGGTTGACAAAACAAATATAGCAGAAAATTTAAATTTTCCTAAGTATATAACAAATGTAGGTTCTTTTTTTATATACTTAGTTATTTCCACAGTTGTGCTTTTAAAACAATTATTATAGGGTTTAAGAGGGTTTAAAAGATAGGCGTGTCAAAGTGCTCAATGCTTTATTTTTAGTAATTGTCTATTGATAATAATTGATAATTGAATATATTTTTTGAATAATCATATCGTGCCTTTCGTGGCAAGCATTTAATCAACCAGTCAGTGTACAAGAAGCTTTACCTGTCGGTAGGTACTCCTTTGTTGCTACCACGTCCGATGCAGTTTTGTGCCATGATGCAATATGGATATTGTTCGCATGTCAAAGTTTCTTACGTGATACACTTTGAAGTCTCGAAGGGGGATTTTTTGAAAAGCGTCTGGAAGTGAGATGTTTGCTGATAAAATATTGAATACTTACACCCTACATTTTTGGAAGAGACTATTTTGAAAGGATTGTGATTTGTGAAATAATGGTGAGATATTTATTGCAGAGCACCTTAATGAAAGAAATTTTTGAATTGTTTATTTACAAGGAAATCTTTTAAACTTTAAAGCATTCCTACATACCATCTCCATTTAATAATCAGAGAGACATGTTCAAAAACTATTTGGAGACCGTAAACTAGGTGGACAGACGATCTCAAGATTGTCATAAGTGGATCAGGTCGTGTTCTTTGGCGACTGGCGATCCTTGCAAGAGACCTATATTAAGCAGTGACCATATATCGGTTGCGAGGATGATGACCAATTTTGTACGCAAGTGGTGTTAGTTCATTGGCTACAAATCTTGCGTACTACTGATGCGAAAGGCTGAGGATAGGCAACGTTGGCGCTACCTAATAGAGGACTATGTCCAACAGTGGATTCATTTTGGCTTATGACGGTGGTGATGGCTACGACTGATCTGCCATAAATATTTTGACATATTTCAATATCTATTTTAAAACCACTAAGAGTAATGAAATACGTAGATTATGTTGTTTATCAGAAAAACTAATAAGTTACACCTACACATTTGAATCATAGAATTTATAAGAATGTTTCGGCATCGACGAGAATAACCGTATGATTATTACAATTCAATTTGGTGATTTACGTTTATTTTTCTCGACTCGATAATTGATTTATAGTTGTTATTTATGGATAATGGCATGAAAATATTCGATAACCATCTGCTTCGTTCAGGTTGTTTGTTTCTGTTATACTTTACGATTTGTTTTACGTTTAAACATTTTGGAAAAGTAATGGTTATTGTGACTGAGTTTTTGTAGATTCTTCTAGGACCTACGATTTTTCTGAAGGATTTTGATTGTTGACTGCAATGAACTGATTTTCTTCTTCTTAATTGTTAACAGATAGACGTCTATTGCTGGACAAAGGTCTCTTGCATCATTGCTCATCGCTGCTTTTTGAAAGCAAAGATTTTAACGTTAATTTGAAACCAGATCATCGTCACATCGCGCGATTTGTGTGACCAAGGTTTAATAAAATTAGTATACAAAGAAATAAATAATTCGTGTAAAGAAATAAGTTCCTGTTAAAGATCCTGGTTGAACTACTCTAAAGCGACTCGTTACTGAGGCAAGTTTCGAAGTGTCACGTTTTTTCTATCATCCCAATATATTTTCAATCAGCCGTAGCTGATCTTCCATTAGATCGCGGAGCCGGAACGCCGCGAAATTGCAAATGCCGCGTTAAATTACATGATTTACGCTCAGGATAATAGTTATGCGCGATACGGGCAATAAATTCGGTTCACGCTGATGGGGAGTGTTTAGAACTTTGATTTGTGGGTGATGCTTTTCTTGTTCTAGTGCTTGGAACGTGTACCCTTACACGTCATTGAATCGTGGGTACTAGCAATAATAATCTATGAAATGTGATGATTCTACAGGTGACGACCAATATAAATAGTTATGAAAGGATGTTTTAAGAATGGCTCCTAGCTACTTCTCAAATTCAAATCAATCGTCGAAGTTTTTAATGTAACCAAAAAATCATATAGATAACTTTCTGTCTTAGGATATTTTTAAAGTTTAGTCCAATATAGGTATGTCTTGAGAGGTGACAAAAAAGATCTGCATAAAGCACCCTTCTTTGCCACTACCCTACTTCTGGGTGTCACCCTTTGCGAAATTCGTCCAATAGCAGTGCAGAATCTTCATCTTCGATCTCTCAGCAGAAACCGCATAAAAAATGGAACAGCCGAGGGTCGAGCGACCCCGGATTTGAACTGCTCCCAAAAGCTGAATTGATTTTGGCATTTTTATTTTTTGCGCCGCGGATTTGGGTCGTGTATCGCGGTAAACTTTATCTAAATTGACTTTGAATTATGCGATTTACGTTAAAGAATTATTTATAAAAAGCTTTTATCCATATTATTGTCGTGGCGGACAATTTTTCAAGCTTTTTTAAGAGGCGTCCAGTTTATGAAATGATGTTGATTGAGGAGTTTTATCATATTGGGTGGCAGCAATAGATTTCCATGCCTCTCTTTTCTTCTTTGTCTATCTTCGTTTTATTTCTATAATAGTTCGACGGAAGTCCATTCTTTTAAGTACAAGATATGTTATATAAATGATATGAATGAGTACACTTTATTGTACTCCACATAAAAAAGAGTACAACAGGCGGCCTTATCGCTTATAGAAGCGATCACTGCCAGGCGACTATGTTCAGAGGATATGATGACTTGAGAGACAGTCCACAAGTTTATGTGAATACTTCAAATACTCACCAAAAAATGATTCTTTACAACGTCATCATTATTATGTAATATGCTGTCCTCACTGCGAAAGTACGTTACATAATAAAGTCTGGACGCATCGTTACACTGTGACTTTTGCTTGCTTTCATCGATTGTCAAAATACTCATTAAAGTATTCTTATCCATTCCCATAACTTTCTTATATATACGAGTAGGTATATTCATAAAATGAACATTAATTAAATTTTTTGTTTGTATAATGTCACACTATTATGTATTGCATGACTTGTAAATTATTTAATGAGTTTTCAGTTTCTAGTGCTTATTGTCGTTGAGTTTGTAAAATTCACAGATGACATAATACATTATATCTTTAAATAAAGGTTAACTAAATTATATAACTTACTCGCATATTCTTCAATCACCTATCTTCGTAGCTGCGCAGCTTTTCTCTGTCTTAATTCTAAATTAGTTTAGGGTTATAGAACTGAATAAAAATTTCAATTTTTCCAAACGCTGTTTAACTGTTAATCTTGTTATCTTAAGGTATATTATGATGTGTGGTACTATTTTTTAATTAACATATTTTCTGTCTTCTTTACTTCTTTCCTGCTGTAGAAGCCATCATCATTTTTCGTAATCCTCATTAGTAAGAGTTTTAACTCCTTCTATAAGGGATCGAAGACAGTCAAAGAAGAGTCAGGAAAACGGGTAAACAAAGTTGTCACGGATTGTCACATCAGGAATGATGAGATCCGTAGCAGAACCAGAGTTAGCAACATGGTCTATCGAATCGCAAAGCCGAAGTGTCAATAGGCACATTGCTCGAAGAACTAATGACTCGAAACCTCAAGGTGCTGGAATCTCAACCGAGACAGCTCATTCAAATCCTATTCCTATTATAATCCTATGTTATATTTATGAACCTATGCAATTTTTTCTATTTTTCACACGACATGTTTTCGACTGACATGTTGTTCCACATGCTCCGTACCCTCAAGTGTTATTCACAAAAGAACCCGTCAATTACAATTAGCCTTATTCTATGAAGTGAATTTTTAATCATCTATGACTAACTACTTTGTAATTTTTGTTGGGCCCTATTTTAAAAGATTATTATAAGCTTTGATATCGGTAGGTACGCTGTCCCTGTAGTTGTTGATATTTTCATCCTTTCCATGTTCTTTATTACAGTGGCATAAGATTTGATAATCTTTTGAGATTTCCAATTTCCTAACTCTGAAATATGAATATTTGAACACTCTGCAAAAAGAGAGATTGTTTTTTTTTTGTAAAAGAGATCTTCATCTTCATTCCCCTGTCTATAACAATTAAAATTGAACGCATGATTCAGCACATAATAATTTACGTAAAATAACGTTAAAAACTTAAGAGGGTCTTGGTCTATACTTACGTGATTTTTTTCGGCGTTTTATGCTGAACCTTAACAATCGCTGGTTGTGATAGTACGAAACCCTACGTACGCGATTCCGAGTCGCACTTGGCCGGATTTATTTTAAACTAGCTGATGTCCGCGACTTCGAACTCTTGATTTTCCGGGATATAAAGAAGCCACTCACTCTCCAGGTCCTCGTCAATCCGTAGCTTTGTTGCAACGTTATTGAAGGACAAACCAAAAACAAACATACTTTCACATTTATAAAATTAGTTCCAAAATTCTTCTTAAAAAGACTTATTCACAGAAAACATTAAGCGAGTATTCGCGATACTCTAAAAAAAAAGAGGTTACACAGTCGAATGAGTGTTTTTACTCGTCGCTACATTTGCTCTATTCTAGTCACCAAGTATGTCATTAATCAAAATTTCGCAACTCATATAGCAAATGTTGAACGGAGCGACGTAAATGGAGTAAAAGTCCTTAATGGTGTAAACTTTGATCGATAATGGTGACGATCGCGAGATCATCAATTTCGATCACACCGGATTTACGAGTATTTCATAAACTCCTCTTCAATTTTATATATTCTAGGTTGAGTCAATTTAGAAATAGTATCTTACTGAATGACCTCGAGTAAAGTTCAGCTTTTACGAAACAGTTACTATCACTGATAATAATATATAATTAATCTTCTTCTTCTCAAATATATAAAAGGAAAAAGTGACTGACTGACTAATTTACTAACTGACTGACTGATCTATCAACGCTCTGCTCAAGTCACTGGTCGGATCGGATTGAAATTTGGCATAGTAGATAAGTAGCTATTATGAAGTAGGCATCCGTTAAGAAAGGATTTTTGAAAATTCAACACCTAAGAGCGTAAAATAGGGGTTTGAAAAATGTAACTTAATGTGAGCGAAGCCACGGGCAAAAGCTAGTTCAGTAGTTATATATTTGATTTGCATTTTTGCATTTTTGAAGCTTTATTGTGGAAGCACTGTATACATAGCATAGCTTTGTAAAAAAATTTTTTTTTTTAAAAGAGCAACTGCTGAGTTTCTTGCCGGCTCTTCTCAGCAGAATCTGCATTCCGAACTGGTGGTAGATTTATGACGTGTCATAAGAGCTACAAGTTAGCCTATATGAAATAAATAAATTTTGAATTTGAATTTGACTGGAAACTATTTTCGTACTCACTCCTAACACAAGCATTTCGTTTATTTGAAGGGTGAGGAAAATATAAGTTAAGTTCAGCTTGGCTTAAGTTCTCTTTTTTTAACTACCTTCTCTATCAATCTGGTTGTACTGATTACACATAATTTCTAAAAAGAGGCCAAGTCAGCGTGCCACCGACTGATTATAGGGGAGCTCTATAGGGTAATTGCAGTTAATACTATGGTATAACCTACGCGTATAGTACGGTCTACGTCTCTACGACATTAATTAACTTTCACCTAACATGGTTTTGTTGCCAATATCTTCAGTGCTCTATATGGATGTATGGATGGATGCATAGGTGTGTGGTTTGTTACTCAATCACGCCGAAACGACTAAACCGATCTGGTTGAAATTTGGGGCAGAAATAGATTAAAGTCTGGAGTTACACATAGGCTACTCTTTATCCCGGAAAATAAGAGAGTTCCCGCGGGAATTAAAAAACTAAAATCCACGCGATTGCAGTCGCGGGGGCTACTAATATTATAAATGCGAAAGTTTGGATGTATGGATGGATGCATGGATGGATGGTTTGTAACTCAATCACGCCGCAATGACTGAACCGATTTGGCTGGATTTGGGGCAGAAATAGATTAAAGTCTGGAATTACACATAGGCCACTCTTTATCCCGGAAAAAAGAGAAAGTCGCAGGCATCAGCTAGTACTTAATAATATATCATAATATGCTCATATACAACCAACCCCCTGGCGAGGCATCCAGCTATACGACCCTCGCTTGCAAGCAGCCACGTGTGCTCTCGTTTCCATCACACCCCGCTTATTTTTCTAGCGCCCATTGATTTTCCACCCCTCGTGCGCGGGTTAATTTTAACTAGCTTAGTTAAGTAAATATATTACATATCTACCGCTGTTTGTATATGCCGTCACGTCTAGGATGTCATATTTGCTTTGATATCACATATCTCCTGTCTGAGGTTTAACTATTTTAAGGTTCACGCACATTCGCATGACGTGTAGGAAATGTTCGCACAGAATATTGCAAAGTTCTGACAACCTTCCAAAGCATGATACCGAAGTCTACCACTCAGTCACTTGCATCAGTTGCACACATCATTACGAAAGTATTATAGAATGTCACGCCCTTTCCCACAAACGACTTTCGGACTTTCTTGAGGCGTAGTCGAGGAATTACGTCCACTATTCCCAATTGAACAGTGATTTTTCCCAATCACGGCTCAATCAGAGGGCGCGCCACGTGCCGCGGGAGGCAATCTAGTTTCTTTATAATTTGGGAGGGTCCTGAGTGCATGTAATGACTCCATTACGAGTGTGAGTGGGTATTGTTTAGGTATCGATTCGATTGGATCTATCCACATTTTTTTATACGATAACTTTCACTGATCTCTATATTTAATCTATGATTAACACTGGATTTGCTCACTCCATACAAATAATGTAAGAATGTCTATTTAGGTATGTTCCACTATAGCGCCTAAACTAATGAGCGGATCTTGATGAATGAGATGTCAATCGATTCGCTGTTATTACGTTAATCCGGGTGATAACCGATATTTGTGATTATTTTTTTTAATAGGCTGTATCTTGAGCATGGAAGGGAGGGTCTTTAAAGAAGAAAATGTTCGCCTTAAAAAAAAGGTTTGATTAATGTTACGTCATAGAGCTTCCCTAAGTGGTTTATATAATGTCCCCTACCAATCGATCATATTTAATTTCACATTGGACGCACAATTTGCTACGTGGTCAAGCTAATCCAACCATAGCGTGACGGTTTTCTCGCCCCAGTGCGTTATGCGTTATATCACCTTTAAAAAAAACTCGTCAGTGCGTGTCAGGTCACGTATAAGGTTGGGTTCCGTAGACAAGTTTTTACTACTTCTCGTTTATCGTGTTGGCTGTGGCCTTTTTTTCATAATAGATCAAGGTTTAATCAAAGTACAAAAATTCAAAATTTAAAATATTTCATGTAGTCCAAACATTGACTCAAATCTACAAGTTGCATCAAGTGATTTAATGTTCAATTTTTGAACATGAAAAGAAAAAAAAAAGAAAAACAATCCTTATTGCACAACAGAGCAATAACAATTTCACAACGGAGCACTAAAATTTACAGCCAAATGCTTCTGTTATTAAAGTTGTAAAATAACCTTTATTATTCATGTATTAAGAACTTATAAAACAATGGCAACAATATAATTTGTGACCAGCTGTCAGAGCGTTTCGCCTAAGTAATTCGTGGTTTTCTTACCCCCTTGAATTGGCTTAGTGAATTGTTTTAAATGTCGTTTAAATTGTAGTTGGGTGTATTACGATAAAACCTTCCTCCCGCAAGTATTTTAAAGTTTTTAACGTGTAGGTTCTAGCTTTATTTGCCATAGTAGCTCTATTAGCCGATTTGAAAAAGTTGTTATGGGCCATTTTTTTTAAATATCTCTGATTAACCAAGGTATTCGTAGATAGGTACCTAATATCTACTATAGGAGATACTCGTATATCTCCTCTTCTTCTCCTAACTCCTGTATAATGTAATGGAGCTCTTAATAAGAGCTGAAAACCTAGCATAGGTTGTGATAAATAGGTTCCTATCCGACGCAGTTTGGGAATGGAAGTATAGCTAGACTCTTTACTTTAGTCAGTTAGTCAGTTTAGGGTCGCCGAGTTACGTTTTATTGTCGAATAAAATGGATCTTTTGATTCTACAGATTTTCAAAAAAAAATTGTAGTATGTCAAATTTATTCTCCTGTTAAACGTTACTCGACAATGTTGAAGTAATACTTGCAAGGTCGATAACAAATAAGACGCACAGATATTTTGTAGGCATGGTAAAATGTCACATCCCTGAAGATTGTCTACTAAAGGTTTTACATCATCTTGATCATTTTCATTTCTACAATTTTCATCTCTACAATTTCATTTTGCGCGCCACTGGCTCGTGCCTTGTTACAACCATTTTACACTAAATAGATTCCCGTTACCACAGTTTAACTGTGTTACAGATGGGCAACGCGTTTGATCCCAGCCAAGCTGCGCTGCCGCTTACGGATATACATTTTTCCAACATCTAGCGAATGCTCCAGAATTAATATGAATCTGCATGGCTCGCTAAATTGTAGCCATTATAATGCAACGTAACTGCTAATATACAATGATTTGATTGCATCCTTTTGCTCTTCTTCGCTCACAGATTCCCGTTAAATATTATGTAAGTAGTGATGTGGGACCATGAACAGAACTTTAAAGCCACAGTAGTTGAAAGACTATTGCCAACGCTAAGGACAAAGGTCACTCTAACAATCCTATACCTACAGCCATGTTACAAACGTGTTGTCTCTTTCTACGATCGATAACGCTAAAGCAGGGATTCCCAAATTTTGTTTATCACGCTTTCCTTCCGAAAGAATAGGACTTGCGATAAAATAGAAATCTTTGAGAGCCCCTGCTTTAAGGTTATCGATCGTAGAAAGAGTCAACACGTTTGTAACATGACTAGAGGTGCAGGCATCTCGTGAAAATTTGTCGCCCCAACTGAACGATTGTCAAGCTTCGGTCCGGTGTCTCGGAGGGAAAGTTCGCTGCAACAATAATTGCTACTCTGACGAAGGAAATGGTTCGTGCATGCTTTGTGCGCTGAGAGGCTAGAGTGCACCCCATGCTGATAAATAAAATAAAACCTATGCTAATGTCTCCGGATTAGGTTGCCGTATTTTTTTACGAAACCCTAAATATTTGTCTCGTTTTAAATGTAATCCGGATCACTCCTTGTATAACTCTCTACGTGGCTTTGATAACTTCGTCAAAATCGGTGCTGAACATTAGCCCGTACAAACGAACCGTACGAAGGCCTGCCAATTAACAATGGCGCCATCCAGCCGCCATATTGTTTTTTTTTTAATTAATATCTATTAGTGTCAAGTGTAGTATAACGATACCCCATCTGTTCAAGTATTTAAAAGTTATGGTGGAATAAAGAAACTACATGAACCATGAAAATAATTCACCCCTTTTTTGGGCAGTCGTGTTCAAAATCAAAATACTACAGAAGCTCTAAATCCAAGTGAGATCCAACTTCACCACATGCGAGCGAAACTGAGGGCAATAAATTGTTCAATAAAAAACAAGATGTTTGACAAATATCTGTATGGATCGACGCTTGGACGAATGAAAGAAGAAATTCGTGTGCAACAACCGAAAGAACGATAATCAATTTAGGAATCGATAACAGCCAATAATGTAACGCCCGAACGATTTCCGCTCTCATAAATTACTCGTCACAATAGTACGGGTTGTACGATTGCGATCTTTCGCCCGTGACTAATGTAAGGAAAGACGGAAGGAATTGAAGGAAGTTCTATCGTTTTGGGGTTGTAGTGAAAGGAAATTGAAGATATGACAGTTGTATCTGCTGCTTTCTTTATCAACCGATAGCATAAGGAATACTATGTTTATGACTGACAGACGTTCACTGTTGAATAAAGGTCTCTTAGGTAGGTATTATCTAAATATACAAAAGGAAAATGTGACTGATATCAACGCTCAGCTCAAATCAATGGACTGATCGAGCTTAAATTTGCCATACAGATAACTTTTATGACGTAGGCATTCGCTAAAGGATGTTTGAAAATACAAACCCTAAGAGAGTAAAAGAGGAGTTTGAAAAATCGAACGTGAGAGAAACCGCGGGCAAAAGCTAATATAGTGTAAGTAGGTATAAGACAACTTTTGCACAAACCAAGGAAGAAAATCGATATGGCAACAGAAGTTGGCGTATCGATTCTTTGATTGATTCTCTGTTTGATTGGATGATGATAAAAATAATAATCGGTTGCTGCATCATAATCGCTCACTCGTGACTAATACTGGGAAGATGGGATAAGAAAGGAAACGTAGTAAATAATGTCGGTTTTGGGTCGTAAAGAAATCGAGCCCCGACAATTGTGTCGAGTATTGCTCTCTGTATATTTATGGGACTACCGTGTTGAGGTAAGATGGGTCATGCCTTTGTGTCATTATTGCTATAATTTCTGTAACATTTGTGATTTTTCATTCTATAGTATGGGGCATGCTTTTCTAAAAGTGAATAAATCGAAGAACTTATCTCGTAAAATAAGTGTCTCCCGCAGAATTATAGTGACCAACTGACCACCAAATAACACGCATTGCAATAAAATTATTTCTGGTGATTACCATAAAATAAGTAGATTTAGCCTTGC
Source organism: Hipparchia sbordonii (assembly GCA_038048805.1). Taxonomy (NCBI): domain Eukaryota; kingdom Metazoa; phylum Arthropoda; class Insecta; order Lepidoptera; family Nymphalidae; genus Hipparchia; species Hipparchia sbordonii. The sequence goes on along the minus strand of CM076104.1, from coordinate 13,572,432 downwards.
AGCTTGGACTTGAAACGTGGATAATTTGGCACCTTTTAATAACACCTTTTAATTTCATTAAGATATATATTTTTTTTTGTAAATACGAAGGCGCGGTGCAAATTCAGATTCCGTCATACTTTTACTAATGAAGCTCTACAAGTAATTTTTTTGATTTTTTGCGAATTGTACGAAGCTAAACAGATTTATAAAACTAGAATAAAAATAGAATTAGAGTATTTCATCTGATTAATTACCGGTTATAGTAATCAACAGTTTATTTGTTGATCGTAGACCAATAAGGGAAAAGATTGAAGTATTATCGATCAAAGTAGACTTAGTAGAAATCAAAGAATTCAGGAAACCGAATTGAGGCGGATTAAACCTATCCACGGAAACTAATACATTGTTCAGCATTTTATGTGTATTATGTTAATGCTGATGTATTTTAATACACACATGGAAAGTTTTATTGGGCACACGCGAAACCCACGCGAAATATGATCTAATTTTAATCAGTGAGTGTGCTTGTGCATTGACGTCAAAAAAGTCGATGAAATTTTTAACGTATGCTTATGTTCTTATTAAGCCGAAATGTGTCATTCTTGCATTAATTGATATGAATGGTTTTTGAGATTCTTTGTATTTGAATGTTCAGTTCAAATAAATTGGATGTCAACTTTAACAACAACAATTAAAGCAAAATTATGAGTTGAGTTGTTTTAAACTTTTAAAGGCGGAGGAAAATATCGTGAGGAAACCAGCATGCCTACAAGTTCTCCGTAATTTTCTCATAGATGAGTGAAGTCTGTCAACCCGCTTGGCTAGAGTGGTGGAGTATGGTCTAGCCCCATCTTATTCTGAGAGGAGACTTGCCCAGCTATGGGCCGGCGATGGGAGATAGTTGAGATGTCAACTTAAGGGAGTATCTCGGATAGACTATACCTTAAATAAACATTTATTCAGCTCACACACTTAAAAAGATACAAAATTTGAGTAACACTAAGGCTGAAATCTACAGACCGTTCCCCACTCCGCTCAGAGCCAAGACGGAGCTAAAACGAGACAGATTTATGTTAAAGCATATTTTTGTGGCTCACTTCAACTCTAACCCAGAGCCGAGCCAGAGTACACTCTATAGATCTCAGCATTAAGCTATGACATAAAGGTGTGTATTACACAAAAAATAACAATATTTAAAAACACTCTTGAAAATAGGAGAGCACTAGCTAAAAAAGTAGGTACAGGATAGGTTGCTGAAGAAATCTTGAACTCTAATAAACCTCTTTTTTTTTTTGTAAATTGTAGCTTTGCCGTAAGTAGTTATTTTATCAATTTTTAAACGTATCATTTACTCGTAGAAGCATGCCAAAAATATAAGAAGATCTGATTTCCTCAAACACTGCTCCTATTTTAACCTGCTCAAAAATAAACTACAAGTTTTTACGATTATAAAGAACATAAAATCCGGGGAAATAGGTCGCAGTCTGTATGCCAAGGTGAGCTAACTAGGACATTATTTAAAATACCAGAAAATAATCTCATTATTAAGCACATTTTGTTAGTTCAGTAAAAGTATTAATATTAATATTCAAGTGGATTTGAGAATAATTAGCTCATTCTTATAAAAACCTTATCCTGTGCAATTAAACTACGTAAACTCTCATTATATTTTGAAGTCTCAAATTGTAGCGTAGAAGATTTTGCTTTCTTTCAATATGCAGAGCAAAAACCTTTTTTCAAAAATAAATTTAATATTACGTAAAACAACGTTAATGTATTTTTTTTTTTAAATAAAAAGAACATTTTGTCTCAAAAGTGTAATAGTTACCAGTTGTGTTTTTATTGTAAACACCAAACTTACATAATCATTAAAAGTATAACGCTACTTTAATTTATATTATTATCGATATCTCCCCAACATTACGTCGTAAAATTTTAAATTAGTGTCCAACCAAAGCAATAAAATCCGGTCTTTGTGCAAAACCATTAAGCTATTACACTACGCTTATTCACATTTGATGAAGTTTTAAATGTTCCAGCTGCTTTTTTAAGTTTCATTTCCCAAGTTTAATGATCTTACGACTAGCCCGATGACGCTTTAATGATCGTTGTTAGTGCAAACGTAATGTACAGTGAATCATTTTTGTTTGTTTCAGGTATAATTTTGGTTACGGCTTCATCCGGAGTTTCAGAATAGCAATAGGAGTAAAAAATAATTACAGTAATAATTGTGAGTAGTTGAACTATTATCTTTATCAACATTGTAATTACAAGTAGGTACGTGTACTTTAAGAAACACAATAACATGTAGTTACTTAGTATACATTAGTAGATAACTTAGTATGCTACTATTAATGGTTTTGAATAAATTATACATTTTATTTAATTTAACTTTAGTAGGTTTATTTTAAAACGGTAAAACTAATTATGTATTTACATAAAATGTTCAAATTGTACCTACGCTGAAATGTTTCTTGTTTAATATCTTCTCTTGCGATCTAACTTGTTTCTCAAAGTTCATATACAGCTAGTTAACTTGGTATTTTAGTATTGGGATGATCTCCTTAACAAATTACCTGACTGAGGCGTTTGAGCGCAACAATCAAGGTTTTACATCTACCTAGCCGCCCACATCCCGCCCGAGCGTGAACTTTAGAACAGTTTTAGAAAATAAATTATTGTACATCGACAAAGATAAATGGGAAGCAGATAGGACAAATCGACGAAAACTATAAGCCCATAAATAGTAACACTGGTTACTATTTGAGGAAATTCTTGAAGTCAAGGATTCGTTGTTTACTCATCATTAATTCCTCAACATTAATGCTTATGATATTAAAAAAAATCTAAATGCCGATAAAATTATATGTTTTAAGTCAAAAAATAAGTAGGTAAGTAAGTAAGTACATTTTTCTGTAGTTATGAATTCTATATCGAAAAATATTCTTAGTTATTTTGGCGTAATGCTAAAAATGAATTAGATTCCCTGTAAAGAACGCTAGATAAAAGCCTTATTGAGACATGTCTGATGAAGAAATACCCAAGTATAGTCGCTCTATACTTGAGAGGCTGCTCTTGGTCATTCAAACATGTCAATATAAATCCAGTCTATAGAACAGTTGCATTCTACCCACACGGCGTCCCACAAGGTTGTTTCCTCGGTCCTACACTTTTTATTTTATATATCATTGGATAACTTTTATGACTTTTCTATTGTAAGTTTAGAATGTAATAGAATGAGACAACCGTAATAAAATTCGACTTGTTTATTCAACGGAACAGGTTTGATGGCGAGTGTAGTTCGAGTTTATTTTCGTGAAGTAGGTTTATAGCGGCGCATGATGTTTTTATCTTCCTTAGTAAGCGCAATTTTTATGGACGTGTATTAGCAGAAACATGCAATGTTTTACAACATGTTACGAGCTAAAGGAATTCCATGTCTCTATAATATATTTTTAGTGTCGTCTGTGTCCATTTGTATCTTTAAAATTAACGTATCATGTGCCTCGTTGGTATTCAGCTCTACAATAATAATCCTACTTGAAGCCTTAATAATTTCTCTGGTGTTGTACTAACTAAATTGTATGCAGTAAAAAACAAAGAGATTCCTTATCTTATAAAGCATGTGAAATGAGTAGGAAGGCTATCTCTTGCTACAAATCAGCAAGGCGCAGATACAACCGGTCCGATACCCTATCCAGGCTTGGACAGGACCACATTCTCGAAATCTGGATAAATAATTAGCCCCATAATTGTGGAGTCCACTTTTATTCAGTTGGGGAACATCTCGGATTGTTAAAATAACGAATATACTTTACGAGGCACTTAATTAAATTGTTTTCCTTTTATTATAATTTTATTGTTATGATAAAAGAAATGGCTTGGAAAAAGAAACGCGAAAAGGTCTGAAATTTAACAGTTACTAAGAGATCTTTCAGAGAGTCTAGACTAAAACTATCAAATTAAATAGCAATAACACTTACTTGAATAAAATTTTCTTGAATACGAATTTCAATTTACTGAAAATAGATAGGTAGGTATTGTCTACAAGAAGGCAGCCAAAATATTTATTTCGTAAATTCGTAGTATAAGATAAATTTTTGCTGTGTTGAAATGCTCTCTTTGAATTTCTTAGAATTACTGTAGAGGCTCAGTTCATCTTAGTGAGAAAATTTCTACCAAGATTCTACTCTATGTTAATCTTGATGTGGAAACTGGAAACTATCCACATATTTATAGTTATCATCTCAACCGAAAGACGTCCATTGTTGGACATAGGTCTCTTGAAAGAATCGCCACAGAACACAATCTTGTGCCGTCCGTATGTATTGCGTTTTTCCAATTTCTTTTCGATCAAGTCGTTTTTGTGTTTCAGCTATAGGTACTAACGAACAGCAATTAATTTTTATATATTTTTAGCGAGCAAACGAGCAGGCGGGTCACCTGATGTTAAGTGATTACCGCCGCCCAGGAACATTTGTAGCACCGAAGCTACCACCAATGCGTTGCCGGATTTTTAGGAATTTGTTGGTCCGCCCCTTGAATAATCCCTTGTTGTAATTTAGTGGGAACACCGTTGCAGGTATAATTAATATATACTCGTATATAGAGATAAATACTCAGTTTAACTGTTAAAAGTCCGTTGAGATTGATAGTTCACATCGGTTCATAATAATATATTGGTCGGTGTCGGTCTGTAACCGCAATATCGTGCGGTGATGCCACGATAAGAATTTGCACGATTCTCAGGAGTGCGGAAGAAATATAGCGTAAAGCGCACGGGAATACGAGTACATGAACTAGTTAGCATTGATATACATTTACATATTTACTTATTTTGAACTAGTTGACGCCCGCGGCTTCGTTCGCGTGGATTTAGTCTTTTAAAAATTCCGCGGGATCTCATTGATTTTCCGGGATAAAAAGTAGCCTATGTCACTCTCTATACCTAAGGTCCTCGATTATACCTACCCATGCAAAAATCAGTTACCTACAGTTAGTATTCCCATTACATGCTTATGTATTGCTGGAGCGAGTTATATCTTTAAAAAAATAAACCTTTGATTATGTAGAATATTCACTAAAATTATTAAATAAGTTATTTGATAAAAATATAGAGCTGTAAGCCAATTGTATAATCTAGGGTCTAGTATATCATCACACAGAAAGAAATAAAGCTTTATTTTTAACATCTACTTCTCAAACTATGCACGTGCCTTGGATTTTTAAATACATATAGTACCTACGAATCCACAACTAAAATTTAAAAATCTAACTGCACGTTTTCAAACTTCGTAATTACATTTTCGCTAGAGCTTCTAGAGGCTGCCTGACCCGAATATTCTTGATTGAAAGTGCTCAATTTTGAAAAGAAGTTGAAAGACCATTAAAAGTCATAGTTTTTTTATACTAACGTATAGTACTTTTATAACTTTCTAGCTGTCTAGATGTAATGTGATTGGTTAAGGTCTGTACCTTAACCAACCACATCACACTAATATTATAAAGGTGAAAGTTGTGTATTATTGTTATTCTTTCACACCACAATGAATGAATCAATTTGCCTGTTTGGTATGGAGATAGCTCATAACCCAGGATTAACACTACAGCTACATTTTATCCCGGAAAATTCTTCTAAAATCTTCTTCTTAAAACCTTAAAAAAAAAGAAAGAGTTCTTAAAACCTTAAATCACGCGGACGAATTTGCGGGCATCATCTATTTATTGCGTAATTCTTAAATTCAATGATATACTTTGTCTTCTCTTCTTCTTTATCAACCGATAGACGTCCACTGCTGGACATAGGTCTCTTGCATGGACCTCCATAGGCCTCGATCTTGCGCTGCCTGAATCCAGTGGCTCCCTGCGACTCGTTTGATGTCGTCGGTGACAGACCTACCACTAGGTGGCTAGTGGTAGGTCTGTCAACACTGCGCTTCCCGGTGCAGGATTGCCACCTTAGGACCCTTTCGACCATCAGCTCTTAGAACTCTAATACTAATTATAGAGAAATGGGGGAGCAATGCAAACAAAAGACGCTAAATATTCATTAGCCAACTCTTGTAATGCTTTCAAAAGCGAGTGCAGCAGCGAGCGAGGCGCATAGAATATTAAAACGGCGATATAATATCACAGTGTAAACTGAGAACCCTCCAGAGCCTTCTTGACCCATATACTGTACACAATTTTAACATATTTAAACTTCTTTTGCGTAGCAGCAAATTAGTCTTTATACTGTCATAGTAGTCTTTTTTTTTAAAATAAATAGAGGGCAAACGAGCTGGCGGGTCACCTGATGTAGTGATTACCGCTGCCCATGAACAGTGAACACTTATAGTACCAGAGGCACCACCAACGCGTCTTTTCAGGAATTTATTGGTCCGCCCCTTAACCCCATATTGTAATTAAGTTGGGGCACTATCGAAGGGAGATGATTCCACAATTTGGTAGTACGTAGAAAAAAAGATCTGGAGCAACGGATGGTCGAAGTGCGTCTAAATATGTACGTACAATATTGACGTTTTTAATTCCATTCAGGATTTCAATGCGTGAATAACACCTTTTCGAAGCATATGTTTGTAAGAGAAAAACATTTATCTGCGTGGAAACTGCGGATCTAATGAGAAACTCGGAAAATAGAATCGAGAAAATAAACCAGAAGTGACTAAAGTGATAATGATATTGTAATAGTTAAGAAGTGAATTACAGACTATTTTTACTAGAACAAAGCTCTATGCCTGTCTAATGAGTGCAGTTTTGAAGTTTAGAATAATAAACAGACCTGGGAGGAAGAAAAATACCAAAAAGAAGTCAGCCAACCCATTCTTGTCGGTAAATTAAATAAGTATTATCGCATTTACATTTTAAAACTTTAAAAGTAACAAATTAAAATTAAACGAACGTTTGTCTCGAGGATTACTTAAAAAAATATTACAGAATATGAAATTATTTAATTTAAAACTTATCTGGTAAATGCAAGTACAAAAGCAAATCTTGCAATGTATTCGTGATGTAAACAATATGAGCTAAATCAGACTTTCGAAGTATAATCGTATATCCGTTGTTACGGTTATTTGTTAAGGAAACGGGAGTTTAAACAAAGTGCACAAAATAACCAGCGATATATGAGAGTATAAAGCAACGTGAACCCTCAAGAGTCCTGACCCAAATACGCGGATGTCTTTTCCGCTTTTAATACCGCGGCATCTTAAAATGGAATGTCACAGATTGGCAATAAGAAAACCAATGGGGAATTCTCATTTTATTTTTATTCAGCTTTTTACGTATGGCTATTTGGTTTCACAAGCTGCTTCTTCGTGGAAGATGTCAACGACCTCTCAAGCGCAACAGGGCACCCTGTTACCTAAGTGGGAAATCCCGGGGCCCATCGTCACCATCAGCAATTCAATGCTTTCCTACTGAGCGTAGGTGTCCTCTCACAGAAGGGTTATATTCCACCACGGTGGTCCAATGCATATTGTCAGACTTCACACTCGTCTGAGAACATTATGTATGGGTAACTCGCAGGCGTACAGGCTTCCTCGCGATGTTTTCCTTCACCTTATAATACGAGAGAGCGGGGCTGGAAGTTACCGGGGTAAGTTGTTCCGAGAACAATAACTTTGTAAGGGAAAGTGATAGCAATACATGTGAAGAGTCAGGTGACTCTAAAACTTCATGTTATTTGAAATCTGAACTTCTAACCCCCACTCTCGTCTACAATATAATGTGTTAGATATCAAGTCGCCAACCTATTTAACGTTCTATTGTGAGGCCACGTAGTACAAATTAATGGTAAAAGTGAAACGCCATACCCTTTTCGGTTCATTAGTAAGACGACCCGTTGACACCTTTAGAACATTTCACAGTTGATTGTGACGAAGGAGATGGAATATTAAAGCAGCAATATGATGCAGCGTGAGCTAGGAGACCTCCAGAGACCGTCTGACCCGAATACACGTGAATGCAGGTTATACTGCTTTATATACTGGAGCGCTCTGAAGTGGGACGTGCCGGGGAATAATTAAGGAGACATCTTCTCAAGGAGCGCTCACGTTCCTTCCACATACTTATCGCTTACATAACTAAAATTTTGGCCAAGATATACTTAATTTATAGTTTTATAAAAAAAACTTTATTTTTTAGGGTTCCGAAAAAAAACTTCGGAACCCTTATAGGATCACTCCGTTGTCCGTCTGTCTGTCAGTGTGTCACCACCGTTTTTCTCGAAAACGGCTTATGATACTAAGTCGAAATTTATACTGAATATAAAGTTCAATGGTCTCGTAGTGTTTTAAGAATATCAAGCTTATAGCTTAACTCAGTGAAAAGTTACAGCTTTAAAACCACGGCTTTCTCACTATTAAAACAAATTAAGGGACATCTTCCAAAAATCGTTTCTTTCCACACCTAATTCTTAGTTTCATAGTAAGTCCCGTTATATTTTACAAACACCAGTATTAAAATCTTGCAAATTACGGAGATTTTGATACCTCTAAACCATTAATAGTACCTAAAACAGTAAAAAAAAACAAAAAAAAAACGATAACTTACCATGGCTTTTAAATTAATTGCAACGCTAAGGCTAAAACAAACTATCGGATGCCGCGACTATAGCTGCGACTGATAAGTGTGCACAGTCGTTTGAGATCAGCAGGCCCATATTTCTATCGGACATCCGAACGCTCAAGGATCGCCAAAGGTTACGTTCGCGACTACGCCCGATATAGTGTCTAAAGTTCAATGGAATTTACTATCCAGCCGCGGCTTACGTGTCCGTTAGTTTGTTCAAAGCTTAACTTTTTAACGCGTCACGTCCACATGTCACTTGTCACAACTACAGATTCACAGAACACTAATAGAATTTCTTTCTACTACAGATTATTATTACAACTTTTTTACACTGACCTCTAGAATTAATCTATGATTAACAGTGGACAGGCTGCTGTCTGTGCTGTGCTGTATGTCATTTAGTAAATTCTAGTACTATTAGTACAGTAGTACATACACGCATTCCCTACCCATAAACTTTGATTTTACTTTTTATGTTACAGATTTAAGTATGTCATTCTAATAAATAAAATATTACTCACTACTACTAAAATCAAAATAAAATCCTACTCAAAAATTATAAAATTTCAAGTTGAAAGTATTGATTTGTTGCTAACTTTTGTATAGGTATAACAAAGTTAGCGACACTGCATTGATAAATGCAATTACTTTTAATTTATTTCTCCACTATTACTTATTCACTATTTATATTAGTTAATAAAATTATGGCGGTCGGTGCATCATTTGCAATATTATTAGTTCCAGAGACACTCGTATGTCAAATGTGGTGCTTCAAATTGATCCATAACTATTAAGGTATCTAATCATTGGTAGGTAGGTCTAGGTAGGTAAGTACCTGCAGAGACAGCCAGTCCAGTAGGTAATAATCATAGCATAGATTTCATAGAGGCGTAGACAGCTGTCTACGGTGTTCAAAGTTGGTTCAAAATTCAAACTTTCAAAGCCAAATTCAAACAAACAAAAGTTCAATAGTAGTTTGCACAAATAAGCATACTAAATGGTTTATATTCTCTTGGAGACAAATAACATTTGATTTCTTGTTTTATATGTGGGATAGTTACATTACATTTTACAATATTAGTACTGAATCAGTGTTTTCTTTTAACTTTGTATGGAGGTGAACTTCGTATTCGAGACAGAGACTTAATGCATATACTTTAACTTTGTGAATTAAACCCATTATCAAAATGGACAATACTCCATCGCCAATGGATAATACGTCATCACCAATGTCGGTGAGTACTTATTTATTTTAATCTCTCGCAAAGAAGCATTAGAAAGGGAAACTCAAACTACAACTCCCAAATTCATGCAGTCATCTAACTATAGAAATGCCTATCTATAGAAGACAGTCTCAGACTTAAGACCGAGTTAAAACTAGCTTGTTATTGTTACTGTTTTAATTAGTAATAATGCTACCTAAATTTTGTCCCATACCATTTTAATAATTCTTTCAACAAGTTTATTTAAATAGGTATTCTTCATGTCAATATTATATAGAAGTATAGATAATTTATGTGTTGTACAACAATATATCATAATATAATCAGAGATAAGCCTAATTTATGCAAAGGCATTTGTTAAGTAACTTGCAAAACTGGCGTGCATTATAATTTTTTGGACAGGCCAGTTAAATAATCATTTGACAATAGAAAAAATAGAAGCACATTCTACTTTTGCTGCCAGCTAATTGCAAGTGCACTCCCCACACTTATAGGAGACTTTAGTACGATGACAAGTTAACATGTCCTGACTTGTCTCGTTGAAAAGTTTGATGTAGGATTTGTTAAGAGTTTAATCTTAGCTTGCCAATTTACCAGTTACTTATATTATTTTAACAATAATTATTTTTATTTCAGGTTACCAGAATACCAGACTATTACTAGAGTTTGCACTGCATGTTGGATTGCTGCTAGAAGAGATAATATATTCAGAAGTAAATGCAGCACAATGTCAATTTTTTGTTGTTGATATTTGGTTCCTTGAGTATGGATAATATTGATTATGAAGAATCCATACATATATCTGTACCTCCACACAACCCAGAGAACCTACAACTTTTAGGATTGTGTCACAAGCTCATATACATTCTGTGTTTACCTTGAGACATTTTTAGGATAAAATGTTGAATGCCTATTGGTGCCAATTGCAGTCAAAGAAATGTTATTAAACTGATATGCTGAGGCATTATTTTCAAATCACTGTGTGGTAAGCTCAATGTCAACCTTTGCTATGTTTATATATCACCTTTAGAATTAATGTGATTTAACTCAAAATTCCTGTAACTTCTGTTGTTGTAAAATGTATTTAACATTTAATATAATATGTATTACCAATCCATACGTATAAGATGATTAAGTATTAAGATAATTAACTTTTTTAATAGTTTTATGGCAGAGATACATTCAATTTTACTCAACACTACTTTTTTGAAGTCTTGCTCATTTCCCACAAATTGCAATTTTTGAGTTAGGTCACTTTAATTCCAAAGTTTGTATCTCCTACTCACATTTTTTATAGGTAAGATAAACTTAATGAATAAATTAAATTGTTTTTATAATTTTGTATTATCAAAATACTGTGTCAACCCCAAAATAATATAGTAGTAATAGGCAATTCATAGTTCAATGATACGGAAATCAGAGAGAGAGATTAGGTGTAAAGCCAACGTCTTTATATGCTCTCTGAGGTACAGATATAATGGAACCTTGTCATCTGCAGTAGAACATCCACTAGACCAACGAGACAAATAATGTGATGAAAGATGGATTGGGGACTCTGTGAGAAAACTACACAACCCCATCGAGTTTGGGCTTTTTAATTCGTCTTGACAAGTTCTCTAGTCCTAAATGATATGCAGGTTCTGATGATGAAGCCGAAAGGCGTTTATGGGAACTCTGTAATGAAACGACGTAACCCCATCGAGTTTCGACTCGTTTGATTCTTTTTGACGGTTAGAAGGTCATTAGTAGGTACCTAATTAATACATTGGTCAATAGTTTCGGAACCCTCAGTGCGCGAGTATGACTCGCACTTGACCGGTTATTAAGTTTCTGGTGTGGTCAGGTTGTACTTGGTATCGTTGTTTAAAAATTTTGTTTTTAAGAAGAGATACAGCCTCTCTTTGTAAGGGCTTTAGTAATTAGTATAGGCATTTCAGTGTGTTAAATAAATAATTAAACATAGTTTTACGAATAAAATAAAATTTTAAATTGTACTTACTTATCAAACCTGGTAGTGGTAGATTCTCGACTTATCATAAGAGCCACAAGTTGGCCTACATGAAATAAATAATTTTGAGTTTGAGTTTGAAACAAATATCATAAAGCTACCACTAACCAAATCACCTAGTAGTCAGTTACGTAATCCTAGAGATGCAATAGCATTGACCGATCGAAAGTGCACTCTTACCCTATTACGTAAAAGGCGTATCGCAAATCTCGTAATTGCTATCGTCAAATATTGAATAAAAGAATTACAATGCAATAATTTCTCAATAACGTAAGTACCTAGTCAGAAATATTAATGACTTACAAGATACATATCTAAAATGATATTGTTCATAACATTCATCGGCATAGTCAAAATATACATAGGTGACATCATCATCCTGATTCCTGGGAAGCAGTAGGCAATAACCCCCTGGACAGGTACACTAAGATCAAAAAAAATTCTCTAAACTGAAGGAAATTGACATCTCTGTGGTCACATGTTCAAGAGATAAGAAGATTACTATAATGGTTCTTGTTAACTTCGTTAGTCAATTAGTATGTCAAGATAGCACCTAATTACTAATTGTAATCACCTGCGTAATCCATAGAATGGAAAATAAGCGACATATCGAATTCGACGCCATTAATAGAGTCATTAAGAATTAAATTATATCTACAATGAGCTGTGCGGCTGTGTACGAATAGAACAATTAGTACAAAAGTTTTTTATTCTAGGCAGGCGGGTCACCTGATGTTAAGTGATTACCGCCGCCCATGAACATTTGTATGTAGCACCTGAGGCACCTGGGTTTTTAGGAATTTGTTGGTCCGCCCCTTGAATAAGCCCATGTTGATTGTTGTGATAACACCGTCGCAGGAAGTTGGTTCCACAGTTTCTAAGTAAGTACGTGGAAAAAAGGATCTGGCACATCGGATGGTCGAAGTGTTCCAAGCCCCCAGGTGGTGAGGGTGAAATTGTGTTCGGTGGCGAGCGGTGCGGTTAATGGATGGATTTAGAGCCAAGTCGAATGTAACAATAGAATGTAGAAGGAAGAATAAAAAAGTAAAACAAAAGTACAAACAAAATGGATTTTTCTGAGCAACGCCAAAGGATGTTTGGATCCTATCGTATCTTATACAAAACAGATTATAAAAATACTTGTTCGCGACTCTTAAAATAACCAGGAAAAACATTATAACCATGTTAAGCAAGTTTGCGCAGCCTAACGAGGTTTAAGTCAACTAACTAAAGTGGTCAGCAAACATTGGTCTATTACATAACTTAACTCTTGCTTCTTCAAGTGTTTTACCGCTGTATTTTTTATTTTATACATGGTGTAGTTTGTACAACTACACCATGTATAAAATAAAAAATAATAAAAAAAATCGAAATATGAAAAAAATATTTTTACCTCCCATAGTAAATCAATCAGCTGATCGTCAATTTTGTATGGGAGGTCCAAATTTTTGACCTATGTTCCTTGGGGAAAGTTGTTCAGTTTTATGAGCACATTCACCTCGTTCAGTATTATTTCGGAGTTTCAATACACGTTGTAGGTATATTCGTATTTTCGGAATCGTCTTTTATAATAAACCCTTCATTTTGCTGTCTTCTAACTTTAAAAAAATAAACATCTAAATAATTAATCTATTTAAGAAATTTAGAAACATTACCTCACTGGGCGTCGCCGCATTAGACCTTTTAATTAGCATAATATCTAGGTACATGTAACAAGCATACCCACTAAATGTAGCGCTTTAATAAAGCAAATGTCGTCATGATTTAGTTAATCTAATAAACAGCGCATACCTACCTAACTACGGGGGCAGTGTCCGAAATGTTTCACCGAATGGAATGAAAACTAATTAGCAGCAATGGCGCTTAGGCTATTGCTAGCGGTTTTGAAATTAAAAAATTGCAAATATTACTTATGTCCGACGAAAATACTACAATAGGTCAGTTCTAACTTTTTGACTCCAATATAATTTGCAAAGTTCATAATCAAACTAAAGCTACCGGCTATACGCCTTTGTAATTTAATATTGCAGAGTTACTGATGTATAATAACTCTACCCGTTAGCGTAATAAAGAATTTCTAATGAAGCCAAATTCACACCTAGTTTGTTACAATTTTTCCTCTCAACTTAATGGCTCTTAAAGACTGACGAGCTGGTTTTACTCTTATTATTAAAATTACTCGTTCGTAAAGATGTTTATCGATATGACCTTTAAAAATTTGCTGAGCACAAAAATAACTGGTGATAAGATAACAGATAATCTTTGTGAGCATTGCCGGTGTTTGCCATGGCTACACGTAATAAGACAGTCCGCGTTCGCCCCTCGTGGAGGAAAGACGTGCCGTGCCCTCCAAAATGGATATCGAACTTTAATCAGGACGTGAGCATTCCTTCCGAATATGGTGACAGGATAAGTGAATTTGCGTGTTCCGAATCGTGATGTGATTGTAACAATAGATACCAATATCAAAACAATAGATACTAGCGGATATTGTGGATCCAATGAGCTATTTAAAAGTGATAAAAGAATTGTGAAATCAGTTCCGTTTTATACAGGGAAAGAGCTAATTTATTCGCAAAGGAAATCCAATCGATTATGTTTTATTTGCATACTATTGTAAAGTGTGCAGTCAAGAAAACAGGAAATGACTGATGACTTGGAAAATTGGATGTCTATAATAAGATAATTTAATCGACTGTTTTTCCAATAGTGTACACGTTTCAAGAAAATAGCATTAGGAAGTGACCAGTTGTAAATAGTGGTGGAATCATACAAGACAGTTCATGAATACATATTAAATCAGGTTATTTAAATAGCAATGGAAAAATTTCACACAACCATTAAATAATTCCGCGATATTAATTTAAATATTTAAGACAATTGTTAGAAATTGTATTTTTCATTAGGAAGTAGTAAAGGATTGACAAGACGACCTAACTGTTGAAAATTTGTTGCGAAAATGTTGGCGGTAAAGAATTTCTTTATGCCGGAGAAGAGGGTGGACTCTCCAAGGTTCTCCCGAATGCCGGAAGCACTGATGCGGTCTATAAGGAGACGGTCTCTGAGGGTGAAGAGGACCAAGTCGTTGGTCCTCGTGAACGAGAAAAGGAAGTCCGGTGAGTGGTAGAGTATGGTTCCCTTATTTCAAGCAATGTCAAAACACGAAAAAATTTAAAAACTGCAACCCGACCACGGAGATGTCACATCCATTATATTGATTTTGTTCGTATAAAATGTAGCCTATTTGAAATAGGCTATTTCACTCGAATCGATTGACACCTTAATCAAAATCGGCTCAGTAGTTTCGACGCTACGCACCCCTTCCTTTTGACTTTGCCGTAGAAGGGGATAGGAGAAGATTCTCAATGCTTTTTTGTTTTTGAGTGATCCTTTTTTTATTGAATAGGCTATATTGCGATGGTGGTCCTGTTTTAATGTGAAGATATTCCACATCTGAGGGTGGAAATCAAGGGATGATTTCCGTTTATTCATGTATTTGAAATAGTTTTTGTTAAAACAATTTTTATATTGTTATCATTCTGAAATAATAATATGTTTAGTTTAGTGTGTTTCTGGTTTATGAAATTAAATGGTTATATTTTTTATCCGATTTATTTGTTGTGCTTACGTCAGTCATTGTTATTGATGTCTTAATAATTCAAATTATTTTAAGTTATGAGTAAACTAGCTGATGCCCACGACTTCGTTCGCGTAGATTGAAGGTTTTTTATTCTCGCGGGAACTCTTTAATTTTCCGAGATAAAAAGCCTATGTGCTATTCCAGACTATAATCTATCTCTGTGCCAAATTTCAGCCAAATCGGTTCAGTCGTTGCGATGTGATTGAGTAACAAACATCCACACTTTCACATTTATAATATTAGTAGGAAGAGTAGGATAACGACCAGGTTATTAATACTACCTTAATGTTTATTCGTATCTTTGATGCACTTATGTTAATTTAATTATGACAGATGAATTCATTCATTTAATTTCAGTTAGTTTTTACTGCAATGATGGATTATTTTAATTGTTGATACGTAGATATACCTATTAGTTTTGTGTTCGTTTGATGATTTGAATTTTAAACACCTCTCATGACTCTTTCTTTCATTTTATTTAATTATTTCCTTATTTTTGTGAGTATTTAAGATTATTGAGGTGCATTCATTTGTCTTACTGGTTTTATTTAAGTTTTTCATTGCTACTTCTTTTAGTTTACTTTTTCATAGGTACATTATAGAATATTATTCAATAGACAAAAGATTGTTTTGAAATCTTTTTGTTGGATAAAATAAAGACACGCGCTTGTAATATAATATCATAACAATAAAAACTAAACTTCGTGCCACTGTGAAAATACAGAGTCATTAAACTAACATTGCCTCAAGGTTATATTAAACGAACGTGTTTTTACTTTAAACTTACTACCTACCTACCACACAGATTTTAACATGGATATTACTAACTCGTGGTCGCGACTTCGTTAGAGTGGATTTAGTTTTTTAAAATCCCGCGGGAACTCTTTGAGCGTATATTACGAGCATAATATATCCCTGGCGCAGTGATCAGCGCTGTGGTCTTAAAACTGGGAGGTTCCGGGTTCGATTCGATTGTCTCTGGTCTGGTCTGGTGGGAGTCTTTGGCCGTGGCTAGTTACCACCCTACCGTTAAAGACTTGCCGTCAAACGATTTAGCGATCCTGCACTATGGCGTGTAGAAATCTATTGAAGTATATCGGTTGAATGTACACTGAAATCCCTTACTTGATCCTTTGCACAAAGCACTTAAACCATAAATACAATAGGTGTTAATTTTCATCCAAATCAACTGAAATAGAGTAAGTATTAGGCACATACTCTATTTCACTTCAAAAGCTTAGCATATTCACACATTACGAACTTACTGGATCGGTACTCAAACTTTTAAATGAATTAGCTTTGCCACCAGACTGCAGTTGCAAAGTCTGGATCTAGTTTTCATATAGTTAGACAGATTTGTAGAGTGTAAAGTTTGGAACTAGGACAGATTTGGGAATAGTTTCGGGGTGTAAGAATAGCTATTGTACCTATGGGTTTGCAGAACTACTCAATATACCTACCTTTTAACTGTTTCTGTAGAAGGATATTTTTTTACCTTAATATTTTTAAGATAATCTAAAACTATAAGTACCAATTTTAGAGAATCTTCAACAAATTTTTCAAACTTCATTATTTTATTGTCTACTAAAAGGTAAAAAAAAGTTCAAAATGTAAAAATATAATAAATTCAAAATATATTTGTAGGCGCAGAAAAGCCTGCATCATAGTTAATTTTGCCTGACCGAGAATATGTGGATGATGAACTACTGAATTCTTTTTTGAACACAAAATTATAATCCTCCAATGAAACATATCAAAGTCAGATAAGATGCTGTTTTACACTTGCTTTAGGCATAGCAATACCAAAGTGTAAAACAGAATCTCCTAAAGATGACGATTACCAATTATGTTTAAAACCATGATTCACATCAGGTGCTGTAGTCGCTGAATTCAAATATTATTACGTCGGTAGTTCTAAATTGAAATTTTAAACGTCACTAAATTTGGCAATAGGTTGCAATGCAATAGTTGAAATTGTCACGGGATAGTAACTAAAGCAGAAATTGTAATTCATGGAAGTACCTGATTTTACCATCCCCAAGTAAACTGACGAATTTTGATGTACTGACAGATTGCCAATACAAATATAACGTCTTTATTCGTTGGTTAGAGGTTGCTTGGTGATTGTGGAGTAGGGCTTTGATGTCGTGATTTTTCCCGCTAACAACTTCTCGTTAGTGAGTTATTTCCTTCCAATTTTAACTCTTATAAAAGGATTGGAACTTTATGTGTATCTTACACATAAGGTTCCAATCTTTTTATAAGAGTTAAAATTGCCAAACTAATTTTGTAATTCGTATCTACTTTAGCGTCGCTGGACGTCGAGTTTCCAGATAAGGTATTCCAAAGCTTGATACATTTTTCTTTTTAGAAAGTAGTCTCTACCTACTCAGGCTTTGAACAGAAAGCACGTTTCGCTTTTCTCATAGTTTTATTTTTTTCATGGTCGAGGTGCTTCCCTGTTATTTTATCTTAGTCTTTTATCATTTCACGTCTCACTGAAACCTTTTTTTAAACTTACATTGACGCGGATTATGCTATTGTTATCAAATTCAAACTGAAATCCAGAATTCAAAATTATTTATTCTATGTAGGCCAACCTGTGGCTCTTATGACACATCGACATTCGAAACTCTGCTAACGGTTCGGAATGTAGATATGTATTAAGGTTTTTTCATTCCCGCGGGAGCTCTTTAATTTTTTGGGATGAATTGTAGCCTATGTGTCAATCCTAGGTGTGTGAGCTATCTCCATTCCAAATTTCAGCCAAATTGGTACATTCGCTGTGGCGTGAAGGAGTAATAAATACACACACAAACTTTCGCCTTTATAATATTAGTGTGATGTGATTTAAATAATGTTTATTGCGTATATAATATCAGAGCTAAAGATACAAGGGGCTAGAGAGGCAGCGTCTTTCGAGGGAAGCTCAAAGAAAATTCTATTTTAAAGAGGAGCTTTTATCCACTTCATTGAATAATATGCTTAATTCTGTTTTTTGACCGACTACAGTAAAGCCAATAGGAAAGTTTATGATTTTAGCAGTCTAAGTATGCATTTATGTCATACAAGAAACATTATATACAAAAGGTGTTATCACTAGGAGTAATATCCACCAGGCAATTTCATATATTTTCTATAGATGGTGCCCTGAATACGCTGAATAGCTTCAGCTTGATCCGGTCAGAAGTAGGAGTTTCGAACTGGGATACAATACGTATCTGAGGGAAACCGGACGGATTACACTTATAAACTTGGATCTTTTTCTCGCTACCGGGAATTCACGGTGAAGTTGTTTTCTTTTGAAATTCACTGGAAGTTTTCATTCAGTAAATAATAAATATAATAATTAATATTAAATAATTCTAATAAAAATAGATGAAGGTAGAAATGTTCGGGGATAAAATGTTAATTATGGGTAAGCTTAGACTATCTCTACTCCAAAATGTCAGCCAAATCGGTGTAGTCTTTGCGGCGTGAAGGAGCAAGACAGATCCAAAGTTTTACTTTTATAGATATACTTTTCTATGGCGTTGTTCTTCAAATAACTACCAACTCCTGGTTTCCAAAGTCCACGATAATGAAAAATTCCTGATTACTAAATTCCATCATATTATTCACTGGTATCCAGCAGCTTCCTGCGACTATCCGCCCTAGCAATTTATTAGCTCTTTCCAATCTCTTTATCAACTTTTTTACGCTGCGAGAATTTCTATTTATAGTGCACAGTAGTTTGTTCGCACTTGTTCTATTACATATTATAGGTATACATCTTCAAGTTGTACCTATTTGTTCACGTGTAAGCGATATTTTATGGCGTACAGATGTTATGCGCGTTCGTCTGTCGACACTGACACTGTCTTCGTCTGCTTTTGAAACTTCTGCTTGGTTCGGTTCCCACAGGAACATAACTATGTTTCTAAAGCATAAATTGTTTATTAAATAGCATAACACAGCGCGGAAAAAGCTAGTTGTTAAAAATAGAGTCAATATACTGAGCCCTTGCATGAAGTTGACATAGCTTACCTAACGATGGTTTATTTGTAGGGTTTTATTTATTTAACAATTTTTATTCATGACTGGCTTTAAACCGCGGCTTCGCTCACGTTAAGTTAAATTTTTTAAACTCCTATTTTACCTCCTTCGGGGTTGAATTTTGAAAAATCCTTTTTTAGCGGATGACTACGTAATCATAGCTACCTGTATGCCAATTTTCAGCTAAATCGGTCCAGTGGTTAGAGCTGTGCGTTGGTAGATCAGTCAGTCAGTCAGTCAGTCACCTTTGCCTTTTATATATTTAGACAAGGTAGCCCTCGAGTGCGATCTCACCTGATGGTAAGTCACGATGCAAGCTAAGATGGTAGCATGCTAACTTGGTCATGGAAATTTTAATTAAACCTCTGACCGGTTTCTACACGCCATCGTGCCGAAACGCTGAATAAGAGTTATAGCAAAATCAATAGAGCTCTTTACGTCACACAGCTCATTGCTGAGAGTGGTGTCCCTTCCATTAATCACATAACTCAAAGGTCACGAGCGTGCGTGTCAAGCCTCAACTTACGTGCCGCTAACTGGACTACTGTACTGGTAACAAAAGCCTCCGCCTACATAATAACTGCCCAGACTAATTGCCTTCAATCCTGCTCGTAGATTAAAATCTATTATTATTCTAAAAACGTTCACTAACGAAGGTTAATTGTCGTTTAGGGTAAACTCTGAAGGCTGTTGCTCTGTTATTTGAATACGTCTGTTTAATTGCGTTATTTAAGGGTTCCATTATTTTAATAATATAACATTTATTTCAGATTTAAAGATCCATATATTATATAGTTTATTTACTTCAGGGTTAATTTTAGGGTTCATTAAGGGACTTGACTCACTAGACTACCATGACCATAGTCAGTGACTGCAACAAAGAAGCCTCATTAGCTCAATCGGAAAGGGACTGGGACTGAAACCCGAAAGGTCGACATTCAAATCCCATGTTGCATTATTATCGTGCCCGCTCTTACGTAAGCTGTACGCTTATTTGGAAGGTAAACGGGAATATTAGTCATGTTCAACATGGCTAAAAATTACGTACGTAATTAGTAAATAGGTTCGATTACTACTTATGCCATATGTTTTTTTAACGCGCCCGCCGTCGCACCCGCGTCTTAACGTGAATAAGTACTGAAATATTGAAAGTTTAAAAACCTTCAATGAACATGCAATGAATTTGAATCGATTCGATTCGTATTCGAATTTCGTTAAGAATTTATGTTGCTTTAAAATTCAACTCGCATTAAATCGATGAATATGATCGTATTGTTCTCACGGATAACTCGTGAAACGTAATCGATTTATTTACCATGATGTTACTAGTTATAACGTTTATTGGCTGTTACGCCTTTTAGGCCAAAGTTGCCAACTCTCCCACTTTTACCTATGCCGGACAATCAAGAGTTATTTTGAGATTTTCAAAAATACTTAAATACTTTTACATTTTTGAAACTTCTTTGTGGAAACATTGTGTGCATAGCCTAGTCTTGTTAACAATAATTGTAAAAAAAAAATTTTTTTTGAAAAGAGCAACTGCTGAGTTTCTTGCCGGCTCTTCTCAGCAGAATCTGCATTCCGAACCGGTGGTAGATTTATGACTTGTCATAAGAGCTACAAGTTGGCCTACATGAAATAAATAAATTTTGATTTTGATTTTGACTCGACCACCAAATGGCCAATAAAACAAGCCTTTTAATAGTAATAAATAATCAGCGTTATAAATATAACAGATGTTTCATGTACCTACTCGCTAAGTAATTGAAATAACCGGCGAGATTGCTTTAACATTATAAACATCAGCACAAATAGCAATTTCAACATCGCGATTCAATTTTATTTTCAGTTTTTTATCTGAGCAGAGCATAATAAACTCTAACAAATGAGAAAACAATTTCTCATATGAAATGGTTTACCTACTGGAACTAAAAAGAAAGGAAGGATAGTCTCTATTACCCTAATAAGATCCGTGTTTTTTTTTTTTGTTTTTTACTTTACTCGTGAATTTCTATAGACATTCACATAGAGATTACAAGGTAACTAAACGTCTAGGTACCTACTTGTAGTGCTTTATACTATAGATATGAAATATAAGATAATTTTCACAGAGGGCTGCAATATCTAGATGGATCTCGGTAGTTGTTGGAAATCCTCCAACTGATGCGTCCTGTCTGCATTGGGCGCGAAGCCAGGTAGATCACTGTATTTTTTCGATAACTAGTCTCTCATTGCTGTAGGTCATGACCCCTTTCCATTAATCACATTAATTCACACTATAATATTATAAAAGCGAAAGTTTGTATGCGTGCGTGTGTGTGTGTGTGTGTGTGTGTGTGTGTGTGTGTGTGTGTGTGTGTGTGTGTGTGTGTGTATGTGTATGTTTGTTACTCCTTCACGCCACAACGAATGAACCGATTTGGCTGAAATTTGGAATGGAGATAGTTCATTCCCAGGATTAAAACATAGGCTACTTTTTATCCCGGTAAATTAAAGAGTTCCCGCGGGAATCAAAAAACCTTTATCCACGCGGACGAAGTCGCGGGCATCATCTAGTTTTTACATAATCCCACAGCTGCTTTCCAAACCAGTGGTAGTGTCCTGACTTACCATGAATCACAGATTGGCCCATCCTATTATTAATTATTATATTCTATTAATAACATAAATGCGAGCGCTTGGATGTTTGTTACTCAATCACGTCGCGTCGCAATGACTACCGATTTGATTTGACACATAGGCTACTTTTTAACCTGGGAAATAAGAGAGTTCCCGCGGGAATAAAAAAACTTTAATCCACGTGAACGAAGTCGTGGGAATCAACTAGTTGAAAATAAATAATTTCGAATTTTATGTTGAGCTGTGGACGCATAGAAGCTGATAAAAACTTTAGGATTTTTTTAATTTTTAGAAATTAAGGACACAGTTCAGCTAAATTTTTTACCTAGCTACCTCAATTGAGCAATTAGGCCCCAGATTGAATGTAACGTTGCTTCGTATGCTGAACACTGAGATGACCTAATATGTAGCGAATAGGTTCAATTCCAGCAATTGAACTCAGGCCAATCGCAAAGCGCTACCATATGTACATTGTACAATGTACATGTATATTGCATACGTCTACCTATACCCTTCCAACTGACCTTAGACCTTATTTTTTATATTTGAAGATATAATGTAGGTAATAGGTACACAACGTACAGGTTTCAGTCACGAAAAAATAAAAATGGTTAGATTCAAATCCTACTGAATAGAATGGCCCAGGTCAAGAAGCCCCTAAGTCCATAATCCATAAGTCCATTTTTTCTGTTATGAAAAATGCAGTTCAAGAAATCATTTTGAACAGATGTCCCTAATGTTCAAGATGTCCCTAAGTCCATTTTTCCAAAACAGAAAAAATTGACTTAATTACATCTTGAACTAGACTGTTATGGACGTAGGGACTTCTTGAACTAGGCCCATTCATCGATGACTCATTGATGTATGGGTAACCAAGGCAGAGTTAGTTCAGTTCGTCTGATTTAAAATGTTACTTTAGGTGGTAGCTCAAGTTTTGTACCACGCTTTGAATACAAGCCAGGTTAGTCTTATTTTCATGCTAGAGGGCAGGTTTATGTAACCAGGTTGTTAGACAACAAGTGCAATTATTTGCCTCTATAACCGCTTATCCTGACAAAGGATCGCTAGGCGCGTGGACGGTGGATCGGTTCCGAACACGCCTATTACATAAAGCCCCTCTATCGAAAATTGCAAAACTTTCGCGCGGTCCGCCCGTCATAATAAATTCATTTAATATCGGCTCGCCAAAGCGTGGATTAATTGATAAACTTCAGCGACAACAAACTAATTAATTAAATAATATTAATTTGCAAACTCGAATTCCATGTTGAGTCGTGGAAGAAATAACGAGAAAACTAGGGTAGGTAGGGACTAAAGAAATTACAAGAGTAATACTATTCACTGGCTAGAATTATAGTCTTATGTGTACTCTCACGGGATCAAACCTGGATCTTAAGCTTGAGCGGGGACAAAAGTCCAACGCGTAGAGGCTACATGAGAGAGTTGATCTAAATTAGAAAATTAATTCAACAACCGGATTTTATCCTTTACTAGGTACATCAATTAAGGACTATTTTAAGGAATGGACACTAAACTACTTAATTGGGCTATTGAATGGGGTGCTATAGACATGATAATATCTATTTCTATTATATCTGTTATGAGGCTTAGATACCTGACGCTTGGCATTATAATATCTCACAAACTGAAATTACCTACGCCAGGCGGTGACTAGTCGCCTACTAGATGGGCCCCGCAAAAAAGCTGAAGATTGAGGTTGCATGAGGGGCAACAACTGTAGGCAACTCGGGGTGTAGAGAGGTGCGGCGCCGATTTCACCATCCGCGAATAATTCGCCGACTGGGTTTCCTCGTTATTACGCCATTAAACATTTCCACCCCGGAGCATATAGCTCTAGTAGTCGTATTATTAATGTGGCACTATGTGGTCGTGGTAGTTACTATGTAATTTGGTGCATAACTTCCTAAATATTTCTTGCACAATCTTGCGAACGAAACTCGCATAAGAACCCTTATATTACGACTAAGTATCGCAAGCTCTCGTGAACTAACGATTTCCCAGGACGGCGCAAACTATAAGCAATTTATAACATATATAAGGAAAACTTTATGATAGCACTCATGTTACAAAATATAGAATATTCCCTATATTCTATATTTTGTAACAAAAACTAGAGACCTTTCTTCTATATCTTTGATAAATAAACGCTTTATGTATCTATCTTACCTGTCTTAATAATTTTAACACGTATCATTGAATAATTTTGAGTATCAGTTAAATCATTTTTTTCGTATAGTTCTGAAAGCTTTAGGATACAAATAATAATTTTATCGGTCTTGCGCCGCCGGAATCCAGCGGCTCCCTACGACTCGTTTGATGTCGTCGGTCCACCTAGTAGTGGGGGGTTTGCCAACACTGCGCTTAATACTTAGGTACACAGTTTCAGCAATTTAGCAATAAACTTGTAAAAATAAAAACATACACAAAAAAACTCTTTCATATGTAAGAATACTTGCAGGAACCCTTTCTTTTGCCGGGATCAAAAGTAGGCCTAGGCACAAACTACTTTCTGAATCGGTGCTAGAGTAAGAGCCACAAGTTTGCCTACATGAAAAGACTAATTTGATTTTTTTTTTAATTTTGGCTCCATTACCGCTTTAGATAACCAATACACAAGTCACAATCACACTTTCGCATACGCAGTAGTTAATTAGGTAAGAAATTCGAAACGCTACCTCTCATGCCTTGACGTCTTGACATCCCAAGACGTTTCAGTGGTTGTTTATTGAGGGCAAGAGGTGGGTTATGCTATTGAAAAGGTTCCGGAGATATATGGCGGTGTCTGCCCCATGGCGCTCATGGGAAACGTTCGGAGGTCGATTGGGAGTGACACGGACTCAGTAATGGGGATTAAGGTATCCCTTGCCTGGTAATGTTTTTCTTTGTTTATACAATTGTTTTTAGTTCGCCCCTCCGATAAAAAATGTTAACATCATTTACATTTTAAATATATTAAGTGCAATTTTAAACTGTGTTTTATACTATTATCTTGTGGGAATATACCTATCCAATAATAAATTGAAGGAATTTTATTAAATTACTTTGAAAGAATTATCCTTGTAAGAGTCAAGTAAATAATATACAATGGCCCAACGCGCTCAGACAATGAACTCGTGAAGGCTACATGGCCAAGAGGAATATATTTATTGCGTGTGACCAGCGCTGGCTGGTTTACTGATTGAATAGAATAGAAAAATTTTACCAGTGGTTTTGAATCTTCGATGAATCTACCAATGAATAGTTCGGAATGCCCTTCCTGCCGATTTTTACTGTGCTTCATAAAAGCTTCAAAGGATGTTGGCACAGATTGCAGCGTTTGCACTTTAGCCGATACGCGCCCAACGCATTGGATTTAAATGAATTGGAGTCACCAGAGTTATAAATAAAATTCGTCCCAAAATTAGATTCTGCCGCATTTGAGATATCATTAAATTATGTCTCGTGAGTCAACAAATTAAAATTAATTCTCTTTATGAGCTGTCGTTGATATGTACGTAATAGCAAAGCGTTTATTAAATTTTGTTTAATTTATACTGAGTACTTAGATACAAGTAAAGATCAAACGAATTTGTGTCCGGCAATCTGAATAGAAAATCCCGAACGTGGTCGTATCTCCGTCTCATCATTTTATCTTTGGCTGTTATTGATAGTAGACTAAAATCCTGATACGAGCACTTAAACTACAATAGGCTCGACCTTAATAAACTATAACAAAAGACGCAATAAAAGGTAGTGATTTCAACCGGCACGCCTTATTCGCCATCGAACTGAGTAGGTATGATGTAATCGTCCGCATCGATTCATTAGCCGCTATAAAATAACCGATTACCTCCTAAGCTGGCCATAAGTTTAGTGTTATCCGATATAAAATGGGAGTTTAGATGCAGAAGGCGAAAGAAAATAAATTTTGTTTCTTGCCAGTCGGACGTTGGTGTTGCCCTCAAACAGAAGTTTCAAAATAACGAATGACATTACAAAATACCTTTGTTTTAAAGATACTCAAATTGTATGTGTTAGGAAACACAGATCTTTAGTTTGTTTTCATCCAGTATTATTGTAGACCTGAGTCTCATATGAATGAGAGATTTGGCAAATTATTTCTACTTATGAGGGATGGTTTTAATAGATAACGTATTTGTAGAGCTGGGAGTTCGAAAAACCTATGCACGCCGAGAGTCCAAGGCAGAACTCTCATTGGGTGTACCGACAACATCAGTCGCAACTCGCAAGGGTCTACTGGATGCAAGCGTGTATCCTTTATAGTGTTCTTTCGAGAGATAGAACTGTGGACACTAGACGTCAATCGGTTGATTAATGGTGATTGGTGACTGTAACTTGTAGTACTAGTGACTTGCGTAACTTTGTGCATCGTGGCCTTATAAATCCTTCGGAAGAGGATAACTTAGGTCGATGTCTGGCGAATTTAACAAATCAAATTGTCCTCAAGTTTATCATCTTGAGGCTACGGGGAAAGCCGTGCTGCCAATTGCCAAGCAACTTCCTTCCTTTTCAAGTTCTTTTTCAGTAGCGCGAAGAAACCATTTCGATATCATAATATTTCGGTTTAAAAAAGTGCCATATCTCATGCGAAAGCATATTAGCCTTTGCAATTTCTTACAGAAGTCAAATTAGAGTAACTCAAACTCGTAGAATTTGATTTTCCATTGAGTTTACGCAATGCAAGTGACTGATCGCAGTGACTGATTGCTAGTAGAGAGACATCGCTTCATATGCATCGTAATTAAATGCTAATGAGTTGATAGTTGGATGGATTAGCTATGGATTTTCAGTTGCAAGTTGTAATCTGGTCACCCTACCAGAGATCTACAACAGTGACTCAGCGATCGTAGTTTGTATGACATTGGCAACAATCCGAGCATCGCTGACCGTGCAGCGTTCACGTTGAATAATCTGATGGATGGATTTGGCAAGTGGGTGAACTAGATTGGAGCCAATTTGGCGGTGCCTTTGATTTAACTGCGACACCACTTACCTACCTATGTGAACCGTGAATATCTTTCAGGGTTGGTTACGATAAAAGAGTGGTATGATGTCTGTCTGTTCTCTCGTAGCTCCCTAACGAATGGACCGATTTTGATCTGGTATGAAAGCTGACGCGATCGAAGTAGACCTTAGCTATAATTTGTGAGGATCTGCTCAGGCGTTTGCAAATCATCAGCTCATCACCTAGGTACTTGATTAAAGCGTTTTACACACTTACACTGGTGCTGTTGATATAAAATTTGGTGTACTGTTACTTCGGATTGTTTCCAAGGCACGGTAATTTCGAGCTGATGCTGATTGAACAAAGGCTACTTTTTATCCCAGAAAAAAAGAGTTCCTAGACAGGATTTTCAAAACTAAATCAACGTGGACGAAGTCGCGGGCATTATCTAGTATTTAATAAGACGCACGAAGCGTGGGCTTCAGCTTATAATGATTTTAATAAGTACATAGGTACCTACAGGGTTACTGGAAACATGTCACAATTCCTTTTAGGGGTTGGAGAAGATTGAAAAATAGTCTATCAAGTTACCTAGACTAATAATACTTGTAACAAGCTGGTAAGGCATAAGTGGGTATCTTTCGCTTTACCTCCCTTGCAACCCCTTAAAAGGTTCCTGACATTATTACTAACCCAGGCCTGTATAAAAGCTGAGCAATGTATTACAAAAAAAAAGACTTAGGGCCGGTTGATCCAACCATTGGTTATTTATCGTAATAAATAGTAGTTAAATTGTGCACATGCATTTTTTTTTACTATTTTGTAATAATCCTCTCTAAATGTAATAATTCTCGCTTAAACTCCATTTTCTTTCTTACATCATATTATGTTAGCTATTTTTTCCTATAGGTACAATACCTTCCAACTTTGAAAAAAATGACATTAAATCCAATGCACAAACAGTAATAATTATGCCACTTGCAATTAAGAGTTGTTACAAGCCAACGATAAGCAATGGTCCACGTAAATGTAATTTTGTAATGATTGTTAGCGCTATCATATTATGATGATAATGCTTTGTTCCACTAAACATTGGTTAGTGTTATGTTTAAAAGTTAAATCTCTCTTAAATATGATGATACAACCGACCCTTATCCAGTGAACGTAATATTATGCACGGTACGTGTACGGTACGGTGAACAAGCGTACGTAAATTGACATTAAAAGAGCCAGTGTTTGCCGTGATGCCATGTTGAATGCTGTACAGCGATTACACAGGCTTTAGAGGAAAATGAGAATATATGTACGAACCTGCATGTAATGATTATAGTGGTGGCTTGCTATGCTTTGATCGATATCGGTAACATCTGTTTTTTGATTAGGTTCAAGAAGATCCAAATGCATGCAGTCGAAAGAAAGAGGTAGAGAGATTAAATTTTGTTGGATTGTCCTGCTAAAAACAGCTACAAAAGTTAAGAGCGTTTAAACGCTCATTGATATACATAACAAGTGTAAATTAAAAATTTAAAACACCCCCGACATGTTACAACGACCTAATCGTTAGTCAGTAATCGTTAAAATAAAAATATGTAATCCGCCATTTTGTGGCGGTCATCTTGGACCGATTCTCATTAAGCATAGCTAAGAACACTCCCGACTAATTCACTTTTCAAACAAAAAAAAATCAAAATCAAAATCGGTTCATCTTGCTGCTTGATACCCCGATTACACAAAGACGCCTGGAACGATTTTAAAATTTTATAGGCACATTTGATATAAATAATTTTTATGTTTATATTATTCACCTTTTAATAGAGTATTTTTGTGGAACTAGAGATGTTCTCAATTAAAATTGTCCACAATTTTATTGTGGGGCCCATCCCTAGAGTAGGTACGCGAGTGCAATCTCGTCCCGCATGGAGCACGGAGCCTGCTCGTCGAGGTCGATATCGCGCTTGATTTGTCGACGTAACTATACCCTTAGGGTTGTCTATTAACCGTAATTATTATATCCTTACTTCCTTACTAATACCCTTACTTCCTTACTAATACCCTTACTAATATTATAAATGCGAAAGTGTGTTTGTTTGTCCTTTAATCTCGCGGCAACAAAGCAACACATCGACCTGATTTTTTGCATGAGAATAGTTGAGGAACGCGAGAGTGACATAGGCTACTTTTTATCCCGGAAAATGAGATCCCGCTGGATTTTTAAAAAGCTAAATCCAAGCGAGCGAAGACGCGGGCATCAACTAGTATTGTATAAGCAGTGATATCCCATTGGTGATCATATTTGGGGGGTCGCGGGTTTTCACAGGCACGCACCTCTGACTTTTCGGAGCTATGTGCGTTTTGAGCTATTGAATATCACACGATATAACGGTGAAGGAAAACATCGTGAAACTGCACACCTGAGAGTTCTCCATAATGTTCTCAAAGATGTGTGAAGTCTGCCAAAAGCATTGAGCCAGCATCGCGGACTATGACCATTCCTTCTCTGAGAGGAGATTTGATCTCCGTAGTGAGCTGTTGATGGATTGCTAATGATGATGATTATATGTTCGTGATTTCTGGGTGGAGTTAGGCTTTTCAAAACCCTATGAGATCCCTGATTTGATACAATGAGATCATGTGTTAGGATGAAAGCTATTTCTGTGTAACTTTTATCAAGATCCGTTGAGCCGTAAAAATGGAACAAATAGTAGCACTTTCGCGCTCAATCACAGTTAAGGCCATTAACTAACAAGCCTGTTTTTCATTGATTCCTGTTCCTTCTCTATGAGAATGAAAATTAAACCAAAATGTCATTTTACCTAGTTTATTTAAATGAGCAAAATTAAAGAAATCAATAATGAAACTGTAAAGAATTGGTCTAATGACAGCCCTAACTTCCTCTCGCACGTTTCGCAGCATCCGTCCCGCGCTTTATTTCTTTTTAAATTGTCGGTCGCATCGCGATATACTATGTGATATTACATAAGATACGACTAACATACCTAACACTATATACAGCGATAAGTTATTATTTATTTTATTTTTAGATAAGTGTAAATATATAAAAATATAATTATTCTTGGTGTTTAGTTCACTGCAATGTATCTATGGCAAATAACTCAATACGTTTGCTGAAGGTATTGGCAGAATACGATTTGGCTGGGAATAACATATAAGCTATATTTTATTCCGGAAAATTAAAGAGTTCCCATTAATTTTTTCCAATTAAAAACCCTTAATCCACGTTCACGAAGTCGCGAGCATCGTCTAGTACCTTAATAAACCTACTAAGCCTTTTCACCATCGACGTATAATTTAGTATCTTTTTATATCATATCTTATAATTAATTTCTTATTTAACACTTAGTAGGTCATTTTATTACACTTTTTGAGTCCATGGCGATGTTTCGACGATTAGAAGCACCTAAATATACCAAGAGCAAAGTAACATGATAACAGAAATCCAATATGAACCTATGTTTTCACACACGAAATGCATTGTAGGCATCTCGATAAATATTGTATAGGAGTACTTTCCGTTACATTTCGAGAAATTTTCAAGATTGGAATCTCTGATAAAAGACGAACTGGGTCACATCTCGTCGACAGCGACCTCTACTTCCAGTTTTTCCAATTGGCCAGCGAGCGTTCCATTTTTAAATCACGCTATATTTTTCCAGCCAGCCTCTGAATTTTGAAATTGGAACGGTAGGCGGACTGGCGGAGCACCTCTTTCGTGATAAGTTTTTTTTTCAATAACGATGAAGTTGCCTATTTCAATTTTCAATACGCTACAGTGCTTGTTAGTCTGGAATGTTCTTTCAATATCTGATATTTACTATAGATGATTGGTATTGTCAGCATGTTGCTGAATAAAATAGAAAAGTTTCATTCAGTTAAACTTTTTTCAAAGTCCTTTCAAAGCTCCCGATCGTCACTCGTTTACACGAATTCAATTATTTGTGAAGAATCATAGAATTAAAAATACTAACATTTGACTTGAAATGTATTTACTTATTTAATTTAATTTTAAAATAGTTATGAATGTGTATCCATTTAAGGTAGCAGCACATTTTCACTTTCCAAAAAATCCGCCCATAAAAAGTTAACCATCTAATCATTTAAAAGAAAGTGCTGTAAAAGAAAAAAGTGTTTGAAAAAATGTCAGATCTTCAGAGCTACAATTATGTTCCTCATCGTCAACCTACAGATTCTTGAAAGGATCGCCACAGAACACAGTAGCTACGGTACCTACCTACCTACATAAAATCTTGTACCTCCTAAACATAAGAATTCCATAAGAAGTCTTCAACACCGACGCAATGTCGCCTGTCTATCAGTCTACTATCGGATATACTTTGGAGAGTGCGCGCAGGAACTTCACAACCTTGTGCCCCTCTCACCGTTTTACCACAGAACTTCGAGATATCGTGAGCGATGGCACCCATACGTGATTGAAATTCAACCTACTCGTACGAAACGCTTCAGTTCAACGTTTCTGAAACGAACGGCTAAATTATGGAACACACGTCCAGCTTCTGAGTTTCCGGCCACGTTTAGTCTGAGTACCTTGGTGAGTGAATAGGCATTTTCTAGACAGGCGCGCTCCAACCTAGACCTCATTAATGCTTTCCATCATTGATTGTCGTCAAGCACAAGCCTATCTCGTAATAAAAAAAAAGAATTAGTTCCTCGCGTCACCCGCCGTGTAAATATTCCTAACAATAGGATCTCACGTCTCGGCAGCGCAGAGCGCACGTGGCGGCGCGGAGTCAACGGAAACGGAAATCGCCGTTTGTACAATGTTTGTGTACCGCCGCCGCGCCGCTGAGCCGCCTCGCTCGCGCGTGAACGCGTCGAGTCGCACGATCTCGCGCGTGCTGTGTCCACCGACGTATGTAGGCAGGCCTTTATAGATAAAATAGCCAGTCAATCCGAGTCGGACTCGCATACGAAGGGTTCCGTACCAAGAAACACCGGAAAAAACACGTCTCTAGTAGATGAGCCCTCTTTAATTTTTACAGCTGTACAACTGTACATCTGTAGAGTTTGTACAGCTCTTAATATAGAGCGCAAAGTAATTCCTGCTATAGTTACTCTCGAGAATAAGAAAATAAGGTGAAACCACGTGTTAACTTGGACATTCGGCATTTTCAATAGTGCTTTTAGTTTTTAGTTGATAAAAATAATGCTACAACAAACAAGGACTATACAACTATTGACGTTTTGAGTTATTATAATGGAAATCTGTCATCAGGTTTAAAATAAACACGATGAGACCGTTATACTTTTACCGGCAACCGTTAAGTTAGTTTGACTATAAAGCATAATATAAAAAAATGTATCCATAAAATAACGCAAAATTCTTCAGTTGCTACCTTAATCGACGGTTAGTTGCGGTTGACCTTTAACCAGCAGATGTTAGCAACTATAAAATGTGACATTACCCACTCTTGGTATGCCAACGTTGCAATTTACTATGGTTTAAACTAGGTTTAAACGTGATCGCATAATACCATGAAACGTCTCGCAAGGGCCGCAAGAGGTGCACGAAAAGCTTTGTTTGTAATGTTCAATGTGACAGTTGTGTAACGATCTCATGCATAGAATAATCTAGAATTAACAAGATGCATAAAATCAAGTTGCGGCCAATTCTGACATAAAAATGTCTTTACCAATAAAACGTATAGGCTCAAAGCACTGCACTCACACAAACACATTTGAGCCATCACAATGAACGTGCCCCACTTTGAGTGTCCGATCGTGCGTGTGTTTAGTGTATTTATAGGTTTCCGTAGTAAAATTACTTATCGCACGTCTGTGATTGCAAGAAGTTGTCAGCATTTCTTTGATGCACATGATTCAACTATACGAGTCTTTCGCCGTACTTTTTAATGGAATAGTGAAAAATGTGCGTCTTATGTCAAGGTCATAAAAACCTCCACCACAACTTTTGCGGCTCTTACGCCTATGCGCCTCCTGCAATTTTGTGGCAGTGTGCGATCACATTGATACACGTGTCTACTCTAGATATTTCAACGTTTCAATTTACTATGTTTTGAGTGTTTTACCATTTGCGGCGAAATTGCTGAAAACTGCATCTCTGCTTTTAACTCTACTTCCGTAATTCCATGAAGCAACGATGCTTCCCGCTTTATTTTAAATGATTTTTGTAAAGTATGCTAAGAACCTAAGCTCTTTCAAACCTGTTTTGTTATACCTTTCAGTATCAAAACGGTCACAGAGGCGTCATCCGTCAAAATTAAAAATCAATAAAGGACAAAACGATCTAAAAATTATCAACACAAAAGCTGCCTTTCAATATAAGACGCATACAGGCCGCTCCAAAATCGTTCTTCATTCAACAAAACAAAAATAAAAGAAAGCATCAAAACATATCATTGAGAGCGTGCGAAATACACCCCGTTTGCATGGAGGAAAAAAAATGTGGGCGTCACCATGGTAACTGACGATAAATGACTTAATAATGATCCGGCAGACCGAGAAATTCACGTATCGGAAAACATGTAATTATGAACAAACTTGCAGAAGAGGGCGGGGTTTTTGAATGAGAGAATTTTAGTGATGTACTTACAAAACCAACTAATACTAATATACTACTATACTAATATACTATCGAGAATTAGTTTAAAAAATGTAAATCGATTATTTTTTCTTCAATTCTACATTTTGCAACGTAATGTATATTTAATAAGAAAAGATAATGATAAAAGTAATAATAAAAATGATAACACTGATTAAGTTCTGACATTGTAACTACAAAGTAGATTTTAATTCAATTATTTATATCACTTTTTATTACTATTAAAGTAAATATAAAGGTGACATAAAAAAACATACCTATTATTCACGATTGACCCAATCAAATATAAATTTTTAAGATCTGAGGGGGCCAAAATTGGACCCTGACAATCAAAACAAAGGGCCAGCTTCGATGTTTGCGGATATTGTATACTTACCTAATTTTAAACCTTATTAAGATTAGATAACTTTGTAGTTTGCGGGCTATCATCTTATCTTTTAAGCAAGAAACAATGGAAGTTCGATAACCTCTCTGATATACATAATAAGTAATCTATTTATGGCATCTGATATTGTAAATAGATTATATCAGAACTTGTAACTAATACATAATATTTTTGTTGCTTTAAAACAAAACTGATAAATAATAATTAAATTGTAATGTAGCTAACTAATTTAAATTGTATTGTAGCTGTTCTATTAAGAAATTAAAAATGCATTATTTAAAACGACGGCTTAAGCTTCGACTAATAAGATTAAATACATATCAGAGTCCTCTAACCTAAACAGCATTTTCTTTAGAATACGGCAACAAGATCTATAGTGTAGACTTATAATATTATATACATGACTTTTTTATATTTAGCTATGAATAAATATTATGCATTGATATATAGAGAAAACAGCAAATTCGAAGTTCGATATTGCGGCAACTAAAAATAGTAAAATTATTAAAAAGTTAAATTCGGAGTTTATCGATTCCACATTTTCCCGTCCCTCGCTAATAAAGATTAGGGCCCGGTACACAAAGATTGCGTAATCTTTTCGCGAGGCAAAGGGATCGTCGCACAAAGGGCACTCCGAGATGGCAGATGTTCAGACTACGTACAGGTAAATCAGGGCAGATGTAAGACGCATCTTGTATCTGACAGTGTATTGTTCGTTTTAATTAAATTATTGCTCTTGAGATGCTCCTCAAGATGTTCGCTATATGGCATTATTTGTGTCTGCAGTTTCGAAGGTCAAAAAAAGAAATATAATCTCTATGTATAATACCTACATATGTATATTTAAGAGAATAGTCCTTTTATTGAAATAAAGTAGTTTAAGTTCATTAAATCTTTGTAGAATTACAATGTGTTGAGTAATGGTTTACGTAACATTCAAAATAGTTCAATATAGAAATAAAAATAAAAAGTAGAAAAGTTAAATTATGCCAGCCTCTTTAACAAATTTGAGACCATACTAACTCAACATTTGTCAACTGAACGCGTTATTTATTTATTTCACTGATTTTGTACTCGCTATTTAAACGATTAAAAGGTTTACAAACCCCGTGGGAGCACTTTGATTTTCCTTGGTTAAAAATATTCCATGTAAAGACAGAATAAATTCGTGCAAAAGTTAACTCGGTAACAAGAAGACATAGTAACTTTTACGTCCATAATATTAATATAGATAGAAAACTTGTACGGGAAAAAAAACGCATTACACAATTTTTTTCCCACATCTACTTGGTACTTTTCATTGATATTCTGCATTTTAATACAACAATAACTATACAAAGCCAAATACTCGGTGACAACTGACAATACGGTCATATCACCGTACATTCTAATTAAGTTAGAGCCATATTGTCTGCTTGCCCACTCTCACTCATAACTCAACGCTGGGCCCGCCCGCGTCGCGATGCGACCGCCCATTTATGATTTAATTACCTTCATTATTTATTAGCTTCCATAAATAAATGGAATTAACATTCATAATGCTGACACACCTTCGTCATGACCTTCACAAAATAGTTTTTTTTTTGGATTTTTTTTAATTTTATAAAATGTACAAAGAAGGAAACAGGAACTAAAGCCTCAAAAGCGCAACAGTTGAGGCGCGGCCTATAGCTTATATTTAAACTTCTCAGTTTTATTTCTTCATCTATAGGAAACACGTAATATAACAAAAAATTTGTAAAGCTCTGAAAAACTATAAAATTAATAGTATATGTTCCAAGAAATTCCAAGATCATTCCTTAACATTATTTTAACAACAACCCATAGCATAAAATAAAAGCATATCATATACCTAGATTTTGAAACATCCTGTATCCTAGAAATAGGTATTTGCGAGTGTTCGCGTCTCTACTCAACTACTTTCAGATTTCACAGTTCAGAAACTATTTATCGTTGAAATTGCGAATCGCGAAGCAATTTCACGCGAAATATTTACTCGTACATTTTATGGAACGACAAGGAAGGGTTCGGATAAAAAGTGCCTCATTGCGTATTTTTTTTGAAGAATCTCAACCAAACCGACTTTAATTTACATTCTCCTCTCCCCTCAGAATAATTGGAAAGCTAGTGTTATTAACGGGTACCTCAATAGAGCAACGGGCGGGTATCGAACCTGCGACCTTTCAATTTTCAGTCCGCACCTTTAACCGTTGGGCTATTGAGGCTTTGCTGACATTACACCGATTTTCAATTAAATAGCTGTATTGGAAAATGCGTTGAGTGCACCCCTTGCATTTCTAGCAAATTGTCTCCTAGATAACGATTACCCTTAAACGCAGTCGGGCGCGAAATTAGAAACGTCCCATAGATAGCGAACTTTATTAAAGGGTAATAATTAATATGCTAATGCATACTTCGCAGGATGGATTGCGCTACTTTTGTCACGCGATTGTCATTTTGTTTTTATAATCATCAACGCTTTACACTATTTATAGTTTACGCTTGAGCCGGATGAGAAAAATACGATGAAAAAAATGTTCAGCCTGCTGATTAGAATATTAAAATGTAATGTATGTAATGTATCGATAGATAAGTCATATTGATATTTAGGTATTATCGATATCGACAAAAAACAGGGATGCGCTACCAAATCTATTGTTTAAATGTCAAGTTCAAAATGTTGCGCAACAACAAGGATCAATATGAGTCCAGTGTCTATTGATTTTTAATCACAATTACACTAGGAGGATTAAGCTCTGGAGTGGCCATAGGATGCGTACCCCTCTGTAAGTTTTTATTTGACGGGTATGCCCAGCGGTCATACCCGTTATATAAAACTGTTTGACTCGCGTCACGCGCCTGTCAACAACGTATGGTTAGCGGAGGATGAGCTCCGGTATAATATGCCGACTATGAGTGATTTTCCTTCTAAAAAAAATACCAAAAATATCCAGTTTATGAAAGGATACATTACTTTTCTCCTGATATATTCTTTTATCCAATTAATGCACTATTTAAGGAGAAAACTTAAAAATACTGTTGATCTGAAAATGTTGCTACGGAATCGTACAAGAAATAATTTCGGGAAATTTTAAAAAATTAACCAATCTACTTATTACTCGATTGGAGCCCTTTATCATGAACTGCATAATGATTTGATTACATACAATTAAAATTACGATAAAGGTTGGGGGTTTATGTTTATATTAATTTATAAACTTTAGGCAAACAATTTAATCGGTTATTTTGAAAAGGACGAGTCACACATTTCGTCAAAACTGAGTTAAGTAGAATATTCGTTAACATTTTATAATATTTTCTTGTCGTGTGACTGAGATTTTGTTGGTCTTGCATAGTAAAAATATATCATTATCTGTAGTAAACTCTTACTAGTAAACTGAGCTACTATTGTAGCTATGTCACTATAACTACTTTTTAACATTTTAAAATTTAATAGAAATCCGACCAAAATCAGACCAAGTTATTTATACCTTTGCCTTAATCCTTACCAAAATAAATGTTTTTTCAAGCAAGGCTGTTTAAATACCTGCAAATTACTTTTTAGTTTATTAAAATCGGACATTCCATTCGAAAGATATTACGAGTTCATTGATGTAATTTATTCTGTTATCATTTTGTTTTCAATCATCAAGTCCCATACCCAAAGGGAGCCAGCGATACACTATTGCTAAATATATTATTATTTAGGTAAGTATGTCCTGCATTTACTGTGCGTTTATGCCAAAATGTTTAAAAAAGAAATATCCACCCTTGCGAAGCCGGGACGGGCCGCTAGTATAATATAAGTAACCGATATAATTGCATGCGCAAAAATCATTACAAACATACACAGATTTGTGATTAAAAAGCCTTATTAATATTCAATCGCCACAATTAAATGCCCTCGTGCCACCTCGGTTTATGAAAAATTAAATTGTAATAGGTATTGTACCCATTCATAAAGTTGGATAAGCTTATCATTAACAGTACATATTTTTAAGGTAGTTTTTTGTTCAAAAATGAGGATTTTATTTTAAAGAAGTTGGTCACACTGCAAGAAAATTAGGGCTGGAAGCAGAAATTATATCGATATTGATATTTTCGGTGTGTATGGTATAGGTACATCATGTATTTTTTAATTTTCTTATAGAACCAGTTAGTGTTCCAACAAATGTCTACTATCCATTGATAAAACATGGATAAAAGTTTAAAAACTATAAACTCGACTAAAAAATTGTATGTGGCATTTCTTAAATTTATTTATTTACTAGCTGATTTCCGTGACTTCGTCCGCGTGGCGTAGTTTAGAGTAACTTGCTACTATCCGCGAGAAGGTATGTCCTCTATCTCCGATAATATTTATTAGATCTTCACCAAAATTGAATAAAATAGTATTTTTCAAAAAATTTCATCCCCTATCGCGGATGAACCTTATTGTTTATTAGGATAAAAAGTATCCTATATATTAGATTCAGAACATTCGATTTAGATTTATATTCTCATTTTATACAATTCATTAAAAACTTTTTAAGTCTTAGCCAGACCAACGAACAGTAATTGATTGCTAAATTGATTTAACAATATTTTAATTTATACTATTAGTTGAACTTCATTCATTCATTAATTCATTTAGAACTTATCGAAAGTCGATAATCGATAGTGTCGCAGCCCAAAATTGCTTACATAAATGACATGATTGTTTCGTGTAAGGATAGAACGTCCCTGTGTGTGAATTTGGTTGTGTGCGTATACTTTAAGGTTGTGTTTGGTAGTTTTGTCGTGTGCGTGCATAGCGACGTGATTGAAAAATGCACCTGTAGTAAGAAATTGTTTATGTGTGCTACCTCGCCCCGCACCGTAATTGACAGATTTTTTTGCAAAGAAATTAGACGTCAAGGCGTCTCCATCTAAAACACAAAATTTTTTTTCCTCCGAGCAATTACAAATAGTTGCCAAAACAAAATTAGCTATTTTAAACTGAATTCTTTCCTTCTAAGGGAGTCTTTTCAATGCAAAAGAAGATTAGAAAATTAGATAGGTATTAACCAGGCCCTATTCTACCATCGCCACAGGGCATCGGCCGTCTAAAGCAGTAGGTAT
The DNA here is from genome assembly GCA_038048805.1 of Hipparchia sbordonii. NCBI lineage: Eukaryota > Metazoa > Arthropoda > Insecta > Lepidoptera > Nymphalidae > Hipparchia > Hipparchia sbordonii. The sequence continues at coordinate 13,533,305 of CM076104.1, read as the reverse complement.
TATTAAAGATGTTATACAATGACAACCCTAAAAGTAAAATGTCAAAACAATTTTGAAATAATAAGTGCTTTAAGCGTTGGTTGTAGGTATAGATAGACCCAGATAGTTTAGTTTATATCTATCATAGTGCGCAAACACCAATGCGCTCTTTGTTTCCTCACTCTCATAGAACGATCAGGCTCAGGACTCTCAGCTTTCCATTTTCCCAACTCCGAGTTGCTATTTGCTACTAAGCATATTTGGCAGAAAACTCAATAATTTTTTCGGTGCAACCCTGGTTATGAACCCGAGACCTCCAAGATCTGTAGTCCAATTAGTTAGTCACTAGAATAGCGAAGCAGTTACAATCCTAACAGTAACATTGTTATAAAGCACATTATTACCATTCTGTTTGAAACGCTATACTCAGTAAAGTAACTTCAACCTCATCTTCTGTTATACAAAGTCAACTTCGCTCAGGAGGTAAAGCCCAACTTTAACTTTGACGTAACTCGTAACTTAAGACTAACTTATTACAAGTCATTAAGGCGTACATCACTGGAATTACGAAGTGGATGACTTTAATTTAAAGTATGCAGACTTACGGAGCACCTCTGTTCGTAACTTAGTTACCTTGGCGATTTAATTTATTCACTACTAGCTGATGCCCGCGACTTTGTCTGCGTGGAAATCAAGTCGATCCATAGCTCTGTTGCAGCGTTATTGAAGGACAAACAAAGAGACCAACAAACAAACACACTTTCGCATTTATAATATTAGTAAGGATAAGGATAGTAAGGATAGCTTTTTTTTAATAATAATAATCCCTAGAGCGCCTAAGGGCCGATTGCCTGAGTGGCCGTTTAAAGTTAAGTTAAAGTTGTAACCGCGGCTACATTTAACTTTAACTTTTTCCGTAACCGAGCTCTGAACTCCATTATAGGCGTTGCACAACGCCAATTTTGACCCCCGTCAAAATTAACTTCAGCTAATGGAGCTGCCAGTAAATAATGATTCCCTTCTCGGTTTTTTAGTCTTATTATGTTGAATTATTTTATCAACATGCAACATTATGCTGAAATAACAGTCAGTGTTCTAGTCTGTGATTATGTGATAGTTGTCTTTTCATCTGTGTTTGTTGATTGTCAACACGGAGTGATTACATTCTCTTGGATTGTCAACTAAAAGATTTTTGTCGAAATAGTCATTTTATTTAGTTTTACAAGCCTTTTTATATAATTATAGATTACAAAGAAAAATAAAATGCATGTTAATGCAAAGTAAGTGACACTGATCACGGAAAAAGGGATTTTTCACAGTATTATTAAAAAGCGTTCACACACACTGGTCCCAACTATACTTATTAACATATTGTGCCCCATAGAGCATGTGAAGGATCATTTTATAAATATATCAATAAATGATGATTTTAAACCACAAACTGTGAGTACCTGTTTATATTTTAACTAGACTATCTCGGAACTTCGTCCGTGTGGATTAAAGGTTTTTAATTTTCGCAGGAGCTCTCATTTTCCGGGATAAACATGTGTTAACTACTGAGCCGATTTTAATGAATGAGGTATCAATCGATTCAGTCCAGGTCGGTCCAGGTGACACAGGTTACATTATACACAAACAAAATCAATATGCCTACCAAATATTTTATGGTAATTAATGGTAATTATGAATAAAATACCATACCAAAATCAAGACTGTAAATCATTGACGACTCAAAACACTGGACGGATCATACTGATTGGCATACAGATATGTATAGCTATTATGAAATAGCCATCTGCTAAAAAAAGGAGTTTTGATAATTCAACCCTTAAAGAGGGAAAATAGAGTTTTAAAAAATTTAACTTGATGCGAGCGAAGGTGCAGGCAAAAGCTGGTTTGTAATTATTTATTTTTACAGGTGACTGAGGAGTCAATTGGAACTGAATATTCAGACTTAAAAGAAAGTCAGGAAGTCACATTTATTAACAATAATACAGAAATAGTAAGGAAATAAACCATTTTTTGGTACTTTGTTGTACATACATACATTGTAAGCTAAATAAAAGATTTTAAATAGAGGTTTTTCTTTTATTAAAAAACATATTCTAACTATTTACAATACTGATACAATGTTATAATTTAATTAGATATTCAATAGCTTTAAGTACATAACTTATTGACAATATCTAAAGAGCTGTTGTTAATTAAAATATGTAATAACTAGCTAATTCCCGCGACTTCGTCCACGTGGAAAAAGTTTATAGAGTGACTTGCAACTCCACGAGAAGTTATGTTCTCTATCTCCGATAATACTTATTAGACCTTCACCAAAATTGAGAAAAATACTTCTAATAGTACACACATTATATTAAAAAAAGAAATATCAAATTCAGTTTACAGTGGACAAAGTTATGGAGCAAAATCAACAAAAACTTTTATCCCCTATCCCGGATAAACCCTTTCGTTTATAAGGATAAAAAGTATGCTATATGTTGATCCGGAGTATCAGCTATCACTATACCAAATTTCATTTAAATCTGTTCAGTAGTTTTCGCGTGATGCGCGCACAAATTCACAAACAAAAAAATCAAAAAAAATTGTTTTGGGCTCAGTATCGATACTATAATTAAAGCATCCTCCGAATAAAATTTTCAAAATATATTTAATGTATGGAATTCGTCCCGTTACACAACACACATTAACAGTTTTATCACTAGCACTACAGCCGACGAGCAGCTAGCTCGGACGTGGTTTGCGATGGATCCGCTTCCACAAGAGCCTTCAATTCTTCATTATCAACTTTGGTGTCCGGCTGTCCACGGAGCTTGTTCTGCAGGTCGAAATTTCCAAAACGAAAAAGTTGGAACCAAAAACGCACTGTGTTTTCTTTTGCGACACCGCCACCATACACATCATTAATCCCTCGAGCCGTTTCTGCACCACATTGAAATCGACGATTTCTGGTGAAGAGTCGACAAGAAACTCTGCATTTGCTCCTGCTGCTCTGTTTTACTTGATCTGCTACGGACATTGATTTATTTGTGTAATGATTTTTTTCCTTGGAAAAGATATTCTACCCATTATATTTTCTTCATCACTGGAACTCTCATCTGCAATTTATTTTGCGAATAAACACTTCGGAAAATACTCGTAGATAAGATTATTTATTTTATTTGTACTTTTAACAAAATAACAAACTGTCACAATCAATTGAAGTTTTATTTTGAGGTTAACTTGACCGTAAACCCTCGCATTCGGCCGGTAAGGTTTAAGGCTAAAGTTAAAGTCAAAAGTTAACTAAAAAAGGACTCGTGCAACGCGATTTGCTTGTTTCGGCTGTCACATTTAGCTTTAAACCTAACTTAGCCGTAACGTAACCGTGCCGGCCACTCAGGCAACTGGCCCTAAGAGGTGTCATTTCTATTGACTCAAGAATGGGGAGTGTTCTGAAGAGTTATTTGCGTTGATAATACTATGTTTATACCTACTTGATTATTATATTATACGAGCTTTTTTCCCGCGACTTCGCTCACGTTAAGTTAGATTTTTAAAACCCCTATTTTACTCCCTTAGGGGTTGAGTTTTCAAAAATCCTTTGTTAGTTGATGCCTATGTCATAATAGCTATCAGTATGCCAAACTTCAGCCCGATCCGTCCAACGGTCTGAGCTATGCGTTGATAGGTCAGTCAGTCAGTCAATCAGTCAGTTAGTCAGTCAGTCAGTCACCTTTTCCTTTTATATATTTAGGTTCATTAAGATCATTGTGAATTGTATCTATTTAAATAGCTTCACTCACTCAGAATTAACCCGTTAGTTTAATGTTACCAATGCAGGTTAGTAGGATAAAATTATCTTCTCAGACTTAAGTGCACAATACTGGCATAATTATGACATACCTCCTTAATTGAAATGTTCTAGTTGTGCCAAGAAGTGGATCCCGTTTAGTCACGTATTCAACGCTTTGTACTATAGATACGGCGAACTTGTAATTATATAAACATACACATATTAGATAAGTAATTATTATGTAGTGACTTACTTTGATGTGAAAAGATAACAACGTAGACCTTTAATGAATTATGGACATTAAGTATCTTGAAAATCCCGCAGGAACCTATTGTTTTCCCGGGATAAAAATTATTTATCCTATGTCACTCACTCAGTATGTAACTACTAAAAAAAATCAAGTCAAGTTACTGTGACATTGAAGGGCAAACCAACAAACAAACTCACTTTCGCATTTGTTATGAATCTAAAATCACACAGCCTAAATTCATAAGTAAGGCAATAAAAAAGCAATGAGAGTATAAAAAGCTCGAATATTTTCCACCTCCTTACCCTTTCTGCCCGGAAGGACGTCGCCTGGCGCGAAACGGTCCCATTACCCCCATTATCCTCCTTCCGATCCGCGCCCAATCCGGTGTTATGAGGCTTCGGAGGTCACACGACGCGTTTATATTCAGAGAAATAAAGCTGATCGCGCACCGACCAGCACGCGACGAACATGCCGTACGCGTCGAACGAACATAACTCAATTTCTCTTTTATTATGATTATGTTAGCTCTTTATTCTCTCTCTTTCGCTCCCATTTATTGTTGACTAGAAGATGTCCGCGACTTCGTCTGCGTGGATTAAGATTTTTTTGATTCCCGCGGAAGCTCTTTAATTTCCCGGTATAAAAGGTAGCCTATGTGTTAATCCTGACTGTGGGCTATATCTATTTCAAATTTCATCAAAATCGGTTCATTTGTTCTGGCTTGAAGGAGTAATAAACATCCATTTATAATATTAGTAGGATTATTATGTTTTATTGAAGTTATCCTCATTTATATTTCTTCAACAGTTGATGCAATCCGAGCAGGACTAAGGCAACTTCAATCGCACGCAATTACACTGCATGAGAAAGTGCAATTGCACGGCTATAATCTAGAAGCGACTTCGCTAAATTACTCTTTTTGGCCCATAGGCTACAATTCAGATCAGATTACGACTCATATAAATCAGTGACGAATAATCTGGCCTTTACCGCCATTTATATTTTCAGTAATAATCAATTCAGACATGCGTATTCTCATTCTTAAAAACAGCGAGTCAGTAAAAATTGCAGCACGTATTTTCTTTATGTTGTTTGGTTATTTCAAGTTTGTACATTGAAAAATGTGTGCCTGCGGCGTTTCTTTAGCACGTGCAGAAAAACGGATGTAAAGCTTAAAATGCGTTTGCTATTTCGCGCTTAGTGTGCACTCAACATTATTTGGTTTTAAACGTTGAATATTTTAGGGAAAATAGATGCCGATTTCCCGGGCGCCAGCTTTTCATGACGATATCATCTAATGCCGCCTTACAAAACTCTTTTCTTACCTTCGCATTACGGATAGCCTTGATATTAGTCAGGCTTGGTAATAGCATTATCCCGAATCGTTTCAATCAGCTTTTTTTTTTTTTTGCTTTGAACGTACCGTCTAATCCTTTGAGTATTCATGAGTATTGTAGAAGTATAATAATACTGTTCAGTTTGAACTGTTTTTCATATTGTTTAAGTGAAGTTTAGACTTTTAAGTAGAATGTTAATTGTCCCATATGCAATAAGGTACATTTAAAGTAGGTAAGTACTAAATCCTTGGGATTAAACCTTTAAGATAAATTAATTATCAAGTATTTATTAAAACATCTTTTTTGAAAAAATGTAGATGCACAATAAAGAAAATTCCAAGGTATACAATAAAAACTCTAATTTGACCTATGGGTCGTTCTACTTTTCTACCGACAATAGTCTGTCTTTCTTCTTATTATGGCATCTCGTTGGAGTATTAATATAAACGGTTTTTTATTCGGTTCGAATAAACGTCCATATTTTTCTTATCTATTAATATTATGTCATTTTTCATGTTCTCTAACCAGCATATTTTATACGTTCGTTTTCCGTATAATGCCGTGACAGAGTGGTAAACTGAAATGTTGTCTCCACAGAAAAAGGCCACTTTGTCACATTATTTTTTCAAAAACCAACATTAAAAAAGAATCAATATTAACTAGGAAGGAAACTTTAATTAGTACTAATGAAAACACAGATGCAGTTTTTTTTAAATCCCACACATAAAACACAATTATAAATAGTTCAAAAACCAAAAAAACAGAAAAACGTCGTTTCATTGTCGGTAGAAAAGTAGAACGACCCCTCTACGCTTTGTAGTTTGAGAATCATAAAGGTCACTTTAAAATATACAAAGAAAACAAAACTATTCTCGTTCACAAAGAGAACATTATTGTGTACAATATTTATGTCCATTGTCCGGTCTTGAAGTGGACTATTTCCTACAAAATAGGAGGCAGATGTATTCCGCGCTCTATTTTTGGCGACCATTGATGTCTTACGGCTATGATCAGACAGAAAGGTTGCGTCAGATTTATGTCCACGAATGTCATTATTTGTCTCACAAATTTTTTTGTGTCTTAATTCAAGGATGATACGGCTGTCGATCTGAATTGGTAAATGTATATCGCCCTCACTCAAAAGATAGAGAAATAATCTGAAGTAAAGTCATTTGTGTTAAAAGAAATCTAAATTCTCTTTCGGACTTACTTTTAATCTTCTACGATGTCAAACCACTTAATCTAGTTTTACAATGATAGATTATGATCAAAGTAAGGATTTTGAGGAATGCCTTAATTTCTTAAAAAAATCGTGTGGAAGAAGTCGCAGGTGTAGGCTTTTCCATTGAATTTGCATTCTTTTTTGTTTTATTCGCCTTAAAAACAAAAAAAAAATTAGTGAAATCCCAAAAGAACTGCTGAAAAATCGAAAAAAAAATCAAAATTTTCAATTTTTTAATAGGAATTACATGATAGTTTAGGATCTGGATAGTGACATAGGCTACTTTTTATCCCGAAAAATCAAAGGATCCCCGCGAGATTTTAAAAACTAAATCCACTCCGACGAAGTTGCTGGCATCAGCTAGTAATATTAAATAAAGGTCTCAATAGAAACTTGTCAGGTGCAGTGATATTATCACTTTCGAATGCTCTTAAAGGAGTAGTAGTCCAGCTAAACCAGTAAGTAATAATTGATTATACTATAAGGTTAGGTACGCGGGATCTGCGAGGCGCCGCGTAGTCACACCGGATAGTGTTACACTGTGCACTCCGCTAAAAGGGAGCGCTTTTAGTATACGATTACAATCTTTGCGAATAATGTTTGCCGTTTGTCTGAAGGGGGATATGTATTTTGTATGAAAATGGATGTGTAAGTGATATTAAAGTTAAGAGTGCAGAGATGTACTCTTAAAGCCATTTGCAGACCAAGAGCTAACCTAAGACTATAGCTTAGCTCTTGGTCTGCTATAAATAAACTAGTTTCGTGCACAACGACAGCTAAGCGCAAGAAAAATTAGTGTATCTCTTTCCGTATTCCACTAAATTAAAATTGTTTAAGATTTTCAAAAAAATACCTCATTTCAAAACCTCAAAAATCTACTGTTTCGCACGGGGCACTTAACAGCACTGGCAATGGGTGGTGTGTGTGCAAGGGGATGCCAGGCGCAAAGCGAAATCATGTTAGCTTAGCTAAACTGACTTCGCTTTGCTCTTGGTCTACAATCGGCTTAATTGGCTCGTATGTGGACTATAAAATTTGCAAATATTAAATCATAATTTTTCAATCGCAAAGAACAATGTAACGTAAAATCTTAAATTGATTGCGTGCACTATGGTCGGTTAAGTCGGCATTGATAGTAAATAGTAATAATGGGTTCACCAATAGATTTAGGTTAGCTCTTCGCAAGGTCAGTTATTGTCGTCTTGCAAGGTTGGCGTACTACGGTTTATTAGACGATAACTTCGTAGTAGGTAGGTATGTAGATAAAATTGTAGATCCAAGAAATATTTTATTTATTTGTTTATTTCAAAACAACAAATTTTTTACTAGATATTACACTCTAATTATATCATTCCATTAGTAGGTAACTAAACCCAAATCAAAGAAAACCCCGGACCCTGATTTCATCATCCTGAACAAATAATAAAAGGGATAATTTAAAGACATAGGTACATCCACGCGGACAAACGCGCGGGTAGGTACCTATATCCTAATTCCTAGTCCATTATAAAGAAGTCCAGATTAATAAAACGATGCACGCTCTCCCATGGCGCCTAATTATATTATTATTATATGAATGTAGTGCCGAGGCGTGTTCTGCTTCCACTCGAAATGCTCTGCAAATGCACTAATGAGTAATTTTGCGCCTCACTACATTGCAGCTCGTAAACAGGCGATAACATGGGAATAATTTTTTTTTCTGATTTTTTTTTAAATATATAGTTTAGCGCTTGACTGCGACCTCACTGGTAAGTGAAGATGCAGCCTAAGATGATGCGCGCTTGCCTAGATGCCTATTCACTATTGATTTAAAGACACACATATTATAGTTAGTTGGAAAAACGGAAGCCGGTAGGGCTGTTACTCATTATATCATCAATTTGTGCTCCTATTAAGAAAATTATTAGAAATAATTTAGGAATAAGGTGCTCATTTAATATTTTTAATTAGGCTCCTTAATTGTCTTTATTGTTTGGACGTGTACGATCAGGTAATTAGCTTTGAGAATAACCAACGTAAGTAACAAAAAAAAACATAACAAGTTTCTCACGATCAAATTATTCGTAAGTTACGTGTACCTAATCTAAAATTCGCTGTTATTTAATCAGACACATCACTAATCGGTTTCTATACGGAACGCTAAACTGCTTGGGGGCAGGTTTATGCCGGAAGGGTGGTTAGCCATGGCCGACGCCAGTCCTATCAGACCCAGAGGCAATGTAGGAAGTATTTATTTCTTCTCCTCTTAAGAGGGTACTCTAGTGGGCTTTTCTCCATACAAACGTATTCTGCTGTTTTCTTCGTGGATAATGCCTCTAGAGCAATGATTTTTTTCCAAAAAATCTAAGTTCAATTAATACGTGCCTCTATGTTTTTCTTTTTTCCAAAACATTATCATTAAAAAAAATATGACAATCCAAAAACCCGAAAAAAACCCTCGATTTTACCGCCATGTTCAAACGACTATCAGACAAATTTGATAAGTTTTTAACAAAAAAGAAAAACATAGAAGCATAGATATACTCTTCCTCTAAATTTTGATATAAGAATATTTGAGATTTGTCCAGTTTTGAAGAAGGAAACAGCAGAATACGAAACGTCTTTTGGTCAAGGTTTTTGTAGGTAAAATCAGCCCGAGCTGCAGCTGTCCCTTTCGTACTTTACGGGGGTAGGGTGGAGGTGAGGGAGGGTAAGGCTTACATGTACACTAATAGGGAAGTGACAATTGTCGATATTTTTATCGATACTCTAGTGATGTACTCTGATGTCGATATTTACACTACACAATGATTATTTTATTTATTACTAGCGGACACCCGAGACTTCGTCCGCGTTCCTAAATCACCACAGTTTAGGTTGGCAGAACCCCTTCAGCATCAGGATTGAGGAGTTGGATCCTGGAATTTAACGATGTCTTTACTTGGTCCCTACAATAACTATTCATAATAATCAACAATTCCTAAATCCCCACAGTTTAGGGAAGCAGTACCCCTGCCGCATCAGGATTGAAGAGTTGGAACCCGAAGTTTTTATGGGACCATCTCGCAAAGTTTTTGTGTCGATTAAAAAAAGATTCACGTAAATCGGTTAAGAAATCACGGAGATATCGATATACAGAGGTAGAAAAACACAAAAACTCCTCCTTTTAGCCTATACGATGCCCGATAATATCTACCAGTGAAAGTCCCGTCAAAATCGGTTCAGCCATTCCCGAGAATAGTGGCAACAAACAGACAGACAGACAAAAATTTTAAAATTGTTGTCTTGGTATAAGCAGGTACCGTATTTACTTTCGTATGCAGTTAGTAAAAAGCGGCCAAGTGCGAGTCGGACTCGCCCATGAAGGGTTCCGTAGCAGCAATTGCAGTTTACGAGTTATGACGTATTAAAAAAAACTACTTACTAGATCTCGTTCAATCTAATTGTCGGTGGAAGTTTGTATGGTAATGTACATCATATATTTTTTTTAGTTTTATCATTCTCTTATTTTAGAAGTTACAGGGGAGGGGGGGACACATTTTACCACTTTGGAAGTGTCTCTCGCGCAAACTATTCAGTTTAGAAAAAAATGATATCAGAAACCTCAATATCATTTTTGAAGACCTATCCAAAGATACTCCACACGAATAGGTTTGATGAAAAAAACATTTTTGAGTTTCTGTTGTTTCTGTGTAAGTATGGGGAACCCCAAAATTTATTGTTTTTTTTTTTCTATTCTTGTGTGGAAATCTTAATGCGGTTAACAGAATACATCTACTTACCAACTTTCAACAGTATAGTTCTTATAGTTTCGGAAAAAAGTGACTGTGACATACGGACAGACAGATAGACAGACAGACATGACGAATCTATAAGGGTTCCGTTTTTTGCAATTTGGCTACGGAACCCTAAAAAGTTTTTTTAGTGTAGCTTGTTCCTGCAGCTTGCTCTCTTTCTCCCCTCCTAAATCCCTACAATTTAGGTGGGCAGTACCCTAGCATACAAATTCGTAAAAGACAGTTCCTAAAGCTTTTAGGGAGAAAGTACCCCTGCAGCATCAGGTTTGTGGAACTCCTCAAACCTGATGCTGCAGGTACCTTACCTTACCTTACCTTGCTCTTTACCTTCAACTGAAGGTAAAAATTTTTAAGGGCCCATTAAAAAAAATCGCGTGAATCGGTCCAGAAACCCCGGAGTAATCGGTGGACATACCTACATAGAAAAAAAAAGATACCGACCGAATTGATAAACTCCTTCTTTTTAAAGGTCGGTTAAAAATAGGGCTATTCATTATGGTTTACGATAGTGTGTTATGCCAGCTTAAGATGAGCCGTACATTCAAAGTTTCCTGTACGTAACGGGGTTCAAGTTATTTGGACCTAGTACTGAGCATTGTGAAGTCTATAATTTCTGAACTACTAAACTGACGACCTTGAAATAATTACAAAACAATCATTGCAGTATGTTCTTTCTAATAAAAAATAAATGAATGAAATCGGAGTACACGTTAATGAATTACAATGAAATACACATTTTGACTTTCATCCCCTCTCCCAAGGGAACCGTGCTGAATTTCGGGATAAAAAAACTTAAATCATGTTACGTTTCATTTAAATCCGTTCAGTAGTTTCAGTGTGATGCGCGGCCAAGATACAGACAGACGAAAAATTAAAAAAAAATTGTTTTGGGCTCAGTATCAATAGTAAAGCATCATCCGATTCAAATTTTCAAAATATATTTATTCACCCGCAGGCGGCCAGCGGGTGAATGTTACGGACATGGGAGGGGCGAGGGCTCGCGCACACAAATACACTACTCGTACACATGGATAACTCCTGTTGGTCGGGCGCAGCGCGACGGCGATATTTTCTTCAAATACCTATTTTTCAAATTCCTTGGGACTAGAGTACCGTCTTAATGCTTCTCCTAAGTATCAAATCCGGGAACTCCTACTTATTTATAAGACATCAGTGCTCACAGATGCGCGAACGAGGTTGTCACGCCATTTTGAGTAATTAAAACTTTTTTAAATTATATTTTAACATTTATTCATTAATATTTGTAATCGGTTTGTTCCGTGCGATGTTTAAAGGATTTTAATGCTGACTTTTGAGCGATGATAGATGGATAACCGCTACTTTCGGGGCTTCTAATCGAGCGCTAGACTACCTAAGCACAATGAATTTATGTTAACTCAGTAGTAGCACGGCTTTTATTAACCTTTGTTCCTCTTAACAAGGGACTCTGCCTTTCAATTAACTAATTAAGAAGATGGGTTGACGAAAGTTCTTAGTGAGTTCTGATAAACCTGAGTCGCACTGTAATTAGCGTTTTGACAACGGTGCATTTAGAACCTATTTTATCATTGACAAAGTAAACTTTAACCAATGAACAAAAACGTTTTGCCAGATTGAAAACAAATACTGTTAAATTATTTGTAGATTTGTAAACATTAGGTACCTACACGATATTTACAAATGTACATAATGTACAAAGAATAAGATAAATGAAAAATCCTTTTCCTTACTAATATTATAAATGCGAAAGTGTGTTTGTTTATTGGTTTGTCCTTCAATCCGCTAAATGCCGCAACAAAGGCAGGAGACAAAAAATTTATCCCCTATTTTGTCCACTGACAAGAGATAAAATTATCTTCTCCCTAAGCATGGCGACAGGGAAAAATAGAAGTAAAAGTAACACCCTGCTGAAAGGATAGAACGTGTGATAAAAAAACTTCGGTAGCCCCTGCTTTAGCGATCATGGAAAGAGAATAGATACGACACGCCTGTAATATGGCTAGGCAAAAACAAGTGGTGATAAAGTTTAATGCAGAGATGTCATTAGGACCGCCATTTCCAGCTTCCAGGCAGGGAAAGAGCCACACTGAGTGAAGTTTCAACTTTCTATTGTGCAGCAAAAAGCTAACGCGTGGCGCGCATTACGCAATTTGAGTCAGAACCTCTGTGCCATTTGTCTCACTTCATAAGCGACGCTTCCATGAAACCCGCGGAGACAAGCTATGAGCGATTTGCAACATTTACTTTTTACACAACTTTGAAGTTCATAAAAGCCATTACTGAGCTAAATAACCTTTTCATTTTAGTTCAAAGATGAGTTTTTCTGAAGTTAGCTTAATTTTTTTTTATTCATCTATGTATGTATTGCAATTAATAATTGTGTATTGAAATTATTTGAGAATGCATGGATTGCAACTGTTTAAAATCTACAACAATTTTGTGATAAATAAACAAAGGATCTTTTGTTAAAAATTTCGTATGAAGAAGTTGAATTCCTAAATTCTGATTGGATATCTAAAATATAAAGAAACTCAATTTTGGTTATTGATATTTGGGGGAGCGTCTGATTTTACAACGCCGTTGCTACAAAACAGATCAGTCGCTGTTTACCTTTACTTAGAAAAAATTAGAGCCTCAGTTATGAACGCTACCATAAATGTTAATACTGAAAAAGAAAGTAATATTTTGCTGTAATCTGCCAAATAGGAAAAATCTGTATGGCAACATGCGCCGCTCGCGCTGTACACCGTCGTTTCTCCAGAATAGAAGAAACACCGGGCCAATACAACGCCAACACGCAGCGCCACACAACCACACACAACCATAAATTCTAACTTTTTCTAAACTTCTGAAATTAGACAACGAATACTTAAATTAAATGATTCTAAGCTTATTTTTCATGGCCGCATCAAATGATCACGTTAGAGCGCTAGCTTAGCGCGACGAATCGGCGAACGCGTTCGCCGGACAATAGCGAAACTCAACCAGCGATTGTGATAGATTCCTCCACGAGAAAAACCTTGCGACGAGTCACAAGACTGCTCGTGCTCGCGCAATAAAAGATAGAACACTTTTTTGTTCAACTGAAGAGAATAGAGAGAATGAACGAAGTTCCGTTCGGAACTGATTGTGAACTGAAGTAACTAGTAAAATTACTTTTTCTTTTTTTTTGGAACTTGGAAGCCTTCTTACTTTCTTTCAGAGCATGTTATTACATAAAATATAAACTATATATACTAAGGACAGAAATAAAATTATTTATTTGCAAAACAAACGCGTTTTCTACTAGGTACGTCAAATACTTTTTTCTTCTAAATTCTAATTTCAATATGCTTTTTTTTTACGATTATATAAAGTAAATTATTATGTACCTACCTACTTAGATATGTATAAAGTATCTAATTCTGATTGGTCTACATATTTTAAAAGAAAATTATTGTATCAATTGAAGATTCTAAAGTGTTTGAGAAACTTTTGATTTTATTTTGCTAAAGTCGAAAGAGTCGATCTCCGTTTTGGAACGCGCACTTCTTGTTTTTACAAAGCTTGTAATAAATAAAGGGTAACAAAGCGTAAACCCGTCCCATCGCGATCGTAACACGTCTGGGTACTTCAGACCCCGTCTTGTCTACAATCAGACACTCATTTCACACATTTACGACGTCGTAAAAATCCCATCGAAACACTAATGGGCGGGTTATTTTCATGTATGAATTTATAATTCGTGGCCCCGCGGCGGTTGGGGTCACTTGGACCACGTGATTTATTGGTGGGTTGTTGGCCGTAAAGCTAATTTACTGCGGGAATTTAGATCAATGATGGTGTGATCAGAATTAACACGTGTTAGTTTTATGGGGTAATTTATATTGTTTACGGCTTATTAGTAGATTAACGCTCATTTGATTTAACGAATTCTATACCTAGAATGAAACTAGGTTGAAACTGTTTCTTACTTCCACGTAGAGAATTACCCTAATTGGCAAAATTGATTTACTTAAGTTGACAGTTTTATCACATCAACAGTTTGGTCACCCATCCTTTTTCCGACAAGAGTCAAAGTTCCATCCATTTTGTTCTAATATCCCATTAAAATTGCTTTACCATCATTATCTTTATTTACTTACCATTGGGACCAGCATTTTCTATTTGTATACATACATAATCATATGCATCAAATATCAATGTAGGTCTTGGAAAAGTATAACGCTTTATCTAAACGAAACTTTCTCATCTTTTCAGATTCATTCGTCAACAGTCAAGAATGGACGGCGTCACGCGGTGTTACGGAGTTACGAGTAGGTGTACTTGGTTCCCCGGACAGTGGCAAGTCAGCTTTAGTGCACAGATACCTTACCGGGGCATATATGCAGGAAGAAAGTCCAGAAGGTTCGTATCAATCAACAACTTGTACTTGATTAGGACATTGGTATTTGATTACAAAGAAAATTAAAATGCATTTGAAATAAAACAGCGCCATCTAGTAGTGGGTAGCTATAGAAAGGATTATTATTAGCGCCATCTATGATTGAGTAGAAAAGTAAAGTCATGACCGCCACCTAGTTGAATTCCTACGAACTAACATGTAAAAGGTTGTAGTTTAATGCTGTGATTGTAGATGGCGTTAATAATTTTCTTTTTTTATGTAATACATTATAGATGGCGCTAGTAGTACAATTAAATAGTTTATGAACGTTGTGAATGATGTAATCTAAGAAGCTGGGTTTCGGAGACTAAACGTTGAAACTACCTGGGTTGCACTTACGTGCACTATAAATCATAATATGAATATTGTTTGTTTTATTGATTAAACAACTGATTGCTCATGACAATCAGAGTTTCCATGAGATTTTTTTAAGCAAATCCCGCGGAATCTCTGAGTTTCTTGAATAAAAAATTAACGTGTCCTCAATAACATCACTAATGCAAGCTAGGCTGAAAGTTACCTTTGATCACTCACTCCTAGTATAAATCCTGAATTCCGTCAAAATCGGTTCATTCTTTTTTTTTATTCAATGACAAGATAGTCCTTGACTACGATCTCACCTGATGGTAAGTGACGATGCAGTCTAAGACGGTAGCGGGCTAACTTTGGAAGGGGTATAACAGTGTAGATTCAACCCATACCCCTAAATTTTTGAAATGCTTTGAATTATGTCAGAAAATAAACCCGAACAAACATTCAGGGGCAGGACAAAATTTTTGCCACGTTATGTTTGGGGTCATGGTGGGTCACAGACGCAGACACAATAGATATAACAATTTCATTTATGTGTACAGGTCAACTCTAGTAGACACAGCGCTAGAAGTTTTAGTAAAACTAATAGATTGTGGTGTCTGCAGGCGGGCGGTTCAAGAAGGAGGTGATCATCGATGGCCACAGCTACCTGCTGCTCATCCGCGACGAGGGAGGCTCGCCCGAGATGCAGGTCAGTGACCTCATCTGTTGACCCTAGAGATGCCTATTTATAAGCATCACCTTACTTTCGGGTCGGGGACAGGATAGGGGACACCAAATCATTAAGAAAGGCCTTTAGTTACGTTGAAGGGACATTTATTATTTTAATAGTCATCAAAAACCTACAATATATTATCCATACTTACCTATAAAAAGACTTTGTTTTATGAACGACTTGAATTTTTGCATGGGTAGGTATAGTCAATGATCTTCCATAGATAGTATAAAATGTCATTGGGTATAGTTGAACTACTTTTTATCCCGGAAAATCAAAGGGTTCCCGCGGGATTTTAAAAACTATTTCCACGCGGACGAATCAACTAGTAATATATAAATAAAGAAACAGCCATCAAAATAATGCTACCGGTAGTCTACCCTTTATAGTGAGAATCGATAAGAGCATCCTGGAAGGCGCGGTTCCATAGTTTGATACGGCACGTTACGCGAGTCACGTCACGTTGCTGGAGGAAAATACTTAAAATCGGATGATAAATAAATCGATGACCGAAAAAAAGTAACCCCCAGTTTTTTTTATATATTATAGGCACACGCTTGACCACTACCACACCTGATGGAAAGTGTTGATGTGGTCTATGGTGTAACGCGTTTGCCTAGAAGATGCCTATTCACTGTTTTGAAATTATTGTACTTCGGTCACAATGTCGAATATAAAAAATACAAAAACTTATCTAAGTACTCAAATTTATTTTTTGGGCACATTAGTCATTATTATTTGAACGTTTTTGCCCATCTGTTTGTCTGTATTTGATCGAGTACTCTTTGAAACGACTGAACACTTTTAGGCCGGAAATTTCACAAACTGAGAAGTGACCCAAGCTAAAGCTTTTTTCGGCATTATTTAGTTTAAGATAAACAATGAATTTATCATGACTGAAACATATGCGTCATACCCTCTAGATGTTGTTTTTATTAAAACACTTAGATAATGCGCGGGAACTCCTTAATTTTTCGGGATAAAATGTAGCCTATGCGTTAATCCTGGGTATGAGCTTTCCATTCCAAAATTCAGCCAAATCGGTAAATTCGTTGTGCCGTAAAGGAGTAACAAACATACACACACACACACACACATACAAACTTTCGCCTTTATAATATTAGTTTGACTGACAAAACCGTGTACAAATAGTCAAATATACAATGTGTCGACCTGCCGTGCTGCTGCCGTCCCGCATGATGCATTGTGTGACCCAACACAGACACAATTTGTCTGTGCTGTGTGACTTTATCATCTCGTCCCCTACAATGGATTTGCGCATTCGATAGTAGGTCAGTCGGGCTAGAAGTTTCGTATTGTAAATGTTTAAATGGTTTCCTTTGATGTCGCGTAAATCAAAGGTCAATCAAAAGTATAACTTCCAAGTACGCAGACAGGTTGCTAACTCAAAAGACTATCGATTTTAAACTCAAAAACTGGAATCACGGGGAGTTATTTGACTTTTCAGTTTAAAATAACATTGCTGTAAGGTTTAACAATCAGCAGTTTTTACTTTTATATAACCCAGAGATACTCTTCTTTTTTAAAGAATATTAGCCAAGCTGAACTTGACTTATATTCTCCTCTCCCCTTCAAATAAGCGAAAAGCTTCTGCTAGGAGTGGGTACGACAATAGTGCAACGGGTGGGGTTCGAACCTGCGACCTTTCAGTTTTCAGTCCGCACCTTTATCCGTTGGGCTATCGAGGCTTTTAAACTCTGTTGCATTCCTGTGATATTGTCTAAAAATTATTGCATCAGTATGAGGATCGTAATCAGCTCTGATTGGACGAGTTTATGGCGTTCT
Organism: Hipparchia sbordonii; assembly: GCA_038048805.1. NCBI lineage: Eukaryota > Metazoa > Arthropoda > Insecta > Lepidoptera > Nymphalidae > Hipparchia > Hipparchia sbordonii. Next base: position 13,515,698 of record CM076104.1, on the reverse strand, counting down.
TGCTGCATCAATGCATTTTAGCCAATTTAGCTAGCGGGAAGCAGCCGGTATGTCACTTACAAGTTATAATAATAAGTAGATTTGTAAGAAAAATATCGCAAGTAAAGTACCTAGAAGGGCTTAGATAATTATAACGTGAATAAATGAAGACCTTACGTCGCGTCGTTACTTATTAAAACCTCAAGGTAGGTAAAACAAGGCTTATTTGACAAGAAATTGTTTGTTGTTTCCCTCTCTTGAAGAGAATATTCCTTTATCGTAAGTCTTTGCGAACAAAGGATTTTGTAGATCGAGAGCTGGCGAACGAATTATGCAAAGTAATTTTTACAATGCGAAAATGTTGTACTAAAATATAATATTAAAAGAAAAAATAATATTTTGCTGTAATCCGCCAAACCAGAACAAATCTGTATGGCAACGCGCGCCGCCCGCGACGTATACCGTCGTTTCTCCAGAATAGAAAAAACACAGGTACTTACCACACAACCACACCACACAGCACACACACAAACTCCTCCAAAACATACTCGACGTACGTTTCGCTCCGAAACAAGAGCATCATCAGAAGATGTCCACAATCTGCAAAGTAACGTCTGTTTCTATCCAATGTGATAAAAATGTATACAAATTATTATGCGTCGGTCTTAGTCGATTGCGCTTAGTAGATTCATCAGTTGAAGGTGTTCCGGTGTGGGAGTAAAACGTACGTAAAATGTATTTGAAGGGTTTCTGTGGAGTTGAAGGTCATTTTTGAGGGCCTCAGGGAGGGTGGGATTTGCTTAGCACGTGCTCAAGTTGTACCGTGTATATTTTGCTGGTTTGGCGAATTATACTATTCTTCTCTTTTTTTAAAGAATATCAGCCAAGCAGAACTTGCCTAATATTCTCCTCTCCCCTCCGAATAAGCAGAAAGCTTGTGCTAGGAGTGGGTACGACAATAGTGCAACGGGTGGGAATCGAACCTGCGATCTTTCAGTTTTCAGTCCACACCTGTAACCATTGGGCTATTGAAGTTTTTAAAGTCGTTGACAGTAAAAATAAAATTTAATAATAGACCTCTCTACTACAATATGATTCTTGATCTCTTGGACTATCACAGCTTCACTTCAATAAACGTTTCGCGGCTCAAGTTGTAATAACAATTGCTCTAGCGATCCGAACGGCGAATAACTCTAACTTTATATTTACACAGTAGTGGTACTTACCCGAGGGTTTTGTGATCATGAAAGCGTCTGAACTTTAAAGGTTAAGTGAACTTTCACCGTCTAAAACGTACCTAAGGTTGCAGTGTAAGGTCTTCATTAGACTATGGTTCAACATCAATCAATACCTAGGTACGGTAGATTGATGAATGACTGATGGAGCAAGAATGTTCCTGATTATTCTTCTTCTCTTTATCCTGAAGTTCGTTTTCGCAAGAAGTTGATGACCGTCGGTTTGCATGAGTCCACTTGTATGCTTCCCGTCAGACCACTCAGGTCGACGAGGACTTCAGAAAGTGTTGCTGGAGATCTAAATGTATAGTTTGCATTGGGTTGATACATCCCTACATTTAAGCAGAATGTGTTTCGGTGCCTTGTCGCCCTTCATGCATGCTCTGCATAGGAGGCCGTCAGTGATACCTAAAATGAAAAGGTGTTAAGCGAATAAAGTGTCCTGTGATCGTGCCTAGAACTGGCTTAAACTTGCTTCGGTGGTTCCAGATATTGTTCATGCTTTTAGCAGTTTTCTGATCGTCCCGCTTCAGTTTTGAAGAAGGCATCGAATGGTAATGATGAGGTACTATAGAGCATCTATCACAATCTATAACGAGGTGTCCTGCTACCTACAGTCATGTAGGTAGGTATTATACTATCTACTAGATAATCTTGTGGGGGTGTTGAACTAAATACCCATAAGTGCCTACTCGACAGATTACGAGCACTTTCAGTGTTCGTCAAATAGTACTTTTCATACTTAATTGGTACATACTCCACTTACTAAAACATTAGTCACGCAATGAAAGTACCCACTCCAACTTCCCTACATCGTAGGTGTAGACAAATTGACGAATATGAATATGAAATAGGATGTCCGCGTTAGCGCAACCTACATAGGAGGCATTCTATCCCGTTTGCGGCATGCTAAATACTCGGGCAAGTATGGGATGACTAATTTTACATTGACCTGGCTTTAAATAACGCTCTGTTGACATTTCTCGGTTTTTAGCGACGATAGATTACGCTTCGTTTTCCAGGATTCAAATCCGAGGCACGCACCCCTATTTAGAGTTTACTTGTCACTTGCTTTAACGTTTAAGGAAAACATCGCGAGGTAACCAGACTTGAGAGTTCTCCATAATTTTCTTCAATGCATGCTAAGTCTCTCTATCCGCAATTAGGTTGGTGATCTTCTCGTTCTTAAAATAAAACCGTGTCCAGAAGTGAACTAGAGATGAGTAGAGGTAAAAATAATGATGCCTCAGGCAGCCGGTCACTAGGAGGCTAGGTAGTTACCACTTACAAGATAATATTTGGGAACGAAAGAGCAGCAAAACAGATCTAAATTTTAGACTAGGTGCATATTTTTTTTCCTATTTCAAGTGCCCAAAAAGTCAATAGGTACAGTGTGAATTCTTTATAATGTTAGTTAGACACTCTAACGTCACACTAGCTTGTGTTACAAAACATTCCAAAACAAAAAGTTTTTTGTTCTCCGAAGCAGTGACCATAAGTCCGCAAAATTCTTTGTGACAGGGCGTAAGTTACTTACCTACTTACGTATGTGTAAACGTATGTTTCCATTGTGTTATGTACTAGTGGATTCGCCCTGAATTCGCGCCGCTGGACTTGTCTAATTATTTCCAAGTCAATTGACATCTTCTAGGCAAGCGCGCTCTAGCTTGATTTGCCATCAGGGGAGATACAATCATGAACTAGTCTAGAGTACCTACTTATATTAAAAAATAAACTTCAGACAAGGTTGCACGTATGAATCTTCGTCGATCTCGCAGCAGGCACAAATAAATGACGTCACTCTTGCTTGCCTACATAATTTATATTTAGAGTGCTATATCGGGGCAACCTTTCGGTCTGACCCTTAAAATATTGCGTTATGTATACTCTATCAGGACTTCAAGCAAGTATAATATACCTACTAGACGATGCCCACGGTTTTTTGATTCCCGCGGAAACTCTTCAGTTTTCCGAGATAAAAAATAGCCTATATGTTAATCCAAGGTATAATCTATCTCCATTCCAAATTTCAGCCACATCCATCCAGTAGTTTTAGCGTGAAAAAGTAACAAACACACACACGCACATAGGTACTTTTAGACTTTATATATCCTATTTTTTAGTCAAAACTTACGAAAAAGAAAGTTAAGTATACACTATACACTAGATGCTAAGTAAGTAAGTAGAGACTATAATATGCATCGTCACTTACCATCATGTGAGATCGCAGTCAAGGATTATCTTGTCATCCAATAAAATAAAAAATTTGAAGCTTCGGTAGGTACGAGGAATATATTTTGTCATGTAGACAAAAACATATAAGAATGCTTATTCTTTTCAAAAATCATACAGAGGCTATCTGGTACTTCAGCCCCGGGTGGTTCCGAGGCTGCATCCTGCTTCTATTGTGACTGCACGCCACTATTCAAATAATTACGCCCTACTTTCATCACAAATTCATCACTTTTCATATTTTCCCAGCTTGCTTAGCTTTACTTTTACCGTATTTCATCAGTTTTGTCCTTTTTGACTATAAATAAACTATGTGGCTCATATGATGTACTATAACATCATAAGTATAAGCCATCATAAAAAAAAATTACTTAAATTAGGTAGCTCGAAATAACCTAAGACTTTATGTACAACCCTAACCTAAGCTTAGTCACTATATTCATTAAAAAAGTACCGCGTAAAAGATATCGCATCATATTATTCCAATAATTAGAATTACATATTTTAGATTTTTACAATATTCACCACTAGATGTCTCTGTATGTCATTTACATCGCGCTACAGTTCAACTGCTCCTATGAGATAATTTGGTTTGATGATTATTGATTATTTCAAAAACCATAAAAGGCCAAAAGAAATATAAAATATGTAAAAAATAAATAAAAAAACATGAAAAGGGGTTAAAGCTACGGGACCACGGGTCAGGTATATTTTTTGGAGCCAAATCTCCCAGATTTGGCCAGAAAAAATTGATACTTTCCTATTATGTTCTTATACTTATGTAAGCTTGGAGCTTGGGCCAGTTTACTCTTATGCTTGCTGTAGTCACCAAAAGTACTAGGCAAACATAGTTTAAAAGCTTTCCTTAAATCCTTTTTATCTATCACCAACGCGGGACCAGAAGCTTTCTCAACCAGCCTCGGGTTATTCCAGCGTCGCATCCTGACCCCATTACGTCCTCCGCGACCGGTAATTGCGCCCCACTTCCACCGGCAAACTCCTACCGCTTTTCACATTTTCCCGATAATTTTCACTGTCAATACCGCTCCCTATATACGGTAAGATGAAAATTGCGGGCTTCAATAGACAGAGACTTTCCGCTGTGCCGCTTTTGGCTTGAAAGACTTTTGATGCAAAGCCAAACGTAGTTTGTTTTTAAAAACTTTATTTTTGGTTGCTGGGGATAATCTAGTTCGTATTTGAACAATAATTTCTTTTGCCCGTGTTTCAACTAACGGCTTCAGTTGTCTCGAAACATTTTTATATCCCATACTTCACGTCGGCACGAAGTTTCCATCGCGTAATTCAGTGTGACGTGCTTAAAGTTTAAAAACCAGTTTTTCGTAATACAACTCATACACGCTTTCAGTAAAAGTTCAGCCATGCTGCTGTCGTATTTTGCACGGTCGCACCTGCTCAGAGTTTCAGACCTCAAACCACCACATTTTCTACATTGTCATCTGGTTACGTTTATTTTTAACTAGCTGATGCCCGCGACTTCGTCCGCGTGAATTTAGTTTTTAAAATCCCGCGGGAACTCTTTGATTTTCCAGGATAAAAAGTAGCCTATGTTTTAACCCAAGTTATATTCTATCTCCATTTTAAATTTCAGCCAAATCGGTCCAGTAGTTTTTGCGTGAAAGAGCAACAAACATACACACACACACACACACACACACACACATACAAACATTCGGATTTATAATATTAGTGTGATGTGATGTGATGATGTGATGTGATGTGATGTGATTCAAATGACAATAGGAATGAGAAGCCGCCATTTTCTGTTTCTATCTCACTCAATGTAAACCGCATATGAGCAGGACAGAAATATAAAATGGCTGTTTGGCAGTCCTATTCTCATTTGAATCGCATTATAATTTGGTGTACACTGTATAACTTCTAACGTTCAAACACGACAGAGCCAAAATGCGCCTTTAAGCCATCGCTGACAGCTAATTTGTAGAGCTCTCTCTATTTAGGTACCTACAATATACTCGTAGTTTCAAGTTTCTTAAACCCCCCTCTCCCCCAACTCCCTACGCTTGTTTAACTTCACAAAGAATATCTAATTCGTTATAATAGATTGGCTTACTAAGATTATCTAGTTGGGAAAGTGGCAAAGATCAAATGGAATTCAGGAGCGACATTGGTCCGGCTGAACTTTGTTTTTATGTCATGTACCTGCCTATCAACCTATCAAATTATTTTGTATTTCACTCTTATATTGTATAACATTTTCTGCCGCCCTAGCCATATTACAAAGGTGTCGTCTCTTTCAACGATCACTCACGCTAAAGCAGGGGTTTCCAGGTTCTTTTATCGCAGGTCCTATCCTTTCAGAAGGGAAGCGTGGTAAAAAACCTTGGGAACCCCTGCTTTAGCGTGAGCGATTGTAGAAGGAGACGACACGTTTATAATATGTCTAGGACGGCTGGCTGTTTTGAAAAGAGCTACCGCTGCTTTTCTAGCCGACTCATATCAGCAGAATTTGCTTTCGAACCGGTACTAGAGTCTTGACTTGTCATAAGAGTCACAAGGCTAACATGAAATAAACTTTTTTTCAGTTTTAGTTTGAATTTAATTTGAAGCAAATTATTTATATTAGGTAAAATTGGAATATAATTAGTATTTTAACTGTTCCATTTAAAGTAATAAAGTAACCAAAAATGCAAAGGCCTCCTATAAATACCTAATACATACAACTTCAACTTGTATAAGTTACAACGAATAACTGGTTTATAAACCTGTTATTCGTTGTTTACATACGAATTTCATATTATACGTCGATCGATACGGCACACGATAGATATTATTCGATAAACACGTTGAGCGCAGAAGGCTTTTGTTTCCACTATTGAATGATATTATACGAGTATTTATTATTAAATAGAAACACATAACGCACCTCGTGATAATTATATTGGTTGTGGTAGTTTCGCCGTATGTATGTATGTCCGATTACCTTATTTGTTACCATACATAGAGCAAACAATTTTTTTTTCTTTTTTAAATAGAAATATTAAATTAAAAAAATCAAAAACCCGACTGCGTAAAAATTGTATTTTAAATAAAAACTGAAAGGCAAAAAACAAGTCTTAGGTAGGTACCTACTTAAACAGTCAGATTATTGGAAAGATTTGATCCAATCTAAATTTTTAATGGGTGTTAATTTATTAAATTAAAAGTGTGTGATAATTCTATAACTATGTACCTAGGTAGGTACGATAAAAAGCAAACTGCCTTGCCTTGCAAAAGCTTACTTGAATAAAATGTTTATTTTCTATTAGAATTTTATTTTCACAAGAATCATAAAAAGGTGGAGGGTACAGATCCCGGGCAGAGGCCTGTTTGTCAGATCCCTGACAAACAGACTTGAAACAAATACAATAGTAAAACAAATAATAGTAATATTACTATATATCTTATTCACAAAAGCATTCAAGTTTCAACATTCAACATAAAGCGGATTAATATTCCTTTTTATCAAAAACCGAGATTGTATGGGGTCGTGATAGCCTAGTCGACAGCCCAGTCGACAGCAACCTCCTTTTCGGAGGACTAATGTTCGAATCCAGACACACACCCGTAACTTTTTGGAGTTAGTGCGTTTTAAACAATTAGGTAATTGACTGTTGTCAAAATGTGGATATTCATTATTTGTAACATGTAAAAATAACATTCGTAAAAATAAAATAAATCGGTCAAAAAACAAATAAGCTATAAGCTGATTTATCGCGACTGTATCCATCTGTTTCTAAAACGTGTATGTGCAAAAATTTGATTGACGGATCGATTTTTACTACTCTTTCACGCGAAAACTACTGCATGAATTTTGATGAAACTTATCAATGTCATAGCTTATACCTACATCAGATATCAGAATAGCACATAGGCTACATTTTATCCCGGAAAATGAAATAAATCCAGAATCAAAAACCGTTAATCTGTGCGGATGATATCGCGGGCATCAGCTAGTATAATATTTACGCACACAGAAGGCATGATGTTTATGTGTTAAGTGTACGCGATGCAATCAAGGCAAATTCAATTGCCACCTCTGTCTTATTAACTTATTGATCTATGTCCCCTTTATTACGACAATCGATTTTATGACTTCTATCCATGATGATAAGGTTCATTTGACCTGTTCTATTAGCCGACCCTTCACAGGTCACGCATGGCGACTGGTTGGCGCCAAAAAACGAAATGTTTTGTTTGTATTGCTGTCTTTGAAAGTTGATCGATGCAGGGGGAAATACGCTTTCCTCGTTAAAAATTCAAACTAAATAGACCGTACGCCTTTGGGGTCTTCAAACAGTGTTGAGTGATGGGGTAAGTCTCTGAAACATAGATCTTGTCTATGGGCGTCATAAGAAAGCACTGACTTATACTGTATACATAGCACAGTTTTGTAACCTATTGTAAAAAAAAAAATTTTTTTTAAAAGAGCAACTGCTGAGCTGCTGAGTTTCTTGCCGGTTCTTCTCAGCAGAATCTGCATTCCGAACCGAAGGTAAATTTATGACGTGTCATAAGAGCTACAAGATGGCCTGCATGAAATAAATAAATTTTGATTTTAATTTTGATATAATAAGAAGTAGCTTTGACTAAAAATGATTTTCTCAATCATCTCTGATTGACCGACACTCTTTCGCCATTGGCATAAATGCTGCAAGAATATTATAATTTAAATTTTCAGCCAATCACCACAATTTTTTTTATTGAGACAATTTTATTCAGCAGAGTTACTCAGCGGGCGATCGAGAGAATTATGCTTAGTATTTCTGTTTTGATCATACAGGGATACTCTTAGCATAGCCTTTAGGCCCTTGTAAAGCCACCATGTTTCGAATTTATAAGTCATCACAGGCCTATGTAATATGTACAATTATGCCTAATAAGGTAAAAGTCCAAATGGATTTGGAAAATTTGGCTTTATTATATCGATTTGTTTCGATTATTTTAGTATCTTCGTAGGTAGTTTGGAGTTTGGACCGTGGTGAACGAAACTCATATTTACATAAAGGTGCCTTTTAATAAAAGATAAGAACGAATTACCATATTGTGAGACGTGGTTTCGGTAGCTTTTTGTATTTTGTTTTTTATTTTTTAAGGGATTTCATATTTGATAACAGTTTTGCATGCGCTCTTTCTACATTAGAATTTTGATAACTATTAAATGCAACGCTTCGTTGCGTTTTGTTTTAAATCTATTTGTTTATTACATCGACCGAATCGATGATTCTGGTAGTGGATTTGAAAATTTGCCACTTTTTAAGAATATTAGCCAAGCTGAAATCGACTAATATTCTCCTCTCCCCTCCGAAATAAGTGGAAAGCTCGCGTCAGTGGGCACGACAGTAGTGCAACGGTTAGGAATCGTAGCGTCGACCTTTCAGTTTTCAGTCCCCACTTTTAACGTTAGGCTATTGAGACTTAATAAAATACGAGTACATAACTCACGCCCTATTATACTTTCCGCGATTCGTGTGAACGAAGTCCCGGGCAATGGTGAAGTTTGGAATAGACGTCTTAAAATAAGTAATGATCTTTCTCCTAGTCTATCCTACTTATGTTCTACATAATGTTCTCTGTTGGATGAACGTAAATGGATCGTTGCTAAGACTCAACATAAAAGAAGAAAGTAACTCCTTGAGCTAGTGACGCCTCGCAATCGAACCGCGCATGAGTCGTCCATCTTGGTTCCTATCGGTCTTATCCAATGTTAATTATTTTACTAATACTTTTGTAATAAATACTTTATAATTTATTTCGGGTATATTATTTATTCCACATTCTCTAAGGTGTGTAAAGACTACCAATCCGCACTTGGCCAGCAAGTTTAGCATGGGCAGGAGACAAAAAATTATCCCCGATTTTAGCCACTGACAAGAGATAAAGTTATCTTCCCCCTATGTTAAAGCATGACAACAGGGGAAAGGAAAAGTAACTATATTTTTATATTTGACATTTCACTATGGATATTATTTCCACCGCTGTGCCCATGCTCGATGGGTGGATAAAGCTGAGCGAGGAGAAAAACATTTATCTCTTCCCCGTGGATAAAATGTCCTCTGCCCATGCTCACCCTGCAGCTTGGTGTACTGTAGCCTAAGCCCTTACTCGAAAGAGGAGACTCGTGGCCAGTAGTGGGTCGGCAATAGGTTTGATGATCCTACTAAGAGTTAATAAGTTTACCTTCTCACTCGCATACAAACGACCCATTGTCCACGTAAGCAGGGCCTGATTAACCCTTAGGCTAATTAGGCTGCAGCCTAGGACGCGAGGATCAGGGGGGCGCGCGCTGAAATCGTATCTTCGTATGCACTAATCTAGCATCATTGCTATGATCAATGAGCTTGAGAGTCCCTTATTTTAACAATAAATTTTGAAATTTTAAAAAGCGCGCGTTATATTAGCCTAGGGCGGTCAGAACTCTTGATCAGTCGCTGCACGTAAGCGCTTTTTTGTTTCTGTCTCAGTGATTTTAACGTTATTACACACGTATAGGTACGAGTGCAGGTATAGAGTATAGACCATAGAGAACAAAGCGCTATCCCCGTCTGCCGTGAAAATATAAAACGAAATGGCTTCAAATGTTTTCACAGATAAAAATAGGCTTCGAGCACCACGCTCAGGAGAAGATTCCTCGACACTTCGCTAACTGATTTAATTACCTCCTATGGAGAAGGAAAACGCTATATTCAAAAGTGGCAAAAGAATAACGTTATACGTCATGGTTCTAGGTGCACTTCTACTTTGCAGGCCACGTTTATGTGAGGTTGTTCTAAATTCTACGCCTGGAGCGCAGAGGTTATATCGGACAACGCAGAAGGTTGCGTAACGATAGGGAAAATACTAAATACTTAACGCACTTAATTATCTCCGCGACATTGAATATTCATTAGTCGCGACCTTACTTGGCCGGCTCGAAGTTAAGCTCTTCGAGAAGGAATAGTTAAGAAAACAGTAAAAGTTATAATACTTATTGTTTTATAAAAATACTCTTTCACTCATTTCTTTTATTATGTAGCAAAAATAGTTCTTAAAGAATTTGCAAAATATTGACGTACCTCCGTACCGTACGTATTTTCTGGCCGACCAACTTATGTTTACTTACTTGTAAGTATATATACTTAACTCACACACACATCATGAAATGAAAAGTTCGTTTTCAAAAAATCTACGCTTTTTAAATCTCTCGTCCAACACCCCATCTACTGTAATTTTACTGTGAAAAAAATTAAATAAGTAAGTATATCTATTTTGTTGTCACACTCTTTCAACATAAACTATTCCGTCTCACTTTTATTTTTCTTGACCGAATGGGCCGGTACCATGGTAGACGTTGAAACATCTGCCCCGCCACTGAGACAGCTATTGCTGCTAGACGTCAGTGCTTGGGCAAGTTTAATATAACAAAACTACAGTGTATAAGTTGTAACATACTCGTCGCACTGGGTTATTTATTTTTATTGTCTTACAAAGAAAAATTATACAACAACAGGCCTCGACTTCGCGTAGCTTACATTAATCAGATAAGAACTTGATATACTTACTTTATTACTTTACTATATTTTTTAGCAGTTGAGGGAAACTCTTGAGGCACCCGTCCAAGTCACGTGCTCGAATACGTAAGGCACACGTGTTTCTGGCAGTTTATTATATTTACTACCTATTTATTCATTCATTCTAACCTATCACCGGTCCAATAAAGGGCACAGGTCTTCTCTCGAACGAGAAAGATTTGTTATTATTAATATTATGGCTATCATTTATTAGTCAATGATTTCCATATTTATTCTATGATTAACACTGGATTTGCTGCTGTGATTTCCTTTTTTTCGACCTACTTGATTGAAACCATTTTGGCGCTCTAAGCACTGAGCAGCTATACTCGTACGAATGTCTCTGGAATTAATAGGTAATATTGGAAATGGGAACTCCATAATTAATCTATGATTTAATTGTTCTTGTAAGATTTTAAAGATATAGAGGTCGGTACGCCATTTGCAATATTATTACATAGTTCCAGAGACATTAGCGTGTCAAATTGATCCATAATTTAGGCTGTCATTTGTATAAGGACAGCAAGTCCTGTGTTAATCATAGATTAAATATAGAGGTAAGTGTTAACAGTAATTACTCATTAGCGGTTTTCATAGTAAAACCTATTTTATGGAATGCATTATTAGGTTCCTCAAGAAACTGCTTGAAAGTTGGAACATAATATTATCGTCAAATTATAAAGGAGATAGGTACGAGTATTATTAAGTAGATACCAAGTAGGTACCTTAATCCGTAGATAGGCCGTCTGATGCGGTCGTTACACTGCAGCCTTTAGGCTGTAGCTATCAAAATAGGTACCTACCTACCTGAAGCAGTAGGTCTTGTTAGCTATAAAATATGAAGGGTTTATTCAGAACTATTAAAGTTACTTAGATGTCTTTGTACTCGCAGTACATAATATTTAAGTAGGTACCTAGTTACATTTTCAATTCTCACAACATACAGCTGTTAGCTCAAAACAATCAAACGGCGTAATTGCTAACTTTCGGGTTGTAGTCACAGTTCGTTTACTCTTGGTTTATTCTGTTATAGTTGTAGAGCGAAGGTCAAATATTTGAATATCGAATATGCAAGTAATGGAACGATTGAATTTGTCTCTGGCGTGGCATTCGTGGTTTGAATTTTAAACTCGAATGCGCGTTGAAAATCGCTAAAATGTCTGGCCAATGGCGGCTCACTGACGTAAGCTCTGAATGAATTCTAGGTGTTGGTGTTGCCTGTAAAAATAATTTTCCCTATTTATTTTCCACTTAGTTTCTGCTTTTTCTCAATTGCTTGCGTGAAGGTCTAGGCTTCGAGTGAAATGAATTTGACCAAAGTTAGAGCCATGAATGGTATGGTGAAACTGAAAAGTTAATTTCAATAAGTTCGACACTTTTTGCGAATCGTTATTTTAATTATTGTTAGTTTTTTCACCGACTTCATATTATGTAATATTTTAAGCATGAAAATAAAAACCTATTGATCAATTCTAAAGTTTACATTGTAATACCCTTATCAAGTAAGCAATATATTTACTTATCAAATTCATTCACCAGTTTACCACCCTCGCAATCGTTAGGGTGCACGGTTATAAAGTTGTAACTCGATAAAAAGGGCTTTGCCGTTTTGTACTTCCCGAAAAGCCTTACTTGCTTTAGGAATAAGACGCTGCATAAAAAATTTTACGATTGCCCATTTAAGAAAAAGTCTTCCTATATTTGCTAGGACAAGGTTCCTAATATGTACGTGTTATGGAAGAACATAGAAGATACCCAAGATTGAAACATATCATGAGTATTATTCAGAATTTTTCTGGAGTGCTACTGAATATTTTAAACGAGGCTGTTTTATTCTTGTTAACAACAGAAACGTATCATGGACAATCGATTCTGTTAGCGTAGAAACTGTTTACAGCAGTTTTTACACATAAGCAGTCGTAACGAAGCGGCGACATGACTTATTTATGAGGCTAAGTAGTAGCCACCTCAAAGCATATAGACCAGGATCACGCTGATTTTACTACAGATATAATAATAGTAAAAAAATAATCCAATTTATTGATTTCCATGAAAGGTATGTTCAGGATCCGGATTGCCGTGGGAAAATGATAAGCATAAACCCCGAACGTATGAGCGTTTATTTAAAAAATTGTACTTCACGTATACATGCAGGCACTCTTATACGCTACCGCGATACAAAGAAAGACAGCGCCATCTAGTATGACGATGGGTAACATTTTCATGGTTCATTTAATTAGGAAATTGAACATACCGCCCGCCAAGGACCGAATAGTCCTTCAAGCGTATGAAACAAAAGTCTATTATTTTACTATTACCCCCAATAAGATTAAGCAATAACAATGAAACGTACAATTCAATAACTATGGTAATCTTATTAAGAGATAAATAACTCACTAGAGGTTACATCAACTTTAATATGTGGACTGTAGGCTATAACAAAAATTCTTTAAACAATCCAGCACGAAACAAAAGGAAAAGAAAACTTATATCTATTGCTAATTACGAGTACTTAAATATAAAAGTACAAAAAATCTCTTAGTGAACGTTGTACAATTATTCCTCATGAGAAACTACTGGAATGAGACAAACCTTTGAAGTTGGACGTTGAATAACGGAGTCTTTATAACGAAGAGTGACTACCCGCGTAATTTTATCTTTACCGGGATGGAGGTCTATTACCCTGCCATAAAGCCACTTAGTGGGGGGTAAATTGTCCTCACGCACTAAAACCACATCGCCTAATTTCAATTCCGTAGTCTTAACATTCCACTTGTACCTTTGGAAGAAATAAGTCAAATACTCTTGAGACCATCGTTTCCAAAAGTCTTGAAGCATTCTTTGCGTAAGTTGCCATCGACGCAAACTACTTAATTGAGTTTGTTCGTAATTATAATCGGGTGCAGTTATTAACGATTCACCTATTAAAAAATGACCTGGAGTCAGGGGTACCGGGTCATTGGGATCCGAACTTGGAATCGATAATGGCCGAGAATTAAGACACGCCTCAACTTGCGCAAGAACCGTGGAGAGCTCTTCGTAGGTAAGTGTCGAGTCGCCTATTACTCTGCGCAGATGATGCTTTGTGCTCTTTATTCCAGCTTCCCACAATCCCCCGAAATTAGGGGCATGAGGCGGAATGAAATGCCATTCAGTGCCATTGTTAGCTAAGGCAGAGGCGATATTGCTGATGACTGATCGTTCGCTTGCGAACAACTGCTTAACTCTCGTGACGCACCAACAAAATTTGTGCCATTATCGCTCCAGATGTGATTACACCGGCCTCTCCTAGCCACAAAACGCTTAAAAGCTGAAAGGAACCCTTCCGAGGTGAGATCCGACACGGCTTCTATATGGACAGCTCGCGTGGCCATACATATAAAAAGACAGATATATCCTTTATAAGACTTGTGGCCTCTCCCTTTAGAAACGCGAATATTGATAGGGCCCGCGTAATCTACACCAGAATTTAAAAAGGGTTTCCCTGGGGTAACACGACAAGCTGGCAATTGACCCATCAACTGTGACTTAATGATCGCTGCATTACGAATACATGGCACACATCCATGAATGTGGGTTTTAACTGCATTTTTCAATTTAATTACCCAATATTTTGATCGAATATGATTGCAGGTTAACTGCAGCCCTCCATGCATAGTTTTTTGATGCGCATCAGCAATAATTAATTTGGCCAAATGCGATTCCCCGCAAATAATAATAGGATGTTTACCGAAGTCAGGCATTAGTTGCGAGTTGTCTAGACGACCTCCAACTCGCAGTATCCCCCTTTGGTCTACAAACGGGTTGAGCGTGACTAGTTTGCTCTTTTTAGAAACAGTATTAGCTTTCAATAGACTTGCAATTTCGTCGCCGAAGAATTGTGCTTGATGCTGTCGGATACAACTTGTAAGTGAATCTTGTATTTCCTTTGCTGTGAGATATGGTAAAGGCTTTTCTCTTGCCGTGATGGAACATTTCAGACGCAGAAATCGACGGCAAAATGCTACAACTCTAACAAGTTTTCGTAATGAGGAGAACTTTGCATCTAATTTCAAATCATTTTCATTATTTATTGAAGTCGAATGAGCCTTTATCGTTCTCGTTTCTAAATCCGTTTTTGTACATATGGAACTGGGTTTAACATATTCAAGAGTATCGTTTCTGAGCCAGCTTGGACCTGTCTTCCATAACTGATTGTCCATCAACTCTGTTGGAGTTATACCTCGTGAAGCGCAATCCGCAGGGTTATCTTTCGTGCTTACATATGCCCACTGAGATGCATCTAATCGAGTAAGTATTTCGGACGTCCGATTGGCAACGAACGTTTTCCATCGGCTTGGATGATCACTCAGCCAGGCCAAAACAATTGTGGAATCCGTCCATGCATGTAAATCCGTTTGATTTATATTTAAGATTTCAGCGACTTCCATCAACAATTTAGTGACTAATACTGCTCCACATAACTCGAGTCGAGGAATGGACACCTGTTTGATGGGAGCAACCTTAGTTTTGGCAGTAACCAGGTGAGATTCTACTACACCACTCGCAGAGACACATCTAATGTATACGGCGGCAGCGTAGGCCACGTTGGATGCATCGCTAAATCCGTGTAATTCCACTTGTTTATCACTGTCTAATCGGTGAACCCATCGAGGTAAGTGGAAGTGAACTAGTTTACTTAGTTCGGTCCTATAGCGGCTCCATTCTTCCAAAAGATCATCTGGTACCCTTTCATCCCAATCAAGTCCAGTCAGCCACAGTTTTTGAATGAAAACCTTTGCAGTTGTAATACATGGGGCAATCCAGCCTATAGGATCATACAATCGACATATTTCCGCAATAATTTTTCGTTTAGTTTCAGGTGCAGATGATTCGACGAGCTTTACTGTGTAATCGAATCCATCAGACCGGCGATTCCAAGTAAGTCCTAAGATTTTGGTAATATGATCTTCCTTTATTTCCATGTCTTTTCCTTCATTTTCCTTTAATGATTCTACTACTTCAGTCCTATTACTTGCCCACTTTTGCAATATGAAGCCGCCTTTCTCTAATAGCGAAGTTAATTGCTTATAAACTTCTATTGCTTCAGTTTCAGATTGACAACCAGTCATAAGATCATCCATGTAGAAGTCTGTCTTGACTCTATCAACAGCTAGAGGAAAATTACTGCCTTCATCGATTGCGACCTGCTGCAGCGTTTTGACAGCCAAGTAAGGTGCACATGCTGTTCCAAACGTTACTCTCAACAATCTATAGTCCTTAATTTCAGATGCGGAAGAGTCTCGCCAAACTATTCTTTGATAGTCCACGTGCTTTGCTGCAACTTTTACTTGTCTATACATTTTGATGATATCGGCAGTAAGACATATTGGGTGCAGACGCCAGCGTATAATTATGTGCCGAAGCTCTGGTTGCAAAGTTGGTCCAACCATCAGAGTATCATTGAGCGACACTCCATTGGCACTACGATCTGACGCATTAAATACAACTCTGGTTTTGGTAGTGCTTTTATCCATCCTAATTACAGCGTGATGAGGTAACCAAACTTCATTACCCTCTTTCACTAATTCGGTGCTGGTGTCTACTTCTTCCATATGATCCAGAGAAATATATTCATTTATCACTTCTTCGTAATCTTTTCTCTGTTCTGGGCTTTTTACCAATCTCTTTTCAAGACTTAACAGTCTTTTGATTGCGATAGCTCTTGTATCTCCAAATTTCCCAACCGAATTGGTATTGGGGCGAAACGGTAATTCTACGATGTACCGACCAAACTGATCTCTACCCGTGGTCTTATTGAAATGTTCTTCACATGCTTGCTCTTCAAGACTTAAGACCCTTTTCCCGGTCCAATTGGGCTCGGATTCTAGTTCCCAAAACCGCTTGATAAGTTCATTCGATTCGTGAAGGACATGCATATTCACAATTATGTTGTGGCATTTGCTATTTGAATCCTCATCATTATTTACTTGCCCTGACAGTACCCATCCGAGGGAAGTATTCTGCGCAATAATTAATCCCTTAGGATGCTTGATTAAACCCTGTTTCAGAATACTACAGTATACCTCGGCACCTAATAAAATATCTATTTTATTAGGGGCATTATAGTCTGGATCAGCAAGTACAACTTTACTTAGATCTGCCCAATATGGCAGGATGAATTTCTTTTGAGGCAATGCTGAGGTAACCTTATTTAATACATGAGCCTTTATCTGCAATTTAAAGGTTGGGTCATAAAGTGACTGCATGTTTAGTATAACTGTATACTTAGAAGTTAAATCCCTTTGACTTCCACCTAAGCCTGATACGTAACTTTTTTCAGCAATTTTATTTAAACGCAAAAGTTGAACAGCTGCTTCAGAAATGAAAGATGCTTGAGATCCTTGATCTAGCAACGCTCTCAATACCTGAGAATTATTATTCTTTGCCTCAACTTTTATTAAAGCAGTAGCTAATAATGTTTGTTTATGCAGTTGCCCCATAGCGAAATGGGTTGCAATATGATTGGCTACATCCGTCGGATTATCTTCTTTGCTTTCTTGGGTTTGCTCATCTTCATCGTCAGTCCCTATTGCCTCCGTGGCAACGGCGACAGTATACAAACTGTTATTTCCATGCAAAAGTGTGTGGTGTTTTTTTTTACAAATACGGCACGTGGTGGGCACCCGGCACGTCTTTTCCGTGTGGTTAATACCAAGACAATTGAAGCAAAGTCCTAATGCCTTTACTATTTCCTGACGACGACTAATGTTTTCTTTAGTAAATTTGTTACATGAAAATAATCTATGACCTTCGGCGCAGTGAGGACAGGTTACACCTGAAATGGTGTGCAAGGATTTTGACTGATTGTATGTAGTAGCAGATGCCTTCGGTTTGAGTTTAACAGGCTCAACAAATTCTAGAGCTCGGAAACGACATTCTAAAAATTCTTTAAATTGTGTAAAAGTAGGTAACTCTTCACTTGATTTGTTAACATGCAGTTCCCACTGCTTACGTGTCTCAGCGTCCAACTTCAAACTAACAATATAGATTATAAGAATGTCCCACGATTCCACATTGATCCCTAAATTAGATAATTCGTGAATACAGTCCGATGTGGTGTCTAGGAGGTCTTTGATACCGCTAGAGGATTCACTATTCATTGATTTTTGACTAAATAGCCGTTTAAGAATACAATTTGACATAAACCTCTTATTATTGTACCTACTCTGCAACAAATCCCAACATTTTACATAATTACTTTGAGTAATAGGAATATGCTTTATTAACTGTTCGGCTTCCCCTTTGAGTTGAGTTTTTAAATAATGTAAGCGTTGGACGTCATCTAAAGCAGAGTTATTATGTATTAAAGAAACAAATAGATCTTTAAATGACGACCATTCCGCATAATTGCCGCTAAATACAGGTATACATATTTTAGGTAACCGAACAAATGAATCCTTATGAGTATGAGTGTTAGAGGAAGAAGCATCTAAATTGATACTGGTTCTACTTTGTGAACTCAACGAACTTTTTAACTCGCTCTTATAAACTAAGTAGCATTCATAACCCATATTGAAGGTATCATTCTGAATGTAATCACTTTCTTCTAAATCCTCACTTTCATAGCTGGAAATTATGCTCTCATGCTTGTTACAAAATCGTTTGATTAAATCCTCTAATCCTTCTAATCTTGCCAAGATGTAAGATTCTGTAATTCGCTCTTTAGGGGATTTTTTAAAATTACTTCGTCCTCTTTCTATTTGATTTTTTAAATCAGCCATAATTTTTAAATCGCCTTCCATGTTTGCGTATGTTCCTTTTCAAGTAAACTGATTTCCTATTTCAAAGTGTTGCAGACTTTTGTTGAAAATATTCTAAGTCCGAAACATTTTCTAAGTTCCAAGTTTTATCAAAGTATTTTTTCTATGTTTAGACTTTTTTCTAAGTACAAAATATTTTCTATGTCCAAAATATTTTCTAAGTCCCAACTTTTTTCTAAGTCTTTGAAGCGTTAAATATCAAGGTAAATTTGGACATAGATTCCTCGTCTTGTCGTTTTTACGCTTATTTTTCTAAGTCCTGACTAGCTCTTTGAAATTTTACAAGTCTTTTTTTCATGCATTAATTCTTAAGTTTTTTCCTCACTGCTTATAAGGTATTAATGTACTCACAGTTTATCTTGCACTTTACCACTTCACTTATTTGAATTTCGGCCTCAGCTAAGTTGTCCGATTTATCCACTCGGGGGCGCCTCTGGATCTTGTCACTTTTCTTCCTAAGTCACAACTCACTTTTTGTTAGCTTGAGCACTGACTGAATCTAGCTATTTTAATAAGATAAATTATTAGACCAGTGTACCAAAATTTGGTTCAAAAAAACGTTCCGACTGAGAAGGACCTTGTTCAGGATCCGGATTGCCGTGGGAAAATGATAAGCATAAACCCCGAACGTATGAGCGTTTATTTAAAAAATTGTACTTCACGTATACATGCAGGCACTCTTATACGCTACCGCGATACAAAGAAAGACAGCGCCATCTAGTATGACGATGGGTAACATTTTCATGGTTCATTTAATTAGGAAATTGAACAGGTATGATTAGATTATAAGGACATAAATCAGTATTGAAGTGATGTTATCATTTAATTTAACTAAATATGGTGCCTTTGTCGTTACCGTCGCGTCGGGGTAACAGTAAGGGTGTCTTAATAATAATTTACACTAACACTTCAGAAGTTTTGAGCTCAGAATGCTATCTAAGCTGCAGACAATGTAAACAAATATAATATTAATTGAACAGATTTTAATGACTGTGGTATAAATTATGCGCGTATACATACATGGATATGGACAAAATTTTATTGAAATTTTGTAATTTATTTAAATTCATTATTAAACTCGCTTTATTCTATACGTCAGTATTTGTATTATGTTATTTTTTCCTTTGGGAGGTCGGGTTTTCTTTCAGAAGTTTCTTTGTATCTCTATCATTTGCGATCGTTTTCAAACTTCTTATTCCGGTACCAATCTATACCTATTATGAAATATATTATTTACCTACTTGTGAAACTTCAATTTCAACGCAGCACGCAATGCAAAACAATTTGTAGGAAAGGAACCGACTTCAGATAATTAAATTAAAATAGCGCCCTTTAATTAGATAGTAATTCGTGCTTCGTTTTGTTTTCCATTGTCCCCCGCAGTGTTTGTTGCGGCGATGTTCCTAATTTTACACTTGAAATTTATTCACTCATTCCGTCGTTACAACTTAATTCCTAATTGAGTGTAATTTTCGACACGTGCTTGGTCACTGTTGCATGAAGAATTTTATTTTGAGGAATTCTTACGTACATTTTTTAATATATTAATTGTTTGGTGTAAAGTGCAAAAACAATATTTTTTTTACGTTTATCATACTAATTTTCAAAATATTTGATAATTTTTTTTTTTTTTTTTTTTTATAATTGACTGAGAATATTTTGAATCTCTATTCTCTATTTTATTATCTCTAATTCTAATAAAATACTTAACGCTAAATATGTAGATACATAGCTACTTAGGTAATTTATTTACATACAAACATCGACATTGCGCCTATGAATATGAATGGCACTTCATTCAAATTATTTGTATGCCATGTCTCTGTGTCAAATCATCGTAATAAATCACCGTCCATTTGCTGTCACGTTTCTTTTTATTCCCATAAGGTTAATGAGCGTGAATCAATAGTGCTGTTGTCTTTTCTAAACAAGTACTCTCTCCACAATCAAATAGTACTCCGCCTAATGTTTAACTTTTGCCTCCTGACTTAAGGTGCTTAAATCTTATGTTTTCACATCCATACAGTTCAATTCGAATTTCGAACATACATTTGTAGTAACGTAGCCAATTGGGCGTTTGTGCACTCATTCGTATTCGATTCTTAGTCGTATATGTCAAAATATGACTCGAAGTGGTCGTCATACAAGCTTGACTTGTGCGCTTGTGTACTCATTTGATTCGTATTTTGACTGATCCGCAAAAAAATTGTGCACAATGTATGACGGCCCTTCGAATCGTATTTGTATGAATATGACTACGAATCGAATAAGAATAAGTGCTCAAACGTCCAATGACTTAAATTTCGTTCATCTCAACATTGTAAATTAAAGATTAGATATATACTTATTTATATGCGTTAAATTTGATGTGCAAAATTTTAATCATTATTTTTGTTATAAAGATAAAAGGCTTTTAAAGTTTCACGAAGATAGACGACGATAGATAATGTCAGTCACCTTATTTGTACCGCAGACGACCTTTTCCATTTCAATTTCTAAACCTTTATTAAAATTGCTAAAACTAACTGAGATGAATTTATTTAATTTTAAGAGGAGGCATTATCCTTTGAAAAATACTTAATGCATCAGTTTTGCGAAATAACCTTTCAAAAGTGTAATTTAGCTTAATATTCGCAAGATTAAACAGATGAAAGAGTACAGTTGAAAACAAAATAATCTTTTATGTGTAACTACTAACTTTACCAATAAAGTGTCTTAGGGCATCGACCTAAAGTAGAACTTTGCAGTCAAAAGACGCAAATCTTTTAACCTTTTCGATTGAATTGGCAAGGAGAAAAATGATAGTAACGATAAAGATCTTAAAATCAGAATTGTATAGTGATAAATAGACGATGACCAAGTTCATTTGTTGTAAACTGTAATAGGTACTTAACGCGGTAAGGGAAGTAACTAAACCACAAAGTAGTACCTACCTAGTCAAGGTATCACGTTCTCTGTAAGCGTCATTGTAGGTAAGAGCCACAGGAGTACCCATGTATCGAGTTACCAGCCCGCATTATGCATGCCTCTATTCATGATCTTGTAAAAAAACGAAGTCAACGCGTCTGCATACAAAATTGTAAAGACCTTTTGTTAGCATCTCACCCTGGCTTTACGGGGACTTGAAAACCTGTTCCCGATTACTTGTAACATGAAAACAAAAGATCTTTACTCTTACGACATCAGTGACCCCATATTGTTTTAAACTTTCATTTTAAAATATAGGTAATTACTAGCTGCATTATATGCTGCGTCTAGGCTATCAAAATTATTATACCTACGAGAATATTACTTAACTTATTCAAAATAGTTTTCATTTCAGTCAAGATCTTAGATTTGAATAATTCATGAGCGAAAATTTCATTTCAATTCGCTTAGACCTTCAAGACTTCTTCAAGGTTCAAGTCTTATAAGTTTAATAGAAATGGAGTGAGTTTTACGCATTTGTAGGGCATAAAAAATCTTATAAGAGGTTGTTAGGTGAATTTTAAATGCATTCAGTTAAATCACATTCACGACAACTCAATTCTAGGTCGGCAACCACTGACAATGCGATAAAACCTATCATCGTAAGCCTTTCCATATCTAAGCATACCTACGTACGATGCAAAGGAAGTCCAGCATTTATGTGATTCTGTCTGCTCATTTAAATGTGGTCAGCAAGACCATGTGAACGTACCTTATCATTCACTAACTAAAACTCATAGAAATATACGACAGTCTTTTATCAACGGACGAACAAATCGCTATTTCTATATAGTGCGTTGCCCTAAAACGATAATGACGTATTCATTAATTGTACACTATCAGCGGAAGAAGTGCGATTGAATGAAATTCGTTCTAAAAACCAACATCCTTTTCCGCACTGCACTGCAAGGCAAAATAAACCTATAGTTTCATCAGTATCTTCCATTGAATGCCTTGCAAAAATAGTTTGAAAACATTATTTTTCGTCAATCACATCGTTTACTGGAGAAACTATAAAATGTTTACGTCTTTCCTCATGTTATTTCTAAATACATATTTATCTCCCATGCTGGGAAAATATTAAATTATTCTTCCGCTTTGCCGATAGAGTGCACGCACGCTTGGCAGGTATGTACGTCACAGCGATATTAAATTACTTTCCAGTTTCCGAGCGTTTCGCTTCCTATCCCAATATTTAAGGTGCATTACAAGGTTTCTTATACTTTTATTGCCTGTTTTTTTATTCAACACTATTGTTTCGTTATTTCTTAATATGTAGTTTGGTATTGTAATTTCTAGGTAGTTAACGTGATATAAAATTATTCTTATCTCCCCTGGGAGAATAATCTTACATATTATCTCCAGAGAATAATCTTACATATTATCTCCAGTTATACTAATCTGATCAGATATTAACTTTTTGATATCAGCAGTAGAGCATGAGAATATTTTGATGAGATAGTGAAGCAGGACAGCTTAAATGTTTATTATTATCGATCAGCTCAGCGGCATCAGGGTTCTAAAGTCTAATATCAAATTTAATCCTCAACCCATTAGCTATCATCTAACATACATAAAATTTATAGATACAATATAATGTGTGTTTTAGGAATATTGCAAGGCTCAGGAGCGATGCATTTATGTGGCATTTCTCTCTGTAAAGGGCTCTCAGCGTATCAAAGAGGGATGGAAATATGTAAAGGCTTCGCAACAAGGCTGCGATCCGCCCGCCCGCCCAGTCGACTTCAGTGGTCTGCCCTGTTCACAACACGTTTGTTTCTCTATTGAGGACATTTTTATAATTATACAAGTTGAAAGAAATTATTTATTGTGAATAACGTGGAAGAGCCAATTGATTTGATATTGTGATTAGTGAAAATATATAAGACAGCTATGGACTGGTGAGATAATTTAAATTCTTAATATTTATTATATTACTTTCTTTCAAAATATTATAATTAATTATATAGTGTTCGGTATTTAAAACGGAATAAATTTGCTTTTTCCTCATGAAAGGATTCTGAAGGAAAACTATTTACTTATGTTATCTTTTATGATACAGATATTATGTTTGATGAGCAAAACTTTTTTTATAATGAAGAATGGCATCGTTAATGTCAAACAAGATTTAAATATAGGTGTGATATGTAAAGTTACAAGATATTGATTGTAATTTGTGTAAGAAAAGTTTACGAGCATACTAAACAAATAAGTAGAAGTAGAGGATAAGTTTTCTTGTAACTTGAACTAGCAGAGTTACAAGTTTTAAAAAAGGTAAAGAAAAGCCAACGTTAAGGGGAAAAGGAGGGAAATAGCCTAACAAGCCAATTCTTATTTCAGTGTCTTCTGGTGTATTTTATTTATCTACTAATTTCTCGTATGAATTTAGGGGATGTGTCAGGAGAATAGAATATTTGTTTGTAAAAGGACTCGGACAAAGGTTTTTTTACGGAGTGCCTCGTCAGCATCACGCAATCTGCCTTGTGCCGCCAAATGCTATTCAAGAGGAAAGGGGTGACACCCTCCCACGCACATATATTATCTTCATTCAAGTGGAAGCTGAGTTATTCATGCACTTTGTGATAGCTTTTGCTTACGTCTGACAGTTGTTCGTTCCTTTTATTAGTTCATCGAAGCTACAACTAAGCTAAAAAAGCTACAGCTTCCCTACGTTTATTTAACATCATAAAAAAGGTGACGGTTCACGCTTCGACGTGTATATTGGTACTGCTAGGTCTACTAACGTAATATTTCCATCAGATCCGAACTGAACCAAAAATCATTATAAAGATGATGAAGGTTTTTGAAATTATCTTCCATGGTTTGATGAAAATCAACGGAGGTAAAGGACAGAATTCTACTATTTATTTAGTAAATTACTTTCCAATCCGTGTGATAGTTTATTTAATATGTGGTAGTAGAATATTAGATTACGCTGAAGTCGCTCTTGTTTTAATTTTAAACGATATTATGAAGAATAGTCTTACTTCATTTTGACCGCACACATAACTTTGATTACAATCGTTATTTTGTATTTCGCAATCCACAATGTGACAGAATAGTTGTACCATAAACCCCTTTCATTCCATAACCCTAAGCGCGACACGATATTGCCCCTCGTAATTATCATGGGTTTTTACGTAGGGTGCGGTTTTTCTTTAGGTACAATTTCACAAAGTATTTTTCCTCTATAATTAAGTATATTTCAAAGTGTTTCATGTCGTCTCTTGTCTTTGTTCTGAAATTTGATTACTTTGATCATTTACTTCTAATTATTACGAATTCTCTATCAGCTTAATTACTTCCCTTATTACGAGCATATGTATATTATTATCCGTATGTGTAATTTCTGTTCCGATGTCGGACTTTAGATAATATGTCAAAAGTAAGTAGCCTATTTTATGATCTTCTTCAAAATCGGCACTGTAGTTTGAACAGTGAAAAGGTAACGGACAGAATAACATACTTTCGTAAGCATAATATCTAGGTAGGAAATCATTTTTTCTATGATAAGTTTTAAAAATTAATAGTTTGCAATCATTGTTACAGTTTACTGCGTGGGTGGACGCCGTAATCTTCGTATTCAGTCTAGAAAACGACGTCAGCTACAACACCGTTTCAAATTACTTCAATAAGATGTCTCACTATCGGAATTCAGCTGAAATTCCTATCATATTAGTTGGAACGCAAGGTAACTATGACAATGGTATCACCATTATACAGTCTATAATATATGTATGTGAAGATAGATATTTTTCTCTGTCCGAACAATTCATTTCTTTCTGGATAAAATGAGTCTTTTTCACTAAATGAAACATTTCTTTTTTCTATTAATATATATATAGCTACTCGTGCTGATTCACTGACTGACTCACTCATTGATCACCTCTCCTGTAAAATTTTGTATGGAAAAATTTTTTTTTACCCACAGTTTCGTATAGAGGACAAAAATTCATTCGGAACAAAAATATGGAGAGAGCTGATGATTGAGGATTTCGGAGACGGGTGAGGAGCACCGGCCAGGGTATCGAAGATAGGTGGGGGGTGTTCGACCAAATGTCACTCGAAACCTCATCCAATTGGCAAAGAGCCGAAAAAAAACTCCAAAATGGCGAATTCAATATGGCGGCCATACAAATTTTGTTTGTGTCTATCTCGGAGAGTATAAGAGATGGGAAAGTGGTTTCTTGGCAAAAGATGATCAGGAGCCGAAGGTCCACTTGATGAACAGAAAAAAAATTCAAGATGGCGGAATTTATTTTTTTCCATACAAAATATATGCAAGACAAAATATACGGTTCTCTTTCAAAATTTCTGATGGTTTCGTATAGAGGATAAAAATTCATTTGGAGAAAAAATATGGAGAGACCTGATGGTTGAGGATTTCGGAGACGGGTGAGGAGCACGGCCAGGGTATCGAAGATAAGTGGGGAGTGTTCAAACAAAAGTCACTCGAAACCTCATCCAATTGGCAGGGAGCTGAAAAAAATCTCCAAAATGGCGGATTCAAGATGGCGGCCATACAAATTTCGTCGGTGTCTATCTCGGAGACTATAAAAGATGGAAGAGTGATTTCTTGGAAAAAGGTGATCAGGACCCGAAGGTCTACTTGATGAATAAAAAAAAATTCAAGATGGCGGATTTTTTTTTATTTCATACAAAATATATGCAAGACTGTAATAAGGTTCCTTTCCAAAATTTCTGATGGTTTCGTATAGAGGACAAAAATTCATCTGGATGAAAAATACGGAGGGAGCTAATGATTGAGGATTTCGGAGACGGGTGAGGAGCACGGTCAGGGTATTGAAGATATTGAAGGTACCCAAACAAAAATCACTCGAAACCTTATCCAATTGGCAATGAGCTGAAAAAAAATACCAAAATGGTGGATTCAAGATGGCGGCCACACAAATTTCGTCGATGTCTATCTTAAAAATCAGGCCCTGAAAGTCTAAGAGCAGAAAAACCGCGGTCCGCTGCAGCGGGCCGCGCACCCACGCGCCCTACTAGTTACTTATTATATAATAAATGGGGACTGATCTATACAGTTTTTATTGACTTTGACCTAAAAGTGAAAGTGAACAAGAATTAATTTTTACCACACCTGTATCAAACTATCAATTAAATTACATTATAATTAGAAAATTATGTGGCGATCAGTTTCCATAATTTGATTCCGCACGATGTTTCTAATAGAGTGTTTCCTATTTAATGATTGGTTACTCTTCCAGATGCCATAAGTGAAAGCAGCCCGCGCGTTGTGGACGACAACCGAGCTCGTAAACTGTCGAATGAACTACGAAGGTGTTCTTACTACGAGACGTGCGCGACGTACGGCTTGAACGTCGAGCGGGTGTTTCAAGATGGTATGTGATCAATGATCATAATTTATTTCTAAAATTTTACATATCGTCACCGTCTAAGTGTTTTGTAAATGTTTATTTGAATAAATAAATATTCTATTCTTATCTAAATTTGGGCAAAACGAAACAAATTTTGTTTTTTAAATTTTTTTACACACACACGATCATAAATTTTTGCAAGTAGTTTTTGTAAATATATTAAGTTAATTTATAATAAGGTTAAAGAGAGAGAAAGATATTTTTTTACTCTTCAAAAGATATTGACGCGATTTTCGAAACTAAACAATGATTGTGCCGAATTTATAATTCTTAAAGGTAGTTCCATAAAGAGTTGTTTTTTTTATTCGATGACAAGATAGCCCTTGACTGCGATCTCACCGATGGTAAGTGACAATACAGTCTAAGATGATAGCGGGCTAACTTAGAAGGGGTATAGCAGTGTAAATTCAACCCATACCCCTAATCGGTTTCTACACGCCACCGTGCCGGAACGCTAAATCGCTTGGAGGCACGTCTTTGACGGTAGGGTGGTAACTAGCCACGGCCAAAGCCTCCCACCAGACCAGACCAGAGACAATTCAGAAATTATAAATTCCCAAATTGCACACTCCGGGAATCGAACCTGAGACCTCCCAATAATAAGACCACAGGGCTCACCACTGCGCCAGGGAGGTCTTCAAAAAGTTGGTATTCTTTAACAGATAATAATAACTAGCTGTTGCCCGCGACTTTCATTTTGGATTGGCAGCTATTATTCGTTTTCAACTAATCTACTACGCAGGTAACTAAAACAACGTAACTGTTATGCCTAAACACAATTATCACAAGTACAAGAAAAATAAATCTATGTAGGTATCATTATATTACTTAATAACTAAGTAAAATTCGATATTATACAATATATCTAATTAAAGATTCACGAACACCAATTTATTAATTTAATTTGAAAGTTGGCATGGATATAAATATCATAGTTTGAATCGGCCAACAGTCAATTTACGCCCAATTAATTCATTCAACTCTATGATTATCACCGCATTCCGTTACATAACATTGTTTTTACGTTGAATACGGCTCGTATTTCGCGTGACGCTACAGCCTGCGTGATGAAGTGATGATATCGGATAGGATCCGATTCCGATAGGTGGTTGATATTTCGCCGCGTGGGGAGACGAGCATTACGCAGTGGTAACACCGGCGCCTGGCTGTGCGGTCGTTGTCATGCGCTTGTTTTCATTCGGTCATTCGTTCCGCATTGTTTACAATTTTTTTGACATTCCATGTACGCCGGTAAAGTGAAAAGTGTCAGTTTGTGTGATAATTTTTTAAGTTTTTAACTTTTACGGCGCGAATATTTAGTTTTCTGAATGGCGAAATGGATAAAACGCTCATATTCAAGTCTAACATGTCGCCTATATCGAGCTTGAGGCGTCGGAGTTCGTGCTACAACATACAAAGAGCTGAGGAACGCGATCGACGAAAATCGGCTAAATTTGAATGTGCGTTGAATTCTTTATCGAACGTTATTTACCGTTTGGGATAAACAAAGCTTTTGTGTTTTGAATCGAAATTGCGAACTTACAACAGCTGTCTATTTATGTAGCGAGCGTGTTTTTTAGTTTGCGTGGTGTTTTTTGCAGCGTGCCAGAAGATCGTTGGTACGAGGCTGTCAGCGTCTTCCCAGTGCCTTTCTGGAGGTTCGAGGCCTGTAACTCCTCAGCCTTTAGCCAACTCCCCCAGCCACAACCATTCCACATTCCTTTACAAGGTAAGGCATTTGAATTTAAGTACTGTGTCGATCATTATACGCTTCATTGAGGCTAATTTAGCGAATTTTGTTTTAATAGTGTAGTTGCTGCACGGAAATCTGTTTTAGATTTTAATAGCCTGTTAATGATGTTATTTTTCATCACTTAGATTAGTAGAGGAGTAGGTACTTATACAAGTTATAGTTAGAGGAGTATTCAATGATGTTCGTTTAACATAACAATGCTAAATACTATTAATAAATCATGTTGGTGAGAATACATACACTAACACTTAATCTACAAATAAGTATCATATACCTAGTTAGGTAATAAAAATTGGGGCTGTATTTTGAAGAGATATACCTACTTAAGAACACAGATTTTGTTGAAAACTTTTATATACTTAACTAGCTTTAATCCGCGGCTTCGCTCACGTTAGGTTCTATTTTTTAACCCCCTATTTAACCCTCTTGGGGTTGAAATTTTCCAAAATCCTCTCTTAGCGGATGTCTACGTCCTAACAGCTACCTGTATGCCAAATTTCAGCTCGATCGGTCCAGTGGTTAGAGCTGTGCGTTGATAGATCAGTCAGTCAGTCAGTCAGTCAGTCAGTCAGTCAGTCAGTCAGTCAGTCAGTCAGTCAGTCAGTCAGTCACCTTTGCCTTTTATATATTTAGATGACATCAATTTCCTTTAAAGTATACTTAATTGAAAATTGTATGCAATTAAAATTAATACAACTGTACAATGATTAGAATCTAGAGCTACCAGGGTCCAAAATTATACTGAATTGTCTTGCAGGAGGAATGCATGTCTCACATGAATTCAATGAATAAAAAACTTGTTACAAATACTAAAATGAGGCATTATTTATTACCTACATTGATTTGTATAGTGAATTGCAAAATCCATGTCCTAAATCTGTTAAGATTTAGGCATTATTTTAAGTTTAGTTTCCCATGAATACATCAGAATCCAGGATTCAAAGGTGGTAGAAATTGCAACACATTTGTTTTTTTTTTTAAATTGTACCATTATTGTGTACATTATTTATATTATTTGCATATTTTAACAATCTGCCAGCCCTGCTTCAATCATAGTTCAAAGAAATTTAGATTATAGATAAGCTAATAAAGTTTTTTCCAACTTAGCAGTCGACTGAGTCATATCTGATGACTTGATAAAAACTTTATAATTTTGTGTCATTTCTAAGTAAAATACTACTTACCTTATCATAAATCTCATAAATCTTTTTATCTCTTATTCTATATCCTTCATAAAATGATAACTTTACTCAACATAATATATATGTATAAGCAATCAGTTCTGATTTTTGATTAAACTAACTAAAACTATAAAAAGATAAGGGGCAAATTAAAAACCTCCTTTTTTGGAAATCGGTTAAAAATAAGTTTGAAGTTTGACTTCCAGATTGGAAGATTCTTTTTAATTTAAACCAGAATTTTAATTGTCTCTAGTCTGATCTGGGGGGCGATTCAGACCTGTTCGATAACATACCGTGTCAATACGGTTTTATATCGATCTCTTCTAAAAAAATTTGTCATGTGATCAGAGTGTTTGGTTTGAGGATACGATTCGGTATTGACTACGTTATCGACATCGACAAGATACATTCGATTACAAGAGCATTTACGAATTGAGAATATATGTTATCGTACAGTAACAAACTGAATCGATTGATAAATAAGTTATCGGAAGGGTCTGAATCAGGAGGCTGGTGGGAGTCTTTAGCCATGGCTAGTTACTACCTTACTGTCAAAGACGTGACAGACTTGCAAGAAGCCCAAAAATGACTCTTTGGCATATTCGGACATTTAAATAACAATTTTTATTTGTTTACTGTTTTAAAACAGAACCTTTTTAATGGGTATATATATATGTGAAATTTCATTGCTACAGATTTTTTATTTAAAAAGTTATGACAAAGCTTTGGAAATTATTTCAAATGGCTGTAATATAAAGTTGATAAAATACAGTTCCATTGTTGTTCTACGATCATAATGAAATACTGAAAATTATAAATAGAGTGAATCCTCTCTGAATGCAAGTAGCAAGAGGGAATAGATTAAGATATGGATATGTGAAACAAGCAGTTTCGCTGTTATCAAATCATATCAGCCTAATTCAGATAACTTGGCTCGATAAAGCTGACCTTGCAATAGTATTAGTAATATCAAAACAGTAATAGCCCACCTTGTTTATTTATGCATTTATTTAATACGTACAAAAAAAAATGTACTATAATTTTATTCATGTAGGCCAAGCAATCTGCAGCGTTTAAAACTTTTAATGATAAGTGAAGAGTTAAGACTCAAGACTATCGCCAGTTTAGAAACCAGATTCTGCTGAGAAGTGCCAGCAAGTAACTCAGCATAAGAATATTATATTATACTAGATAATGCCTGCGACTTCCGCGGATTAAGGATTCCAGAGGGAACTCTTTAATTTTCCGGGATTAAATGTAGCCTATGTGCTATTCTGATGTATAAGCTATTACATTGTGAAATTTCATCAAAACCCGTCCAGTAGTTTTTGCGTGAAAAGTAACAAACATTCATCCACCCATCCTTCGTCACAAAATTTCATATTTATAATATCAGTACTTACTAAAGATTTTTATTTCACAAGAATGTCTGTTTTTTACAAAAAAGTCTGGGCGCTGACTTTTAATGAATGGCAAAACGAAAACAAGGCAGCTGGGGTCAATTTTAGTTTGTGTTGGTATTTGAATCCTATTTTTTTTTTATAGTCATTGACTGCAATCCCACCTGATGGTAAGTGGCGATGCAGTCAAAGGCGGTAGCGGGCTAATTTGGAAGAGGTACCATTCGCTTGGCGGCACGTCTTTGACGGAAGGGTGGTAAATAGCCACGACCAGAGCCTTCCACCAGACCGGAGACCATTTAGAAATTATAAATTCCCAAATTGCCCCTGCCGGGAATCAAACCCGAGACCTCTCAGTCATAGTCACAGCGCTCACTACTGCGTCAGGGAGATCGTCAAAAATCTATTCTATCAATGTTTTCAAAGTGTATTTAAAAATGTAAACCTTTTCTTTGTTCATATGCAAATCATGATGATGTGTTATGTCCAGTTTAAAATGTTATTTATTAGACCACTTGACTTCCAGGACTCCCTCCCTCGTGGTCACCACACGTTATCCGCGTCATCACACCACTTGCATCGGGGGGCTTCGTCATTCGACGCGTCGTCTAACAGCAGCGGAATATCATCCACTCACGTCGTCGAAATCCACAGCACGAATGGCTCTGACACTTCCTCGAGATGGGGGAACTCCCTAGGCAGCCACGGCTCCTCATCAGGCCTGGTCTCCATCGCAACGGAGAACAACAACGTCAAATTCACCGCCCCGCACTGTCTGGACAACCTACAACCCTCCAAAGATGTCAAGGATCTACCCACCCCCTCATCCACCCCCACAACATCAAGGAAATCGAGAAGAAGATCCAATTTATTTACTCCCTCAAAGAAGGGTGATGATAGATTTAAGAACGGCGAGCTGGGTTCGGGAAGGGCAATTCCGCTGAAACAGGGTTACTTGTACAAGAAGAGCAGTAAAGCATTGAATAAAGAGTGGAAGAAGAAATATGTCACATTATGCGATGATGGGAGGTTGACTTACCATCCTAGTTTACATGTAAGTTACTTTTACTTTTATTTCACTCCATTGTTTTTCTAACTTGATAATACGCTACTTTGTGTCTAGGTTTACTCATTTCTAGTGATTACAATTTTTTTCTTTGTTACATTTGATATGATATTCGTATTAAAGGATAACAATATTAATGCAAATCCATCAAGTTAGAATAACCTAGTGTCTAATAAAATCATAAATGCTACTTTTTCACTTGTGTTTTTTGAACACAAAAAAAGTGCATTGACCATAAAATACCATGTACTCAGCATGTATCTATTATAAAAAACATTTTTAGCAAGCAAAAACATTCTTTATTGCAGGATTACATGGAAGATGTGAACGGCAAAGAGATTTCTCTCCAGTACGTAACAGTGAAGGTGCCGGGACAGAAGCCGCGCGGCTCCAAGTCCATCATCACGACAGTTCCCGGTTACAACGGCTACACTAGCATGGATATACATGATAGCATCGGGGGTTTATCACTAGGTGAGACTGTTTTATTGAAAACTAGTTGACTAGTTGATGCCCGCGACTTCGTTTGCGTGGATTGAAATTTTTAATTCCTATGGGGCTCTTATCTAAAGGTTTTATTGGTATAAAGTTTAAATTACTACATTTGCACATAGAATATTGTTGTAGCAAATCAGTTCCTAATACGCACCGCAAAAATTTGGAATGCCCTTCTGGCTTCCGTTTTTCAAACTAACTATAATATCTTTAAATCTAGAGTGAATAAGTAAGTATCTTCCAGGCAAGCGCGCCAAGCCATCTTAGGCTGCATCTTCACTTACCATCAGGTGGGATCGCAGTCAAGCACTAGTCTATATTATATAATAAAAAAAAAAGATGAAGAGTGATGTGTGGTGTGCTAAATTAATTTAACTGTGAAAAGATGGTTCTAAAACTGTCACAGTAGTTTTTTTTTATATTCAATGACAAGATAGTCCTTGACTGCAATCTCAGCTGTTGGTAAGTGACGATGCAGTCTAAGATGGTAGCGGGCTAACTTGGAAGGTGCATGGCAGTACTTAGTTATAAAGTATTTCTCTCTTTTCAGGTTACAAAGACAAGCCAACGCGAGCGACGGACAAAGCGCTGCTATCAGCGTTCGACACAATGAAGGAGCCGGCCTCCAGCAGGCAGTCCCTGGCCTCCGAGGTGGACGTCTGCACCAACGGCACGGACAAGGACACGCCCCATGTCAAGAAGAGGCATCGGAGGATGAAGAGCAGCGGGGTGAAGAAGGACGGGGATGAGGGTGAGGAATTGATGATACTTTTTGTACTACACTACACGTTTTCACACTAGACACATTTGGGCCGCCGATTGCATTTGGGTGACATTTGGCGTCAACATGCAGTTCTATTACAGTTGACATAACTTACTGAAAATAAGTGACACTAATACCCGTTTTCACCAATGTTCCCTAACTTTTACGGGCTACCTAAGCCAAGTTAGTTGCTCTCTGTCAATTTCTACAAATCTTTAAGGACCACCATACACCCATTCTTTAGGGAATACTATAACTTGATTATACGATCAGGATTTTGAATAGCAGATCGCTCGCACTCCTATCTAAAATACCTCATATTCAGTGCTTTCCATTGATTGTCGCCAAGCGCAAGCCTTTGCAGTAAAAAAAAAAAAAAAAAAATTTGTTAACAGATGCGGAGAGTGCAACGTCGTGCGAGTTCACGATAGTCAGTCTGGACGGCAAGCGATGGCGGTGGGAGGTGGGCGCGGGGGGCACGCCGGCCGCGTGCGCCGCCGAGCGGGACGCGTGGGTCGCCGCCGTGGAGGCGCAGATACTGGCCTCGCTGCAGGGCAGGGTGAGTTGACGATGGCGGTGGGAGGTGGGCGCGGGGGGCACGCCGGCCGCGTGCGCCGCCGAGCGGGACGCGTGGGTCGCCGCCGTGGAGGCGCAGATACTGGCCTCGCTGCAGGGCAGGGTGAGTTGACGATGGCGGTGGGAGGTGGGCGCGGGGGGCACGCCGGCCGCGTGCGCCGCCGAGCGGGACGCGTGGGTCGCCGCCGTGGAGGCGCAGATACTGGCCTCGCTGCAGGGCAGGGTGAGTTGACGATGGCGGTGGGAGGTGGGCGCGGGGGGCACGCCGGCCGCGTGCGCCGCCGAGCGGGACGCGTGGGTCGCCGCCGTGGAGGCGCAGATACTGGCCTCGCTGCAGGGCAGGGTGAGTTGACGATGGCGGTGGGAGGTGGGCGCGGGGGGCACGCCGGCCGCGTGCGCCGCCGAGCGGGACGCGTGGGTCGCCGCCGTGGAGGCGCAGATACTGGCCTCGCTGCAGGGCAGGGTGAGTTGACGATGGCGGTGGGAGGTGGGCGCGGGGGGCACGCCGGCCGCGTGCGCCGCCGAGCGGGACGCGTGGGTCGCCGCCGTGGAGGCGCAGATACTGGCCTCGTTGCAGGGCAGGGTGAGTTGACGATGGCGGTGGGAGGTGGGCGCGGGGGGCACGCCGGCCGCGTGCGCCGCCGAGCGGGACGCGTGGGTCGCCGCCGTGGAGGCGCAGATACTGGCCTCGCTGCAGGGCAGGGTGAGTTGACGATGGCGGTGGGAGGTGGGCGCGGGGGGCACGCCGGCCGCGTGCGCCGCCGAGCGGGACGCGTGGGTCGCCGCCGTGGAGGCGCAGATACTGGCCTCGCTGCAGGGCAGGGTGAGTTGACGATGGCGGTGGGAGGTGGGCGCGGGGGGCACGCCGGCCGCGTGCGCCGCCGAGCGGGACGCGTGGGTCGCCGCCGTGGAGGCGCAGATACTGGCCTCGCTGCAGGGCAGGGTGAGTTGACGATGGCGGTGGGAGGTGGGCGCGGGGGGCACGCCGGCCGCGTGCGCCGCCGAGCGGGACGCGTGGGTCGTCGCCGTGGAGGCGCAGATACTGGCCTCGCTGCAGGGCAGGGTGAGTTGACGATGGCGGTGGGAGGTGGGCGCGGGGGGCACGCCGGCCGCGTGCGCCGCCGAGCGGGACGCGTGGGTCGCCGCCGTGGAGGCGCAGATACTGGCCTCGCTGCAGGGCAGGGTGAGTTGACGATGGCGGTGGGAGGTGGGCGCGGGGGGCACGCCGGCCGCGTGCGCCGCCGAGCGGGACGCGTGGGTCGCCGCCGTGGAGGCGCAGATACTGGCCTCGCTGCAGGGCAGGGTGAGTTGACGATGGCGGTGGGAGGTGGGCGCGGGGGGCACGCCGGCCGCGTGCGCCGCCGAGCGGGACGCGTGGGTCGCCGCCGTGGAGGCGCAGATACTGGCCTCGCTGCAGGGCAGGGTGAGTTGACGATGGCGGTGGGAGGTGGGCGCGGGGGGCACGCCGGCCGCGTGCGCCGCTGAGCGGGACGCGTGGGTCGCCGCCGTGGAGGCGCAGATACTGGCCTCGCTGCAGGGCAGGGTGAGTTGACGATGGCGGTGGGAGGTGGGCGCGGGGGGCACGCCGGCCGCGTGCGCCGCCGAGCGGGACGCGTGGGTCGCCGCCGTGGAGGCGCAGATACTGGCCTCGCTGCAGGGCAGGGTGAGTTGACGATGGCGGTGGGAGGTGGGCGCGGGGGGCACGCCGGCCGCGTGC
The DNA here is from genome assembly GCA_038048805.1 of Hipparchia sbordonii. Lineage (NCBI taxonomy): Eukaryota > Metazoa > Arthropoda > Insecta > Lepidoptera > Nymphalidae > Hipparchia > Hipparchia sbordonii. The sequence continues at coordinate 13,479,559 of CM076104.1, read as the reverse complement.
GCCGCCGAGCGGGACGCGTGGGTCGTCGCCGTGGAGGCGCAGATACTGGCCTCGCTGCAGGGCAGGGTGAGTTGACGATGGCGGTGGGAGGTGGGCGCGGGGGGCACGCCGGCCGCGTGCGCCGCCGAGCGGGACGCGTGGGTCGCCGCCGTGGAGGCGCAGATACTGGCCTCGCTGCAGGGCAGGGTGAGTTGACGATGGCGGTGGGAGGTGGGCGCGGGGGGCACGCCGGCCGCGTGCGCCGCCGAGCGGGACGCGTGGGTCGCCGCCGTGGAGGCGCAGATACTGGCCTCGCTGCAGGGCAGGGTGGGTTGACGATGGCGGTGGGAGGTGGGCGCGGGGGGCACGCCGGCCGCGTGCGCCGCCGAGCGGGACGCGTGGGTCGCCGCCGTGGAGGCGCAGATACTGGCCTCGCTGCAGGGCAGGGTGAGTTGACGATGGCGGTGGGAGGTGGGCGCGGGGGGCACGCCGGCCGCGTGCGCCGCCGAGCGGGACGCGTGGGTCGCCGCCGTGGAGGCGCAGATACTGGCCTCGCTGCAGGGCAGGGTGAGTTGACGATGGCGGTGGGAGGTGGGCGCGGGGGGCACGCCGGCCGCGTGCGCCGCCGAGCGGGACGCGTGGGTCGCCGCCGTGGAGGCGCAGATACTGGCCTCGCTGCAGGGCAGGGTGAGTTGACGATGGCGGTGGGAGGTGGGCGCGGGGGGCACGCCGGCCGCGTGCGCCGCCGAGCGGGACGCGTGGGTCGCCGCCGTGGAGGCGCAGATACTGGCCTCGCTGCAGGGCAGGGTGAGTTGACGATGGCGGTGGGAGGTGGGCGCGGGGGGCACGCCGGCCGCGTGCGCCGCCGAGCGGGACGCGTGGGTCGCCGCCGTGGAGGCGCAGATACTGGCCTCGCTGCAGGGCAGGGTGAGTTGACGATGGCGGTGGGAGGTGGGCGCGGGGGGCACGCCGGCCGCGTGCGCCGCCGAGCGGGACGCGTGGGTCGCCGCCGTGGAGGCGCAGATACTGGCCTCGCTGCAGGGCAGGGTGAGTTGACGATGGCGGTGGGAGGTGGGCGCGGGGGGCACGCCGGCCGCGTGCGCCGCCGAGCGGGACGCGTGGGTCGCCGCCGTGGAGGCGCAGATACTGGCCTCGCTGCAGGGCAGGGTGAGTTGACGATGGCGGTGGGAGGTGGGCGCGGGGGGCACGCCGGCCGCGTGCGCCGCCGAGCGGGACGCGTGGGTCGCCGCCGTGGAGGCGCAGATACTGGCCTCGCTGCAGGGCAGGGTGAGTTGACGATGGCGGTGGGAGGTGGGCGCGGGGGGCACGCCGGCCGCGTGCGCCGCCGAGCGGGACGCGTGGGTCGCCGCCGTGGAGGCGCAGATACTGGCCTCGCTGCAGGGCAGGGTGAGTTGACGATGGCGGTGGGAGGTGGGCGCGGGGGGCACGCCGGCCGCGTGCGCCGCCGAGCGGGACGCGTGGGTCGCCGCCGTGGAGGCGCAGATACTGGCCTCGCTGCAGGGCAGGGTGAGTTGACGATGGCGGTGGGAGGTGGGCGCGGGGGGCACGCCGGCCGCGTGCGCCGCCGAGCGGGACGCGTGGGTCGCCGCCGTGGAGGCGCAGATACTGCCTCGCTGCAGGGCAGGGTGAGTTGACGATGGCGGTGGGAGGTGGGCGCGGGGGGCACGCCGGCCGCGTGCGCCGCCGAGCGGGACGCGTGGGTCGCCGCCGTGGAGGCGCAGATACTGGCCTCGCTGCAGGGCAGGGTGAGTTGACGATGGCGGTGGGAGGTGGGCGCGGGGGGCACGCCGGCCGCGTGCGCCGCCGAGCGGGACGCGTGGGTCGCCGCCGTGGAGGCGCAGATACTGGCCTCGCTGCAGGGCAGGGTGAGTTCACGATGGCGGTGGGAGGCAGAAACCGCCATAGAATATAACAAATAATTAAGCTATTGCATAGCTTCTATCGCGGGCCTTGAGCGTGGAGACCGAATCCAGAAATTCCGTAACGGAAATAACCAGACACGGGACTCCTCTCACCGCTAGATGGCGTTGACAAAAAATGCTATGCAATAGCTTTACTGCGGCACTCCCCTAGTGCCCCACGCCTTTTTTTTTTATAAATTTGATTACGCAATAATATACGATCAGCCATCCGCTTAGAGTAGACGTGTTGACATAGTTAAACTTTGTCTTTACGACTATTTCTAGAATAGTCATAATTTTATAACACACTAGCTTTTGCCCCCGCGACTTCGTCCGCGTGGAATTAGGTATTGGGGTGGAATTTTCAAAAACTGACACACGTAGTTCTTTATTTTTAACTGAAAGCTCAAATACCAACTTTGATGGAAACAGCTTGAAAAATGACGGAGTTTCATATAAACTTCCATCCCCTATTTAAACCCCTTAGGGGTGGAATTTCCAATAATCCTTTCTTAGTGTGCGCCTACGTCATAAAAGGAACCAACTGTAAAAATTTCAAGTTTCTAACTTCAGTAGTTTAGGCTGTGCGTTGATATCTCAGTCAGTCAGTCAGGACTTTGAATTTTATATAGATTATAGATGATACGAGTCAACGTAAAAAACTTCTACAATCTAATAATTCCCGGCGCTTGAACTTGACAGCAATATGACTTAGAGTGTGTCTGTGCTCGCCTTGCAGACGTCCCGGCAGCCGGCGCCGACGGGCGCCAACTCGACGGGCGACGTGCGCGCCACCTACTACATACGCAGGGTCAAGGGCAACGACAAGTGCTGCGACTGCGGCGCGACCGGTGAGGACATATTAACGCCCTAAGTCTCGTCGCTCACGTCCGGGGAATCACCTCTTAAAGCTTGTCCGCTGCTCCATAATATTTCACATTTGAGGAGGTTAGGAACAAAAAGTGATAAATTATATGTTTACTTTTTTAAAGAAAAATGAGAATTTCTTTAAAATTTAAGATTAAAGTATTAGGAATAATTTGAAAATATTAAAAATTATCACTTTTTGTAGCAAACAGCAAAAAGCAAATTTATTGTAAAAAAAAAATTACTAGCATTTTAGCACGTTTTGGTACGAAATAATACCAAGGGTGGATAGGTAGATCAAAATGTAGATGTAGGATAAAAATAAAAGAAAATAATGGAAAAATAGCGAATTATCACTTTTTGTTCCTAACCTCCTCATTTCCACTGGCTAGAAAACAATGGAAAGTTGCCAACTTAGAACTGTCAACCCGCATTTCTTTACATAAAATGAGGGTTTGACAATTCTAGCAACTGAACGATAGAGAAGGGAAGAAGGGGGGAGGGGGATTCACCGCTAATTCATACGGGCGTTGGCGAGGTACTGGGAGCCCATAAATCGCGTCTACACAAGTGTTAATTGTACAGCTTGGCAAACTTATCTGTGCCTGTGGTGAAAGCGCCACTGTCTATTAAAGAGTCAATATTTGAGGGTCAACACAGCAATATTTTCATTGTACTACTTTAGGCCATTAAAATTTCAAGCTGTTCAGTATATATTATCCTAATGGGAATGTAATTAATAATTACATTACTTAATATGTTAAAACATAATTACTAATTATGTTCCAGACCCCGACTGGGCGAGCCTGAACCTGGGCGTGTTGATTTGCATCGAGTGCTCCGGCATACACCGGAACCTGGGCTCGCACATATCGCGCGTGCGCTCGCTCGACTTGGACGAGTGGCCGTGAGTATTTTACACCAAATCAAGTTAAAATCTACAGTCAAGATCAAAACCCACAATCAAAATCAAAATCTACAATCAAAATCAAAATCTACAATCAAAATCAAAATTTACAATCAATATCAAAATCTAAAAATGATAGATTTCTTGAAACTTTTGTAAACTAGAAACTAACTATGGAATTTTGTTATTTATAGAACGTTGCGCCCATTCCCACAAAATCTTTCGGACATTCTTGAGGCATAGTTGAAAAGCCGAGCCTATTTTTATTTTTCGCTCGTTTTATCTGTAATGTAAATAACAAAAATTACATCTTTCTGGAATTAAGATATTATTGCGAACATAGAACATGGCATTTGGTATAAATTATGAATATTTCAAATGTGTACTTATCATTTCACCTGAGATCGTCCGTTCATCTATTGAGCGGTACTACCATGTCAGTTCTTTGAGCCATGTATCCCGCCCATTATCATGCGTTACAGGAGCGTGTTTAGTGGTGATCATTTGAAGAGATATGTGCAGCAGTGGACGTCTATCGGTTGGTGATGATGATGAAATGTCATTTCAGGCTGGGCCACGTGAGCGTGATGGTGACGATGGGCAACGCGCTCGGCAACTCGATATGGGAGGCCGACCTGCGCGGGCACATCAAACCCATCGCCACCAGCACCAGGGAGGAGAAGGAACGGTATGTATATACTCTTAGGGCGCGCAGAAGCGGGATTTATTAAGATTTTAGCAAGTCAGAAATGGAAAAGAATAATAATAGTCAGGATCCATTTACACAAATATAATTTTAAACAATTATTCAATAGAAAGGTTACATCACGCACAACCGTTAACAATTTCACACTTTACGACAAATATGAAAACAAAGGAACAATCTTACTCCAAGTAGCGACTAACTAGTTTCCCGTTCGACGGGTGCAGAGAGAATGTCCCCGCGAGCGACTGTGCACTCGCTTTTATACATTAAATTTAATTGTTCTACCCACATTATTGTGGGTAGTTAGGACTTAAATAGGAGCGACTCCTAACAATACGTATAACAGCTGTAGTATCAGTTATCAGAGTGTCAATGTGTATTAGGGTGGTCCTTATTTTTTGATTTTTTTAATTTTCATCGCGGCACTTTGTCATTCTGCGGCGACTCGATGACGTAATACTGAACGGTACATGTGCGAGTGAGAAAGTATTCGGCAGGCGCGTGGATCTAGGTGGCTGGAAATTATTCCTCATTACACTTTTAATTTTTCGATACGATTTAGAGGTCGCTACCAGTCATCAAACTTTGACAAAAAGCATTGTATGGCCATTACAAAAGTGTCTCAATAAGTGTTAACTTTTGTGTCGTGTTTCTTTAATGGAAGAATACAATAGATAGAGACATAATCATAGTAAACATGTCTGTTTCATAGATGGATACGCTTGAAATACGAGCGGCGAGCGTTCCTGTCGTGCGAGCCGCCGGTGGCGGGCGGCGCGGGCGGCGAGGCGCTGCGGGCAGCGGGCGCGCGCGGCGCCGTGGCCACGCTGGCGCGCCTGCTGGCCGCGCCGCCGCCGCGCGCGCCCGCGCCCGTCGAGCGCGCGCTGGCGTTGCGCGCCGCCGCCGCCGCCGGCCACCTGGCCGCCGCGCAGCTGCTGATATGGGTGAGTGATACGAGCGGCGAGCGTTCCTGTCGTGCGAGCCGCCGGTGGCGGGCGGCGCGGGCGGCGAGGCGCTGCGGGCGGCGGGCGCGCGCGGCGCCGTGGCCACGCTGGCGCGCCTGCTGGCCGCGCCGCCGCCGCGCGCGCCCGCGCCCGTCGAGCGCGCGCTGGCGTTGCGCGCCGCCGCCGCCGCCGGCCACCTGGCCGCCGCGCAGCTGCTGATATGGGTGAGTGACAACTAACAGTTTAAGCCCCAATAGCCCAACGGTTAAAGGTGCAGACTGAAAACTGGTGGTGATCGCAGGTTCGAATTCCACCCGTTGCACTATTGTCGTACTCACTCCTAGCACAAGCTTTTCGCTTATTTGGAGGGGATAGGAGGATATAATTCGACTTCAGCTTGCGCAATATTCTTCAAAAAAAAAAAACTCAAAACTACTACTCAGGTACCCATCGGTCCTTTTTTCGGATCCCTAAGTATAATGCAAACTTGACGGCAAACTTGATCGTATGTGGCTTCCCTAAATAAATAAATGATTGTATGTGGATCATGCGTCATGCTCGTGAACGGGTGCCACCAACGGGAATGGGTCTGCTTTGGCTGCCCATCTTGAGATGCGTTGGATTGGTGTACCTACGTACGCATTTTTGCATTTTTGAAGCTTTATTGTGGAAGCACTGTATACATAGCATAGCTTTGTAAAAAAAAAAAAAATTTTTTTTTTAAAAGAGCAACTGCTGAGTTTCTTGCCGGCTCTTCTCAGCAGAATCTGCATTCCGAAACGGTGGTAGATTTATGACGTGTCATAAGAGCTACAAGTTAGCCTATATGAAATAAATAAATTTTGAATTTTGTGAACCGCAGCACAACGGCAACCCCAACTTCCCGGACGCGGACGGGCACACGTGCGTGTTCTACGCGCGCGCCGCCGCCAACCACCTGTCGGGCATCCCCACGCAGTTCCCCAAGAACCTGCAGCTGACCTGCCCGCTGCACGCCGCGCCGCCCGCCGGCTCCGGCGCCAGCTCCACCAGCTCCAGCTCCAGCGCCAAGAACCCCGACCCGGAGTGCAACTGCATCATCTTCGACCTGCTCAACGCGCAGAGCGCGTCCAACGCGCTGGTCGAGATCCTCATCGGCCTCCAGAACAACCAGTACATGAACAACGGGTTCGACTTCAACCAAACCCTCGGCCGGCCCTCGTTCGGCCCCAACCTCTCTCTCACTAACGGGAAATGCGGAAGTATTGTGTAAAATACTAAATTTTGCTGTACAATAATTGTACTTTAATTTTTTTGTGTTCTGTCTGATGATTTGTCAGTAGTTGCCAGATTTGTTTAAATTAATTTTTGAATGTATACATTTTTTTCACAAACTCTACGCACAAAGCTATTTCGGTGCATTATGTTTGTGTAAATAACTTTTTTTTTAACGAAAAATTCCAGTCGATTCTAACAAATCATCAGAATAAAAAGCAATTACATAGAAAAAGTTAATTTTGTAATTAATGATGTAATTAAATAAAAAAAATAATTAACGAATTCTATAATGGCATTCGACTGATGTTAGAAAGTTTTCATCATACATACATACATACATACATAGTTACCATACGTCACTATATACATAAATAAACTAATTTCTATTACTAAATGTAAACCTACTAAAAATAGTTAACTACCATAGCTTATTTTAGAGAGTCGTTAGTTTTTGAAATAGTGAAACTAATTTGCTTGTAGACAAAGCTTAAACTGACATGACTAAAGGTGGAAACATACTAAATTTTTTTTGAAGAGTGTTTTAGGTGTAATATCAATTATAATTACACCTGAAAACCTGAATTTCATATTTGTTAGATTTCTAGTATCGAAACACTATAATGTCAGAGTAAAGTGGATCTTTGGAGTGAGTACTTAAAAATTCGGTGGTAAATGAATTTAAGACTAAAGCAAAGACAATGAGGTTCATTTTCCTATGGTGCTAAACTGTGTAAGCGAGACTAACGTACGCAGCTGACATCAGTGATAGGAGAATTTAGATTTTTTTAAATATAAATTTTATTTTCAATAGTAAGATTTAATTCGACTAATCACGCGTCACGGTATGAAAGTATGCTTAGACCTTTGACCATGCCGTCCTTTTCCGCGGGGTACATTGTGAAAAGGACGGCACTAGATCGCACTACTTTTATTCCAACCAATTTTGTCTAGTTTAGTTTTTGTACACAAACAAATAAGTACCAGTATTTATAGACCGAAACGTAAAAAGTAAGAAACTTCTTACTTAAGTAAGTTTGTTTCGTAAATTCAACCGATTTTTGTGATCAATTACTTTTTTTTGTATAATAATTTCTTATTTTTAAATATGGTGGATTGTTCTAAATCAAAACCTTGTAAGTGACAAACTATAACAATGTGACACTCCCACCTTACGCTATTGTAAGTCACGACTTATCACTTAAAAACTGTTATTATCCCACATATTTACATGGTTTTAATTTATGTATATTACATAACCTTTTTGCTATAAAAAATATGATTTAAGAAGTTTTTAAAATATTTTATTTTCATTCAATAAATAGTATCGAGGTGACTTTTTAGTATCAATGCAAAATTTTTGATAAAATCAGGGTTTTTCAAAATTTAAAAGAATGCTGATTCTGCCGGATTATAAATAACTTGTGAGAAATTTAAAGCAAGGAAAACACTTGAATCTGAAATGAAAATAAACCTGCGCATAAACATGAATCCAATGAAGAACGAACTAGTTAACTCCTGAACGAGTTAGTACAACATTAAAAAGTCTGTCTGGATTAAGTTACGTAACAACGTAAGTGCTCTCAATCACGTAGTCATAACAGCGTATTTGAAATGTTTTGTTTTAACCTGTGGGGTTAGTATAAGATTTAATTACTCGTACTGGGCCCATAACCTCTTGAATAATTGGGAATAAAACTAAAATTGTAAGAATTCTATCTTTTAATGCGGTATGGTATAGGGACCTACGTATCAATACAAAACAAATCTTTTTCAAAACATTCTCCTTTTAAAATAGAAACAACATATTATTTTTTTTTTCAACGAGGTCTTATATCTTTACAGATATAAAATACTAAACTCTAATAGATTGATCGTATTCGTATTCGATGACATTAGCATCAAAGTAAAACGAACCTTAAATGTATTGAGTTAAAGTCACAAATTCAGTACAACCGATTTTAATTTGGAGCGTGTCCGTATACGTAAACATATAAGAATGCATACACGAAATTGAGCTCTAAAACAATGGTCTTTATGGTTCAATTTACTTTGACGCTAATGTCAATACGAATAAGGCCAATCGAATTAAATCTTATACTAACCCGACTTGTGTTGAAATAAAGAGTGTTAAACTGGGGACAAATTATAGGTTTGTATGCTCATGGAAAACGTTTATGGTAAAGTGTAAAATGGTGGGATTTGGGTGTGGGATTGATTTGGGCTCGCAAAACACTGTAAGTGCTATATTATGTTAAAACTTTTGGTGCTCATTTTTTTAAAATCTCTTAGGTGGTTTTGTTTTTCAATGGTGTTAATTTTTTTTTTCTATCGAATTTATTCTAAAAATTATGGATTTAATTAAATTTTAGCAGAGTAAATTTTTTAAAACCGATTTTGTAAAAATAGAGAGACGTGTAATAATATATTGGTATAATAATATAATTAATTATTATTATAGAAAAATTCACTATGGATGTAAGTTTTATAATTAGATAATTTACCTATTAATCGTAATTAAAAAGAAATATGATGTGTCATATTTATTTTGTTTTCACGTGAACGTCCAGTGCGAATGATTTGAGTGTTTTAGCGGTTGCGCACACTTGCAGCAACTTAAGGAGTCGTCGCACATGAATGCGAACTCTATGCGGCGCGTTTATTAGGGTCTAAAAACCTTTTCACAAAGTTTTCGTTAACAATGTCCCTGAGACCCTGAGAATGTATAGAACGGATTTTACCCCTGTAATATTGCTTTTGTTGAAATTAACACTTGTGTAAGGAAATGCCTCTATGAGATTAATCTCTATAATTGGACGCAGATACGCAATAACGATTCAACCCACAAACCTTTGTCACATTAAATACATACATAATGTAAAGGAATAAAGTTAACTTTTCAATTGATAAGTTGTGTGGGTTGATTCTTTATAGCGTATGTGCGTCCAATTAGGAATTCTAAAATCCAGTTGTTCCATTTTAAAAGGGGAAAAAAATTCCGTGTGTACTTAGGATCTACTCAAAATAAGCAGCGCGACGTAGCGTAGGTGTTGCAAATGTGTTTCTACCATAATTTGTAAAAAAAATATTATAACTTCACAACAATTTTACCTAGATAAGTTTTTGTAAATTGTCAATTTGAATCATTCAATTTTATAGGCAAATTGTTTATTATAGTAATGATTATAGTTATACCCACATAACATTATATGTATATGGTATAATATTCAAAATTTCAAACATCAAGTCAGTATTTCTGAATAAAGTACGGCAACTATCAAAATTTGTATTAAGATATGATAAAAATATCACAAGATGTATAAATATACTGAGCATCGGAGAGTCCGAATTTAAGTCAATATTTTTTTCGATATTTTATCGAAGTGAAGGAAAAATCTCGCCCTGAAAATGTTCTTACGAATGTATCAATTTTCATCCGATTTCTATATATGCTATATTATATGTTTATAATCGATAGATTTCCTAAGTAACATAGCCAGGTTTTTATTTCCAAAAAATTTAGTTTCAAAAATACTCTGAAAAAGAATCTAATGTAAGTATAAGGCCACTTTTACACCGTAACAATAATGTTTTTATTATTTTTTTCATAATTTTTCTGTGTAATAGACGTTTTATCCACTCAGTAAAATTACATTTTACCTTCAGTCCGATACAATATCGATTTGAACGTAGATATAGATTTTTTTGTTTTTACTAGATATAACAATAAATTATTGAATTAGTATACAAGATCTCAGCTCAACGCTATCGTACGGTAAATTTAGAGTAATTATTTAGTAGTTAAATATTATATCGTCGCTTTTAACCTAAACTCCCTTGGGGTAAACAATTTTATTATTTAACTTGTCCATTTTTTATATTTTCTTGGTTTTTTGACTTTTCTGAAAGTACCCTACAAAAATGCTACTTCAACTATTGGACTATTAGTGGTTTTTTGTTGGCATAACGCTTAGTTAGATAGGAAAGGATCCATTTATTTAACTAAAATACTAAAATTTCACAAGCTGTAAATTCTCGGCTTTTATAGCACTCTGTCAAAAAACTAAGGACTAACAAACATTCCATTTTTATCCTTGATATTAAAGAAAAACTTTCGACCCAAGGGATTATAGTGGATGTGATATTCCTAAGATTTCCCGTATTAAGCCAAATGTACTGAACCCTTCTGTGCCTGCTCTCAGTAGTCTACGCTTTATATCCAACACCCGTTTGTACACCGGGAGCCGGTGCTAATTCATTTAGATTTTAATCCACTGGCACCCGGTCTATGATCGGTGGTTCTTAATGTAAAAAATATTATGTACTTCTTAAAGCTGTTCGCGCATTACAGTGCACAATAACGCGACGCAGGCAACGCACTTTTCAGTACGAAAAATTCGTCGAATAACGTCATTAGTACGCGCATTTATTTACCCGTTACAATTTTGCAGTGCACTGTGCGACTTAGCAGATCCTAAGTTCGACTCCTGAGTAAATTCATTGGTTTATGATTTCTAAATTGTCCGAGGTTGCTGCCAGTTCTCACCAACTATACCTAAATCATCCCCTAAACAGTCGTAACTTAGATAGCTCCAAAAAGCAAACCCTTTGCTTTATGTCACATTTACCCTTACGAAAACGAAATGAATTTATGTAAAAGAAAATTGTCAGTAAGGATTATCTAAATTAGCTGTGATAGTCTCTAAAAAACGGATATTCGTCAGGTGGAAAGCTTCGGGCTTAGCTACGAGTAGTTACCGCCCTATCGAAAAAACCGTAATGATGAACTCATGATGTCATTTGTATGTTTAGTACTGAAAAATGCGAAGCTTATACCGCGTGCGGTGCGGTGTAATGTGCGATCATCACAAGGCTACGTACAAATCTAGCGTCATTCCGTGAACATTTCTTTCCATACGACATATTGAAATGTTTGGCAAGCGGACCAAACGCGGAAGAATATTTCCGCGCACAAAACGTGGAAGAACATTTCCGCGCACGTTTTTCCGCTAGGTTTGTCGGTGGCCGAATAGAATTAATGCGATAGTATAGAGAGATTCTCAAACGTGCATTTAGTTCTTAGTGTTGTTCAAAGTACATAGTGTAAGAGTGAGCGTTGCAATTTTTTTTCTAAGTAAATGTATAAATATCTTTGCACACTTGAGATTTAGGGCGAACTTTGAGTTTCTGTGTACATTTTATTGATGGTATCTATGATTTTTTTTTTAAATAGGCTATGTGTATTTTTTATCGTGTTATATACTTTTTATTTGTGGCCGCGTTTACATAGTATGTGTACACTCTGAAATAGTGGTATATATTTTACTGCTAGTTTTTACATTAAATTATATTCATGTGCCTCATTGGTTCAGTGGCTAGCTTATTCTGCTGTGGATTATGAGGTCCCGGTTCAATCTATTTAAAGTAATTTTTCTTTTGAACAAAATGTGATCATAAATCACATGGTGATGATGATCAATAGTTTATTTCTGTTGTAAAAAAATCATAATATAACAATATTATTTTTAAATAAACTCATAATGGAACTGTCATACCTACTGTTAAGAAACCAGGCTTAGTATTAAATACATTTAAGGTGGCCAGGTGTTTCATTTCGATGAAATAACCAGGTACTAAAGTGCTATCAGGTACTTATACTGTGTCAACGCGGCACCATCGATATTTTATTATTGTAAAGTTAATTTTAGAGATGAGGGTAATTCATGTTTTTAGCAATACCGAGTTCAGTATTCGAGGGTACGTGATTATTATATTATGTCTTGTATAGAACACACGTTACGCTATTTGTAATCGCACCATGTATATTTTTTTAACCTATTTTCGGATAGTTAATTATACGTTGAAATTTTATTGATAATTTTAAATTCGTTACCCTGACTTTTGCTGTTGCTGTTCACAGACTAACCAACTTGATTAGCCCCAACAGAGACCATTAAATGCATACGTTTGGTCGGTCCGAACCAATAACAAGCCTGTCCGACCCAAAGTAAAGTAATCGCGTCTTAAAAGTTTCAATTAGCCTTGTCTAGTACATGTACGATTCTTCTTTTTACTATTTTCCGAGATACAGTTTTAACTAGTTCGGAAAACAGGTGCACAATATTATAGTTTTCTAATTTGTAATTTGTATGACCAATAAAAAATAAATATTATTAAGAATGAATTCCTGACAATGAACGAGAATGAATTAGTATGTATGCACATCGGTCGGTGTATGTACATGGTTCTTTTTAGTAAATCGTTCGTTTAGCTCGGAATAAGAAAAGCAGGAATAGAGAGTTTTATAACGCTTAGAAAGAAAGTTGTATAAATTATGACACTGTGCGTCATTTTTTAATAATTTTCTGCGAGCTCGTACTAACGCGAATATACTGCGTAGTCGGCCTATAAAGGCTTACTAAAAATGGCTTTTCATTGCGTCGATCATGACACTTCTAAGCGTTACAGTTCGATGGTTGAGAACTAGTTTTAACCGGACTGGCTGGACCAGCCAAGGCAGGTAATGCGATAACGGTCAATCATCCCAGTAAAGTTCGTCGTTGGTCAAATTAAATTGGTTGGTGTGTTAACAGCTGGTTGAGTTGCGAGTCTATGCACATTATTTTTTTAATGTTTTTTTTTTTTTGTATATTTTTTGTGGTGGCCAAAGAGCTTAAAGTTGTAAATAGTAACAGTGCAGCTGCCCGCGGCTGTACTCTGAACCTTCGTTACTGTAATTATAAAGTGATTTGTTGATGTTCTTGATCTTGTGAAAATAAAGTGGAAATTGAACACGACGGTTTTGACTTTTTTTTCGTTTTGCGAAATCCCCGAGTTCCATTTCATACGAGTAGAGCAGCGAAACGGACATGACAGCGAAAAATGTTCTGCATTGCGTCTAGCTAGATGTGTGGATAGGACTTTATTTTATACTATTTAGTGAAGAGAATCGTATTTTACGGGGTACAAAGACTATCTATACCTATCCAGCAGTGGTCTATCGGTCGACCACGAACCACGACCTATGTTATAGAATTACAGTAGAGGTATAACCAGTGGCGGATTTACCAAAAGGCTGAGTAGGCTGGAGCCTAGGGCGACAAAGGGGCCAAATTTTTTATTTATGTCTTATAGAAATTAAAAAAATAAAATAAAATGTTTAATTAAGAAATAAAATAAAATATTTGTACAGGTACCTGAATGTCATTAGATCCATAAATAGGTACATATAAAATTTCCTAAAATACTAGCTGATGTCCGCGACTACGAAAATATAACTGTAAGTTTTCCAATTTTATAGCGTTTCTATATTCAAATTCAAAAATTTATTTCATGTAGGCCACCTTGAGCTCTTATGACACGTCATAAATCTACCATCGGTTCGGAATGCAGATTCTGCTGAGAAGAACCGGCAAGAAACTCAGCAGTTGCTCTTTTCAAAAAATAAAATAATTTTACAATAAGTAACCAAACTAAGCTACAGTATACGTACAGTAGTAAGTAGTGCTTCCACATTGAAGCTTAAAAAATGCAATACATATAATCCAACACATGTCAACATGGGAAGACAAAGCAGACCCATTCCCATATACTAGAGAGTGTCAGGATAATGATTGCACACGGGCGCTACATGGGTTAAAAAGACGGCCCTGATAAATGTAGAGATTGGTAAGGGTGGCGAAATTTGAACTGGCGACATAGCTATGTGTAAATCCGCCACTGGGTATAACTGCAGTGCGGCACGGTTCACCACGTTATATTGAGTAGGTACATAATACACGGCATACCTACCTAGGTGCTCAGGCTAATTTGTGGATTAGGTTCACGTCCGAATTAACCACACAGGTGCTGTGAAATTCACAGTGAGAATTTAGGTATAGGCATATCTGTGTGCAATGAATATTGCTGGTCATAAAATAATAGGAGTAGGATTCTTATATTTTACCTACCTTCTTAGTTGAGATAAATCAAGCAATAAGCCTCAGTAGTCCAACGGTTAAAGGTGCGGTCTGAAAACTGAAAGGTAGCAGGTTCGAATCCCACCCGTTGCACTATTGTCGTACCCACTCCTGGCACAAGCTTTCCGCTTATTTGGAGGGATAGGAGATGTTACATAGTGAACTTCAGCTTGGCTAATATTAAAAAAAAAAGCAACGGATCGACGTGATTTTTTGCATAGGTACCTACTATTGAGAACAGATAGTGACAGGCCTGTTATGGGTTCATATCATCATATCATCACTCACAATTTACGTCATTGACTAATGTAGTAAGTTAAGACCCTTATTTTTTGTAATCGAAGGTAAGACCAAGGTAAGACCTATCTATTGTCTAATGGATCTCATGTCGGACTTACTATACTTACCCAAACAAAATTAAAATACCTACCTTCCCTACCTTACTTACCTTATTTACCTAACTTACCTTTACCTTTTGTTTGTTAAAAAAATCGGTTTATTTCAGATTCAATTCTAAACTACTGAAGTTAGAAACTTAAAATTTTTACAGTTGGTTCCTTTTATGACGTAGGCGCACACTAAGAAAGGATTATTGGAAATTCCACCCCTAAGGGGTTTAAATAAGGGATAGAAGTTTATATGAAAGTCCGTCATTTTTCAAGCTGTTTCCATCAAAGTTGGCATTAGAGCTTTCAGTTAAAAATAAAGAAGTACGTGTGTCACAGTTTTTGAAAATTTCACCCCAAAATCTAATTCCACGCGGACGAAGTCGCGGGGGCAAAAGCTAGTGTTAAATAAATATAATTTCAAGGTAAGGTAGGTATATTAATTACATATAGATCTAATTAAACGCTTCGTCAAGCACGAGCTCTCTGAAAGCTCGGAAATAGAAGGTAAACGAGTTAAAATGAACAATGAACAGTGAACTCGACCAAACTTGTTTACAAAACACTGCAAAGCAACTTCGCCATCGGCACTGAACTCAATTACTGCACACTGCACAGTACCTACCTACTACCTACAACAACTTTGTTGTAGGTTGGCGAAGCATAGAGATGTCAATAGTCTAGTCTATTTATAGTTTTAGTTTTCCTGCAACAGGTGATTTCACTTAATTATAATTAAGTCTGTGTGCGGTCTGTTTGTTTGTTTGTTGATTTGTTTATTTATCTTTCAATCATGCAGCATTTTGTTTGTCCTTCAATCAAACCGCAACAAAGCGGATCAACCTGATTTTTTGCATAGGTATAGTTGAGGACCGGGAGAGTGACATAGAATACTTTTTATCCCAAAAAATCAAAGAGTATTTTTTTATAAACTAACTAAATCCAGGCGGATGAAGTCGCGGGCATTAGCTAGTAGTAACATATGTATAATTACTATAGACCCAAAATCTGTGGCAGAGGCATACCAACGAACAGTGACGCCATGTTGAATCTGCTCATCGCAATCAAATGGAATATTGTATAATACAATTAGGATTTAGGGATTACTGAGAATGTGTTCAGGCTCCTACTACAATGTACGAGGCCTCCTTTTAAGGCTTGAACAGACATCAAGACATTTTTCACTTATTTATTTACACTTCCCTATCTGAGCCAATGCAAAACTTGGAGCCCCAGTTGCTTAAGGCCAATAAAGCCGGAAAGTATCTGGCGACATCGATTATTAATTTTTAATGATATTCTATCAATTAAAAATCAGCGCTCAGATTTTAAGAAAAGTTAAAAATGTTTTTATGTAGATACCTGATATTGTTAAACTGGCCGGCCGCCCAAGCTAGCAGGTATGTAGGTATCTTCAAAGTATACTAACATACATAATACACATAATAAGTGTAGCACATACATAATAGGTAGGTATAACATACATAATAGGTGTAGTACCTATCTACAATCAAACACATTTGGTTACTTAGAAAATAAGTAAGGTCTGACGGCCTTGGGATCTTGCTCTATTTATGATGATGTGTGAGACGTAGCGGAGGTTGGAATATGTAGAAGCCGCGTTACAGTTATTATAATATACGGGTATGTTTACAGCAATGTGTGACATGCTTAATAAAGTACATATTATTACAAATCGTACACGCGTTCTATGAGTTTATTATCGTAGAGACCAATTTATAAGACTCCCGACATCATTTATCACGTTATAAATGAGAGTCCTATGTAAATTAGATAAATCGTGTAAACGTGATTTTCTACGCGCGAGAAGGCAAAGTGCTTACAGATTACAAATATTTATATAGAGATGTTTTTAACGTGAACTTCTTTGATAAACCATTTTCGATCAACAAAAAGTAGATAAAAAATAATATACCTATATTATATTAGCTAATTCCCGCGACTTCGTCCGCGTTGATTTAGTTTTCAAAAATCCCGCAGGAACTCTTTGATTTTCCGGGATCAAAATTAGCCTATGTCACTCTCCAGGTCCTCAACTATACTCATGCAAAAATTACGTCGATCCATTGCTCCGTTACTGCGTGGTTGAAGGACAAACCAACAAACCAATAAAAACATATTTTCGCATTTATTATGTTATAGTAGGGATTACTCGTATATACTTAGCTATGAGTACTACATCATAATTAATCGCAAATAACTGTGTTCGTAAATAAATGTTAGTTTGTCCGTCAATCACGCAGCAACGGAGCAAATCGACGTGATTTTTGCATGGTACAGTTGAGGTCTTGAAGTGTGACAGAGGCTATTTTTTGTCCCGGAAAAACAGAGGTTTATCGCAGGATTTTTAAAATATTACCCGTTGCATATTTTTGCGAGAACTTGTAAATAAATAAACAGCGCGCAATTCCTTTTTGTGTTGGTGAAAACGCACCAACTCGGACTAAAGCCTTTGTCAGTGGTTCGTTATGTCCATACGCCGCCGCCGGAAACGAAACAGTCGAATGTCCAAATAAAATTCAATATTGTAAATCGGATGTAGATACATCAAAGAGCGAAGTACAGTACAGGCATTTAATGTATAGGCGCGTATCTCCCTGTTGTATTTACGCGTTGTCTGCTACTTTTCTAGGAAGGTATAACTGGGTATACTTATAATAATAAAGCCTCAATAGCCTAACGGTTAAAGGTGCGGACTGAAAAGTGAAAGGTCACAGGTTCGATCCCATCCGTTGCACTATTGTCGTAACTGCGGGTTGTTACGTTCCCTCAAATATGGTTGAGCGAAGCAACGCCTGGATCATGCGTCATGCTCGTGAACGGGTGCCACTAACGGGAATTGGTCTGCTTTGTCTGCCCGTTTTGACATGCGTTGGATTGTGTGTACCTACGTATGCATTTTTGAAGCTTCATTGTGGAAGCACTGTATATGTGTATACAATATACAAAGCATAGTTTTGTTACCTATTGTAAAAAATTTTTTTTTTTGAAAAGAGCAACTGCTGAGTTTCTTACCGCCTCTTCTCAGCAGAATCTACATTCCAAACCGGTGGTAGATTTATGACCTATCATAAGAGCTACAAGTTGGCCTACATGAAATAAATGGAATTTGAATTTGAATTAACTGCTTATTTGGAGGGGAAAGGTGAATCAAGCCAAGCCAAGTTCATCTTGGCTGATATTCTTTAAAAAAAACGTCGGAGGCAGATTTGTCGGTGTAAAAATATATACCTACCTACAATTTCAATGCATATCTATACGTAGATAGAAAAGAACAAGTAAGTATCTATAGATTAATAAAAATTAACCACGCCGTTGGGATGGACGTTCCTTAAATTTCTGAATGGAATTAATATGTAGGTAAATTTTTTTTTAAGTATAGGTATACCTACTAAGTACTAAGAAAGTATGTTCTACAACCACGCCTATTATAACGTAAAAGATATTTTGTTCTACTAACCAATTATTTTTCAACACCTGTGTTGACATTGATTTGATTTGATTTAAATATAAGGGTGGGTGGTTTGATTTGATTTGGTTTGATAAAACTGACGTCAGGGCATAGGGGCGAATAGAAGGGTATTATAAATTTTCGTCGGGATTTGAAAGAAACTCCATACTATACTATAGCTATCATCATATAAATGAGCTAGAACGAATGTCCGATAATGTCTTTTCCGAAATCTTTTGTCCGTAGCACATCTTGTGGTTGGAACAAAAGAGAAGATTCTCGCAGTAGTTTGTCGGTTCATTGTGGCGGTACAATGAGGAAAATCTTCGCAAAACTTCAAGTTAATGTAGTGCTAAGAGCTGCACAAATTGTACGTATTGTAGCGTGAACGCTGGACGACTATGGATAAATAATAATTACACTAGTTTACAAAAAAATAATTTTTTTTTGTTCATGAAATGAAACCTATATTATTTACGTAGGCTATGACCGGTAATAAAAAAAATATTTTTTTATTTTTCGTAGTACGTCACAATTCTGAAATATGAGGTCTTTGTTTTTTATCTACCCGCAATTCTTTAAACTTGTTTATCGCTCTACTTTGTAAACAACTGTGTGATTCAAAAGTCTTATTTTTATTTAAAAATGTCGTCTAGAGTGTGTTAACTACATCCAAATCAATTTTGTTATATTTGTGGGAAAATTGTTCAGTTAAATCGTGATTTCCCTATAACAAAACCATTGCAAGAAGCCTATTTACATTATTTTGGATTTCCGGTGTCAAATCAAGATAAAAATTGGGTTCTCATGTGATTTGCACTAATTGCAGATTAGTCCTCAGTTCCTGGTATTCAGGTAAAAATAGATCACTGAAAGTTGGTAAACCAATGAAATGGAGAGAGCCAACTAACCACATAACCGATTGTTACTTTTGATTAACGAAAAATTTTGGTTTACGAATCTTTTTGCGGCTAAATTAAAGGAAGGAATATTTGTGGGTCCTCAAATCAGGAGAATATTAGACGATACAAAGTTCGAGAGCCTTTTAACCGAGGTAAAAAAAGCAGTCTGGAACTCTTTCAAAATTGTCGTTAAAAATTTTTTAGGCAGTAAAATAGTGATAATTACAAAGAGATTGTTGAAAATCTGTTGCAAAATTATGAGCGTATGGGTGTAAATATGTCACTACAAAATCATTTTTTGCATTCCCATTAAGATTTTTTTCTAGAAAATCTTGGTAGACTGAGTGATGAACACGGTGAGCGATTTCATCAAGATTTAAAATCAATTGAGCAAAATTATCAAGGTTTTTGGGACCAAAACATGCTAGGTGACTGTTCTTGGTCTGTAGTGAGAAATACAGATGAAAATATTTATGAAAAAAGAGCAAAAAATACCCATTTTTAACTGTCTATTGTTTATTTTTGGTTAGGTTTTTGTAAAAATCTTAATGATAAATATTTCAAAAAATTGACGTGCTGGATTTTTTTAAATATTTTTTCCGAGATGTAGATACCCAATATAACGTAACCGTATATGTTTCATTTCATGAACAAAATTCATGTAAACTAGTGTTATTATAATTTATACCTACTCTCAAGCCTGTCTTAGATATAGTTTTAGGATTAGATAGTTTCTAAGAATACTAACGTTAGTTTAAGTGTGTGTTTTACTAACAAATATGATCTCATGGTCGAAATAAATGATTTTTTTTTATTATTCCATATTTACATAGGTACCTAGGAGTTGTTACCCTTTTTATTATACATACGAGACCAGCTGTATGACTGTCTAAAAATTAGGGCTACAATGTAAAAATTGCAATCATCCCTGATTAGCTAAAACCATCGATGTATAGCTAAAACTCCCTCGCTATCTTCTTTAACCGACTTCCAAAAAGGAGGAGGTTATCAATTCGGCCGGTATCTTTTTTATAGATATTACTAGTTTTTTAACCGACTGCGCTAGGCAAAGGAGGGTATAGTGTTTATCAGTCAGAGCACGGCTATGCCACATGGAGGGGAAGTACCTTAAATATTGTAAATATGTATATGTAGATATGTATGTGGCGGTCCGGAGACCAAACGCGTGGACCGATTTTGATGATTCTTACGTCAATCGATTTGTGTTAATCTTGGGAGTGTTACTAAAGACATGACAGTAATCAAAATTCAATATGGCGACTACCAGACTGTGACAGACTTATAAGACACTTCTCATAAGACACAAGAAATTTTCTTATCATGTGCAAAAGGACTAAGGATACCGCTCAGAAAACCTTAACTAGTTTACTTCATGGTTCCTTGAGTCAGACTGCAACAAGGGGCCTAACGCTAAAAAGAAAAAAACAGGGGTTATTTCTCAAAATAATACATCTTATTTCCAAAGTAACGTTATCAGCCGCCATACAAAGCTCGTCATGGCGAGTCCCCGCTATTGCGACAAATTACGTAAATTGCCGACATAAACCTTAATGATAATATCCTTGAGTTTTTGTGGGACTCGCATTGGATTACAGGGTTTATTTTCAAAGGGAACATGAAAAGTTTAAAAACTGAAATCCTACTATGGAAAATGTATTACTTATCCTTTATATTGATTTTCTTTCCTTTTCGTTTAAATACTAGCGGCCCGCTCCGGCTTCGCACGGGTATAAAATATATAGCCTATGTCATTCACTGTTAATGGATGTTATTCCTTCCTCTTCAATCACTCTATCTATTAAAAAAAACCGCATCAAAATCCGTTTATTACGATTTAAGCATACATAGGGACAGAGAAAGCGACTTTGTTTTATACTATGTAGTGATTTACATTTAAATATATTTAAATATGTATATAAAAAGAAAAGGTGACTGACTGATTGACTGACTGATCTATCAACGCGCAGCTCAAACCACTGAACCGAAAAATCGAACTTAACGATTAACTTCGATTAAAAAAAAATATACATAGACTGATAAAACCTCCCTTTTGACTTTGCCGTAGTCGGATAAAAAGTAGGTATAAGGACAAGCGAGAAAGAAATGTGGTCTCAAAATACCCTCAAACCGTCCGGTTTCCTCTGGAAAATAAAAGGTCGGCTGAAAACGGATTTTCTTCATACGACATTTTTCGGTTGCCCGCGTATTATATTCAAGAGGCTAAGAAGCGGAAGGAATGAGAGAGCAATTTCAGAAGGCTCTTTGATGAAAATAGACTTTTCCCATGCAATGTTGGAGATAGAAAATTAATGAAATGTAAATAAAATTAAGTACAGTTCTTTGTTTTTAATGTAACTACCTCTTTATTAGAACATAACATACATGTTTTTAGGGTTCCGTACCCAAAGGGTGCCAACGGGACCCTATTACTAAGCTTCCGCTGTCCGTCCGTCCGTCCCTTCTTCCGTCTGTCTCTATCTCATGAACCGTAATAGATAAATACATGAAATTTTCACAGAATAATATGCATAACTATTGCCGCTGCTGTCATAAGTCACGACAAATAATAAAAATAAAATAAAAAAAGGCGTGTGGCACTCGGGGACTGTCGCGGTAAATCTATTGAATAGCATTTTTTAAAAAAATGCGCCATCTAGCGGCTCACCGTAGAGGAGTCCCGTGTCAGGTTATTTTCGTTACGGAATTTCTGGGTTCGGTCTCCACGCTGGCCCGCGATAGAAGCTATGCAATAGCTTAATAAAGGGGTAATAAGTTAATTTTATCTTTTATGTTTCTGTGTAATGTGGTGTACAATAAAGTGTATTCGGTTCGATTTTTTCGGTGTTTTTTGCTCGACCGATAACGATGGTGCGGCCCCCTTCGTCTGCGAGTCTAACTCGCACTTGGCCAGTTTTTATTTGTATTTTTGTCTGTTTATTAGTCCGCTTGAATATGGCTCCGATTGAATATGTGGAATGGCTGAACTGATTTCGACGGGATTTTCACAGAGACTTAAGTCTTTACACTAGCCAGTTTGTCTACTAACCACTATTACTTCTTATTAGTAGTATGATATAGTAATTTCTTCACAGAAAATCCAATACATTTTTGGCTCAACCCGGGAATTGAACCCGGGACCTCGTCATCTGTAGTCAAACTTTCTAATCACTAGACCAACGAGGCAGTTGGTCGAGCTAGTGATAGTAGGTAGCAGTAGTAACGAGCTAGACGCTAGTAGTACCTAGGTACTTTAGCCATTTAGCCGATTAGATCATTGTAGGTAAAAGTAGCAGTTTTTCGCCTCCTCTTTGTCCGTGGGTCCATTTATCTAGAAATGTCCACTGGGAGACCGGACAGGCGATCGTTAATCCGACAAAAGTAGTTCAATAAATAACTAATGATCATTCCGTTTCCACCGTCATATGTTCTGTAGTCTACTATCTACTTGTTTGAAACTAACACTGTAATCATCACGTCATGAACGTTTATTACTCTTTCACCCAAAATTTTTTAGGATTAACTTTATTCCGATTAAATGAAAGTGGTTAAAAATTAAACCTAACTTCGAGATTTTTTTCATATGAATAGCAACCAAACGAGCTGCCGGGTCACCTGATGTAAAGTGATTACCGCCGCCCATGAACATTTGTAGTACCAGAGGCACCACCAATGCGTTGCCGGCTTCTCAGGAATTTATTGGTCCGCACCTTGAAAAACCCCATATTATACCTAATAAAGTGGGAACACAGTCGAAGGGAGATGATGAGGGAGAGATTTTTTTTTGTCAAATAAATTTCATTATTATTTTATGCTTCTACTCAGTATCGTCCCTTGGAAATATGATGTAATTTTTGGCCGTTTTTTTTTCGGATACTTAAAACTTGATCTACTGACAAAATCTAAATCTAAAAATCAAATCTGCATCTGAAGATTTGCCATTACACGCGCTCAGGTACTGTCCTTATTCTGTGATAATAGTACACTTACTGTTGTTTCTTGTCAGCCCTATAAGTGAATATTGATTGATATTGATGAAGTGATGAATATTTTGTTTCACAAAGACTATGTCATACAGCAAGCTAGGCTTTACAAAAAGTATGTACGATCTGTCCCTACCGACGCAAATATTTGACCTTCGAAGCTATAAAAAGTAACAAAACATACCCTTATTCCATTCGCGATATCGTCCCACGTGTGTTTGCTCACAATATTGACTATCCTATCGGTATGCGAGGGAGGTTTTTCTATTACCTTTCCATAGTAACATGAGTGACTGTAAACAGGTATGAAGAAAGCTTGCTTTCAGTATGTGTCATCATTTTTGCCATGAAAAAATAAGTATAAATGACGTTAGCTACCAAAGTATGTGATAGTATCACACTAATATTATAAAGGCGAAAGTTTGTTTGTGTGTGTGTGTATTTATGTTGTTACTTTTTCACACAAAAACTATGAACGGATTTTACTGAAATTTGGAATGGAGATAGCTCATACCTGGGATTAGCACATAGGCTACATTTTGTCCCGGAAGATGAAAGTTCCCGAGGGAATTAAAAAAACCTTATCGATGCGTCGTCGCAGCGCATTGTTGTATCTTCTTCACCCATCGGTTTTGAAAATCCGTGGGTTTTTCCGATATAAAAAGTAGCGTATGTCGCTTTCCAAGTCTTAAACTATACTATACTATACATATGTATATGTACTTGTTACATGTGAAATGCAATAAAGAAATATGACTATGACTACTCCAATACTCCAAGCAGGCGAAGTCGCGGGCAAAAGCTAGTAAAGCAATAAACTAAGTTACTCGTAGCTCGTCGTAAAAACACGCGCGGGAGATGGACGGAAATTAAGTTACGCGTGTAAGTATCTAAGTGAAGGCTTCTCGGCAAATGTTCCTGCGGGACGGAACCGAGGTAACGGCAGCATAATGGTCTAACATGCATTTGTACGATCCCTCGCTTGTAACTGACTGACTCGATCTGGCTTCAGCCCTTACCAAGCTATTTTATGAATGTTTAATTATATGTTTAAACCGATCCTATTAAAACGTTTTAACTAAATAGCTATAATTTAAGAAAATTTACGTTTTCA
Organism: Hipparchia sbordonii; assembly: GCA_038048805.1. NCBI lineage: Eukaryota > Metazoa > Arthropoda > Insecta > Lepidoptera > Nymphalidae > Hipparchia > Hipparchia sbordonii. The sequence continues at coordinate 13,455,147 of CM076104.1, read as the reverse complement.
ATATAGGTACCGAATCAGAATCAGAATTTATTTATTGCATTATACACGTAACTTATAAAAGATAATACAATAGAGTGTTAGTCTAGTGTTTTACCAATATAATGACATGCAATATTACTAAATATTACATACAACATATTAGATAACTTAAATCTTAAAGTAAAAGTGAAAAAAAGAAATAAAGAATAACTGAAAAGCAAAAGTGTCCATATCTTGTAAACTACTGTACCGATTTTGATGAAATCTTGAATGTTCTCTAAGTTGAAGTAAATGTAAGCAAATATAAAAAGAATGAGCTCGTCGTATACGCTACGGTCCTGCGCAGTCGGCGTTTAAAGGCTTGCTAGGCGCTTCTAAGCGTTCGATTAGTAGGTATTTTTAATTTTTTATTGAAGTGTTAACCTACACTTAAAGGAAATAACCTAATAGGTTTATAAATACATATAAAAAATTCCGAGTCCGGCGGGATTCGAACCCACATCTCTCTGGGAATCGCGCCCGAGTGTGTTAACCGTTACACCACGGCCGAACCACACGTCAGCCATGAAATACACACACTCGGGAGCGATTCCCAGAGAGATGTGGGTTCGAATCCCGCCAGCCTCGGAATTTTTGATATGTATTTATAAACCTATTAGTAGGTATTTGTCTAGTTTTGGATTCACAGAAAGTACCTACCTGACTAAGTGCGGTCGATTAATATTTCTCTAGGTTTGGATTCGCAGAACCACCTATGTGAAAATACGAACGTGTAGAAATAGGAGAGTCACGTGGAAAACTAATCCAAAGTCGCAAACATAAATTGTAACATCTTTGTGGACTATTCCAATCAAAATCACATTCGCGTCGCGAAATGGAAAATAATTTATTTGAATTTCGTAACGAGTGGAAATTTCGTATCGGCAGTCAGAGACAGCTTAGCGCCTTTTAGTGTATTGAGCGAGACTCAAATTCATAATATAGGCAGACTTGGCTCAATTGAGCGAGACTCAAATGTACCGTTCATAGGCAGACTTGGCTCAATATAGCAAGTCAATAAACGTTGAGATGGCAACGGCGTATTTTATTTTTTTATTCGATAACAAGATAGTCCTTGAATGCGATCTCATCTGATGGTAAGTGATGATGCAGTTAAGATAGTAGCGGACTAACTTGGAAGGGATATGGCAGTGTATGGCACGTTCTTGACGGTAGGGTGCTAACTAGCCACGGCCAAAGCCTCCCACCAGAAAATTATTATCCCCCTACCTTTGAATGTACGTGGACAAACCATAAATAAAGTAAGAATTTTGTGGGGCAGATCGAATAGGGTATTCGACTAATTTTTTTATAGTACTTAAAATAAATGTTTTTAATATTATAAGTATAACACACTGACATTTTTCTTTTTTCAATATGTATTTTAAACTAATCTCGAAAATATAGAGCTTTTCATTTTCCCCAAACCTTTGCTCCGTGGCTGCGTGATTAAAGGACAAACCAACAAGCAAACACACTTTTGCATTTATAATATTAGTAAGGATTGATAATAACGCTCATAATTCTGAAACAGGTGCGTGTTTAAAATTCGAACTTTGGGCCCTCCGAAAAGTAGGGCGGAGTATTAACCTCTAGACTACCACCGCTGCTGATTACGTCATTATCCAAAAGCTCGTATATTATATAGGCCTACTGAAACTGTTTAGTATGCCAAGATGTCGGCGGGAATTTATTCCTATAAAAGCCGGTTTTGTTTCATTTCGTGACTGTAATGATCATAATTAGATTTTTCTGAGAAATTAGGAAGAAAAAATTCTTCGTCGGGTATTATCCGACACGAATAATAAATAGATTAGGGTGTTAGCACATCGACGCTTCTATTTCGACCGTTTCGTAGAAAAAAGTCTCATTTGCTTAATTCATAACTTGAGATTTAAGCCTTGCAGATGTGACTTTTAAGGCTCAAATTTAAAGTTGAAATGTGGCTAAATTTAGCAGATGAGACTTTGTTCTACGGAACGGTCGATTTTATATATTACTAGCTGACTTCGTTCGCGTGGATTGAGGTTTTTTATTCCCGTGGGAACGCTCTTATTTCCCAGGATAAAAAGTAGCCTATGTCCTATTCCAGACTATAATCTATCTCTGTGCCTTTCAGCCAAATCGGTTCAGTTTTCAATATAAAAATCTTTTCGCTTTTCGTTAGTCTGATTAAAAGTCAAGAACGTCTTAACCGATTTGATATTTTTTTGTCTTGTTTGTCTTAATACAGGGAAGGTTTAAAAATAAAAAAAAATCGAAAAAGAAAATCGACCCATAACTAGCAGAAATATATCAAAAGCAAGGCATAGAAATGATTGCTAGAATATGTGGAACCTTAGAAGTTTGGGCAAATACAGGAGGAGAGAGACAAAAAAAAAGACGTGTGGCACTCGGGGACTGCCGCGGTAAAGCTATTGCATAGCATTTTTTATCAACGCCATCTAGCGGTGAGAGGAGTCCCGTGTCAGGTTATTTTCGTTACGGAATTTCTGGATTCGGTCTCCACGCTCAAGGCCCGCGATAGAAGCTATGCAATAGCTTAAAAAACCTGTAGAGGTGGCTAGGATCCCAGAAGGAACGAAGTAATGTAGGATCATATTCTTCGTTTAATCGTTATCCTTTTGGGTGGGATCCGTTATCTTTCATACTTTTACCCATGCCATACTGTTACTATGGCAAAAGATCTTTCAAGAATGGCAGTGGCTTTACAATCTGTCGCTTTTGTTCAGTAAAATATTTTGCATAACCTCATAAGCATATCCACTTTGTTACAATCCACCGAGACTCATATTAACATAGTAAGCAAGGTTCTTCAATTAAGAACTAAGCAAAGGTGGAGAACGCTTCTAGTGTTTGTGGCCCAAGTTATAAGAGCCAGATTTTTATATTCAATTAAGTAATTTAGTTTTTTTATAAAAAAAAATTAATAATGTATAAAAATAAAATTAGTAAAGGTTTGTTTGTTACGAAGAAATAGAGCAACACATAGTCGTGATTTTTTTGTATAGGTATAGTCGAAAAGCTGGAGAGTAAACTAAGATGTTTCTTGCCGATTCTTCAATAATTTTTAATAAAAGTATTAAGGTATACACAAAACACCTACTTAAGATAACAATTTAGCAATGATTTGAAGAAGTGATACTAAACCTTACATATCATTCATAAGAAATTTTTCACTTATTGAGTTGATAATAGTATAAATAAAACTATAAAGTGTTTATTTTTATTTGTCCGGGGAATTGCCGTGAAGTTTAATAATTTTATTATTGAAGAGTGAATATTTATTTTCTTAATTTTAATCTCTTTTGACTTGGACCACTAAATCCTCCTTCCTTCCTTTCCCTAAAGTTAGTAATACTCATGCGGTGACGGAAGTTTAAGACTAGTTAGGAGTTGAAACAATGTTCTACTTTACCAACGTATTTAGTGTAGTTGCAAACATGTTTTGATGCACTAAAATTAATTAAAATGTTTGGATTAATATACGAAAACACCACGAAATATCAGTATAGTATCCGGCAGTAAATAATTAGATATACGAGTACATATATCGATCTTTAGAAACAAACAATCGGCCAGATTCGGCTTTGTAGAGTTTTGTGTCACTTTGTTTTAGACAAAGAGGACGCTCTACTATAATATTACGTATAATATTCACTGCAGGGTACTTGTAGAATGACAGTACAGAGGTCTTCGAGAAATTATAATTTGTAGCTTTCCGAACTCCGACTTGTCATAAGAGCTAACATTTTGTCTACATGAAATAAATAATATTGAATTTAAATTTGAAAAAACACTCAACGCCGAAAAAATTTTCAGCGCTTGTGACTTGCACCACAGCAAAGTCTCCTCTAAGTCGCTACTCGCTAATACCTACTCGTTCGTCGAAAGCCTGCCATTAGTGAGCTTTGCAGGCATTCCTGGCTAATTTCAGCAAAGTATCGGATTACACTACTTGCCCGGGCCCTTAGAAGCAGGTATAATCAACGCGAAATGTAAGACGCACGGATAAATGATATCACGCGGAATTTACTCGCACCTGATTACCGCTCTTATAATGGCTTTTCTTCTCATTTTATTAATAGTGATATGTATCTACTTGATGACCTTTTTACATAGCTCTTCAAAAAGAGCTCGAGCCCCTGGGCCCCACGGTCCCAAGGTCTTCATCCCAAAAGGCATAAGAAAAGTTATTATAAAATAAACTGAAAATTGTGAAACTTCCCTCTCATAGATATAATGTTCTCGTAAGTTGAGGGTTATGCGATCCATCACGCATCCCACCCCTATACATTATAGTCTGTTATGGCGATTCATTGTTCCGTCATGATAAGTAACTACCGGTCCGAACTATTTCCTGCGTTTATTACGTAGTCATGAAATAGATTTTATAGCCCGAGAGATGGTAAAAAAGGAGAGAAGGATAGTGTGGTTAAACCGAATTTGCACTGCTGAATTAGTGGCATGAAATTAGTTTCATGACGTTAATTTCATCAACAATTTCACGTGTAAACTTCTAATATCGTGATGCATGCATTGATTTCATTTCATTTCACTAATTTCACAATTCGGCTTTACTCGTACATACAGCCTTGAGCTGTATTGGACTTGAGCAGGGTTGAACCATTTGTAAAAGTTAATTTTTGATGATAATTAATATCTATAGAGTAGGTACGTAACATTATTTGATCGAAAAAATGAAACATACCTTATTTTCTACAGCTTGTTGCCTATTAACTCCCCACGGAGCTACAATACAGGCCGCTTTTTGTGTTGAGTCTAACAGTATTACATGGAAAAGGTAAATCAATATCTAGAAAGGTATCCAAGGGAGCCAAGCAAATATATAGAATTATTTTTAGAAGCAAATTGTGTGGAGACCCTGAGGCCGTGGGGCCTGGAGGTTCGAACACTTTTTGTAGAACTATCAAAAAGGGTAATTGAGTCTACCGGGGATCTAAGAGCTGGCAGCTACCTTGGCCAAAGGATTAGTTTGGCCATCCAAAGGGGCAATGCTGCCAGCATTTTGGGTACCTACTATGCCACACTGCGGTGATTTCGATGGGGTTTTAGATTTTATTTAGTTTTAATTTTAATATTTATTATTAGCTAGCTGATACCCGTCTTCTAATCCACGCGTCTTCGTTCGCGTGGATTAGTTTTTTATTCCCGCGAGAACTCTCTTATTTCCCGGGACAAAAAGTACTATGATCTATCTCTGTGCCAAATTTCAGCCAAATCGGTTCAGTCGTTGCGGCGTGATTGAGTAACAAACATACATCCAAGCTTTCGCATTTATAATATAAATAATAGGATAATAGGATTCTCATTGGGAGTAAATTCCACCTATCGCTTTTATGAATATTCGATCTAAAAATAGTTCTCAAGAATTTTTCCTTTGTAACGAAAAGTAGCTGCACTTCAGCTGAAAATAGTAGCAAAGTAGCAACAAATCTTGCAGAAATGTAGTGCGCAAGGGAAGTCGTGTCATAAGAGTTTTCCTCTACCCGAGGCTAATGAGTCGTAGCAAGAGATCCCGTCGTAAGGAGTAACGACCTCTTCTTTAAACGAGTGCAATTTCATCAGATTTTTTGGAACGAAGTTCCTTATCGCGCGTTGTGAAAGGGGGCTAGACGGAAAAAATTCTTACGAAAAGTTGTCACGACACTTTTTGCTATAGTAAGCTAATGTAAGCTGTGCGGCGTCGCATGTTTCTCTGTCTGTCTCTCTCTCTCTTATAGAAAGCAAGCCAGATATTTCCATTTCTATTTCGCATTGAACTTCGTTCCATCCGGGTGTCCCTTGACACCTCTCAAGTTTTTTTTGTTTTTTAAAAAGAATATCAGCCAAGCTGAACTAAACTGATATTCTCCTCTCCCTCCAAATAAGTGAAAACTTGTGTTAGGAGTGGGGGCGATAATAGTGCAACGGGTGGGGATCGAACCCGCAACCTTTAAGTTTTCAGTTCGCAATCTTTGGGCTATTGAGGAGATTGTCAAAGGATTGGTTTTCTTTCACCTCGCTTTCAAAGCATAGAAATTAAGGCAACCATTATTGTTTTTATATTATTACTAGCTGAAGTTTGCGACTTCGTCCGTGTGGATTTAGTATTTAAAATCCCGCGGGAACTCTTTAATTTGCCGGGATAAAAAGTAGCCATACTCCTCAACCATACTCAAGCAACAAAATCACATCGATCCGTAGCTCTGTTGCAGAGTTATTGAAGGACAAATCAACAAACTAACGTCGTGTGTGAAATTCATAAGGTTTCACTAGCTTATATAAAAAAAATAAAAGGAAGTAAATCAGTTTAATGATCCAATAAAAAGATAAAAAAAATGCGAAAGAAAACATTTCTTTTCAGTAGAAGGGCAATAATTAACAATGATGAAAAGATTTGCAATAAAAAAAATTGTGAAAATCGACTGGTGTCTCTCCGATTGCTTCCAATTAATTGTTAAGCATTTTCCTGAAATTGAAGCTCGAAAAAGATCTCTTTTTATTAGTGTTTCAGTACAATTGATTGTACTGTAGGTAAAGACTGTAATTGGCTTCTTGTTCAGTGATTCCATTATTTTAATTGCTAGTTATTGTATGATGTACAGAAGGTAATTGGATGGCGACTGGCAAATATTTGGTGAAAAGAGAAAAAAAATTTATCGCTTCAACAAATTACGATGGGCCAAGAGCCCAGGTATGTTGTACTTAATATTAAAATGCTAAAGTTTATGAGGATGGATGCATGGATGGATGGATGAATGGATGTTTGTTACTCTTTCGCGCAACAACGAATGAACCGATTTGGCTGTAATTTGAATGAAGATAGCTTATATCCAGGATAACACATCGCTCATTTGCGATAAGAGTGACATAATTCAAAATCGACGATGAGAGAATTCTCTCGTTAGAGAGTAATGTTTTGTGGATGCTGCGGTCTCGAAACATCACAGCGGCCAACAAAGCGACAGAGCATTAACTCACAATCTCTCTCGCTCTTATTTTTTTGTGCTAAGCGTAATGTTAATGTCACTAAAATTGGTGAATTTTGAGTCATGTCACCCTTATCGCAAATGAGCGACATAGGCTTCATTTTATCTTGGAAAGTTCTTGCGGAAATTAAAAACCCCTAATCCACGCGGACGAAGTCGCGAACATCAGCTAGTAATTTATAAACTAGATCAACTAGAATATAAAGTAGGTAGCTGGTAAATAAACATTTAATTAATTTATGATAATGATGACAATATCGGTTCTGATACTAATGTTAAATACATTCATAAAATTATGTACATACCAATGATAAATTAGCATGCATTAAGCATCGGTACTCGCCATTATGAATTTTAATAAGCGGGTTTCATTTAGTTTTCTCTAAATAGCGTATTAATTTTATCGCCAAATGAACTTTAACTGACGAATCATCAAAATCATTTCACAGAAACTGCAAAAAAGTTTTTACTACTTATATCCTTCAGTCCTTCACTAACTTTAGCCCGCGACTTCGTCTAAGTGGAGTTAGGTGTTCTAAAAAATAAAAATTAATAGTTCTAGAAATAATACCACTCGTATCAACGGTTCCCTAGAAAATGAGTCATCCACTTTGGTGGATTCTTCACAGTCTTTAGTTATTGTTATAAAATACTACGAGTACACGTACCACGGTAATTATTTTAGTTGGGATTGTCGATAATCCGATCCAATTGCATGGACCGTGGTCACGACGAGACTGCGGTGTTGCGAGACGTCAAGTTGAAGCTGTCATGGGTAGAATCTATCTACCCGCGTTCTCGATCTTTTCGGAGGAACGTCATTTGACGTTGTTAGTGTTTTTTGCCGAACTCTATATGAAAACATATTTGTTTTCATATTGAGCTAACAAAGGAAAAATAAACCAACTATACGGAATTGATCCACAATAGTTATTCTTATTACCATTATTGTCTGCCTTATAACCCCGCATTATGGTAATTCGCAATTTCCAAATAGGAATATAGTATCGTCCCAAAGGTCGGTTTTATAGCCGTTTAATACCTCAAATGCGATAAGGTCTCTTGCAAAAGTTTTTATACCATCATGCTAATATTATAAACTAGCTGATCCCGGCAACGTTACCCGCGCGAATTTAGTTTTTATCCCGGAAAATCAAAGAGTTCCCGCGGGGTTTTGAAAACTAAATCCACGCGGACGAAGTTGCGGGTATCAGCTAGTTTTACATAAAAAAATCATACTTTAATTCATGGAAAATACATATTTATTATGTCGGAGTTGTTTCAGATTTATATTATTTGAAAAAATAACGTTATGTGGAGTCTTTGTTAAAAACGGATAGTAGTGAGATGTAGTATAGATGACGTAGTAAAGATTAGTATATAAGATGTATCTTTTAGATTGTAAGTGAAGTAATAAATAGTACTAGAAGAAGAACGGCCGTTTGTAATAACACCCAACTTCCCCACAGTAGGATAATTGTATCGTTCCGTCTGAAAAAGGTTTGAACCAAAGCCAATATGCATTACATATATTGTTTGTTAACAGTTGTCTTTGTATAGACTTGATTAAGCTCTCACTCATAGCTCAAAGCTCTCACTTAGAGCATTGAGTTGGTTAAATGCTCAAAGCTCTCAGCATCAGCTCTGTTCTTAAGTTTCTGTGCAAAATACAAATGATTAAATCCTTATTTTAATCACTTGTATTTTGGCAATGGCTGGATCATGCGTCATGCTCATGAACGGGTGCCACCAACGGGAATGGGTCTGCTTTGACTGCCCATCTTGACATACGTTGGATTGGTGTACCTATGTATGCATTTTTGCATTTTTGAAGCTTTATTGTGGAAGCACAGTATACATAGCATAGCTTTGTAAAAAAAAAAATTTTTGAAAAGAGCAACTGCTGAGTTTCTTACCGGTTCTTCTCAGCAGAATCTGCATTCCGAACCGGTGGTAGATTTATGACGTGTCATAAGAGCTACAAGTTAGCCTACATGAAATAAATTAATTTTGAATTTGAATTTAAAATCCTTTCCTTTTATTTACGGCCTCTAAGCCAAAAATAATTTTCAATTTTGATTTCATTCAATTCATATAAAGCATCGGAAAACAATAACATACAATTACAATAATAAAACAGCTTTTCATGTGGCTATCAAATCAAAAACCTGAATATGTGAGCCTGGTATAAAGTATGAATATTTATAACAGGATAGGGTTGTTACTTGCAAAAATTTTTATACGTATCTCATCTCGTATAATCGTAATCTGCGGTTGCTTGTCCATATTTTTGAAAGTTTATAAAAGACCTCTTCTATCTATATCTATACATATAATAAAATTGTAGAAAAGTGGTGTCTGTACAATGAAAATATATAAAAAAAAAAATAGCAGGGGTTGTTATTATATCGATGCCAAACCCGAAATTGTAATTATTTTTTTTTTTTTCTGTTTGTCTGTTTGTCTGTGTGTTTGTGCACGCTAATATCAGAAACGGCTTATTCGATTTAGATACGGTTTTCACTAATATATTGTAGTAAGCTTCACTTAACATTTAGTGTTTATTTCATGTCAATCGGTTCATAAATAAAAAAGTTATGTCAATTTAAAGAATCACGGCGAACATTTTTAACGTACAGAGTACGTACTACATGCATCGCGCTGAGAGCCGCGCCCCAAAGTCACTATTCCACGCGAACGAAGTCGCGGGCACAGCTAGTTTTATAATATTTATGAATTTTTTAACTTAGATATTTTTAATTTTACATGTAATTTTAGACTCAGAGATTGTTAATTTATATTTTCCTGCATGTATGTATGTATGTAAGGCAAGAGGCAATGTACAATGCAGTAAATGACTTTTGACTTTTGGCAACCCTGAATTATATACATACGAAGTATGTAATAGAAGTACGTTCTCGTTTCATAGACGAAATGGAATGAAAGGCGCTTTTATTTCCCGTTATCAAACGTAGGTAGTTTAATATGAAACGCGGCTTCAAAATTGCTGTTTTTCACGGTTGAGTTGTCATCTACATACGCCTTTTCATATTCAAATTACTGCCTATAAAAGATAAATCCTAGTAATATCGCCATCGTGCCGAAACACTAAATCGCTTGGCGGCACGTCTTTGACGGTAGGGTGGTAACTAGCCACACTTTGGCTGTGGCCTCCAACCAGACCAGACCAGAAAAAATTCAGAAATTATAAATTCCCGACGGTAACTAGCCACGGCTAAAGCCTTCCACCAGACTAGATCAGAGGCAATACAGAAATTATAAATTCCAAAATTGCTCCCGCCGGGAATCGAACCCGAGACATCCCAGTTATAAGAACACTTCGCTCACCACTGCGCCAGGGAGGTCGTCAAAAACGTAAGTCATTGGTAGTCTCAATCGTGGTAATTATGGCTATTTATCGCGTTCTTTCTGCAACAATGCATTTTAGCCCCTAGCGAGTGAGTATCGGCCAATTAGAGGCGATTTCAGTCATCATACTGTAGGAATTTTAAGAGAATCGCACAGCAGATAAAATTCGGCATACCAGGGTGCTCAACTACCCTAAGCCTGGCAATAGACGTCCGATTTTGTTTCCGATTGCCTGATCAGGCAACCGGATCGTATTTACTCGATACACATCCGATTTTTCCGTCAGGCTTTTTCTGAACTCAGTTGTTCCCGAGCTATCATTCCGAGTGCTTGCGTTTGGAGCAAAGCAGAAGAAAACAAGATGGATGACGAGTTACTGCTCCTAATTGCGTATTTGCTCGTATTGATGCGAAAAAAGAAAAAACGTCGCTATTGGATTCATCCAATCAATTTGCCACGACTTACTGAGAGTAATTTTTATTTAAAACATCCTAAATTAAAAATATACCCACAAAAGTTTTTTAGTTTTTACAGAATGAGTATAAGCTCATTTAACGAACTTTTAATCTTAATTAAAGAAAGAATAACAAAACTTGATACGTCAATGAGACCTGCTATTCCTGCTGAAGAAAAGTTGGCTATTACCCTAAGGTAAGTAAACAATAAAAGTAACTATGATGGCAATTCTGGCAGATGAGTAACGTGCCTCTACACTGTACGGAAGATTGCAACAATTCGTAAACTTACAATTAAACTATATTCGTAACTTAAGTTTTTATCTGCCAGAATAACCTTCATGATAATTATTATTACTATATATATAGCTACTCGTGCTGATTCACTGATTGACTCACTCACTCATTGATCACCTCTCCTGCAACTTTCATATTAAATTGTGACTAGAGCGGTTCAGAAGCGGTTTCCCGCGGCGGGAGAACCGCCCGTGTAGTATGACACTAAAATTTTGTACGGAAAAAATTCGCGGTTCGCTTTAGCGAGCCGCGTACCCACGCGCCCTACTAGTTATTTAATATAAATGGCATTTCAGCATGTATTTATTGAAATTCAACCAAAAAGTTAACAGATCAGAAATTAAACAGAGTCTTGGTCTTTGTATTTGAGATATATGGACATAATATCATCATCTATATATTTTTCTGCTTCACATTGTGACTCTTGTTGTTGTTGTTGTGCTGGAGTCGAGGATAAATACAATGAAATGGTTTCTGTTGAATTCATAGTTGAAGTAGTTTCTTGTTGACGTGGAAGCGTTGGCCGTAAAAACAGTGGAACGGATCCCATTGTGTGCATAGTTTTGATATTTGTAGAGCAGGAAGTAGCACTTGGTGCATAAACTATCCCACGGTCATAGGTAGCAGGAGGAGAGGGAGAACAGGAATTAGAGAAGTTAGAATTAGTAGTATTATAATTAGAATTTGGACTAGGGCTGTGTAAATATGACGTTTGAATGTTGGGGTTTTCTGGTCTTGAAGTGCGATAGGATTGTGAATTGTGGCCATATTGCGGATCAGTAATTTTACGTAATAATTGTAGCATTCCGATTTTGAATTCAATTTTTTGCGATTTTGTCATCGCCTTCAAGTCTGTACGAAAGCTCAATAAGTATTTTTCATCATCATCCTCATGTTGATCATTTTTCTCCTGTCTTTTTTCTTTAATAAGATTTAATATCTGAAGGGGCACATCCGTTTCTTTTCTCTTTTTCCTTTTTGGTGTGCTTTCTTCAGTCGAAGATCCTTCCACATCCAGTATATTACTTATATTTTGATTATTTTCTTCATCTGTATAATTTCCCGAATGGTTTCTCTTTTCTAAAATAGGGTGTAGGAATTCCAATAGATCAGCATATATATATTTTTTTGTTTTTTTTGCACCAGACCCAGTGGGTGTGCTTTTAATTTTGTTGACATCTCTCCTATAGGAATCTCTAAGATTGTTCCATTTTTTTTTTATATCGGCACCTGAAAATATTAAAACTGTTATGTTTCTTTTCAGATTCCTCGCAACTGGCAGAAATTTTGAAGAGTTAAAGCATGATTACTTGATGGGAAGTTGTACCATATCTGGAATAGTCAAAGATACATGTGAAGCTATATGGGATGCGCTTCAACCGTTGGAAATGAAGCCACCCTCATGTAAAGAACGATGGCTAGAAATTTCAGCGAATTTTTATAAAAGAACCAATTTTCCGAACTGCGTGGGGGCGGTAGATGGTAAACATATCCGTCTGATCTGCCCCAAATTTAGTGGCTCCAAATTCTATAATTACAAGACATTTTACTCTATAGTATTATTGGCTGTTGTAGACTCAGACTATAGATTTTTGGCAATAGATGTCGGTGCCTATGGGAAAGACAGTGACAGTAATATTTTTAATAACTGGGCTTTTGCGAAAATGCTAAATCAAAATCAACTAAATGTACCAGGTCCTACAGAGTTGCCGAATGCCGAAGGATTAAAACTCCCACATGTATTTTTGGGCGATGAAGCCTTTTCTCTGAATACTAATTTTATGAGACCTTACCCGAGAAGTTCTTTGACTACAAATGCACAACGGCGAATTTTTAACTACCGGCTCAGTAGAGCTAGACGTGTAGTTGAATGTGCTTTTGGTATACTCTCCAATAAGTGGAGGATATTTCACACCAATATAACCATTGCGCCGGATTTTGCAATGCTAGTTACAAAAACAGCTTGTGTTTTACACAACTACGTGCGAGCTAGAGATGGTTATAATTTTGAAGATACTTTGCAGCATTGTTTTGATGACAATCCCTATACATGTCCACAACATAGGTCAACTAACCAAGGAAGGAGTGTTCGTGATAGATTTACAGAATATTTCAATTCGCCAGCAGGAGAAATACCATGGCAAAACCGATATGTACAAAACACAGTGTGAATCATAAGTAACTAAATTTTTTTGACTTCATATAACTTTTATATAGTCGGCGACGGAATTAGAAACAATAATGAAAACAAAAGGTTACAAAGTATTCGAAATTATGTGCAAAGTTTAAAATACTTTAAAACATTCATAAAATTATTATTAAAATAATTTAATTTTAAAGGAAAAAAGGTTTACACAAACTAATTACATCTCTAATTACATCACCAACTGGAACTTTAATGTAATTAGTCTATGATTATCTACATAAATAATAATAAAATGTGCAGAAATAATACTTTTCGTCTTACTTACCTTTATATTCCTAATTATAATATTATTATTATAAATATGGAGCAACAGTTATAGTCTTGTGGTTAGGGCTGTGGCCTCCTATTCGGGGGATCGCAGGTTCGATCCCGGGCTTGGACCTCTGACTTTTCAAAGTTAAGTGCGTTTATGCTGATATTTAAGTAAATATCACTCGCTTCAACGGTGAAGGAAAATATCGTGAGGAAACCTGCACATCTGAGAGTTCCCCATAAAGTTCTCGAAGACCTCCGCTCTGAGTCTGCGTGCTGCGGCTGAGCGAGCCGTTGATGGGTTGATAATGATGATGAAATATGGAAATCAGAGATTCGGCTTCACTTCTCCGTAGTACCTACCTACCACTTAACACTATTTGGTATAGATACCTACTCCAGTGATTCATAAGACAGTAATAACTATCCTGTGTTCAATAAAAATTGTAAATTTTTTTATTTTTTTTGAAAAGAGCAACCGCCGAGTTTCTTACTGGCTCTTCTCGGCAGGAAAGGCATTCCGAACCAGTGGTAGATTCATTGACGATTCAAAAGTGCTTGTAAAAGTTTATTTGAATAAAAAATATTTCTATTTCTATTTCTATTTCTACTACCTACATAGTAGTACAATCATCATACCTACGCTAGAATAAAAATTAAACACATAATTTGAAACGTTTCAAACGTTTATGAGTTACAAGACAACATGTTGAAAATTTGGGCATGAATCGCAATAGGTATATGTAACTACTACCTACCTACCTACTAACTTGTCTGTATATGGTACTATTTTTGTATTGATATTAAAAGTATGTACAAAAACGTAACTGAAAAAAATTACGATATTTTATATTGTTGATAGTACAATAAGAAAAAAAATTAGTTACATATTTTCTTTCTCTCTTCAACTTCCATTGAAATCCATGTATTGCCCAAAATTTCTGCACAGACGTCTTCCCAAGCCAAATCTTTCTTTTGCCTGTCGTGATACTCTTCGGTGCCTGAGTTCCAGAGACAAACACGCTTTTCTACGGCTACAATTAGCCGTTCAATATCATTATTTTCGCCCATTATATGAACCACAACGATGCGTCTATAACAGTCGTTGTAATAATAAATTATAAACTTAATTAATTAAAAACTTTCGCTTAATACTTGGATCAAGAGCAGGATACAGAAGGCGGTACTCCTTGAGACGGCACGCATTGTGAGGAGGTTCCTCACTCTGGAGTCCTGACCACTGGCTGCTTGGGTCCCTATCCCGCAGCAAGTGGGACCCATTTATTTTATTGTTTTATATTTATATTTGTAAAATGTATATTTATATTTGTAAAATGTATATTTGTAAACATTTTTAGAAACAATGGGGTAAATGTGTACATAAATAAATGATAGAAATAATAATTATAACGCATGTCCAAACTTACAATTCCAAACAAATTCAAATAACGTCAATAAACCAGCCAGCAGTAGTAAGATCTCTGTGGAGACCGTAGAGTCCACACGTCCACACAGTGTCAGCGCTAGATTCAACTGGCAAAATCGGAAGGAGTAACCGGATGTCTATTTTGTCTCATACTAGAAGTATGTAGACCGCGCCTTCAGGCAACCGGACCGACAGTAAAATCGGAAACGCCTCGCGCCCGTTTCCGACTCGGACGTCCGATCCGGCCACCGGATCGGACGTGTATTGACTGTTCATACAAAGTAATGGCTTCAACGCCTTCCGGTAGCCTGATCAGGCTACCGGATCAGACAATCGGATGAAAAAACCGGACGTGTATTTCCAGGCTAAGGCTAAAATCTATACACCACTGTGTCTATTGGAATGACGTCTCAAGCACAGCGAACGTCTCAAGTGTCAACCTCGAGGGTCACTCCAGTCTGTTGACATTTGACCTAATTCTTTTGTCTTTCTTTAATTATAAGTGCAAGACGAGTGGTGGAGCGTATTTAATTACAACTAACGAAATGAAACTTTTATATTTCACAAGCTTTTGCTAGCGACTTCGTCCGAAAAAAAAGAAGTTGCTATAGGTAGTCTATTTTTTTCTTTAGCTGTCGTAAAATCCACGTCCATGCAAAGTAAATTATTTAGACGTTGGATTGGATTTACAATACAACCCCCAAGTAATAAAATCTCGGTATTTATTGTACCCGTCTCGGGTACAATAGTACCGTATATCCCCTTGTCGGCCCCGGCCGGGTAACAAATGAACTCCTTCGTATCCAGATTTAAGGACTAACCCCTTTCCTGCGAACGTTTTATTCACATTGATAAGTGGAACAAAAATGCGATAACGCTTTCTTCGGTTTATAAATTGATTGTCTATCCCTTTTACTTTTTAGGGTTTAGATATTTTATCTTTTTAGGATTATCTTTTTAAGGGTGTTATCTTTATACACAACGTAAGTGTTTTGAGAGAGTTGCCTATGACAATTTCTTTAAGAAAGAAACGTTTATTTTATAAATTGTGCCACACATCACTCAATAGGTATACCTAGATTAGGTTATCTAGATTAGGTTGTCCCAGCGCCTCCACCACTTGAGAATTAAAGACAAAAGGCAGTCAAGCAGAAAAAGCGCCGGAACGACTAAGTCATGTAAAGAAATGTAAGAAAGAAAAAAAAAATGTAAGAAAGAAAGCTATCTAGAGTTTTTCGAACGTATAAAAGGCGCAAAAAAATAAGAGACAATACCTATAAAGCTTAGATAGACGCTGGCTTTGGTCAGTACTAGCTACGGCTAGTAGGTAGTAGTAGTGTTACGTATAGTATTTTGACTGCCTTGTTGGTCTAGTGGTAAACATGTTCGGCTGCGAGTGGTAAGACGGGACCTCGTTCGATTCCCGGGTCGGGCCAAAAATATATTGGGTTTTCCTGAAATTCTCAGTCTGAAATCTATAGAGCGTAGTCTCACTTTGCTCAGACTCGAGACAGAGTTAAAACGAGACAGATTTATGTCAGACTCAGACCAAATTCTTTCTCGTTTTAAATCTATCTTAAGTCTGAGTTAAGTCAGAACGTGCTCTATACATCTCAGCATCCGTGCTAGCCCGGAATTAGGAAGTTTGTTACCCCCGTGCCTCGAGCACGTAAAGCCGTTGGTCCTGCGCTTGATCTTTCTCCGGTCGTGTCGGATTTCCGTCCCATTGGATATGAGAGTGAGGGAATAGAGAGTAACCCGCGCAGACTGCTAATCTCTGTGGAGATTAGACATTATTACGTAGTAGATATTTACTTAGTATGGTTACTAGTAACAACACACACAATTAATAAAAATATTTAATTTCCAAGGGCCTGTTTATTTAGGATTGAAATAGAAGTATGTAAACTACCCATGTTGAAGAAATATTTTATTACAAAAATACAAGTACAGTAATGATAGAACATATAAATACTTACTTCTTTAAATCTATTTATGGTATGGTAATATTACAATATTATTATAAGTATAATATACTTAAACTATTATAGATAGGCATCAAATTCAATAAAAATCCTTAAGTAATTGATTTTAACTTGCAAACTTACGTAAGTAATTGATTGATTTAATCCTAGTGGATATCATCTTACTTTAAGTAATAAGTTTTTTTTTGGTAAAGCGTTAAATTGGTTATTTTAACTTTTAATTACTTACACTTTGAACTTTGAATTGGGCTTTGGCTTTATAGAGCGTCGTCTCTGTCGCATGAAGTGATAAAAGTAACATAGGTATGAGTGGTTAACGTAATTATTTTTCCAATTTTTTGCAAGATTGATATATTTTATTTTCATTAAATAAAAATATAAAATACAGCAATCCGCCATATTGAATTGAACACCAATCAGAGGGATACGTCACTTCTATCTTCAATATTTGACAAAATTCTATGAAAAAACATAGAAGTGACGTCACGAACGCCATGACACGTCGAGCGATTTTGCGTGAATTTTAAAACTTTAAATAAATTGAAATGACATTTATATCTACCAAAAAAGATATTTTTTCTAAATAGTAGATAAGTAGGTACTTATAAACATTATATAAACTAGTCTTTCCAAATCGGTCATCATGCGTTTTGTTTTCTTCCTGTATCTTTATTTTTCTGTATACCTATAATAAAGATTTATAATGTCAATACAAATAAATAATACATTTTACTGATTAATAATTTTTGTTCTATTATATTAGTTTGAAAAACAATACACTGATACAATATTTAACTACTTTTTACAATATTTAGGTAACTAGGTATATTCTTACGTATTTGAATCTACGTAACATATTTCATAATATTCCGTAATTATGACTAAGTCTAGACTTAAAATATTATGTACAGAATAATTAAATATAGATCTTTACTTTAAGTTTTTGAAATAGGTATAACAATGTAATTATAATGTTTTCTTACTATACTACAATAGTATTAAAATCACATAACGATGACTATATTAAAAACATTTCAATTCGAACAAAATGTTCATATTAATTAATCACTTACTGAACGACGATATGGTTCTAGTTTCACTTCTAAGCATCTGCACCATATTTACGTCACGATTCATGTACAACCGAATGAATAAGTATACTCTAATAGTTTAGAAGTTTCCCAGAAATATTGTATTTCTCGGGGCGACTTCTGACTTTTATCTCTTTATTTGGCTCTGAAGATCGTTTCAGCGGTTAGTAGGTATATTTATCATTTGCTGTGTGTCAATAAGTGTCAACCATGTAATTTTGTCAATAAGTATCAACCATGTAATTTTTTATTAATAAAGACCTAAAGGCCAATTTCACCATCGCCATGTAAATTTTAACCGAGGATTAATTTTGACGTTCTTACAGTTTTTATATTGAAAATCTTACAAAACCTATTTTTTCGTCAGTTAAAATAAACTTGGGCATGGTGGAGTAACGAGCTTTTGAAAAGGTTTTTAGTTTGAAAGAGAGTTGGTTTAATACTCAAAGGAAAGAGTACGTCATATGGTGATGACAGTATAAGTCTAAATGAATGGCCCAGTTCAAGAAGCCCTTAAGTCCATTTTTCCAAAACAGTAAAAATGGACTTTAAGACTTCTGGAACTAAAGTCTTTTTTCCAAAACAGAAAAAATAGACATAATATGGACCTCTTGAACTGGGCCATTTATATAAGCCAGGTGACACGTCCACCTCGGCATCGGGCGGGGACACACTGGGAGCGGCTATAATTAACTGGGTATGGAGGGCCGTGAAGTATTGACTGTTGAGCTTTTGAAAAGATTTTTAGTTTGTAAGAGTAGGTACCTATGCCACATGGCCATGACAGTATAATTAGGTATAGGTGGACAAGTCCACTTTTCTCGCGCTCGGAATCGGGTGGGGGCACACTCAGAGCGGCTTTAAATAACTGCGTATGGGGAGCCATGAAGGTATTGAGCTTTTGAAAAGATTTTTAGTTTGCAGGAGTATGTCACAGGTGATGTCAGTATTAGTCTATATAAGCTAGGCGACACGACCACCTTTCTGGCCCTAGGCATTGGGCGGGGGCACACTCAGAGCGGCTGTAAATAACTGGGTATGGTGGGCCATGAGGAGCTTTTGAAAAGATTAAGCCAGGCGACACGTCCACATTTCTCGCCCTCAGCATCGGGAGGAAGCATACTGAGTGCGGTTATAAACAACTGGGTATAGTAGGCCGTGAAGGTATTGAGCTTTTGAAAAGATTTTTAGTTTGAATGGGTACGTCATAGTATAGAGATGACAGCATAAGTCTATATAAGCCAGGCGACGCGTCCACCTTTCTCGCGCTCGGCGTCGGGCGGGGCCACGCTGGGAGCGGGCGCGGGCGCGGCGGCGGGCGCCTCGCTGACGCGGCGGCGCGCGAGCGGGCCGGGCGGCTCGCGTCATGCGCTGCAGTCGATGCGTGCGCAGACCACCGCGCTCAGCAGCGTCGCCGCGGCCAGCGCGATCTGCACGCACGCTATGACGACCAGATCGCGGGACGATGGCTTCGCTTCCTCGTCGGGACCGTCTCTGCGACAAAATGACACTTTTTTTTTTTTTTTCTAAAAGAATATTAGCCAAACTGAAGTTGACTAATATCCTCCTCTCCCCTCCAAATAAGCGGAAAGCTTGTGCTAGGAGTGGGTACGACAATAGTGCAACGGGTGGGATTCGAACCTGCGACCTTTCAGTTTTGAGTTTTTTTTCTCACCTTTAACCGTTGGGCTATTGAGGCTTTAAAACATTAATCCAAAGTATTCTGTTTGTTTATTGTTATGCTTTCACGCCTAAACCGCTAAACCAATTCTTATGAATTTCGGTAATGAGAAATAGATTTTGAAGGAGGACATGTACTACCTTTTTTGTTGTTTTTTTGTGTTGCTCTGTATATAATAAATTATTCTTTCGTTCATGCTAACAACAAGATGCGCGCCACAAGAATAAAGCATTTCCTACTGTCGCATTTTCGCATTTTATTTCTCCGTCGTAGAACTGCCTTAACATTTCAATAAGTAACATTGTAGCGCAATTCGGTGCGGATATTTTCGCCAGATTTGTCGCTGAGTATACAATTTTCTTCGATCAAATTACTAACAAAGGTAAACATTGAACCTTCACAAAGTTTACTCAGACAGGTTTGGGGAAGCATTACTTCGTGTGAGAAATACTAAGAAATTTAATCAAGAGAGTTTAGCGGATAATTGTTATTTTCAGAGAAATTAGGGAATTAGATCGAACCTAATCCCTTACACTTAATGATATTAATTATGTAGAATCTCAAAATTAATTATTATTGTTAGGGCTGATTTCACCAACGTAAAATAAGTCTTATTCGAGCGTGATAGTTTGGCAGATTTTCAATACAAAAACTGTCAGAACGCTCAATTAATTATGTGTATTAGAAGTGGGTATAGACCCATGAAACTCTCGTCGATCACTTGCTTTTTTGCAGAGTGATTAAAGAACAAACTAACAAACACACTTTCACATTTATAATGTTAGTAAAGTAAGGAGGATATTTTATGTAAAATAGGCTTATACTATATAACTTTATGCGTCTCTGGTGTGCCACTAATTTAATGCCGAACGTTAATTACTTTAACGCTCGCGCCTTCGCGTCACTGAGCTTACGAAATTATGTAATGTAAATAAGTTACAGTCAATTTAACGATTGAGGGCTGGTTTCACCTACGTAAATTGTAATCGAGGGTGACTAAAATACTTTGGCAGATTTTCAATACAAAAATTGTCAGAACACCTAATTTATATTCCTCGGTTAAACGTCACTAGACGTTGGTGAAATCGGCACTCATTCGGTAACTCACTGATAGGCATTTATTTAATTTATTCTTCAAAACACTTGCGGCGTTAAAATAAGTGAAGTTTGATATATTGAAATTTAACTTTATGAATATTATCATTTTGTTGTATTGAACAAATTTTTTTTTTAATTCATTCATTCATAATTTTAATAATCTATCTCCATTCCAAATCATGATGGGCGTTTTGGTCCCGCTGTCCAATCAAGATATTGGCCGGAATCGGTGGCGATGACATTTTTTTTTTATAAGAATACTAGCCAAGCTGAACTTGACTTATATTCTCCTCTCCCCTCCAAATAAGCGGACAGCTAGTGCTAGGAGTGGGTACGACAATAGTGCAACGGGTGGGGATTGAACCTACGACCTTTCAGTTTTCAGTCCGCACCTTAACCGTTGGGCTATTGAGGCTTATTATTGTTATTAGTGTATCTTACCCGTGATTGAATCCAGGAGGGTCCAGTATAGTCCTGGAGCACTGAACTATCAGGGCAACCAGCAGGCAGCCCGAAGCCGCCCAGAGGATCGCCGCTGCTATTCCCGCACTCGCGCCGCTCGAGACGCCCCCCCATCCACGTGATGTGTGTATTGACACCGCTGAGAAACAAGCAGAAAGTTTAAAAACCTGTCAAGTGCGAGTCGGACCCGCACACGAAGGGTTCCGCGCCATCGTACAACATTTAAAACCTGCTATCATGAGGATCGAGCATAAACAAAAAAATTACTGTATGCAGAAACTCTTTAATTGTTAACTTTTTATTATTTGTTGTTTAGTTCCGTGGCAATAGAAATATCTATTCTGTGAAAATTTCAAGTATCGACCTTTTATGGTTCATGAGCTACAGCCCGCTGACAGACGGACGGACGGACGTACGGACAACGGAGGCTAATAGGGTCCCGTTGGTTACCCTTCGGTTACGGAACCCTAAAAACCGGTCAAACGCGAGTCGAACCCGCACAAGAATGATTCCGCGCCATCGTACAAGATTTACATAAAAACCTGCTATTATGAGTTTCGAGCAAAAACAAAAAAAATTACTGCAAGTATTTTGTTAAAACTAGCTTTAACCCGCGGCTTCGCTCACGTTGGGTTCGATTTTTTAACCCCCTATTTAACCCTCTTGGGGTTGAAATTTTCCAAAATCCTTTCTTAGCGGATGTCTACGTCCTAACAGCTACCTGTATGCCAAATTTCAGCTCGATCGGTCCAGTGGTTAGAGCTGTGCGTTGATAGATCAGTCAGTCAGTCAGTCAGTCAGTCAATCAGTCAGTCAGTCAGTCACCTTTGCCTTTTATATATTTAGATAAGTGAAAAGTTACCCGCTGCCAAAATACTCAAGCTTCCGGCCGGTATACCGAGGCCCATGTTGAACCGGTGCCGCTCCTCGATGAACGCCACGCTGCCCATCACCAGCGTGGATATGCCGCACACTATCTGCAACAAGAGTTCATCATCATCATCATAATCGGAAACTCATCAACGGCTCACTACTGAGCGCAGGTCTCCACTTGTGCCCGGGCTCCACCTGCGACGTAACGCGTAAATTAACACGATAATAAAGGCATTACGCAGATGGGGCCAATATCTTACTGCGTTAAATGTATGTAATGATGTTAAACGCTAAGCGCTAATCCATTTGAGCTTATCTATCACACTAACATTAATGCAGATGGAGCAGTAGCATCAGAGAAGGGTTATAGGCTACCCAACAAGCAAAATGTTCTTTTTTCTTCGTATTTTTTTACACTTAAAAAATACTTGTAGCATCCTATAAAGGTGGATTAAGCCATCCAAAAATCACGTTTTTTTAATTCAATCACAAGTAGTACTTGACTCCGATCGCACCTGATGGTAAGTCGCGATGCAGTCTAAGATGGTGGCGCGCTAACTTGGAAGGGTATCATGGCAGTGTAGATCCAACTCACACACCCTAATCGGTTTCTACACGCCATCATGCCGGAACGCGAAATTGTAAGCGGCACGTCTTTAGGGTGGTAACCAGCCACGGCCAAAGCCTCCCACCAGAAAAAAACGTCGATCCATTGCGACGTGATTGAAGGAAAAACCAGCAAACAAACACACTCGCATTTATAATATAGTAAGGACTTATTTATTTAAATATTAAAGGCAGCACGTTGCCCATCGCTAGCGTAGATACCGCATACGATATGCAAGAAGAGTTTACGAGCTGGGTATAAATAACGGGTGATGATTTGCTCTGTTCCTCATTTCTAACAGTTTATACGGCTATTGCTATCCGCACGCGGGCAAAATCAACACGGGGGAAATAGCAACGGTTGCTAGCGTAAAGATAATATACAGCGGCCAAGTGCGAGTCAAACTTTTCACCTAGGGTTCTGTGCTTTGGAAGGAAACATAAAAAGTTAGTCTGATATAAAAAGTTTGAATGATCGGTCGATCAACCACTTAAAAAACATTTTTTTTTTTTTGCATTTAACAGCGATCAACCACTTCAAAAACTTTCTTTTGTATTGAACGGCATAACTAGTTTTTAAATATTAACCATTACCTGTTACTGATTTCCAAAAAAAAAACTATGCTAGTCAGAGGCATCATAATATTTTTTCTAAAACTTTTTGCATTGCAAACTTCGTAAAAATAACTTTGATATATTTTTTTAAGGTAATGTCAGTTGGCCGTAGGTACCATTTTCAGAACTTTTGTGCGGATCCCTAAAAGTTAACTGCACCTTGCACGGACCGAATATTATCGTAACCATAAAATCATCCTGTTTTTGCCACATTTTTTCTGTCTGTACTACTGACTGGCTTTCCATTTATACAATACGATTACGTGTTCATGAGATTCATAATAGCAGTGACAGTTTTTTTTTGTTTTTTTTTTATACGATGACAAGATAGTTCTTGACTGCGATCTCATCTGATGGTAAGTGACGATGCAGTCTAAGATAGTAGCGGGCTAACTTGGAAGGAAGGGGAACTTGGAAGGGACGGTCAACGTTGTATCAACAGCTGATAGATTACATTAGTACGGTGACCCTTACCATCTGTTTAAAAGTGGATTTCTTTGGTAAACGATAACTTTGGTATTCTTAAGTAAAATAAAAAATAAAAATACGTGTTGATTTTTATTTTTATATTGATTTAATTTATTTTTATATTTTTTTTATTATTTAATAAAAAAAATTATGCACAACCAAAAAAATCACACTTAAATGTGGCGGAACAACAAATCGAAATATTTTTTGCATGGGTATAGTTGAGGACTTGGTGAGTGAACTTTTATCCCGGAAAAATAGAAGGATCCCGCGGGATTTTAAAATCTAACTCCACGCGGACGAAGTTGCATGCAGAAGCTAAAGTAAATAATAATAATATTGTATTGTCACAAACATTTCGGGGTTTATGTGTCGCGTTACGATAATGTTAAAGCTGTCATAACTTATTCATGCCTGCGGACTTTTGGATTTATTTAATTCTTGTAACAGAATAATATAGTGAATAATATTATAATAATTCTATAATAAATTATGTTGAAATAGGTACATAGCCCTTTTACAAGGCTTTTGTGATATAAAGGTTTTAAGCTAGATACCCATATTTTAAATCAGGTACTTATCGATTAACCGAATAAAAGTGCGTCAATTGTCTATGAAGACATAGTTCACTCTGACATATAATATGCCATATATAGGCACGTTTTGACTAGTTGCAGGTTTGATTACTTGGCAGCATTGGTTTTTGACTTTAAAAATAATTCTTATTTTAAGTTTTTTAGTGTAGCTACACATCCTCTGATCGCGAGCTATTTGCTTTTATTAATTAAGGAGTTCCATCCTCCATCTTCAAAGATATTCATCAGATCTTCACCTTTAAATAGGACCAACCTGACGATACTTCCTTTCAAAAAAAAAAAAAAATTGAAATCGGTCCAGATTCGACGGGACTTTTTTTTTAAATTAGTATTAACATACGAGAAACGAGTTATATGAAGAGTAAGAGACTAAGAGTAATGGAGTAATGGCGCCAAAAAAAGTATGTTTATATTATGTAAATTGAGAACCTGTTTCTTTTTTTTGGGTCAGTTAATAGAGAAACACATCCAACCTCATAAATCTAAATTGAAACAAAATTTTGATTAAATATAAGCCAATGTACAAGTATTTACTCAAACTGGGTTAGTAAACTTAATTAAAAACTTATTGAAAAATACTGTGTTTTACTCGTACGTTAGACTGCGTGTTGCACTTTGTACTTTAGTGTTATTTAGTTAGCGGGCTGCGGCAAACTTTCAACTGTAAAGCTTTCCAATTTTGCAAAGTTGCAAAGAACTGAAAGCAGTTGCAAAGTTGAAAAAACTTGCAAAGAACTGATCAGAGGTAAGGTAATATTGAATATTTACCTTTACTCGTAGGATAAACCAATCACTGCGTTACAGCTAGTAGATAACGTACAATCAATTTTTTCTTATGTCTTATGTTGAGATACATAATGATATTACATGAGATACATAAATCTGTCTATAGTGTCTATAGATTTCAGCTTTAGTGCCGATTTTACCAATGTCGATTGAAAAGTTATCACTTGTATTTATTGCCTCGCCGACGCGGTCGCGGGACAAAACTAGTTTATAAAATCTTTTGCCCCCGCGACTTCGTCCGCGTGGAATTAGGTATTGGGGTGGAATTTTCAAAAACTGTGACACACATACCTTTTTATTTTTAACTGAAAGCTCAAATACCAACTTTGATGGAAACAGCTTGAAAAATGACGGAGTTTCATATAAACTTCCATCCCCTATTTAAACCCCTTAGGGGTGGAATTTCCAATAATCCTTTCTTAGTGTGCGCCTACGTCATAAAAGGAACCAACTGTAAAAATTTCAAGTTTCTAACTTCAGTAGTTTAGGCTGTGCGTTGATATCTCAGTCAGTCAATCAGTCAGTCACTTTGAATTTTATATATTATATAGATTATAAACTACTACTTACTAATAAGTAAGGATAGTGAGGATGAGGATTTAGTACCTAATGAATAGAAAACATTAAAATCCGGATATTTAGGGACATTTCAATATGAAGTTACTATGATTCGAAGATCGAAATCTCTCGACGATCGCAAAAAACTTGTACTAAGGGTACAGATAAGATGCGCGATCAAAGTGAAACTCTCATCGATGATAAAAAGTAGATATTGATATTCAATATTCAATTAGACCGTGCCTTTGTTTGACAAAGTTAATGATGGGTCGGTTCTAGTGGAATCAGTGATGGCTCAAATCTTCGTTCGGAAATCCAATTACTTTCCAACGCGGCGGATCGGATATCAAAGCGTTTTGGCGGTCACCGTTCTTACAATATTATATTGGAGAAGAATAGCGCGGTTGAAGAATTGAGGGGTGCAAATATTTCGCGGTACGATGCGATCGTCATATATTACTTTTTATTAGGGTTCTTTTTAAACTGACTTCAAAAAAAGGTGGTTGTCAATTCCACTCGTATGTATTTAATAATACGTAGAAGCCTCAATAGCGCAACGGTTAAAGGTGCGGACTGAAAATTGAAAGGTCGCACGTTCGAACCCCACCCGTTGCACTATTGTCGTACCCACTCCTAGCACAAGCTTTTCGCTTATTTGGTGGGCAGAGGAGAATATAAGTCAAGTTCAGCTTGGCTACTATTTTTCTTAAAAAAACGTTCACATAATTATGATAATATATTAGGGCTTCCAAACAAATATTACTTATATTTCTTTGGAAGACCTACCTACAAAATTTTATAAGTATATTTGTCCACGCATTTCTCCGAAACTACTAATCCGCTTATAATCATTTTTTTTTTCATTTGCTTACTAAAGTTATGTTAACCTGCGCGGCCTGCGCCTGATTTTGCTGCGGTAGTATCGAATTTCCGTTCCATCGGACTTATGTTTGACACTTGTGCACTACAATATCTCCCGCGCGGATGGCTTAACTCTGTGGAGATTGGCTGCACCGTGGCCTGAGGGCTGATTCTGTAACTCGGTGCATATCAACGGCGATAGGCATTTTTAATCCATTGAAGGTTTGAAGGCAAATGTCATTTACTATTTCATAGTAAACCTTCAATGGATAAAAAATATATGTCAGTGGCTTTAATTTTTTGATAGGCACTGAGTTACAGAATCAGGGGGCAGATTCTGACGAGAAGAGATTATTACTATTATTATCTATCAGTTTCAGACCAAGCTCAGGCGTATTCTAAGTGAAATTCAAGTCAAAGCAAATTAGTTGTCCCGTCGGATTTCTATCGGATTAAAATCGGAATATTAATTAAGATAATCGCAAAGGTTCTGCGGCTCTTTAATTAATTAAACTATGGAAATAGGGATAATAAGAAAGATAGATATTCCTCATATTTTTAATAGGGAGAGTGCGTGTTTTTTTGATTCAACACAAAATCGTATGATCTAAAGTCTAAACTATCCATTTCTTATTGCAATGCATTATTGGTAAATATTTAAATAATTTATTGAAAAACTGAGTTTTTTTTATTCGACGACAAGATAGTTCTTGACTGCAATCTCACCTGTGGTAAGTGAGGATGCAGTCTAAGATGGTAGCGGGCTAACTTGGAAGGGGTATGACAGTATACTCATACCCGATACACACGTTGATGTACTGTACCTACCTGCAAAACACGTAGACGCAGCACCAACGCCAGCGGGTACGACAGAGGGTGACGGAAGATCGCGCCGTCCCTCTCTGCCGTTAGCGGCGCGGCCGACTCCTTGCGGTGCGATAACGCCGCCTGAGAATATTTAATTATTAAGTAGGTTCAATATTTTAAACTGCATAATATACTTTTTTTATTTTTTTATTAAGCTATTGCATAGCTTCTATCGCGGGCCTTGAGCGTGGAGACCGAATCCTGAAATTCCGTAACGAAAATAACCTGACACGGGATTCCTCTCACCGCTAGATGGCGTTGATAAAAAATGCTATGCAATAGCTTTACCGCGGCAGTCCCCGAGTACCACACGTCTTTTTTACTCGATGACAAGATAGTCCTTGACTGCGACCTCACCAGATGGTAAGTGACGATGCAGTCTAAGATGGTAGTGGGCTAACTTGGAAGGGTTGCACGTTCAAACCATACCCCTAATCGCCAACGCGATTATAAGGCCGGCAACGCACTGGTGGTGCTTCTGGTGCTACAAGTGTTCATGGGCGGCGGTAATCACTTAACATCAGGTGACCCGCCTGCTCGTTTGCTCGCTAAAAATATAAAAAAAAAAAAAAAAAAAAAGCCATCGTGCCGGAACGTTAAATTGCTTGGCGGCACGTCTTTGGGTAGGGTAGTAACTAGCTTCGGCCAAAGCCTCCCACCAGACATAATACGAGTACCTACTTATAAACACTCAAAGAAAAACAAAAATTCTTTTGGTATAATCCACCAAAGCAGAAAAAAATCTGTACCTACCTATGCTAGGTACGACGTGCCTCGCGCTTGCGTACAAACTACAATTTTCCCTAGCAACTGGCATTTGTTTACCAACTAGAGAGATTAGTACTGGATTAACAATGAACATACGTTGAAACTAATATAAGCGTATTATTAAACCGAAGTAGGGCGAAATTACTTTGGTAGGTCCAAGTTAGAGGAGTAAAATTATACATAAGTATATTTAAAGTCTATCGAAATACAACGCACAAGGAATTTTCTTCTACATTTACTTTCAGAGTCCACTTGCTTGGCCATATCTTGGAGATATATCAAAAACTGGCATTAAGTTTACATGTTACACATAAGACTAAAAATTTTTGGGACTATCAGGGTAAAATGGACCGAAAAGTTAAAATTGAGTTATAGTTGTAGATTCTGTACTACCCATTTTCATTTAAGGACTTTCTTGAGTTCTACTTGAAGTGTAACTCAGTGGCGAATTTCATTGATAAATCTTAAATACTTAGGGTAGATGCAAAAATGATGCAAATTATCAAAAAGTTTTCAATTTGTGCTTTCAGAAGAAATGAGTGATTCAGAGAGTGATGAAGAATCAAAACAGTCCAAAAAAGTTGAAGAACGTTCTTCAGATTCCAGTTATGATGAAGAAGACGTCGTGGAGAAGCGTGAAGATGGCGCAGGTTAGATATCAAAGATTGCAAAAATAAGAGTGTCGTCAAAATTTTTTCGATGGAAAAATTCCAAATATCTACTTCAAAAATGTTTTATTTTTTTTAATTATAATTTAATTGGCACTTAATCTTTCTGTAACTGTTGACTAGTTCATTACGATTTTTAAAAACGTCTCGATCTTTTTTTGTTTGATTGTTTAATATCATAATTTATTTTTAAAATTATAATATATTTAGAATATGTGTTTGTTTATGTCGTGGCTAACAGGTACACTATATTACTGTGATATGTATTTTTCCCTGTATATGTATCCTTCTGTACATATAGATTTCCTTATATATACTTGTATATGTATCCTTCTCACAGTTCCATAGGGGTGTAGAAATCAATAAGGTATATAAGTTGAATGAACATTACCACATCCCTTCCAAGTTAGCCCGCTATCGTCTATGACTGTATCATCACTTACTATCAGATCAGATCCCAGGCAAGGGCTACTTGTCATCAAATAAAAAAAATTGCGTCCAATGAAAATAAAATACATAAAAAAATACTCTACTACGGAAAACGTATTATATTGTTATTTAGCTCTTCGAGAAAATGGAATTTGCTTTGAAAAAGATACATTATAACAATATGAATGTAAAATTTGTATTTTTTGCTCGTTAGCCTCAGAACTCAGCCACTGAAGCTTTGATAATTAATGCTGGATGCATTAATTGCGTCTCTTGATTAATACCAGAACAATAACCATTCCTCCGATGAATTCAGTGTAATATATAGCATCTACCTTTATTTATTGAGAGATATTTTGCAATTATTATTTAATTTATCTTTCACTAGCTGATAAGTAGATCTTCACCAAAATTTAACAAAATATTTCTAATAGTACACAATTTATAATAATAAAAGAATTATCAAATTCGGTTTAGATTTGACGAAGTTATGGAGCATAATCAACAAAAACTTTCATCCCCTATCCCGGATAAACCTTATTGTTTATCAGGATAAAAACTATCCTGTATATGTATATTGATCCGAAGTATCAGAAGCCATTATACCAAATTGCATTCAAATCCGTTCAGAAGTTTTCGCGTGATGCGCGCACAGACAGACAGACAGAAAAAAATTGAGAAAAATTTTTTTTGGGCTCAGTATCGATAATAAAGCATCCTCTGATTAAAATTTTGAAAATATATTTAATGTACAGAATTCATCCCGTTGCAGTTTTATTCTAAATATAGATTATTACCATCATTAGCAATCTATAATAATATAATATACTTGGATCAAGAGCAGGATACAGAAGGCGGTACTCCTTGAGACGGCACGCATTGTGAGGAGGTTCCTCACTCTGGAGCCCTGACCACTGGCTGCTTGGGTTCCTATCCCGCAGCAAGTGGGACCCATTTATTTTATTGTTTTTAATAATGTTTTTATATTTATATTTGTAAAATGTATATTTGTAAACATTTTTAGAAACAATGGGGTAAATGTGTACATAAATAAATGATAGAGTAATAATATAATATAATGGCTCACTGCATGCTGACCCAACGCAAATTGGCAGACTTCACACATCTTTGAGAAAATTATAGAGAGACCTCTCATAGCGTGCAAGATTCCTCACGATGTTTTCCTTCACGGTTGAAGAAGGTGATATTTTCATTGTATAGACTACAGATAGCTGTTAAATACAAAAAAATGGGATCTTTTGTAAGTAGGTATAGGTCTTGAACTTAACTGAAACATTTCATGAGTTTACATATATAAATAAAAGAACAAATAGATGAAATGAATATACGTTGTTATATACTTAATCATGATATTATTGTACTTAGATTTTTCTCATAAATAATTTTCATTCTTTTAACTTCATATATTTTTACTCCCATCATTAATTATTCCCTTTGGCTGATATGATTGTTTGAGAGAAAATTAAAACATGAAAGTAAATAAAATACAATTATCCAATGTTAGGCATAATAATGTAGCCCAAGGTTTTCATTATATGTTTTATATATTATATGATAGAGGGTCTATCACTACCTACTTCTTAGGTAGGCACTTCCTAATTCCATGATGCTTATTTACGTTTCGGTTACTTTATAAGCCTGGAAATAGACGTCAGGTTTATTCATCCGATAGTCTGATCCGGTAGCCTGATCAGGCTACCGGAAGGCATTGAAGCCATTACTTTGTATGAACAGACAATACACGTCCGATCCGGTGGCCGGATCGGACGTCCGAGTCGGAAACGGGCGCGAGGCCTTTCCGATTTTACTGTCGGTCCGATTGTCTGAAGGCGCGGTCTACATACTTCTAGTATGAGACAAAATAGACATCCGGTTACTCCTTCCGATTTTGCCAGTCAGGGTTCCCAACTTAGGGCTTTTAGCCCCAAATTTAGGGCGGAATTTTGCTTATTGGGATTTTTTAGGGCCCAAAAAATCTAGCGCTGACACTGTGTGGACGCATCGTTGTGGTTCGAATAATGGGCGAAAATTATGAAAAAAATAAAAAATAAAATAAAATAATTCATAATAATAAAATTATTATTATTATGAATTATTTTGGATGTTTTAAATAGAAATGACTCTCAGTAAGTCTTGTCAAATTGATTGGATGAATCCAATAGCGACGTTTTTTCTTCTTTCTCTTTCCTCTCTTTAAAATTTCTGTGGTGGGGTCGTGTGGTGCGGGTTGTTACGTTCCCTCAAATAATATGGTTGAGCGAAGCAATGGCTGGATCCTGCGTCATGCTCGTGACCGCGTGCCACCAACGGGAATGGGTCTGCTTTTGCCTGCCTGTCTTAACATGCATTGGATTGTTTTGCATTTTTGAACTTTATTGTGGAAACACTGTATACATAGCATAGTTTTGTTACCTATTGTAAAAAAAATTTTTTTGAAAAGAGCGACCGCTGAGTTTATTGCTGGCTCTTCTCGGCAGGAACGGCATTCCGAACCAGTGGTAGATTCATTGACGATTCAAAAGTACTTGTAAAAGTTTATTTGAATAAAAAATATTTCTATTTCTATTAACTCGTCATCCATCTTCTTTTCTTTTTTTTTTCCAAACGCAAGCACTCGGGATGATAGCTCGGGAACGACTGAGTTCAGAAAAAGCCTGACGGAAAAATCGGATGTGTATCGAGTAAATACGATCCGGTAGCCTGATCAGACAATCGGAAACAAAATCGGACGTGTATTGCCAGGCTAAGTTGCAAGGGTTATAAAAAAAATT
The DNA here is from genome assembly GCA_038048805.1 of Hipparchia sbordonii. Taxonomy (NCBI): domain Eukaryota; kingdom Metazoa; phylum Arthropoda; class Insecta; order Lepidoptera; family Nymphalidae; genus Hipparchia; species Hipparchia sbordonii. The sequence continues at coordinate 13,422,928 of CM076104.1, read as the reverse complement.
TAAAGTGGCATATCTATTGTCAAAAAAAGAAAATATTGAAATTGTATGAAATACTAAACGTCACAGCTGTATTGTAGTAGTGAATAAATAGAAATAAAGAAAATTTAATTTATATCTATCGGGAATATTTTACAGAAGCAGAAGCGGACGAGAAAATGGCAACTCAACAACCGTTGCCTCGAAGGAAGCGATTTATCCCCAAATACGAAGTCGAAGGAGTGTTCAAATTAGTGCTCGGTGAGGAAACGCAAATACAAATCGAGATTGTTATTGGCACTCATGTTAATGCTCAAAGTCCTTGGAAATTTGTTGAAAAGGAAAAACTAATTGAAAACATTGAGCTTAATGGTGAAGCGTCAGAATTTTTTCCTCTAAAAGAACAAATACAAAACTACACGGAAGAATTGGTGTTGATGGGGTATATCGTTGATGAATCTAAGGATGTTGATGAATTTTATGCATGCTTGACCACAGAAGCGAGGGATCATTGTAAACAGCAATCTGACAGATTCATTAAAAGACAACAGAAAAAATTAGAGAAAGCAGTTAATAAGAAACCTAGACCTTGGAAGAGTTTAGGAAGCGAAGCTGAAATAATTGAGTTAAAACCAGTCAACACACGACCATTATTGGAACTTGAAATTAAAGCAAAATTTCCAAAGGAATATGAACCTAAGAAGTTTAATATAAGAGATACAAATTCTGTCCGAGATGGTTTTATTGAACTGACACCATATAGACAAAAGTTTAATAATATATTTCGACAAAGAGTTGACTGTGCATCACAAGCAGCCCCATTTACAGTTCAAAGACATGCGCAAACTGAGTTACGATATCCACAAAATGTGTGGACTCAATCAATTGCTGATGCGCTAGGAAAAGTTACTATTACAGATACTGATGCCGGTGGAGACACGAAGCAAGATAAACCAGATGAACAAAAGGGAGATAAAGAAAGCTCTGACGAGAGTGATGAAGAACACCAGGAACCAATAGATGAAGTTGGATTACAAGCTTACAAAAATGCTTTCAGACGCATGCGTAGACCATCTTACATTAAGATGATTAATAGTTTTATGAGAGATAAGGTAACAGAAATGGACTCAATCATAGAATTGAATACTGTAATGGACATGTACTGTAATGACTATCCGAATCTGATAGCTGAGAAGGCCGTTGACATTTATGATACAATGACTTTTGAAGAATACGTGTGCTTTACAGACGTAAGAGCTAAAGATAAGTATATATCTAGCGCAGTTTTTCACCCAATGTGGTCTGGAATAGTTGCTATTTCGTATTCTGATGGATCACCTACTGCCATGAAAACTTTAGGTTCGCGTCCTGATCCTATACAAAGAGCTGTATACGGGATTAATCCCGTTTTAATTTGGAGCCATATCGATAGTTTATTACCGAAGTTAACATTAGAAGCTCCACGCGAAGTTAAAGTTCTGTCTTTTTGTCCATTCGATGAAAATATTTTGATAGGTGGATGTATTAATGGTCAAGTTATTATTTGGGATATAACAAATAAGTTAGAAAATGTTGACAAAATAGAGGTATTGAGTGAAAAAAGAGAAAAATATCGGATTGCAATGAATGCTCATATGGGCTGGATGAAAAATGTCCAAGATAAATCCATTGTACAGTATACTGCTTTAAGTAATTTAATGACTAGTCACTATGGAGCAATAACCGCTATAAATTGGTTATCACCTAATTTTAGCGTCACTATAACCGGAAAATGTACGATGATGAAGGATTCAAAAACATCAATGATGTTTTTCACTGGATCGGAGGATGGTCTTATATTAATATGGAGTTTGTCTGTCGAAAATGTTACTCTCTTTGAAGGCAAGAAAGTAAAAAAATCAAAAAGGGTGTTAAAGAGGCCGTCAGCCTTACTAGTTGACTTTTCACCTTATAAAGTTTTGGATCGAAATTTGCAGCCTTGTTATAAGATTCATTTGGGTGTTGCCGGTCGTCCTCAAACCTTACCACTTCAAAGTTTCGGAATGAATCCTCCAGTTATCAAATATACATATGTTCCGCGAAATACAGGGACAGGAAGAAAATATTTTACTTGTGAAATTGTATCTCAGAGTGAATCTGAAATAAATACAAAACTATATTGTGGTTCACAACATGGTGAATTGATTAGTATAACATGGGAAGGACATGAATTTAACACAGGAGAAGTAGTAAACTCTGAGTACTGCGACATAATGTTTAGTTGTCACATTCATGACGGAGCGTTGACCAGAGCGCAGAAAAATTCCTTTATTAGCCATATAACACTGACCGTGGGTGGAAAAATTTTTGCTATTTGGTCGGATAAATTAAAAAATCGTCCAATAATTTGGAAAAAGCGACCTTGTCGGTTAACTGACGGGGTTTGGTCATTATATAAACCCAGTTTGTTGTTTATTACGACATCTGAAGGTGATTTAGAAACTTGGGATCTTCTTATAAGGAGTGATCAGCCAATATCTGTTCAAACATTGTCAGGCATGATGCTTACTAGTGTAAGTTTGCACACCCTTCCTTTAGCCAAAAATATAATCGGAGTAAGTGATGTTAATGGTGCATTTAGGATGTTTTTATATCCTCCAATTTTCATGATTGAAAATCCAGCATATATAGGACGTACGGAAAGCATGATTATAAGGGAATTGAAAGTTATGAATACTTTTATAGAATGGCAAGAGGAATGGATGCGAAATAATCCTGAGATTTTACTTGAAATCAGACGAAAAGAGGGAGAGTTATTAGCTTTAAAAGAAGAAGAAAAACGCAGGTTGAGAGAAGAAGAAGAGAAAAAGCTCGAAGAAGAAGCAGAAGCAAAACGGCTACAAAAATTGAAAGTTATAGGCCCAGAAGAAAGGTGGCAAATGATCATACAAAAACTTATAGAAAAAACGATTGCAGTTAAAAAGAGAATAAATAGAGCCGAACTAATTGAGCATGAAAAACCATTACGAGAGCTAGAAGCACAACGTTTAGAGAAAGAAAGAAGGATGTTAGAAATAATGAAAAACCAAAAAACCATTTTCAATGACACAGTTGCCATTTTATTTCCGGAGGCTATAAAGAAAGAAGCTAAAGTAAAAAAAAGTTATCTTGGTGATGATAAGCATATTCTTAAAAGAAGTTATTTAGAAGAGTACGATTCTTTGAAGGATACTGCAAGCCAAACTGTGAGGGAACATGCTTATAAAGTTGCTTTTTCTTGGGAGAATACTTTGGCTGAGGGAAAAGAAAGAAGAGTAGCGCTTAACGCTCACGAAGAGTTCATAAAGATACATAAATGTAGATTGGATGAAGATGGTGGAGAAGCCCCCATAAAAGCGTCAACTTACGAACCTTCTTTGACCGAGATAGAGGAAATGGAAGTAGAAGTAGGTAATACAGCTGATTAAAGTATCATTCACCTATAATAAAACGACATAAAAGGTTTATTTAGTCGGAAAATTTATTAGAAACACTAGACAAAAGAAATCATGTTGAAAACTGTGAGAGCCATATTTTTTTGAACTCTTTTATCTATGAAATTGGTTGACCTTAGCTAATAATACAACTACACACACTGGTATACATACCAGTGTGTGTAGTTGTATTATCTCTGTTAGCTTCTTAAAAATTATGATGAATTAAAACTTTTTAACAATTTAGGGTAACCTTATTTATAAAGTTTTGTTTTAATATGTTTATATCTAGTCAGTATATTATTATTTATGATAACTTCATATGATTTATTAAATAGGTTAAATTGGCGATATTCTTTTATTGTTACCTACTTATATTATAATATAGACCTAGTACTTCATGATTAAAAAAATGAGTTTGACTTTTGATTTTATTTTGAACCCTCCTAGATAATTTCACATTCATTACCCGTTTTACTACCTACTAATAAAGCGTATTCATTTCATTCATTTTATTTCGTTTGAATGAATAATAATCATAGCACAGTGTACAATGTTACCTGCTTTTATTACGAATTGTTTACTTTGACTTAATTACTATTTTGGCTTTACTCAAAACTAGACCGATCCTGAGGCTCTCATTTTCAAAATAATATTCAAAATGACTTACCACATTCAGCTCCTCCATATCGTCGTCACACGTGAACGATGGTGTCACACATAATTTGCGCTTCATAAGTCCCTTGCGCGCGACACTCCGCGACAGAGATCTCAATCACATCTGAAAAGAAGAGAGGAAGTTAAGGGTGAGAAAATCAATATCTTACTTCCTAATCCTATTAATATTATAAATGCGGAACTTTTTATGTTTGTTACTTAATCACGTCGCAACGTCTGAACCGATTTAGCTGAAATTACAGAGCAGGCACAGAGATAGATTATAGACTGGAAAAGGACATAGTTTTTATCCCGGGAAATAAGGGAGTTCCCGCGGGAACAAAAGACCTCAATCCACGTGAACGAAGTCGTGGGTATCAGCTAGTATTATAAATGCGAAAGTTTGTAAGGATGGATGGATGGACGGACGCGGATAGATAGATGGAAGTTTGTTACTCCTCGCCTCAACGAATCAACCGATGTGCCTGAAATTTGGAATGGGGATAGCTCATACGCAGGCTTAACAGATAGACTTATACATTTTTTCCGGAAAATTAAAGAGTTCCCATGTTGATTAAAAAAATCTTAAACATTTTATCCCGTAAAATTAAAGAGTTCCCGCATGAATTAAAAAAACCTTACGGACGGACGTACTCGCCAGTATCATCTACTTAATAATAATTTTATTTAAAACTAATACGTAAAATGTCCAAGGCATAACAATAGCGATAGTCCATCGTCAGTCCCTGGCTCAAGGGAATCCTTTGTGAACGCCCCAATAATTTAATCAATACGTCAGTGCCGAAGATATTCGTATCTGAGAATTATTACAATGGATACCTAAACGTAACTCGAACCAACCCGATTTCTGAGAATAATGTTAACGCATAAACAATAGTAGGTAATATCGTGCAACGGAATAAAGCTGTATTGAAATACAGAGACCGGCTATTTCTAGCACACTTTGCTTAAAGATAGGGTTGTCACCTTGGATATTTGTCAATTTGTCATATCATTTGATAATGAAGTACTCTATTATACTATTCGTCGTTCGGCACAAATTCGCTTGTTTTGTGCGTATATAACTCATCCCTAGCAGAAATCATTAGAATAGAATAGTTTTTTATTCAAATAAACTTTTACAAAGTGCTTTCGAATCGTCACTAAATCTACCACTGGTTCGGTCATCATTGGTTGGTTCATCTTTGGTTTCATAATTAGTTGTCACACTGTTTTTAGAGTTTCAATTTCAATCAAATTTGGACAACTAAATCGCAGAGTATACTAATAGGCATAGATACTTATGATAGCCCGCACATCTTATCCAACTTAATCGTCGATTAATTATTTCTTTGTCAAAATCGTTGTGTTCGATAGTCGGCCAACTTAAATGGTATGTCCGATTTTTTATTATTTTTTATTTAATTTCATTAACCATATATTTTTGCTGCTTCTATCACTTTTGTAAAAGTTACTTTGTTATAATTTTTTGGTTGTGACGTCACTCGGGTCTCAGCTGAAAATCAGCGTCGTGTGTTATAGGTGTTTATAATGCACGGCATATGCTGAGCTGTACACCCATTCTGAATGGTGTTAAAGACAGACATTATTATTATTCTATAATAGTATAAGATGTACTGTATGTAAACTAGAATAAATGTATCTTTCTTTAATAAAATATAGATTTTAATATTGTTAACCTTATCACAAGGCAGCCCTACTACACAATATATTATGTACCTACGTCGTAAAGTACAAATATTATGATCCAGGGCAAAGCTGATGATCTGCGAAAACTTGTTTACGTGCAATTCAAAATATTTTATAATACAGAGTGCTGCAACATTGTTTGAACTTTATTAGCTGGTGATAATAATATTGTTAGAGCTTGTTGTTCCACAATAGGTAGCTTAAAGGGACGTACACACATCAAAGAGCACATAATCGTGCACTACTGAGCGCAGGTCTCCTTTTAAAGTAGAGTGGGTTTTAGGCCATAGTCCACCAACGTTGGCCCAATGCGAATTGGTAGACTTACACGTGACTTACACCTTCACATTATGCAGGCGCAACAGACAAAATATTTTGTTAAGTTTTCTTTTTTTTCTGTTTGTGGTGCAGAATAAAATAAGTAAACAATAAATAAATAATTTAGTTCTGTGTGCTCTAAATAAACAACCATTTCCCTTACTTTGGACTAAAAATTAGTATTGCGATAGCGAGCAATTTTAATTTAAAACATAAAACGTCAGTTATTTTCTTTTTGACCTCAGGGGAAAAGGCTTTCGGTAGAAATTATTTGTTGGTTATTTTTCGGAGTTCTGCGAACTGCGAAATTGCTGAAGTTATTTGTAATCATTTAGGGTTAGAAAAGAAAATGGACGCCTCACCGCTAATATAGTAAATTAATAACAAGGATAAATGTTTTGAATAAATGAAAACTGAAACCCGATTGCGGAAAATTGGATATAACATCCGCCATTTTGATTTTGTTTGTGTAATATGTAGCCTATGTCACCCGGATCATCATAACGAATCGATTGATACCTCATTCATCAAAGTCAGCTCAGTAGTTTATTCCGAATATTCGTAAATAATCACATACAAACATACATAGACTGCTAAAACCGTAACCCTTTAGCAGTCGTAGTCGTGTTAAAAGAGGCATTTTATTACAGTCAAGTAAAAAATGAATGAATGAAGAACTATCTGGTTGGAAGTTGGAACGTACAAACTTAGCTCTAACTTGGGCTTGAGTGCAAAAGTACGTGAGGAAAATGTATAATTACACAAACTATTCTCATATTAATTATTACTTATAGTTAATGTGGGCAAGAACACGAGCTCGGGCGTGGCGTTATGCATACAAATAAGTCAAATTAAAATGTCTTCTGTAAATTAAAAATAATGTAAGCTCTCTTTCCGTGTTTTATCGGCTATATTATAACGCGGCATGTTCTGAAGAACTATTTGATCTTGTTCCCCCCTCTAACTTCTACAACCGCACCGCACTTCATCGAACGCAATTTTACTCTCACCACCTGGGTGCCTGGAGCACTTCGACCATCCGTTGCTCCAGATCTTTTTTCCACGTACTACCAAATTGTGGAATCATCTCCTTTCGACAGTGTTCCCACTTAATTACAACATGGGATTATTCAAGGAGCGGACCAATAAATTCCTGAAAAGCCGGCAGTGCATTGGTGGTGCCTCTGGTACTACAAGTGTTCATGGGCGGCGGTAATCACTTAACATCAGGTGACCAGCCTGCTCGTTTGCCCGCTATTTATATTAAAAAAAAATGTATCTGTCTTTAATTCGTCATCATAAGTAATTCCTAAGCGGATCTCTTCTCGTCCATTGGTTATAGATAGGCTATATCGTTGGATATCCACCACGCTGGCCCAATGCAATTTGAGATTCCACAAACCATTGAGAACATTATTAAACTCTCAGGCGTTCTTTCTTTCTTATCTTGCGATATTTTTAATATAAGCACACAACTATTTGATTTATCGGTTCACGGTTCGTTGTATCTCGAGAAAATAAACGGTTCCCAGGGCATTTTTATACAACCTCAATTCCACGCAGACGAAATCATTGTGTAAAAGATGCTTTAAAAGATGTCTCGTGTGAGTTTTACGTCAATCCTTATTTCGTTGCTCGGGACAAAAAAAAAAAATAAAGGGGATGAAAATGAACCCTCTCACGGCTCTAAAACCCAGAATATTTTAAGAGCTAATATTCTGCCTTCTTTCTCACGGGTGCTTTTTCAGCGTCCGTTAGCGTTGAATGAAAAAATTTACTGGCACCACAGTCGGGCTTTGATTAAAGAATTTTGATTGAATGATGATGAGATGCAGGGTCATATTAGTCGGTCGTGGTGTTTATTTGCTAGAATGTGGATAATTATCTATCCGATAATTATTATCTACCCCAGGAAAATATTTTGACGCTCCAATCTACCAAGTATTTGCACGTAAATTTTAAATACAATATCAAACAAATTTTAATATTAAAATTAAGTATAAATAAATAAACAATTTTTCTTCTTCTTTCTCCTATTGTTTACCCTGGCTCATGCCAGGGTCCGCTTTCTTGTTAAGCCTCTTCCACTTTGCGCGGTCTATAACATCTTCTTTTCGAAGACCGTTGGCTCATACAACGTGCAACAATGAAATTGTAACATTTTATTAATAAAATGTACGTCAAAAAATTTAATTTTGGTAGACAAAAATAGGGAAATTTGCCAAACATAACATCTTCATATACATTAGGTATTAATGTTCTTATTTAAGATGTCAGTGTCAGATTTTAACGCAACGTTTTATAGCTCCCGTGCGAATGATGCATAACTTATTCAGTAGTAGCGCGTGTGTAAGTCCCATATCACTCGACAGATAACTGAAACATTTGGTAATTGAAAGAAAATATTACCCAGAGGGAACATTAGGTTTTGTATAGCGCACCTATCTCTTATCTAGTACATTTTGTTCTCTACGTAAAACGCTACTCAGAGTAGGGAATCAATAAGCTACCCTGTTTTCATTGTTTGTGAGAATGGTAAGTACATACTCCGTGTATTGAGTCAACAATAGGCTACTTTTACATTTCATTATAAAGTCTAGCTCAACATTGGAAGCTTTACTGTGGCTTTACCTTGTACTGCAACGTTTTGTTGTTGGAAGTTTTGCCTTGTAACTTTGTATTATGACTAGGGTTACCAGATTTTTTTTCAGCCTATAAGGGACGAATGGTTAAATGAGCAAAAAATACGGGATTTCAGTTTTTTACCCGGGACAAATACAAAACAAAATTATTTAGTGTCATTTTTTTATATACCTATTTCCGAGGATCGAGTCAGTTTTAACATTGTCATTTTGACTAACACTTTCGTTGGTTGATGCGGGTGGCAAGTGCAAGTTACTTCACACTACACAGTCGCTCGAGCCGAGGCGAACCCGTACGTTTTACGAACGCTGCGTGTGTGAATCGATAGATCGATTTCATAATGAAAAACGAACTACGGTTCAAATACGGGACAGAGTCAGTCCCGCCGGGGTATTTTAAACTATGCCTAAAATACGGGATGTCCCGGGAAATAGTAAGTAGTTTTAAGTATTTTTTTTATTATGAGATAGGCTTGCGCTTGACGACAATCAATGATGGAAAGTATTGATAAGGTCTAGATTGGAGCGCGCTTGCCTAGAAAATAATACGTGGCCGGAAACACAGAAGCCGGAATTGCGTTCCATACCTTAGCCATTCGTTTCAGAAACGTTGAACTGAAGCGTTTCGTATTAGTAGGTTGAATTTCAACCTTTAAAATTTAGCCTGTAAGTTAATCATTTAAGATAATGTTTTAAGTGTTTCACCTATGTTTGATGTAGGTATGTTTTAACGCGAATAAAGAATTTATAAAATCAACAAAAAAAAATGTACTTTTCAATTCCTTTAAATAATATTTCCCTTTACAATATCTACCTACAACATAGCTTTTGGTGAAAAATATTTTACGTAACTTGCAATTTAATTTTCCAGAATAGCGGCTGGTAATTTATTATTTAAAACGTTTAAATCCTAGCGGGAGCACGCTTTGGCACTGGTCCGAGTAACGACCCTTTTTAAAAGCGTACCAACGATCAACCTCATAAAATATGGAGCGTGCACCTACTTTAGAACTATTATTACATAAAACTGAGGAAGGAATTATCCATTTTAGTGTTCCGTACATCAAAGGGTAGACTGAACACCTCGGCGTAGGTATACTTGTGTCGTAGAAGTTTAACGCAGATTGCAGAAAGTTTTAAAGCTGTGAATCTGTACGCATTCGCAAGTATGGATAGTAGATCGACAACTGTAATGTGTCACTACTAGATGTCGCTAACAGTTGCTATAAAAATGATTGAAAAAGTAGATACATATCACTAATTTCGTGGCTGACGTGTGGTTCGGCCGTGGTGTAACGGTTAACACACTCGGGCGCGATTCCCAGAGAGATGTGGGTTCGAATCCCGCCGGCCTCGGAATTTTTGATATGTATTTATAAATCTATTAGGTTATGGATGTATGAATCGTGCTCGGAAACTTGTATGCTGGAAAGTACTCCATAATATTCGCTAAGATGTGAAAAGACTACACGGCGACGGCGAATTACTTTAAAAGTATCTCAGCTGAAATTATCATAAGTAAGTATAACTATAGAACATTTTTAGTCTGTAGATATAGAATTAATAGAATTAAGCGTTATCTTTCAGCAATTTAACAGATTAATTTGTTAATTTGTTAGTTGAAAGCCAAAACTTGGGGCTACTCAATCAAAATACGAAAATACTCTTAACTCCTAGAAAACTAGCTCGACGAATATAGGTATACCTTGATGTACATTTCAAAAGTTTGGTACATAGGAAGGTACTTGGAAATAGAAAATTGAATTATTGATAAGACAGCTGCTGTCTTGAAAGTGGAGCGCTACGAAATGTATACGTATTTATTTATTTTCTCTTTTCTTCTGATAGCAGAATAAAGTCAAAGGTGTTCTAACCTTTGTAGCATACTTACCTAGAAGACTAGACTAGATAGATTCTGTAAATCGCACGCAAGAACTTAACCTTACCTAGGGAAATCCGGAGTTTTTCAACTCCCGCGGACCATGTAGCTTTCAAATGACAATCCTTTATACTAATTATTATAAATGCGACAGTGTTTGTTTGTTGGTTTGCCCTTCAATCACGCCGCAACAGAGCTGCAGATCGCCGTGATTTTTTACATGGGTATAGTTGAGCATGGCATGGAGAGTCAATTTGGTCTAAGTATTCCCTCACTCACATATTCCAATAAAACGGCAATACGACACAAACGGAGAGAGATTAGGCGCAGGATCGATTTGTCTGGTGGGAGGCTTTGGCCGTGGCTAGTTACCACCCTACCGTCAAAGACGTGCCGCCAAGCAATTTAGCGTTCCGGCACGATGGCGTGTAGAAACCGATTAGGGGTATGGGTTGAATTTACACTGCTATACCCCTTCCAAGTTAGCCCGCTACCATCTTAGACTGCATCGTCACTTACCATCAGGTGAGATCGCAGTCAAGGGCTATCTTGTCATCGAATAAAAAAAAAAGGATCGATGGCTTTTTTACTTTTCTAGGCACTCCGCCAACTTTCTAACTCCAGACTAGTACATACTGAAAAAAAAAAAATTATTGATAGAAAAACAACAAGTTTTGACCCAACCTGGGGCTCAAACCCAGGCCCTCATTATCTATAGCCTATAGCAAGCTATGAGTATCTATTAGCCCAAGGAGGCAGTAAAACAAGCCTGAAAGCCCGCTAGAAACAATTACTTTCGCATTTTATTATATTAGTCTCCCTGGCTTGGGGCTAATGAGTGAATCAATTTGTTAATGGAAGCGCGTGCTGTATAACAAGGGACACGCGGGGACCTTCGCTTGAGTTATTATTATTATAGCATAAAACATGCAAAATATATTTAAAACATGCAAAAATTCCTACTAAGGGCCGATTTCACCAACGCAAAATAAATATGTACCTATGACCTATCCGAGCGTTTTGATATTTTGATTTTCAATACTGTCAAAATACCTTTACGCTCAAATAAGACTTATTTTGCTTTGGTGAAATCGGCCCTAATAGTCTTAAAGCGAAAGTGTACTTGTTTTTTGGTTTATAGTGTTCAGGACCTAGAGTGACTTATTTCTCCAGGATCCCATCATCAGATAATGACAATGGGACCACCTGGGAAGTATACCCTTTCAAACAAAAAAAGAATTTTCTTAATCGGTCCAGGTGTCTTCTAGTAATCGGGGAACATACATAAAAAATTAAAAAAAAAAAAAGATTCCGACGAATTGAGAACCTCCACCTTTTTTGTCGGTTAAAAAGCACTAAAATTGCGTCCACCGTACTAGTATTTACCTGTTAAATATCTACTCGTATATTGGATACAATAGACTGCAATGCAGTCCACTTTTGTATGCCATCGATACGTCCCATTTGCTCTTAAATGAATATCGGAAAATGCTTCGGCATTTTGCTTTTACAAAATTCACGTGCTCGCTTGGTTTTCACCTGGAGATCCCGGGAGCGATCAAAGGGGTGTCAAGTTGAATGAATGAATGAATTAATAACGCTTACCGCTCTGTTAATGGATGTGATTGGCATTTATTGTAGCGTTCAAATAGTTTGACCATTTGCAAGAGGCTTTTATTCAAGCGATTCTTAATCAAGTTCAATAAATTGAAATCACGCTGACTTAAAACTATTGTAAACTAGCTTTTGCCCCCGCGACTTCGTCCGCGTGGAATTAGATTTTGGGGTGGAATTTTCAAAAACTGTGACACACGTACTTCTTTATTTTTAACTGAAAGCTCAAATACCAACTTTGATGGAAACAGCTTGAAAAATGACGGAGTTTCATATAAACTTCCATCCCCTATTTAAACCCCTTAGGGGTGAAATTTCCAATAATCCTTTCTTAGTGTGCGCCTACGTCATAAAAGGAACCAACTGTAAAAATTTCAAGTTTCTCACTTCAGTAGTTTAGGCTGTGCGTTGATATCTCAGTCAGTCAGTCAGTCAGGACTTTGAATTTTATATATATAGATAGATAAACACTATAACTTAAATGTAGTAATGTATCATTTAAAGCTATTATCACAACGATGGTAAACACTAACGAATTTTTTATTCCTTTTTTATTCTCATTTTTTTATATGGGGCTTTAAAAGGTGTCCTTTATGTCAGCTCCATCGGTACACACAAAATATTACAATTAAGGATACCTATACAAAATCAACTACCTATATATCTTTACCAATTTGAGAGAATCTCTAACAAATCTATAGTATACTTTAACAGCAAAAATACAGGCCTTGATGTTCTGTTTAGATTTGAAATTCAACAACAACAAACATATCGTAATTAATAATAATGTTTGTGGCATGAACGTAACAACAACACTTAATTACCACTGCCGTAGCCCTACGAAGTTAGCTCGCTCCTATCATAGACTACATCATCGTCACTTACCATCGGGTGAGATTGCAGTTAAGGGCTATCGCATAAAAAAGCAACAAAGGCCATTTTGCATTTTTATCTACGAAGCAAACTTAACAAAGTCGTTGCCTGTCCAAATAGATAAAAACTAGAAGTAGGTAAAAACTAGCGAAGAAAAGAAAGTTCTAGCAATTTATTTCAAACAAATTAAGGTCTAGCTCGATACTTTGATGCTTTGATACGGGTTCTATTCGTACCTTCTCTAGGGTCTACTTCGAAACATACCGTGTACTTCAAACTTTCCAAGTTAACATTCTGTGCGTGTGAGAATTCTTTTCATCACTTTAATAAAATAATAATAAAAAACATAGGTTTCCTTTAGGGCATAAGTATCAAGCTAGATTTTTTTAAATCCAAATCTACCCCTAAAGGGGTAAAATAGGGGTTGGAAGTTTGACTTCATTCAAATTTTCAAGGGCATAGGCCGCACGGGAAACCTCAATCTCACGGGAAATCAGCAATTCTACGCAGATGAAGTCGCGGGCAACAGCTAGTAATTAATAAAAGTGATACTAGGGCTTCGGCAAAACCTTGGGTCAAGATACACTGTCATGAGGTTGATCCCGTCGGGAGTTTGGGAGCCTCTTACTAAGCCTTCGCTGTCCGTCCATACGTCTATTAGAGGGCTATATTTCATGAAACGTCATAAATAGACAGAAAGTTGTAATTTTCACAGAATGTGTATTGCTATTGCCGCCTCAAGAACAAATAATAATAATAAAAAAGTCAAAAATTAAACAGCGTCTCTATACAATCTATTCTACTCGATATTAACAAATAGCTGGTGTAAAATCTTGAACGATAGCCAGGAACCCTTCGTGTATGGGTTCGACTCGCAGAATCTATTTTCCTGTCACCAGCAACTCTGTAACACAATTTTATACATAACTAGCTTTAACCCGCGGCTACGCTCACGTTAGGTTCGATTTTTTAACCCCCTATTTAACCCTCTTGGGGTTGAAATTTTCCAAAATCCTTTCTTAGCGGATGTCTACGTCCTAACAGCTACCTGTATACCAAATTTCAGCTCGATCGGTCCAGTAGTCAGAGCTGTGCGTTGATAGATCAGTCAGTCAGTCAGTCAGTCTCCTTTGCCTTTTATATATTTAGAAGACTAGCGGCCCGCTCCGGCTTCGCACGGGTATAAAATATATAGCCTATGATGTTATCTATACTAATATATAAAGCTGAAGGGTTTGTTTGTTTGAACGCGCTAATCTCGGAACTACTGGTTCGAATTGAAAAATTCTTTATGTGTTGGATAGTCCATTTATCGAGAAAGGCTTTAGGCTATATAACATCACACTGCGACTAGGGTTGCCAGCTCTTTGAACCAAAAAGCCGGGCAGGCCAGCCAGTTTAGCCGGACATTTGTGTAAAAAGGCCGGACACCCTTAATTTTTTAGACTTAGTACAAAATGGCAGATTTTTTTTAAAAGCTCGCTTGCGCTAGCGTAGCAATACAAGGTGAAGCGAACGGAGCGGAAACCAACACATGACAAATATGTAAAAAATGGTCAAACTCGAACAGGCCGGACACCGTTGATTTTGGCCGGACACGCAACCAAAAAGCCTGACTGTGTCCGGCTTTATCCGGACGCCTGGCAACGCTAACTGCGACCAATAGGAGCGAAGCATCAGTGAAAAATGTTGCACAAACGGGAAAAATTATCCATATTTAAAATATATTCTTTTAAAAACATCGCGATCATAATAACAGAAATTGACGCGGACGAAGTCGCGCGCAACAGCTAGTTATACATTATAAATCTTCCTCTTCAATCACTCTATCTATTAAAAAAAAACTGCATCAAAATCCGTTGCGTAGTTTTAAAGATTTAAGCATACATAGGGACAGAGAAAGCGACTTTGTTTTTACTATGTAGTGATTTTGTATAACGCATAATGTGTTGTATTTATTTTATTTATTAGGTTTACTAGTGATTTTTACAAAGGCTTATAATCTAATACATTATATACATGCACAGTGTGTGCAAAATCGTTTTAAAGTAAACAAAACATGCAGTTAAGTAAATACATTTCAATAGCGGTGGTTAGTAACACAAATATAAAGTTTAAACATAATAGGTAATATGAAAAAAAAGTAAGTACATGAGTATAGTTAAAAGTATTTAGAATTTAAAATAAACAATAACAATATTATTAATAATAAAATAGTTCCTAATTTCCTTAAGTTGTATAACACATTATGTACCATACAAAATTATTTGTAAAAATAATTTTGTGTAATAGGCAAATGACTCTTAATAACTCGTACCATGTTATATACCAAGTCAACGCATTTCTGTAAAATAACTTAACAGAAAATTATTAACTCAAACTAACTAAAGGCAACAAATCAGCCCTTTGGGATTGACGGGTGATGTTTTTCACTTAACTAAATCAACTAATTGCCAAAAGGGTCTGTCTAATTGTGTATTCAAGGCCTAATAGCGAAGTAGTTAGTTTAGCGGTTTGTATTGAATTTAATAATAAAATTTAATTGTACGGAACCATTGAATTATTATGTACCTACTAACGGAACAGAGATGTTATACATAGTATATTATATTATGTTTAGCGGGAGCTTGGGTTTGTGCGTTTTTTTAAGCTATTGCATAGCTTCTATCGCGGGCCTTGAGCTTGGAGACTGAATCCAGAAATTCCGTAACGAAAATAACCTGACACGGGACTCCTCTCACCGCTAGATGGCGTTGATAAAAAATTCTATGCAATAGCTTTACCGCGGCAGTCCCCGAGTGCCACACGTAACACTCGTCACGTGTTACGGAATTTCTGGATTCGGTCTCCACGCTCAAGGCCCGCGATAGAAGCTATGCAATAGCTTAAAATCCTATTTTCCAAGTTTTGCTGTTATTAGGTAACAGGTACCACTGGGCCGATTACAAAAAGTATTTTAATAAATTCGTGCTATAAAATAATAATAATGATTATGATATGACATTAGCAAGGCGTAATCAGTGATATGTAATGGAGGGTAGGTACAGTTAGATACAATATAACAGCAAACCAAACGCTTTATCAGGGCTCGGGGCGGGTTGCTAATTGGACTAATGGCTCCGTCGTTTCTTATTATTAGTACGCACGTATAAAATGTTAAATAAGTGACTTTTCATCAAGACACCCGTATATACATTCAGCGGCCAAAATATAATGCTCGTATGTACGTGTATAATCAATTCAATTTACACTGCGCACGACTAACGGCCAAACAAAAATTACGACCAAAAGACAAACGCAACTTTCTATAACTTCTACGTATATAAAGGCTTTCTATAGTTCGTAGCGCAACTATATATTTAAATTTTTTCATTCTAGTCAAATGCGCTCCTGAGACATCAATTATTTAAATCCACGAAAATCGTTGGTAACTTTTCTTTCCATAAGAACCTTTTACAAATTATTAGAAAACTTATAAAAAAAGATGAATGAATTCGGTGAAGTCGTTCTGAAGCAAAGTTCTGAAGTTATGGCGTGACCATAAGGGAAATGGATTTATGGATTCATTTTTTTTTCTAAGAATACTAGATGATACCCGCGACTTCGTCCGCGAGTATTAACGTTTTTTTACTCCCGCGGGAACTCTCTTATTTCCGGGATAAAAGTGATTGAGTGACAAACATACAAACTTTCACGTTTATAATATTAATAGGAAATAGGATTCGCCAAGCTGAAGTTAACTAATATCCTCCTATCCCCTCCATGTAAGTGTAAAGCTTGTGCTAAGAGTGGGTACGGAAATAGTGCAACGGCTGGGATTCGAACCTGCGACCATTTAGTTTTCATCTTTAACCGTTGGGCTATTGAGGCTTTATTATATATATATATATATATAGATAGATAAAGAAGATAGAAGATTAGCTAGGCGTAGCCAGTGCCATTTAATAGAGGGTACAGTTAGGTACAATATCAAACCAAGCGCTTTATCAGTGCCCAGGGCGGGTCGGTAATTGGACTAATGGCTTTCAACATAATTGCGGATTGAATTCTGTCTACAGAACTGTCCTGATAGCTTAGCTGTATTATGCTCTTCTACGAATGCTTGCTTTTTATTATTCCCTTTACACTGCACAGAGGTTTATAGTCGACTCTACGAATCCATTGACGAGCAAGGTAACGCCCAAATAGTCCGGATTTCCCTAACGCTTATGTCGCGTACGTCGCTTGATTGCGCAACTTCTCTCACTGTGTTACGACCTATTTCACCGCCATGATATTCTGCTAGGGATAAGTTATGTACTCACAAAACAAGCGAAAAAATTGTTCCGAACGACGAAGAGTATAATAGAGTACTTCATGGTTAAATGACATGACAAATTACGAAAAATATCAGCTATTATGCGCTTCATTTACCACACGCTTGTAACATAATTATCCACCTCTTTTTGTTTCACTGATTGTCGGATTTAAATGTGACCTTTTTATTGATGATACAAAACTGTCAAGATGTCAATTCGTTTCGTTGGTTGAACCATAAGCACAGTATTCCTTTTAATAAGTAAAGTGGTTTAAAGTTTAAACCATAAATATAGCATTTAAACTTTAAACACTATTTATTCGGCGATTGTCATTGTTGTGTGATTTTTGTCATTTGTAGTGACATGTTAAAAAATATATTTAGATTTGCAATTGCACGGGCTCAAAGATTTATACATATTTTTTTTTTGTTAGAGCCCCATTTTCGTCGTATAGAGTTCTTTCAGACAAAAATTGCGGCTGCGGTTAAAGTGTCAGTGTGCAGCTGGCTTAAGACTGCACGCGCATCACTGAAGAACCAATTAGCATCACGCAGAAACAAATTACGTAGAAACCTTGCAAAAAGCTACATTTTTACTGTAGCACCAACGTCGAACACAATTACTAACCCTGTTACTTATGTAACAAGTTTACTAATGAAATTGTTTTCGACGCGGCGGGTGGAAGGTAGTTCTTTAATTTGCGAGTTCTGCACAGAAAGTCTAATTGTATGTGTACGGCGCATAAGAAGAAGACTCAGATATATTAACTTAAACAAGTTGTGAGTAATTAGGAAACCAAAATTTTCCATTAATAATGTTTTAAGCAATGATTAACGTAAATGTAAAGGCTAAACTTAACTTAACGCTACACGTATACTGTGTGTGTGTGTGTGTGACGCAGCAAAGAATAATGTTTGTAAGGGTGAGTTAATAAAATAATATATTTTTGTAGTAGGTAGCTGTAGTTATAGTTTATTTTTTAAAGAAAGTAACTAAGAATCACGTCTGTAGAGATTTAGGTTCACTCTGATAACCATTTTTCAAACAAGCAGATTTTGCAATTCAAATTCAAATTCAAAATTTATTTATTTCATATAGGCTAACTTGTAGCTCTTATGACATGTCACAAATCTACCATGCATGAAGTATTGTAAAATCTGCTCTGCCCTCCGATACGTTTCCTGCATCGCAACATCTGTTACCCCTTACTGTTATCATGAACAGATGGTGGATAAAAATGCTTTTCACTGAAGTTAGCGCAATTTTTAAATGACAGGTCTTCGTTAAAATTTATGTTGATACCTACAACCGGCCCTTAAACTATCGAAAAACAAACACACAAACAACAATAATAATAGATGCCCTAAAATAATAACCGTTCCCAAAATAGATACCTACTACCTACAAATTGCATACGTACCATACAGTAGGTATACACCTACCGTAAGTAGGTGTAGGATATTGTTATATCGCTTCTAGCAGAATTAAAAGCGTTCAGAAGTTCACTTTATACGTTAACTAGCTTTTGCTCGCGGCTTTGCTCACGTTAAGTTCGATTTTTCAAACCCCTATTTTACCCCCTTAGGGGTTGAATTTTCAAAAATCCTTCCTTAGTGTGCGCCTATGTCATAAAAGGAACCAACTGTAAAAATTTCAAGTTTCTAACTTCAGTAGTTTAGGCTGTGCGTTGATATCCCAGTCAGTCAGTCGGTCAGTCAGGACTTTGAATTTTATATATATAGATTTAAATAAGTATTGAATTTCAAAGTCTAGAGCTTTTCGATAACAAACAAACATTAATTACATACTTATTGTACACGATTGTTTTATTATGCAATTACTTCGATGTAGCGTACTTACTCTACATCAAACGTCTACGTAAAAGTTTTCCATGTTTACAAATTATATGCGAAAACGTTACCTAATTATTTAAACGTTAATTATTATCGTTACTACACCTTCACTAATGAAAGTCCTTAAGTATATACATGCCAAAAATCTAGTCGATCTGTTGCACCGTTGTTGCTTCGTGGTTGAAAGAAAAATCAAGTACTATATAACGGCTATATAACGGGGAGTGTTCTGAATAGCTATGACTTTATTCCACCGTCTTTCTTCTACAACCGCTCGCCACCGAACACAATTTCACCCTCACCACCTGGGTGCCTGGAGCACTTCGACCCTCCGTTGTGCCAGATCTTTTTTCCCACGTACTTTAAAACTGTGGAACCAACTTCCTGCGACGGTATTCCCACTAAATTACAACATGGGGTTATTCAGGGGGCGGACAAACAAATTCCTAAAAAGCCGGCAACGCATTGGTGGTGCCTCAGGTGCTACAAAAGTTCATGGGCGGCGGTAATCACTTAACATCAGGTGACTCACCTAAAAATATATATAAAAAAGTACTCTTACGTATTTATCATATTAGTAAGGAAAAATAGACCTATCTAAATAGATCTCCTTACAACCATTTGGATTTTGAACAGTCGTTCTTCATGATAGAGAAAACCTTTTGCTTATTCATAGATCTAAGTTTAGCAGTTCAGTTTAGGATAAATTGTTACCAATGCATAATTTATTGGCCTTTCTAAACTCTAGCGAGATGATCCAACGATCTGTTGTTGCTATTCCTAATTCCATCAAACGCGTCTTGCATAATTTATTTTAACTAGCTAGCGCCCGCGATTTAGTCTGCGTGGATTTAGTTTTTAAAATCCCGCCGGAGTTTCCCTCTTTAATTTTCCCGGATAAAATATAGCCTATATTACTCTCCTGGTCCTCAACTATAGCCATACAAAAATCACGTCGATCCGTTGCTTTATTGCAGCGTGATTGAAGGACAAACCACCAAACAAACACACTTTCGCTATTATAATTATTAGTAAGGAATAGTAAGGATTAGTAAGGATATTAGTTAAAAAAACCACTTATGCACTATAATATCTCCTATGGCTATTCTCTGTAGAGATTGGTCGCCGTGGCCGGATTCGGTCGGGAGGACATTATTACTTGGACTGGATTGTTACGAAAACAATTTAATATTGGATAAGTAGTAAGTCTGCTTAAGTATTCTATTTTTAGGGGAAACTAATTTTGTAAAAACTTTGAAGAGACCCTAAATTAAATTATTTCGTTGGGGGAAGTACTATGCTTTTCTGTTTCTTTATTGGAAAGTAAAATTGTAAGTAAAAACTTAAATGGTCTTTTAATGTCGTATCCTCTTTTGGAATTTAGTTAAAAACTCGTAACAAGAAACTAACTTCGATAAACGAAAAAGGTTCGCATTTCGGCGCGTTTTTTTTTAATGTGAGGTAGATTTCCGATTAAATCGATAAAGACGAATACTAATTTGTCAGAGATTTCTGAACCGATTTGAGTGCTATTTTCTTCTAATTCACCTCTAGGATATTCAAGGCATATTTCAGTCAGTCATTCAGTTGGTCAGTCAGTCACGTTACTGTTCTATGTATACATTTTCCACGTTAACGATAACTTTAATAATAATAATATAAACGCAAAAATTCTTTTTACAAAACCGACTTCAAACGCCACTACAAAGTACCTATATCAATTGTGCCTATAAAATTTGAAGAAAAAAACCTCGAATTGTCACTTTTTACTGGGGCTATTCAGTTGGATCTGCAGTTGTTCTTATCGCACGAATGTGCTTTATGAACAATTGCAGAGCGACAGCGATAGTTTTTTCAAATACCTAACTAATTTTCAAAAGTCTCTGCGACCGCATTTCTTAAAACTGGGCATGGTAATTTATAGTTGGGTGGGTTTTGAACCGTCGATCTTTTGAATCGCGCTTCGCCCTTTACCCGTTGAGCTATTGGGCTCTAAAAACGCTTACATAAAGTTACTTGAACAAATTAAACAGGAATCTCTTGTTACCCGTGATCATAATAA
This sequence comes from Hipparchia sbordonii, assembly GCA_038048805.1. Classification (NCBI taxonomy): domain Eukaryota; kingdom Metazoa; phylum Arthropoda; class Insecta; order Lepidoptera; family Nymphalidae; genus Hipparchia; species Hipparchia sbordonii. The sequence continues at coordinate 13,401,594 of CM076104.1, read as the reverse complement.
TTGAAACATTCTAACGGATAGGAAACTCTTGAGAAGTAATTAAAAAGTAAATAATAACTTTGGGTGGGTGTTTAAGGTGAGTTCATCGCAATTATTTCTGAAAGTATCATTTTCCTGGCGTGTTTTGTTTCTGTATTCTTAACCTGTAGGGCTAAAAGCGCGCCACGAGAAAAGTTTTCCTTCACATTTACTCGTAATCTCTATGTGAATCTCTATAGAGATTCGCGAGTAAACGTGTAGACAAAATTTTCTGGGCGGAGATTGTTCCAGATTATCTAATAGTAAGTAAAGAGAGTACAAATAAAACTGGCTAAGTGCGAATTGAACCGTTCCGTACCATCGTACAAGGTTTAACAGCAGTTGTTATTAAGATCGATCAGACTAATGATGTACAGCTATAGAAAGATTAGCGTTCTTGTACGATACCGCATTGAAAACGATGGGATGGGATGGGATGGGATGGGATGGGATGGGATGGGATGGGATGGGATGGGATGGGATGGGAAAACTTTAAAAAATATAGTTTAAAGATAAAACAGGAAGGCGAGTAACGCAATGTTGGGTAAATCATAATATATAGACCATCCATACATTCGAGAGTAGTCGTGATTCAATTTTTTATCAATTAATTAATCAATTTATTTACCTTTGTACACTAATAGTTGATACCCGCGACTTCGTTCGCGTGGATTAAGGTGTTAATTCCCGCGGGAACTCCCTTATTTTCCGGGATAAAATGTGTTTATCCAGACTATTTCAGCAAAATCGGTTCAGTCGTTGCGGCAAGATGTTACAAACATCAATCCAAACTTATATCGCATTTATAATATTAATAGGATTATCTTCTTTTGTTTGTGTGTTAAAAAAGACTATTAGCGACGCTGAATTATTTTAATTTATTATTCTCCTCTCTCCTTCAAATAAACAAAAAGCTTTTTATCCCAAAAATAAGAGAGGCCCCGTGGGAATTAATTAACCTTAATCCACGTGAACGGGCATCAACTAGTATACTACAATTGTAGCTGTTTAAAAAAAAAACTGCACCCGTATAGAAGGCAAATATTTTTATCATTAAAAACTCGGGTACTTACCACTCGAGAAAATCGGAAAGACGTAAACACTCCAGTTAATGGGACACGCTCGTAAACACCTTTTTAAACCCAATGGTATTTTAAAGTTATTTAAACGCTTAAAGTTTACAACTTTATTATTGAAAAAAGTCTCTTAATTACACGTTTATCTTTATTCACAATTAAAAGTTAATTATTTTGTTAAGTTAAATGTTATCGTAAATTCGGGAAAACGCGGTGAACGCAACGCGCGTGTCGAAACCAAAAGTCGGGCAAAGACTGAAGTAAAGTGAACCCGGGAATTGCGATATGAACAGCTTCAGTATTATAATGCGCTGAACTTTCAGACTCCTTATTTGTTCAGCTTGCTTGCTAATTCATTTCAGTGCTGATGTTGCTGAAAAGTTTGACGATTTATCGTACATAAGTGAAGTAGTTTAAGTGAAGTTTCATATTCTGATTTGAATACTAGACCTTTTAGCATTTTTTTCTCGTAGCAAGTACTAAGGGTAACCAATGGGACTCTATTACTAAGCCTCCGCTGTCCGTCCGTTCGTCTGTCTGTCAGCGGGCTGTATCTCATGATCCATAATAGGTAGAGAGTTGAAATTTTCAGAGAATATGTATTTTCTTTAAAAAGAGTATTTTTTTTAAAGAATATCAGCCAAGCTGAACTTGAATGATGTTCTTCTCTCCCCTCCAAATAAAAGAAAACTTGTGTTAGGAGTGGGTACGACAATAGTGCAACGGGTGAGGTTCGAACCTGTGACCTTTCAGTTTTCAGTCCGCACCTTTAACCATTGGGCTATTGAGGCTTTAGGTACTTAAATTGTAGCAAACAGAAAAAAGCATCAAAATCGGTCTATTCGTTGCAGAGCTACGAGCGAACAGACTGATACACAGATACACAGATAGACACGTCTAACTTATAGCACCCATCGTTTTTGTTGGGGGCTTCGAGTTGGGGGCCAAAAATACTTCCGTTTTTTGAGCTGCTCGCTTGAGCAATAGAGACAGGAAAATGATGCAGGGCCGCCCGATTCCCATTAAGATTTAAAGCAGCGTCGTTTAGTGCAGTTTGGTCTGCGGTGGCCATGTGAAAGCTCTAAAGGGCCTAGTACACGTTAGTCAGACTTACTAGCGCTGGGAAAACCGATGCTATTCTCATCATCCCTATGTCCATGATGCTCGATCCTAGGTGATAGATAGATCTCTGATAGATCTCTGACTTTTCGGGGTTAATATGTGTGTTTTAAACAATTAAATATCACTTGCTTAAAATTTGGAGGAAAATATCGTGAGGAAATCTGTAAGCCTGAGAGATCTCTGTAATTTTTTCGAAGGTGTGTGAAGTCTGTCCACCCATACTTGGCCAGAGTGATTGAACTCAAACGCTTTGTTCAAGAGACCTGTGAATATTAGTGGGCCAATGGTTGGTAATGATAAGAGAAAATTAACAAAATGATTTAGTTAACCATATAGGTAGGTATGCGTCTTAGTAACTTGAAATGATAAAATTATATGACCTAGACAGATCGATAGAGAAAAAGATCACCAGTGCTTTTACGTAGAATTTAAAATTGACAAATTGTCATTTTGCGTTCTTTTCAGAAATCTGAAGCAGTACGTAGCTTCTATAAAGTATACATAGCATAGTTTCATTACCTATTGTAAAATTTTTTTTTTGAAAAGAGCAAGCGCATAGTTTATTGCTGGCTCTTCGCGGCAGGAAAGGCATTCCGAACCAGTGGTAGATTCATTGACGATTCAAAAGTGCTTGTAATAGTTTATTTGAATAAAAAATATTTCTATTCTATTCTATTCTATACAGTGTTCTTGATTTGCTCTTGATGTTTTGGTCTAATGTGTGTATGAGCCTTAAAGGTCCAGTAAGCTATTTAGTATCTCTGTCTGATTACTTTTGCGATCCAAATTGGTATATAACTCATCTCTTATAAGTTAAGCCGTCCATCCGAAGCATAAATCAGACGATATTAAATGGAGTTGGAAGTTGTAACTGGGCCTGTATGAAAAATTGCTGGATTATGCCACGTGCCTCCATCTATTTGAATTTATTTAACAGGTAATTTGCCCGAGGGAGCCTATATTATTAAGGCCATTATTCTTCACTGTGTCGGCCATTTTTTATTCATTTTAATGAGCTAATTCGCTCTTTTACTTAGGTTTTTACTAATTAAAAGCTTTTTAGGTCAAATATCCTTACCTACTAATATAAAGGCGAAAGTGTGTTTGTTTGTTAGTTTGTACTTCAATAACTCTGCAACAGAGCTATGGATCATGATTTTTTGCATGGGTATATAGTTGAGAACCTAGAGAGTGACAAAGGCTACTTTTTATCCCGGAAAATCGCGGACGAAGTCGCGGGCTAGTATTAATTAAAAGATACTATGAAGTTGATGAATATTCTCTTTTTTATGTACATATAAGGATTCACAAGAAAACTACATTAGGAGAAGTAGACATAGGTGAAGCTTATCTCTAAAAATAAGAAATTTCTTCCAGCTTCCCTCCAAATAAGTAGAACGCTTGTTGTCCTAACAAGGAGTGGGTACGACAGAAGTGCAACTAGTGGGAATCGAAACGTTTCAGTTTTCATTCCGCGCACTTAAAAATGAGGGAGGTTTTAAAATTTTCTGTTGAAGACACTACTATTCTGCCCTCCTCAAGCTACGCAATACGAATTTAATGCTATCTTACTTAGAAAGAAATTCTCTATCGATCCATCTAATCGGTATTCTCCTTACTGCTGTAATTTTTGATGCAGCAATATGAAAAACGTTGTTTATTAGTTATCAAATAGCGTCATTTCTTTATAAATTCCCGCTTTTTGAATTCCCGCGTTTTGGTAGTTTTTTTTTATTCAATGACAAGAATAGTCCTTAACTGCGATCTCACTGATAGTAAGTTACGATGTAGTCTAAGATGGTAGCGGACTAACTTGGAAGGGGTATGGCAACGTAAATTCAACCAATACCCCTAATCTGTTTCTACACGCCATCGTACCGGAACGCTTAATCGCTTGGCGGCACGTCTTTGACGGTAGGGTGGTAGCGGCCAAAGCCTCCCACCAGACAAAGCAATAGTAAACTAACGACAGTAAGCTTTAGGACGGCAGCATTGACCGATGACTCTTTCACAATGTTGCTACAACCTATTTTTCCATTTACCCATGTCAAATGACTTATTCAACAGAATATTAATACTTATAAATGAACTTTTCACGAATCCAGAAGACGAGTGGTTTGAACGGTTTATAAATGGAGAGTTTTATTAAATTCTTGTCGCCTCAGAATCAAATAATGCGACGAGATAAAATCGATAGGAGATAAATATTAAATGAGCTGAAAAGGTCAGCAAATACTCGGTTAGTCAGAAATGATTTTGTTTAGTTGTGAAATAAAATTGTAATCAACCGAATAATAATAATAATTTTTGACAGTATTTTTTTGAAATTGATTTTTATTGTACATATTTATTCAATACTAGTTGATGCCCGCGGCTTCACTCGCGTGGAACTAGTTCCACCACTTTTTATCTCGGAAAATCAAAGAGTTTCCGCGGGATTTTAAAAATTAGGTCCTCAACTAACTATTTCCACGCAAAAAATCACGTCGATCCATTGCTTTGTTGCGGCGTGATTGAAAGACAAACCAATAAACCAAGAAACATTTTCGCATTTATAATATTAGTAAGTAAGGATATTTTTTCTGATTGTCAGGTTTTAGTAGTGTTTGTTCACATGAACTCACTCTCGTAATCTTGTATCTTACATAATTTAATCAAGAAAGTCTTAATAACCAAGCACTGACAACTAATCGCCTCCACTGCCGTCTACTGACCACTGACGTCATGTACATGTTTCAGTATGCAGAAAACTTATGCTTACATCAGTCTCCAGATCCTCAACGATAACCATGCAAAAAATGAGGTTGTTCCGGTGCGATGTGATTGAAGGATAAACCACTAAACAAGTTTACTTTTGCATTTGTAACGTTACTAAGGATTAGGTTTGACTTTTATTGGGACCCGATATAATCCCTTTATAGGTAAAAGGCAATTTTCTATTGAATAGAAACTTCGGGAAAATTGATTACCTAATACCCGTAATAATAGCTATTCGAAGCGATATTCTTTGTCAGCCTAAAGCGTCATGAGAGTCGAGCTAATTTTTAAAATTATAGGTATACAATTCAAGCTTTCGTTTTTGGCTCTCATTGTTGAGAGTTATGATCATGACCGTTTTCCAGTTATCACAGAGTGGTAGTGGTTTTTTGAGAAAATAAACTATCGGCCGCTTCCGAAATCTAATTTGGCTAACACTTGCTACACAGCATTGGTGCAGTTCGTATCTCAACAAATAACTATGAGTAAGGATATAGTACGTACGTTCGTATATTTGTTTTTTACTAGCCGATTCCCGCGACTTCGTTCGCGTGGATTAAGTTTTTTGTTCCCGATTAATAGGATAATAAGATGAATTTTACTAATTTTAATTTACTTGCTATGTTAAATTCTTTTCCTTCGGTTTTTACCTTTGAACAATTTGATTAACAATGCCCAAAATTTAATGGAGACATAAAAGGGTTCAGATATTTCTATATAGCGTGCTATTCTGCTCGTGTATAGAGGACATTTTATCGCTAAATCATAATGTCCAAACTTGAACCCTTTCAGAAAAAAGCGGACTCGATTGAAATGTAATAAAGTTAAGTTTAGGCAGCCGTTTGGAACATTATTTTCTGAACAAAAACCCAAACTCTATTCACTGCATGACTATAGGGACGTGAAGGAGGTACATGAAGTTATCTGGAATCCATTCAAGTCCTTTAAAGAGGTCTGGCATTGAGAATTGTGTGATAAATTGGAAGTCAGGAATGAAAAGAAGTACATACTTGAGTCGTGAATCGGCCAAGAGTAGGTGTTATAAAAAAAATTTAAGAAATTTTACCGCGTTGTTAAGATAGAAAATAAAATGTCAAATGGATGGAAGGAAAGAATGGAATGGACTAAAATACTTACCTACTTTTACCCTTAATTTTTTTTAGATATAATATAACATCCAACAGTTAGATTGTCTGAGTTTAGTAATGTTATGTATGATGACACGTGTACACAAAAGCTGTTCGAGACGAAGTAAAACTTTAGACTTTTGGCACTGTGACTGAAGTCTACACAATTTCGGCCTTAGAATAGAATAGAAATTTTCTATTTGTATTCAATGTGTCGTAAGATATTATGATATTACTAGCTGATACCCGCGACTTCGTACGCGTGGATTGAGGTTTTTTGGACTCCCGCGGAAACTCTCTCTTTTCCCGGATAAAAAGTAGCCTATGTGTTATTCCAGACTATAATCTACCTCCGTGCGTTTCAGCCAAATCGGTTCAGTCGTTGGAATGTGATTGAGTAAAAAACATACATCCAAACTTTCGCATTTATAACATTAGTATATAGTTGACTAGTTGATATAATATTATATAATATAATAGGATAATAGGATTAATAGGATAATAGGATTTATTTTATTAATCTAACGTAACATACGGTTTATACCGTACCGTCGTACAAGATGATTACAAGATGGCATTTCAAATGATTACTTTCGAGATTAGCAGATAAGAAGATTTATCAACTGTCTTGAAATGAGTTTATTTTTCCTGAGTCCAATGTTTTTATAAATTGAGGAATGATTTTGTCAACTGATTTCTGCGTCCAATTTTTGAGAATCTAATAAAATTTTAACGTAATTTTATTTACGTATATAAATAGCGGACAAACCAGCAGGCAGGTCACCTGAAGTTAAGTGATTACCGCCGCCCATGAACGTTTGTAGTACCAGAGGCACCACCAATGCGCTGCCGGCTTTTCAGGAATTTAGTGGTCCGCCCCTTGAATAACCCCATATTGTAATTTAGTATATATAATTATATTGTATTGCATTTAAGATTTAATTTTATACCTATTTAAGATGTACTATGGTTTGAAATGTAACAGTTGACTTAAAAGACTGTTTATGTATTGGTTTGTTCTTCAATCACGCAGCAACAACTAAGTGACATGTATAGTTGAAGTGAAGACCTGGAGTGATCCTGATTTTCTCGGGATTTTAAGAAAATCTAACTCGATTTGGAAGAGACCGTGGGCAATACCTAGTTAAAAGTAAAAGGTTTTATTCCCCTAAATTACTTACAGAAGCTTAAATAAGCCCGAGGCAATGTAGCCGGCAAAATTATTATAACAAAGTCTTGTCCTTTAAGAAAGGAAATGTAATTCAGGCGACGTCTGCGGTTTCGTTATTTTAATGTTATGCCTAATGCCATGACCTTTTCCTGCCTACCCTTTGTCTGTACGGGGTATTTACTGCTTTATCGAGAGCTTTCCAATGTCGGTATATTTCTTCATCATTTTCATCTTCATTTTCTGGGAATTTTCTCCGAAAGTAGGCGTTAATCGCCCGTTTTAGGTGATTCCGCTGGCACGGCTCCCCGCTGGATCACTCCAGCCAGCTGAGCTCCCTCCAAAATCCAAGCAGGCCACCTAGATCGGCGAGGACTTCAGGAAGTGTTGCTGGAGAGCCAATGTTTCTATGACGTTGGTCGGATACGCCGCAGTACGTGTTACGGTGTGTCGTTGGTTTATTTATATATCGTTATACTTTCTGGTGAAATCTTGCAGAGGATATGAATAAAATGTGAGGAAGTCTATCACATTGATTTGATATTGTGGGTAACATGACAAATTAGGAATGAAAATTGTGTGAACATCACGGTAATACTCGGTTAAGTAGAATAAACATATTTGTTAGGTCCAAAAACCGAATTTTCTTCCCAGATACTTCTGGAAACTTCTTTATTTCTTCTTTATTTCTCTCTTCTTTATTTCTTCTTTAATTACTATTAAGCATTTAAAAATTGCCCCTAACGCGTTGTGGCAATTTTGGTAATCCTTCACGCGTTTGGGACACCGGTTTATGTCTTACTAGCTTTTGCTCGCGGCTTTGCTCACGTTAAGTTCGATTTTTCAAAGCCCTATTTTACCCCCTTAGGGGTTAAATTTTCAAAAATCCTTCCTTAGTGTGCGCTTACGTCATAAAAGGAACCAACTGTAAAAATTTCAAATTTCTAAGTTCAGTAGTTTAGGCTTTGCGTTGATATCTCAGTCAGTCAGTCAGGACTTTGAATTTTATAATATAGATTATACGAATATACCAGTTTCATCAGTAACATTATCCTTTCACGACTATTCCATACCGTAATTATAAACAATTACATACTATGATATAGTGTATGTATAAACATATAGTATATATTCGAAATTGACGTTAAATATAATCGTCTGTCAATAGAAAAAATAAAACTAAAATTTACAAGACAGTTATTTATTGTTCTTACAATTTATTATTGTCTTAGTTGATATTTATATTATTTACACATTTGGCAGTAAGTTTAATATTTATTACATTACAAAACTACAAACGTAGAAAACAATTTTACGCTTAAATAATAGTTATTAAATTACATTTGGCACTTGCGATGATTAATTAATTATTTTATTAATGATTACCTAGTTAATCATCATTACTGGCTTAATAATAATTTCTTTTTATTATTACGAAGGCACAAAAATTAGACTTTAAATAACTATAACCTTAAAATCTATAACAATATAGGTAAATCGTAAAGACGATACAAAAAAGTAAAGAAATATTCAATAGTATAAAAATCACTCATATAATATTGACACATAAACATACCGGAATCATATATTTCCCAACTCTATGAATACACTTTGTTTGTAACACACATTCAGTTTATTTACTTTACAAAGACAAACACCACTTGTGCCAGTTTAGGAGTATCAAAATTAAACTAAAGTGTTTACTTTACGTTTGTTTTACGTTATGTAGTAAACGTAAATACTTACCTACTTATAATGTAATTGATAGAATTTAATGCGTTAATAGAATTTTACTAACTAGATGATACCCGCGACTGTTTTTTTAACCCGCGAAGGTTTTTTGATTCCCGCGGGAACTCTATAATCTTCCAGGATTTTACACTATGAGTAAAATAAGATTTTAGGGAACTAAAAACCAAAACCCAACATATCTAGGGTCGGCAGACTAAAGCATATAAGTCATATTTTATTTATTAAACCAATATTCATTTATTTTAACACTAAACACACACTTATACGTCAAACTAAAACATATACTTATATGCTTTAGTTAGACGGTGCAAAGCAGCAAAGCCGTTCGCTTGAAAGTTCAAATTGAAGCGAAGGGCTTTGACTTATGTGCTTTAGTCAGACGATGTATTAAAATAAATTAATGTTATTGGTTAAATAAAAAAATATGAGTCTTTGTGACTTTAGTCTGCCGACCGCAGATATAATTTATGTTGGTTTTCGGTGAAGAAAAACAGCGTGAGGAAATCTGCATGCCTGTGATTACTCCGTAATATTCTTAAAAGTTTGCGGGGTCTGGCAATTCGCACTTCGCAAACTACGGTCTAAATCCTTCGCACGCTCAAAGGAGACTAAAGTTTCTATTTAGTTCAGTTTTGATACACCTAAATCCATTACCGCAAATATAAAATCATCCATACATTTTTAACAATTATAACTTTGGCCATACAACTTTTAACAAAATACACAATACAATAAGGCCTTACGAAGACAACCGCTTTTAGTCTTAGAAAATATTTTATACAACATTCATCTTTTATGAAGTGACGTTACGTTTTATTCAGATTATATGCACATTTTTTTCTGCATGCTGCGTGTTCACTCGTATGTTTTCGTTTACCGTGGTCAGTAAAGTACATTTAGTCCGAATTTTGACAGACCGTTTTTGTACTTTTTAATGAGGACGTCACATGAATCACTGTGAATCGTCAGAAATCTTAAATTTTTTATCCGACTTTATCGGTCGTCTGCGGTAGGCTTTAAATTAATCAACTTTTTTTTTGATTTCCAGCAACTTCAATGTATGTAAGCACCAGAACATAGCAGATACTACGTAGAACATCTGCAGGGCTGTCAGTACGGGGCTGGTTGCTAAGCTTCTAGTGAGGAAAGCCAGGGCTGAACACCTTAGAACTTCAAGCATTGCGGCGTATTTTGAGTTGTCGAACAGCATGCCTATGATGGTGAGGGATGCCATCACGTAGAACACGAAGATGATGACTGATATTGGTGTCATACCCTGTGAAAAATGAAAACTTTAATTTATTTCAGCCCTTAAAGACCTAGGAGCCTTGAACTCGTTGGCCTAACTCGCTCGGCCAATGAATTTGGCGAACGTGTACAGGGTCATTGTGGTTTTCAAACCTCCTTTCGAAATGACAGCCTATTATCAAGCTCATATGAATTATTGGGCAATAGAACACAAAACTCATTGTTTTCATAATTTTTGTCTGTTTGTTTGTTCGGCTATATTTAGAATAATTATTATTAGATCAATTTTGTTAGGTCTTTAATAAGGAAAAGTTACACAAGGAATTATCTAAGCTATTTTTTCCCGGAAATATTCAGGCTGCCGCCGTAAAGAATAAAAACTATTGATATTAGGACCAAAAAATATTTTAAGTAGATAAAAGCACGATATAAGAGATTGCTGGTTCTTCTGGTTCTGGTTGGAACGGCATTCCGAACCAGTGCTAGATTCATTTGTCAATTCAAAAGCACTTTGTAAAAGTTTATTTAAATGAAAAATTTAATTAAAAAGTTTATTTAAATATTCTATTCCATAGCTACCTAAAGGATTGTAAAAAACTAAAAACGCGTAGGCGAAATCGGGGACTTTAGGTAGTCATACTTAAAATATAGTAATCTAATAGAGGTTTAATTAACTTACCATATACCGGGAAGCCAGCTCGAAGAAGCCGTACAAAACTACAGCGTAATGTAAAACTATGTAGGTGTTGCACCACGCTGGCAACACTATGTCGTATTTGGCACGATTCTCCACCTGTGGACGAACGACTCATTATTTTTCGGCCAAATCATATACGTACAACGTGCGTCGTACCATACGTGGTTGAAATTGAACCTACTCGTATGAAAGGCTTCAGTTCAACGTTTCTGAAACCAATGGCTAAGGTATGGAACGCACTTCCAGCGTCTGTGTTTCCGGCCACGTATTATCTGAGTGCCTTCAAGACAAGAGTGAATAGGCATTTTCTAGGCAAGTGCGCTCCAACCTAGACCTCATCAATGATTTCCAAAAAAATATGTTATACATATAGGGAGATTTACCCCGAAGTGGCAGTTAACGCGAATAATTGTTAGTTTAATCATTCTGTGAGACGGCATTAAATCATCGTCCATCAATCATTCAACACTGATAACAATTAATTATTAACTAAATTGGGTAGGTATTTCAATATTTTTCTTTTCATTTTTCTTTTTTTTTTAAACTTAATATCTTAACTTGTCTCTTCACTATTTAATATCTTAAAATATAGAGCTTTTAAGTTTTCTGTTAAAAAAAGAGATTGCAAAGAGGTTTTATAGCCTAGTCTAGCGATTAAAGGTGATACGTACTTCCACTTTCATGTCCTCATCACCAAGTCTTGGGCTGCCGGGTTCCCAGCTGGGTCCCCACACGACGGCCTTGACCTTGTCTGACCACGTCTCCAGGCGACGGAACTTCTGGATTACGTAGCGGGTGTAGAACATCTGTCAGAACAAGGATTACGTAATTATTAATTTCACAGCCTTACAAAAAAATCAACACTTAATTTTTACAACAATGCCGTCAAACTGTAAACAGTTTGTTGACAGATGAAACTAGAATTTGATAATTAGGGTTCCGTACCCAAAGAGTGCCAACGGGATCCTATTACTAAGACTCCGCTGTCCGTCCGTCTGAAAATTTTCTCAGAATATGTATATCTATTGCCGCTATAGCAACAATTTTTTTTAAATATATAGACTAGCGCTTGACTGCGATCTCGCCTGATGGTAAGTGGAGATGTAGCCTAAGAACAAATAATAAAAATAAAATAAAAGGGGTCCCCATACAAGAAACGCGATTTTTTCGGCGTTTCTTGCTCGACCTTTACAATCGCTGTTACGATGGTACGGAACCCTTCGTGTCGAGTCTCCAAATCGCACTTGGCCGGTTTTATTAATGCATACCTGTAGGTAAGCCGGGTTGAAGGACGGCTGGTTGTAAATGAGTCCGTACACGATCTCAATCTTGTCAGTTTCCGGTCGGAAGGTGCCGAACAGCCGGTCCCAGATGATCAGCACGCCGCCGTAGTTCACGTCCAAGCAGTATTTGTTGCTACCTGTTGCAAGGACACGTAAATCCTATTAATATTACAATTCGAAAGCTTGAATGTATGGATGGATGGGTGGATGTTTGTTACACAATCAGGCCGCAACGAATGAACCTATTTGGCTGAAAGGCACAGAGATAGATTATAGTCTGGAATAACACATAGGTTACTTTTTATCCCGGAAAATTCAAGGGTTCCCCCGGGAATTAAAAACCTTGATCCACGTGAACCTAGTCGTGGGCATCGTCTAGTTTTCCAATATAAACTGCTAGATTTAAATATTGATAAATACTATTCTACGATTTCTTGCGAAGATTGAAATTATTTAACTTATTTTAGGGTTCATCAATCAGTCGTCAAATCTAGCGTACTGGCTACAGTGAATTGTCTAACAATTTGTATCAGGTAACACATTTTATTGGAAACCCAAAGGAAATTACCACCAAGTTCTTAAAAGATAAAGTAGCAGCCATTTTGGCTTGCCAATTTTGATTGAAGTACAAACACGGTAATTACAAGCCTATTGTAGCGTTGATTAGCGTTTGACAAGCACAAATGATCCTAATATTAACAAAGATATTCAATTAATCTGTGTATATTAACTACAAATTCCTTGTTAGTGGATCGATCTTTCGGAACCCAATTTGGTATCATTAATGGAATAATTTGTTAATTAGATCATCGATCTGAAATTATGATTTCTGAATCGACACGGCATTCCGAACAGTGGTAGATTCATTTGACGATTCGAAAGCACTTTGTAAAAGTTTATTTGAATAAAAATCTATTCAATTCAATTTAAAAAACATTCTTCAAACTTCCTGAAGCGTGCAATTTTCCATACAAGATACTACACCTTATATATCGAATAGAAAATCCCTTGTGTAGACTGCATAGAGTGAGTTTCGCCTTTGACTCATGAAAGATTTTTCTTGTCACGCAATCGCTTTATTCTGTTTGTTTATGTATCTTTTCTATTAAACTTTTCTGTTTGACTAGGGACTGTGATGTTCTCGATTTCTTGTTGAACATAATACAAGTCTCAGGTGAAATGTGCTCTACGTTGGTTGACTGTTTTAACAAACCTGAATGAATAAAATAGGTACGTTAAAATATCAAAGATATTTTTCTTTTTTTATCTTTGCCTGACATCTGTTTAGAATAGAAAGATAAATATTTTTATTATTACTAATTGATAGTACAAGGAAATACGCAATAATATAAATACGGGATTGTAATGGTTGTCCTTCTTCGTTAAATATCTATAGGATGGATAAAATAAGTGCCAATGTTTCTTACGGTTACCCAATAAATAAATAAAGGCTGCGCTAAGATGTGGAAAGTACTTTTAGCCTTCGTTTTTCCTGCCACGTATCATTTGACGATCTTGAATATGAATCTTCAAGAGATCGCATACATTCTAGAATCTACATAGATCTTATCATGGAATTGATAAGATTTGAGAAAAGGAGTCTTCTAACGTCCAGTCTTCCAGACAAATGCAGTTCAATAATGTTTTAAGAATTTTTTAAAAAGAATATTCAAATTCAAATTCAAATTCAAAATTAATTTATTTCATATAGGCCAACTTGTAGCTCTTATGACACGTCATAAATCTACCACCGGTTCGGAATGCAGACTCTGCTGAGAAGAGCCGGTAAGAAACTCAGCAGTTGCTCTTTTCAAAAAAAAAAATTTTTTTTTTTTTACAAAGCTATGTTATGTAGGTATACAGTGCTTCCACAATAAAGCTTCAAAAAAAAATGCAATAATGCCTACGTAGGTACACCAATCCAACGCATGTCAAGATGGGCAGCCAAAGCAGACCCATTCCCGTTGGTGGCACCCGTTCACGAGCATGACGCATGATCCAGCCATTGCTTCGCTCAACCATATTTGAGGGAACGTAACAACCCGCACCACACGACACCACCACAGAAATGTTTAAAGCGAGCATGACATACTTAGCTAATTCATATTCGCCAATCATTACTCCTTTCCCCGAAAAGCTTGTGTTAGGAGTGGGGTACGACCGGGGTACGACAATAGTGAAACGGCACCGTCGACCTTTAGATTTCAGTCCGCATTTTGAACCAGCTATTGAGGTTTTGGGTTTAGGTTATATCATGTTAAATATAGGTATGACTTACCATGATGAACTCTATGATGGCTTGGAGTGTTGAGGACATACTCCAAAGGCCCCAGGCTCTTGATGGTCTCAGTGTGGATCCAGAACATGTACAGGTAACTGAACTGGTGGTGCATCACGAACTGTGCTGGTGGTATCGCCAACGCCAGTGGTAGATAGAAGATCTGTAGGACAAGTGAAAAATAATGATACAGGTATTGATTAATTGAGTGTACTAACGAAGCGTTTAGCTCTTAAAGTGAACTTTTCTAAAACTATACCACAGAATTTAGTACAGGTACAATGATTCAATCCGCAAAATCATTTAAATAACTAGCGACTCTTGCTACCATACAATAAGTGCAATTCAGGTCGCACAGTGCCAAATTACCTACAGTGATATTCACCCCGAAGTTGCCTTCCTTTCTGTCGCATTACTCTTATCCCTTCGCACTACGTTTGCCCATTTATTGGCCCGTCGGAACGGGATGACGCTGGGTACTTGTAGCTTAGGACGTAAGGATCCTCGACCTTTTAGTTTTCAGTCAGTATCTTTAACCGATTGCCCTATTCAGGTCTATTTTATGTACATAAACCATGGAGGAATCAAATTTTTTTAAACGGATGGACACGGCAAAATTATTCGTTTGATAGGGCACACTTAATGAGTGCGTAAGTATGACACACAAAGATACGATGCGACGTTGTCCCATTGCATGGATACTCACACACATGTCACACACTGACTTGCATTCACTCACGTTTTCAGTTCATTCAACCAAACTCCAATGTGTAAAAGGGTTATGCGTGAGGTTATATTAGAAGATATATATTATATACTTACAAAGCCGCACCATCCCTGTAACACGGACTGCCTGATCCCCACCCCCATGTTGAAGTCTTCAGAAGTGTGGTGCACTTGGTGCTGAGCCCAAAGGATGTGGACCTCTGAAGAAGAAAATATCACTTTATAACAGAACACGACCTGATGTCCATAATTTGAGGATGTAGTGTACATTTTTAGTAATTAAAGGACACTGCGGCAGGGCCAATTTAGGCTGAAAAAGTTGGGAAGATTCTAGATGTCTTGTATAGGGTCATTCTAGGTCGGATCCTAGATCACCTCCTAGATCGGTTCAGCAGGAGCAGATATGAATCCTATGTCTTCTACACGAGTTTTCCTTACACATCAGCACACACACTGAGTGGTATGTCCATGTGTAGGGACCACTCTAGATTGCTCCAATCTGGCTGCCTCCTTAATCGGCCTTGCTGCAATGTCGTGAGTAGAATGCTTTACGTACCGTGGCATGCTCTGTGCATCCAGTAGTAACAGAAGTCGACGCCCAGAGCTGCTGCGTACCAGGTCAAGGTGTTGTTCCAGGGGAGATCCACTATCCTGAAGTTGCAATACACCCACGTGTACAGGTATGACTCCGCTCCACGCCAGACGAGCCTGTGAAAAGTTAGATCCTTTAAAACAATGAAATCTCCCTTCATTCCCTCCGTCCTTCCTGGAGTAGTGGTGAGAGCTGTGGTCTTATAACCGGGAAGTCTCGGATTCGATTCCCGGCGGGGGCAATTTGGGAATTTATAATTTTTGAATTGTCTCTGGTCTGGTCTGGTTAGCTACCGTCAAAGACGTGCCGCCAATAACGTTCCGGTTCAATTGCGTTAGAAACAGATTAGGGGTAAGGGTCGAATGTACACTGCCATACACCTTCCAAGTTAGCGCGCTACCATCTTATACTGCATAGTCACTTACCATCAGGTGAGATTGCAGTCAAGGACTATCTTGTTATTGAATAATAAAAAAAATTAAGTTCCAAGTTCTTGATTTTTGCGAACTGTGGACTATTATGAAAACTGCAAAATTAGTAGTAGGGAGTAGTTAATTTATATAAAACTAGCTTTTGCTGCAACTTCCCGACGTAAAAGTATCCTATTGCAGTCTTTAGATCTATAATAATAAGCACGCAGAAAATGAATTATTATAACGTTTCAGTGAATTCTAATGTCGTGGATAATTAATAATTATCATTTGTATATAATTGTATATTTGTTTCTCTATGGCACCATTACTGAATAATTAATGTGTTTTATTCCTTTCTCTCTTTTTTTGTGCGGACTGGTGAAAAATGCAAAATAATTAGGGAACGGTTCAAAATACATAACTAGCTTTTTTGCGCGACTTCGTTTATTCGTTTCTGGTATAAAAATTACTCTATTGCCCTCTCTAGGTTATAAACTATATCCACGCAAAAAGGTCAAGTTTATTCGTTGCCCTCGATTGTTGCAGCGTTGCTGCGTGATTAAAGGACAAACAAAGAAACAAACACGCTTTCCCATTTAAATACTTATAATAATGATTTAAACGGTCAAGGTATTCCTTTAGATTTTTGAGTTTACTTTTACTACTTTTTTGAGTCTACTATTAATGTATTTACTACATAGTTACTTAGTAGACCGTCGTGGTCAAAAATTTTGTAAGTTCATCAAAATCGAACCATCAAAATCAGCACGTCGGTTTGTTTAAGGCCAAGATAAATAGTGGAATTCTGTAAGTAGAATTCAGCGTACGAAATTATTCTTCACTACACAGTATAAAACAAAGTCGCTTTCTCTGTCCCTATGTATGCTTAAATCTCTAAAACTACGTAACGGATTTTGATGCAGTTTTTTTTAATAGATAGAGTGATTGAAGAGGAAGGTTTATATGTATAATAACATCCATTAACAGTGAATGACATAGGCTATATATTTTATACCCGTGCGAAGCCGGAGCGGGCCGCTAGTGTGCAATATGACAAACATAAATCATAAAAGAATGCCATAATTGTTACCTATTATGTCTAAGAAAACTTCTGCGTAAGTTTCTGCCCTATATTTGTCCCTATTCAAAAACCGTTACCGGACATTTGCTAAGCTTACACCGACTTAAAGAGCCATAGAATGGGTGCCACAAAACTTTAAGTTAGACTAAGTTCCTCAAAGAGCTCGGAACTTTTCCAAGTATTTTACTTAGTTTTGCTTTCTTATTCAACCACATTCGGCTAACGGCTTTCAGATTTACGGGAATATAGTACCTGCAGTAAAAGAGAACTTCCGGAAACATGAGAGAAAACTTTATAAACTTAAAATCGCAGAAATCCACGAACATCGTGGCAAAGAGATTGCAAATTCTTCTCGTTTTTGTTTTAAAAATTTAACACAAAACTGTAGTTCTATTAAGCATGTAAGCTTTTACTGCCGAATAAAAACGTTTTGCCAGTTTTTGTATGCGCATTATGTCAGAATGTTTATTGTTCGGTCAAAGTTTAGTTAGCTACGATAAAATATGCTGACAGGCTTTTAACCTACCTAACCTTTAAGCTCAATGTAACTTTTTAATAAAAAGAAAAAAAAATTCAAAAGCTATAATCCCACTAGGAAACTAATAACATCCGTCATAAGTGTACATTGCGTAAGTGTGTGTGCCTGTCAGGAGCCTAGGTGGAAGCGGTCAGGCGCGAGCAAGCTCTTGCTCCCATTTATATAGATACGACACACACACAACCATGAGCCGCCTCGTGAATTGAAAGAACTATAATATAAAATGTAACCTATGTCACCGGAACTATAGTACATCGTTTGACACCTCATTCATCAAAATAGGCCCAGTAGTTTAGGCGCTACAGTGGAAGTACATGCATACATATATACATATATAGGCTGACATAGGCTGCACAAAAACGGAGCCTTATTTGAGCCAAGCGCGCCTTTGTCCCATTTCAAAGAGGCAATAAAGTCGTTCCTTACCTGCCACATTCCTGGAATATTCCATGGGATATGCTTGTAATGCCATCGTTGAGCCGGATGCCTTTCTTGCCTTCCAACCTGAGGACTATGTGCTCGATGATCATGAATATTAAGAAGTACGGGTAGGACTGTAACAATCGAGACACGGGTGAATGAATTTCAGAATGACTTTGACTTTTCATGAATGATGGATGAATTCATTTGAATTTTACGCTTTTTTGTGTTTGGTCTTTGGGGTTCGCACTCTTTCATACGGATCTTTTGTGCATAATTTTGATGGATTTAAATGGCATTATGCTGTGAATAAAGAATTAAAAATGACTCGACGATTCAAAAACATATTTATCGACATCCCAAATAATAATTAAAATTAACAGGGAGTTAGTAGATACAGCTTTTTATTTATCTGAATACTATTAAGGTTTTTTAATTTCCGTGGAAACTCTCTTATTTTTTCAGGAAAAAAGTTGCCTTTGTTTGTTCAAGGCTATAATCTATTTCGGTTTCAAATTTCAGCCAAATCGGTTTAGTCGTTGCGGCGTGATTGAGTAACAAACATCCGTCCATCCATCCATCCATACTTACAAACTTTCGCGTTTATAATATTAGTAGTATTTTCATCATAATTCAGTTTTATCCATTAGGGCAGTCAACGTGGGCAGGCAGTAGGTACATAATATTAAAAGCGTCAAGTTTCTGATGTGGTAGCATCCAACAACCGCCGTAATATGATCCCTTATGGTGCGATCACCATGCGAAGAAAACTCAAATTGGGACATTTTGGTTTTTGGAAATTATGAATTACTATAATTTGTGTTACATTAATAGCCTCTCCTCTTTGATTGAGGTAGGCTCAAATATTTTTAGATGCCGATAATTATAATGCTTAAGTGGAAAATGACAATAACTATATTTTTTACAGAATAAAAATTCAGTCTTCATGGAAAATAATTTAAGCTCATTTATCAGAAATATGAAAAAAATCTTTTTTGTTATTATTTTTATTGTTTTGTAATGAACAACAGGTTTGCAGTCGTGGGTAAGAAGTTATGCGATATTTTTCCACTGAAAAAGATTTTTTTTTAATTCGATGACAAGATAGTTCTCGACTGCGATCTCCTCTGATGGTATAGTATAGTGATGACGATGTAGTCTAAAATTGTAACGAGCTAAATTGGAAGGGGTGTAGCGGTGTAGATTAAACCCAAACACCTAATCGTTTCTACACGCCATCGTACCGGAACGCTAAATCGCTTGGCGGCACGTCCTTGGCGGTAGGGTGGAAAAATTACGACTAGCAACTCAGCTAACTTCACAGGCGCTTGCTGCTGTAATAGCAACAGTTTAAAAAGTAAATTGTACAGAGCAAATACTAGTCAGTAAAATTGGGAATATTCCGGCCTAAACCTTACTTATGGTACTTCTACTTAAGGGACTTGACTAAGCTATCCTTCCGTCGACCGTAATGGTTTATATATATTATATAAGTTAATTAAATGCTATTATTAAATTTTAAGTATAACAAATTGAAACTTGATATTTTTCTTCTATTCTTTATCGTAGTTAGTTTATTAGTTTATTCTTTATCGTAGGCGTACTGTTGGTCAAAGATATCAACGTAACTTGAGTTCGTGGTTTTATTAAATAAATTAGTTGTTTGAAAAGACAATAGAATTTTGTGATTTCAAATCGGCTATGATTAATTCTTTGATTCATGATAGAGCATAAGTATACAATGTGATTTAGACTGTAAGGGAAATGATAAATATTATCACTCGATGAAAGACATCTGGACCCTCCTCATCAGATAGCTGAAATTGATTTTAACGAAAATTGGTACGAAACGGGATATAGTAATGGATGGGATGAGTAAACAAAATGCCAGCGAGTTCCTTATAATGTAGTCAAAGGTCCTCGATACCCAACGGTTAAAGGTAGAATGAAAACTGAAAGGTCGCAGGTTCGAGCCCCACCCTTTGCACTATTGTCGTACTCACTCCTAGCACAAGCTTTCCGCTTATTCGGAGGGGATAGGAGAATATAACTCAAGTTCAGCTTGGCTCATATTTTTTTTTTTAAAGGGTGTGTCAAGTCTGTCAATTTGCCAGTGTGGTGGACTGTAACCTGTTAATGGGTTGCTGAAGATGACAATTTTAAATTATTATACCTATTTTTCTCTATCTCAAATGTAACGGATCTTGTAGTTTACAAGCATCAATTTATCTCATTTCCCGATATTGTAGTTTACTATAGTACCTAATAGTGTATAAGATCGACTGCTGGGGAACTTTCTCGCATTAATTGGTTGTCAATCGCAGGCTGCTCGGAGTAGTTACAACGACTATTTAAGGCAGTTCTACACGCTTCGTAGTTTTTTTTAATAACGATGTTTCTTTCCTACACGTTTCTTAGTTGTTGTTAATAAAGACTTTCTTTTCCTAGTTCTACAGATATCTCTAATGCTCTAAGTTTTCGGAGCCCTTCAGTATGCGACGAGGGGGTTTTAGTAAAAATCCTACATAACCCGACTTCTCACCCATGATGTCGGGTATCTTAAGAACATTCCCCCTTTCACAAAAAAAAAGGTGAAAAAACGACATCAAGCAAGACGTAGGGGAAATACTGGTTATAAACAGCGCAAGACTGTGATGTGTGGAATTTTGTGCAAGAGACTTACAAGTATGCGACGTCGTAGCCGAACGAAATAGTGCCAAATATACTTTGTATTGTCCAAAAATAATTTGGCTTGTGCTCAATATACTAAAATTGAATCTTAAACATCTCAATATAGTATATTACTTGTACTTCGACTATAGCACAGCGGTTAAGTCTGGACCCTCTGAAATCCTCTTCAGTCCCGGGTTCGAATCCCAAGCTTTAACTTTTTGGAGTTATGTTGCTTGTAATAAAATGATTTTCTCAAAGGTGTGTGAAGTCTGCTAACTTGACTAGTGGTAGTCAATAAGGCCTGTTTTATGGCCCAGCGCTTCTATAAGGAACCCCGTGTCCAGTAGTCTGTTCAGTAGTCAGTCCAGTAGTGAGTCGACGATGAGTTGATATGATACTATGGCACAATAGTGATGAATAATAATCCTACTTTATGAAGAACTATTTATTAAACTAAAAAAAGTTTTACTAGCACAGTGTAAGGTCACTTTATATGTCAAAGATCATAATTATTTATATCAGATCGCCCTCGTTCCTAATAACTACTCCTATTAGATAAACGATTTTTCTTCTTATAGGACATTCATTATCGTCAATGGTCACGCATTGGAATGCAAGTCACCTACTTATTTTTTATTAGCTGAGCTTGCAAAAAGTCACAAAACTTGCAAAAAAGAGATATTTTTTATTATTCTATGAGAATTTGGACCTTGACTCTGATTTCACCTGGTGGTAAGTGATGACAGAGTTGAATCTCGAAACGGTATACTGATTAGCGACACAATTTTTCCAGTAGGATGGTATCTAGCCACGGCAGAAGCCTCTCGCCAGATCACAATTTACAGAAATTATAAACCTCAACGCCAGTGAGGTAAAAACACCAAATTCTGTGTGTTACTTGCGATAGATTTTCCGTTGAAGAATTCGCAAAATTTAGTCATGATAATTATACATTATGATTCTCAAAATTTATCCCACCTTAATAGACAGAAAATAATAAAAAGTACAAACAAAACGTTGGGTGCCGTCAGATGAAAAAAAATCTCTGTCTACTAATCAAAATAAAAAAATAAAACAAAAAATATCCTACAAGATTGTTGGTTTGATCTCATTATACGTAAGTGACGTTATGTCAACGGGTAAGTTGCTCACGTGTCGAAAAATCAAAGATTTGAATTTTGCTCTAAGCAAAAAAATGAGTGACAAAAAATACTTAAGTGAAGAAAAATTCAATTAAGTAAGTGATTTGATATGAACATACAAAAGAAATGCTTAGCAAACAAGATGTCATGAATATTGAACGCGCAGCGAAACCAAATATTTAATTAATTAATAACGTAGCTTTAATAAAAAACTTAAGGGCCTACCGCACACGCCGCCTTTTAAACGCGCGGGTGACGCGACGTGCGTTTTAGGAACGTGTGAATAATTGAATTTGCGTTTGAACTTCAATGTCGTTTCGTGATTGGTGCTGATTCGGATGTTTGCCGATGTTATTTGAGGTCAAACTTTGTTTTGGTGGTTTAGTACTACCAAAGATGTCTGCTTTGTAACTTTAAGAAGATGATGATAGTCTTGAACTCACTTGAACTAAATTACAATACAATAGAATTGAAATACTAGGTCTTAAAATTTGAAGGTGTATATGTATTTTTTCGTGTTTTATTCTAAAAGTTTTAAAGAAGTAGGTTTTTTGAAAAAATTTTGAATAATAAAATAAAATAATAGTATCCTCTGCAACATAATTGTCTGGTAGACATCACATTTTATTTTAAGCTTTATAAAAATTATTTTACTTTATTTCTCTGATATCTATTTGATGGACGATAAAAGGTTTCATTTATTCATTCATAAGTTTATAATTGAAAAGTCGAACGTACGCAACGAATTCACTATAACCTTCATGATTATAAAAAGTTGTCTAGAGATTAAAATTTACAAGAACATGACATGTGTACTCTCTGGTCGTACAGGGTTGCCAACTTTTTTTCCGCTGTATATAAGTATTTCTTAGAATGAAACAAAAAATAAAAAATAAAGTACACTTCAAAGAATTAGTAACTTATATTATTTTATGGAAAGAGTCAAAAAGACAAGAAAGTTTGTAGTTTAGTTATTTTAATAAAAACTATCTATATTTTTTAAAAAAAATTGCATTTTTTCAAAAAATTTGGGTGTATATGATACAAAGGTATTTTTTTATTGTAATCAATGTGAATCTATTTTTATAAGAATCGATGTAGCAAATACAAAAATATTTATTACTATGTATTTCTTCAAGAGTGTAATATAGCACGCAACCCTTAAAACAGTACAATATAAAATAATGCTATAATAAAATTGTATGAAGGTTGGCAACCCTAAATTTAAACAATATTTACGGAGGACAATTATATTATTTTTGCTTAGTAATGCAGAAACCTTGTGCCAATATTATTTTTTTTGCGATTTGTTTTATTTTGTACATGTTTTTTTCCGATTCTACAAAACGCCGACATCATAATTAATGAATTTAAATATGAAATAATACGCAGTGATTTTGAGTGAATGTTTACATTTTTTATTGCATTCTAATTTTCAGTTAGTAACAAAAACCATCAAGTTATTATGTAGGTACAAGGTACCTATAGTGCTTTATTGCTTATTTATTAAAATTCCGACGATTCAATGTTGTTGTTAAGCAATTTGTTTATACAATTGCATAAATTGTAATTTGTGCTTACGACGACATTATGATCGTATAACAAAAAATAATAATCATCATCATCGTTGAATATCGTTTTGTAAGTGATATTTATATTTTAAATATTTATTTGTATAAGTTAAGTCATTGTTGGCGCTTTGATTTAGTCGAAGTATTTAATATAAGCCACCCAAAATGTAATTTTTTTTTGTTTCTGCCATTATTTTGTATTTTACAGTCGGCAATTTGGGTTTTTCTCATAACCCTAATCGTTTCTACACGCTTCGTTACAGAAAGCTAAATTTTTTGGGTACGTTTTTGACGTAGGTTGGTAACTAACAACCAAAGTCCCCCATTAGACAGAAGCTAAATAAATCTACTAATCTACTAAACTAACTGATACCAAAAGCATGGTCTCGATACATTGAACTACAGTCGCCGCTCTATCGGTCACTGATCTCCAACTTCGCGACAGGTATTGCATATTATATCTATTAATTGATGATTTGTGTAATGCATTTGCAATTCCCGAGGTCAACACTATTATGTGCAATGTGTTAATTAGAAAAATTACGACATCATTATTTTCAACATTTAAAATGTCAGACAAAGTTAAAGTGTAAAGGTATTCAAAAATAAGTTTAAAAAGATATCAAAAAAAAATCAAAAAAAAAAAATGTGGACTTACGTAAATCTAGTGTCCTCCCGACCAAATCTGGCCACGGCGGCCAATCTCTACAGAGATTAGCCATCTGCGTGAGAGATATTATAGTGCACAAGGGTGTGCGCAAACATAGGTGCACTCTCTATTCCCTTACTGTTATGCACACAAACAGACAGAAAGACAAAATTTTTTTGTTTAAATATGTACTGTATTTACTTACATACACATTTATTAAAAAGCTGTTATTTTGTAATTACAAAGAGACACTTCAATTTTATTTATATGTATAGATGTATAGATTTATGCGTAGTGCGTACAAGAAAATTGTGTATTTCAGCGGCGCGCGACCTCCTTGGTCGTAAATCCTTCGAGGATAAAAGATTTTCCACCGGTAATAGATATTACAAAACGTGAATGTCATTTTTTTTCTATAAAAATCATATTATTTCTATTTTGGTACTGTTAGGTATTCGTCCCATTAAAATGTTTTCCAGTTTTATGCATCCTTGATCTTGTTAGATAGATTTAAGTTTATTCTAATTTATTTAAATTGCTAATTAATATTCATTTAATGATAATAGGTAAGTCTTAGGTCATTGCGACGCAAAAAATGAATTTTAATTGCTTTTTTATTTATGATTTTGTTATAGTTAGATTGGAGGCATGTCTACTTAATGCTGATTATGTGGTCACTTGATTTATACTCACGCCATTACTTTTTTTAATAATATGATAGGAATAGCAGTAGAATTTATTAATGTACATTTTTTGATTGAGTCTTATAAATAATAAGGCTGCCATCTTTTTAGAATCCAAGGTTGGTATTTGTCTCAAAATAGAAGATACTTTACCTACGTAAAATTATAAAGATATCATACATAATGGATGACAGCCACGCCATCTTGTTTAAAAGTATTCTTTTCGATCTCATCCAGAGACAACCTGATCTCATCTCATCATAATAGAAGTAGGTATTAGCTAGGTACGTGATATCGGCACAATTTTTTTTTAATTCGAAATGTATTATGGTTCCCTTGAGCGCGTTTATATTGTATCTCTGCCAAATGAAAATATTGACAGCTTTCGTATTGGGAACACGTGTTGGTGAAACAGTTGTCAAAAAAGTTTTCCGGTGGTAAACACGCCACACCACACAAACTCACAGATACACTCCACGCAAGTTTCACTTCGACAGTGGAGAATTTTCAGATGTTGTGAAACTTTTTTTTTGATTACTTTGTCGTCGAAAGGATTCCTGCTTACCTATACAAATGAGAATTTCGCAAGTTGCCTAAGCCTTAGCTAGCCCATCCACGTAGCGAAAGTAGTTGGAAAGGATCGGCGTCGTAAAATGCGACGGCTAGTCTACACCAGTGAAAAAAAAGTTGTCTTACCTGTCTAAAGAAGTTAGGCACATCTTCTACTTTCTCGTACAGTTGCTCCTTCGGCGAATGTATGTAGAACATTCTCCCCAGTCCTTTCACATGGTTCACGAACACGTCGGATAACCCGCTGTCCGTTGAAGCGTTCGCGAACGAAATATCCGCCGCCATTTTTTTTTTTCTATATTACCTGGACAGATACAAAAATTCGTTAAAAACGATCGCATATATGGCGGCGTTCGTGATTTTGCTTAAGTGTGTTAACGAAACTAAAAATGTATCCTAATCCTAATTCCTAATAATATTAATATTATAAAAGCGAAAGTTTGTATATGTATATGTGTGTGTGTGTATGTTTGTTACTCCTTTACGCCACAACGAGTTAACCAATTTGACTGAAATTTGGAATGGAAGCAGCCCATATCCAGGATTAAAACATAGGCTACATTTTATCCCGGAAAATTAAAGAGTCCGTACGGGAATTAAGAAAGCTAAATAGAGATATGGAAGTTTTTTAATTAAACGTATCCTTCATTCGATTCTTTCTACTCAGAGTATGTTCATAATTGACATCAAAGAAGTAATAGTCTGAGATTGGAATGTTTTCTACATTTGTTCACACTAAGAACTTGCGCAGATGAGGGACTACTTTTATCCATCAAAATAGATCACCATTATGAACTAGTAGAACTATGACTGACTCTATTCAGTTAGTCAGTAATGGGACGATGAAGCATTGTCCTCTACAGACAATAGTCCCCCGTCTGCGCAGGTCCTAAAACAATCTTCACTAACTGTATGAACCGCTTCAGAAACAAAGAGCAAAACAAATCATTTCAAACAAATCGCTCGAGATTTAAAAGTGAATGGAGTGAAATTGGAAAACTTTCACAAAAGTCCGGATCAAATATCTGAAGTCTCGCAACAAGTAATAATAGGTAGCGCGGAGATTGTGTTCTTATAGTTCTGAAGGCAAATTGTAAGAAAATCTTTTGAATTTTCGCTTATGAAGTTGATGTCTGGAGCGTTATTAAAAGTTTTGCAGGATATTTGTATAAGTTTAGTTTTTATTTGAATCCTATTTTTATGATATTATAAATGCGAAAGTTTGGATGTTTGTTACTCAATCACGCCGCAACGACTGAACCGATTTGGCTGAAATTTGGCCCCGAGATGTGTATCTGGAATAATTCATAAGCTACTTTTTATACTGGAAAATTAAAGAGTTTCTGCGGGTTCAAAAAAAAAAACCTTAATCCACGCGGACGATGTTGCGGGCATCATCTAGTTCTTAATGTTAATGCCTTGATTTAAATTAGTTTGGCAGCATTTAAATTTAGTGGTTTGATTTATAATATAATTGAATGAAAATTATTCTATGTCTATTTCTCTTTTTATAATGACACTAGTTTTAAAGGTGAAGGAAAACACCGTTAGGAAATCTGTGTGGCTGAGATTTCTCCATAATGTTGTTTTTTTGTATATATGTGTGTGTGCTTCGATATTATAGTCACAAAAAGCTATTAAATAAGTTTCGAAGAAATATTTATTCCATTCGTACAGAAATATTACAAATCGTTCGATTCCCGGCCTAAATTCTTCAAACGTGAGCTGTTATGAAACTGTCTAAATGAAATACGGGTATGAAAGAATCTTTTGCATTTTTACTGACTCGCTCTCACATTTGAAATTGAAATTCTTTCATGAGATTTTTGGTCTAAAAACTTTTTCATTTTAAAACTTGCAATGGACGTTATCATTACACTTTTTGTAAAAAGTTAATAAAAAAGGAAAAAATGTATAAGTAATTAATTATATTAAACTTAATACGGCTTCTTGAATACTTGAGTGGAATTTACACTACTATACCCTTTCAAGTTAGCCCGCTATCTAAGATGATTGTCCTGCATTGTCAATTACCATCAGGTGAGATCACAGTCATGAGCTATCTTATCATCGAATAAAAAAAACCCTTCACTGTTACAACTCTACCAAAATTTGTATAGTCTCTGCACAGTTATTTACTCAAGTATAGGTAGGTATACTGAGCGGAATTTAATTAGGCGATTATAATATTGCGTAATATGAACTCGAACGATGTCAAGTTAAACTTTAAATGCAGTTTTATCTAATTATGGCGACAGCTGATTATTTATCTGAGCATTGGCCTTGTGTATTGCCCATTAATTACTTAATAATTAATTGGTCAATGACCAGATAGATGGCCTTTGAGGAGAAAAGTAAATGTTTTGTAACAGTACCGTTACCTATTACCCATTAGGTATAGGTATTCATTTTAATTTTTTAACTAACTTCTGTTCAATGGTTTACCCACATGAAAATCGATCTTTAGTTGACCCTTCACTGCGATTTTACTTAGTGAACTAACCTACCTAACTAAAAAACTATTTATTATTTTATTCAATGACAAGATAGTCCTTGACAGCGATCTCACTGATGGTAAGTGACGATGCAGTCTAAGGTGGTAGCGGACTAACTAGGAAGGGGTATGGCAGTGTTCAACCCATACCCCTAATCTGTTTCTACACGCCATCGTGCCGTAATGCTAAATCGCTGGGCGGCACGTCTTTGACGGTAGGGTGGTAACTAGCCACGGCCAAAGCCTCCCACCAGACCAGACCAGAGACAATTCAGAAATTATAAATTCTCAAATTGTCCCCGGCGGGAATCGAGCCCGAGATCTCCCAGTTATAAGACGGAGATCGTCAAAAAACTAACCTACCTAAACTAAAAGGGGTAGATAATAGGTAGGTATGTTAGTTTTTTTTTTGGGACAACTTTGTCGCGATCGAAGCCAACCGCCATACCAGTAGGGCTATTTTCTATCTCTTGTTGAGTTTAGTTGAGTAACTGAAAGTTGCTTATACTAAGAACTGTCAAATTCGCATTTTTGCAACTTTTCACTGTTTTCCATAGTCACTGGAAAAAGATACCGGCCGAATTGATAGCCTCCTCCTTTTTGGAAGTCGGTAAAAAATAGAGAATACGGCAGATGCGTAAGAAAAATGGAAAAAGATATTTTAGAATTTTATAACAAGTATTATATTAAAAAATAAAGTTCCTGTTACTTTTAAATACCGTCAACATCATAAAATACTATAGGAAGTGAATAAATAAGTTTATTAATTACTATTATTGTAAGAGTATACTATTGTTGTTATAGTATTTTATTATTTCGCATTACACAAGGTTGTGGATATTTTTAGACTGACCATGAAGATGATTAAAGAATAAACTTTGATAAATTATTTTTTTAAGCAGATTCTTGCAGAATCTGCTTTCCGAACAATTGATAGAGTTTTAACTCGTCGTGAGAGACACAAGTGAATTCTTTTGAATTTTTTGACAAGGTAGGTACCTACACCTTTTATAAGTGTAATATTTAGTTTATATTTTATCTAAGAATAGTAGAAAGGTCCACCCAAACCAGGGTGAGTCGTAATTAAAGACCTCATCCTAAAGTGCTGTGAAGTGTGAACTTTCCAGTCATTTTCAATTAGGCTTCACAAAAAGCTTCGCCAAGTTGCCAACCTTCGCGCGAAATATTAGGTAAGTCGAGTCACTCGAGCTTAACAAGATTTATGATCTAAGGATTTCATGAGATAGCATCTATTTTGATGATAGAATTTCTTTTTATCTTTATTCTCTCCGATTTATTTTTACGCGGTTAAAAGGTTTTTGAATGTTAAACTCTGACATTCTTGAATGGGAATACAAAAGGATAATTTTTTTCTTCATAAAAATTAGTAGTCTGCTGGTTTTGTATATTATACTTGGGTATTTTGTTTCTTTTATTCAGGTACTTGTACTTAATAATACAAAATCTAGGTAATGATGTTTCTAACAGTTAATTGAGCAAACAAAATTATTTTCGAGTTTTTATTTCACAATTATATTTGTGAAATAAAAACCCGTTGACTAATTCACGGGCAAAAGCTGATAGACATAACATATTTAGTAGACCGCAATATCCTGTGCATAATTTATGTAAATAAATGAAAAACTGCACGTTTTAAATATATGACGACCTCCCTGGCGCAGTGGTGAGCACTGTGGGATAACTGGGAGGTCTCGGATTTGATACCCGGCGGAGGCAATTTGGACAATTTTTGAGTTGTCTCTGGTCTGGTCTGGTGGGAGGCTTTGGCCTA
Source organism: Hipparchia sbordonii (assembly GCA_038048805.1). Taxonomy (NCBI): domain Eukaryota; kingdom Metazoa; phylum Arthropoda; class Insecta; order Lepidoptera; family Nymphalidae; genus Hipparchia; species Hipparchia sbordonii. The sequence goes on along the minus strand of CM076104.1, from coordinate 13,371,724 downwards.
CCGACAAAGACTTGCCGCCAAGCGATTTATCGTTCCGGCACGATGGCGTGCAGAAACAGATTAGGGGTATAGGTTGAACTTACACTGACATACCCCTTCCAAGTTAGTCCGCTACCATCTTAGACTGCATCGTCACTTACCATCAGGTGAGATCGCAGTCAAGAACTATCTTGTTATACAATAAAAAATATATATACCTACCAAAGAGTTCGTACATATCGTTTCGTCGTTTTACATTCGATTTTCGTATTCGACTAAAACAGTACGCAGCAATCCAATAAAAAGTAATTTTGTATTCATTGCCTGTACAAAATACAGTAAGATGCCATTTATTTATTTCCTTATAGATGTAATTTATTACTTCAGATGTGGTTAAGGAGTAAATTATTACTTGTTAAACATAGTTGCATGTAGATAAATATATTTTATCGTTATGACTACAATTTTCAAATAAATTATATGAATTACTGTACACAACAAATTATATACATTGAAATCATTACAATATTGTTTTGCGCAAGAAATGTACGTACCAACAGATGCAATTATTGCCAATACTCATAATAATTATAAGTATACGAAGGTCAGATATATTATAACATATTATATAAACATAGTATATATCTTTTAAAAGAAATAATTAAAAATAATTATATACGAGTACATACATAAAATATTTAAATTTTACAAGATATTTATTTTTAAAACTTGTAAATAAATACATTTTTAAAATAACATTGTGGCAATTTCAATTTTCAAGAAGATTTTTTTGCTTATTTTTCCTTTACAATTTACATATTTCGAAAACATCCGTTCTGAGCTGTCAAAGGTGTTTTTAAAGAGATGCCTAAAGCATCTTAATAAAAATACCTTCGTATAAATCATAAAATCATCAAAAACTTGTAGGCTATACTTTACCATAAAGCTATGTTAATTCAACGAAAAATTCTTGTAGGTACAAGTCAATTCATTCATAATGTAGGTGTCATAAATTATAATAGTGATATTGATATTTAATATAATTCAAGTTCATTGACATCTTGTGATTCCGATAACTATCCAGGATCTCCTATAGGACTATCATTACTTAAAATATTTAATCACAATATATTAGGTACAGATATGTAGTGGCAGCTTTTATTGATAGAGGAAAAGATTCTCTTTGGTCATAATAAGTCGTAAAAATTCTCAGAGGCAAGGAAGGTCAGTAACTTATTAGGTTTAAAGTCCAACTAACCACCGTCCAGTTACTAACCTATTTATTAACTGAGTGATAAAATAATATGATAATGGCACTTGGATTCGTTTTTTTTTTTAAAGAATATCAGACTTGACTGATATTCTCCTCTCCCCTCCAAATAAGTGAAAACTTGTATTAGGAGTGGGTACCTGCGACTTTTCAGTTTTCGGTCTGCACCTTTAACCGTTGGGCTATTGAGGCTTTGATTAATCTTGCTTAAAGAGTGAATTCATGGTTTCCACTTAATTACAATATGGGGTTATTCAAGGGGCGGACCAATAAATTCCTGAAAAGCCGGCAACGCATTGATGGTGCTTCTGGTACTACAAGTGTTCATGGGCGACGGTAATCACTTAACATCAGGTGACCCGCCTAATCGTTTGCCCATTCATATAAAAAAAATGGCGAATTCCCTATTGGTATCCTTAGGTCGTTATAAAAATAAAATATGTATGGACTACCTAAATTAAGTACATAATTAGTTGTAATGACAGCATATTATATTTTTAAGTTAAAGTTTAATATCTGCGAAGAGCAGCTGGATATATACGGCACAGGATATGTTCTGTGGTGATTTTACCAAGAGACCTACATTTATATCCAACAGTGGATGTCTAGCGGTTGAGATGACGATATAAGTTTTAATAATGAAGCGAATCTACGAAATTGATATGGTTTCACAGAGGGCCCGTGCGCGGTCAAACGTTTTAAAGTTTTTATGTTAAATTTTAGGTTTTTGTTACGGTTTTGTTTGAACAAGTTCATCAAACACCAGCGCACACGATCAGACTCTGTTTGATAAACACGACCACAGACTATCAAATAATTTGACAAATACGTAAAAATGTCACGTGTTTGACAAACACGTTTGACCGTGTACGGGCCCTCTAAGTGAAACCATATCAAAGTCTCTACTCTCTGTTAAAACTCAAAAAAGTGTTCTAATTTTATTCTCGAAGACGTTTATAAATCGATCTCTAACAATCCGCTGCCTGTTACAGTTTTTTTTTTTTTAATAATGCAGGATGTCCCCTTTCATGGAAAGAGATTTTGTTATCATATTTTTGGTTTTCTTTTTGTTTATATTTTTAACATTAAGGGCCTTAGATAATGAAAGTTGCTTTTTCTTTATATAACTGCTATATTGTATGCACATTATGATAATATTATGTGATATAATATGATAAGTATAGTATCTTCTTCTGTACATACATATTTTAACATTGACTTGACATTTGCATTGATAAACATTATCTATTATTTTCTCGTCTGCTTTCTAAATCAGTGGTAAAGTCTTGACTTTTCATAAGGACAATAAATTAGTATACACGATATAAATATTTCTTTTGGAATTGTACTTAAGTCCTCATCCAAAAAATATGTAATACTAGATGATACCCGCGACTTCGTTCGAGTGGATTGAGGTTTTTTATTCCCGCGGGAACTCTCTTATTTCCCGGGATAAAAAGTAGCCTATGTCCTATTCCAGACTATAATCTATATCTGTGCCAAATTTCAGCCAAATCGGTTCAGTCTTTGTGACGTGATTGAGTAACAAACATAGAAATTTTCGCATTTATGATACTTCTAGATAGAAGACTACAAGACTAGAAGATAATAGGATAATAGGATTTATATAAAATATTATTATTATATTATTAATCGAAAGAAGTGGTCTATGTCTCTCTCCAGGTCCTCAACTCTGTAGGTAGGTACCTACTCAAACAAAAAATCCAATCCATAGCCCTCTTGCCATACTTACATAATATTATCTGCCATTATTTAATTTAAAATAAACTGACATCGTTAAAAATATGTTCATTATCGAGGAAAAAGGAGCATAAAAATGTCGAGATAATTAAAAATATTTTGCTATCTGTGTGTTATCAATTTTGCCGCTCATAAAAATACCAAACATGTTTCTCGCAACCTTCTACATAAATAATGAAAGCATGTTTTGTATCTATACCTAGTCGCTACGTACTTTTAATTCCAGAGTAAAATTTTATCTGTCGTTGAACTTATCATATCATTTTGGATATTTAATTTCAACAAATATTATGTAGGATTTGATACAAGTTTAGGCTTTTTGTTATGTTTAAATAACGTTTAAATTAAAAACGGGGTTTAAAAATCCCGCTGAAACCTGTTTTTTCAGGATACAATATACTTGTAAAATTCTTTTTACAAAACCGACTTTAAAGGCCACTACAAAGTATATCATATGTGCCTATAAAATTTGAAGAGTTCCCTCGATTTCTCCAGGATCACATCATCAGATTCTGACCTGATAACAATGGGACCACTTGGGAACTATAAACTTTCAAATAAAAAAATAATTTTCCAAATCGGTCCAGGCGTCTTCGAGTATACATAAAAAACTTTAAAAAAAATCCAACGAATTGAGAACCTCTTCTTTTTTTTTGGAATTTGATTAAAAATATTTTAAAATATCAAAGATGTGATATGTGTATGTGTGATGTGAGTGTGAGAGGTAACATAATATAATATAATTAAGTAAATGTTAAATGTGTGTACTTATAGCGAAAATATAATAAACAAAACTTTAAAAAAAAGAAAACTTACATACAACAGCGAAAATTCAGCAGATTTTCAGCCTTATTACACTGACGGACTCATCACACACGTTCAAAACACAAGGTTTGAAGAATCAAGTGTCTAGGTAAAAATGATCCACTCCGATAAAAAAAGTCGATAAAAAAATTATCGATCTAAAATACAAATAAAATTGATGTCGACGAAAACGATCGACGAAAAGTTCAAATAAAAAATGCTCACGATGTAAATATCGATTTTGTAATTCCAATAAAAATATACTCCGATTGCGCGCGCACGCTCTTGGTGCTAGTATGAAATACAATGCTGCCAAGTGACACTCAGTTGGTCCTATTTGTATAAATAGCTGACACTAATAAGGTAAGCGAATCAACACTGCTCTCGCCAAGCCTGTTGGAATCAAACTTCTGTTTTGCCTGGCACTTGAGACCGTAATACTAATTATACTACAATAATGTCATTTAACCAAGCTATATTGATAGATTCTGAGTTACTAGATTTTTTCTTGTTTGTCAATGTATAAGATGTGATAGAATACTGAACCAGAAGGAGACTGTTTAACGGAAATTAACCAGTTTAAAATTTCGGAGATCATATCTGGACATTTTGACGTCTCGGTTGTTTATTATCTGTATCATCTGATAAGATTGATTGATTATTTTTGTTTTAGATATAAACCTTGGTTTGGATGTTAGGACGAATAGATAAACAATATAATAATTATGTAGGTTTAAAATATAGAGAGTTGTGAGAATATATATTTTAAATATAATATATTTTTGTTCTGCGAGGAGAATAGCTGTGCAGGGTTGATTATTTAAATAGCTTTGTAGTAAGAGTCGTGCCTCCTACATTAATATGCGTAGTAAACAAGTCAAATATAAAATGCTGTAGATATTTTTTTAACGTTGGCACTGCATTTACCTGTTACGAGCAGGTATATATTATGTAGCTACTTTACTAACATACTGACATATCGACCTATACGCAGAATAGAGTTACTTCTGCAAAATCCTTACTTTACAGGAGAGCGATTTGAAGTTTGTCTTGCCTGTAACTTTTTTCGTTATTTTTCTAGAGAATTGATTCTCATAGTATACTTTTGGAACATTATTATGCATTGATTACTATCAATAAACTCAATGCAAAACCCATAATTTGGAATTTAGGTGTTTCTATATGCATATGTGACGATTTTTTGCGGATGTCTCCATGTTCTATATGTATATGTAACCTTATACTTGGGAAAAGTGTTCGTACCATGTCTATATATAACTTTTTTTTATGGAAATACTAATCTTCAAACGGTCTTATTTGCTGTAAAGGATGAAATATAAATACAAAATAAACAGTGTTTCTTATTTCATAATAACACATTTATTAGTAAAAAAAATTCAACATAATTTGACTAATTTTTTTAATTACTAAGCATGTACTACTATAAAATTGTCTTACAAAAAAATGTAAAAATTAATAATAAAATAACTGAAAGTACTTTGTATTTTATATAGGTAATACTAGCTTTTGCCCGCAACTTTGCTCACATTAAGTTCGATTTTTCAATCCCCTATTTTACCCCCTTAGGGGTTGAATTTTCAAAAATTCTTTCTTAGCGGATGCCTACTTCATAATAGCTATCTGTATGTCTTTCAGCTCGATCTATCCAGTGTTTTGAGCAATGTGATGATGATGAGTCAGTCAGTCAATTAGTCACCTTATCCTTTTATATATTTAGGAAATTAAATTTAGGAACTATTGTGTAAATATGTAAGTAGAATGTATTAATAATCCTACTATAGAAACCTCAAAATGAAACTAATAAATAAATAATATAAAACATAAACATAAATAACGTATTAGGAACTATTATTTAGCATTAATAATAATTCTATTATAGAAAACTCGAATAAAACCAACGAAATAAAATTGCTACAAGGACAATATATAAGTTCTTTCAGGAGTTTTAAAAATAGTACAACCGAATATTGGCAAACAAAAAGGTTTCATTTTCTCTATTTTCCACAATTTTTCTGTGCGATTTATTATTGGCAATCAATAAGAAATCAATCATATCTAAGTTCTTCTTCGACTGAGCGTTATCCCACTAGGTGGGGTCCGCTTTCCGGCATGCTTTTGCCCACTTTTCCCGGTCTTGTGCATCCAATTTTCTTAATTTATTGGCTCTCATATCGGCGCCTACGAGGTCCAGCCAGCGCTTTCTTGGACGGCCGCGAGATTTAGCTCCAGGGACGGCGATGTTAAGACATCTATTACCGACGTAGCTTTGTGGTTTCCGTGCTACATGACAATACCATCTTAGACGGGCTTCTTGCAGCTTATCTCCGATGTCACGGACACTGAGCCTGCCGAGGATGTGATCGTTGCGTTGCCGATCGCAACGTGTAACATATCTAAGTTATTTATGTCTATATTATTAATATTTTAATTGAATAGATATTTTAAATCACGAAGAAAATAATATTGTGGTGGCAGAGATCCACTGGGTACCGCGCAAAATGAAAATTTTTAATTAATCAAAATAATGAATTTGTAAAGAAGATGCGGCACATCATCATCTCTAGAGTCGTTAGGTGCACTGTAAGAGTTAGTTGTAGCGTATAGCGTCCAGTGATCATCATATGGTTAGAATAAAAGGCATCACGACAATTTATGCGTATTTAACGGAGAAGGCATGGGAGTCGGTACACATTTTGGTGATGATATTCAAGACAAATTCCCAAAGCTAACAGCAGGGGAATTTTCAAAGTTGGACCGAGTTAAAAGTGTTAGGTCTAGTTGTTGCAATTGCAGGTGACGGTAGACATTATTTATTATCTTTTATAGATCTTTCAGCAACATGGTGCAGCCTTATGGCTAGTTTTGTCAGTAGCAAAAACTGGTATTTATCATTATATGCCGGCTGCAGTATAGATAATCGACTGTTTCTTACAGTTCCATCTGATATATCAATCTTCCCATATATCAGGGACCTCTTGCCTAATTTTTTCAGCTCCCTGTGGTAGTGCTGTTATTGTAAAAGCTCCACTACTGACACTGCCATTTTCTGAAAACAAAAATTAACATCATTAAAACGTTAAAGCAATTAACTACAGAAAACAGGTCTAAATAGTTTTATGTAGTTTTTTTATAAATACTTAACATAAAAAAAATTATTAATTTTAGGCTTTTATGGTAGTTTTCAGTTGAATAAGGATATATATCTCAATGTCAAACCAAGAATAAATGAATATATACACATATACCTCATAATTTCAAAATAATTTCCCTCGAACAAAGTAACTTGTGCACATTGTCCCGATATTTTTTACATGATTTCCGAATAATAAAGTAGTATGGTAAAATAATTAATATTATTGATTACTTATTAAAATGTATGAATTAATGTTTAATAGGTGTAATGAATTGATATTTCTTTTTTTGATTGTTTTTTGTAGTAAAATCTAACATTCCGAGGTATAATGTTCTATATGAATGTGGAACCGTTTAACTTAATTATTTAGCTTTAAAAATATATATCTGTAAAAATTATTATATACAACTATCTAAGAGCAATCTATGTAATATAATTACAAAGCTGAAGAAAGAAAATTCCATTCACTTACCTGGAACATTCATTTTTTCATTTTTTTTATCTCCACGGCATTTGTCGTATTACTATATTCAATTTTTTTTGGCTTTAACGAAGGGAAGATCATATGTTTTGAGCGTGTATTTTTAAGTTTGAGCACATATAGTAAAAAATAATAACAAAATTAACACGAAAATAGCAGATAAAAGTGTGAGCGTGTGCACACTATCATTTCGGAGAACATGAATACAACTGCAGATGTGACCCTCCGATCGCGCTGATCTGGACAGTGAATACTGACACTTGTGCTGTCGGGCCCTTCTTCTTTGGAGAAATAAATTAAATGTACCTTTATTCGACTGGTATCTTTGGATCTACATAACTTTTTAAAATTTTGATTTCACTAGTAAATATTAGAGATCTTTTTAGGCTTAAAAATGCAATAAAAAATTTTTGTGCCATAATCATATATAACTCTATTCTACGTATAGGTCGATATAGTACCTACTTTTTACATCGTTATGACTTTCAGATACGTTTCGAAGGCTTTGTAGTATGGCACGATTGATTGGTTTAGGTTAACATTTTTTTTTTATCCGATGACAAGAAAGCCCTTGACTGCAATCTCACCTGATGGTAAGTGACGATGCAATTTTTAGATGGTAGAAGGCTACCTTGGAAGGGGGTATGGCAGTTTTACTTAATCCCATAACCCATAATTGGTTAATACACGCTATCGTACCGGAACGCTAAATCGATTAACACTATGGAGATCTCAATTCTAGATTAATTTAAAGAGAAGTTATGCTGTTCTTATTAGGTGTTATTTTCTTTCATTTCACGAGGGCTCGTGGCTGATGGTTGTGTGTGTGTCGTATCTATATAAGTGTGAGCGAGAGCTTGCTCGCGCCTGACCGCTCCCACCTAGGCTTCTGACAGGCACGCACACTTGCGCAATGTGCATGTACACGACGTAACCACAAGTAAAGTGCCCGTAACTTCGTGAGATAAACGTACGAATTTAAATTGTTACTATAGCACAGAATCTAAATATATAAAAGGCAAAGGTGACTGACTGACTGACTGATCTATCAACGCACAGCTGAAACCACTGGATGGATCAGGCTGAAATTTTGCATGTAGATAGCTATTATAACGTAGGTATCCGCTAAGAAAGGATTTTTAAAAATTCAACCCCTAAAGGGATAAAATAAGGGTTGGAATAATCGAACTTAACGTGAGCGAAGCCACGGGGTAAAGCTAGTATAATATAATAGCAGGTACAGCTATTCTTTAAGTTTGAAAAATAAAATAAATAATACTTGTATAATTATTGCTAATGGGAAGATCTCTAGAAAAGAATAAAGTTGTAATTGCTTCATCGTTTTTAGCATTGCAAATAAAATAAAACAATCATTCAATCGTTAAAATTTAAAAATAACATCTCGCGACTAAGGGCTTACACAGACGGGACACGCGTCGCAAAAAAATTGTCGCTAACAAATGGGTCACCGTCCATAAGTTCGTTAGCGACATGTTGCGGAATTCTTTTTGTTTAAATAATATTAATGTCTCTCACAGAACCTAGTCACGGCGGCCTATCCCCTGAGAGTTATCTGCACTGAAGATATTATAGTGCACAAGTGTGTCCGCAAAGACAGATGCTCTTTCTATTCCCTTACTATAAAAATTCGATGTGATTAAAAATTGGAACATCATACACTTTTTAGCCCAACCGAATCGAACTCATGACCTCGTCATTCGGAGTCGAAAATCTTAGCTAGCTAGCATGCATAAGGTTGCCTGGTAGAGATCGCTACTAAGCGATAAGGCCGCCTTTTGTGTCATAACTTTTGTCTCGTCTTATATATTATTTTTTTTTTCTTTGTTGTTGTTTTGGTGCAAATAAAGAGTTAAATAATAATAATAATGCATGCAACAAAAACTAACTGCTTCATTGATCTATATGTAGACCAATGAGGTACATAGTTAGTTTTTGTTATAGAAAGTCGTCGTAGTCAATACATGACATTAACAGCAAGACCAACCCACCACTGTCAGTTAATCTACTGCCACTTATAAGACACTACTCTTTTGTATATAGTTAATTGTAATATTTTGTGTGTATCGATGGGGCTGACATAAAGGTCACCTTTAAAAGTCCCATTTTAAATGATGAGAATAAAAAAAAAGACACTACTCGTTTGACGGCGATGTGTGGCGGTGACCAGTGGCCCGTGTGTATTGAACCTTATTGTAGTCGAGCGGAAAAGGGTTATTAAAAAAGATTTGTTGGTTCGAATATTAATTACGTATAGATTGTAAACAAGTTTGATGTACTTAACTCCTATTAATTATATGTTTTTAAAGTTTAATTGGTATTATCTAGACCCACGAACCAGAAGTAGGTGGATAAATTGAATAGTATGCTTAGCTAACTTTTGTAGAGCTTTTAGTGATCCATTTAAAAAATAAATACAAATAGGTACTTCGCGTAAAAGGTTCGATTCCTAAAACCATAATTCAATTTTAAGATTTAAATAAGTTAAGTTTTTAAAAGCTAAGCTTTAGCTAAGACATTGTTCAATTCTTCAGCTATGACCAAGTACATCGATCCGTTTATTCCGTAGCTGTGTAATTGAAGGACAAACCAACAAACTAACTTAACACAGTTTCGCATTAAAAGTAGGTAATGCATCATTAAACAACATACATAGTTGTACAATATACATCATTGATAGACTTACTGAAATAAAGTAAAATATTTAATTAAGTAGGTACTATCTACTAATTAAATACATATTTATGAATGAAGCCACATAATTTTTTATACAATGTATAAAGTTGGTCGGACTTGAATGATGAAGAAAAGATATTGATTACTAGATGAAGTCCGCGACTTTGTCCGCGTGGATTAAGGTTTTTTAATTCCTTAATATTCCGTTATAAAATAATGTAGCCTATGTGTTTATTATACCTACTGGGTATGAGCTATCTCCGTTCCTCATTATTTGTGGCGTGAAGGAGTACAAACAAACATCCAACCATCCATCTTCACAAAGATTCGCATTTGTTTGTAATATTAGTAAGATTCCATTAAAGAGTATTTAACGGACATACATCCTATTATCCTATTAATTAATATTATAAATGCGAAAGTTTGGATGTTTGTTTCTCAACATAACGCAACGACTGAACCAATTTTTTTTTATATATATATTTTTAAATATATTTTTAGCGAGCAAACGAGCAGGCGGGTCACCTGATGTTAAGTGATTACCGCCACCCATGAACACTTGTAGCACCAGAGGCACCACCAATGCGTTGCCGGTCTTTCAGGAATTTGTTGGTCCGCCCCTTGAATAACCCCACTTGGCTGAAATTAGCACAGAGATAGATTATAGTCTGGAATAACACTTTTTAATCCAGGAAATAAGAGAGTTCCCGCGGGAATTAAAAAAACCTTAAACCACACGAACGAAGTCGCGGGCATCATCTAGTATAATTTAGTTTATTGTTTTAACAAAATACAACAAAAGCAGTTATTTTTCTGTGAGTGAATCAGAGTAGTTTCAAGTAATTCTTAATCAATGCGTACACAATTCATATCAAAAGACGTGCTTAACACACTTATTGCTAAAAAATAACATGATAACCACCCAAAGTCGCTTTGCTTGCTCATTATCTATCACTTAGTAGTAAGAATAATTATAAATATTAGTGGAAAATTATATTAATAGTATACCTATTATGTTGTTTATTTGTCGGCTGACCCGGGGCTAGTTGACCCGGTAAGCGATAATCACTATGTGGTAAATTGATAGTGACATAGTAGTGAATTGATGAAGCATCATTAATAAGAAGATCGTCTAGGTTCAAGGATCTGAGGTGCAATTCCTTTAAAGTGATTGGTACGGGGGGTATAGCGTAACCTATTCCGTACTCTGAGCTTCGAACATGACCACACCTTACTATGTTTTAAATTATGAAAATAAGTGAAAGACTAACTAAAGGGGCAAAAATTAAAAATTGCAAAACCAAATCCCCTTCTATTTCAGGGGATAAAAAAACCGTTTGGCTGATACTTACTCGTTATTGGTTAAAATACATTATTGGAGAATGAACGCGATAAAATCAGCCAATCACCACAATTGAGACTAAAATATAATATGATGCCATTTTGTTACTGCGCTAAAATAATTAGGTAGGTACTAATGAGATAGCCTGCCTTGGACTAGTAGATAATAGGATGTTATTTTTCGCAAATAAAACTCATATTGTCTTAGAATAGGTAGGTATATTAGAACACTTGAACATGTGTCGTGTGGTGCGGGTTGTTACGTTCCCTCAAATATTATGGTTGAGCGAGGCAATGGCTGGATCATGCGTCATGCTCGTGAACTTGTGTCTACCCATGTTAACATGTGTTTGGTTGCGGTAGGTGTACATTTTTGAAACTTCTGTGTGGAAACGTTGTGTGCATAGCCTAGTTCTTTTTAACAATTGTAAAAAAAATTTTTTTTTTTTTAAAAGAGCAACTGCTGAGTTTCTTGCCGGCTCTTCTCAGCAGAATCTGCATTCCGAACCGGTGGTAGATTTTTGACGTTTCATAAGAGCTACAAGTTGGCCTACATGAAATAAATAAATTTTGATTTGATTTGATTTGAATAAACCGGCGAAATTAAAACTTTCTTACATACTTATATTATTTTCTTGTCCTTGATACTCGTATTGTAATAACCAAGGTTGGAGAAGCGGAAAGCGTCTTTGTTTTATACTGTAGCCTTTTGAATTTTCTTTATAGCGCTTCCTTTCTCACAGGTAGTGGTATGAAAGGGATACCGCGATATTTACACTTGTTAATTTAGTTAAGAGAAATTTTAGTCAATTTGAGCAGTCTACTCACACATTGCGGCAGGGGCGATTTAGGGTGAAAAAGTGGGGAGGAGCCTAGATTGCCTCCTAAACATGTAGTGTGTAGAATCATTCTAGGGTGGATCCTAGATCGCCTCTTAGATGGGCCGGCAGGAGCAGATATGCATCCCATGCGGCAGGCTCGTGTGTGGGGACTAGGGTTGCCAGATTTTTTTTTCAGCCTATAAGGGACAAATGGTTAAATGGGCAAAAAATACGGGATTTCAGTTTTTTACCCGGAACAAATAAAAAACAAAATTATGTAGTGTCATTTTTTATTATTTTTTATATTTTTCCGCGGATCGAGTCAGTTTTAACATTGTCATTCTGACACTAACACTGTCATTGGTCGATGCGGACTGCGAGTGCAAGTTACTTTACATTACACAGCTCGAGACGAGCCGAGTCAGACAATGTAAACCATACTTTTTACGACGTTGCGTGTGTGAATAGGTACTTAGATCGATTTTATAATGAAAAACAAAGTACGGTTCAAATACGGGACGGAGTCAGTCCCGCCGGGACATTTTAAACTATGCCTAAAATACGGGATGTCCCGGGAAATACGGGACGTCTGGCAACGCTAGTGGGGACCACCCTAGATTACTCCAATCTAGCTGCCTCCTAAATCGGCTCTAAGTCGTGAGTAGTCGTCACGTAACACACACACGCATTAGCCAAAATGAATTGTTGCAGAAAGTACTCAATAAACCAATCACCACAATATTTATGTAATCCAAATTAATTATATTCATTATTGTAATCTAATACGCCTTTATATTGTTAATTCCTATTTAATGTATAAAATATTTATTTAAGTAGTTCTTCTTTTGCATTGATGTACTTTTGGCAATTGTTGTGTCGTGCCGTGTCACACAGTATAAGAATTTATGTATAGTTTCTTTAGCATACTTTTGTATACTCGCTGTTGGTTTATCTCGATAAATAAATAAACAATTGAGTTCAATTTTTAAAGAATCGGCCTGCAAAATTAACCACACTGTTTGGAGGGTACCATTAAAAAAATCAAAACAACAAAATAAACCTACGGCATTAAAAATCAATTTAAGTTAATTAAGCAATTATCTATTCGAAAGGAAATTTTCCCTATGAAATCTAACTGTAGTATTGTATCAGACTGTTGTGTAACATTGTGTAAACTTACCTTGTATTGTATTATTTAAAATTCGTTAAACATTGTAATGGAATATCCACTTAACTTTCTAAAAGTAAACATTTTAATTGCTTTGGAAAATAGTAAAACAGTCGATTATCTTCGAAGTAGATTTTTTGAAATTCATTATTTTCCTTAACCATACAGTAATGCATTTTTTTTAATTTGTCAAGAAAAGCCTAAGTATTTTAGCGTGGAAATTGTCACATCGTGAGGTATGTGCTTTGGTATGTCACATCGAGTTGCTATATTCCAGGCCTATAATTGGGTATTTGACAGAATATTTTTTATATAGGTACCTACTTAAAACAAAGGTTTTTAATATTATAAAATAATGTCATCTTTCTTTTTTTACCCGACTGCGAGACGCAAAAGAGGGTAATGTCTTTCATCAGCTTACTGCCTATGTATAATGTATGTGGCGCTCTGGAGACCAAACTCGTGGGCCGATTTTAATGATTCTTGCGTCCGTTTTTTGGATCATAACTCGAAATATGGTTTTGGTAGTTAACGATACTTTAGCTCTATGGCGGCAGTATAGGTCCATCCTCTGTAACGTTCTGATCTACACTGGCGAGTGCCGAAAGGGAGTAGCGTGGTGCGGGCTGTGGTGAAATCGAAAAAACGTGTCTCGTAAAAATGTAAAAAATTCTAAAAATATGAATATTCATTCAATGTTCAATAAAAATACACTAACAATTCCTGCGGTTTAGATTTTGAAATTTTGTGGCATAATTTTAGTGATTATTATTATAATGTATAAGGAGACATCGCACGAATCTGCACCGCTACGTGGTCGAAATTCCACGATGCCGCACTAAGCGCTTCGCTTCCTCGTTCCTAATACGCACCGCAAAAATTTGGAATGCCCTTCCGGCTTCCGTTTTTCCAACTAACTATAATGTGGGTGTCTTTAAATCAAGAGTGAATAGGCATCTTCTAGGCAAGCGCGTATCATCTTAGGCTGCATCTTCACTTACCATCAGGTGAGATCGCAGTCAAGCGCTAGTCTATATATTTAAAAAAAAAAAAAAAAGGAAAAAAGCAGCTTTAAAGTTGAACTAATCGGTAGGTATGTTTAAAGTTAAATTTAATTCAACATTTTAACTTTCGAATAAAGTTGGTTTCAAATATGGTGAAGTTAACGTCAGCAAGAAAGTTTGTATGAAAATAACAGGAGCGCTCCTGTCATTTACTTTATTTCTACTATATAAAAATAAGTCGGGTTTTCCTTCCTGACGCTATAACTCCAGAACGCACGAACCGATTTCCACGGTTTTGCATTCGTTGGAAAGGTCTCGGGCTCCGTGAGGTTTATAGCAAAGAAAATTCAGGAAAAATTGGAATCTAATTCCACGCGGACGAAGTCGCGGGGGCAAAAGCTAGTTTTTTATAAAATTTCGTGTTTAATTTAAAAATGTTTAAAAATGTTCAGTGCTTAGGCTACTGTACTACGCTCTCAGAAGATCCGTCTGGCGCGCCATATAGAGACGCAAAGCAGGCATTAGTGGCAACGTCTTGTACCGGAGGCCAAGATCCTCTTTGGGTCACTGAGCCAGTGAAGCGAGGAAGTAAAAGTCAAGTTCAAAGTGCCGGTTTGAATGCCACGTTGAAACAAATATCAGGTGCGAGTTTACAATAATATTTACGAGTATGTATTCTCGTATTTTCGTGACGTTTACAGAAAAATGCTCCTTGGCCATAACGGAAGTTTTGTCGAAACTTGAATCGGATGTCGAACCTTGACTTACCTTGTACACGATTCAAAAAAAAACTTGAAATACAAGAGATAAACAAAAGAGAAGACTGTAGAGAAGTGTAGGATCAGGCTGAAATTTGGCATACAGATAGCTATTATGATATAGGTATTCGCTAAAAAAGGATTTTTGAAAATTCAACCCCTAAGGGTATTAAAAAAGGGGTTTAAAACTAGGACTTAACGTGAGCGAAGTTCCGGGCAAAAGCCAGTATGAATATAAAATCATAAAGGCTACAACATGCGTATAACACTGATAAGTAGGTAAGTTAAGATAAGATATAGAAGTAATGACTTGTTCAACATCTCTGTTCTAACTATCGATGTTATAATGTTTCAGCTTTAGTGTTTCAGCCATCGATGGCTTTTTAGCAAACTTTCTTGTATGTAAATAATAAAGCTTTGTAAAACTACAGATGATTTTAAATGTCTTTCAAAACTAGCCAATATTTATAATCAAAATGATTAAAAATATTGGTAACCAATATTAAACGAATAATAACCAATATTTATAATCAAAATAATTATAAACATTGGTTAGCTTTGAAAAAAAAATGACGTAAGTAATAGGTATGTACCAAACGCTTTCGTAAGATCTAAACATCGCACATTTTACAGATTATTCATATTCTCTCATTTATTTATTAACACATTTACAATTCCTTGTTTTTAAAAATGCTTACAAAAATACATAAGTGATTATTGTGATTATTGTGGTATATGTAGGTAGATATATAAACAAGACATTCTCAAAAACAAAAAAAAAGCAATGGGTCCCACTAGCTGCGGGGTAGGACCCAAGCGCAGCCAGTGGTTAGGGCTCCAGAGTGAGGAACCTCCTCACAATGCATGCCGTCTCAAGGAGTACCGCCTTCTGTATCCTGCCCTTCAACCAAGTACTAAGTGAAAGTTTATTATTATTATTACTTATTATAATAACTAGTGGTTCGCCCCGAACTGAGACCTCGCGATATCCCATAATTCCCAAAAGTTTTAATTATATATTGTAATAATTAACTTTTAACATTAGACGCAATAAAAAAAATAATAGTTGACATAAAACTGTTTTACTGACACAGCGCCATCTATTAGCATTATAGTGAAGCTATTAGCCTCACAATAATGCTAATAGATGGCGCATTAAAATTAAATAATTTCGTTTCTTTATAACATTTATCTAATTTTAGTATTTGTTGTTCAAGTACAGGATATAACTGAATTTTCAACCAAGTTTCACGTTCTAATATTCAGTAATTCAGAAGTTATAGGGCTCTGACAGACATTTAGACGGACACACTTCTCTGTCTAGTAGGCAAGCGCCCTAGTTGACTCAGAGAACTCGCTTCGCTCGTTCAATAATAATTATGGTAGAGGTGCTTTCTTTGATATGGCCCGTGAAATAAGTTGCTCCAAATATAGCATTCTCTCACGCACGATCACGTGATACTGGACAAGAGCAATTTAAGTAGTAACAATTATCATACTAATAGATTACAGTATCTCTACGACTATGTTGATACAAATAAGCAAAACAAAATATTCTAGAAATATTTTTATTTATAAATAGGTGGCCCCGTGCCTCGGAGCACGTACATCTGTCGGTCCTGCGCCTGATTTCTCTCCAGTCGTGTCGGATTTCCGTCCCATCGGATTATGAGAGTAAGGGAATAGAGGGTGCACCTGTGTTTGCGCACATCCTTGTGTACTATAATATCTCCCGCGCAAATGTCTAATCTCGAAGGACTGAAATGAAATGAAAATATAAGTTTCTATGTAAAGTTTCTATGTATGTATGTATACTTATAATAATTTTACAATATTGTTTGCTCTTTTATTTAGATATCCGATGCTTTTTTTCTGAATGTTGTGTACTTATACTTGTTATTGATTTACATATCAGTCAATGTTGCAATGTTTTTGTATGTTTGTTTTTGAATGAATAGTATGTATATTGTTAGTATACTTAACAAATAAATAAAAATAAAATAAAATGACAGTCTGCCAAAAAATAAAAAAAAAATCCGAAGAATCGAGATACAAGGTGCATGAATTACGACCCTCCGCTGGAAAACGCAGCGTAGGGAGACAGCTACTAGTTGTTTTGTTTACAAGAATATAGAATATAAATTAGGTCATTAAAAGATAAATAAACAAACGTTTTCCTTTTAGACTAACTGCCGGTGTGGCCATGCAATGAGCGACTAACCGTCCGCATTGATCTATTGTAGTTCAAATTCTAATAAAAAATGAAAAATCATGTCAGTAATCAATCCACGTATTGAAATTGAAATCTGCCTCCCAATTTTTTCCCAATTTTTTATTCATTTATTTCAAATACTTATTAAAAACTCCTTATTAAAAATACAATTAGATAATTTCAATTTATCTTTTAGTACAAAGGAGTGCTTAGCTTAAATGGGGCGTGAACGTTTACATGATAGTCCTTCATTTGTCAAGTTATTATTCAAGAAATATCTATGAAACTTGGTATTTTGGCTTTTGATATTTTTATGTGTGTGTACACACATAAAAACGTTGTAGCGTGAAGGAGTAACAAACACACACATGTTTGTTACTCCTTCACGCTACAACGAGTGAACCAATTTGGCTTACCGTCAAAAACGTGCCACCAAGCAATTTAGCATTAGAAGTTCGCCCGCTACTATCTTAAACTTCATCGTCACTTACCATCAAGGACTATCTTTTCATCGAATAAAAAAAAGTTGCGAAGTTGCGTGGGAAAAAGCTAGTAACTCCATAAAATGTAATGTTTAGTGGCCACGCGTGTGGTCAGCACGACTAATTTCCGACTTCCGCAATATATCCGGGTTACAATTACATCTGTCCTTTTATAATACAATCAGCTTGTCATGAAAATGGAACCTTGCGATTAAAATAAAGGCAGCTTAATTAGAAAGGACTTGCTTTAATTTAGGAAACAACGGTTCTTCGAACCACGCCCCGCCCGTTGCCAATACAGCTTTGCGACTCAATACGCTATCTCGCAAACTCAGATTTTTTGAACGATTTCCTCTCTTCTGATTTGATCATGTAAACTTTGTAAAAGTTTGTAAGTATGGATGGATGGATGTTTGTTACTCTTTCACGCAAAAACTACCAGACGAACTTGGCTGAAAAACATACATTTTATCCCGGAAAATTAAAGGATTTCCGTGGGAATCAAAAAAACCTTAGTTCACGCGGACAAAGTCGCGGGCATCATCTAGTAATACATATTAGTAAGATTTTTTGTATACCTACTTATGTTACCTTATGTTATAGAAATAAAATAAATAGTTTATTTTCTGCTTTCAGAATACCTAATAAAAAATACTTAATAGTTACGAAAGCCTTTATTTGATCCTGAAGTCGTTGTTTGAGGAGTTTCGATAGACTTTGAATAGTCTGTTTGAGATTAATAACAATAACAAGTTAATCATTCTCAATGGCTCACTTCAGACTTTACCTTTGAAGTGATTCTCTGATAGGGTACTTTGCTTATGAATAATATAATTTGTTTTCATAGCGTTAATTTGATATTTGTCAGTTTTTGTATTGAATATCTGCCAAGATATCAAAACGCTCAGATATGACTTATTTTACGTTGGTGACATCGGCCTTTAGTGTCACTTTCATATGACGTCGTGATTCGTGTATCGTTGAATAACGTTTAAAGTAGCCGTTTTGACAGAATTATTGTATTGAAAATCTGTTGCAACATCTTTATTCGACGGTAAAACTACTCGGTGGCGGCGACCATAAGAAGTGCAAAGAAGAAAAAAATTATTTCACCAAAAAAAAATTGCGATCCTAGATCCATTTAGGGTCTTTTTTAATTTGATTTATACAAAGAGTTAGCAATTTATGATTCTTCTTACAAATCTCTGCCTTAGCTGATGCGTAGATTAGGCCGCAGACACATTACGGCGCCGCGACGGTGCCGTGTACGGTGCGCTGCGCTGGCGACAGCAATCATCGGTTCAAACGTGTACTCAAAATTTTGTTTTCAAATTTTGCCCCTAAAGTCCTCAATTGCCTAGTCCCAGAGAACGTGACGTGCTTCCACTACAGAAATTAACAAGCCAACATCGATATTATTACCCATCTTTTTCAACTTAGCGGCCGAGCGCCGACAGCCCACGGCGCACCATACACGGCTCCGTACCGCGACATGACTTCGTGCCGTTTCACGGTGGCAACGCCGCGGCGTGGTGATGGGTCCGCACCCTTATATTCTTTATTGTTTTCATTAGCTGGGTCCCCACCAGACGATCCATCGCGCTCCGATCGCACGCGGCAGGA
This sequence comes from Hipparchia sbordonii, assembly GCA_038048805.1. Classification (NCBI taxonomy): domain Eukaryota; kingdom Metazoa; phylum Arthropoda; class Insecta; order Lepidoptera; family Nymphalidae; genus Hipparchia; species Hipparchia sbordonii. The sequence goes on along the minus strand of CM076104.1, from coordinate 13,352,172 downwards.
GCGCGATCCAAATGTGCAGGCGGTGTGGACGTGCCGCGCGCGATCCATGCGCTCGTATTGGAGCGCGCGCTCCCTGCTGCGCCCGATCCGTTCGTTTTTTTTATTTTGGATCGCGGATCGCGGGATCGCCGATCCATTTTGGATCGTCTGGTGGGGACCCAGCTATTGATACTTGAAAACTTCCGATAAGAAAAGCTTCATAATTTTGTTCCTTAAATATAGATATTGCAATTAAATAAACCTTATATGAAAGTACCGGAAACGGATATTTAGCGGAATTCAGATATTATGAAATTATGGTATTCGGAAATCAGTATGTCAAGAGCGCAAGTACACGCAACGAAGGTCGATCACCCGAAAAAAAAAACTAACATAGCGCGATGATATTTCAGTCATTTTTGACCAGTGAATGACAACAGAAGCTTGGGTCAATTACACCCTTAGGGTCAGCTCACACCGAGGTCCGAGACGCGACGAGACGCGACGATGCTCGTTATTTTTTTTTTAAATTTATTGATCAAGCTCTATTGTTGAGGATGGCGAGTTTGCATTTATATAATACAAAAAAAAAACAACAATACTATACTATAATAATACTCTAAGAACCACATATTTCACGATCAACCACTGCCGGACTGTCTAAAACACCATCGCCTCCCCCAGTCTCGCTCTCCCACCCCCCCAATCATCCACCAATCAGTACATCGATATCAATAATAGAACCTCTTTACAACACAATAAGGTACCAGTGAAGACAGCGTAACGAGCCATACTTCAACACGTATTTAGATCGCTTTCACGCTTACTTTAGTCAACTCATGATAGGTAGGTAGGTACCTACTTTTACTTTGAAATTTTGTTACGTAACACGGCAATGACATTGTATTTATATTTTTAACGCGTGTCAATGATCTGTTTATTTCTTAATTGGCCAGAAAATAAATAGTTATCAATGGGGTTAGTATAAGATTTAATTCGATTGATCGTATTCGTATACTATGACTTTAGAGTCAAAGCAAAATCAACTAAAGCCGCATTGAATTAAAGCTCAATTTCGTGTATGCATTCTTATACTTTTACGTATACGGATACGCTCCAAACTAAAATCGGTTGTATTGAATTTATAACTTTAAAGCAATATTTTTAAGGTTCATTTTACTTTGACGCTAATGTCATAGTATAAGAATACGATCAAACGTGTTAAATCTTATACTAACCCCACTGTTTTGTTTTATAAACGAAGTGCTATTGCGTAAAATATATAAATTGTTATGTAACATGAAAGAACAAAGCTGATAAGACGGTGTTTTAATTTTAATGCCATGCCGGGAAAAGTACTTATAGTATAAGTATGTACTTATAAAATATGGTTCAAAACTAAAACTCTTACAAATGATAGTCACAATACTTATAATTTAAATATTAATTAACTGTTTTTCTTATAATTCTGTGAAGTCAAGGAAATACGGGACGAGTTCAAGAACACATTTTCCGCAGCGTACTTAGTTCTATTAGCTATAGGCAATATAATCAAAGGCTATAGGTAATTCTAGTAACTTTTCTCATCAAAGAGTTTTCACAATAAATACTTACTTAGTTAGCTATTAGTTAGGTAATAGGTACGAGTTTTTTTTTCTAATAATTTCATTGTCTAATAAGTATTTTTTTGATATCAAGAACAAATATAATGAACGTAGTTATCTATAAAAATAGTTTATTATCACATATTATACTTAACTAAGTTTAATAAACATAACAAAGAACTACACTTATCAAAGGGTTAAAAAGAAAGGTCGTGACGGTTGAAATTTAGTATCTATAGGTACCTACTTTATGATGGTATACACTTGTTCCATATAATCAAGGAAAGTCGCTAGTGTGGGATGCCAGGTATTTGAATATCATGGAAGTAGGACTAAAGCGTGGAATCCTGACTAAAATAATCGTTCCATAGGCTTAATTTTGGAACTCACTTGGAATTTCTGCTGCCCCATTTCAAAACCTAGTAAGTCTGATTGACAAAATTTTACAGGAGACCATAAAATATATAATATTTGTGGTAGCCCTTCTGAACTCTTCAGTATCTGTTGACGAATTAATGTTTCGTAAATAAACTACTTTTAAAGCTTTTATTGGATATATTTATTACTTCGCTAAGCCATCTACCACAAAACATGCTTTTTTGGTCTCCTGTAAAATTTTGTCAATCACACTTACTAGGGTTTGAAATGGGGCAGCCGATTTTAGCGACAAACTACATGGACAATCTTAATTCCTTGCTTTAGTACTACTTCCATAGGCCCCGGGTTTGATTCCCGGGACGGGCCAAAAAATGCATTGGGTTTTTCTGACCCTATAAATATACGACCTCAAAGTCTACTAATCGCTTCTAGTAACGGATTAAACTATGCAGATCATTAACCCTACAAACATTGTACTTACAAACATTTTTATTGTAAATCGATTAAAATGTAGATCACATCACATGATGCAATAATCCTCACGCCTTTCATAATAATCGATTTTAATAACTGGTTTTGAAAATAAATCGATTAAGAGTACTAGCTATTATTTGTCAGTACTGGGTAGAATTCCATGATGCGTGTATGCAAATGATTTAAATAACTAGTCAAGTACTCTTTTATTGACTAAGTCAAGGTCGAATTTGCACTTATCTGTCTAACTTTTGAAATAATAAGCTTGCCTACCTACTTCACAAATAATATTTCGTAAATAGCAATTTTCGTAAATGCACTATCGCAAAGCCATATATATCTCCATAAAAAACCTTAAAAACATTATTTGAAGGTGATGTAAAAGAAAGAAAGAAACTATTTTATTTAATCAATACAATTGAAATGAAAATCGCGCGAAAAAAAAATTCACGCGATATTTTTTTTTTTCGCAGTGCGGGCTAGAGTCTATGGTTCCGTTCAATGACCCAATATCGTAGAGCCTCGATCGACATCTCGTGATATGCGTTGAGGTCAATGACCGGATGTAGCCAGCAATGACTCTTGCCGAGGTTAGATAGATGATTTTTATCTGTCTCTAACCGTTCCGTGGGTCTTTTTAACCCCCACGCAAAAACGATGGGGTTTTATAAGTTTGCCGTGCCCCGTGTGTGTGTGTGTGTGTGTGTGTGTGTGTGTGTGTGTGTGTGTGTGTGTTTGTGTGTGTGTGTGTGTGTGTCTGTTTGTGGACTCGTAGCAGCCGAACGAATGAACTGATTATGATTTTGTTTTGTTTTGTTTGATGAAAATCGGCACAATATGGCGGATTACATATTTTAATTTTAACGATTACTGACTAGCGATTAGGATGTTGTAACATGTCGGGAGTATTTTAAATTTTTAATTTACACTTGTTAACTTTCATGTTTAATTTTTCAAAATCTTAAACTTTTTTAAATAAAATTTCCTGCCTTTACTTTGAATATGCTATACAAAACACTTTTAGAGTTGTGAGTTCAGTTATTAGGATATGCTAGTATGCAATCAATGCTTTAATCAAAGCATGCCTGCCAAAAGTACCTAACGTTGGTAAGGGCTTAATTGCATCAGCACAAATTCAACCAAATCAATAATAAAAAAAAACCTAATTTGATAATCTATTAATTAAATTAAAAAAGTCATAATAATATTGAGTTGTAAATAGCATGAGCATTTGTAAATATTTATCCAACTAGGTGTTAAGTATTTTTTTTTTGCGAAAAAATGAATAAAACATAATTTATTTATGTTCTGTCTAGATAGTGCAAGAAAGATTAATGTTGCATCAGTTCTATTACAATAATAGTACAATAATAGTTACAGGTTGGGCGGGTTGCATCAACTTATTTTAACGAGAGATAAGGGTTTTTAAAGACGGGGCAGCGTTAAAAATAACATTTAGTGAAAGCGTCAGAAGATACCTGGACCCCAAGTCTGCTATTTTACATGTCATTGTCATTGAACCGCAATACAAATACAATTCAATTATCATTGGTCCAAAATTTCGTAGTCTATTAAATTCACAATGGTCGTTCGATTTCTTATAATTGGATTGTAATTCAATGATACCTCGGTATTGCCATTAGCTTAAAAAGCGTTTGCCGAAATGAGTTTCAAAAAAACTACATATTAAAAACGTTTATTTAAGCTAGATTCAAAGCTAGATGTGTCAGTGGCAAACCATCGGAAAACTATTGTGACGCCATTGAATTAGTAGACTACCAAAATTGCTAAAAGTAGCAATTGGGATGTCATTGATAGACAATTGAACTATAATTTCAATAGCAGACTTGGGCCCCTGTTAACTCTAATGCTGAGAGCTATAGAGCGTGCTCTGACTTAGGAGTTAAAACGAGAGACAAATATGCTCCGACATAAATCTGTCTCGTTTTAACTCTGTCTTGAGTCCGAGCTGATAGAGAGTGCGGTCTATAGATTTCAACCTAACAGTCGTGTAACAGTCTTAAGAAATCTATGTTTAGGTACTTTATCCAGAGCTTGAGTCTTTGGCTAGTCTTTGGATATAATTTTTGAATTTTCATTTATTAAGAACTTAATAAGAATGCCTCATTAGCTTCCGGTTAAATGTGCGGACTGAAAATTAAAAGGTCAACGTTCAATTTCCACCCTTTGCACTATTATCGTTCCCAATTTAGCTAATATTCTTTAAAAAAAATTGACATAGTATGGAAAAAATTGACATAATATTAGAATTTTATAATGGAAAGAATTTTTTTACATTTTTCACGCTAGTTTTTTGGACATGAAAGTTATGGTTTCGGACAGAAAGTTCATTTAAGAAGATAAATAATAGTTAACAAAACGGTTTGTTACAAAACAAACATTTGGTAAAAAAAGTTACCATGGTGAATCTTTGGTTCTATATGAACGCAAGTTACTTTAATCGATGGTTTGAAATAATCGGCCCTTAGTCTCACTCAATCCACGATGTTTCTTACATGGGTTAAAATATGCTAATTTCTGTTATAAAATAAATAAATATTTGATTTATGATAACCTTTATTTCCTTATGAATCCTTCAAATAATTAATTATTATTTCTATGGTGAGAAATTGCGATTAAAGTAGAAGTAAAGATTACTTTTATTATCACTTATATATTAAGATGACATACCATCGTCTTAGTACCGATTAGCTGATTCCCGCGACTTCGTCTGCGTGCAAAAAGTTTAGAGTGACTTGCTTTACTATCCGTATTATGGAGCAAAATCAACAAAAACTTTCATCCCATATCCCGGATAAACCTTATTGTTTATCAGGATAAAAAGTTTTCTGTATATTGACCCGGAGTATTTTGAAGTAGAAGTCAAGGACTATCTGGCATCGAAAAAAAAGAAGAGACACTCAGTCCAGAGTCCAGACACAATTCTCCCATGTAGACTCGGAGACGTCTCTTCGATCGGTTTGTATCTATTCTACGAAAAGCAATGGAACAATGGAAACTTTTTTTATGGAAATTGGCCTCATTTTCACTTCTTGCTTGGTCAGACATTGTTACTGCATCAATCTATACACATAAATTACTATGTAAATGTGTGTGTATGATATTGATGACCTCCCTAGCGCAGTGGTGAGCGCTGTGGTCTTATAACTGGGAGATCTCGGGTTCGATTCCCGGCGGGGGCAATTTGGGAACTTATAATTTCTAAATTGTCTCTGGTCTGGTCTGGTAGGAGGCTTTGGGCGTAGTTAGTTACCTCTCTACCGTCAAAGACGTGCCGCCAAGCGATTTAGCGTTCCGGTACGATGGCGTGTAGAAACAGGTATGGGTTGAATGTACACTGCCATACACCTTCTTGGTTAACACCTTAGGCTACCATCTTAGATTACACCGTCACTTACCATCAAATAAAATCGCAGTCAAGGACTATCTAGTCACCGAATAAAAAAAAGAAACACAGATGATCGCTGCTAAAAACATCATACCTGTCTGGGAAGTATACTTAATCGTCGGAACAGCTAAATCGATTTTGATGAGAATTTCAAAGATAAGTAGATGCATATAAAAGCAGTGAAAAATAATATTTTTCGTCACTCGGACAAAGCCGCGGGCATCATCTAGTAGGTAACTAATAATAATATTTATGTCCGAACTACAAACGCAGACAAAAAATAAAATAAATGTACAAGTTGACCTACATATTTTTTGCCTTACCTATATGAATTTTGATCAAAACAAAAACAGTTGTTGATGCAATTTCGGAGTTAGTACGATAAGCCTGTTATCTAAATATATAAAAGGCAAAGGTGACTGACTGATTGACTGACTGACTGACTGACTGATCTATCAACGCACAGCTCTAACCACTGGACCGATCGAGCTGAAATTTGGTATACAGGTAGCTGTTAGGACGTAGACATCCGCTAAGAAAGGATTTTGGAAAATTTCAACCCCAAGAGGGTTAAATAGGGGGTTAAAAAATCGAACCTAACGTGAGCGAAGCCGCGGGTTAAAGCTAGTAAATTATAATAGAGTTAATGAGTGTTAATTTTTTTTTATTTTTTATTATCATATTCAAACATATACCTAAGCAACCTGCGTTAATACGTTGGTAGCGTCCCATCTACAGGGGCTCGTGCCAAAAGGCGGGTGCAGCTGCTGAATCTGCTCAGTTACTCAAGCGCCGCAAATACTCAGTCATTTCTAAGGACTACGTTTTTGCGACGGTAGCTTTTGAGACTCTGGGCCCATGGTCATCGGACACGAAAAATTTTATTAATTGTCGTGTCCTAAAGACTGATCCACGCCTCAGGTGACCTGAGCTGGCGCTTATTTATAGGGTTGCCAGACGTCCCGTATTTCCCGGGACATCCCGTATTTTAGGCATCGTTTAAAATGTCCCGGCGGGACTGACTCTGTCCCGTATTTGAACCGTACGTCGTTTTTCATTATGAAATCGATCTACGTATTCACACACGCAACGTTTGTAAAACGTACTCGTCTCGCTACTAACTGGTTTTTTATTTGTCCCGGGTAAAAAACTGAAATCCCGTATTTTTTGCCCATTTAACCATTTGTCCCTTATAGGCTGAAAAAAAATCTGGCAACCCTACTTATTTAGCCCAACGGCTAACGCGGAACCGCTATCTAACCGCTTGTTAGATAGCGGTTCCGCGCTATCTAACGAGGGAATAGCGCCAGTGTTTTGGGCATCATGCCCATAAACGACCACTAATTTTATTGATATGGACGGCGTGTATTTTTTGTAAATATAATTAGAGTAAAGTAGTTTAATTTATTTAAGTAAGTTATTTTTTTTAAATATTACTGTGAATGCAGCTAATAAAAGTTATAAGCTAGTTAACATATACGAGAAACCACTAAGGTTTAAATTGTATATTGTTATAAGCCGATTTCACAAATACCTATGAAAAAAAATAACATAACAACTTATCTAAAAAATATTATAATATTAAAAATTTAAATCATCCCTAACATGTGGAATCAATATTTTTATTAGTCAAAAGTAGAGTCTTATGAACTCTATTTTTTAATAGACTCATTTCAAAGAACATTTAAATAAACTTTAAAAGTAGCCTATGTCACCCTCCTGGTCCTCAACTATACCCAATACCTATACAAAAAATCACGTCGATCCGTAGCTCTGTTGCAACGTTATTGAAGGACAAACCAACAAACAAACACACTTTCGCATTTATAATACTAGTAAAGAAGTAAGGATAGTGTGATAAATCTAATACAGGCTAATAAGTATATGCTAAGAGATATATTTAGAATAGGAGAATAAAGCTGAGGAGAATCCAAGCAGGAACTTAAAGAAAAGCAAATCTCTCGCCAACAAAAATCAAACTTAGATTTTCCTCAATCCTCTATCTTTCGTTCGGAGAATTCATCTAGTTTCCTGTAATAGGCTCTTTGGGACCATTGAAAGCTGGATTGCTCCTAATGACAGTTGGAATGACTCCGCAAAGTACTCAGTTCCGAACACCCATCGATGGAGGTAAGTACCCTGAAATAGGTCTTGCGATTTCTGCCTTAGGGGCTCAACCAGATGCTTAATCGACTTCAAAAAAGGAGGAGGTTCTAAACTCGACGCGTTTTTGTTATTTCAGTTTGTACACGTATGTTGAAGTCGGGCTAGCGTCGCGCATCGGTTTCATCTTTTCTATTTAGACCTGCCCGACTTTAACGTGTACAAACTATAATTATTTTATACTTTTAAGTGGCGTTTGAAGTCGGGTTTTTTAAATATATTTTTTATAATATTATTATGTAAGAAAGTACCTACTACAAGATTTTGCCCGCGTCTTTCCGCCCGCGTGCACAGAATACATAATACGAGCAGTACTACCGTGTTAAAATAAACTTGGTTTTAAAAAAACATTGGCCCCTTTGCCACCCCTACAATCCGACCAAGGGCCACTCGGCCTGCTGATAAATCCGCTACTGAAGCTGAAATCTATAGACCGCACTCTCATTCAGCTCAGACTCAAGACAGAGTTAAAACGAGACAGATTTATGTCAGAGCATATTTCGCGCATTTGCGACAAGAGTGACGTAATTCAAATTCGACGATGAGAGAATTCTCTCGTTAGAGAGTAATGTTTTGTGGATGCTGCGGTCTCGAAACAACACAGCGGCCAACAAAGCGACAGAGCATTAAGTCACAATCTCTCTCGCTCTTATTTTTTTGTGCTTAACGTAATGTTGTTTTTATAGCAAAAAGTATAAATTTTCAACACTAAAATTGGTGAATTTTGAGTTATGTCACTCTTGTCGCAAATGAGCGATTTTTGTCGCGTGTATCTAATGTCCGAGCTGAGTCAGAGCACGCTCTATAGATCTCAGCACGAGTCGTTTCTATTGTATTCAAGTTCTCATACATTTCCCATAAGTTTGATAAAAAAAAGAGTTGCTGGTTTGATTAATTGGCGTCACCCTGGTGGGAGGCTTTGGCCGTGGCTAGTTACCACCCTACCGTCAAAAACATGCCACCAAACGATTTAGCGTTCCGGCACGATGGCGTGTAGAAACCGATTATGAGTATAGGTTGAATCTACACTGCCATATCCCTTCCAAGTTAGCTCGCTACCATCTTAGACTGCATCGTCCCTTACCATCAGGTGAGATCGCAGTAAAGGACTATCTTGTCATCGAATAAAAAAAAACCCTCATTAGGAACAATTTAGACTACGGCCGATTGCCACCATACTTAGCGCGAGTCCGAAATAATAAATAAATACTTACTCTAAATACGCATATACAGTAACTGAGTTAGAAGTTGGTAACAAAGTTAGCAACGTTAATGAACGCCAGTAACAAGTGTTGGGAACTTTTTTGTCGCAACTCGAACGATCCATCACTCTCGGAACTGCGGCCGCGATAATACCTTCGGGACGAAGTTTTAATGGTCTTTGGCAACTTTATCAAACTACACACTTGTTAGTGGAAAAGTGCAAACACAGCATAAATTGACTAGTAAGACTTCCTTGCTCACCTACTTACTTGTCTCATTTTCTATTCATAATATTATTTTAGTAAGTATGTATGTAAGAATATTAAGAAGTAATCTAGGCTACTTTTAGTCCAGAAAAATTAGTTTCCACGGGACTTTTATTTTGGAGGACAGTATGGCGGCCATCAGCTAATTAGATAGGTACCTATCTACCTAAGAAATAGGTAGGTAATCCTAATCAAAAATACCTATCTATAACGATTTTTTCTTGAGGGATTTCATCGATTAATTTCAAATTTCAAATGGTTTTCTATTAATATTGTTATTGACACAAAGAATTTCTAAAACTATAATTTGTAAGTAACAAATCCAGTGCCATCTCTAGTCTACAGATCTAACTACATTAACATTTTTATAACAGCGCCATCTGTCATGTTATTATCAAACTGCATACAGAAAAAGGTCCTACTAGCGCCATCTACAAAACGTACCGAGCTAACAAAAGTTTCAGACTTTTCCGCCAGAGGACAGCTCAGTCGTACGTAGTAGTACTTTTTATTAGTTATCAAAGCTAATACAACAAAAACTGTCACGCCGCGCTGGTCAGAACAGCCAAATGGATGCCTTTGAGCATTTATGGCTAAATGCTTTAAGATGGATGCAGTACGATCAGGCAATATTCTGATGTGTGTCATAGTAGGTCTGTAACATAATGCAAGCGCAAAGTGCATTGCGCGTACGAATTTCTCTGTCAGTTTCTGATAGTAATTATGCGGTCGGATTTAGAATAATACTTCTATGAAATATCTTGGTCTTGATAAATGGTCTTGGGACTCCAACGACCATCAGCTCGTTGAATTATGTGCCCCGCCAATTTCTACTTCAGTTCAGCGTGATTGTTTTCCTACCTACTCGTATTTTTTATGGAAATCAAGATTTAACTAAGCAGACAAAGAATTCTATAAATAATCAAGGTAAGCAGATATAGGTAGGTAGGTACCTAGTTAATTTAATTATGTTTGTAATGCATGCATGCAAGCTCATTAGTTTTTCCGTCGCATTTAATCACGATTCACGGCTGACCGCGGCTAACCGGGTCACGGGTTATATTCTCGCTTCAGTCACCCTCATGTATGGGGTATTTGAGCGATGTAAAATAGTATACTTAGGTAAATATAGACTTAGTTAAGTCCGTTAAGTCCCTTGTATTATTATCGGTTAGGAGAGGGTGGAACTCTAAATGTTAGGTGTCAAGTAAAATTAAACTCTGTAGCTCAAAGGTCCTATGGCCAGGCGGGGTAAATCTTGAACGGGGATATTTATTAATTACAATGGAAAATGTAACATGTAAGAATAATATTTCTTAAAACAGATAATGAAAATAAATCGGTCAAAAAACAAAAAGTTATAAGCTGTTTTAATGCGATTGTACCTATCCATCTCGTGACGTCATATTGCAATAGCGCTCTCTTTTTCTAACAGGAAATTTAAGAGCTCTATATTTTCGAGACTAGTTAAGATATTAAAAAAAGAAAAATGACATTGTTTTATAAGATTAAAAACCTTTATTTATAAAAAAAATTAGTGAAATAGGTACCCAATTCTTATCTTTATTATGAAACACTAGTTGATACCCGTGACTTCATCCGTGTGGATTTAGTTTGAATTTTGATTTATGGTAGTTTTGAGTTGAAGAAGCGATGTGTTGACAGTTGACATAGTTAAATGTTACAGATTTAGTTAAAAACAAGTGTTCAAGTGTTTGTTCAAATGTGGTCCACCAAAGTTGCAATGCAAGTCCAGACAAACGTTATTGTAGGTAGATACTAGTATGAATTACAGTATTTTAATTCCAGATTCAGATAATTCCAGAGAAAATACTTTATGTTGAAGTTCTCACGGGAAAAACGTTGCTACCTTTCACCACTAACTATTTAATATTTATACGGACCAGCCAAGCGTGATCTTTATTTATTTTTTGTGTTCAATCATTCAGAATGTTTTTTTTTTCAGGACGCAATCAAATGGTTTATAAGTAGTAAAAATGTTAGAAATCGTAAGTAAAATAGTTATAAAAATACATGGTAACATATTATATTCCATTAATATGGCTAATATCTAAAGACATTACATATTTTAGATAATGAGCATTTCAACAATAGACCCGCATTAATAAATACGGTAACAATTAGCACATTATACTAGCCTTTTTTACGTCATATCTTTTGAAAGACTATCAATAAACGTACACCCTAACACAAAAAAATTTCATACTTTTTCAATAATATTATGGCTTTAAAATCTCATTTCTTAAAAAAATACGTACTTTGTCATAGGTCACAGAAATATAGAATCCGTGCCAGCTTGTCTCAGATAAGTCCAATAAAAAATTAGCTATAGTTGAATGATAGCTTTTTTGAAATATTGTACCTACAGCGCCCCTGGCAGTTACGTGATAAACTACAATATTGTAGACACGACACTGCTACGTGTTCGTAGGCTGCAATAATAATAAAATAACAATAAGGTATAGTCTATAGACATACATAGATTAAGGATTGATAGTCGCTACGGGAGATGCGAAGTGACTTCCACATATAAGTTAAAATATTAAAAGCGTTGTATGGATTAATTTAATTTTTTTTAAGACTATTAGTCATGGCGGTCCAACTGAGCGTAAGCGTTGTGTACGACAATAGTGGGACGGGTGGGGAATGAACCTGCGTCCTTTCAGTTTTCAGTCCGCACCTTTAACTGTTAAGGTGCGAGTTGGGAGCCGACCGCAGACAGCAACAGCAGGCGACGTGTCGCCGCGACATTACAGGTTTCTATGAATTTCTATTCGGGCGAAGTGTCGCTAGCTACGGAAGGTATTTCATAGAAATACATAGAAACCAGTAGAGTCACGGCTTGAACATGACTTCTCAAATGCGAGTCTCTGTCCCAATATTCAATATGCATTTAAGAAGTCACCAGCATCTGAGAGCCATCTCCAGTTTTTTTCCTACAAATGGAAATGAGACTCTATAATTATGGGCACAAGTAATAAAATAAATACCAATGTCCGAATTCGGTCACGGCGACCAATCTGCTCAGAGAATAGCCATCTGCGCGGGAAATGTTACAGTGCATAAGTGGGCGCGCAAACACGGGTGCAATCTTTATTCCCTCACTCTCATAGTTATCGCTGTTCCCTCACTCTCATAGTTGAATGGGACGGAAGACGTAGAGAGATCAGGCGCAGGTCCGACGGCTTTAGGTACTTGCTCTAGGAGGCACGGGGGTGACTCACCGCCAACTTCCTAACTCCATTCTTCCTTTCGGGCTAGTACATATAGGTAGGTACTGAGAATTTCTTGACAGAAAAATCCAATACATTTTTTGGCCCGACACTGTAAATTTTCAGGAACTGATCCCGGGACATTGTCATCTTTAGCCAAATGTGATAACCATCAGTCCAACGAGGCACATGTGGTAGGAATATAGGTTACATAGAAACCTTGCATTATTTAAAGCCTTTTTGTATGCACCACGGAATCCTAACCAGCGCATAGTGATTATTGCGTATTGCAGCAACTGATATCGATTGCAGGAATGCCCCAACATACCTACCTACTGAGGGGACGTGGAATTCCTAACTTCAAGGAATAGGTATTTTTCGCGACCTAAGAAGTGTCCGAAGCCTGGGTAGAATACGTAATTTTTTCACCAAACAATCTTTACTAGTCCTTTTTTTTAATAATTTTAACGTAAAAATTCTTTTTACAAAACCGACTTCAAACGCCACTACAAAGTATATTAATAATTGTGCCTGTATAAAATTTGAAGAGTTTCCTCGATTTCTCCAGGATCCCGTCATCAGATCCTGACCTGATGACAATGGGACCATCAGGGAATTATACCGTTTCAAACAAAAAATAATTTTCCAAATCGGTTCAGGTGTCTTCGAGTAATCGGGGCACAAAAAAAAGATTTCGACAAATTGAGAACCTCCTCCTTTTTTGCAAGTCGGTCAAAAAAGAGAATACTTTTTCCAAGCTGAACTTGACTTGTATTCTCCTTTCCCCTCCAAATAAATGAAAGCTTATTCTATATTTAGTAAAGATTAGGTAAGGATTGAATTTGAAGCCTCAATAGCCCAATGGTTAAAGGTGCGGACTGAAACATAAAGGTGTGCGGTTCGATCCCCACCCGTTACATTATTGTCGTACCCACTCCTAGCACAAGCTTTCCGCTTATTTGGAGGGGAGAGGAGAATATTAGTCAAGTTCAGTGTGGCTAATATTCTTTAAAAAAATGTATATGTGAATGTATACTATTTGATATATTATGAGATTCTGAGTGACCGAGACGACGCTATACGAAGCGGTGACTGGCTGATTGTCTGCTTCCATCTCTTTCTATATAATACTAGCTTTTTCCCGCAGCTTTGCTCACGTTAAATTCGATTTTTTCAACCTCTATTTTATCCCCTTAGGGGTTGAATTTTCAAAAATCCTTTCTTAGCGGATGCATACGTCATAACAGCTATCTGTATGCCAAATTTCAGCTCGATCCGTCCAGTAGTTTAAGCTGTGCGTTGATAGATCAGTCAGTCAGTCAGTCAGTCAGTCAGTCAGTCACTCAGTCACCTTTGCCTTTTATATATTTAAAGATAGAAGATTACGAGTAGATCCATTGCCAGATGCTGTAGGTGTATGTCATGTAATTTTGCGTTGAAAAACGTCTCTACTGAATCGAATAAAACAAAACTGACCGAGCAGTTTTGGTGACCGCATGAATAGATAAAGCGGGACATAAATGGAAAAATATTTTCCCGAAACTCCGGCGGGTGTTGCCGTGTGTGTCAGCTTTATTTTACTTTCATCTGTGGTCCTGTATTAACGTTATGTGTCATTTAAAACTTTTGACTTGTAAAACTGTAAAGTGAATAGCAAATTCCTCTTGGAGCTAAACCTGTGCATAGAGTAAGTAGATCTTGAAGGAGTAGTTTTTGACAACCTCCCTGGCGCAGTGGTGAGCGCTGTGGTCTTATAACTGGGAGGTCTCGGGTTCGATTCCCGGCGGGGGTAATTTAGTAATTTATTATTTCTAAATTGTCTCTGGTCTGGTCTGGTGGGAGGCTTTGGCCGTGGCTAGCTACCACCCTACCGTCAAAAACGTGCTGCCAAGCGATTTAGCGTTCCGGCACGATGGCGTGTAGAAACCGATTAGGGGTATGGGTTGAATTTACACTGCTATTCCCCTTCCAAGTTAGCCCGCTACCATCTGAGACTGCATCGTCACTTACCATCAGGTGAGATCGCAGTCAAGGGCTATCTTGTCATAGAATTAAAAAAAAACCTGTGCATAGAGTAAGTAGATCTTGAAGGAGTACACTAGTCTACCATCGAAACGCAAGACATCGAATAGATCTGCACCATTACTTGGTTGACATCCAACGGTCGCGTACTAATGCTGAGATCTATAGAGCGTGCTGTGACTTAGCTCAGACTCAAGAGGTTAAAACGAGACAAAAATTTGCTCAGACATAAATCTGTTTCCTATTAACTCTATCTTAAGTATGAGCTATGTAAGAGTGCGGTCTATAGATTTCAGCCTAAGTGCTTTTCTTTCTCTTTCCTACGCACTGCAAAAATTTAGGATGCCCTTTCGGCTTCCGTTTTCCCAAGTAACTACAATTTAGGTACCATTAAATTACGAGTGAATAGGTCTCTTCTAGGTAAGCTCGTTCATCTTCACTTACCATCAGGTGAGATTGCAGTCAAGCGTTAGTCTATAATTATATTAAAAAAAAAAAAGAGTTATCTTTGGTATTTGCCAAAGCATTAGATAGGTATACCTATGGATGCGAGAGAAACATTTTTTTCGACAGAGAGTTGCCCCACAGTCCACGTGTCTCCAACTCCTCCGTCTCCACGACTGAATAAGTAAATAATTCATGCAGACTTGAATAAATAAAAAAATCCATCGGCGTTTCCACATAAAACGTTGAGATCACAGTCAAGAGCTTATTAAAGTTACATTATTTAAAAAAAAAAAAATAGTTATTAGAGCCTGAAATCGCAGATATGAGTTAAAGATTCTGGTTTTTCTACATTTAATGAAAAAATGACAGCTATAAATCTAAATAATTAATGATGGAAGTGTAGGCATGTTACATAAAAAAAAGTTTTTTCAAGATCAGTGCAGCCTCCCACAACAAAACATACGAATCATTACAAAGAAAAGGATCATATTTTTAAGTTGTATTACTTACCTTCTACGAATATCCTGTCCTCATAATTTTGGTCGTCAAAAGCTCCTATCTATATAAAAAATTAAACTATAAAACCACTTGAACATTAAATGGTTAGACCACTCACAAAAACTTATAATATTTTACAAAGTCAATACAGCTTAGCCCTACTTAAATCTTAATGCGTTTGAAACCGTCAAACTGTGTAACATTTATCAAGCATTTATCAAATTTCCCAAAACCTATAGTTTTGGCCAAATGTATAATATACCGCAAAGCGTTGAGACGGTATTTGGGGACTACGTGTAGGTGCAATGCGCATGTCTGTACCGTTTGATAGTGATGTGATTACTGCCGATTGCGTTATCGATACAGCAGGGTGAGCATGGGCAGGAGACATATTATCCACTGGGAAAGGATGAAATGTTTATCCCCGATTTTATCGAGCATGGTCAAAGCGGTGGAAATAATATCCGCAGTGGATAAAATTAGGAATATACTTTTCCTTTCTCCTGTCGCCATGCTTTAACATAGAAGATAATTTTATCTCTTATTAGTGGATAAAATCGGGGATAAAATTTTTGATTCCTGCCCTTGCTCACCCTGCAGGTGGCTAACTTGAAAAATACATCAAAATGACATTCATATTACATTGGCTAGCAGCTAGCTAATAATAGTGAAAGAAAGTCAATGGAGTATACGCTTCTTAATTTAAATAAATCAGACATAAGACAAAGAAGAATAAAAATAATAATGAATCAGTCTCATTATTTTATTCTTCTATGTCTTGTGTCAAGCCAAGGATAGGCTTCGTCCTGTAAGTGTAAAAATTCTTGAAGTGATTTGAAAAATCACTTTCGCGAATTCATATAGGTAAGTAAGTACCAATCATATTGTTTATTTCGATATCGATTAGCTAATATTTTACTTTTTATTACATTTTTTCATTAAGATTTTTAAGAATTTGGGTAGTTTGATGCTATACTATCCATGTAGTTATGCTGTTGCATAATCAACTTATGAATGTTTGACCTCCCTTAGTCTCATTAACACAGTCAGGCCAAAATATTTATCGAATTAACATAAAGAATCTTGCCAAAAAACTCTGCAAAAACCCCTACGAGGATATCGACACAACTCCTTCCCATCCCTATTCTAGACAAGCAGTAGTCCGCGGCCGGAGCTCCCAAACCGCGCCCGTGTTTTAAAATTTTGCATTTTCTAGTATAAATGAGTAAAAATTAACTATTAGTGACAGTGTGGCAATAGGTGCAGGGGATTTTGACACATGTGGCACAAGGGAATAAGGTTCGATACAGCGTGGCATAAGCCTGGGTAGTTCAGTTTTCCTTTGTGCGACGGAATGACAGGGTGAGTTCTCAACACATTTTCTTCTTTTTGTTTGTTAGTAAACTAAGGATTTTATAATGCGTATACTACGTATAATACTAGTAATAATATTAATGTCAATGAAGTTTATGTAATGACTAAGTATAGTTAATTCACAAATTGAGTTAATTTTAAGATAAAGACGTACTTTATCTACATATATAAACTGAATTTTGAGACTTATCTTAGATTTATCTATTTATCTTACGCAATATATTATAAATCATGTCGGTGAACCTTAATTAAAATATCCTGATCCAAGGGCTTGAGAAGAGGGTACACGAAGATCTGAGATTATTTGAAAATAATGAACGTTCTTTTGTTTTAGAATGCCTTAGTTTACGAAGTTCAATGAATGTAGGTCAAAAGATTTTCCATTTAAAGTATTTTTATCCCATTGCACCCATTTAGCGTTTCACTTCGGGAAGTTTTTAAGAGAATTCTCCCTCGAGAATTCCCATCCCAATCGAATCTCATTTACATGCAAATCCTTGAACCCGTGTCACTTTGAAACTCGATTATTTACTTGAAGGATGTCCACAGACATTAATTCTTAGAGGTGACAAAATAAACTGAAACGCAATTTCATTGGTTAATATTTTTCCCAAATTATGGTTTGAACAGAGTAAGATGGAAATTCGGTTTTTAAAACAAAGTTCGTCGTAAATAAGATTATGAAATAGTCTTTATGGTTTAAGCTGTAGGTACCAAGGTACAGCTCAACAAAGTACTTGGCTTCCAAACGAGGAACCTCTGTGCCGCCAGAATATACAATGGGTGTGCTATATACTCGTAAAATTACTTATAATACGATGTATTGACAGCGGATTAAATTAAATTATAATAATAATATGCAGATGACAGCGGAGTTTTAGTAATAGGGTCCCGTTGACGTCCTTTGGTAAACCCTAAAAACGAACTCAAGCGAGCTGCTGGAAGCGTTGGAAACAAACGACAGAAGATCGGGCTCTGCGAAAATTTGAAAGAGACCTACTTCTATTGTTAGAGAAGACGGTGCAGACGACGTTATATGAAATCTTCTCATTGCCATTCAATTGAATCTGCGAACCACATTATGCTTGGATATGCATTATTGTTGTTTCCTATTTTTGACCGACTTCCAAAAAAGGAGGAGGTTTGGAAAATTCTTTTTTTGTTTGAAAGGATACACTTTCTAGGTGGTCCCATTGTCATCAGGTCAGGATCTGATGATGGGATCCTGGAGAAATCCAGGGAAATCTTCAAACTTTATAGGCACAATTGATATAGTGGCGATATCTTTGTAATGGCGTTTGAAGTCGGTTTTGTAAAAAGAATTTTTACGTTTATAGCTCTCATTGTCGTAGCCTTGTTATTCTTGGTCCGTAATTTGGGTAATCTGAATATTTCTGACTCGACGAATTGTGACTAAACATTTTAAGAGAAGTGAGCTTTACCTCACGTTATAGATATATACTTGAATTTTTCACAGAATGTGTATTTCTGTTGCCTCTATAACAACAAATAATAGCAAAAAATAAAGTAAAAATTAAAGAGGGCCCGGTATGCCTCGATACAACAAACTTTTGTTTTTGCTGATTTTAAATATTGTTCGATGGTACGGAATCCTTCGTGTGAGGTTTCAACTCTTACTTGGTCGTTTTTTTTTAAATTTAAAGATTGCGATTACACTTGTTGCCAAGTGAAGATATAGCCCAAGATGGAGCGCGCTTGCCTAGACGATGCCTATTTACTCTTGATTTAAAAGTACCTACCTAAATTATAGTTAGGCGTGTATATAAGGAACGAGCAACGATTTTCTAAGAGATATCACGAGAAAATGATGAAAATAGTGCAAATGTTAGATCAATGGACCTACAGGTTATAAAAAGCTTTTCAAAATACCGATTTCAATCACCAAACTTTAAGTTGATGTTTGCCGGGCCCAAAGTTAATGTGGTAGTTTTTGCAGCTATCAAATTCGAAGGACGCCATTAGCTTTCTTTGCCCAATACATACATTTTCAGTAGGTACACACACGCCTTGTATGTTTGAGCAGGAAATTGAAGTTTTCCTGCTACAACAAGCATTTATATATGCTATAGATGTATAGACATGATGCTATTTTTTTTTTTAATCAGGGTTTCCTCTTAGATCGTAGAAAGGGATTTTGTTCGGCTATTTTTAATTTCTATCATCATCGTCTAGTAATTCATATTTATTTTGAGCAACTTTACAATTTTGTCAATTTTATTATTATTTTTAAGCTTATTTCAAACAATATAAGATGTAGTCATTCTTCGAAACTCGGAGTACGGAATAGCAGAATAAAAGGCTTTTCCGGCTATGTTAATCATTTAAACGGACGCACTTTTGGATTTAAATGAAAATAAAACAGAATAAATTTTATTCAATGTATAGGTGTTAGATAAATGATGATCAAGGGTAGGAAAGGAGGATCTGATGATGGAGCAGAAAATTGGGTAACAGGATCTGAGATATGTTACGAAATACATAGTCCGGATCATAGATTCAAATGTCTGGGGCGTTTTAAAAATTTTCAATTTCCACTTCTTGTTCAGGTTTTTGCTAGACTTCCCAAGACCTGAAAATAATTTTTTATTTAGTGTGGTAATTTTTTCATTAAATCACCAAAATGCACAAGACTTTTTTCTTCCCGGCTATTATTTCATTCCCTGGTTGAGGCTCCAAAAAGATTAAAAGATTGGTGACCATACTTTTTACCGAAGAATGACCATCTTTGCACCCCAAATGACTTAAAGCAATCTCGAAATATTGCGTCGAGTCGCTCTAAGGCTAGTTTCACACGTACTGGCGCAGTTTTTTGCAGGATAAACTTTAGCGAAAACATATTGACGCATACATGAACCTTAAAACCGTTTACACGTTGTTGCAGTTTGCAATATTAACGACGTGTGACCGAAGCCTAAGCGTCCAAGCATTGGCCACTGGCATAACGCCAACTGGCATCACACTGGTCGTGAGAACTAGGCCAGCGTGCCAGACGTACATTTAACAAAGTGCAAGAACGAACATGTTAATGCTAATAACATTGTGTTTACAATCAACCTAGCTGAAGATAATAGGCGTAGGTACTTAATATGGAAAGTTATACATATATTTAGCACTCAGAAGTAGAAAATGAAGAGCAACTGCTGAGTTTCTTGCCGGCTCTTCTCAGCAGAATCTGCATTCCGAACCGGTGGTAGATTTATGACGTGTCATAAGAGCCCGGAGGGCTAGTACTGAAAATTTCTTAACAGAAAACCCAATACATTTTTGGCCCGACCCGGGAATCGAACCCGGGACCTCATCATCCGTAGTCGAATGTAGCAATGGAACCATCTTACTGCTTATAATGACGGTACCAACAACTTTTCGTTCGCCGGTGACCAGAAAATGTATTGTGCGCGGCTGGGCTTTGGGTCTTTAAACTAAGAATAGGTACATGCTACCACAATATTTTACGTATCCGTATTCGCCATTAATCAACCCTTTTGCCCCATTTAATTTTTTATTGCATCATCCTTTGCGGCTGAAAAACTACGCTAGATTTCGCTTGGCAGGAAACGTGGCGTCCTCTGCCAAATGAAAAATATAACAATGTACGGCGAAGCCTTTCTTGTTGCATTAATTTAACTCTCTTACACTTCACGAATGTTTGGGGAGACTTAGGCCTGTTCGTCCATTGAAGTGGAGTGGAGCGAAGACGTGCTTCGCAGACCAATCAGGTCTTTGATAGGTGACGCGATAATTTTATCACGTCATCCTTCAATAGTATCATTGGTCCACCGAACACGCTCCGTCCCACTCCTCCTCCTCGCGGATGAAGCCAGGGCTAAAAGCTAGTGATTTAATAAGAATCTTCATACAGCGAATTTTCGTAATTATTTTGTGTAAAGTGGCCTTGTTTTTAACCGACTTACAAAAAAGGAGGAGGTTCTCAATTCGTCGGAACATTTTATTTTTATTTTTTATGTATGTGTTCCCCGATTACTCAAAGACGCCTGGGCCGATTTTGAAAATTCTTTTTTTGTTTGAAAGGGTACACTGGTAGTCCCATTGTCATCAGATCTGGATCTGATAATCGGATCCTGGAGAAATAGAGGGAACTCTTCAAATATAGGTATAATTAATATACTTTGTAGTGGCGTTTGAAGTCGGTTTTGTAAAAAGAATTTTTCGTTTATATCCAATTTTATATCTACTGAAATGCTGTCTCGCACGCAATCAAGTTTGATTGGCCTTCGCTAAAATTACCTACCAAAGATGGCTGCAGTTATAAGGACAAAAAGTAGTTCATTCTTTGTTCACGACATTTCATGTTAAGTGCTAAATTAGTGTTCCGATTCATGCCTACATACATTATTTATTACCTTAACATTATTTTTAAACTGTTAGATCAATATTCTTAAAATTAGTTTTTAGGTAACTTAAACTAATTAAGGGGTTGCTCGTGACTTCGTCCACGTCAAATATCTGATTTCCTATGAGATTATGAAATTTTCCCGCTGTAAGAGGCCTATCGAAGAAAGATACCGCTAATAAAGTAAAGTTGAAGAGTTGGGAGTGGGATCGGGATTTCAATAATGAAATCAAGGTCTTTAATATCAATACACATTCGACAATTCCTAAATAACCAAAGCTTAGGAGTGCAGTTCCTTGTAGTATCAGCGTTGACGAGTCGGGTCCTGGGGTTCAATGAGTTCATCATTGAACTTCAACTTTACTTGGTATCTACAATCCTCTACAAGGGTAAATTGAAAAATTAAAACACCCTCGATATGCGAAATTAAAAAAAACGCGTACGCGCATGCACACGAACACGCACACGCACACGTACACAGAAACGTCAAATTTATAACATCCTGCCGTCTTTGCGGCGGGGGTTAAAAAAAATTTCAAATAATACATAAATTAATGTTTCTAGGAAAAGAAAAAGATTTTTATGATTGAAAGATAATAAATAAATAATGAATGAGAATAAATACTCGTATTATGTTTTTGTTACTTTCAAGAAGCTTTTTCAGGGAGGAGTTTTCCGACAAACAAGTTATAAGCAATATGAAGTCAGATCACGTACATGGCTTTACTACCTTTTCCAAAATTGTACATGTTCTACTGGAGGCCTGTTAACCTTAGGATTTCGTACGCCTACCGAATTCCGAAATAATAATATACATTAAAGGCCCAATTTCTATTCAATAAGAACGACGATTATACTCTTTCGGGTTCCGTACCCGAAGAGTAAATAACGGGATGGACAGCGGAGGCTTAGCAATAGGGTCCCGTTGGCATTCTTTTGGTACGAGACCTTAAAAACGAACCATAAGTGGGGTTAGTATAAGATTTAATTCGATTGATCGTGACCGTATTCGTATTTGAGGACATTAGCGTCAGAGTTAAATGAACCTTATCTCTATTGATTTAAAGTCACAAATTCAGTACAACCGATTTTAATTTGGAGCGTATCCGTATACTTAAACGTATGAGTATGCGTGCACGAAATTGAGCTCTAATTCAATGCTGTTATAGTTCATTTTACTTTGACATTAAGGTCATCGCATACGAATATGATCAATCGAATTAAATCTTTTACTAACCCTACTGTTATACTTACTTAAAGATATTTATTTATTGCAGGATCCAAATATAAAATTTTCATGAAATGAAATAAAAATTAGTTTTTCGCGTAATTATATTAAACTCGGGTAGATGAAGTAACATCTAAAAGATAAGTATATAATAAAATGATATGTAATAAAAATTAGATTTCCGAGAGCTTTGCTCTGCTATGTGACGTTAAAATTCTAAATTTAACTAATCTCTGCCGGAGGCAAGTTGTAGGTAGTACTTTTTTATTATGCTCTGAATAAACACAACAAAGGAAATAAATAAATAAAGGAAAGAATGTCCAAAACAGAACAGATAACAAGAAAAAGCAATTAGTCTCGATTCAGAATAGAATATTCATTATACATAGAATAGAATTTGGAATAAAATATTCAATGTGTCGAGGCGAATCAATGCCTCAATGATTAATAAGTACCTTTGTAATACTAATAGATACATCAATGTCCTCCACTACACAAGATGACTCCTTACTAGGTGGACGGAGAATCTCAAGCGAGAGGCTGCGAGCCTCTGGATATAAGAGGCGCAAAATCGTTACGATACGATTTAATTAATATCCACTCTCCACTCATCGACATAGAGACATAGACGAAAACATTAGAACACCAAAAGTTGAACATCGCGCTACGATGTCGTTATCTAATAATTTACTAAATTAACTGTACTTTTATTTATTCAAGTAGAATATATTATGTTAGTGTTGGCTTTTCAAATCAAAATTAACTGCTTAAAAAGTTTTTTCGCTTAGATAGCGCCCCGTTCGTACGTCGCTTACGTCGCCAATGCTAATGCCACACAATTAATGCGCGGTCGACTGTGCAAAGCAGTTGAACAAAGGGAGTGTTCGCAACGCCATATCTAGTACGTAGTACATTAATATCGATGTATCCCTTCAAAATTTTGTATCTCGGTGGCGCGGCTATACTGTGGTAGGTATAATCTTAGGTGGTATTAGTTATTCAGTCCAAAGTTTAAGTAAAGTTAATTAAAGTTTCACATCACATCTCAGTTAATTACGAAGTTTCAGCAGCCGTTTAACTGACGTTAAACGCCAGTTCTGTAGACATCTAACGACCCTCGTTTATACCAGCAGCGGGTAAATAAAGTCATTAACGGAGCTTCAAGTGTAAATCTTCGGTACATCTTCAGCATACTGAATTAGGTGTGTAAGGGACTAATTACACTTATTCAACTCCATTCGCGTTTTGCTCGATGATTTTGATCATAATTGGATATTTAACAAATTTTCATTTTCCTTTTTAAGCTATTGCATAGCTTCTATCGCGGGCCTTGAGTGTGGAGACCGAATCCAGAAATTCCGTAACGAAAATAACCTGACACGGGACTCCTCTCACCGCTAGATGGCGTTGATAAAAAATGCTATGCAATAGGTTTACCGCGGCAGTCCCCGAGTGCCACACGTCTTTTTTTGATATCTTTACTAGTCTCGAGCTTTTAAGTCTCCTTTTAGAAAAAAAGAGCGCAATACTCTTTTTAGTCTCTCCTCAAATGAGAATGAGACCCAATGTCATTTTCCTTTTTTTTTGATATCTTAACAGCTAGTCTCGAACATATAAAGCTTTATACTATCCTTATCCTTTTAGAAAAAGAGAGCGCTAAAAAGAGCGCAATGCTCTTTTTAGTCTCTCCTCAAATGAGAAGAATTTAGGCCATAGTCCATCAGCTGACCAAGGACAGATTGGCAGGCATTAGCCTTAAACCAAGTTGTAATGTTTTCAAGTGCAATTTCCGCAATATCCTCCTGCGACGGAAATGTGTAATTTGTGACACAAACTGCAACAATAAAGGCAGTTTATGAGAGCCTAGATAATATATTACCCTCATTTATAAACCTGGAATGAGCTCACCGACTTTCTTCCCCGGCGTTTTGGGTCCAAGTTTTTATGTTACCATTTTCCTGTAACTGCGACTGGTCCCATTTTTATTGCGATTTCCAGAAAGCGCGGCAATTTGTCGAAGGTTTTTAATTTTTATTTTATGTCTTGAATCGGCACGAGTTTATTAAGTTTTCTCAAATATGCTTGGAAATGTGAGCATTATTTTGACAACCTTCTTCGAGTTAAATCGAAATTGCTGTACTCCGCTGGCAATTATACCATTTTGGGCCGGGTTAGCGGCCAAATAGTGAGTTTACTATGTAATATATCTGTCGTGTTATTTAAAATTGGCATAGCAACCATGGCAACCAAGGAGGTAACTTATCAAAATTTTATTTAAGTTTCGAACTAGCTTGCAAATCTAATTTCCGCGCATTATTTGAGAAAAATACTATACAAGCCTTGGCCACAACTAGGCATTGATGGATTAACGTTCATCCATCAATGCCTCTTTTGCTGGCCGCGGCAGTAATGTACTATTTCTTAGTTTCAAGCCCATTATATTATTGGCTTCTAATGTATGTTGCACTAATGAACTGCAACTTGCTTGCGCACTAATCCTTGGGGAGTATTGCGCAAGACATTCAAAGAGCTACTGGGTGAGGCCGTAGATTTTGCCACTTTGTAACATAGAGTAACATAGACACTCCTATGTTACGGTAACGTAGAAGTAACGTGAAAGTAACACAGTGTTTGTAAGGCTGATTACATAACGTACTTATTTTAACCAACTTCAAAAAAGGAGGAGATTTTTGTAATAAACTTGTAAGTATAGCATTTTTTATAATCGCCGATCATTCAGAGACAAGAGAGAGAATTTAGTAATAGGAAAAATATATTTTTTTAAACTATCATCAATGGAATTTAGTAACCAAAACTCTCTGGCTGTTTATCAAATAAAGGTACATTATTCTGATTATTACGAAGATGAGTTTCAATTAACTCATCTTCTTTTAAACTCATTTTTTATTTAAAAGAACTATTTGAAAAATCCGCTCCTGGCAGAATGTGTACATTAACCTTTACAACACTTCAACGTTACTAAATAACAATCAACGTTACCAGTAACATAGAAGTCACATAAAAGTAACGTCGAAGCGTAATTTTTGAGGTTTTAAACAGGAATAATTACTAAATGCGAGACGATTTTAGTCAAATACACATTATCATGTTTTTATAAATCACTTTAGCTAAGTATAACACATACATGTGTGCAATAAAAACTGTTATTTACCTTTAAAATCACCATAATTCACAAAAAAAAGCTGCTGACGAAACACACGCGCACACCTTTGATAAAATTCCACAGGCTAGAAAATGGCGGTTTCTTTTTTTTTTATTTCGTTGCCGGAATCTTTAGTGTGGCCAGTGCCATTATAAAATACTACCCTAAAGTTATTGAATATTTAGATGCCCAATTTTGGTAACATACAAAATAGTAACGTAATAAGTGAAAATAAGGAGACAACATTTTGAATTGCGATAAAACATTTAAAAACGCATATTTAAATACATGGAACCCAGGATGTAATTGCTTAATCTATTCACATTTCAGATATTCATAGTAATTTAGGACTTTAAATAGAAATAATGTAGTTATAACGAGCCAAATATTTGACTGGATCAAAAAGACAGCTTATTTTGGGCAAAATTTCGGGGTAAGGTCAGTTTTAAGTCATTGTATTTTTTTAAATATACGACATACATTCAATTTAAGAATGCACTATAGGAGTTTAAGAACTACCTAACCTAATTAGGATACTTGCATAACAATTTACGCAGTACTTCGATTTTTAATACGCATGTCAAGTTAAGGGACATTTTCTTTTTACAAAAAGTGGCAAAATCTACGGCCTTACCCTACTACAATCGCTACAATAACGATGTTATGAGTTTTGACACGTTACCCTCATTTATAAACTGGCAACGAGCTAACGAGTTTACTACCCCGGCGTGTTTGGAACAAACTTATGTTACACTATACCCGCTGAACAAATTATATTATATGAAAATAATAATATAGGGACGAGCTGCTGTTACATATTTCTTCGAAGTTTTTACCCACCCCAATTTGAAAATGAGTGTTATTCTATATAACTTTGGGTTCAAGCTTATCTGGTTTCAACAGGGGTTAAACATTTTTTATTTTACCGAGTTTGATGCCTATTATTTAGGGTAAAAATAAATATTTTGTTGAACTTGGGGTTTTGTCATAATTTGTGTTTATAGAATGTCATTTGTGTGGAAAGTTCATCTTAAGAATATAATTGCTTCATTCAATGAGATTGGTTTATTTGGATGTGTTATGTTTTTTACTTTATTCGGATTATCGTTACATTAAATGAAGCATATTTTTGTATTGATGTTTGGTGATTAGCGGCCCTTAATATTTTAAAGCTTAATTTAAAATCTAGGCCAAAGTTCGTGGCGTCGACAACTTTAGGCAGATGTCGAAATACCTATCTATTCAAAGTATTTTGAACGCTGAGTTCGAACGTGAGCCATTAGGCTACATAAGTTTGTCACAGTAGTAACTTAATGGTAACTTAGGTATAGAATAATAGAATACTAATATCAAGGTGTGTTTGTTTATTAGTCCCAATCACGCAGCAACTGGAAAACTAATTGACTTTATTTATCGCATAATTCAAGACCTACCTAGAGTACCTAATACTTTTTTCAGGATAAATGAAAGTAGGTATTTTTTTTAAAATCTAACTCTATACTGACAAAATCGCATGCACTAGCTAATTTCGTTTACAATATTTTTTTAATATCTGTACAAGAATAAATAATTAAAAGTGCTCGCTACTTTTAATTATAGACCTGAGATTCCGCGAGAAACCGCCTAGTTTTCTGCTGGTTCTTTTCGGTATTTTTTTAAAGTATCTGTATAAAAATAATTAATAAAAGTGGAGCTACTTTTAATTATAGGCCTGAGATTCCACGAGCAACCGCCGAGTTTCTTGCTGGTTCTTCTCGCTTGGAATAGCATTCTGTGGTTGATTCACTTGACGATTCGAAAGCACTTTGTAAAATATTATTTGAATAAAAAAATATTCTATTCTATTCATACGGATAGGTGTCATGCAAGGATCGCCACAGTACAGATCTTACGTGGCTTGAACACGGCCACCGATTCTCCGACCACCTAGTGGGGATACTGAGTTCAACTAATTGTAAGTTTTGACATAGCTGTTGTATTTTTTACTGACTACTTAATTAATTATTGATCTACGAGCGAGCGGCCCGCTCCGGCTTCGCACGGGTATAAAATATATAGCCTATGTCATTCACTGTTAATGGATGTTATTATACATATTATAAACCTTCCTCTTCAATCACTCTATCTATTAAAAAAACCGCATCAAAATCCGTTGCGTAGTTTTAAAGATTTAAGCATACATAGGGAGAAGAGAAAGCGACTTTTTTTTATACTATGTAGTGATGATGACATTTTTATTTTTATTTTTATCTTTTTTCTTATTGTAATTAATTATAACATATTTAATAGCAATACAGTTAGCAGCAGAAGTTTTGACTGCAATTTTGCACACCATGTAAATGGTAAAGTGTGAGAGACTATAATATGTACTATACCGCCTTTGTACCTCTGCTGTACCTACTAGTATTTGGCAAAATAAACTCATTTCATTTCAATTTTGCTACTTGAGCTATTTGAGCTACTTGGGAGCTATCAACGTCTGTCACTTTGGCGATTCGATGGGGCTATGTCGGCAATTCACCAGAGTTGTACTCAGCTAAGCCCAAAGGAGCACCTAATCATTGAATGCATGAATGAGTGCCTACTCTAACTAAAATAGAGGCCCGCCCTAAGCCCCAAGCCAATATAGTAAATGATAGTTATTTTTGTAATCAACTCCACAAGCCAATATCGGTATCATAAATTGACCAAAACACTTGTGTTTAACTGTTTATGCGTCTATACCTACATATATTAAAGTCATTTTTTTTTAAGAATATTAGCAAAGCTGAAATTGACTAATATTCTTCTGTCCCCTTCAAATAAGCGAAAGCTTGTGCTAGGAGTGGGTACGACATTAGTGCAACGGGTGGGATTCGAACTTGCGACCATTCAGTTTTCATTTAAAAAAAACCTTAAAAAAAAGTACCTATTAGGTTTTTCTGACAAGAAATTCTCAGTACTAGTTCGGGAGCTAGGAAGTCGGTGGTGTGACACCCCTGTGTCTTGGAGAGCACGTAAAGCAATTAAGGAGTGAGAGAATAGAGAATGCAAGCACACACACTATGCACTAAGGCTGAAATCTAAAGACCGCATTTTCACTCAGCTCAGACTCAAGACAGAGTTAAAACGAGACAGATTTATGTCAGAGCATATTTGTGTCTCGTTTTAACCTCTATCGTGAGTCTGAGCTGAGTCAGAGCACGATCTATAGATCTCAGCATTTGTCTTCCCAGAAGATAGCTTATATCTGTGGAGATTGGCCGCCATAGCCGGAATCCATCGGACAGCTGTTAATATTGTTGTATTAAGGGCACGATCTTCGGCCGCAGTACCTTGCGCGCTATTGAAGTGAGGTGCACGAGCCACTTTGTTATAAAGAAAGTAAAACAGTCATGATAAAAAAGAAAGAAAACTTTTTAGAAAAAAATTAACGTTAAAATATTCTTCTAAAAGCTTTTGCCTATTTATTGAAATTTTTTTTAGTTTAACTTCAATATACTATAAATAAAACCTGAAAAACAATTAAAAACTACACTGTTTTCGGAAAATTATTTGATCGAGTGAAGTTCAAAATATGGACTTTTGAACGGTAAAATAATTTAGAACGTGTATTAAACTACAACATATATTTTTAACCTATCAAAACAAAGAATATTTGGTTGTTTACTATTGAATCAAAAACAGGCTGTTTTCGGAGATCCTGCCGTTAAAGTTCGCATCGCTGCAAAACCTGCTGCATATGTAAAGCCGCAGCAGCCGCAGTTTCCCGTAATATGAAAATGCGACAGATTTCCAAAGCATCGAGCTCACTGCAGCGTAAAAATGCGTGGACAGTTGTTACGTCAGCGCAGACCTCTGTGACGTCATCAGCACTGTATCAATGCATCGGCTTTGCGTTCAGCTTCCCACTAGATAGTAGATATAGTGACATATTATCTTCTTTTTCTTCTAAATATATAAAAGGAAAAGATGACTGACTGACTGATCTATCAACGCACAGTTCAAACCACTGGATGGATCGGGCTGTAGGCATCCGCATAGAAAAGATTTTTGAAAATTCAACTCCTAAGGAGGTAAAATAAAGGGTTGAAAAATCTAATTTGACGGGAGCAAAGCTGTGGGCAAAAACTAGTATTATTAGGAAAAGGTGACTGACTGACTGACTGATTTATTAACGCACAGCTCAAATCACTGGATTTGAGCTGGACTGAGCTGAAATACATAAAGATAGCTATTACCTATAATGTAGGCATCCGCTAAGAAAGGATTTTGAAAATTCAACTCGTAAGGGGGTAAAATTGGGGTTTGAAAAACCGAACTTAACGTGAGCTAAGCCGCGGGCTAAAGCTAGTTATTATATAAATAAAGCTACAAATTATAGGGCTTTTGTTTTGAAAAGAGCAACTGCCGAGTATCTTTCCGGCTCTTAGTAGAATCTGTTTTAGGAACCGGTGGTAGAGTTTCGACTTGTTATAGGGCTACATGTAGACCATGCGGCTAACTCTTGCTGATATCATAAGGTTATTTATTTTTCAATATTACAACAAAATCCTGTTTTTGAGCTTCTTGCAGTTTATCTTATACAAGATAACCTTTAGTATTCTCACATGTGTCGGAGAGATCATCAGTTAGGTACATCATATTTTTACGTTGAAATATAACTTAAGACTTAGGTAGATACATTTTTGCTTCTTTGGAATGAATCATATCAAAAATGTAGAACATTCATCTTCCCAGGGATCTTACGGTTAAGACATATTGACTTACGAGTTGGAGCGTAGCGACGCGTTTTTTACCAACTACGGCAAAGATTTTAGCAGTCTATGTAGGTAATGTATTGTATGTAGTATATATGTAGCTATGGACGAATGTTCAACTGTAGTGCCTCAACTAGTGAGCCGATTTCGATAATTGAGGTGACAGTCGATTCGTTATTACGGTCCGAGTGAAAAAGCCTACATTTTATACGAACAAAATCAATATAACATATGTTACATCCAATTTACCGTAATCGAGTTAGAGTT
This sequence comes from Hipparchia sbordonii, assembly GCA_038048805.1. NCBI lineage: Eukaryota > Metazoa > Arthropoda > Insecta > Lepidoptera > Nymphalidae > Hipparchia > Hipparchia sbordonii. Next base: position 13,321,353 of record CM076104.1, on the reverse strand, counting down.
TTTAAACTTAATAAGATGTAATAAACTATAATGAATTTTAACTCTACTACGTAATGTTTAATAATATGCGTGGCGCAAAGTCTTCATGACAAGGGGATCAGTTGCATTTCGCTTTATGATAATTTGTACATTAAATGTTCAGTACACTGTGTAAATTTTAGAAAACGTGTCACATTGCTTCGACCTTACGTCAGTGTATCCTGAGCTTTAGATGATTAATGTATTTTTATGCTGAATACAGCTTACATAGTACTTAAAGTTTTGTGTGTTTCATAAAACACGTAGGTACAGCAATTTGTAAAATGAAAATATGAAACTTTTAAAACAAAGGTATGAGTATAAAAGGTCTCGCCATCTGCAAGGTATACAAAAAATTCTATTTCTGTATGTGTACTCCCAGCTCTCAGTAAATACGTACTATACAATTTTGGAACAATTTCGTTACTCGTTTAATCGGTTTTTTTACGAGTCTTGAATGGGTTTTTTAATAAACAGTGCTATGACTGATTTCTCGATTGTAAAAAATATTTATTTAATACTAGCTGTAACCCGCGGCTTCGCTCCCGCCATCTGTTAAAAGAATTGCATGAAGTGGTGATCCTTATAAAAAATTAAAAAATTTAAAGGAGATCCTCCACGCTTCATACACTTTTGGGCTAAATCTGAAAGTGCCGGCCAAAAAAAAATTTTGCTGTATTTCGTTAGAACTTGTCCCCCTAAACATTTTTTATTATAACACCAAAGCTGTAGAACCATTGACCTTGGTTTTATTTAAGTTTAAAAATCTGTATTTTTTCGAATATATGAAGAGTTTCTAAGGCAATTTTTTTACTTTTTTGGAGTTTTGTTAAGTGCTCCCTATCCGATCCTGACCACACACCTAAAAATACCACATTGTGCATCTTGGCTGGAACTACCACGGAACCCCAGATGGTGGAATGGATGAAACACCATCTCAGATGGTGATTAAGGCTGACTCTGATCAACTCATTTGCAGAAATGATGATTGGGATGGTTTCAGTGGACTCCACTTGCCACATGCCGCAAACCTCGTGAGCCAGATCTAGATACTTTCGTTTTTCTCTGCCTCCACTCTCACGAGGTTTTCGCCATGTTCGATGGTGATGGCCACTAAAAACACCCTCGACTGTGCCCGATCCATCAGCACGATATCAAGCTTATTAACCAGAATCATCCTGTCCGTGATGATAGACCGGTCCCAGTAGAGCCGTACCCCATCACGCTTAAGTTTTAGCACCGGTGTGTACTTATAGTCTTTCATCCAGGAAACCGTACTTCAGAGCTTCAAGCTCTTGGTGAAGGATTTTGGCTGCTTGGTTGTGCCTGTGGAAATACTCAGTGTTAGCAAGAGCCGAAAATCCCGATTGCACATGCCTAAGTGACTCACTGGGATGGCGACAAGCTCAACAAATGTTGATAGTGCCATCCATTAGAATGTACTTTCGGTAGTTCCGCGTCTTAACTACCTGATCTTGTACCTTCGGTTTCCCTAAAGAGGTCAACGAAACGCAACCATTGCACGGACGCTTCTTTATCCACGTGAGGCTCATTAAGAGAGACAAAACCATAGTAGACTCAGATAATCGCCCTGGAAGATACTCCGCCGTATCCTTATCCGATCATTGGCAGCTGTCAACCACTCATCATGAAGACAAAGGATCGTGCTCCATTGCCCCATACACTCTCCGAGGAAGTTTCGAACTGTACTATCGACTTTGTACAGCTCAAGGACCCTCAAGAACCATGAATGGGGCACCGAGTCGAATGCCTTCATGCATTGTTAATCCAGGCTGTGGGGAAATTCCGGCAAGTTAGTTTGACCAGTTGGCTCGCGACGAAGTCGATGAGAAGGTGCTTCTTAGTACCGCGACTATTGTACTGACATCCGTTCTGAGCCCCAGACATTATACTATTCTCGCCTACATGACGGGAAATCTTTAGGCTCAAAACGGATGTCAATGTCTTATAAATGCTAGTAAGATATGTGATGGGGCGGTATTTGTCAGCGGCATCGGTGGACTTTGGAGCTAAATGAGTGATTCCGGTGATGAAAAGGCTCGGGAGTGCCCTTTGCTCGAGAGCTTCTTGGAATTGTTTAGCCAGATAGCATGGCAGAACGAAAAACCAGAAGTGATGCAGTCCAACATCCATCCAGGACTTTTCCAGTTCGCGGCCCGGCGCACCGCACCAAGTACATCCTCTGGAGAGATGGCGACTGGGTTCATCGGCTATATTGAGGCACATGCTTCCTCTACCGCCGCAATCCAAGAGCCCTCCTCAAGCATCCATCCATCCATCTCTCATCTTCCATCTCTCTTGACCACACTCTTCGCCAAAAGGCGATGAGGTCAGCCGGGCTCGGCTGCTGAGAGGTAGAACAGACTGCTGGGTACTCCAGTTTTTATTATTATTATTAGAAACATTTCATTTGGTAGGAAAAAATATAGATTTTTAAACTTAAATAAAACCAAGGTCAATGGTTCTACAGCTTGGGTGTCATAATAAAAAATGTTTAGGGGAACAAGTTCTAACGAAATACATCAAAATTTTTTTTGGCCGGCACTTTCAGATTAAGCCCAAAATGGATGATGTCCTTTTCAATTTTTCAGCCTTTCTTTTGGGGTTTTCTCATTTTTTTTAAATCCAATCGTGTATTAGAGTGAACAAACACAACCAAAAAATTTAAATTGGTCAAGTCGTTTTTGAGTTTTAGCCAGACAAACGAACATCAATTGATGTTTATATACTTATTATAGAGAATACATTTAGGTGACATTTAGGTTACGAAATATGGGAGGCTATTGTTTATCTCAGTAACTATCGTTCAGTTACTCAAAGTTTAGTTGCTAACTAGAACTGTCAAACATTTTGTATGAACAATTAATGCGGGTTTGACAGTTCGACGACAGACCGATTTTGAGAAAATGATCGAATACTTTTTTCAGAACAAACATTTTACTTCGTCTTTAGAAGGTCTTTAGAAATTATTTAGTAATTGGTAGGTATCAATAAACCAGAATCAGAACCAGAGAAACAGGCTAAAAGAAATTGAATCAATGTTGTCAAATCAAAACTCTGTATCTGAGATACAGTGTGATTATGATTTGGAGGAGTTTCAACGTCTGCAAAAGTTCGCGTTTTTAATTGACGTGCCGCAGAACTTTCATATTATTGACTCTGAGTCCAGTGAGACCAGTCGCTGAGTGAAACAGTGAGACTTTGTCTGGTGGGAGGCTTTGGCCGTGGCTAGTTACCACTCTAACGTCAAAGACGTTAAACGATTTAGCGTTCCGGCACCATGGCGTGTAGAAACCGATTAGGGATATGGGTGGAATTTACACTGCCATAGTCCATACCTCTTTCAAGTTAGCCCGCTACCAGCTTAGACTGCATCGTCACTTACCATCAGGTGAGATCGCAGTCAAGAACTATCTTGTCATCGAATAAAAAAAATCTAATGAAAAAGGAATGTTAAATAATATAAACTGAAGAAAGAGTAGGTATCTATTGATCTGTTATTTCTGGTAAAAAGATTTTATTAAACACTAGCTTTAACCCGCGGCTTCGCTCACGTTAGGTTCGATTTTTTAAACACCCATTTTACCTCCTTCAGGGTGAATTTTGAAAAATCTTTTCTTAGCGGATGCCTACGTCCTAATAGCTACCTGTATGCCAAATTTCAGCTCGATCGGTCCAGTGGTTAGAGCTGTGCGTTGATAGATCAGTCAGTCAGTCAGTCAGTCAATCAGTCACCTTTGCGTTTTATATATTTAGATTTAAGTACTTGTTCAAGGATAATGACCGAAAGCGGTATGCTGTGAGGTGTCGTCCACGTTCAATAGATAAGTTTTATCGAGCTCATTGGCCGTGCCAGTCTCCGCCAGGCGCAAACCAGAACCCCCTGTTACCTGTTATGACAATTTAATTATTACCCGCGGCTCCTACTTTGTTTATGTTAAAATACAGATGGCAGTTTGGATGGTAAAATGTGGAGTGACTTTATTTTTCATCATGATTCTGCTATAATTTGAAGATTCATACATGATTCATTTAGATGATTCCCACGCATCTCCTCATTTGTGATTTGATCTCGCAGGGTTGCTCCGGGCTTAGCTCTCTCCATCGCCCTCTGTGTGACCTTGAGTCTTCTTATGAGGCTCATAGCTAGCGACCCATCAGTTAACTTCAGTCAAAGGTATAGGTATCCGATGTTCCAGATCCTTTTTTCCACGTACTTTGAAACTGTGGAACCAACTTCCTGCGACGGTGTTTCCACTGAATTACAACATGGGGTTATTCAAGGCGCGGACCAACAAATTCCTGAAAGGCCGGCAACGCATTGGTGGTGCCTCTGGTGCTACAAGTGTTCATGGGCGGCGGTAATCACTTAACATCAGGTGACCCGCCTGCTCGTTTGCTCGCTAAAAATATTAAAAAAAAAAAAAAAATATTTTTACAGACCGACCGCTTTTGCGACTACGACTATCGACTACACGAACACGTTAATAACTTCATCTAAAAATGTCGTCAGAGTTCGATTGTCAGCGGATGTATTGATGGAGCATCGGATACGCTATCGCTCCTCGATGCGATAGGCGCCACTCTAATTAGAGGCTCGCACATCGTCGGCTTGATGAGATAGGGAAGTTTTATGTTACCGTGTTGCCAACTTTGTTTACTCACAAACATACGAGAGTGATTTTGTATCGAAAAAAGGTTTTGATGAAATTGATTAAGCTCCGATTTCACCAACCAAAATAAGTCTTTGCTCTTATCAGAGTGATATTTTGGCAGATTTTCAATACAAAAACTGTCAGAACTCAAAATTTATTCCTCGGCTAAGCGTCACTAGACATTGGTGCATTCGATACTCCAAAAGCCAGCTAAAATTACCAATGTAGGAATACTATATGTTTATGGTGTATATGGGGATATAAAAAATTTCATAGGAAATTGTTGGCCTGATGTGAAAATTAACATAAATACTCTTTTTACATAAGTATTCAAAAAAGTTTAATATATATCATAGATTATATATTTCTGAATTGTACTAAATTCTACCCTTGAAAGGGTTAAACTGGGATTTTAAAGTTTTTATAGAAATATTTTTTTGCTCGGGAAATTCGGCATATTTACTGCATAAAAAGTAATTTACTTTTGTAAGTATTCAATAAAAGTCCACGGGAAGAAAGAGTGCTTAATCGTTAATAGCCTCAACTCTTAAAAGGTCGTAGCCATTATAATAGAGTTCAAATTCTATGACTTTTTGATAATTATCATTGAAATACAGGATTCATAAAGAATGAATTCCAGGGGTAGGAAATCAATTTTTTCAAATTCTCTCTGAAGTAGTTACATAAATTCAACGCAGATGAAGTCGCGGGTTACTTCTATAATATGTAATAATATATCAGTATATTATTATCTCTATTTTCTAGTCGGGCTAAAAACGGCTTGACGCGGGTGGACCACTTCGGAGTAAATGGCGGGAGGGAAGCCTACTTACTTTATCTATTTAAATGGGGAATACCAATGTGCCCCCCCTTCCCCCCTCTACATCCCTTCCATCTAATATCATAATGCTCTTGTTATTGTGTGAACAGTACACTGATGTAAACAAAGCTGATAAAACTCGTACAATATTTAACATAATTCAACATAAACAGTTGTCGGAAAATTATTTTATTCAAAACAACGTGCCTCAAATTAAGCTGCAAAGGTAAGAAAGAAAATTGCTTTGTGTACTGCCTGGGACTTTGCCAAAATCATAAGTAGACCCTGCTAAGTACCGTGGAAATATTTATGCCGGAAAAGTGGAGGCTTTATTACAGGTATTGCGACGTACTTAGATTACTACAGAAAAGTTTGCATGATGTAGGTATAATACGTGATGTGTCTAAAGATCATACATATTGGCCTAGATCAGTGATTCTCAAAGTAAACCTTATCTACTGAACGCAGACGTATTCGCAGGCATAAGCTAGCTTTTAATAAAAATTTAAGAATTGAGTCGCAATAAAAATATTTTTTTACTGCTAATGATATTATGTCTCGTCAGCCTTATTTTAATTAATTAATTAATTAATTATGGATTAACAATTTTATTACGACGGAAAAAGGCAAGAGAGCTACAGTTGAGAGCGTACTCAAGTACGATGGAGCCTAGAGTTCCTAATTAGCTGATGGATAAAAATATACTATATACCTACTAGTTTGACCGAGACTTCATCCATGTGTTTTTTGATTCCCACGGGAGCTCTTTAATTTTCCGGGATAAAATGCCAATAGAACTCGTGGGAACCCTTTGTTTTTCTGGGATAAAAAGTATCCTAATAAATCCTCAACTATACTCATGAAATAATCACGTCGATTCGTTGCTCTAAAGTTCCTTTATCTTCTCTTCTCCTTCCTTCTCCTTTTTGTAGGGATTATATGTTATATGCAATGTGTGAAAATTATCATCGTGTATTTAATATGCATAAATTTCATATGCATGGGTTCTTATTCAGGGTCATTGGTAATTAATTGATCCCTGCCTAATATCTATCGTCAAGGTAATACGCGCATAATATGGGCATCAACACATTGGCCACAAGTCTTCTTAGAGGGTTTATATGGGCTTTAGGCCTAGTCCAACGCGTTGGCCCATTATGGATTGGCAGACTTCACACCCCTCCGAGAACTATCATGTATTCCAGTTACGAAGCACTTTTCCGATGGTTTTTTTTAATTCGATGACAACTTAGTCCTTGTCTGCGATCTCACCTGATGGTAAGTGACGATACAGTCTAAGGTAGTAGCGAGCTAACTTGAAATTGGTATGACAGTGTACATCCAATCCAAACCACTAATCTGTTTCTACACGCCATCGTCTTTGATGGTAGAGTAAATTACCAAATTGAACCCCAGACCTCCCGATTATAAGACCGCAGTGCTTATCACTGCGCCAGGGAGGTCTTATTTTAAAAGCATATTTTTGAGAAATGGGGCCCTACAAAAAATGAGGCCCTACTCTTCACTTAGAAATAACCTGAGATTAATGATTATGCTACTTGATAGGGAGTACGGTCCTCTATATTTACAAGAATTACAAGTCTGAACGAGGCTCGAAATGGGAAGTTTTTAAAAAATTCTTCTCCGCATTTGCGATTTTCTCATACTTATAAAATTTTCAAGATCAAAATATGAAATATTGCGCACGGAGTGTGTCACATCATAAACTTCTTTTTTAAAACGTGCCATCTTTACCGAAGCTTCTTTTCTAATTTATTCGGGATGAAAATTTAATATTATGCAGATGACGCTTGCACTGCCAAATTTCAAAACCATCGAACTATAACGCTTAGTAGAAGTGCTTTGTGTGCTGGCTGTAAAATAACCCATTAACCAAAGGAACAATCACAACAGAACTTGACAATTTTCCGCGCCAAACAGTAGACTTAAAACAACCACTGAATGCATGAGTGCCTTTAATTTTTTTTTGTACTGTTACTGAAAATTATATTTTTGGCGGTTATTATGATGAATTATGACATTCTTCGACAGCACAATATGTCATTTGTTGATAATTTTATGCAAGCTTGTCGTACTATGCGATGATACTGCATAGTTGGCATTTAAGGGCTTCATAAAAATCGTTTGTCATCTACACTTCTAAGCGTTATAATTCGATGGTCTAAAACTTTTTATAGCTGAATATTCTAGCACTAGTTTACAGACTAATCATTGGTTACTGACGCACTAATGTCGGCCGTTTATCTAATCAATAGCGCTATTGGGTCGATTTTCGATAACATACGAAAGTGCGTTCCAACATCGCAATGCAAAATTAACTTTGCTCGAGCTTACCTTAGTTAGCTTATCCGATCCATGTGTGCCGGTGATCTGTTTCATAACTTCATTTGACGTTTCATTGCATTCAGTTAGCGTAGAGTCTGTTCAGAAACAGAACGTTCGTTTGCGTAAAGTGCAAAAGTCCTCATAAAAGCGTATGGCTTTTATGATTCCGAAAGAATTGGTAGATACATTTTAAACAGCGTAAACTTAATAAGTAGAAGTTATTACACGGTTAATGAATTCCTTACTGACAAAGTTGCTTGGAACCAATCTGCTTTGCTTCAGCTGTCTACAAGATAGATAAGCTTCATATTGTAAAAATTTTTGTTTTGAAAAGAGCAACTGCTAAGTTTCTTGCCGGCTCTTCTCGGCAAAATCAGCATCCCGAACCGGTGGTACATTCTCGACTTGTCATAAGTGCCATCAGTTGGCCTACATGGAATAAATAAATTTGAATTTGAACAACCGTGTCGTGCGATTGGAGGACGCTGCTGTGCTTAATTGCCTTTTTTGTTAAGGCGCTCCAAGCAGGTTGTAGGCGTTATTCAAGACCTTTGCAGTTCTTCAAATGTAATCGAAAAAGTATCAAAAAATATTTGTTATACTTTGATTAATCTTCTTTAATTTTTAGCAAAAACTTTTTTCAACTCTTGTTTATTGAGATAAATACAAGCAATCTCAAAGACTATTATTTTCACATAAGATTGTTTTATAAACTTTTTTATCTGTGCAACTATAGACAAAACTATTACGCTAAATTATGCAATTATGCAATTATAGACAAAACTGTTACGTTAAATTATGTCCAAGTATTTTTTAATTTCGACTATTTTTTATCGATTATTTCGAGTAAGTATATCGATTAATTCCGATGCAGTTCTCATGTGGATTACCAATTGTTGCGGAATACCGAAATTGCTGTACGAAAAGAAAACAGCCAAGTGCGAGTCAGACTCGCATACGAAGGGATCCGTACAAGGATATAACACTACGGTAGAGCAAATAATTCCGAAAAATTCATATATTATATATGTTTATTATTTAATATTTATTGTTTGTTTTTATAGCTGCAATAAAAATATACACTCTGTGAAAATTTCGAATGTCTACTTATTATGGTTCTGTCTACTTAGTATGAAATACAGCCCGCTGAAAGACGGACGGACAGCGGAGTTCACCCTTTGGGTACGGAACCTTAATAGTGAGCCTTCTCTGAAAAAAATATTTAGTATTGGTCGTTTGGTTGTAGAGATATTAGATATGTTATGCGTGTAGTACATCGGCCGCTCCGGCACGTCAGGTCGTTAGGGGCTCGGAACGGGGAATCGATAGCTATCTTACGGTGCTTAGTAGTCACGAGATGTTACAGGCACAGTAACATTTTGCTTGGGTTTGTAGGGAAATATTTCAAAGAAAGTAGTTCACTACTACTTTATTTATAAACGTAAAAATTCTTTTACAAAACCGATTTCAAACGCCACTACAAAGTATATCAACTGTGCCTATAAAATCTGAAGAGTTCCCTTGATTTCTCAAGGATACCATTATCAGATCCTGTCCTGATGACAAAGGGACCGGCTAGGAAGTATACCCTTTCAGCAAAAAAGAATTTTCCAAATCGGTCCTAGCGGTAAAAAAAAAAAGATTCCGATGAATTTTCCTTTTTGGAAGGCACAGTTTTGGCAACGGATTAATGTAAACGGTTGTAAGGGTGTTGCGATCATTTCAAGAGATTCTAGGTCCAGTTATAGTGGACGTCTATCAGTTAACATGACCAGGCTAAATGAAAAAACCATCTGAATTATTAAACCGATTTCAACCAACCGATTTTGGCAAGGAGAAAGCTTAAGTACTTTTCAAAGAGGAAAAATCTTCTTTTCTTCTTTATAAACCGATAGACGTTCACTGTTAAACATTCTCTCTTGCATTGACTTCCACACGCTTCGGTCTTGCGGCGCCTGTATTCAGCAGCTCCCTGCGAGTGGGTGGGGTCTCCCAACACTGCTCTTCCCTATGCGGAGAACAAAATAGCGGGCAATCACTAGTTAAATGCTAACGCATCTAAGAATCAGATTTCTATTTCTAGTTGTGACTTGCCACATAGCATATCACGAACATAAGTTTGCAAACTATTATTACCCAAGTTCTAATGATTCATATAATAATCGTTATACTTGCTTAATGATTCACAATGTACTAGCGTTTCACACGATAACTTTGCATAGCAAATTGTTTTTTATTATTTATTTACTTTAGTAGCTACACCAGCTTTAGCTACAAGTGTAAATTAAAAATTTAAAACACCTCCGACTTATTAATCTATGGCTGGACTATATGCGATATACCTGACATCCTGTTACCCAGTTTTCTGCTCCATCATCATTTTTTCACTAGGCGATGCCCGCGGCTTCGCTCACGTGGATTTATTTTTTAAAAATACCGCAGGAACTCTGCTTTTCGGGGATAAAAGTAGCCTACCCAAGTAACATTTTAGGTTTTAGGAAGGTTTTGAAAAGGTTCTAGAACCTTCGTATGGAAATTTGCTCGTAAATCTTAATAATCTCAATAACGTTATATTTACCTTATATTAACCTCCTGAGTGCAAAAAGGGCCCTCGTTTTAGAACCATTCTGAGAACTACGGCAAAACTTATAGCTTAAATCCAGAACCTTTCGAACTACTTACATAGAACCCAAATATAACCTTCACAACCTTAATTTGTGGTTAATATAACCTTGCAAACACAGCTTTTAAGTTCTAAATTAGTCTTGGATGTAACCCTATAACAACTTAAAACACTTTTAATGGACATGAATACATGCGTTTCCAGGACTCGCGGGTTTTAAAATGTTTCTGTATTAAATTTTTTTTACGCAGAATCGTAGATTTAAAAATAATTTATAATGGCGTCTTTTAATGTCATTATACCAAGTTTTAGTGATAAAAAATAATAACTAACTTGCTGAAGTCAGGAATAATAAAAAAATAGCGCGACTGGCACTTTATCGTGAAACTTTAGGATAATAGTGTTGTATACGACACGGGCCTTTCGTAAGAAAAAGATTTGAACATATTTTAATGAAATAATTACAATCAAAATTATTATAAAATTAGTTGATTGGTGGTAAGAACTAATAAAACTTCTACTTATATAAAAACATTTTATTTTCAATCGTATAAGATTCTAAATTTTGCCTTATTGATTTAAAATATTGCTTTTTGTTTAGATTTTTTTTTTATTACAGTGAAAAAATATGGCGGCGTTAGGAAATTACTAAATTAAGTCGCGGAGACAACTGTCGTTTCTTGAGGATGTCTCTAAAGCTTTAAAATATTCTCGTAGGACTTAAATCATGCCTTCAGCTTATAAACAATAGCTTATTGGTTTGGGTTTTCACCACATAGTCCTAATTTGTTCGCCTAGACAACTTTTATAGAGCCTAAAGGTATTTCAAAATTCCGTAACTTTGTGGTAACATCAAAGTTAAAAATTAAACCTTTAGATCTCACTTTAGCATAATGTTAGCCTTTCCAGAACTTAATCAGGAGTCTACGACAGCTATTAGATCCTAAGACTATATGCTTTTGAAACACAGGTCAAAATAACGTTAATTTAAACTCTTGTCAATGGCTCTATGGTTGTATTAATAAACAATTAGTTTTAGGACTTACTAATCATTCTCAAGTACTTAATATGACCAGATAGTAAATCATTAACCTTTTGACGACCCGTATATATCCTAAAGGCATTTTTTACAACCTAGGCTCGAAAAAAATGTTACTTGGGTATGTCACTATCTCAGTCCTCAACTATACCCATGCAAGAAATTACGTTGATCCGTTGCTTTGTAGCGGCTTGATTGAAAGACAAACCAACGAACAAACACACTTTAGCATTTATAATATTAGTAAGGATTATTTGTGTTCATAGCGGTAATAGAAATAAACATTCTGCGAACAAGTATCAACCTATTACATACCTATTACGATTCATGACACCCCACTGACAGTTGGACGGACGGACGGACGGACAACGGAGTCTTAATAATAGACTCCCGTTGGTACGTACTCAAAGGGTTTGAGTACGGAATCCAAAAAAGAAACCTGTATTTTATTTTTGTACAGCAATTTTTGTAATTGAGTTATTCTGAAGGCTTCGTTTCAATTTCGTGTTCACGTAGCAACTGAAATTTCAATTGCAAATGAACGGAGCAGGCATTTTTTGATAAACAAAAACAATTTTATGGGCTACCTTCATTCCCACATTGTAATGTATGGTAAATACAATACATTTTAATTATTTTTTTAATATGTATAACGAGCAAACTAGCAAGCGGATCACTTGATGTTAAGTGATTACCGCCACCCAGGAACATTTGTACTCGTAGCACCAGAGGCACCAACGATGCGTTACCGGCTTTTCAGGGATTTTTGGTCTGTCTCTTGAAAAACCCCATGTTGTGTAGTTTAAGGTGTAGATAAGTTATTTGCATTCTATATAAATAATTCGGGTTTTAAAATCGAAATTAACGTGAGCAAAGCCGGAGGCAAGCGCTAGTATTAGTATGAACATATTACAATGTAGGCACAGAGCTGTTATTTATCTAACAATATGGAAATGCGCCAAATTCGAGAAATACAATAAGAACGGTGCTTGAACTGGCACATTGCATAGCCAATTGTAAGTACGCGTTTTGTTAAGCAAATACAGTGAAAGCATTGATATACTAAACTCAAGATCAAGAGTGGTACTAAATCAATCTTTATCAATATTCCCCGTGGAAAAGGCAAGATTCGTCAATGTAGTTTAGTTTAGAGAATGTCTATAGAATTATTATTATAAACCAGTGTCACGTGAAAAATTTCAGAAATATGCTCAAATTTAATTGTTCCAGTAATTTATATTTTATTTTGTTCACACATATTACTTAAATATCCTTAAAAGACATTTAAAGTATCTTCAAATACAATTCTTTGACATGCTTAGATAATAGTTTCAAAGTAATTATACATTCTAAAGCATGTAAGCTGAGGTATAATAAAATTATTGTCAACAAGCGCAAGCCTATTTTGCAACAAAAACAAAATTAATACGATAAGAAGCAACTTTTTGAACTTCTAAAATAATTTGATTCACTCAGCTTGACTGCTGTTCTGCTATTTAGGATACATCACTGATTTTTCGTGAAAATTGGTACACAGTTTTAAGAATTTTTTTCAGGAACTGTCATTCTATGCTTTTATTATATCGATGATAGAGCTTTTCCTTGCTTTAATATTCACACAGAGTGATTGCCAAAGTTGCAAGATTTCAAAAGCTTGGAGCGAGACTCGTGTGTGATTCTGTTTTATTTCATTTTACAGTACGAGTGAAGTACTTCTGTAATAAATATCACATTATGTACAATATTTTGTGCTAGAAATTACAAAAACATCCTCATAAGTAAAATAAGATTTTAAACAAAATAGAAATAGAAGTTTACTCATAAATCACCTTTTTACCACCGCACTGCAAGACATAGGGGGACCTTCCATCCCAAGCGCTTTAAGTCTTCATTCCTGATCCACACGGCTAGGGTCTAGAATGCTCTTCCAAGATCTGTGTTTCCTAACACGTACAATTTGGGTATCATTAAAACAAGAGTGTATAGGCATCTTCTAGGCAAACGCTTTACACCTCAGACCACATCATCACTTTCCATCCTGTGTGATAGTGGTCAAGCGTGTGGCCTATAATGTATAAAAAAAATCTAAGCATAAAATATTTCTTATGTTCAACCGCAATGTAATTATGTAGGTACACAAACTTTACTACTGCACATACTTTTTTAAGGAACAAAAAGCCAATTCTTATAGTATTTTTAAGTCTATGACCTAAAACTCGAAGTAGAGAGGGAAGAGTCAATTTTCCCGAGCAATTCTGTCAATAGAAGCGTCCCAAAGCGAACGTTCTATTAAAATATCCAGTTGCTTCGCTGAAATTACTTACTCGTGTTGAAATATTGATACAGTGTGTTTGATTTATCTCCATCGTGTTTTATCATCAATTTATATGTGACTAGCTTATACCCGCAGCGTCACTCACGCAAAGTTCGATTTTTCAAACTTCTATTTTACCCCTTAGTTTTGCTAAGATGATATTATAAAGTCTATCGGTGAAAATCGGCTATTAATGTCGAAACAGTTGCTGGCTCCAACAACAAAAAGTGTTAACAAAAATCGTCGAACTTTCAGGCGTAAATGACCCCAAACACGAGACTGCATTCAATCAAGACCGTGCTTTTCTTCCCGGAATTACCCTCAGTGACATGTTAGTCACATTTAAAACAAAGTGAAACCAACTCTCAGACAATGGAGCTAGAGTTCAAATTCGGGTTTTTAAACTACGCATGCGTGGTTCCATTACCGCAGTGCGCGGCGCCTAGGAGACGTGTACGAGCGTGAGGCTACCCCATTAAACTAAAAAACTCATCATCAAATATTTGGGCCAACTTATCGCCAACATTGGAGCCAATGTGCAACTTAGATGCATTTTATGATTTTTTTTAAAATCACGCAATTTCTCCCATGAGATTATTTTGTAGAGCACTACAAAAACTGAAATTTTGTTGTAATAACGAATGAGTGTTTTTTTTTCCTTCAGATAATTTAACACTGTCATCCATCGATGCTGTCATCAAATCTATAGTTTATATAAAAATCAATTTTGCTTCACCGATTTGAATATTTTCTTTTTGTTTTATTTGCCTTAATACAGGGGTGGTTCAAAAAAAATAGGAACTCAAATGAACATCTGAAAGATCGATAAAATCTAAATTAATAAGTTTGTATAGAAATCCCTACTTCGGATTACTTTTAACAGATGGCTGGAGCGAAGCTTAGTAATAAATTACAAATAATTGTAAAATAAAAGGAAAAGGTGACTTGACTGACTGACTGATTGACCTATCAACGCACAGCTCAAACCACTGGACGCATCGGGCAGTTTGGCATACAGATAGCCATTATGACGTAGGCATCAGCTAAGAAAGGATTTTTGAAAATTCAACCCATAAGGGGGTAAAATAGGCGTTTGAAAAATCGCACTTAATGTGAGCGAAGCCGCGGGCAAAAGCCAGTTAGAAGTAATTTCATCTTATTATCAGTATTGAATTTCGTGTGAAACTTTACCATTTCTGTCCTTTTGAGAATCTGTCTTTCCAAGAATCTGTCCTTAAAACGAACAAAGGGAAAATGCTGACAGGTGTCAGGTGACACCCTTAAGCGCTCGTTTAAATCTGGTGACGCAAGCTCAGACTCTGACTTAGCTCAAGTGCACTGATTAACCTTCTATTATATTCAAGTACTCTTTAGAAGGTGCATCTTGAATTCCCCTTTTTTATTGCCTAGGTGTGCAACTGTGTAATTTATCTCTTTTCAGCACTAAAGGAAGGTTTACACGGGTTGATTTTCACCGTGCGGTTAGTCATTTAATCCGAATCCGATTTTATTATCAGCATCGTCATGTGGTGACATCTATATAAAGCTGAAGAGTTTGTTTGTTTGAACGCGCTAATCTCAGGAACTACTAGTTCGAATTGAAAAATTCTTTTTGTGATGGATAGTCCATTTATCGAGGAAGGCTTTAGGCTATATAACATCACGCTGCGACCAATAGGAGCGAAGCATCAGTAAAAAATGTTGCAAAAACGGGGAAAATTATCCATAATTTAAAAGATATTCTCTTAAAAACTTCTTAATCGCGATCATAATAACAGAAATTGACGCGAACGAAGTCGCGCGCAATAGCTAGTATAATATTAAATCGCAAGCGCTGTTCCAAGTATCTATCTAGTGTTAAACCATGTATATGGTTCCATCATCATAATTTCAACCCATCAGCGTTCCACTATTGGGACTCATTAGAAGGGTTTAGACCATAGTCCACTACGTTAGCGAAGTGGGAATTGGCATACTTCACATACATTTGTGAGCATTATAGAAAACTCTCAGGCATGCAGGTTCCCTTACAGCATGTATTAAGTTGCTTAAAACGCATATAACTCCCGAAAAGTTACAGGTTCTGGGATTCGAACCCCGGACTACGTGAAAAGGAGGCTGGTAACATAACTATTAACCGCTAATAGAGCGCCATGTAAGCTTTGAAATATTTAAAAAACTGCAGCATATTTTAAGCAGCAGAGTTTAATTAATTTAATTTTTGATTGAAAATTGATACCAACATGCGAATTGCGAACTCAGCGCTAAATATACCTTTAATTAGCAAGCGATAGTCTGCGATTGAGCATTTTCACGCTCGATTTTAATTACCCACCAAATGCGGCCAGATACCGCACGGCAAAATTCGAGAGGATTGCGAATGGCGTTTGTGATTTTAGATACCTGCGGTTTAGTCGATTTTTACACCGCACGGAAAAAAACGACCCGTGTGTATCCCCTATTAGACTTACCTAGACCTTTTCATTCTAGCTTTGAGTCTAGCATCAGCTCTTCAGATAGATTAAATAGGTCGCGTTAAAAGCTGTCATATAGCTTTAACCTACACGTACTCGTACGCTTTTCATAAATGGGCTTTGAATTTAAACTATTGGATGGCACGTGGCAAATGCGAGTAGATTTCTCTTTCACACCAAAAGGTATTGCAGTAGGTGTGAGTAAGGCAGCATGATTGCAATTCAAATTAATCGTGTCAGTTTCGCACGATCCCTATAGGCAAATTTCTATAGAAATTGTAGGTATAGTATTGTATGACGTCAGAATTAAGAAGTTGGTAGTTGTACTTGTAAACAGAAATTTACCTCTAGCGCGCCCCATACATCAAGACGTTTGTTAGTCATTTGACTAGGACGAAACAACTAGTATTTTGGCTCTTTAATATGCACCCCATTGAAAATAAATGAAAATTGGTTAAAAATTAGACCCAACTTCATCATTTTATTTGTCGAACTTTCATTATTTTAAGTTTCTACTCAGTATCGTCCCTTGGAACTATGATGTAATTTTGCCTGTTTTTTTTCGGCTAGTTAAAACTTGATCTACTGCTGTAAAAATCAAATCTGCATCTGAAGATATACCATTACACGCGCTCTTAAGGAGTAGCAAGTTTAAGATACTAAAAATTCTTTTCAAAAAACCGACTTTAAACGCCAGTACAAAAATAATTTTAGTTTGTACACGTTTGTTGAAGTCGGTCGGCTTAAATAGAAACGATGAAACCGATGCGCGATGCTTTCCCAACTTCAATAAATGCGTCTCTTATATGTCACCATAAGGTGAGCGTTACGCAATAATAAAAAAAAGATGCCGGCCAAATTGATAGCCTCTTTCTTTTTGGAAGTTGGATAAAAATTAAACTTTGTTTGCATGGGGCGCGCTTGGGGACGCTAGAGGGTGACAGAGCCTACAGTATGCCAGCGTGCCACGTTTGATCGTCCATATCAATAAAAATATTGAATCAATAATATTGAAAGAAATATATAGTAAAGTTGACGATATAGACTGAATGTTGTATTAAGTGAAAACACGATTACTAAAAATTTTCTCGATAGAAAAAATTCACAAATTTCCCTCTGAATTTTACAAATAAAACGCAGTAGTCAATGAATACTTTACCTATACTAATAAAACTTAAAATATATACTCAACTTAGTGCAATAAGGGTCCTATACTATGTATTATTTAAAATTAAGTAATTTTTTCGTTATTAGAAATGAAATTCTGAAAAATATTGCGTGTGGGGCTGTGGGCCGACGGGCGACTCGTGTCCACCGCATGAATTCATTCACGCTCCGGCGTTCGAACGGGGAACCCGCGTCGCTTGTTCTCACGCATACCTACCAGAATACGTATATTATCTAAGAAATTATAAGTGTAGTGAAATAGGAAATAAGCGGAATAAGAAAAATAAGACGAAATTGGAGAATAGAAAATGCTAAAAACATGAATTGATTACTACAATAATAACTTTATTGGCTCTTGTCTGTGGAATAGGTACATAGTTTCATACACCTACCATCACTAAATATTAAGGTAGTTTTCCCAGTTAGTAGCCACAGTCACATTATTTTAGTAGTATAAACAAAAGACTAGTTATAGCCTATTTTGTTACAGAATGCAAATACATAGCTTCCTAAAGGTCTTCCTTAGGCTTCCTAAGTCTAAGACTAAGTCTAAGACTAAGTCTAAGACTAAGTCTAAGACTAAGTCTAAGTCTAAGTCTAAGACTAAGTCTAGGTCTAAGACTAAGTCTAAGACTAGGTCTAAGACTAAGTCTAAGACTAGGTCTAAGACTAAGTCTAAGACTAGGTCTAAGACTAAGTCTAAGACTAAGTCTAAGACTAAGTCTAAGACTAAGTCTAAGTCTAAGACTAAGTCTAGGTCTAAGACTAAGTCTAAGACTAGGTCTAAGACTAAGTCTAAGACTAGGTCTAAGACTAAGTCTAAGACTAGGTCTAAGACTAAGTCTAAGACTAAGTCTAAGACTAGGTCTAAGACTAAGTCTAAGACTAAGTCTAAGACTAGGTCTAAGACTAGGTCTAAAACTAGGTCTAAGGCTAAGTCTAAGACTAGGTCTAAGACTAAGTCTAAGACTAAGTCTAAGACTAAGTCTAAGACTAAGTCTAAGACTAAGTCTAAGACTAAGTCTAAGACTAAGTCTAAGACTTAGTCATAGACTTAGACTTAGCCTAAGACTTAGCCTTAGACTTAGTCTTAGACTAAGTCTAAGTTTAAATCTAAGTCTAAGTCTCACACTAAGTCTAAGTCTAAGGCTAAGTCTAAGTCTTAGTGTTAGACATAGAGTTATACTTAGTCTAAGACTTAGTCTTAGACCATAGTCTTAGAATTAGTCTTAGACTTAGTCTTAGACTTAGTCTTAGACTTAGTCTTAGACTTAGTCTTAGACTTAGTCTTAGACTTAGTCATAGACTTAGTCTTAGTCTTACACTTAGTCTTAGACTTAGTCTTAGACTTAGCCTTAGACTAAGTCTTAGACTAAGTCTAAGTCTTAGTGTTAGACTTAGTCTTTGACTTAAACTTAGACTTAGTCTTAGTGTTCGACTTAGTCTAAGTCTAATTCTAAGTCTTAGTTATTAATAATATATAATAATATTACTTTCATTTTATTTCCATACCTATGTACTGTGCACTAGAGGTTCGTTAAATGTATCATATACCCTATCGTACGGCGCGTGACCCCTGCCGCGTGATGAACTCGTGCGAGTGAGATAGCTGCAACTACGCGGTGCGGGCGGCTGCACGCCTGGGCAGTGAGGCGGGGGCAAAATTTGGATTCCAGCTGGCATACTGTAAGCTCTTAAGCATTCATTGGGGGGTAGGTACGTGCTTCACAGTGTGCTTTCAGCAGTTCTAAGAAAAGGTTTATTCATGCGCGACTCCGCGAGCACTGTCTGCGACATAAGAACAAAAGTACGATCAAAATCTTCAGTTATATTGATATTACAATATTTTAACCTCTTATTTCATTTCATTTTCTCACTAATGAATCCTAGGATATTTTATTATTGTCACTCTATATTATATTCTATTTAGTTTTGTTTCTATGATAACACTTTTGTTTTGTTTTTTTTTTAATTGTTTTGTCTTTGTGAAGTTTTTGTTATTTGTCCATGTTGTGTTTACTTACTTTTAAATAAATAATCACTACACTTAGCTAGTATGTAGTTAGTCCTTAGTATGTTCATTAATTTATTAGTGTAAGTGCTTGAAAGTAAACCTAATAAAATAAAATCAAATTATGTTGGGGGTTTTTTACGATTTAGCTGTATGATATGTAGTTTTTTTTTAGAAAGTGCTTATTTCTTTTTTTCGATAAAATATCATGTTATATCTTTAGTTTATTAGATTATAATCATCCTTACTAGCTTTTGTTTGCGACTAGACGATGCCTGCAACTTTGTCCGCGTGTTTTAACTAAAAAGGAACTCTTTAATTTACCGGGATAAAAGGTAGCCTGAATGTTAATCTTGGGTATGAGCTATGTCCATTCCCAGCCAAATCGGTTCAGCCGTTGTGGCGTGAAGCAATAAAGCAATAAAGAACATACACACACATATAAACTATCATCAGTATATATTAGTGTGATAGTGTGATTAGTAAGAAAGTAAGGATAAATTCCCGAACTTGACCCGATCGGTAATCGAACCCCATATCCTCCACAGCGTTCACATGTGCGCCCGGTCGTTATTCACGTGGCTACTTTTTTTTCGCCTACAATGATATTATGACGCAGTCCTTTGTTAATTTCCAAGCAGACCTCTCCGCCTCTCTCATGTTTGTTATCTTTCAAAAGAAAAGTCATTAACTTTTCCTTTTGTTCTTGATTTGCGCCAACTCAGCATTGGGCCGTGCAATTTAATCCTCATTGACCGAACAAAGCAAGGTCTCCGGGTGTAGTCGAGTGGATTTGCACTTGTCCGTCTGATAGAAGTTATAATTTTCTGACACTCGGAATGTCAGAAAGTTATAATTTTCTAAGGGCGTAAAATAGCGGTTTGAAAAATCGAACCTAACGTGAGCGAAGCCGCTGGCAAAAGCTAGTTATAGTTTATTATATTATAGATATTTTGGACCGAAGATTATGTCAAAAACTGCGTAATAGCAAAAGCTTGTGTAAAATTACATAAATATTTATGTATAATAATTTCAGTCACTAAAAATTCTATTTAATTCAATTAATTATTATTACAAAGAAATAAAATTAATGCTTGCTAACTTTTTTTTTTGCAAAATTTATCTAGGTAGGTACACTTGCTTACTTTTTCACTTACTAGGTACGTAAGGTTTTACGTACTTACTTTTCAAAGTACCTTCAAATTATTATGGAACACGAGTTCTTAATTCGGGGTGAACCACTTAATATTACAGAAGATTAGGAAATTACGAAATCTTAACTGTCTCATCAGAGCACTAATATCTTATGAATTCGTAATTAAAATGGATCAGAGCAAAATGGCGGCTTTACCTAAGGCCTGGGCAGACTTAACGCTGATACGAAGGTTTTACGGGTCCCGGAAAATGTAATTATCAATGGAATCAAATTAGACAGAACTTACGTATGTGGAGGATTCAATAAGGAGTGACTTGGGCTATTCTTGTCCCAAATACAATGGGACATTGTTTTTTTCAAGATTTTTGCAAGACCCATACGAGATTACTGAATCTGAATTTTGATGTTAATTTGAAATCAAAAGCAAAGTCGCTTATAAATAGGTCCATTTTACTTTCGACACGCAAAACTTTAAACGTTTTTTATTCGACGATAAAATAGTCCTTGATTGCGATCTCACCTGATATTAAGCGACGATGCAGTCTAAGATGGTAGCGGGCTAACTTGGAGGGGGTATGGCAGTGTACATTCAACCCATACCCCTAATCTGTCTCTACACGCCATCGTACCGGAACGTTAAAACACTTTTCGGCACGTCTTTGACGATAGTGTGGTAACTAGCCAAGGCTAAAGCTTCCCACCAGACCAGACAATTCAGAAATTGTAAATTCCCAAATTGCCCCCGCCGGGAATCGAATCCGAGATATCCCAGTTAGAACACCACAGCGCTCACCACTGCGCTACGAAGGGTGATAAATAAAGTTGACATTTTGACAGCATTTCTATTGGCAATATTATATACCTACTTGACATTAACGAAGTGCATTGTACTGGCTTGGCACTCGCAAAAGTTATTAACCCAAAAGAAGAAAAATCCAAAATCGTTTTAAGCGTTTTGCGTTATACATATTCGTGAAAAGAACTTTAATCCCTAAGTTTATTTTTAATTAGAATAAAGCGTGTAAAATCCCGCCCCGTAAAGCAACACAAATAGATACCTGAAGAGAAGTTCGTAGCTGTAAGCGAACTTGTGAAAGAAACCCACTCTAACGCAGTGTCACTGTCGAGACAAATTGGTAACACTCTAACACTTTGTTAGTACGAGCCTTTGTATTTCGGCTGCCGTGTCACTGTAAAATCTAGTCCTCTTGGCGTAGTGAATACCTACGTCATGTAGTTAGTCGTTACATAACATCGCAGTGTACACCCAGATAAAAACATTTCAGATTTTTCATGTCACACAATGGAAATGAAATGCTCTTTGAACCAAAACTGTAATAGCTTTAGCTGATACTTGGTGTTAACAAATATTACTACGAGGTGTCCTACTAATCCGTCCTATTAATACTTTCTACTAATATTATAAATGCAAAAGATGTATGTATGAATTAATGGATGGATGAATGCATGTTTGTTACTCGATCGATTCGTATAAAATGTAGTCCATGTCACCCGTACTATCATAACGAATCGATTGAATTCTGTTTCATTAGAATTGGCACAGTAGTTTATTCGCTACGGTAGAAAGTTCGTACATATAATAATATAACATACATATATAGTCTGCTAAAATCATAACCCTTCTTTTTGACTTTGTCGTAGAGGTACGGGTTCCAACAGGATAAAAAAATACTGAACTTTTCTACTTGACAAGATAGTGCTGCGAGCGCGAGATAAAAATAAACAGCGCCATCTAGTACAATTTTCAGTACTGATGTTTCTTAAGCAAATAGACTTGAAAAACTTAATTAATTTATCAAAACCATGAAATTTCTTCATTCATTTATCCATATTAAACACTATAGTATATTTTATATCTAATGCTCCGACTATTACGCCCGTTATTTCCTGGATTAGTTATATTTCAAATATGATTGCAACACACGTTGTAATTTTGTAATTTTGTTTATGTCAGTGCTAATTATTTCACCCTACTTGTTTGCGCATTTTATTTGTATGTCAAGCTTACTCTGAGTGAATAATAACACATTTCAAACCTCACTCCGTGAATTATTTCAGTCAAGGCCGCTTTTGATTGCAGGTAGAAACAATGGCTTAGTAGACCCTGTTTTACTTTGTATCTAAGTAAAAAATGTTTTTATTATCTTTATTTAAAGCAAATGCTCATGTATATTTTGACAGGATTTAAACAGGCTACCTTGATAGTAGGTAGGGCACACATCCAGCTGCTGACTTGGGTCAATGTTGCTTAAAAAAAATTCAAAATTATTTATTTCATGTAGGCCAACTTGTAGCTCTTATGACACGTCATGAATCTACCATCGGTTCGAAACAACGCAATCAAATGACCACTATAGCAAGTTGCAACTAAGCTTCATATCCTTCTAAAACTGAAACGTCACTCTAAACGAACGGTACTAAAACACCCCAAAACTAAATAGGAAAAAGACCGATAAAGCTGAAAGCCCATAAGGCAAAGAGGCTTATCGGCGCTGCCGATTGTTGGGTTAAACTCGAACTCGGTTAGTCCGAACAGTAGGTACAATAAAAATAATTGAAACGTGCGTGTGTCACGCTCGGAAAACCCGCGCCAATCAATGCGGGGTCAGCAGGTTCTCGTTGCTCTGTATAATGGTTACAGCGAACTTTGGCGACTTTATTGTGCAACAGTTTTCATTTTTTTTAAATCGATGACAAGATAGTCCTCGACTCACCTCATGGTAAGTGATGATGCAGTTTACGATGGTAGCGGGCTAACTTGGAAGGGATATGGCAGTGGAGTTTCAACCCATACCCCTAATCGGTTTCTACTCGTCTTTAACGGTAGGGTGGTAACTAGCCACGGCCAAAGCCTCCCACCAGACACCAGACCATGTCGTAAGGATTCCGTAGTGATGCTAGAGATAAACTTTAAGCAAGAATTTTAAGATTCACTTGACGATTCAAAAGCACCTTTTTAAATGTTTATTTGAATAGCTTTCTAAATACCTAAACCCAGAGACAGAGTTAAAACGAGACATATTCAGGTCTAACCTCTATCTTCTCTATCTTGAGTCTGAGCTGAGTCAGAGCACACGCTCTAGATCTCAGGCTTAGTGTATGAGCCACGCGCTACTATTTGTGTACGTTCAACTTATTTGAAATCTCTAATAAATATTATGTTGTTTTATTATTCTTCATTTATATAAAAAGAAAAATCCTCCTGAATCAACCCTACCAAAAATGATATCGTTTTTGGAAGTCGATTATCCTTGTTTGGAAGTCGATTAAAAATAGGTATAAATGCGCAGTCTTTAGAAGTTTTGCTTCTACTAGGTTATTATTTTATTCGTATCATAGCCGCCCTAGTAAACAAACAAAGCAAAAGTTAACAATCTCATTTCGCGCTGCAAGTCACTTTTTCAAACAAATTGTTTTTGTTGTGTCAAAAATATTGCTCGAGGCATTTCCGGGTTACATAAATTATTTCATTACCGAAGTGGTTGATGGGTCCATTTCGTGTAAGAATCGTACCTTTAGAGGCTCAGATATAACACAGTATAAACAAGAGAAAATTGTATTGTTAGCATATAAGGATAATGTAAGGGGAGATAACTGATGTCTACCTATATTACGAGTTGTGAACTTATCTTAGGCAGCAGTATCTCAACCTAACAAAAGATGAATCATTCATAGTTAACTAACCTTATTTCATTAAATTTCATTTCATTTCATTTGAATTTGAATTTCATTTCCATTTCATTTCAGAGGTCTATTTGAGTAGGTATTATAACAATCACGAGCTGAGAATGATGTAGGTTCTTCTCAATTCAGAGCGCGTTTCGCAGGCTAGTAGATGATCTACTTGAATATTTATCTATTTGAACCATTAACCATTGATTGGTTAGTATTCAAATAGAAATTAAGCTTCCTTTGTATGGAGCTCGCTCGTTAGTTCGTTTAAAATGTAGACCATCATAACGAATCGATTAACTCCTCATTTACCAAAATCGGCTCAGTAGTTTATTCGCTATGGTGGAATATTCGTAAATAGTCAAATACATACATACACATAGACTGCTAAAATCATTAATCTTCCATTTGGATTTGCCGAAGTCGGGTAAAAATAAATATCGGGAGCTGGGAGGAAAGATGAATTTGTAATAAAATTTTACGCCTACCATCCTATACAGGGTTCAATGAACTTCGTGAACGGAAGTTTATTGAGGTATTTTATGGAAGAAGAATCTCTTTTTAGTGTTAATATTATATTTTATATCGAGAGGTACATAAATGTATTATGAGTAGGTAGGCACATCCAGAGAGATATCATATTACTAGAGGGTGCAATGAACCATAAAATAGCCTATCTGACTAGCTATTTGTTTGTTTGCACTGTATATAACGATAAATATTAGATAAATAAATTAGATAGAAGGGTAGCCGGGACCGAAGGACATAAAATTCTCTTCTAATCTTCTCACGTTGATCGCCTATCTATTTTTTAATTGGGATGTTGTCTTTGTTAATAATAAATTATTATTTGTTAAACAGTAAGCAGTCTTCCAAAATAAGTAAAATATATGTATTTTACTTTTAAGTTATTATTGGTTTTATTAGTTGACAACATCCATTTCATTTGATTTAGATATTATGTTTATTTTATTTGATTTTATGAAAATAACTGGGTAGGTATTTTGAATAATAAGAATGATAATAGCTACCAAAAACTAGAAACTTAGAATAAATTTATTCTAAGATTTTCAAACTTTATCGGAATAACGAGATTCTAAGTTATTGCAATAGTTCGAAAGTTTTTCAAACTGCCGGAAGAGTCTTTGGAGCTTTTAAAAGTTTAGGAAAATGTCGTCGCGGCTGTAATGTCACGTTAAGCTTTCCAAACGTTTAGTGACTTAAGAATTTCACGCACTACGCGGCTACGTAGCTACAGCATCCAGTTCTTCTTCATTGTCTTCTTTATCAACTGATAGACGCAGTTGGACATAGGTCTCCGGTCTAGTCTTTCCATATGCCCGTATCCAGCGGCTCCCTGCGACTCCAGTACAGCAGACTGCCAGTACTGCGCTTCTCGCTGCAACGACGTCTCTCCAGCACTTTATGATCCCGAAGACCATCTGAATGCCTCACCCATTATCACTTCAGCTTAACGATTCGATTATCGAGTTCCCGCGGAATTTAAAAAACGTTAATCCAAACGGGCGAAGTCGCAGGCATCGTCTAGTAAATTATAACTCTGCTGAGTCTGAAATTAGCGCCTTTACAAGAAGGATCGCACTAATAACGTATACCTACTAAGTAGTGATAAACGATAGTGATCTTGTTAACAGACGAGACGACTCTCAAAAGCATCATAAATCTAAATCAAAGCAGCAATATAGCCCGTTCTGCCGTCATTTCCCCCACTTAGCTCCTAAGCCTCTTAGCTTGGAACGCTCTATGAATGCATAATGCAGCGGGCGTGGGTAAATGACTTAAATACCTTCAGCCGAGCAATTTCAGCGTTTTAAATTAATTATATTAATGAGATCTATCCGGCCGCTGTGAATTCTCTAGGTGTAATTGGAAATTGCTCCAAAATAGTTCGGAACAAAAAACTGCTGAATAAAATATTAAATTTAAAAAATCAAAAACCCAACATCGTAAATAAAAATTGGAAAGGAAAAAGAAAAAACAAGTCTGCTAACCTTGGTTTTTCCTTTTCATTTTTTATTTACGCAGTCACATTTTTATTTTACACTTATTAGTTAGGATTTTAAGACGGTAAATTTCGCAATCTTAAAATGACTTTAAATTGTTGTAAATGGTAAAGGGTCATTAAAACTGAAAAATGATCAAAGAAACCTAACAATGATTTTCAAATACCTATTTAATGCTACCCGATTTAACATAGTTCATCGACTTTCATTGTTTTTTTCGAAATATGGCATCTGGTGGTCGAAAATATTGAATTATGATTACTGTCATGTCTTTTGTGACACTCCCAAGATTAACACGAATCGATTGAGGAAAGAATCATCAAAATTGGTCCACGCGTTTGGTCTCCAGAGAGCCACATACATACATACATACATACATACCTAGACTGATAGAATAGAATAACTTTTTATTCAAATAAACTTTTACAAAGTGCTTTCGAATCGTCAAACACATTACGCTCCATTGCGTGCTGCAGTTAGGTAAAAAGGCTATCCATTTCACTTGGTTATAAGTATAGTGACTATGAAAAATGGAATCGAGCTTAGTTTGAAAGGGGTATGACGGTTACTTAAACCCACGTCGTCTTTATCAGTAAGATGGTAACTTAAAGTCTTACCTGAAGTAGTAGGTAGGATTTAACATCGCGGCGTCGTCGACCGAATTTATGATGACTAGCAATGGAAAAAATCCTGCATGCCTGAGGGTTCCCATTTAGTCAAAGGTCAATATAAGAATTTCAACATACACTTAGCCAGTGTGGTGTAGTGGTTTGCGATGATGATGATGATGATAATGATTAATTTATGACAATGCTTTAGGTTATATTCATTTCATCCAAAATATCAGAGAATATCATATATATTTACCTACTGTATAAAGTATCGCAACCGATCACAGAGACAGAGTAGGCGATGCAGTAGTAGAACCCCTGATCGCCGCTGCTTAAATCAACGTGTTTGCCCAGTCGCATAGTGTTCTGTGCACAAGACGGCTTTTGTCGCTCGTCTCTTTATACATAGTAAACTGACATAATGTAATATCTGTTTCCAGGTTGTCTGTTGGTATGTGACGCGGGAGAGTGAGCGGCATGCGGGCCCAGCGCTCGAGGCGGGCGGCGCTCGCCGCGCTCGCGGCGCTGCTCGCGCTCGGGCCCTGCTCGGCCGAGCTTGAAGTCACCACCTCCGCTGCGTTCGGTAAGTTTCCCAGTTGTCTTGGAATGTGCTACGGGAGAGTGAGCGGCATGCGTGCCCAGCGCTCAAGGCGAGCGGCATTCGGGTTTTGCTCGGCCGAACTTGAAGTCACCATCTCCGCTGCGTTTGGTAAGTGTCGTCGGTTGTCTTGGTATGTGATACGGGAGAGTGAGCGGCATGCGTGCCCAGCGCTCAAGGCAGGCGGCATTCGGGTTCTGCTTGGCCGAGGTCGAAGTCACCACCTCCGGTGTGTTTGGTAAGTTTCCAGTTTATATTATTATCTTGTCTCCGTTCAAGAAATAAGAAACTAAATAAAATATGATGTCGATAACCCCGCGTCTGCCAGCGGAGACAGCAGGTCAGTGCCCCATTTCGCAAATAGGGACGTGTCTGTTTGACGTAGCCTACATTGGCTTTGCTCCCCGTCTATTTGACTAGAGTGCGAAAGTGCGTAGAACCTACTCACGTCCTCTTCAGCGCCCTCTATGATCCACAACTTGTGCAACGCGAGCGACGGCATTGCAGGGGTAAATATTTTAATATTAATGTCGCTCGCAGCACCCTCTAGTTGCAGAAAAGGTGTAGGTAGAAAATTCCACCGAAAGTAGAAAAAAAAGAAAAGCATGTCGTGTTTTGGATAAAAATTAAAAAAAAATAGAATTTTTGTTTAATTCTATAACTTTTTGGTTAGATAGCTACAATAGCGTATTTTCTGATTTCTCTAAATGCCATCGAAATGTTTGTTAAAGTGTAATGTTTAAATAAATAAAATGCTGAGCTTCGGCTGTAACACTCAGCGCGCCTAGTTGCGGACCTTAGTTCGGAACGGAATGGAGAAACAAAAACATTTAGTTTGCAAATTGTTAAGCAGAATGTGGAACAAACAAATTTCGAAGTGGTTTAACCACAAACTGTACTCATGCACCCAGGCGTTCTAGAGTTTCAGTGTACTTACTGTAAATATAGGGTTTAATTCGCAATAAAATTTGCGTACAATAAATCAGATAAGAATTCTGATCTGAATGAAATATAAATGTGGTAAAGCAATAAATGAGAGAACAATTATTATGATCTAAAATAGAATGAATTGCAGATTTTTCTGGAAATTTTACTATGCACTCGGTTACCGGGTGGGTTCATTTAGTTTCTATCTGTGAAAACCTATTATTAGCTACTGGCTGATGCCCGCGACTTCGTTCGCGTGGATTGAGGGATTTTTATTCCCGCGGGAACTCTTTAGTTTTCCGGGATAAAAAGTAGCCTATGCACTATTTCAGACTATAATCTATCTCTGTGCCAAACAGCCAAATCTGTCCAGTCGTTGCGACGTGATTGAGTAACAAACCACCCTTTCACACTTTCACATTTATAATATTAAGTAGGATAGTAGGATTAGTCACCAAATTTTAAGTTTATGTAGTATTATAAGCTGTTGGTTTTCCAACTTCACTACATAGTATAAGTAAAACAAAGTCGCTTTCTCTGTCCCTATGTATACTTAAATCTTTAAAACTACGCAACGGATTTTGATGCGGTTTTTTTAATAGATAGAGTGATTGTAGAGGAAGGTTTATATGTATAATAACATCCATTAACAGTGAATGACATAGGCTATATATTTTATACCCGTGCGAAGCAAGACTGGACCGCTAGTTTTAAATAAAAAAAGACCTGTGGCACTCGGGGACTGCCGCGGTAAAGCTATTGCATAGCATTTTTTATCAACGCCATCTAGCGGCTCACCGCTAGATGGCGTTGATAAAAAATGCGCCATCTAGCGGCTCACCGTAGAGGAGTCCCGTGTCAGGTTATTTTCGTTACGGAATTTCTGGATTCGGTCTCCACGCTGGCCCGCGATAGAAGCTATGCAATAGCTTAATAAAAATAGAAATGTTCGATGTCCATTCAGATCCATCAAAGCGCGGCGCCATGATGTACGGGGACACTTGCTCAACTGTCGTGGACTGCGGCTTCGCGGAGTCGGTCTGCGACTCGATCCTCAAGACCTGCCGCTGCCACCCCGACTTCCAGGCCACCAACCACGTCGACAAATGTGGAAAACGTGAGTCACTCATCACAACTTAACTAATAAAGCTATTAATCTATACTATCTATTATAATAAAGAGAGAGCGCGATTTTGTGAGTTTGTGTGTATGTCCGGAGCAAACTTTGGAACCATCGCACCTATTTTAAAAATTCTCTCACCATTTCAAAGGTAAGTTATTCCAGATGGTTATAGGCTATATATTATGCACATAAATGTATTATAGCTAGATATTAGGTATGTGCAAATTTGTTAAAAAAACCGGATTTTTTTTTGACTCTTAAACGTTTTCAAGGCGTGCGCTGGGTCATATATATACTGTTATTGCATGAAAATGATGTGTGGGTGAACTGTTCCTCTCAAAGAGTTCTAAAAAAAGTCCACGACAGCATATGTCTATCTTTTAAGGATAACTTACAGTAACCATTTCTATCTTTCAAATTTTGATTAAAATCATGAAATATTTGCTATTATTAATATTATATTAACTATTTAATATTATAAGTAATTATATAAAAACGTTAATAAAGAAGAAAATCAACAAAACAACATCATATACAAGAAGTGCTAGTAAAGTTATAGATTTTTTCATTTCACGAGGGCTCATGGTTCATGGTTGTGTGTGTGTCGTATCTGTATAAGTGTGAGCGAGAGCTTTGCCGCTCCCACCTAGGCTCCTGACAGGCACGCACACTTACGCAATGTGCATGTACACGACGTAACCACAAATAATGCGCCCGTAACTTCGTGAGATAAACGCTACATTATTATAAATTACTAGCTGATAGCCACAACTTTGATTTAGTTTTTAAAATCCTGCAGGAACTCTTTAATTTTCCGGATTAAAAAGTAGCCTATGTCACTTCCTAGGTCCCCAGCTACACTAATGCAAAAAGTCACGTCGCTCTATTGCAGCGTGAAGGAAGGACAAAAAAGCAAACAAACACACTTTCGCATTTATAATATTAGTAAGAATTATAAAATAACCCAACTTAAAACTAATAAAGTAGCTATAAAACTATTTTTTGCTTAAAAATCTATCACTTTCAATCAGAGAGTTTGTATTAAGTTAGAAGACTACAGAATCTTTTGAATAAATATAAGACGTTGATTGTGCAAAGATCGCTTGCAAGACTAAGCTGTCGAATTCAAATTGGTTTTTCTTTTAGAGTGCTCTTAAGAGAGCCCGGCCGAAATCTTGTAATGATCATTTTAACGAAATTGAACTGGCTCTTTGATGTGAAAAAGGGTCGTTATGAAAAGCCGCGCTTGTAATTGGGCATTTTTTGTGGACAAAAATGAAAGAAATATTAATAAATGCAAGTGTTTTTTACTGCAATGATTATTTATATTAACTGTAAGAGGTTTGTAAAGTTAATTGGAAAACACAGAGCATATTTTGAAAGTCAAAATGTATTTTAGAGTTGAAATATTTTAATGTATTTTACCTTTACTTTTTTTTTACTCCCTCACCCGTTGTACTATTGTCGACTGTCGTACTCACTTCTAAACAATCTTTCTGCTAATTTGTACGAAAGAGGAGAATCTAAGTTCAGCCAGATTCATTCTTTTAAAAATAAATCATTGAAAATGACCGATACTTACTAACTGCAGTCTGAAATTTCATTGAAATTAGATCTATACTTTACGTAATCTTTTTATGTCTGCCAATTTTACTATTTAAATCAGAGTGTAAGTACGTCCGTATGCGTATGCGTAAAGCCGAATTTACACTGCGAAATTGTTGATGAAATTAATGTCATGAAACTAATTTCAATCATTGAATAAATCTTTATCTGCAATACAAAAGAGCTATTTTCTACGGAATCCAAACTAGAACGGATTCGCTATAGCGACAGTATTACAAATGCTCTTTCAGGTGAGAAGATCTAGTTTTCCCTCTATTTAAATAGAGTAGGACACAGAAAAGGCTTGGACACATATAACGCGTTAAGTAAGCGCGGTGTGACGTGACGTGTCCAACGATTTTATTCACAGAAGATTCACAATGTTCTCAAGAAAATGTTATATCTATATTAAACATATTTTTTTATTGAGGTAACTTGACAAAGACGTGAGAAAATAATTGGCTTTGCGTTCACGTACCTACGTGTTAAAATAAAAGCATGCAAGCAGATTTTCCGTTCCATCGGACTATAAGAATAAGGGAATAGTTAGTGCACCTGTATTTGCACATACACTTGTGCAATATAAAATCTCCCGCGCAAATGGCTAATCTCTATAGAGATTGGCTGCCAGATTCAGTCGGAAGGACATTATTCCACCGCCCGTCGCTGCGCTTTGTGTTTGTCCAAGCCTTAAATGCACTGGATCGATGTTGCTTCCAAAGTGGAGCGTCGCATGTCCACTGCGGAGTTATATATTATGAAACACGGCAATTAATGTAAAAACAATGGCTACAAAATAAAATCATTTCATGCAAAAAATAGTATTTTATTGTTCTCAAGAACGCATTGTAATCCCAAGAGAGACTAGCCAAAGACGCAGGAAATATGTTAGTGCACTAATTAGTGTGTAGATTCAAGATGCAGGCGCAGAACTGACGGTATTACGTGCTCTCTGAGGCACGGGGTTTAACAGAGTTAACTTCCCTAGTCCCTAGTCTTTTGATTTTTTTTTGAAAGGTGAATTATTCTCCAAGATCTGTCCAAGATGGCCGCTGCCACAAAATGGCGGATTACATATTTTTATTTTAACGATTACTGACTAGTAATTAGGATGTTGTAACATGTCGGGGGTGTTTTAAATTTTTAATTTACACTTGTATACTATCTAGGATTCAAAAATTTTCAAAATTAACTATGCAACCTATGCAACATACTAACTGTGGTTTTCTATTATCATTTTAAATATTCTATGTTAGAGTAGGTATACCATCCATTATGTCCATGCACTTTGACTACTAGTGTATTCATAGAAGAATTTTTAATACCTATTAGTAATTGGAACAGAGTGCATTTTGATGTTAAATTTTGTGAAAGTGCTCACAATTCTCATATAAGTCACACTTATTACCGTTTATGTACAAAGTGGTTCCATTAAAAAATAAAGCGATTACAAAAAATGGAACGGGAATTCCACGAAATTAAGTCATTGACTGGTGCTGCCGTAAAGATAGTATTGCGGCTATAGTACATGCACGTATTCCGTTGAACTTAAATCCTTAGTACACCCTCGCTGCCTTAATATAAAAATGAAATCTTTTTTTTTTATTCGATGACAAGATAGCCCTTGTCTGCGATCTCACCTGATGGTAAGTGACGATGCAGTCTAAGATGGTAGCGGGCTAACTTGGAGGGGGTATAGCAGTGTAAATTCGACCCATACCCCTATTCGGTTTCTACACGCCATCGTGCCGGAACGCTAAATCGCTTGGCGGCACGTCTTTGACGGTAGGGTGGTAATTAGCCACGGCCCAAGCCTCCCACCAGACCAGACCAGAGACAATTTAGAAATTATAAATTCCTAAATTGCCCCCGCCGGGAATCGAACCCGAGACCTCCCAGTTATAAGACCACAGCGTTCACCACTGCGCCAGGGAGGTCGTCAAAAATCGCTGAAGTCCAGTCATAACTTTCCCTATGTATGGCAAGTGAAGAAGAAATGCAATTACCTCTTTTGCCTAGTCTCTTTCCCATGAAAATTTGATGATTGATCCAGACTTCAGTAAATCCACACTTTGCCAGCGCCAAGTGCGGATTGACACGCTTTACATATTTACATATGAGGGCATAAATTATATTTATTTATCTTTGATTATACTTGGTTTCAGCGGCTGGCATCAATGAAACATGCGCATTCAACGAACAATGCGACGAGATGGTACGGATGACTGAATGCAGGAACGAGCGCTGCGTCTGTCTCTACGAAATGGTTGCAGAACTGAGCGCTGACGGAGGGTTCGTTTGTAACCGTAAGTATTACTGCTTCAATAAAACTTGCTCATTCAATGAACAATGCGACGAGATGGTGCGGATGACTGAGTTCAAGAAAGAACGCTGCGTCTGCCTTTACAAAATGGTTACAGAACTGAGCGCTGACGGAGGGTTCGTTTGTAACCGTAAGTATTACTGCTTCAGTGAAACTTGCTCATTCAATGAACAATGCGACGAGATGGTGCGGATGACTGAGTTCAAGAACGACCGCTGCGTCTGCCTTTACAAAATGGTTGCAGAACTGAGCGCTGACGGAGGGTTCGTTTGTAACCGTAAGTATTACTGCTTCAATGAAACTTGCTCATTCAATGAACAATGCGACGAGATGGTGCGGATGACTGAGTTCAAGAACGACCGCTGCGTCTGCCTTTACAAAATGGTTGCAGAACTGAGCGCTGACGGAGGGTTCGTTTGTAACCGTAAGTATTACTGCTTCAATGAAACTTGCTCATTCAATGAACAATGCGACGAGATGGTGCGGATGACTGAGTTCAAGAACGAGCGCTACGTCTGCCTTTACAAAATGGTTGTAGAACTGAGCGCTGACGGAGGGATCGTTTGTAACCGTAAGTATTACTGCTTCAATGAAATTTTCTCATTCAATGAACAATACGACGAGATGGTGCGGATGTCACCTTTTGTGTAAAACATTTTTTTACCCATTAACTCTGTAATATGTATTAAGTCGCTTAACTAAACAGATAAAAGTTTACAATCGGCCCTACTATGGATTTCTGCACTTTGTGTTTACGGTGGCGCTAGTTTGTGATTGTATTATTTATCCACCTCTGTTTCATATTTTCAGCGGTGAAACAGATCGAAGAACCTATTAGGACTCTGGACCCGGCAATGATTGGTGTGTTGGTCGGCATGGCTCTGATGTTCGTCATTATTTGCGTAGTACTCCGCTTGTTCAGCAAGTGAGTGTAATTTATCTCAATTGTCTAATATTAGTTTAAGTTAACCTAACGAAACCTAATTCAAGAGTGAATAGGCATCTCCTAGGTAAGCACACTACATTTTAGGCCGCATTTTCTGATAATTGCAATTAAAAAGTAGTCTTTGTTATATTTAAAAAAAGATTATCTTTAAAACACCGAGTTCGTTTGTATCGAGAGATTTCTCTTAAAGTTTTTTAAATATTGTTTTTTTATAAAATAAAATTACAAAGATAAATAAATAGATTTGATTCAAGAGAAAGACTGAAAATATATTAATGTTCTCCTCATCGAACCAATCTTACTAGTATAGAGAGTCGCTTACTACTCAGGAGGTATTATAGTGCACAATTTTCTTTCGCTTCAGGGCCAGGTGGAGGGAAAATCGTACCATCTTCAATACGCCAAATCCTCGTCTCATGAACGTATCACTACTCCGAGATTCTAAGCTGCTGCATTCACAGGTACAGAACTACGGAATATCATATTTATGCGCAAATTGCATTTTTTACGTTTTTCTAATACTAAACCGCATCGAAAAGAAAATAACCGGTCAAGTGCGAGTCATACTCGCGTTCTGAGGGTTCCGAACCTTGTGTGGATTATGTAAATTAGGTAGGTATCTACTAGATGACCAGCTTAAGCGCGCAGTTTTAATGCAGAGTTCCTATAGTTTAAAATGGCTATTAACATACTTAATATTTACTAAGGATACATAAACAAAACAAAACGTTTATCAAGTTAATTATTTATTTTTTATTAATAATAATTATTTATTACTGGCATGTAAAACTGGATATTCTAATTTTTACACTTTTCCTTCTTTATGTCCCTGACTTTTTCATGTTTCAAAATATCACACACACTGCTCGCAGAAACAATAATTAATATCACAAATCTGTTCAGGCATTTAGAAGTTATGGTGGAATAAAGAAATTCATATGCATACATAAATCCTCAACATTATACTCCTTACAAACATTACACTCCTTTACTTGGGCATTAATGTAAAAGCAGAGAAATCAATAACTACACTTAGTTCCATCTAATATTCATAGTCTGAGTCTGACACCCATATTTTGTCTCCAGGTACAATGTAGAGAAGTCTCTTTCAAGAAAAATTAATTTTCAAGTTTACATTTGAAAAGAAACAATTTTGTTATTTTTAGTATAACAAATACGAGTACATACCATACAAATGTAAATTGAAAAATTGAAAACATCCCCAGCATGCAAACCTGTGTTTGAACTATACAACAATATATCTTTGATTATATACTCTCGTTTTTTTGGTTGATTTCGTTCGGCAATTTCGTTCACAGCCAATTTTATACAATAAAAAATAAAAATAAACATTTATTCAGCTCACACAAAAATTAAAAGTAGGTACAAAGTTTGAGTAATACTAAGTTACTGCACCCCCACTCCGCCCAGACTCAAGTCAGAGCCAAAACGAGACAGATTTATGTCAGAACATATTTCTGTGGCTCGCTTCAACTCTAACCCAAGTTTGAGCCGAGCCAGAGTACACTCTATAGATCTCAGCATTAATCTATAACATAAAGGTGCGTGTTGGAGCTGAGAAGGCTACTGCCTCAGCATAATGGTGCAGTATTATGGCTGCAGTGCTGATTTTCAGGCATAGCCTTTAGTGATGTAGTGACCCGACCGAGACAGAAATTGATAGACCAGTAATAACAAGAGATAAATAAAAGAATA
The DNA here is from genome assembly GCA_038048805.1 of Hipparchia sbordonii. Classification (NCBI taxonomy): domain Eukaryota; kingdom Metazoa; phylum Arthropoda; class Insecta; order Lepidoptera; family Nymphalidae; genus Hipparchia; species Hipparchia sbordonii. The sequence continues at coordinate 13,285,143 of CM076104.1, read as the reverse complement.
ATAGGATATTAGCCTGTGTTTCGGTAATAGTTGATACAATATATACAGTGGTAATAGGGAGTGATATATAATTACTTAATTATATACTTAGGTATATTATACTATAAGTATCCCATTTCACTTGTTTACTCCCTTTTGGGGAGAAACTCCCATTAGTTGGGATCCCTGGCAGCACTACAAAAATCCGATACCAACATTGACATAATAATACTATACGCATAGCCGTCTCAACACTATATCTACGTTGCTTATTTTTTAGCAATTTCATTTGGTCTAGAACAAGCTCTGCAGCAAAATTATCATTTTCAGTATTAACTGCTTCATTCAAGTACTCAATAGACCTATCAAGACAATAGTCAAATGACTTTGTTGGTTCACTATTGTTATAATAACAATATAGTATATTTTCAAGCTGTGACCATCTGCTAAGCTTAAGTTCACTAGGTAATATCCAGCTTAAATCTTCATGATGCATTAAATGTCCTTTTACATATACCTGAAAGCTTAGATTTTCATCCTATAACACACACACTACACACTATTAACTACTTTCACATTCAGCTTGTTCTTTCCTTTTTTCGGGCTTGCTTCTTGGAGGTAGAGTACTCTTCGACATATATGATGGGAGATTATTGAAAATATGAGGTATTGCTCCCTCGACCAAAACATGGGTATTTCAATTGCTCACTTCCAATAATTATTTCTTCAGTCTAGATTTCATGGGTTGAAAAATGGTTGCTACATACAGCTGAGTGTTTTGTACGTAGGTACCCAGTCTTTTCGTGGAATCGCACGTAAGCACGATAGAGAGAGATGAGCATCTTTCGGGAAAGAAAATGTAATTTTAGCTCCTTCAATGCTGATAACACTGTCGTAATTTGGTTTGCATTCGGGCACACAGCATTTTCTTGGAATCTAAAACAGTTGATTTAACTTTTATAATCATAAATAAAATGAAATACATAATTATAAGTATTTGTTTTGTAGGTTATGTTTTCAATAGATACTTATTTAATTATGAGTCAACTATGTACCTTGTTACTAAACATCTTTAAACGAAAATATCTTCATTTGTTACATTAAAATATATTGTAGCCATTCAGTAATAAACTTAGTTAAATACCTTTGCAGCTTTGTAGTCGATATACATATAGGTAGTACCAAACCACGAAAACGGATTCATCTCGTTGTAACTGATGTATTTTTAGAAGGTTTATATCCACCTTGAGTGAAACCGTACATTAAAAACCAAATTTATTGAAACTTTTATTAAATAATTATGATTTAAATACAAAATAACACGACGCGAAACAAAACCAAACAAACTTGACACTTGACAGAGCCTCACATCAGCATGGCTCTCTTTCTGGTCTGTGATGGCTCTCTAAAGGTGATAGAGACGGAGCTATGCTATACGTCAATGGATAGGTACCTACCAAATAGAAACACAATGCCTTGTCCTGCTCTTACACACATATTTTGATATAATGTCTTCTCACTTTAGTCATTTTATTATTCTAGGAGCCTTTAGGAGCTATCCACATTAAAGGGTTAACGTTGCCACAGTTAACGCGGCAGCTTCTGGCAATATTTAACGCGAAAAATTGAGCGGCTACACTTGAACAGTCAACCTCAATGCCCGATAATGACGATAATATGTCCTGATTCAAGATGGACGCTGACGCAGCTGCATTCACATTGCGTTATCGCCAATTAATTAATACAGAATTAATAAATACATCATTAAAAAATTAATACAGAATTATTGCGTTATCGCCAATTAAATTTTCGTTGACGTTGACGAAGTGTGGGCACTCAGTTTGTCGCGTTTAATATCGGCGGAAATAACCGCGATAATAGTTGAGATGATCGATATTGAAGTTTACCATAGTGTGGCCGCACCATTATAATATGTCTACGTGACGCGTCACTAAAGTAAGCATTGCAATGATTGTAATTCATAGTAAGATATCGTTTTTTTTTTGTTTTTTTGGCTGTTTTAGGTATTATTATGAGGTTTAGAGGTATCAAAATCTCCGTCATTTGTAAGATTTTAAGGCTGGTGTTTGTAAAATATAACGGGACTTACTATGAAACTAAAAATTAGGCATGGAAAAAAACGATTTTTGAAGATGTGCCTTAATTTGTTTTAATAATGAGAAAGCCGTGGTTTTCAAGCTGTAACTTTTCACTGAGTTAAGCTATAAGCTTGATATTCTTAAAACACTACGAGACCACTGAACTTTATATTCAGTATAAATTTCGACTTAGTATCATGAGCCGTTTTCGAGAAAAACGGTGGTGACACACTGACAGACAGACGGACAACGAAGTGATCCTATAAGGGTTCCGAAGTTTTTTTCGGAACCCTAAAAACAACCGATCGATCTCATAAACTTTCGTTAAGATGAAAGGGATCATCGATGCAGCGTGTTTGATCATTAGAGCTCCGATATTGTGTAATTCGATGTGGCGTATGGGAGTTATGGGACCCAAAAATAAGTTAGATTCGGGGCATTTATTTGTGCTCATAATTTTTTTTTTCACACTTTTTTCCAACATTAATATATCTCTTATAACATCTCATTTCAAAGTTGTTATAAATTATGACTTCTTCTTCTTCGACTAAGCGTTGTCCTAATAGGTGGGGTTCACTTTCCGGCATGCTTTTTCCCACTTTGCCCGGTCTTGTGCATGCGATTTTCTCAATTTATTGGCTCTCATATCGGCGCCTACAAGGTCTAGCCTTCTCTTTCTTTATTCTCTTTTATGAATTACAATGCATTTTTATTTATTAAATCATTAAATATAATAATTTATTATTATAATTATTATTTCTTCAACTTTCAGGACCGTCGTGGATCTCGTGTAAGCATGCGTCCACCATCGAGACAGGCAAGTCAACAGGAGCTGAGACCACACTCACCAAGCCCTGGTATTACATAATAATATTTCTTTACCTCCTTCTTGACTCTGACTTTTTCTTCGTTTCTCATTACTATTTTTTTCTTCTATTTCTAAGTGTGGCTCATGAAAATTTTTGTTTTAATTTCTATATTTATCAAATTCTTCCGTCTATATTGGCTTCATATTGCCTTAATTGCTGTGCTTTAATTGTTTGTATATTATGGATGTGATATTTAAATTTTGACCAGGAAAGATTATTATTCGAATTCTAGGACGGAAACAAAAAATTAAGTTCAATTTTTTAACTGAATTACATATTGCAGGTAGCTATTTTTTATAAAATTCGGTATGAACATTCAATTTATCTTCTTTATAATATTTATTTCCATCTATATTTTTGTCTGATTTTGCGTTACTCACAATCTCTTTTTCGTTCGCTATTTGGTATTTTACCACCATTACTCATACATATATTTCATCTATCGACAGCACGACCCCACCAAAGCCATCAGATACACCGAAAATCTTCAGGTTACTTGGATTATATTTTAATTTTGCTTTGTTTGCAATTAAAAATACAGTTCTATGCATGTAATTTTAAATATATGCAATAATATTACGCTACACTAATAATAATAATATTATGGTTTCGATAAGAATGCTATAATTTGTCTTGCTATCTTATTTTTTTAGTTCAAAGTCAACTTCTGACTGCCCAAAGAAAATGATGAAAATCTTAATATACAACTTTCGCAAGGTTTGCTTTTACTTTTTTTTAAACAACAACAGAACCAAAGATAAGTAGTTATTGCAAAAGCATGATCGGTTTGACATACCTATTACTAAGTGACTATCTAGCTTATTTCAAAATAATAGATTACAAAGTTTTTGCTCTAAAATCCATCAATTTAAAACATCACGTAAATATTTGTGGTTTTGAATATGTACTACGATAGTTAGGATTTGCAAGATGAATTAGCTGGAATAGCTTAAAAGTAAAAAATCCGTAGATAGTTTCAAATTGCTCATAAAAAGTTTGATTTGAGATTTTTAGTAAGCAATTCATGTCATAATAACATTTTAAAGCATGATAAGTTCTAGTCACTAATAAAAAGATTTTGGGTTGAGCATGTCTTTGAAGTGCAAACCTTATTTTTGGTTTGGTACTGACTTTATTATCTGCTTTAGGCTCAAGACGTGGATCAAGAGCAAGTAGCGGTCATTCAGCGACTTCGCTCAGATCTGCCACATTAAGATCTCCTACCGCGCAAGGACCAACATCTGTAACTGTTGAGATACGTGCACCAGATGCTTAGGCATTAGGAAAAACAAAAGTGACAAATACGTCAACCAAAGTAAATATTTAGGAATCGAAAGTATAAAGAGAAAAATGCTTTGGGTATAATTAAAGATAATAATCATATAAGGAAAAGATATGTAAAATACCATTTGTAAAACAAAAATGTGACTGGAAAATCCACGCATTGTTTTCAAAGTTGTAATAACATTCAGTCCAAATGCTTACAATGTTTGTGATAAACTTCGACATTATATTTAGCTTATATTAAAAACAAAATATTAAAGACTTTTTGCCATTTGTAGCAATAAATTTGAGCACTATTGTATGTGTAAATTCAGCCACATAAGAAGTGCCTCTTAATAAAATGCGTGAAGTTTGTCAGTCAGTAAATTATTTAATTTAAGAAAGTAAAATTAAAAATAATATATTTAAAACATAGATTTATAGTAAAAAAATTATCTAAAAATAGTCTAATTACTCTCAATTCAGAAAATAGACACAATTTATATAATAAGTATGGAGCACTTAAATTCAACGATATTCATAGAATTATAATATAAATTAGTTAATAATAAAATATAATAAGTGAAGAATTTTAGCTTTTTGGCGATGAGTAATGCTTTTCGGCATTTTTGTAGATCGATAGTTTGAAATTTAGTATTTAATTAAGTTACAGAGCATTTAAATTGATCTTCGTTTTCAGATATTCTTGTAAGAGTGCTAGATTTGTGATTCCCTGCCTTAGATGTTTAATTAGGTCACACTTCTAAGTAAGCAAAACAAATTAGATCTAAAACTTATTTACGGGGACCACCTCCTTCGATGGGAGTGTTCTGAGTTTTGATTTAGGATGGATGTAATAAAGTGTAGAAGGAATGCTTCGATGCCGCTTCGAGTAAATTTAAGACTTTCGAATATTAGCTTTAATTCGAATGAAGAAGTAGCTTTTCGTAAACCATTTCTATGACAGAGAGTTGTGAATCGATTTTTAGAAACTGTCCGTTTTGTTTTTCTTTTTAGTGCTCCCTTACTAGTGTAACGTTATGTGTAAAGTCGGGGAAATTTACACATTGTAGAACTAAGGCTTCTCTGCACTGTGGAAGCTTAGACCAAGGAACTTCGCAGAAGCGCACAAGCGTTTTCGTAATGTAATTAGAAGATCTAATACAGAATAAATTGTAATCTTTCATTAAAAGCATCTTAGATAAAAGATCATTATCACCGTGTACGGGTCGAACAGCAATTAGGGGAAGAATTGATGTATGATCCGTACAATTTAACAAATCACTGTCATTTTCGGATAATGCAAGTCGTAAATATGAAGAAGTAAGCTATTTGTATTTTTAAAATGAATAACTATGCTCACAATCTGATATTATATATTTCGAACACTGTGCTAGTTTATATATCTATTAAAAATGCTGTAATTTACTTACGTGAACTTTTATTATAACTTATACTTCTGAATACTAGTGTTTTATTCCACCGCTAGTTGACTTACCCCGACTTAACACGGATGCCCTTACCAATTCTTAAAAAATAAATAGAATTGGGTAGATACGAAAACCTTCCTCGTGAAATATTCTAAATGGTAAAAACTGCAGTATCTCTTGGAAGCTTCAAAGTTATATATGAGAATATATATTCAAAAACCGACTACTAGTTCTAGTAAAAATAGATACTTACGATTTGTCTTATTACTAGATTTTTGAAGAGATTTTGAGGTAAATTAATTCAAAAAATTCAAAATTATTTATTTAATGTAGCTTTTTTGACCCGTCAAGACCGTTCGAAATGCACATTCTGCGGAGAAAAGCCAGCAAGAAATTCAGTAGTTGCTCAGCAATGAAAGCAGAATGTAAATTAGGATTCAAATCGATTTAGAAACTAACAATATGGTGTAAATATCCACTTAGTATTACACATCTAGATATTCTCAATTTTCTATTTTATATTAAAAAAAATAATATATGTAATTACTAAGGCCATCTGTTGATCAGCATAGTTTTACATCAGACAGCAGCGGCATCTATCGGGTTTTTGAAAAATTTTTCTTGAAAGTTACGAAGACGTTATAATTTTTAGCTTTTACAAAAGATGGCGCTTTGCCAAATAACGTTTTATTTATTTGTGCCTTAAAAAATATTCGAATTTCAATAAGTACGAAAATCAACAATGTAAGTAAAAGTAACCCCTTGAATTATGGTGACAATAAATATAGAATCACTATTCTACAAGACTTAAGAATTTTATCAAAATATAAATACGAATGTTTAATGTTAAATATTATTACTCAAATATTGCATGATGATGATATTTTGTCTGGTGGGAGGCTTTGGTCGTTGCTAGTTACCACCCTACCATCAAAGACGCGCCGCCAAGCGATTTAGCGTTCCGGCACGATGGCGTGTAGAAACCGATTTGGAATATGGGTTGAATCTACACTGCCATACCCCTTCCAAGTTAGCCCGCAGCCATCACTTACCATCAGGTGAGATCGCATTCAAGGACTATCTTGCCATAGAATAATAATAATATAAAAAAATATTTTAAAAAAACCGACTTCAAACGCCACTTAAAAGTATAAAATAATTTTAGTTTGTACACGTATGTTGAAGTCGGGCCAGCGTCGCGCACCGGTTTCATCGTTTCTATTTAGGCCCGTCCGTCTCACGGGCTAATTCAATAAGTATACCGGCCTAATAGTATTCACGATTTAATAATTTTAGTTTGTACACGTATATTGAAGTCAGACGGGCTTAAAATATAGAAACGATGGTACCATTGCGCAACGCTGGCCCGACTTCAACATACGTGTACAAACTAAAATTATTTTATACTTTTAAGTGGCGTTTGAAGTCGGTTTTTTTAAAATATTTTTTTATATTATTATTTTAAGCTTTTTAGTGTAGCTTCATGGGACCAATTCACTAGACCATTTGTTTTGCTCCTTAAAAAAAGTATTGAAATAGAAATTTAGCATATGTATGTAAGCTATAAAGTTTGCATGGTTAAAATCCTACACACACTCTGATCACGAGCGATTTGCTCTTATTCAATGAGGAGTTCCATCCTATATCTCCGAAGATATTCATCAGATCTTCGCCAAACTTAAATGGGACCAACCTGACGATATGCCCTTTTAAATAAAAAAAAAAAATTATTGAAATCGGTTCAGATTTGACAGAGTTATAGAGTAACATCGTCAAAAATTCGGTTAAAAAAAAATTATATTGAAATGCCGAATAGAAAAGCATTATGTATGTAGGTATGCTATGAAGAATGCATGGTTAAAATCCGACATACACTCTGATCACGAACGATTTGCTCTTATTCATTGAGGAGTTCCGTCCTCCATCTCCGAAGATATTCATCAGATCTTCACCAAATTTAAATGGGACCAACCTGACGATACGTCCTTTCAAATTAAAAAAAAATTATTAAAATCGGTCCAGATTTGACGGAGTTATGGAGTAACATCGCCAAAAAATAATAATAAAAAAAAAAAAAAAACATACGCGTCGAATTGAGAACCTCCTCTTTTTTTTGAAGTCGGTTAAAAAATAAAAAAATGATAAAAAGTATCATACATATTCTGTAGTTATCTGATAGTTTTGCTAATCCCCACGGCAAAGAAAAGAAGTGGCTTTTGCTTTTTAACATAACTGAAAAAAGCTGTAACTACTAACAAAGCAAACCATGCCCATTCATACGAAAAGCAACAAAAACGTACATTGTACACGTCTATTGACAAAAGTGAGAGCAAACATATAATAATAGCGACGCAAACAAGCTCCAAGCTGAATACGGGAACGGCCAGCAAAGAAGCTTAGACCATTTAACTTAGCTTTCCGTGGAAGCGGAGGCGGTTGGAAATAAAATAAAATCAGAGTAGCTAGAAAACAGGAATAGAAAACAATCGCTAAGATCGCGGAATATCTTGTAAAAGAGACAATTAAAATAGCGTGTAAATAACATAAAGGTACAAAACCGGATGAAAAATTACGAAGAAGCATGAAATAATTGTGACGTAAATAAGCTTTGAACTGCTACGGCTAGTAAAGAAACTTGGCCTAGTTCTCTGTAGAAGCGAACACGGAATCTGAAGCGGATAACAAGAATTTCATAGTATTATAAATCAAAATTTAAAAAAAAAAAATGCATTGAAATTTAATCAATTAAAATTAAAATATAAAAGCAAACAGATTATGTCGTAGGCATTCGCTAAGAAAGGATGTTTGAAAATTCAAACTCTATGGGGGTAAAATAGGCGTTTGAAAAATTGAACATAACGTGAGCGTAAAACCGCGGGAAATATAGCCACTTTGAATATAAAATTTCTCTATTCTATTCTATTCTACATAGTATTAGAGCGACTAAACCAGCAAATATCGAATCTGTAAGTTCGGTTAGATAAAATAGCTTAAATACGAGTACATAGTACGTAATGTTTATTGAGGCTTGCACTGAATTAATATTCACACAAAAGAATCCCATGTAGGATGGGAAAAAATCCTAGATGTCTGAATAATCTACAAACCAAGAGCTTGTACTGCACAAGGTATACAAATAGAATAACCGCTCCTTTTGTTCAACGTGATCACAATGCTAAGAATCTGAGGCGGTAAGTTTAGAATATTTGAGTTTCTTGGTAAGTCGGTGTTATGAATTTTCTTTGAACTTTATTTATTAGCCGTTTCGAGAATCCGATCGTTGTATAGTGTCTAACTTTAGTGCTTACGATACGGCATTTAATAACATCATGGTTTTAAAGTTTTAAAATATAAAACAAGTAGGTACTGGATTCTGTAAATTTAATTCTTCGCTATCAATTGATAGACGCCCACTGTTGGACGTCTATCGGACGTTGGATAGTTCTATTGAATGGACTTCCACATGCCTCGGTCTTGTGGCTCCTATATCCAGTGGCTTCCTTCGACTCGTCTGACGTTTCGGTCTATATAGTAAGACTTATACTATATAGGTAGTATAGACCGTACTTATAATACCTACTGCGCTTTCCGTTGCGAGATGACCACATTGGTACCTCAACGACCATCCGTTATTCGAACCATGTTCTCCAGAATCTCCAGGACGTATGCTATCTCACTGCCAAATTTAGTCCAGATTATTTGAAGCCTCAATAGCCCAACGGTTAAAGGTGCGGACTGAAAACTGAAAGGTCGCAGGGCCTGCTATTGTCGTACCCACTTCTAGCACAAGCTTTTCGCTTATTTGGAGGGGAGAACAGATAAGGCTAATGTTCTAAAAAAAAATTGTACAACAGCTGTGAAATCGACAGATAGAGTCATTTGTGGGTTAAAATTTCTCATCGTAAAGTATAAAGTAGGGACGTACTTAGATGATAATAATATAGAAAGCAAAAGGATTCTCTTTCATTACCGTTCCACAAAGGATATGGTACGGCAAAAGAAGTAAAAAGTAAACTTTTGACAAAGGAAATGTAATTACCGGTGTCGGGTTCAAAGAGAAGCTACGTACAGCACAGGAACTCCGGTGGTGTTAATGTTAGTTACACGTTGAGTTGGCTGTAAGTAGGAATTAAAAGTTTTTGCGAAGAAAACAAGCAGTGATGTTTAAGGTATAATAATGTCTTCCCGATTAATTTCGCCGCATCGATTTAAATGTACGAGATGTAGCGTTCCGAACACTCACTTTGTTGAACTGTCAGTTGAAAAAAGTGAGTTTGTTACTCTTTCCCGCCATGAACTGATTTGGCTGAAATTTGGAATAAAGATAGCCTATATTTACATATTATAGTCCACATTTTATCCTGAAAAATGAGAAAGATATAACGAATACAGTTGAGGAATACAATAATTATACAAGGAACACAGTTGTCATGTATTCGTATACACAACAGCTGGGTGCAAATTAGGAAGTTCCGTGAGCCAATCAGCGGCGCGGCCGGGCGTTCAGTCGCCGCGCGTAACGAGGAAACTTGTACAGTTTGTGTGTTTGCTGTTCCGGATATAAATCCGGACTGCACAGTGCACATAACTAGAGTTTTTGTTTCATGCTAGTCTATGATATCGTATATGTATAAAAAGAGGTGGATATGTTACAAGCGTGCGCTAAATGAAGCGCGTAATGGCAGATATTTGTCATTATTTGTCATGTCATTTAACAATGAAAAAGGTACTCTATTATACTCTTCGTCGTTCGGAACAAGTTTTTCGCTTGTTTTGTGAGTATATAACTCATCCGCGTCCTTCGCCACTTAAAGTTAGTTTATAAAATTCCGCGGGAACTCTTTTATTTTCCGGAAAACAATAGCCTATGAAAAAATCACGTCAATCCGTTGCTTCAATTGTTCAACAAACAAACACACTTTCGCATTTATAATATTAGCTAGGGTTAGTTAGGATACAATATGTTTCAGTAGACAGAACCGTTACAGCTAAGCTCACGCTTGGGATATCTTTATCGATATTTTGTCCAACATCTATTAACGGATGCTATTAGTGTTATAATAAACGGGTTATTGCATGCAATATTCATTTTGGCCCGAGATCTGATGGGTAATTTTGAGGGAGTGCTTGAAGGTAGGTCTTTGGCTTACCTTAGTATGGCAAATTATACCTGATACAAAATATTGATTCTCATTAGTCGAAAATGTAACGGGGATGGGTCCTGCCCGGATAAGAAACTTTAAGGGCTGCTCTAAGTATGGCAAACCAGGTCTGTTAGCTAGTAGCTTATATAAATTAACCCTTTTGAATTGTTTTTTTTAAGTGTACATAACTCGCAAACCTGCCCCTGTTTAGATGGTAGGTTATTATTATTCTCAACAAAGGGACTTTTATCGAAATCATACCAAAAAAAAAATACTGTAAAACTTGGTCCGCTGGTTCATTTTTAATGCTAATTATACTTTCAGCTTTTATCAAGCATGTGACCGAAATCACCCATTAGCTCTTAGACCATAGTGTCATAGAATAAATTAAGTCGTAGACGCGTCGCCAATATGAATGCTAATTTCATATCGGTCGTACCATTGTTAACACGCTGTACTGCTAATTTAAATATTTTAATTACTGATTCGAATGCTTATACAACAAGGTAATGAATATAAACACGATGTGATCCATTTTCATTACAAATGATCTGGTTCTATAACGTCATCTTCTACTTCTCTTCTGTATCAACTGATAGACGTTCAGTATTGAAATGGTCTCTTGCATGGATTTTCACAGGCCTCGGTCTTAAAAACGCACCAATTCTCTAGGGGCGTAAAACCAGGTAGCTTAATGTAAACGTCAATTTTTTTTACAAAACTGACTTCAAACGCCACTACAAAGTATATCAATTGTGCCTATAAAATTTGAAGACTTCACTGGATTTCTCCAGGATCCCATCATCAGATCCTAACCTGATAATAATGAGACCGCCTGGGAAGTATACCCTTCCAAACAAAAAAAGAATTTTCAAATTGGTCCAGGCGTCTTCGAGTAAACGAGTAACATATATAAAAAATAAAAAATAAATAAAAAAGATTCCGACGAATTGAGAACCTCCTACTTTTTAGGAAGTCGTTTAAAAACCTTTTTGACGGTCTTGATGATGCAATAGTATCTATCGAAAACCAGTATAATTGGAACTGAAAAATTTTTCAGTACCTACTAAAAATTCGAATAAAACTTAATTCTTAATCTAAATTCACATTCATAATAACAATTTGTATGCAGATAAGAGTTTCATTTCAGTTACCTAATATCATTGGAGCAAAACTAATATAACTCGGAATACCAATATTGGAACCTTCGATATTTTAGATTAAGCTAAGCGCAATTTATGCAGGTAGGTATATGAAAGAGTGTCCCACATCTTTTATGCTAATAAGAAGTGGGTTAAATAAAGGGTCAGAATCCATTTTGTAAAATTTAAATTTTTCTCGCGATTTCTTCCTTCATCGTTACAGCGAGTGTTAGCTCTTAACTGTTTAAAAAAAAAGACGTGTGGCACTCGGGGACTGCCACAGTAAAGCTATTGCATAGCATTTTTTATCAACGCCATCTAGCGGTGAGAGGAGTCCGTGTTCCCGTCGAGTCTTAGTTTTTTTCGTTACGGAATTTCTGGATTCGGTCTCCACGCACAAGGCCCGCGATAGAAGCTACGCAATAGATTAAAAATAAAATAAAAATCATTTAATTCGTCCATAAGATCATATTTGTTAGTAAGGAAAACACACACTAAAACTAATGTTAGTAACCTTAAAAACTATCTAATCCTAAAACTACCTATATCTAAGACAGGCTTGATTAGTCAGCACGTGCACCATATGACAATGCTTCAGGTACTGACAATCAAACCTGTCAGCAAATGCCCTCGGGATGCCTTTGGGCCTAGCCGGCACCCTGCGCGCCAGGGAGAGTTGATGGGTTTCAGTTTTTGAATATGCTCAATGTTCCAATGGACTTGATATTATCATTTTTGCAGTTTTATTGACTGGTTGGGAGAAAAAAAGACGTGTGGCACTAGGGGACTGCCGCGGTAAAGCTATTGCATAGCATTTTTTATCAACGCCATCTAGCGGCTCACCGCTAGATGTTGTTGATAAAAAATGCGCCATCTAGCGGCTCACCGTAGAGGAGTCCCGTGTCAGGTTATTTTCGTTACGGAATTTCTGGATTCGGTCTCCACGCTGGCCCGCGATAGAAGCTATGCAATAGCTTAAAAATATGCACAGCATAAATAATCTCAAAATTGTTGCCAAAAAATTAATTTATTATATTGATTGGTATTAATAAATTGAATGTAGTTAACTAATTTGATAAAAGATCTTACATCCTTCCTAAAGATCACGCACAAGGTACACACTTAGTAAATGAAATTTTCGTAGCCCCAACACAAAGAATTAAGTTAATGTTGTAATATTTCATAATAGAAAACAGATTTCTTTGATGAATCGTGCAAGAAAAATAAAATGTATGATACATTTTTTTAGTTAAGGTTTTTCAGAATAAAGAAAAAGTTTAATACAAGTGGATGGATGTTTGTTTCTCAATCACGCCGCAACTACTAAACCGATTTGGCTGAAAGGCACAGAGATAGATTTGGAATAACACAGATGCTACTTTCCATTATCCAGGAAAATAAGGAAGTTCCCGCGGGAATTAAAAATCTTAATACATGCGAACGAAGTCGCGGGCAGCTAGTAGCCAATAAAAGTTTACAAGGCGATGAAGCACTTGAATTACCGAAGCCAAATAGAAAGGGATGATACATGCATTATAGTTTCATGAGGTCATTGGTGGGGTCTCGAATTCAAAATGTATGGCGCCTATACCAAACTCAGTACTAATAACAAAGATTATTTACCGGGAATTTATGCCGGCGAGGGGTTATCTATTGCAGGCTCAGGCAATTTATATATCCGGACCCAGCCCTGGTGGTTTGAATTCGATATCCGCAGAATAAATATACATCTGCCTATAAATCTGGTAGGCGTGATTGTCGAGTACCCTATTCCTCGGGTACCTATAATAAATACGAGTATAATTAAACCAATATATTATGATTTCTTTTATTTATTGATATGACAAGCCCTTTCTATACTGAAGTTTTAAAACAGTTCTATCGCATATCGTATTAAGAACGCAGAAACCATTTAGGAGTACTTATATTGAATATAGACTTCGTCCGCGTGGATTAAGGTTTTTCAATTTACGCAGGAACTCTTTAATTTTTCGGGATAAAATGAAGCCTATATGTTAATATTGGGTGGGAGTTATCTCCATTGCTTTCAACCAATCGGTTCATTCGTTGTGGCGTGAAGGAGTAGAAATATATACAGGTACACACACACATATAAACTTTCGCCTTTATAATATTAGTGTGTTTTAAAAAGAGAGAGAGACAATTCAGAAATTATAAATTCCCAAATTGACCTCGCCGAGAATCGAACCCGAGACCTTCCAGTTACAAGACAGCGCTAACCATTGCGCCAGGGAGGTCGTCAATTCGAAAGCACTTTGTAAAAGTTTGTTTTAATAAAAAAATATTCTATTCTATTCTTAAAGTTTTGATTAGAATCCGTATTACCTGTACCGTAGAATTATTTGTACACAGCAAAAACTTTCACAAACAAAATAATTACCGGTACGAAGATTAAAGCAAAGTTCACACTACAAAAGCTGTGAGGTCGGCAGATTTTGTTATCTTTACTCTCAGGTTTTCACAGAAATCGGGCTTTGTGTGGTGGCTTCTATAAAATTAAGTTTTACTCTGCATTTTCTGTTTTGTTATCTAAACGGTCTTCTATAATATTGAGATGAACAAATATTTAAACACTGGAAGTGGAAGGCGGAGCGACTTCTTGATAACCGATTTTATATGTCAACTAGCTTTTGCCCCCGCGACTTCGTCCGCGTGGAATTAGGTTTTGGGGTGGAATTTTCAAAAACTGTGACACACGTACTTCTTTATTTTTAACTGATAGCTCAAATACCAACTTTGATGGAAACAGCTTGAAAAATGACGGAGTTTCATATAAACTTCCATCCCCTATTTAAACCCTTTAGGGGTGGAATTTCCAATAATCCTTTATTAGTGTGCGCCTACGTCACAAAAGGAACCAACTGTAAAAATTTCAATTTTCTAACTTCAGTAGTTTAGGCTGTGCGTTGATATCTCAGTCAGCCAGTCAGTCAGTCAGGACTTTGAATTTTATATATATAGATAAATAAATTCTTATTCTTATTTACCTCAGATCTAAGACTGAAATCTATAGACCAAACTCTCACTCAGCTCACTTTATTTCTTTTTAAAAAAATATTAGCCAAGCTGAACTTGACTTATATTCTCCTCTCCCCTCCAAATAAGAGAAAAGCTTGTGCAATTTGGGTGAGATTCGAACCTGTGACCTTTCAGTTTTCAGTCCGCACTTTTAACCGTTGGGCTATTGAGGCTTATTGAGAAGTTAAAACGAGACAGATTTATGTCAGAGCATATTAGTATCTTGTTTTATCCTTTATCTTGAGTCTGAGCTGAGTCAGAGCACGCTCTAAAGATCTGCATAGCTAGCATGGGCGGGAGAAATTTTATCCCCGGGGAAAGGATAAAATGTTTATCCCCTCGCTCAGTTTTATCCACCTGATGTCGAGCATGAGCAAAACGGTGGAAATAGTATCCACAGTGGATATTCTTATAGGAATATACTTTTCCTTTCCCCTGTCGCCATGCTTTAGCATTGGAAGAAGATAATTTTATCCCTTGTCAGTGGTAAAATTAGGGTTTAAAACTTTTATCTCCTCCCCATGCTTACCCTGCTGAGTATAAGACACATCACCAATTTGTGGAAAGGAGTTCCAGGAAGAAAAAAACAATAAAAACGAGACACAAACATGTTCTGACATAGGTAGGTAGTAGGTACTCGTTTCTTTACCAAGTCAAAAGTTTGAGGAATAATATTAATGTTCCTAAAAAATTATCAACCACGATGGTAAACAAAATAATATAAGTTTGTAACTTAATATTTCGTCTCGAGAATCGCTGTTTGATATCATCTCTGTTTTGTTTCAGCATAACTTGAAAATTAACTTGACGTGTGTGAAAATAAATGAAACGAAAGTTAGGGATAGCACACGCTTTAGCCTTCATTTATTTAATTTAGTCATTCTTTTTGGATTATACGCAGCAGAATTCGAATAGATTACTAATTTTTCTATATTAATTCTTTTATATTACACTAGCTTTTGTCCCCGCGACTTCGTCCGCGTGGAATTAGATTTTGGGGTGGAATTTTCAAAAACTGTGACACACGTACTTCTTTATTTTTAACTGAAAGCTCAAATACCAACTTTGATGGAAACTGCTTGAAAAATGACGGAGTTTCATATAAACTTCCATCCCCTATTTAAACCCCTTAGGGGTGGAATTTCCAATAATCCTTTCTTAGTGTGCGCCTACGTCATAAAAGGAACCAACTGTAAAAATTTCAAGTTTCTAACTTCAGTAGTTTAGGCTGTGCGTTGATATCTCAGTCAGTCAGTCAGGACTTTGAATTTTATATAATACTAGCTTTAACCCGCGGCTTCGCTCACGTTAGGTTCGATTTTTTAACCCCCTATTTAACCCTCTTGGGGTTGAAATTTTCCAAAATCCTTTCTTAGCGGATGTCTACGTCCTAACAGCTACCTGTATGCCAAATTTCAGCTCGATCGGTCCAGTGTTTAGAGCTGTGCGTTGATAGATCAGTCAGTCAGTCAGTCAGTCACCTTTGCCTTTTATATATTTAGATATTGGAATTTTCACTAATTTGTTTTATTCTTCCACTAAAGGTTAATAGGCACTGGGTACATTATCTGGTTTGCTTTTGTAAGATTGTCACCGTGTATAGTATAACTAAGACTAAACTATAACTAAGATTAAATTTAAGAAAATTCATTTATGTTTGTCTTCATTTATTAATTTTAATTGTTGTTCTTTATTTGACGAAAATATACCTAATATAAAAATCCGGAGTTGGGTTATTAAAAATTCGGCGGGAACCTTCTGTTTTTCCGGTCAACCAACTAACATACCTTCACATTTGTAATATTAGTAAAAACAAACGCTTCTGTATCAAGCACCATTTTGCTATATTTATAAAAAATAAAAATAGCAACTTTTTACAATACCTTTATTTTGTGTTCTCATTCAGGCAGCTCGACTCCCTTCACAATATCAGGTCTCCTTATAAATAGACTCGCCACGTCGTTAGTGTTCTGCAAATTTGATAAGCCCATTTCAGTTATAGTTGTCGTATTCGGTATTCCTCTATACCTTTCATTCTTTTTATAGTACGTTTATCTTACGAAGTCACGGGCGCTTTACTTGTGGTTACGTCGTGTACATGCACATTGCGTAAGAGTGCGTGCCTGTCAGGAGCCTAGGTGGGAGCGGTCATGCATTAGCAAGCTCTCGCTCACACTTATACAGATACGACACACTCACAATCATGAGCCACGCGCCCTCGTGAATTGCAGGGACTATAACATAGGCTCTTATAGGCTATATTACATTTTATACGAACAAAATCAAAATGACATGTCAGTTTTTAGATCCAATTTTTCGTAGTTGGGTATTAGTTTTTAAACACTTTCTTGTAACTTTATTATCCACTAGTTGATGCCCGCGCATTCGCTCGCGTGGATTAAGGCTTTTTAATTGGTGCGGGAACTCTATGCCTATGTGTTATTCCAAACTATAATATTTCTCTGTAAAAAACATCAGCCAAATCGGTTCAGTCGTTGCGGCGTGATTGAGTAACATCCATCAATCCAAACTTTTGCATTTATAATATTAGTAGGATGAATAACATTTTTGCACATGTATTACGCAATAACCTGTGAATTAATTTTGACGGGACGTTCTTTATTTAAACGTATAAATATTGGCTTTTAATATTTATTTATTTATTTATTTGGTATACTAACAATATACATATTATACATTCAAAAACAAACATACAAAAACATTACAACATTGACTGATATGTATATCAATAACAAGCATACACAGCATTCATACAAAAAAAAAGAGGCATCAGATAGACTAGGTCTTAAAAACAAAATTTCTAAATAAACGAGCAAACAATATTGTAAAATTATTATAGGTAAAATAGATTACATACATGCAAAAAAAAAAAGTAGAAAAATACAGAGGATAAGTACCTGCATACATGCAACCGAACGACTGAGACATAATTTACATATAAAACTAAATGTAGGTAACAGAAAAATACCGATTAGTTTTTAGAAGATGAACTCACTGATAGATGATCAGTGAGTTTCTTTTTAAAAACACAAAATGAGTCATGAAATATGTCAATGCCAGGTAGGGTGTTACATTGTTCGTTATATTTAGCGCATATACGCGAGATCGGAGCTTGCTTTCCAAGTTGGGTTTTAGTGAAAGGTATATGAAAGATTTTCTTAGATTTACAATAACGGATTTAGATTAATAATAATATGAGTTGATGTATCACGCAAAAACCACTGCATAGATTAAATTTTTCACAGCTCTACAAAATATAAATTCTACCATCTAAAGCGGTCATCTAAATCAGTAAGCAAGGTGGGCGACCCGTGAAAGCAAAAAAATGTATTTTATGTGCACAAAAATATTGTTTTTGCAAATACTCTCATAGGTATAGTCCTAACTAGTAGCAAGGTTATTAAAACTAATTTAGTGGTACTCAAATTACGTTTTTCTGGTTCTATTGAAAGTGGTTATTATACAATTAATTTTTTTTTGGAATTCGTGATATACTGAATATATCGTTACGTCATTTTGGTAGTTCATAAAGGACCACAATGTGACCTGTTTTATGTTGTTAAAAAAAATCAATTTTTGAAATTTCTAGAGATACGTTCATCTGGCTCTTATACCGTGATTTGAACCTTATGGTTGCAACAATATCGCACAAAATAAGTTACGTTAAATAGACCTGTCACCCGCACCATGCTACGACGAAAACGACATGACGTGCTTACGTGACGTCATACATTTTCTTTTGCCACCTTCTTTTGTGCCCTACTCTATAAGGCCGTGAAGGGTAAATACGCCGTCTTAAATACAAGTACAGAAAATGAAGTGCAGCAACAGCAGACTGTGGTTTCTATAAAGCGAACGTCGCTGAAACAGTCTGAGATTATTGTGCAGCTTTGACCTGGACCTGTGACGTCCCTTGCAGCTGCCATCTTGTGAACTCGCAACCTTTGCAGAATTGGATGACTATTTCAGGTATCTATAGACATTTGCATGGGTATCCTTAAGGACTTGAAGAGTGACGTAGGTTACCTCTTATGCTGAAAAAAAAAACAGAGGGGGATTTTTAAAAACTACACCCATGCAAAAGCGTGCGTATAGTTAAATAGTTTGAGAATTAATACAGGCTACATTTTATCTTGGAAAAACAAAGGACACCGCGGGATTTTTTTAAGAACCTAGCTCTACGTGGCGAAACAAACCGGCTTGTCGAGAAAGTAGGTGAATAATATTTTTAACCGACCTACAAAAAGGAGGAGGTTAACAATTCCACTACTATATTTTTTTGTGTGTAATATTACAATTTAATTTAGCAAAAGCTCCCGCAATTTCGTCCCCGTAGAAATAGGTTTTGGAGTGAAATTAGAAAAAACTGTGAAACACGCATTTTTAATCAAAAGCCATATAACCAAGTTTCATAATTTGAAAACTGGCGGATTTTCATGCAAACTTTGTCCCTCTATTTAAGCCCCTTGGGGGTAGAATTTCAAAAAATTTCTTTCTTAGTGGGTGCCTAGACCTACGTTATAAAAGGAACCTAGTGTCAAAACTTCAAGTTTCTCTCTAGTGGTTTAGGCTATGCGTTGATTGATAGATTAGTCAGTCAATCAGAGGGTAAGTCAAATATAGTTAAAATAACATGAGAGACTTCATTTTAAACAATCCCAATTCATTACGTAATCTGGTTGAATCGTAATTTAGATACTCTATAACTAAATTATTTATTGCGATGCATAATAGCGCATAATTTCGATTATGTCGCCTTGTTTAGGTACCTGTTGTATTTATGCTACTATTAGATATAATACATAATATGTAATTGGATGGACTAGGCATTAAATATTCTATTTTGAACTGATTTATGTCAAGCTTATAATATATATGCAAGGTTAATACAATTAAAATACCTACAACCTTCCTTAGACAATTCCTGTTCATAATTTTGTTTAAAGTATTATTAAAACTTTAATACATTCACCTGAAAAAATTCTAAGAATTTTTAAAATTATTGTTTTCGTTGTGTAGGTATGACGCATAGAATTAAATGTAGAAGATTGTTGGTATTTTAAAATTAACCCAGTATATCTGTATATCTGTATATTATATGCGTGTAATCAATTAAATACTAAAGAAAAATGACACCAGGGATTCAATTCATGATTCTAAGTTGCTCAGCGTTGGAATTTTTCATCAGTTTTTTCGTTATTTTGTCCTTGTATTTTTCAATTTTTTATGTAATTACAACATGGAATCGTGTATGTAACAACAACAGTTATTTTAATTGAGCGCTTGTAGGCACGCATGTATGCGTTTGTTGTTCCCATACATTTCTTGTTCAAAAATGACAATAGGTATTGGTAACCCCTCATTCCCGAGATGAGTGGCATTTGTAATTTTATTTTAGGCTTTACGTGTAACCTATTCACGAAGTGTTTGTTGACATGTTCCTTAAGTACATTTTTTTTAAGTGATCACCACCGCCCATAAACATTTATAGCACCTGGGGCACCACCAACGCGTTGCCGGCTTTTCAAGAATTTGTTGGTCCGCTCCTTGTCCGTACGTCGTAGGAAGTTGGTTCCAAGGTTTCGTAATAGGTACGTGGAAAGAAGATCTGGCACAACGCATGGTCGAAGTGCTCCAGGCACCCAGTTGGTGAGGGTGAAATATTGTGTTCGGTGGCGAGCGGTTCGGTTTTAGAAGAAAGAGGGTGGAATAAGGTCAAAAAGCTCTTCTGTATAACCCAGTATATCATCTATTCTAATTATTATTGGACTCCGACTGTGAGTGTATTTTGAACACGCCCTTGAATCTAATTTTACGCTGACGCCGTTGGGCCTTATGAATGTTTGCAGCCTTAAAACCTCTAAGAATACAGTGTATTTGTGTACAGTGTTGTATCCGAGTATTTTCAGATATATTGAATAATGTATTACCGAATGGCTCAATAAACAGCCGTCAGTCAAGCGAAGCGGTAATCTATCATAATGACGGAATGCATGTCGCCGCTGGGATGGATATCCTATTCAATATTATAACCAATTTGTCTATTTATACAAGCATTCATGACATTAATTCCCAAATATGGTTGAGCGAAGCAATGGCTGGATCATGCGTCATGCTCGTGAATGAGTGCCACCAACGGGAATGGGTCTGCTTTTGCCTGCCTGTCTTGTATTGCATTGTTTTGAATTTCTGAAACTTCATTGTGGAAACACTGTATACATAGCTAGTTTTGTTACGTTTTGTAAAAAAATTTTTCTTTTTTTGAAAAGAGCAACTGCTGAGTTTCTTACCGGCTCTTCTCAGCAGAATCTGCATTCCGAACCGGTGGTAAATTTATGACGTGTCATAAGAGCTACAAGTTAGCCTACATGAAATAAATAAATTTTGAATTTGAATTTGAAAACGGAACAGAAATATTGGACACTAGTTGAACCGCCCTTCATCCGCGTGGATAATGTTTTTTCATTGTACCTTCCTTAGTAAGTGTTTGGCGTAACAACTTCTAGACTAAAAGGGGTGATTTTTAGCGAGGATTGTTAAAGTTGATTACAAGAAATGACATAGCTCTGCGAGTTGCGAAACTGAAGTGGAAATGGGCGGGGCACATAGTTCAAAGAGCTGATGGTCGATGGGGTCCCAAGGTGCTGGAGTGGCGACCCCGCACCGGGAAGCGCAGTGTTGGCAGACCCCCCATTAGGTGGACCGATGACATCAAACGAGTCGTAGGGAGCCGCTGGATTCAGGCGGTGCAAGACCGAGACCGAGACTGAGGAATCGCAAGAGTCTATCGAGTGATAAAGAAGAAGTTTGCAAAGTTAATTCACATGTTCGTTAAATATATCAATAGTCCTCTGAAAGGATGGCAAACAAAACAACTAACTCGGTATAATTAAGACATAGAAGCCTGACAGTTAGCGAAATCACGGAGGGAAGAATCTCTCGACTTTCCAGTTCGAACCGTGATCACTTGTAGGATTCAATTTGTACAGAAAGTTTTGATTAAAATAATATAACCTGAAATTTTGAACGTGAAAATAAGTAAGCGCCGAGTAACGTTAAACCGACGAATAAGACGACATCAATTGTGAAATCGACCTAAGGGCCAATTTTACTTTTTATTTTTTGAAACAATAATTACAATATTTTTTGGTAAAATAATTTTTGAAAATTTCAGCATAAAAATTTAAAATACATCAAAAGAAAAAGTGACTGGCTGACTGACTAACTGATCTGTCAACGCACAGCTGAAACCGCTGAACGGATTGGGCTGATATTTGGCATACAGATAGCTATTATGACGTAGGCTTCAGCTAAGAAAGGATTTTTGTAAATTAATTCCCTAAGGGGATAAAGTAGGGGTTTGAAAAATCGAACTTAACGTGAACGAAGTCGCGGGCAAATAGCTTTTACTCGCAAATTCATCCGCGTGGTGTTAGATTTTTAAAAATCTTGCGGGAACCGTATCCCTACGCCTAAGCCTATGTCACTCTTCGATCACAGAAGAAAAAATTTCTATGATCGAAGATGTCACTCAATTATACACATGCAAAAAATCACGTCGATCCGCACCGATATATTAGCCAAATTTTTGAGTTTGATAAACGAAAAATATGCCGAAAGTATAGATACATAACGATACTATAATTATCGGGAAATCAAAGATTTAAAACCTTCATCCCCCACATAGATGAAGTAGCGGGCATCAATTAGTATTTTTTATATGACAATTCTAGATACCTATCGCACTGATTCATTAATTTCTCCTGACTACGTATCGACTAAAAATAATGAGATCTTCAAACCTCTCAATAGTCTTCATAACAGAACTTGTGTTTTACCGAATGTTTTTCTGTGTATGAAATGTTATACATACCTATATCAAAATGAAACAAAAATAACAATATTATTTCCTACCTACATTACCTATAGGCCAACCTGTGACTCTTATTACAAGTCATAACTCTACTTTCTCTCTCTTTTTTTCTTATACAAATAAATAAAAATCAATTGCCGCATCTACGAAAGATCACTACTTGAGAAAAGCTCGACCGATTTTGCAGATTTTTTTAGTTTTGTTCGTAATTAATTGTCAGGACAAAGTTAGCATGAATGAAAATTTTGTGAAAAATTCACCAGAGAAGTCGGAAATTCGAATGGCATTTTTGTATGAAAATCTCGATAAAAATGAATATGTGTGAGGCCAAAGCGGGTCGTTAGTCAAAATATCACACTAATATTATAAAGGCGCAGGTTTTTATGACTTTGTATTTGTGTGTTTGTGTGAGTGTGTGTGTATGTTTGTCACACCTTCATGCCACAACGAATTAACCGATTTGGCTGAAATTTGAAATGGAGATAGATCATACCCAGGAATAACACATAGGCTACATTTTATCCCGGAAAATTAAAGAGTTCCCACTGGAATCAAAAAAGCTAAATCCACGCAGACCAAGTCACGTAAGTAGTTTTAAATACATTTGTATTATATTGGTATTATATTTAAATAGAATATCTTATAAGTCGGATCATTAGAAGCACTAAATACAACTAAAGAGCGAAACTTTCACCTCATTTTCTTGAAATCTCGAGATATTCGCTTTCCAAAGTTTTGGAGAAACGCAATAGCGGTATTTGACTGCGTAAACTTTGTTTTAGTTTGTAATAAGGCGAATAATTAACTGTTTGTTTATGTAGACTTAAACTTTTTATAATATAAACCTTACTGAATATTTTTAATGTTAATTATTATTCGCCTTATTACTATCACATCGCCATCATCTCTAACCCATACCAGGGCCGACGCACTCTGCATTTTCGGTATAAAGCTATAAGTCCCGTCCCGACGGTTCAACTCGATGGGGCTAATGGGGCAAGTGCGGAGGGATAAGAGTTACGCGATAAAAAGAGAGGCAACTTCGAGGTGAATATCACTGCATGTAATTTAGCGCGGTGCGATCTGAATTGCACACAAAATGAAATTGACAGAAAGCGTAACCTAACTTAGTTGGTAGCCCGTAAAAGTTGGGGAACATTAGTGAAAACGGGCATTAGTATTATATTACCTACTTACAATATAATTAATGTTCCAAATTTAAAATAACACATTCATACATTCTTTTTAGAGATATATATATATAATCGTAAGAGAAAAAGTTGTCAGGTTCTTCCAATACACCAATAAAAACTGTAGTCACGTATTTAATACGTTCTCCACTTATGCACACATATATCATTGTAAAGCCCGGATTTCACAAATTAAATAAGAGAAGCTATAGCTATACACCTAAAAAATATTATTACTAAGTAGTTAGAATTAAAAGAGAGTAGACTCCACAGCGCTTTTCAGACTTCACCACACTGAAACATTACGGAGAACTGTCAGGTTACTTTCAGGCAGATGTGGGTTCTAAAAATGATTGCTACAGTGGAATACTAATAATAGTTAAACATAGTTAGGTAATTCATATTATTAAAAATACTTCCTGGTTTAAAGTTTCCTGTTGGTTAAAGTAAAGTTGGTTAAAGTTTCCTGGAGGATGGCATATAAAATAATTAAAAATGTATTGTGTATAGATCTTGATCAATAAATTAAAAAAAAAAAAAACTTAAACATGCCCGCGAATTGGTCCGCATGGATTAAGGTTTTTAATTTACACACACATACGAACTTTCACCTTTTTTAGGTATAATATTATACTGTGAATATTTTAAACCTTCAGCTTAAGTTTCGGCTTAAGATTGTGACGACAGCCGATTATCGGCTTCAGCTTCGGCCAGAAATCGACCTTTGGTCGGATATTAACTATTTCTTAAGTATTAAATACGCATAGCATTAGCTGCTGGAGGCACCTTACCCGCAGCGCCATGCGTGTGTCGGCAATGGTCGTTTGTCAAAGCAGCGATCAATCTTGTTCGTTCATTCGTCAATACGTCGGGGAAGACCTGTCTGCGGTTATGTATAGAGCCGTAATGTACTGAAACTACGCTTGTTCGCCGAGACATCGGGAGTGACGTGTATTGAAAATGATGTCTTAACTTTCATGAGCTCTCGCTTTCTCTGCGACAATATGACAATATAGTTCAGAAAATATCTGTACACTGGCGACCCGCCCCGGCTTCGCACGGGTGCAACTTACCTACTAATGAAGAAATTGAGATTTTCATACAAAAATACATTAAAAACTTTTTCTTTCATGCGAACCTTGTCCAATAACAATTGCGAACAAATAAAATAAAAAACCGGCCAAGTGAGAGTCGGGTTGGTACACGAAGGGTTCCGTACCATCGTAAAAAGTAATACAAATAAATATAAATTGAAAATTAAAGGGAGGTTCCCCTTTTAGAAATTTGTTTTTTGTACGGAACCCTTCGTATGCAAGTTCGACTCGCATTTGATATTCTTATCTCATTTATGTATGTATTTATTTGCTCTTATTATATAAAAATTTTGTTTTTAAGATTTAGTTTATTCCATCCTTTTTTATGCTTGTTCACTAACAAATATACTGCACATTGAAACATTGGCTGATTTGCATGTTTTTCGAATGAATAATAAATATACCTAAATAAATAAAAAATGAAGTAAATAGATGAACTCGCAAGCATCATCTAGTTATTATAAATACTCTATTCAATTCCCGTCACGGCGTTTATTGAGCACAATTGAGTGACTAGTCGGAAAATATGCTAAAGTTGTCAGCGAGGGCATTGTGTATTCAAGCGGGAGCTCAATACCCTTCGAGAAATTCCGTCAATTTTCCGCCAGACCCTTCGTCATCAAAAATATATCAAAAATACAGTGACAGCCCGTACTTATCCTCGTAATAGTATGTACGTTTCAGGGTTCTAGAATTCACTTAACCGCTTCGCTAAGTACCTAATACTTAGGCCGTGAACATTCTGTTTTTAGTTCAAGGACATGATTTCACCAATGTAAAATTAAATAAATAAGGCGTGATATTTTCCAGTCTTTGTATTGAACATGTGTAAATTCAAAATTTACAACACCCCCAACACGTGAAATTAAGAAAATATGTAACTCGCCATTTTGCGGCAGCGGCCATCTTGGATTTGGAATTAATCATAGTGTACCCTACTACCTACTAGTCAAGCCCTTTCATTTGATACCCACGCCATCGTTTTTTGCGTCGGGAACCGGGAGTTACGCCCGTGGAACGGCCATAATGGCAGTAGCCTTTCCAAGTTAAATACTTTTAACTTGGAAAGGCTACAAAACCTAAAAATACCTATACACCTATACATTTATAGATCAGAGGTCAGTTGCAAAATTCAAATTGCAATTTCGTTAATGAAAATCGCAATGTTGCGACCCCCAACTATTGTTTCAGTGTTTATAAGCCTTTTGTCGGCCTGTTTTTCATTTTTTTGACCACATCAAAGTCACCCAGGGCGTAGGGTATTAAGAATGATGTATTTCAGCTACTCCTCCTATTGTTTTTTTCCTAAAGTAATTGCATTGAATCAGGCCATTAGGAAAATAGATTACTCTAAGAGATTACCTAACAAAGTGGTATTAAATAAACCCTTTCGTTCGTTTGAGAATCGAAGCTATAAATAACTTAACCCTTGGTTAATTTAAGTTACCACATTGGTGGGTCCTTGAGGTTAGCTCACCGATATTATTCCTGTAAAATCTAGAAATACATACTTAGCCCACACTGCGAATAACATCCGCGCGATTTTTTTTCCGCAATTCTGTGCCTAACACTTGCAATCATATGGAGATACCCGCACCTGCGATTTAAAAACCGCGTGAAAGTATCAAACTACAGATTTTTTACCGCACGAAAAAAAACTGTCGTTTTTGTATTTTTAAAAACATTTAGGGCCAATTTCACCAACCTAAATTAAGTCTTAAAAACGAAAAAAAAAAACGAACTTTTAACGCAGTCTTTTTTTAACCGACTTCCAAAAAGGCCGGTATCTTTTTTTTTTTCTATGTATATCCACCAATATCTCCGGGGTTTCTGGACTGATTCACGAGTTTTTTTTTAATCGATAGAAATGGTCCCATAATTTTTTTTATTAATAATTTGCTTGGGTATATTTTTAATTTTCCATGTTTCGTTGCTACAAAGTACTGAAACAATGATATTGTTTCGTAGTAGGGGAGCAGCTAAGGTGTATGTAATGGAATTCGCAATCACAATTCACAACGCTGATAGGCTTACTGTAGCTTCGTAGCTTCGGATCCCTAGTTTCAATGAACGATCCATAATTCATAGAGATTGTATTATGTTCGCTACATTGTGTAGACAATTGTTACCAACTGACAGATATCGTGACTTTGCCAGCCTGAGTTGCCAGCTTTATTAAGCACGAAGATAGGTTTATTACTACACTGCGCTATAAAATTTTAAATCTAGCTTTTTTCAGGGAATTTATTCGCTTGGAATTAGGTTTTAAAATCCCGCTGGAATCACTTGTTTCTCCAGAATAAAAAGTTGCCTATGTCACTTTCCAGTTCCTCAAGTACTTCTTCTCTTACCATGGAAAGGCAACCCAGAAGAGATCGCTTAGAGTATACTGCTGAATGATAGTTTTTCCGATAATAGTGCCGTAATGAGTGAGTTTAGGGATATAACAGTACGTCTCTCTTGTTTTCCAGTAGTATAGAAATACTACAAACATTCGTTTAGCAGATTGAGTGGCTGCGCCCAATATTGTACGCTGTTGCGAAATGGTTGTTTGATCGGCATGTGTTGGAGTGAAGTATTTGATCAACTCACACGGGCGGTAATTTGATCGCTAATTAACGCCATATTTAGTATCACTGTGATCACAATTATTCATAGTACAAGATGTCATCAATTGGAAAACATCATACGCAAATCAAAAATTTAAAAATGTTTATTAAAACGTTTGTCTACTTTTCCCAACCAAAAGATTATTTTCATTATTTGGAGAAAAGCAAATAAGCGATCATTCGAACTTTGCCATTGTAGCGATGCTAAGTGGCTTGTTGCGTCGTTTTGGAAACTTAGCTAAAGTCTAGCCTAGTGTTTTTATTTATTTTAGTACGTTGTCTTTAAGTCCTTACCTAGGTATGCAATAGGTAGAAGCGTACTAATTAGTTTAAATTAAATTATTAGTTGTGTTTGAAATAAAATAAACAAGTCTTAAATTTTTTTGTAAGATCAGAGATGGATCTTACAAATTTGAGTATCTTGGAAAGAGGTGAAATAAAAGTTTGGTAACAGAGCACTTTGATTGATTTATTTAGCAAACGACTCACTCGTCGCTGGTCACAAGACGCTGATACATAGACTTATCAATACAATATTTTCTACAGAGTGCTTGCTACAAATCTGTTGATCGTTTATTAAAACGCTCGTCTACGTGCTCTAGTCAAGGGTTTATTTGCGACGCTTGGAGTAAAACAAATAGTGTACAAGATCGATGTTTATTCGGGACACTTGTACGCTGTTACACAGAGCCCGGAGCCCGAAGTAAACTTGTTGTTTGACGTGCGGGTGCTGTCTTGACCTACTCTAGTTCGAAATATTTGTATGTCTACAACTAGCTTTTATCTGCAACTTCGTCTTTATATAGTTAGGTTTTAAACCCTATGGTAAAGGGATGAAAGTATCCTACTTATCTTCTTAGAAGATAGCCATTCCAGCACCTTGAGACTATCAATGTTAATGTAAAATTCATGATCATAATGGAGTCTGGATATAATTGATAAATGTACGCAAGAGTTCAATTACTTAATAATAATTAATTGGGTAGTTGACCAAATTTTTTTATGTACTTAATATAAAGGTTTTTAATATTATGACCAATGCCATTTTTGTTTTTTTAACTATACTATACTTTTAAGTTTATCTTAACTAGTTTTGTCTCGAAAATATTAGAGCTTTTAATTTTCCTGTAAGACAAAGAGAGCGCTATTAAATCATAACGTCGTGATCTAATAGTTCCATCTGTTCTTGAAAGAAACGGACCTACAGTCGCAGTAAAGCTGATTATAACTTATTTGTTTTTTGACCAATTTATTTCCTGTTTTTTTCAAATATTATTTTTACATTCCTGTAATAGGTGCCTGTAGCTGAGGTTATAATAATTATTTATTAATATTGTAGCGACTGCCATTAGTGAGAGAGAGTTTTGAGAAAAAAAAAAAAACGGAATTTATTACGAATCCAGAAATAGTACATACTTTTTATTCTCATTTATACTTTACCATTATTTCGCATCTCCTATATTTTTAGAAACAAAAATTTAATTATCATAACTCAATAAAAAGCACCCTCTTTATAATAATTTGATTATTAATCGTGACGCAGGTTTTCATCCAGGGCTGAAATGAAGCTGTTAATTTTTTATATTTTCGCGTAAAAAACCTTTTAATATTAAAATTCTTAATACTTATAAATCCTAAATTACCAAGATTACAGGCAAAAAGTGATTAACTTTAGCTATATTACTCTGGTACTCTTTTAACTACTAATGTTGCTTCTCTACCTATATCTTATTTAATCTTATCTAAATTTGAAATAAAACAAAGACACGTTACTTTAATTACTCAAGAATGGCTGAACTGGTTTTTATGACCTTTGAACTATTAAAAAATCGGAAAAATTCACGAAAAAACAGTATATGAAGAAAATTCAAAATTTCTTACACATTTTGTATGAAACGCCATTTTTGATGATATTGACTGATTTCAATATTTTTTTTAAACCTTTATTTTTTATATAAATTAATCCTTTCCCCGTCTTAGTCCAGATTATAAAACTTTAACTCTGGACAAACTGTAACCTAACCAACGCGGATGAAGTCTCATTGACCCAATCGTTAAAGGTGCGGGCTGAAAACTGAAAGGTTGCATAAGCTACTCCTAGCATAAGCTTTTCGCTTATTTGGAGGGGACCAGGAGGATATTAGTCAATTTCAGATTGGCTGATATTCTTTTCTATTTAAAAAAGAAGCCTTCCAGTGGATCAGATAAGAGACAATTTAGAAATAATAATTTTCAAATTGCCCCTGCCTCGAATCGAACCCAAAATGAACAAATCAAAATATTGTTTTTATGCAAAACTTTGACTGGTTCATCTAAAAAAATTCTTCTTCTTGGTCGCACACTTCATTGTTGAAGGTCGTGTCCATATGAAGTTGCCTTCTTAGCGTTGGTAACTATAACAGCCCTCCACTCTGTCCGGTCCTGGGCTTTCCTAATTGAAAAAAAATATTACGCTGGCCTAAAATAGGCGGAAAGAAGTAATTTCGCTTTTCATAATGAAAACAAAGGCGTAATCTTTTAATCGCATCAAAAGGCCCTAAAAATCGTGTCAGGTAGCTACGGATACAGTAATAAAATTAAAGCCTTTAAGGTGATTTCCCACAGCGCGAGTCGGATCGAATGACGTCTCTTCATAAATCGCATCTTTACGATCTTTCTGCTAAGCACTACTATAAAATTTAAATAACTAGTCGTTGGTCGTGAATTTGTTCGCATGCCTTTAGGATTTGAAATTTCCGGAGAATTTCTCTGTTTTTTTTTTTAAGTAAATTTGGTTTCTTCTTCAATTACGCAGCAGTGTAGCTACGTGTTTGAAGGAGTGTGTATACGTATTTTGCTTGGGTAAAGTTACGGACCTGGAGAGTGACACAGATGTATTTTTATCCCGGATAGTTAATAGTCCCCGTGGTTTTTTTAAAATCTAATTTTGCACGGACGAAGTTTGGGGGAAAAACTAGTATTAATCTTACCTAATAATATCAATTTGCACATCATTCATGGAAAAAAAACGTTTTAAGAAAAATCATAATGTTTTTATCGGCTTTAGCACGTTGTTTTTTGTGTCGTGATGTGAATGCGTAACATTGGACATCGTGGCAATGTACCTTTGTGTTTTCCATAATATTTTAATTTATAGGCGAAACAAAATACAATACCTGTAAGGGCAAAACTTACTTTTATTACCTCGTAAGTATAACGGGTACTTTGTGCTGTCTGTAGTAAAAGATTATAAGGTGGAGTTTTAAGATAAGATTTACAACTCTCTTAGATTCCTTTGAGCGAAAGTATTTCCTAATTAGCTATAAAATAATAATTATAAGGTTTTCCTCAGAAATTGGGTCTTTGATGTTCTGAATTTGTATACCTGCTCACTATTTCATTGAGAAGGTTCGAACCTTCTATTGTTTTAGGGGCATATTACACTATACCTTATAAATGATCCTATGTCGTACCATAGATTATCATCCTAGGGAATAAGTAGAAAATACATATGGTGATCTATATAGAATATAGTCTATGGTACGACATAGATTTATATAGTATAGTGCAATATGGGCCTTAGAGCAGCTGAACGCATAGTAGATTTGCATCAGCTATGTATCTGATGTTACATACTTTTATATGTTGTACAGTTCTTACAATTCACGAGGGCGCATGAGGGCATATCGTGCAAGTGAGCTACGACGCTTAATTTTGAAAGTAATCAAAATATATTACATTTCATCGATGTTTGGGCGTTGTAAGCGAGGCTGTGCATTTAGAGAATAGATTTGGTGAATTTGTTCATTTAGTCCTCGCTCTCTTTTATTAGAAATACTTGTTATTAAATAAATAAATAAATAAATAAATATAAGGGTAGCTTTTCTATCCCACTCAGAAGAAATTTACATTGTCTTATAATGAAAATATATTTCAAATAGAAATCACCCCTCTTAACAAATCGGCTTTACGCAAACTAAATTTTAATTTCAATCTAGGATTAAAACTTTATAACTTAAGCCTTTTACTGCTATTTTTGAGATAATTAGTAAACGCTTTAAGGTGAAAATTCATTAATATTAATCAAAATAACTCAGTCTCAGTGCAGTTATTCGTTACTCAGTATGTATATTGTACGTATATGGGGAATAAACTCAACCAAACCAGCACGTAAACACGTAAACAAGCAAAACAGCACGTGAAACAGCACGTGCAGTAAATTCATCATTTCATCAACCCATTAGCGCTACTGGACCAGATGATGACAGCGTGACGTCCGAGAGACCGCACTCTCACTCTGCTTAAGACAGAGATAAAACGAGACAGATTTATGCCAAAGCATATTTATGTCCCGCTTTAACTCTTTTCTCAAGTCCGAGCTAAGTTAGGTAAGGTAGATACCCTCTATAGGTATCTGCTTTAGTGGAAGGACTAGGACAGCATATTTGAAACCATGATTTAACGCATCATCGATCAGCAATTCCCGTAATACAATATGATTACAGCGTGACGCCGGCACAGCGAGCGGCGGGCGGCGTGTCGGCCGTCACGCGAGCGGTGATCGCGTGCTCGCGTGCTCCCGGCGTCGTTGCGTGCCCTGTTTTCACTTCAGCTCAGTCGGGGATTTCTTGAGTGCTCAATAAGCGCGCACACGCGATTGACACGGGTTCCGTCTTACTAGAACCGTCAGATTTAAGAAATCCTACTAATATTATAAACAAGACGATGCCCGTGTGGTTTAAGGTTTTTGAATTCCCTCGGGAACTCTTTAATTTTGCGGGATAAAATATAGCCTATGTGCTAAAAACCGACCGTTCACAGGCGATTTTTCCTCCGCGACGAAAGATTCACTGGTATCGTGCATTGTTCATCGCAAAAAGACCGGTGAATGGTGCACGGTGTGCACCGTCTAATTTGGCCCTTAGAAACTTGGCCTTTAGAAAAAAAAACTCTCAGGCGTGCAGATTTCCTCACGATGTATTCGAGACTGGTTGTGGGGTGTACTCAAACTGAAGTGAAATATTATTTAAGTTTAATAAAATCTTAAAAAGCAGATAACTTTATAAGTACTTTTTATTTTATAACTCGTTGATTTTCCGTAATAAAAGTACCTATGTCACTCTCCCTCAAATATATTCATGCAAAAAATTACGTCCACCCGTAGCTCTGTTGCAGCGTGATTGAAGGACAAACCAACAAACAAACACACTTTCCCATTTATAATAGTAACAATTAAGTAAGATACTTATTATTTAAATGTTTTATAATTTGAAAACGCTGCAACTTTCGTATCGCATCTAGTAACTATAAATCTTGGTTAAGCCGCATTAAACGCGTCTAATCCAATCTAGAACGAATTAAGAGATGGAATGAGTTTTCAGACATGGAACCTTGAAGCGGTTATCAGCAATCCCTTTCGACATAATTAAATGCTCTTTTATAGTCCTTTAATTTATGCTCGTAAAGTTAAGTCATTCTGGGTGATTTAGAACACTTATGTGATAATAAGCTTTCTCGCGGCTTCGTTTGCGAAGACTTAAATATTTTGAAGATTCACTAAAAAGCCTTTAATTGAATGAACGGCATTTCTCGCAGGTCCTCAAATGAACTCTTGCAAAGAATTACGTCGATCCGTAGCCCTGTTAAGGTAAGTTTGAAGCACAAACCAATAAACAACCACACTTTCGTTTTAATAATATTAGTAAGGATTTCCTGTCATATTTTAATCCTATTAAAAGTACCTATAAATGCGAATGTTTTGATGTATGGATGGATGGATGGATTACTCAATCACGTCACAGCGACAGAGCTGATTTGGTTGAAAGGCACAGATTATAGTCTGGAATAACACATAAGCTACTTTTTATCTCGGAAAATAAGAGAGTTCCCGCGGGAATCCAAAAAAACCTCAATCAACGCGAACGAAGTCGCGCGCATCAACTAGTAATAAATATTGTGTATTCGTTCAGCAGGCATAGTAATCAACTAGTCTTCCAAATTCTCAATCATCAGCTCTCTCCATATTTTTGCTCCGAATTAATTTTTGTCCTCTATACGAAACCGTGAGTGAAAAAAATTTTTTCATACAAAATTTTACAGGAGAGGTAATCAATGAGACAGTGAGTCAGTCAGTCAGTGAATCAGCACGAGGAGCTATATATACAGTAACGTAATCTTTTAATGTTTTAAGTATCAATTAAGTTATATGTGAAGTTTGATATAGGGTAAGATTAAGTCATCGTTTTTAAACAATTACTTGCTGAAATAGAGCTGATATTCATGCATTGCATAAAACGTGTCTATTCATGTACGATGTCACGTTATTTGTACAGATGTTGAGAAGTGCTTGGGGCCTGGCAAAGTGAATGCAAGATTCACAGCACAAGCAAACAAATAAGATATTATGTACATGGCAACTTGCAAAACACTTTGATCGTTATTAGTTCCGGTGGATGGTGGATGGCATGTTATTTTCTTGACAACTAAACTAACGTTTGAGTAAGTTGTGATATTTTCTTCTGACAAAACAATAATGTAACTAGCACGGCTGGCAACCTTGCATGCTTCTTGTCGTGTGTGCGCGTGCATATGTGTGCGTGTGTGTGTGTGTGTGTTCGTTCTTTGCGTTTTTTATTGACAAATGAAAATGCTTTGCTTGGTTTCACTATCTGGGCCTCGCTGTCGAAAAAATATTTGGTAAAAAGCTTTAGTAATTCACCATGCAAAAAATCGTGTCGATTCGTTGCTTAGTTGCTGCATAATTTAAGGAAAACCAAAAAACCACTTTCGCATTTATAATATTAGTACATAGAGCTACAAAATTTGATTCCTCCATGTATTCTGTAGTAGATTTTGTGAAATAAAAAGTAGGTAGGTATATAATATCATGATATCCGAACAATATAATTTTCTCGATGAAAAATCTATCTCTTATTGTCTTTTTATTGCCACGAAAACAATATGAGTAATATCCACTGAAAAAACTGCGAATAAAAAGAAAAAGAAACGAAAAAAAAACAGTTACGCGTACAAAGTTGCCCCTTACTCACTAGGCCGTTAAGACGACCTGAAATGGTAAGGAAAGTCAACAAATTGCAATTTGTATGATAATGAAATGAAAACACCCATGCCGTGACGAGCTCATATTTACTGAACTGCTCTTTCAAACCGCCTGTTGTCATGTCAGCTTGTAATGACTTTATTCATGAAACCGCACAAGAAACGCGTAAAACATTCTTAATGACGAACTTTGTTAACTTTGAAATAATTTGTTAGTTTGCACGCCAATGTTTGGCAGATTGCAGCGCCTGAATAATTCCGTGAATGTGAAAACAAGCACATTTCCTTTTATAAAATATTTATTCCATCCATTGATGTAAATATAAGTCAATGATTCCATCATAACGTGTATGAACTAAGGATACATTTTTTTCATTGTCAAACTATCAATCTTTTTCAAAACTAGGGTGGCATATGGTGGCATAACATTTAGTTTTCTTTTAAAACAAATTGTGTCAAAAAGTATTAATATAAATTAAACAGCGCCATTTTACGTCAGGGAGGGTTGGTTACATCCTCCTTGTATTAGGTATATTATTTTGGTTTATGATGGAAGATGTGTTCTTAAATCTTCACAGAGAGATATTCAACTGTCAGTACAAGCACATAACGACGACGACCTCCCTGGCGCAGTGGTGAGCGCTGTGGTCTTATAACTGGGAGGTCTCGGGTTCGATTCCCGGCGGAGGCAATTTAGTAATTTATTATTTCTAAATTGTCTCTGGTCTGGTCTGGTGGGAGGCTTTGGCCGTGGCTTGTTACCACCCTACCGTCAAAAACGTGCCGCCAAGCGATTTAGCGTTCCGGCACGATGGCGTGTAGAAACCGATTAGGGGTAAGGGTTGAATTTACACTGCTATACCCCTTCCAAGTTAGCCCGCTACCATCTTAGACTGCATCGTCACTTACCATCAGGTGAGATCGCAGTCAAGGGCTATCTTGTCATAGAATAAATAAATAAATAAATAAGGCGGACAGGACGTGTTCTCAAAAGTTGTCCCGCCAATATCCGCTGTCCCCGTCCTTGCCCGCTTAGTGCTTACCAACTAACTAAAATGTGACGATGTGATGTATGATGCTTTAAATACTAGGCTCATAGATTAACGATTGGTAGTCGGTACGGGAGGTGCGAAGCGACTTCCAATCATTAATTTATGAGTATGACTAATTGACTAGGCTATAGGAAGATTTTATTGGCAGAGGATTTAAAACGAGTCACAGAGAGCTGCTGGATTTAAGCGTCACAGGACAGGCGTGTGGAAGCCCCCGCTTGCCTAGAAAATGCCTATTCACTCTTGATTTGAAGATACCCAAATTGTGGTTATAGGGAAAAACGGAACGGACATTCCAAATTTTAGCGGTGCGTATCGGGAACGAGGAAGCAAAGCGCTTAGTGCGCATCGTTGAGATTTCAACTACGTAGGGGTGCAGAACTATTCTGTGCCTTGCGTTTCGATGGTAGAATGGTGACGGTGGAACCAAGTTGAAAAGTTCCTGAGCACACTCTCCGAAATATATTCTGTAGAATACCGACAGACAGGCGAACCTTGATGAAAAATAAAAGTTTATTATCAACAAATTAAACAACAATTAACTGCAAAAAATTGCCGGGCGCAAGTCCATGCACGAGACCTATGACCAGCTGTGACTTTTCTCCGATAAGAATAGTTCATTCGTTCATTCCTTTCATGGAAAAAATAAGCCAATTCGCCAAATTGATGTCATCACCGTACAGCGATCCGGATCCAGTTCAATCGTAAACTGAATGTAATTTTCAGTCGGCTCATAAAACATCTCGCGTAGCACTTGACCAGTGTAATCGTGTCTGTTTTTATGCACACTTTATTACTGTGAGCTTATTCCGTTGACAAGCGTTGTTTGCTTACGATATTGACTCATGCCTCAATAGCCCAACGGTGAAAGGTGCGGACTAGGGTTGCCAGACGTCCCGTATTTCCCGGGACATCCCGTATTTTAGGCATAGTTTAAAATGTCCCGGCGGAACTGACTATGTCCCGTATTTGAACCGTACGTCGTTTTTCATTATGAAATCGATCTACGTATTCACACACGCAACATTCGTAAAATGTACTCGTCTCACTACTAACTTGCACTCGCAGCCCGCATCGACCAATGACAGTGTTAGTGTCAGAATGACAATGTTAAAACTGATTCGATCCTCGGAAAAATATAAAAAATAAAAAAAAATGACACTAAATAATTTTGTTTTTTATTTGTCCCGGGTAAAAAACTGAAATCCCGTATTTTTTGCCCATTTAACCTTTTGTCCCTTATAGGCTGAAAAAAAATCTGGCAACCCTAGTGCGGACTCAAAACTAAAAGGCCGCAGGTTCGAATCCGCTTTCCGTTGCGAGATCACAATATTGGTACCTCAACGACCATCCATTATTCGAATTATGTGCTCCAGAATCTCCAGGATACATGCTATCTCACTGCCAAATTTAGTACAGATTATTTGAAGCCTCAATAGCCCAACGGTTAAAGGTGCGGATTGAAAACTGAAAGGTCGCAGGTTCGAATCCCACCCGTTGCACTATTGTCGTACCCAGTCCTAGCACAAGCTTTCCGCTTATTTGGAGGGAATAGGAGGATATTAGCCAACTTCAGCTTGGCTAATATTCTTTTTATATAAAAAAAAAATAGATGATATCTACCCGTGATCAAGCTTCCCTTCTGCAAGGATAGGACTTGCGATAAAAAAAACTTTGGGAGCCCTTGCTTTAGCGTGAGTGATCTTTGAAAAAGACGACACGTATTTAACATGGCTAGGGCGGCTGTTGTAGGTGGGTGGTGTCGTTTTGACTTTTTGTCACTGTTTTTTTAAACAATATTAGCCAAGCTGAACCTGCAAATTAGCGGAAAGCTTGTGTTAGGAGTGGGTACGACAATAGTGCAACGGGTGGGGCTCGAACCTGCGATCTTTCCGTTTTCAGTCCGCATCTTAACCGTTGGGCTATTGAGGCGTACAGCAGAGGCGACGCTATACGAAGTCGAAGCCAGGCGATAAGTAACATTTTACTGCTGGGTACTGTAGCTACTTTCATATTCAAAAAGTGGAGTTACATAGACGGATAATACGGTAATAGGTACCCCGGGATCGGATATCACTCATGTTCGTAAAGTTATCGCACACCTCGAAGCGTATGAGTGCGTAAAATAAAAATAACGAGCGCCGTTGAGTGTTTTTTGCCATAAATGCGAAGTAATCGCAACGGAGAACAAAAAATTATTACGATTGGTCTGAATGCAAAATAAGTTCTCTTCCCGCTGCAAAGGCGATACGATAATATTTAAAAAAAAAAAAAGAATTCAGTCACAAAATCGTAGTATTGATAACGCATCATCTATATATATAAAATTCAAAGTCCTGACTGACTGACTGACTGACTGACTGACTGACTGAGATATCAACGCACAGCCTAAACTACTGAAGTTAGAAACTTGAAATTTTTACAGTTGGTTCCTTTTATGACGTAGGCGCACACTAAGAAAGGATTATTGGAAATTCCACCCCTAAGGGGTTTAAATAGGGGATGGAAGTTTATATGAAACTTCGTCATTTTTCAAGCTGTTTCCATCGAAGTTGGTATTTGAGCTTTCAGTTAAAAATAAAAAAGTACGTGTGTCACAGTTTTTGAAAATTCCACCCCAAAATCTAATTCCACGCGGACGAAGTCGCGGGGGCAAAAGCTAGTACACAATAAGTCTCTTGCATAGACCTCCACAGGCCTCGGTCTTGCGCCGCCTGAATCCAGCGGCTCCCTGCGTCGATTGATTGATGTCGTCTGTCAAAATATTATGCATGGCAAATTATTGACCACCTTCATTCCTGTGACATTGACACATGTTAAATTTCGGCTCTCCTGAGATATTTTCTGGGGATAAAATATGTATAACTTTCCATCCTAGTGAACATCTGCACCTAATATGTGAAACATGCCCCTCTCCGTGCAAACAAAAGCCCGTAAGCAATCAACTGGGACATACAGCAACGTCACTGGGGACGCACGGTCGATGTGTATGGAAATTAATAAAACTCAATACGGTTGATCAAATACACAACACACAAATTATGTTGACAGAGGTACTAAGCTAGTATATTTATAAAAACAAGCTTTTGCCCGCATCTTCGCTCACGTTAGGTTAGATTTTCCAAACCCCTATTTTAACGCCTTAGGTGTTTAATTTTCAAAAATTCATTCGTATCGAATGCCTACGTCATAATAGCTATCTTTATGCCATATTTTAGCCCGATCGTTCCGACGCGACGATTAGGACTGTGCGTTGATAGA
Source organism: Hipparchia sbordonii (assembly GCA_038048805.1). Taxonomy (NCBI): domain Eukaryota; kingdom Metazoa; phylum Arthropoda; class Insecta; order Lepidoptera; family Nymphalidae; genus Hipparchia; species Hipparchia sbordonii. The sequence goes on along the minus strand of CM076104.1, from coordinate 13,246,040 downwards.
TCAGTCAGTCAGTCAGTCAGTCACCTTTGCCTTTTATATAATTAGATTACATAACAAAAGCCTCTCGACAGAAGCCAAACGGTCAAAGGTGCGGGCGGACTGAAAAATTAAAATCGGTTTTACTAAATTATAGCCAAGCTGAACTTGACATATTCTCCTGTCCCCTCCAAATAAGCGGAAAGCTTGTGCTAGGAGTAGGTATGACAATAGTGTTTGGGCTCGAACCTGCGACCTGGAGAATATAAGTCAAGTTCAGCTTGGCTAATATACTTACTTTTTTTACAAAAAAAAAAATTTGATTGTCTTTGACAGGACCTATCCGGTCCTTTGTGTGAGTTTCAATCTAGCCCTGCTTGATTAAATAGACCTGCAGCCTGTAAATTTTGGATTAGATAGGTTATTAATACGGCTCGCTAATGATATTCCATAGACCCTGAATAAGTAATTTAATTATTCAACTAGCACACTAATGAATCATTAATATTAATAAAAGCGTCCATACGAACCATTTCCTTACCCGCGTACCTTCGCTCCATGCGTCATCCCTCGTCGCGGAGGCGCTGTTATATTGTAGGCGTCAGAATAAATTTATCTTAACTCGGGGTCCTCTCTGAGGAATACGCAACGCTGAAGACAAGACACCTCTTTAATAATTGTGTGTCTCGTATAACCTTATCTGCCAATCGTATGTGCTGACCGGTAGAGTTTGTTCAAAAGAGAATCGTCGTGGCCTAATAGTGAACTAACCCTATTTTATTAGCACTATTGTAAAGGCAATTAGGCACAGCAACACTCTCCAATCCTCCTCCTCTAGTCCTAACCAGTAACTAATATAATAAATAAAAGAAAACTCCTTCGTCAACTTAATAAATGTGATACATTTATTCCTCAATTGCACACAGAACACAATAATAATAATTTAACTCTATTCACAACTGCTGATCGAATTATAATCCCCGAATTAATGACCGAAATCACCTTTTATATCATACTTGCTCAGTAACTAGGGATTACTATGGTGGAAAGTCTCCTTGTAAGTTGGTGTTTGCAATTCAAGGCAACATTACGTCGCACTATGCTTGAATTGTAATGTTCACATTACAGTTCAAGCTATGCAAAACTCCTTGCTAAACAATCTCTTTTCTTATAAAATGGTAAGAAAACTTTTTACTGAAAAAAAAAAAACACTGAACATGGCGGCATTTAATTTCCATACATTTCAAACTATGCAAAACTCCTTGGAACTCAGAGCCGTAAAAAAAATGGAAAACTATTTACGAAAAAAAATGGAAATGGCGGCATTTCATTTGATCTGAAAGTTTGTGATGTTTGTTCGTAAAGGGATTTATTTACCTCGCAAGAATGATATAAAGTAGAATGCTTACCTCGGTTGCAAGTAGCTATTACACCCTCGAACTATATTCACCCTCGCTCGCTGCGCTCGCTCGTGTGACTAAATATCTCGGGTGCACGCGATCCATTAGCGCCCTATGCGAGCTGCGCTCGCACTGGCGCCAAATTGGATCTTGTTCTGTAATAGCTTACTTACGTCCCTTGTGTAACAATCTACTATTATCTCCTCGTAGCAACACCCACGCAACACCATTCCCAGTTCACAGTCGTCCACGTGGCAAAAAGTCCTGATTGGTCAAAGATAACGCGCACATTCGCGGTTGTTTTTGTATGGACCAATCAGATACTAGGTGGTGTTGCTACTACAGAAGTTATAAAATTATAGTTCCACAGATAATAAAACTAGGAATACAGAATATAAAACCAGAAATCATGACACTAAGGTATCACAAAATAATACAAAAATATGACATTATATTTATATATAGCATTTTGGCTGAAACCCTACTCGAAGGCTGAAACGGATTCCGTTTTAGCTAAAAAATTTTTTATCATCTAAACTTTATATTAAAATAAAGTTTATATCTTCAAGCATATAAATACATTTACAATTTGCCGGAAAAAAAATGTTATTTAATTTTTATATGAAAAGTTTAAATAATAGATATATTATATTAAGCATAATTGTTGATTTTCGATTGTTGATTTGAAAGTATATGATAAAAGTACGATGGGGCTGTCATAATATGCTTATTGTATAAAAGCCCTATAAAACAAATAAATATTAAAAAAAAAAATACGACTACGATATATTTATTTCAGCTACCAATTATATCATCACAAGTTCAACCCCGCAGTCGCCACTACAATAAATCCAGGGTTGTCACAAACAGAAAAACCCGTGGCGGGAACATTGTGTAATAATGGATTTATTAATACCACCGCGCCTTATTGCGTGCTCTTTAGCGCCACCCCCCGTCGTGATAAATGATTTTGTGTTTCCTTTATTTTAGTTGGTGATTGTTTCTGGACTTCTTGGGGAATGGATGTATCGCTACTAATATATTTAGCTAGCTTTTACCCGCGGCTTCGCTCACGGTAAGTTTGATTTTTCAAACCCTAATTTGAGGTATTGAATTTTCCGGGTTTGATTTTCAAAAATCTTTTTTTAGCGGTCACAATTTCAGGCCGACTGGTCCAGCGATGAGCTGCGCGTTGATAGATCAGTCAGTCAGTTAGTCAGTCACCTTTCCCGTTTATACATCGATGTAAATGTACTGCGTACTACATACATACTCTATGACGGAACATTGCCCGCTTTACAAGTTTTGTGTTCTGATGTGCGTTTCTATGTATATCTATTTCGATGGAATTAAATATGTAGATGTTATAAATTGTGCCAAAGTGTGTTTGTTTGTAGGTTTGGTGGATGCATGCAGCAACGAAGCAAGGTATCGACGTGATTTTTTTGCATGGCTATAGTTGGGAACCCAGAGAGTTATAGAGGCTACCGTTTATCCTGGAAAACCGAGGTTTTCCAGGAGATTTTAAAAACTTAACTCCACACGAACGAAGTTGCGTGCAAAAGCTAGTATTTAACTAGCTTTTGCCCGCGACTTCATATGAATAATAAAATTTATTTTAATTTAATTGTATGCATGTGTCTTAATGTGTATGCATCTAAATGAAAAATAGCGCAGCATAATAAATACAGGGAAGATATGTAAGTGCAAGAATTTGCAAAGCGACCCAGTTCGGTCACTATTTCCGTGGCGGCGAGGCGGCGACACAGACTAGCTTTCATTCTCTTATATTATTCCTAGATGATAACCCCAGACTTCGTCCACGTGGATTAACATTTCCTTTGTTTCCCGCAGGAAATCTTTGATTTCACCGGATAAAATGTAGCTTATGTGTTAATCTTGGATGTGAGCTATCTCCACTCCAAAATTTCAGCCAAAACGGTTCATTCGTTGCGGCGTGAAGGAGTAACAAACATTCATCCATACATGCATTCTCACCATCTTCACGAACTTTCGCATTTATAATATTAAATAAGCGTGGATTTAGGTTTAGCAGTCAAGCTTAGAACAGAAAAAATCTCCTGCTAAATGAGACATTTTTACAAGGTGGACCAGCAATAAAATACTATATCATTTGCTTTACCGGTCAACGCAAACTTTGTGAGCAAACCTGCATGCCTGACAGTTCTCCATTATGTTATCAAAGGTGGGTAAAGTCTGTATGAAGGAGTGTAAAAATGTGTATAACATATCGTAAGTATCTGCGATGCAGCCACTCTATGTAAATACGTTGAAATTACCATGGAACATGACACTATGTTAGTGATATTTAAAACTCAAAGGAAGTACAATGTCATTTAGCATTTCGTTGTATCTGTAAAGAAAAATTATGTTTTGTAACAGTAAAAAACAATTTTAAAAGAAACGGCACATACTATAGAAGCTAGGTCACTTATTGATAAACCTATAAAATCTGGCTGGTAAATAGTCTATATTGAAGCAGCAAAAGCAAAAAGCATTATTAGGTCTAGCATTTCATGGAATTCCTATGTACATAAGTCTACGTCAATAACTACTTACACAATAACTTCTCAAACAATTTTGATTCCCGCTGGCTTTATAAGACGCGGTTGCAATTTGAATGGATGGCTTTTCGTTTAAATTTCCAATTCGATTCCAGATGTTGGAATTCCTTCATAATTGACGTTTAATTAGAATATTGGGACACGATTTGGTACATACCTGTTTGATTATGGTAGGTATTCGAACGGCATTACGAACCATTTGACGATTTGAAAGCACTTTGTAAAAGTTTATTTGGACAAAAAATTATTCTATTCTATTCTTTTCATTAACCGACGAAAAAAAGGAGGTTCTCAATTCGTCGCGTATATTTTTTTCAAAATTCAAAATTTATTTATTTCATATAGGCTAACTTGTAGCTCTTATGATACGTCATAAATCTACCACCGGTTCGGAATGCAGATTCTGCTGAGAAGAGCCGGCAAGAAACTCAGCAGTTGCTCTTTTAAAAAAAAAAATTTTTTTTTACAAAGCTATGCTATGTATACAGTGCTTCCACAATAAAGCTTCAAAAATGCAAAAATGCATACGTAGGTACACCAATCCAACGCATATCAAGACGGGCAGTCAGAGCAGACCCATTCCCGTTGGTTTTCCCCTACAAAATGACTCAAGTAACTTTAACTTGAATCAAGTAGGTACTTATTTCAGATCGTAAGAAATTAGTACCTTACAGCGATTGGCTGGGCAGCGCGTAAGTAAGCCTCCCCGTATGCAAGAGCGCACAGAGCTTAGACAAGCTTTTGTATTAATAAGAAGTCGGTTAAAAAAAATTAGTGACTCCTAGGCAAATAAATGGCCGCAAATCTTCGCCATTTTGTCTTATAACTCAACAAGTTAATGCACACAGACGTACATACATACATACGATCGATTTAGGTTCAAAAAAATATTTTCACTACACAAATTTTCACCCGTTTTCACCATTTTAGGGATGAAATTTCTAAAAGTCACTCCTTAGTGCACCTGTAGAGTACTTAAGGATACTTTCCTTGACAAGCTTGTGATTGCCTTCTCTAAGTTTCCACTCGTAAGTTTCTAGGATAACAATTACCCTAGAGAAAAGTAAAAGTTACGAAGTCCACCAACTGCCAGAAGAATTCTCGCCTTGTTTCACCCATTTTGGAGATAAGTCCTAAGATACAGACCGACAAAAAGTGTGCTAAACCTACAGTAAAATTTATCGTAGCAGTTTTTGAAAAGTAGATTTTTTACACTTATTTAAATTTTTAGTATTTATTTCTCGATATTTGTTAAAATATTTTTTTATACTCATCAAAATTAACTATAAGTGACCAAATCATATTCAAGCTCAGCTTATTATCTCATATTTAAAAAAAAAAATTAAGTGTGTTGGATTTTGTGACATGTAAATAAGCAAGCAATAGTTATTTCTTAGTATTAAGTACATAATAAACTCACTATGGTTATTAAATACTAATTTAAAGCTTAAAAACGTAAAAAAACGTAAACGTAAGGTTCTCAGTCGGCCACGTAATCTCTTGGTAGATGGAACTTCAATCAAAGAAAAATAGCAATTTCCAAAATCGCGTTCTTTAATTTCATCGACGGTGTAAGACGATTGTAATACCCTTGTGATATTAAAAATTGCTCACGAAATAATATAATATTTCTATTTTTCTTTGTTTCCGCGAATCTGGGGGAAATAATTGAATGATTTTCGTGACAAAAATGACCTTTTTCTCTTAGAATTAATCATAAAATTCTTATTGGGCGCGTAATAACTGAAGCGTGTAAAGATTAAAACATGATAATTATGTTCACTTGACCGAATTTCGGTGATTCTTGAGAATATCGTCACAGGACACGATTTTGTGCCGCCTGTATACAGCAGCTGACAGCGATTATTCATCCATCTCGTAATAAAAGTCCTATAATATTACAGTACGTGTACATGAATATACTTACGATTTGCATGAACGCACATAATTTGATTTCCTGTTGTGCAGATTCCGTTGCACCGATATGCCTACGCTTAAGATATAATTATGGTGGATGGATTCACGTACATAATTATTGTAGGAAAACCATCGGAAAGTTTAATAATTAATTAAAACAAACAGCACTATTCTATTTTAAGATAGACGTGGGCTTCCCGATTGTTACTTCGCGAAGCCAATTTACTAAAAGCATCTGAGTTTAAAAATAAATAGAAATAAAAATAAAAGCGAAGAATTGCTAAATGAACTGCAAGAATATCATACTAACGGGAAGAAACAAAACGTTACCAAGAAAATAATTTTAGACTATAATTCCACAGAAGGTAAACAATAGTAAAACTTTGGTCATACAAAATGCGCAGCAGTAGCGGCAACGTGTTACAGAACGTTTCCAAATCGACTCTTGGAAGCTTCAGTGTAGTATAGGCAAGTATGAAAGTGTTCAAACTAAGGAGCTGCTAGCAGCTGCCGCATATCTTCAAGAAGAAAATAGTAATATTATTTGAATAATTAGAATAGTATTTGCATATGAAGTATGGCTCTAACATGAGAGTAATCGACTAATTATGAGGCTCATAAGATTGCTCAGAGCAGGTGATTTGATCACTGCATGTACTGATGTAATGACGAAGATAATAATATTATATCATTAGTCTAGGTCTGCAACTAGTGGAACTTTAATTTTTTTACTGTTTTTTTCGTTTGAAATGGCATCCTGAACCAGTGATAGACTCACTTGATGATTCAAAAGCACTTTGTAAAAGTTTATTTGAATAAAAACTTTTCAATTCCAAGTAGGTATTCTAATTTATATTATGGATTAGCAATTTTTTTATCAAACTGGTAATTTTGTATAAATTACCTCGCGTCTTTACTTCGAAATGATGGTCGAAGATTGTTCTAGGCTATATACCTATAGGCTGCTTTTTTATCGCTCCGCATTATCATGTTTCATAAAGTGCGTTGCATTGCAAATCTTAAACAATCGTCGCCACGCGTTGTGTCTGACTGTGGTTTTAGTGTGATCAAATTGTGGAAAGGAAGGGAAAAACTTTTCTCATTTAGGATTCATTTCTCAAACCAAGGCGGTATAACTCGATCTGTGTTGCCAGTAGCGCTTCGCGATCGTTATATCAAAGGGAGTGGGTACGACAATAGTGCAACAGGTGGGGTTTGAACCTGAGACCTTTAACCGTTGAGTTATTGAGGCTTGCATTGGTAGTGTACGAGTAGTTGTTCTATAAAATCGATTGTACCATCTCATATTATATTATGCTTCAACTGTGTAATGCAATAATTAAATTCTGATTCTAAACTGCATTTATGAACCAAATATCGGACAATAATAATATACCTACAAAATTTGAATTTCCACGTTATTTACGCAGGTTGCGCGAATTTTGGCGAAAATTATTCTCTCACAAGCCGGGAACACAAAGCATCCCCATGACTTATATTTGAAATCAGCTCAAACAATTCATCGTCAAAATAGAACACAAAATAGGCCCGATTCGCGTTCATATTTCATAAGACAAAAGCAAACATGGATCGATAGTCGATAAACAGCCGGATAAAGGTAGACACATATCTGCAATACGCGACACGCTTTTATTAGAATTATCATCTTTTCCCCAACATGCTCCCTAGATATTAACAGGGAGGTATGATATAGGTTTATGTTTAAAGAATTTATTCTCAAAGAACAATTTGCTCCCTTACAGAGAATTTAAGACTATAATTTAAAATGTGCAATCATATGAAACAAAAAAATGGTGACTCCTAATAATAAAAAAAGACTCATTCCTAGACACGAGTATTTTGAAAATATCCAAAATTGAATCAATCTATGACTTGGGTCTATGACTTGACATTACAAGGTTATTTAATAATGTCCTCCAGACCGATCCGGCCACGGCAGCTAATCTCCACACAGACTAGCCATCTGCGCGGGAGATATTATAGTGCATGCTCTCATAGTCCGATGGGACAGAAATCCGACACGACCGGAGAGAGATCAGGCGCAGGACCGACAGTTTTACGTGCTCTCCGAGGCACGGGGGTGACACACCGCCAACTTCCTAATTCCAGACTAGTATACATTTTTTGACCCGACCCGGGAATCGAAGCCGGGACCTCGCCTGAAGGCTATGTAAGGAGTTTTACGGAAGGAAAGGATCCGTGTTGCCAGAAAGCTTTAAAGTGGTGATCGTGAAAGTACAAACAAGTTCAGTATGGGGCGCCCTTCAGCACGTTGGACCGACGATATGGAGGTGGTGGAACACCTCCATATCGTCGGTCAACAGGTTTTTTTTTTATTGTGTTCCTTCCTTTTTTCCTCCGACAAGGTAATCGGTGACTGTTCTAGGTCGATGCTGAATATGGCCTTTTTTGTCATATTTTCCTTTTGATATACTTTTTAATTAACTAACTACACATGGGTGCAGTTCATATCTTAACACATTTTACAAAGACAATATTTAATAAATTTATATTCAAAGGTTAAAACTTAAGTAACTTATTATTAGATCAATTTAAGGTACATATTCTCTATTTTTTATTAACTTTTTTTTTCATTATTATTATTTTTACATTTTTGGTGGAAACAGGCTGGATGTAGAAGGCTAAGGGTTAGGTTAGGGGTGGCCTAAGCCCAGCAGTGGACGTCTAGGTTATTGTGATTTTCGTCAAGTCCAAGTTCATTCAAGTTCACAAACATTTCTAATATTAATATGGATGATAGATTGATACTAGATAGTAGTAGACCACAAAACGGGTCCGATACGCGTTCATATTTCATAAGACAAAAGCAAACATGGATCGATAGTCGATAAATGGCCGGATAATAGACGTACGCTGAACGATATAAAGATCCTACATGACGGTGCTTCGTTAGGGTAGACGTATAATTATCCCTATCTACGTAAGGATAGCAAAAAATCCCAAGCAAACTCAGACCTAGCAACTTTTTGTTCTAATTAACTTATTTCTTGTAGGCATATTAAGCCTCAATAGCCCAACGGTTAAAGGTGCGGACTGAAAATTGAAAGGTCGCAGGTTCAAACGCCACCCGTTGTACTATAGTCGTACCCACCCCTAGCACAAGCTTTTCGCTTTTGGAGGGGATAGGAGGATATAGTAGTATAGATAGTCAACTTCAGCTTGGGTAATATTCTCTAAAAAAAATGATAGTTCTAGCTTTTTCCCGCGGCTTCGCTCACGTTAAATTAGATTTTCCAATCCCTATTTTTTATTTTTGAATTTTCAAAAATCCTTTCTGCCATTGTATGCCAAAAATGCGCTTGAATATTACTTCAATGAACACCGCGTGTTCGTCGCGGTTCGCTTTGACGCGAGTGTCAACTAATCACGTTTAATGAGTAGCCACTCCCTGAACCTTATTGTCCTCAACCAGAACAAAAAATGAAATGAAGCGACATTAGTATATTTTTTAAAAACTTCTTTTAAGTTATTTTAAGACAAGAGAATTCTGAAAATTCTGTTGTCTTTTTGAGCGCTAGCGCTTTTTTTCCTGTAGAAGCATATCCATATACATCGATGCTATGAGATTGATTCTTAACTATTCGAATTAATTTCATTTTTTATTCATTCTTTTGCTGACTGTACCCGTCTAATTGCTGACATTTGCAAAGTCCCTGTCCCGTCTGGGAAACTTATCATGATTTGAATATTAATCGTACAGTGTACTTGGAATTAAGAGCTCAGTCTTTATTCATTGTGTAGGTTAATAACCGCTACTTTATTTGCACGAAGAGTTCTAACCTCATCTATTTATGTATCAAATATTAAAATGTAAGAGATACACAAAGGTCGAAAAGGACGTGCACAAAGACAACATAACTCTTTTCAAAATATTTCTTCCAAACGCCTTAAAAATGTGGAAAAATTAAATTTAGATGAAACCTGAGTAGGTTTTGTTGAAAAAACAAAAAATAAACACAAAATACAAAAGAAATACAATGTTTATACACAATAATCTGATCTTTAAGTAGTTATAAGAGTCATTGTAAATGATATATTGCAATGCAATTAATAAATGAATGTTACATAATACGGATATACCTACTAGATTCTAACAATTAAATAAAGTTTTAATTGTTAAAATTAAAAGGTAGTGCTGCTATCGTTAGGCGTAATCTATATATATAAAATTCAAAGTCCTGACTGATTGACTGACTGACTGAGATATCAATGCACAGTCTAAACTACTGAAGTTAGAAACTTGAAATTTTTACAGTTGGTTCCTTTTATGACGTAGGCGCACACTCAGGAATCATTTTTGAAAATTCAACCCCTAAGGTGGTAAAATAGGGGTTTGAAAAATTGAACTTAACGTGAGCAAAGCCTCGCGGCTTTGCTCACGGCAAAAACAAAAGCTATTATTGTATATCTCGTCTAACATTTACAAAAACCCGCGTATAAACAAGACTACTTTAAAATAACTGTGTTGTTAAAGCTCCTAAAATGCAGTAAATATGGATAATTATATTTCTATATGCTTTACAAATAATATACTTGTAAAAAGCTTACAAAACCCATTTTGTTCATAGAATGACAGAGCCTTTTTTCACTGGCGCATTCATTAATGACTAAGCTAAACTTTTGCGTTCGTGTTTATCGACAATAACTCATTTCGTAATCCACGCGAGAATTGTAAAGCAATCGCAAATATGCCGCAGCCCAAGCATGATCAGTGCGACAAACAGAGGCGTAACTATAGGGTGGCATGACGGCAAAATGCCACGGGCCCCAGCTGGAAGGGGCCCCCGATCAGAGAGGGCCAGAAGCACAAGATGATCCTAACATTTATAGCCATTCCTGTAATTACGGCTAGTGCCGAGCGATCATTTTCAAAATTAAAATTTATATAAACTAAATTCTTTTGGACAAGAAAGGTTTCGCACAGTGTCGGATTTACCAAAAGGCTGAGTTTACTGGAGCCTAGGGCAGCAGATTTTAGGGGCGGTAATTTTGGGGCCAAAATTTTTATTTATATCTTACAGAAAATGAATGAATTGAAAAAGATACATATTTGTATAAGTATGTACCTAAATGTCATTAGGTCCATAAACACATATTTTAAAATTTTATAAAATATCTAAGTAATTACTAAATATAGGTACCCCAAACAATAACTAAATAGTTGGTATAGCCGACTTTACCTACGATGCCAGGTGTGCGGCGCATACAAGCGCAGGGTCTCAAGCGTCAAAAGTACAGGACTAAATATGGCGTAGTACAAAATAAAAAATTTCGTGCTCGCTTCGCTCGTGAAAATGTCACTTTTACATTGCTATTGTAGGTGCCAAGTATGGACTACTAAGTGCCGTAATGCAATCATAAAAAATTTCGCGCTCACTTCGCTCTCGAAAATGTCGCTTTTACGTTTCTATTGTAGGTGCCAAGTATGGACTGCTAAGTGCTGTAATGTAATCATAAAAGTTTTAGCGCTCGCTTCGCTGGCGAAAATGTCGGTTTTAAGTTGCTATTGTAGATGCCAAGAATGGACTACTAAGTGCCGTAATGCAATTATAAAAAATTTCGCGCTCGCTTCGCTCGCGAAAATGTCACTTTTACATTTCTAGTGTAGATGTCAAGTATGGACTACCAAGTGCCATAATGCAATTATAAAAAATTTCGCGTTCTAAGTATGAACTATTAAGTGCCGTAATGCAATCATAAAAATTTCGCGCTCACTTCGCTCGCGAAAATGTCGCTTTTACGTTGCTATTGTAGGTGCCAAGAATGGACTACTAAGTGCCGTAATGCAATCATAAATATTGCGCTCGCTTCGCTCGCGAAAATGTCGCTTTTACGTTGCTGTTGTAGGTGCCAAGACTGCCAAGAATGGACTACTAAGTGCCGTAATACAATCATAAAAAATTACGCGCTCGCTTCGCTCGCAACATTTTCGGAGTAACAAGTATGGAATACATAACTGCGCGGTGTAGCCGTTAATACTGGGCTACATCATTGAACTTCAGGTACCAACTCCTCAATCCTGATGCTGCTTGGTAAGGCCCACCTAAATTGTGACGATTTAGAAACCATCGGTTGTGGATTGGTATTGCAGGTAGTTAAGCATCAAGTATATGGACTAGTGGAGTAGTGGCAGAATACAATCGTAAAAAATTTCGCGCTCGCTTCGCTAGCGATAATTACATTTTTGGTTCTTATGTCATTAACACTTTTGCTAAACAAAAAGCCCGAAAAAAGGAATTTTAATCTTTGAAATTTGGTACTAATACAAAAATTGTGACATACAGTTCAATACGCTCTGAATTAAAGGTTATTAGAAAATGAAGTATTCGCGTTTGTATGTACCTACTTCACCTAGTGATTTATTATAAAGCAAAAAAATATTATTTCATTTGTTGAGCTTCTTTACATTGGGGGAGGGAGGGCCCCGTCCGATGAATTTGCCACGGGCCCCAAACGGTATAGTTACGCCTCTGGCGACAAAGGTATCTCGCGGGTTTAATGTCGACAAAACATTGCCAGAGCTTCAAAAACCGTTATCCTATTATCCTATTATTAATATTATAAATGCGAAAGTTTTTTCAGACAAACAGATTTCGCTGGGCATAGAGATACATTATAGTCTGGAATAACGCATAGGCTACTTTTTATCTCGGAAAATAAGAGAGATTCCGCGAAAAACAAAAACCTTAATTCGCGCGAACGAAGTCGCGGGCATCAGCTAGTAAAATCGTTATCCCTTCCGTAGTAATTGTTTTAAACGTCAATACCTTTTTCCTATACGTTATACATATTTTTTCTATTTCTATAAAATATGTTATCCACAGAAAAAAGTTATTGATTACGACATGATTTACTTTTTGAAGGTGCGATTTTGCTTTTATCAGAAAAACTTCACTCACTCTCAAGGGAATAAGTTCTTCTTGACCACCTATACGTGATATCGCACATCCTTTGACAAGAAGAAAATGTATTATCATTAAGACCGCCTTTTGTCCTTGAATGTTGTGTTTTGTGTTGTGAAAGAGGAAAAAATAAAATTTCAAACAAAAAAAACACACACACAAACATAGTCAAACTTATATCACCGCGTCCTTTTTGCGTCGTAGCTAACAACAAAGCATTCTTGTAACTTTAACATTAAGAAACTCGCAAGAACCCGTTGTCGCACTGATTATGCTTGGCCCACTGGTGAATCCGTTATCGGCTCAGCTGTCAGCCCATTAATAAACTTCACTCACTATCAAAAGTGCATGAACCATAATTTATGGAATTACCTTTCAAAAATGCGAATTCCTTTAGAAAAGCATTTAACAAGAATTCCGAGAAATACTTTATTACTTTTTAAAATGGCGGCCGTCTATTTACGGAAAAGCTGTGCAAAGTCTATTTTATAAGAGAACATTGCTAGATAATAATACGAATAGTTGACTTATTTAATCATAGAAAAGTATTTAAATGTTTTACAACATAATATTGTATTAAAGTTCTTGCAATTCACGAGGACGCGTGAGCTTTACTTGTGGTTATGTCGTGTACATGCACATTGCGTAAGTGTGCATGCCTATCAGGAAGTGGGAGCGCTCAGGCGTGAGGAAGCTCTCACTCACACTTATGTAGATACGACACACACACAACCATGAGCTACGCGCTCTCGTGAATTGCAAGAACTATGCTAACTTTTGCTTTACACCCGAGAAAATCCTGATTTTCCCGAATGTTGAACATGCTTCAGGTATTACGACTGTAACTAGAATGTTAAGGACCTCGCCCTCGATTTTTCAAACCCCCATTTTACCCCCTTAGGGATTGAATTTTCAAAAATCCTTTCTTAACAAATGCTAAATAATAGCTATCCGTTTGCTAAACAGCCCGATCCGTCCAGTGGTTAGAGCTGTGTGCGACATCAGTCAGTCAGTCAGTCAGTCAATCAGTCAGACAGAAGTCAGTCACCTGTTCTTTTTGAACGAGCGAAGCGAAGTTCTCTGAGTCAACTAGGGCGCTTGCCTACTAGACAGAGAAGTGTGTCCGTCTAAATGTCTGTCAGAGCCCTATAACTTCTGAATTACTGAACGTAATTACTTCAAATTTGAATATAATATGTAAACTGATGGCCTTCAGCCGAACATTGTATAAAAAAATATAAAAAGCTTTATTTCAGGGGGGCTCTCATAGAAGCGTATTTGAAGTAAAATCTTGTTTGTTGCGCTACATAGACTTGTGATACATCTTTTTAAAGACGACTTTGAACAGAGTACAAAAATATATTTTTTTTAATTTTTCCCTAAAAATTGACCAAATGGGGGGGTTTCAAAGTGGAGATTTTAATTTGAGCCATATGTCAAGAATTACTGAATATTAGAACGTGAAACTTGGTTGAAAATTCAGTTATATCCTGTACTTGAACAACAAATACTAAAATTAGATAAATGTTATAAAGAAACGAAATTATTTAACTTTTAAGTGGAGATTTAATTTGAGCCATATGTCAAGAATGACAAGATATTAGAACGTGAAAAATGTTCATAAATTCAGTTATATCCTGTACTTGAACAACAAATACTAAAATTAGATAAATACTATAAAGGAACGAAATTTTTTAATTTTTAATGCTAATAGATTCTATAGCTTCACAAAAATGCTAATAGATGGCGCTGTCTGAACTATCATAAAAAACAGTCAACTTTATACAATGAAATATTATTTCACCATCAAGAAGGCCTAAATACATAATTATGTTTCAGTAGTGTGCTATATAATTATGTCATCATCATCAGGATTGAAGTGTTTTGACTTAGAGTTCAATCGTGTATGTAGTCGTTGCTAGGTAAATATCCCCATTTTCATCAATATAATATCACCAGCAAATCCATAACATACGCGGGCAGTAACTTTGCAGAATCAGGATTAAAGAGTTGGATGAAAAATGTTTATAAAATCATCTCGCAAAGTTTCTCCATCAAGTAAAAAAAATACCAGGTGAATCGGTCAACCAATCTCGGAGAAATCGGCGTAGGTAGGTACCTACAAATAAAAAATATTGGTGACATGACTGGACATTTATTTATGTTTAGGTATATAAAATCTTCCGAAAGTACATAAATTACGATAGTGAAAAAATAATAAAAATTGGTTCATTTCCGAATAATAACTTTACTTATTCCGAATTATAAATGTAGGTATTAGCTATTGCCCGCGACTTTGTTCGCGTGGACTTAGTTTTTGTTCTAAGTACTGTAAGTTTTTGTTCTAAGTTGTGTAAGTATTTTGAAATGGCGCTTTGTAAAATGTGCCACGAAAGTATAAGTATGACTCAATTTTGGTCGTCGTGTATCGATTATTAAATGAATGTGTCGATAGATGACGCTGTGCACAGATTGTTTATTTTGAAATGGCGCTTTGTAAAATGTGCCAAGAAATTATAAGTATAACTCAATTTTGATCGTCATGTATCGATTATTAAATGTTTGTGTCGATAGATGACGCTGTGCACAGATTGTGTATTTTGAAATGGCGCTTTGTAAAATGTGCCAAGAAATTATAAGTATAACTCAATTTTGATCGTCATGTATCGATTATTAAATGTTTTATGTTTGTGTCGATAGATGACGCTGTGCACAGATTGTTTATTTTGAAATGGCGCTTTGTAAAATATGCCAAGAAATTATAAGTATGACTCAATTTTACCAACTTAGCCACGAATTTTTTAACTCAGCCTCGTTTTATTTATTAAAGCATCAACATAAATATGTTCCTGAAATAAATGTATTTTAATCCACAACTTTTAGCCACTGCATGATCTCGTTGGTGCGAGTGAGACGGATGCGACCTGCATTTGTTTTTTGTTGTTCTGTTGTTAGTGTGTTAATATTGCATTCTCTTCTATAATATATATTCTCTTTATTTCTAATAAATTAATCCTTTAATGCGACTAGCCCATCCAGGCTTAGTCTTATTCTTTGTTTGCTCCGGATCTTGTATACAATGTATTTTATTCTATGTTTGTATATGTAGGTATATATATGTATGTATTATATGTATGTCTTTATTATTATTGTATTATATGTATGTATTTATTATTATATATTATATTATTGTATTTATATATGTGTAGGTTTTATGTATTATCAGGTTTTTTTTATTCAGTTATGTGTAGTGTGTGCACCCTCATTTTCTATCCTGTCATCATATCCACCTTGCATCATGGTTGCCTGGAAGAGATCGCTCCTTAGCGATAAGGCCGCCATTTGTGCCATCATTTATTTTAAGTTAATTTATGTTACTGTACTTATATATGTTTCTGTATTTATGTGGTGTACAATAAAGTGTATTCATTTCATTTCATTTCATTGCAATTGGTTTTGTATAATTTTTTCTTTAAACTAAAGTTAGGTTAGGTTAGGGTTATACATGAATATTCAGGTGCCCGGCCGAAGGCCGGGCACTTAGGTTCTGTTGGGATCGTAAACCTACCTAAAGCTTACAAAAAAAAAAGTAAGTAAAAAAAAATTGAATTTTTTTTTGATGCTAATATTAGGTAGGTACATTTTCATGATAGAACAATATAGGATGTGTTATAAATTATAATTATTGATGCTTCACTAAATTTTAAAGGTGCCGAGTTATGAAATTAGAAGCTTATATTCAAAATATATAGTGGCTAAAATAGTATTTTTAGAGGCTTATTGGTTGTGGCTGACTTAGTAATTTAGAGGCCAATAATGGTATTAAATAGAAGCTTGTTTAATTACATGCCAATTATAAATTATAATTAAAAGTTAAAACTATCTTTAGGGAATTATAGGATACCGCGAGTTCTCAGTTCGGGGCGAACCACTAGTTATATAATAGAAGAAGATAGATTATATTAAGTATATAGTTATCAGAAGTAGTATATTACTAGTGAACACTAAGCTTATAAATATCACAAAAACATTATTTTCACTGCTCAAAATTGCGTTACAAAGTATCGAATATATGCCAATAAAATGATGGGAAAAGGTTCTGAGAAGAATACACAAATACCTTATACTGTTTTATGACCAATAAAATGTATAGGGACGAATTTCGCTGAAAATTACGTTAGTTTCGCAACTACTATATATTGTAGGAAACATTTTGGCGGATGAGAAAAGTTATGCTTCAAAGTCCTAATTATTTGAATGTAGGGGACCGTTTCACATTTTCACCCATGTATATGAGAGCTTCCTTATGGTATAACGTCGGGGATAGTGCAAATCCGCGTAAATAGCATTATCGTAAAAGTAGCGTAAAATCCATTTTCATACGTTTGTGGTTGACCACATCAAAACCGCGTAAGTGTCGTAGCGACTAAATTAATCATTTTAACAGATATCTATTTTTATCAATACATAGAACACATGAATTAATACTCTCTGTGTAAAAGTTTGCCCAATTGCCGTAGAAATAAGGAAATTAAGTTTTAAACTTCCCCTGTAAAACTGTGGCTAGTGTAGATCCGCGGTTTTTACCAAATGTACATACGCGGTTTTGCACTATTCCCGACGATAAGGGTTCTGGTTCACATTATAATTATAAAGTCCTCCCAATCGAATCCGGACACGGCGGCCAATCTCTACAGAGATAAGACACCTGCAAATTTTATTAACACACTGATATTATAAAGGCGAAAGTAAAGCGAAGTACGTGTGTGTGTGTGTATGTTCTTCCCAGCCGTAAGGTTGTCTGGAACAGATAGCTTTGTAGCAATAAGACCGCGTTATTGTAGTGACATATATATTGTTAAGTTAACTTTATTCTGTCTTTGTGGTACAATAAAGAATAAATAAATATGTTTGTTACTCCTTCACGCCACAACGAATGAACCAATTTGGCTGAAATTTGGAACGGAGATAGCTATCCATACATTTTATACCGGAAAATTAAAGAGTTCCTGCGGAACCCTAAAACACCTTAATCCACGCGAACGAAGGTGCGGGCATCAGCTCATAATATATTTTGTCCAATCTCAGAGAACTTTGCAAAGTCTTTAGGCGTAAGTGCAGAGTCGCATTTTAAAGTTTGTCAGATACAGCTTCCGACGTGATAGGTGTTCAATTGAACGCCTTGTCATGCAGGGCAGCGTGGAAGGCATTAGAGGGCAATAAAGGCCACAAAGGCCTATCGATGACCCAATAACACTCAAGTCTGGTGTGGGTGGTCATTTATATCAGTTGCCGGCAGAGAAGAGTGACGAATGCTCGTGAGGAAAAAACCATCATGTCATGATGACAACGACAGCTCTGGTAAGAGTGATTTAACACACTCGTATTTGAAGAAGAGTACTGATTTGCCGTCATCTGATTGAGAATATGTTGAAGAAAGCTCATACTTATCGTTGTTCGCTATAGATGTCCACAGCTGGACATACTTGGGTCCTTTTTAACCCCCGACGCAAAAACGACGGTGTGTTATAAGTTTGACGTGTCTCTGTGTGTGTGTGTGTGTGTGTGTGTGTGTGTGTGTGTGTGTGTGTGTGTGTGTGTGTGTGTGTGTGTGTGTTGTGTATCTGTCTGTGGCATCGTAGCTCCCGAACAGATGGACCAATATTAATTTTGTTTTTTATTTGGAAGGTGAATTAGTCGGGAGTGTTCTCAGCTATGTTTGATGAAAATCGGACCAAGATGGCCGCCACCACAAAATGGCGGATTACATATTTTTATTTTAACGATTACTGACTAGCGATTAGGATGTTGTAACATGTCGAGGGTTATTTACACTTGTTTTATTTATACCTGTTGCTTTTTAATTTGCAAAATCCTTAATAGGTAGTTTAGGTACTAATCTAATCTTAACTCTAATAGTTTTTTATATGATTTTTTGTGTCCTGTTTATCCTCTATATTACGCCGTGTTTTCTATTTACCCAATTCTGTCACATCAGCTTCATTTGCAATTGTCGGTTAACCTGACACGAGGTCTTCCAACTTCTTTAACTTGCAAGGTCTTAGGCTACTTGTAAAAAGTTAGGAGAGTCACAGTTAACGGTTACTGGTTCAATTCCCACCCGGTTAAGAGAATTTTAACTCTGATCCGACAGAAAGTTCGCTGTCGTTGGTACTTTATACCCCAGAGCAATATAATATAGTCATACAAAACTTCCGCTTTGAAAACCATACACCTCTTTATTGTACCCGGCTGAAGTTCGTAGCTGTTATAGGTGACTGACATGGATGTACAGTAACCTAGATACTAAGTTCCTTCTCAATCAGAAGTTATTGTGTGATGCGCTCTATGTTCTAACAGGCATGAGGACAATTGATATTGATATTGATCATACTTATCACACTAATATTATAAAGGCGAAAGTTTGTGTGCACGCGCGCGCGTGTGTGTGTGTGTGTTTGTTACTCCTTCACGCCGGAACGAATGAACCGATTTGACTGAAATTTGGAATAGAGATAGCTCATAGCCAGGATTTACACATAGGCTACATTTTTCCCGGAATATTAAAGAGTTCCCGTGAAAGACCTTTATCCACGCGCTTTAAGTCGCGGCTAGTGTCGAGACTTATTCGAATGAAACGTACTCATATAATATCGATCGAACTTGACTTTGCAAGTTCGTTTGATCATATCGACCGTAGCAATTAACATAGTCGCATGTGAAAAACCACTACTTCAGGGCACGGCCGCTCAAAGCTTCAAATATGTGAAAAGTGAAAAACAGTCAACATATCCAACCCTTGCACTTGCAAAAACCAAAGATGGTTGGTTGATTCCAAAAGTTTCACAATTGGTGGGGGCATTGCTATCCCCATTCTAAGACCCTTAATGCAACAAAACGAAAATCGCCAAAATGTAGATCCGACACTGTTAATTGCTACGGTCGATATATAAAGCCTTATGAGTATTTACTTACGACAAGGATAATATTAGAAAAAAAAAATCCAAATGCGTCAAAAGAATATGAATGATTCAAATGTTATGTTAGCACCATGCCTTATTAAAATTTTAGAATCTAATAATGGTTCCTGCTATTTTATTATATTTGTGTGAAATTAGATTTTGCAGTGGCGTTTGAAGTCGGTTTTAAAAAGTATTTTTATATTATTATTTTTTTCTTAACAGATACGGGTAGTTATCATACGGATGCATTCCTTTGCGTTGTGTAGTTGAAGAAAGAGAAGGGATTTTTTAAAGTAGTGTATATCCTTAGTTTTAGGTATATCATCGTGGCCGGGCCGTGATGAGAAAAGTTGCGCGGGTCAACCATGAGGCGAGACTCGCAAGTTTATAATTGTTAGTATTTAGCGGCATTCGTTTATTTTAAACTAAAGATGATGAATATTTATTTAAAGCCAGCTTGGATATTTTTTGTAAAGGAATATTACTTAGCCACCCTGAACTTTATTTATATTCTCTTCTCCCCTCCAAATAAGCGTAAAGCTAGTGCTAGGAGTGGGTACGACAATAGTGCAACGGGTGGGGTTGGAACCTGCAACCTTTCAGTTTTCAGTCCACACCTCTAACCGTTGGGCTATTGAGGTTAGACTATTAATATTAGGTAGGTGTATTATCGAAATACATAAATTTTATACTTTGGCAGTCTAATATTACAATCCCCGAATAGTGTTTAACTGAAGAATAAAGTTACGTTTTGACCGAAGCTATATTGACAATCAGTCAAAATTATTCGTCGGTTATAGTTTACTTGGCGATAGTGAATTAGGCTGAAATCTATAGACCGCACTCTCACTCAGCTCAGACTCAAGACAGAGTTAAAACGAGATAGATTTATGTCAGAGCATATTTGTGTCTCATTTTAAACTCTATCTTGAGTCTGAGCTGAGTCAGAGCACGATCTATAGATCTCAGCATTAGGCCTTTGATTAACATACATACACGTAGGTAGGTACTTGTAGTTGAGACAAGAATACGCAACACTACACAAATTAATTAAAATACACACGATTCATTCTGACACTTGAACATCTTGAAATAAAGAGAATGGTGGTCGCGTAGTTGGGCGTATGACGTCACGCATCCATTTTCCAGTTAGTCGTGCGTCGCGACGCTTGAAAATGAATCCGTACAACGCATCGTACGGATTCATTTTAGACCTGTGTTTGTTATTTTGATTTTTGTTTAATCCGCAAAAAATGATGATCATCTCCGCTGGGTATTAAACGGCCATTTTGTTCAAATAACATTATTATTTTCGTGACATTAGTTAAGCTACAATCGAAAAGATTTCCCTAAAGGGCTTTTTCACGTATAAAAACAATATTGCGACGTACGACCTTAAGGCCTTAATAAATATGAGTAGCCATATTTATTAAGGCCGCACCACACTCACGTGGCCGGCCGCCGCGTCATTTGTATTCGAAGCGCGCGCACAAACGTGCGGTTACCTTAACTGGGAGTTCTTAATCTTCCTTCGTGGGCGACATTTATGGGAACTTATATCTTGTTTCCATTTTCCCCGAAATTAAACTGGCCCTTACGAAACGATGCTTTGTTAGTTGTTACAGACGTTAGGGTTAAGAATTAATTGGACAAGATTGAAATGTTAGACTACTGATGAAGGAAATCTTTAACTTTAGAATAGAGTAGAATAATATCTATAATTATAAAAACAACTACATATTCGATTTAAATGTAATAATTAATTTAAAATGTCAGTGCAAAGTTACAAACTATCCACTAAAAATTCTTTAATTGAGTAGTAGTACCACTAGGACCTGTAGTACTTTTTCAGTAAAATATCTTTCATGTTTTGTTTAAATAATATAATATTTACATTCTTTTCAAGTTCTTGTCAGCCAATGACGCTGGTAATTTATTGTCCCTTCTCAGCAGAATCTATTTTGCGAAGCGCCGAAACCGACGCGGATATTATTTCTATGAAATTATTAGGGATTCTGTGGTTTTAATATTAAACACACTGAAATCACAATGGTCCGCTCAATTCACGGCTGGTTTAGCAATCCTGCATACCAGCCGTCCTATTTAATTATTCAACACAATAAATTAAAGCAAATATCACTTTGACGAGGCATCGCCGCACTATGTAACAGCTTGTTTGAACGTACACCATCAAAACATCAAATTATTAATTAAAACGACACAAAGCCTCCCTAACAATATCATAATGACATCAGATGGCAATCGGGAAGTCCGAAGCTGAATTCCGGTGCGCACAGTTTGTTTGGGAATAGGGTCCTGGTCACATAAAACGCGTGGCGGCAGCGGCTCTGCAGCTCTGTTATCTTAAAGAGGAATTGTATGAATGCGTTAACACTGTGCAGCCGGGCATAGAAGCGGCTCTGCTCCGGTTGCATTTTGGTTTGGTTATTGGTTTGGTGGTTTGGTTTCCGGTCTGATATGTCTGTTAAGCATTCCAACTATGACACAGTGAAAAAACTTATGCCGCATACCAGTCTCACACTAGGTCATACAACATTACCACACGTGAATTAGAAGCTTTAGATTTTAATACAAACTTGTAAGATATTTAATTTTACCGAAACATGGTAAGATACCAATTCTGTCGTCTCATTTTGACGGTGTTTATTAGTGAGATTAGATAAAAATAGACCAAAATTAGTTACTAATTTTTCTGCTTTGTTTTCTTTTAACCAATCTTCTTGCTGTTGCAAATTTAAGTTACCCGTCTCACTTATTAACTGTTTCTTGTATTATAAATTCCTCTAAAAATTTATTCGCGCGCTAGTCTGTCGTAAACCTACATGAAAATGATTTCCGATTTCTTTATCGTTTGACCTTTATTTTCGATTTTCTGCCACAAACTTTGCGATGATTTTAACTCTGTATCCTCCTCTTTTTGGTTGTGATTTTTGTAAATATTACTCTTGGACCTATGTTGTCTCAAATAAAAACTTCAGAAATGTTATTGAAGTGAAGAAGCGGTGACGTCACGCTTTAACGTCCGGCCTGGAATGTCGTGCTACTTCCGCGATCCGTCACTTCTCGTCGTGTTTGACTAGGGTTTTAGCCCGTTTCGAGAATAATGCTTTGATTAATACCTAGTTATTAATCATCTGTCGGCTCAACTATTCAACGGTCGCGCGGGAATTATTAATGACGCGGCCAAAATCGAAATTTCGAATTGGTAATACGGTTGTGATTGTAAATATACGTCATTACAGAGGATTAGTAGTGTGAAGGGATTTCCTTCATATATCTCAGGAATGGAAGTACCTACTTATACTATAAATATTATACCTCCATATTATTATTATTTAAAAAGAAAAAAATAAAAAACATTTGAATAAGTGCTCTCTACCTCTTTGTTGAGGGTAATGACCCCTTTCCATTTACTACATTATGGTAGGGGTTTTTCTTAAGATAGGAGAGTCGTGTGCTCCTAGATGTTTTCGCTTAAAACTGCTTAACTAGGTATATGTCTTTAGATGTGTGATGTTCTCTTATCGGGTTTTCAACGTACCGGAACGCTAAATCGCTTACAATGTAATAAGTTATTACTTATAATCTTGTGGGCAGCTGAAAATGCCAAGCCGATTGTTTCCATGCAACTTTGTCAGTAAGAAATTCACTAACTTTGTACTTAATAACTTACGTAGTAAATGTGCTTTTACGCATTTTTGAAGTGCAATGGGAAAATCTAGTAATTCCTATGGAATTATATTATTATATTAGCGTACCTTCTGCGAACTTCTGCACTTTGCGCTGGTGAAATGACAGTGTTTCTACTACATGACGGTTTTTAATAAATCGATTTTGTGTAGGAAGTATCTCTTTGTTTATGAAGATGAATATTTTAATCACCCCATATTATACGCAACATATTAAATGGCGTTACAATACCTGCTCCACTAACCTCCTAACTACAGATTACACAATATTATATGGCCACATTACCCAAAAGTATTAAATCAAATTACATTAACTAAGTAAATAATGCCGGACGGCTAACTTTGTATACGAAGTTAGTAGTTACCAACACGTTTGCTGACCGACCCTATTCAATTAATCTTACTTTATTATGGCATGCTTTAATAATATATTAAGTTTAGAGATATTATGAGATTTTGAACATTTCAATCCAGAATTTGGAAACTATATCGCAAATATTTCGATAAAGGTTTCGGTTTCGTTCGTTTACCGTCAGCCAAATTCAGACTGCGAAATTAGTGGTATGAAATTAGTTTCATAACATTAATTTCATAGACAATTTCACGTGTAAATTTGGCTTTAAATTGGGAAGCCATTATTCATTTGATTTTACTCTATTTACCAAAATTAAGCAATTTACCAATCTTTATATTTAGTTTTTTTCTACACGGGATTCGATTGGTCAACTAAACTAATTACAAAAGTTTCTGGTAAATTAAAACCGGTTTCAAGCCGTTTCAAACTCTGAATATATACATACATATATTTATGTATTAAACAATTGCGTCTTTATTCGTGAATTTATGACTAAAACCTTATGAAATTGTGAAGATTTAATTCTATATCACCAGGTTAACTTTAATCCATGTATAAATTTAACGTTCTGACAGATTGCAAAAAAACAAAAACTGTTTACTTAGTCATTGTGAAATAGGTGCTAACTGGATTTCAGCAGCAGCAGCGCAGAAAATCAAAGGGACTTTCAAAATTATACAAACCAAGTGAATAAAATCTCGGGAATTGCAGCTCGTATTGAATGAAATAACAATGATGTTTCTATTAATGCAGAATATTTACAAATAGCTACGACTTGTTTGAAAGTCAATATTCAATTAAACAAATAACCTAATAACAGAACACTGAGGTATTCGAGACGAGAGTAAATTGAGTATTTCAGAGCGAATGCCGTTGCCCCGAATCATATTGGAAATTTAATCAAAACGCCAATTAAATTGCGACGTCTTTTGAAGCAAGGGGATAGGGCATAGTTGGAATTACTGAGCCATGTCACTCTACTTTAATCGAGAGAATGACGTTAAAGTTTTGAGAATTGTTACTGTTTACATGATGATCATTATTATCTTTTCAATCGATGACGTCCAAAGCTGGACAATGGACTTCGGAATAACAAGTGTAATGACTAGCATTGCCAGACGTCCCGTATTTCTTGGGACATCCCGTATTTTAGGCATAGTTTAAAATGTCCCGGCGGGACTGGCTCTGTCCCGTATTTGCATCGTACTTCGTTTTTCATTTTGAAATCGATCTAAGTATTCACACAGGCAACGTTCGTAAAACGTACGGTTTACATTGTTTGACTCGGCTCGGCTCGAGCGACTGTGTAGTGTGAAGTAACTTGCAGGCCCCGCCCGTACGACCAACGACAGTGTTAGTGTCAGAATGACAATGTTAAAACTGACTCGATCCTTGGAAAAAACTTACACTAAGTAATTTTGTTTTTTATTTGTCCCGGGTGAAAAACTGAAATCCCGTATTTTTTTGCCCATTTAACCATTTGTCCCTTATAGGCTGAAAAAAAATCTGGCAACCCTAGTAATGACACTCCCGACACGTAAATCTATGGCCGGACTATGTACATGATATACCCAACATGCTACTTCCCAGTTTGCTGCTCTATCATTAGATCCTCCTGCTTGATCCTCGATCATCATCTGTCTAACTGTTAGTTAGATGATATGAGATATATGACGACGTAGCCGAAAATTAGTCAACAAACAACTATAATATTAGTTAATTACATACAAAAACTTTACTATGAAAATTGCTATGAATTTTCTAAATTATTATTAGAACAAAAATTTAAAAAATGTATAACATGAGCTTTTCTAATTAAAACTAAAAAGAAAACAATATATTGCGTAGCAAGAGAATTGTCTGGGAGGCTTTGGCCGTGGTAAGTTACCAACCTACCGTCAAAGACTTGCCGCCAAGTGGTTTAGCGTTCCGACTCGATGGCGTGTAGAAACCGATTAGGGGTATGCCCTTTCCGAGTTAGCCCGCTACCATCTCAGACTGCATCGTCAATTACCATCAGGTGAGATCGCAGTCAAGGACTACCTTGTCATCGAATAAAAAAAAATTCAACGTCATAGCTGTAGGTTAGGTTCTTTAACCTCCGAAGATAGTCGAAGGTTAGGTTAGAGATGCGAAAGTGAAAATCATTGCTTTCATAGTTAACCAGTTAGGTATGGTTCACCAAAAATCGCATAAATCCTAAATATGTCCCCTTAATGAATCATTAATAATGATAAAGCCAGATAATCCATTCAACACTTCAGCGCCATATCACGCCGTCACTTTAGTTGAGTTATCCTTTTTCACGGCGACTGACGGATTCTGGAGACGTCAGAACCATTTATCTTCATTTGGGAAGAATACGCACAGAGGAAGACGCTTCTCGGTATGCCGTTGCTTCTTAATTCACTGAATTTGGCCCAATAATAATTTAGTTTGAATAGAATAGAATAGAATAGAAATATTTTTTATTCAAATAAACTTTTACAAGCACTTTTGAATCGTCAATGAATCTACCACTGGTTCGGAATGCCTTTCCTGCCGAGAAGAGCCAGCAAGAAACTCGGCGGTTGCTCTTTTCAAAAAATAAAAATTTTACAATTGTTATTGAAACTATGCTATGTATTCAGTGCTTCCACGATGAATTTTCCTGAGTACAATACAAGTAAAAATAAATACAATACAAATACAAATAAATACAATCCAATACATGTTAACACAGGCAGGCAAAAGCAGACCCATTCCCGTTGGTGGCACCCACGGTGTTCACGAGCATGACGCATGATCCAGCCATTTGAGAAATAATTTCCGGTATAAAGGTTAGATTTTTGGTTCTTTTTTATTCGATGACAAGATAGTCCTTGACTGCGATCTCACCTGATGGTAAGTGTCGATGCAGTCTAGGATGGTAGCGGGCTAACTTAGAAGGGATATGGCAGTGAATATTCAACCTATACCCCTAGTCGGTTTCTACACGCCATCGTGCCGGAACGCTAAATCGCTTGGTGACACGTCTTTGACGGTAGGGTGGTAATTAGCCACGGCCAACGCCTCCCACCAGACCACTCCAGAGACAATTCAGAAATTATGAATTCCCCAAATAACTCCCGCCGGTAATCGAACCCGAGACCTCCCAGTTATAAGACCACAGTGCTCACCACGGCAGGGAGGTCGTCAATAGATTTAGTGCCACTTGAAGAGGAAACGCAAGTTTCTGTTTTCGTTTTTAATAACAATAGAAAAAATATTTTATTAGCTTTAATTCTTCTTTTGTATTTATTAACTAGTTTTTTTTTTCTAATAAGCTGTAAGTTTTCTTGTAAAATAAAAATAAAATTTTTGCGCCATAAAATCCTATCCACGCGATGTCAATATGTTTTTAGTACATTAATAATATAATTTTAAGAACAAGGAACATCAAATATTGCATAAATGGCCCACTTGAACCGTTATTATCAGACATCTCGCAAAAAAATTTGACGGATGAAATTAAATAAGAAAAAACCAGTATATATTGACATAGCCAAAGTTTTTCTTAAATATTATTCTTGTATTTTTTTTAAATCGGTCAAATTTTGGCGAGATTTCTTATTTTTTTGGCGAGATTATTCTAAATGCGTGATTCTTCGTTTCTTTCGTCTTTTTTCATGGGTGGGGTTCGAACCTGCGGCCTTTAAGTTTTCAGTCCGCACGTTTAAACTTGAGCTATTGAGGTTTTTCCTTTAATATTTTTTGAATAAAATTGATCCCGTACGAAATGATAAGGCTTCTTTGTTGTACTAAGGAACCCTAAAAATAGGCAATTCAAAGGTCAACCAGCGTGAACGGCTCGACGACCGCTCGAGCGGTTCCGAATTGCAGCATTTCTGTCGATTCAGGTATTTTTTCATCGGCCTCACAAAATGGCCGTTCGAACGGAGCTTTCATTTAAATAACATCGAGATATCGTGAATCTAATTACGTGGAGAAGGCATTATTTTCTAACTAGATAATACCCCAAACTGCGTCGTTCGAAACGTGTTGGTGTTGCGTTGTAATACCTTATACCTTGAGTGTAGTTGAACCGGAACATTAATAGGCATGTATCACTACAAGGTTCTCAAATAAAGGTAAATTAAAAACCAAGGGATTCATGGATGCTGAACCTTATATTAAATACCAGCTTTTGCCCGCGGCTTCGCTCACGTTAAGTTTGATTTTTCAAACCCCTATTTTACCCCTTTAGAGGTTGGTTGAATGTTCAAAAACCATTTTTAGCGGATATCTGCGTCATAAAAGCTATCTGAGAGCGATTTGAGCTGTGCGTTGATAGATCAGTCAGTCAGTTAGTCAGTCACCTTTTCCTTATTTATTATATTTTAGACTAGGATAATTTACAACTATTCCAACCTAGATTCATCAGTTCTATTCATTGATCATCTTTAAGCACAAGCCTACTTCTCAATAAAAAAAAAATACAAAATAAATCGTAAACAAACAAACAAATTTTCAAAATATTAATATGAACGTCATATTACATACCCTGTTCTGTTATTAATTTTATGAATTGAATTTTAAAAGCGGCTTCCATATTTTACCTTTTATGCGCCCTCTATTTTGCAATTTTCATTTAGTTTCCACATATTCTATTAATATTCTGCGCCAATCCTATCTATTACTTTCAATTTTATACGCCATACATGGAAATCAATTCGAAAAATATTACATATGGAAAAAAATGTGGATTAGAATTTTTTTCGTAGCTGCAAACTTAATCGAACGAAGCGTAACTCGAATGAATGACCGTGGGCGACTAGTAGGCATAAAATGTTGCACCAAACGCTAAAACATATGACCCTAGAGCTGGTGGGAAAATGGAGGAGGTAAATAGCTTAATCACATCACACTAATATTATAAAGGCTACTGTTTGTATGTGTGTATGCGTGTGTGTGTGTGTGTGTGTGTGTGTGTGTGTGTGTTTTCTTGTTTGTTACTCCTTCACGCCACAACAAAAGAACCGATTTGGCTGAAATAAATTAAAATTTGGCGATTGGAATGGAGATAGCTCATTCCCAGGATTAAAACATAGGCTACATTTTATCCCGGAAAATTAAAGAGTTCCCGCGGAAATTAAACAAACCCTTATCCACGCGGATGAAGTTGCGGGCATCATCTAGTCGCTCATAAATCTCATAAGATTGACGGTCTCCACTCGAATGAGAATGGTTTTTAAGCTTTAGTTTATCACAACTGCGGTCATTTGGCCAAGTACGGATCAATAGGCTTCACACGCCTTTGATAATATTATCGCGAACTTTCAGAGAATGCACGACACTGATAAACAGGGATGCAACTCATGCAGCCATTAGCACGCTCCACTAAAGATGTACCAGAAACAAATCATGTCATAAACTAGCTAAGCTTTAAATCACTGGCATGTAAGAATTGCACTGGATTCACTATATAGGAAGAATTTCAATAATTTCTAAATAGATAATCTAAGTACCTTTACAGCAAGAGTGCATAGGCATTTTCTAGGCAAGCGCGCTCCAACCTAGACCTCATCAATTCTTTCTATCATTGATTGTCGTCAAGCGCAAGCCTATCTCATAATAAAAAAAAAATGCAAGGTCTGATCCTTGGGAGGGTTCCATTCTTGGTTAGTTATGAACCTCACAACGACTTCCTATTAGTACCAGTTACTTTTTAGGTACTTCACCTCCTCAAATATTCCCACCAGTTCTTTTACTAATATAGTGCTTCCCTTGTAATACATTTAGTTCTTATTGCTCTGAAAAAGGGACTAAATTTGCGCGTACCATTGTGCACGAAAAAACTATTTTCACCCGTGGAAAATTCCGAAACAAAAGTTACACTGGAAAAACTCGCTCGGGTGTGACAAACGGACATAAAAGTAAATTATTCTATTCGATATGGGTCATTTTACGCTTTTTTTAAATGCCTATCTGTTGCTTTTATCTGTTCTTTGGCGTGCAGTTTTTCGTTGTTTAGCAGGTCGCGTTTTGTGAGGGCACGATGTTTTACAACTGGCCTGTTTATAGTGAGATTAAAGCTTTATTGCGGAGCTACAAGGTGCGTTGAAGAGTACTACATTTACATAGAATAAGTGTACAGCATAAGACCCTGAATATCATCTAGGACCAGAACTCTTATTGAGACGAATTAAACGATCTTAAACTTGGTGGAGTTACGTCGTTTTATTACGGAGTTCCTATAGCTTTCTTGCGGATCCATCATCAGATCAGCTTCATGTCATAATAATATTGCTTTGTCATCCGATTTACATACACATGCACAGTTCAATCTGAGAACCCGAGAAGTTGTTCTAAATCAACTTGCAAGATTTGACCTAAACATTATGTATGTTTAGGTCAAATCTTATATCATACATCTATATATATAAAATTCAAAGTCCTGACTGACTGACTGAGATATCAATGCACAGCCTAAACTACTGAAGTTAGAAACTTGAAATTTTTACAGTTGGTTCCTTTTATGACGTAGGCGCACACTAAGGAAGTATTTTTGAAAATTCAACCCCTAAGGGGGTAAAATAGGGGTTTGAAAAATCGAACTTAACGTGAGCAAAGCCGCGAGCAAAAGCTAGTTGCAAAATAAATAAAAGCATTTAAAAAGCCGTAGGTTGCATAATACACAGTTAGTTGCAAACAAAGTCAGTGTAGGTTATATGGTCAAGTTCTGGGGTAGTTCTTTAAAAAATGCGAAAGCATGTTAGTTTGTTGGTTGATCGTTCAATCACGAAACACCGCAGCAACGAATCAACTTAATTTTTTTGCATGTATTTTTTTGCATGGTGGTATAGTTGGGAACTAGAGAGTGATAAAGAATTCCCTTTATTCCGGAGAGGGTTCCCGCGGGAAAAACCACACGAAGTTGCGACTAGAATAAAACATATTATAAAGCTGCATCCGCACGCTTGGCAAACCTAGGCAAACCTTCACAAACGCAAACGTGCGGATAGAGCGTTTGCCATGGTTTGTCTACGCTTGCGAGCGTTTGTGGCCGATCCATCGAGTGTCGGTCTTTTGAGCCCAAACCAAAGGGAATTTGCCGCAAGCGCTTGCCTCTCCGTCCACACGTTTGCGCGCATTCAGTCTCGTTTGTGCACTGGCGGCGATTAGACGTGTCATTGTATTACGATTTACGTATCGCACCTTTAGAAATCTTCATTTTGTGAATGGATAAAAACGTAAAATGAATGACTGGTCGACTGTAGACTTTTGAAGACGATTTGTTTATATAATTTAATTAATTAATTAGTTTTATATATGTAAAATGTTTATTTGAAAATTAAAAACTATTAAAAGGTTATTAGGTTTTATATATTAATAATAATAAGTGGCGACTCCGCACCGGAAAATGGTATATAATGGTATGGTAATAGGTAGACCGACAGCATCAGGCGACCCTCAGGGAGCCACTGGGTACAGGTGGCGCAAGACCGAAGCCTGAGGAAGTCCATGCAATAAACAGTCCAGCAGTGGACGTCTATCGGTTGATAAAGAAAAAAAACAAAATATCTATTACTCAATACATATAATACAATACAATACAGGTACATACTAGAATAGAGTAGAATATTTTTTTATTCAAATAAATAAACTAGGTAGGTACCAAGTGTTTTCGAACATACTACTAGCTACTACTACTAATCTATAATATTATACTAAAACTGTAACTGGACAAATTGTGCACATGAAATTTGTTTTGAAAATTTTAATTAGAGGACGCTTTACTATCAACTAGATGACGTCCGCGACTTCGTCCTCGCGGATTAAGGTTTTTTAATTCCCGCGGAAAGTCCTTAATTTTCCGGGCTAAAATGTAGGTATGAGCTATCGCTATTCCACATTTCATTCAAATCGGTTCATTAGTTGTGGCTGAAAGAGTAACAAACATCCATCCATCCATCCATCCATCCATCCATATTCCATTTTAGTAGGATTATTGATCGATACTGAGCTTAAAACATTTGTAAAAATAACTTAAGCCAAATAATAAAGCCGACACAAGTTCGACGTCCGTCATGCTTGCCTGTTCAGAACATACAAACGCCCTCGCAAGCGTGCGGATGATTCCCAAATTCAAGGCAAACGTTTGTAGAGGTTTGGCGTTTGCCGTTTGCCACAAGCATGCGGACGCGGTATAATAATTATACTCATACTTCAAGTAGGTATAATAATAGGTAATATAACGGCCATTAGTAAACTAATAACGAGCACTCAGCGTCATCTGTCAGGCGGACGCGCGGAATCTAATTTGAGTCTCATTACGAGTCGTCAGCGTCGGACAAATGGGTGGCCGTCAATTAGTTTGATATAAATAGTTCTGCGTTTTACAGCCAGTGCGGCGCTTCTAACGCTGTTTTATCTATCTATCTATCTATCTACATATACACGGTGGAACTTTGGTGGTTGTATTCCCGAAGCGAAATGATTTCATCATTATGGATATTTCATCATTAGGTATTATGGATTTTTATATTTAAAAAATGATTAGAATCAAAAATAGCAATTTTACAATGGAGAAAAACAAGACTCGAAAAAGCAATGAACCAATAGTAATAGGTACATCTAAAGTACAAGTCTTTAACACAATTCCATACGTACGTTATGTTATGTCCATTACTATTTTTTTTTATTTTTTATTGAAGTGTTAACCTACACTTACAGGAAATAACCTAATAGGTTTATAAATACATATCAAAAATTCCGAAGCCGGCGGGATTCGAACCCACATCTCTCTGGGAATTGCGCCCGAGTGTGTTAACCGTTACACCACGGCCAAACCAACAAAATTTTTGACATGTATTTATAAATTCATTACTATTGTTTCTCACGCTTTCGAGTTTTTGATTATTTTTTTAATTATATCAAGAACTGCAACTGAACGATTTTACTGAGTCCTAAACAGTTTAAGTACACATAAGTTTCCGAACGCAAAGGGTCCGTTGGTCCGTCCGCTCGTTCGTCCGTCTGTCTGTCAGCGGGCTATATCTCACGAACTGTAATACGCTAAATGACCATCTTGACAATTTATTATTAGTTAAAGTACAGCTATAGAATTAAAATAAATAATTTTTTTAATTATACAAACTTACTATTCGTATTTAGTTGTTTTAATTATATCACCGGTTTGCAGTTTGGCTGCGACAAATTACACAGTTTGTATGTAGCCAGTCTAAGCTCAGACGTCATTTCTTTGTTTGTCTTTTATTCCACATAATTGGATTACTCTTGAAAGTGAGGTGGTGTTATTTTTCAGGACAAATTGTGTTCAGTCTCGATGAGACTTTGAAAAATTTTAATTCTGTCGGGACACTCGAATCACTTCCTTTTGTGTCTCGGATTACAACTTCAGTTTGAATTAGCGAGATATTTTTTGTTGCGAAACGCTTTTTAGAGTTCCTTACATCTTCGTCAAAAGATGTTGCAGATGTGAATGATGGAAACCCGTTAACAATCCTTTTTTAAAATATATACTGCGATCACACCTGATGATAAGTGAAGATGTAGCCTATGACGGAGTCCGTTTGTTTTGTAATATCTTTTTATTAAACGACAGGTGAAGTCAAGTTCAGATTTATTTCTAGAAAGTCTAGGTAGCATATCCAATTGATATTTAAATGCGAAAGTGTGTTTGTTTTTGATTTGTCCTTCAATTACGCTGCAACAGAGCTTTTCTCTATGAGTATACTTGAAAACTGACATAGGTTATATTCATCCTGGAAAAACAAAAGGTGTAGGAGATTGAACAGATATATAGTGAATTAGTGACGTATAACCTTGAAATATAGCAGGTATCTCGAAAGGAGGTAATTGGCAAAATTACAAGAATAAATCTGAAGTTCATCCAGCGTTCAAATAGCATGTGGATTTATTGTAATAAAAATAAATAATTATATTGAAATTAATTAATTTAATTTTAAACACTTAGCATAATGAAAGATTTACTCAAATAAACTAAATATATCTAAGTAGATACGGAATTCTCTCTCTTTGCGAGTTCAGTTCGCTCTTGACTGTCTTTTTGTCTTTGTTCCTCATACAATTGTAGCTTGGGCTTGAGTGTGCACCGTACCTATTTTAATAAGACTTGGATTTCTTATGATGTTCCACAATGAGTTTGTTATGAATACAAGTAGATTGTGACAAATTGTCTACTTTCAAGTTATTATGCTTCATTGAGTCGAGGCCTCAACTCAATTAGTTATCGAGGAATTTATTTTAATGAAGGATCATCATTGCAGCACTTTGAGATCCCAATATCTATTGGTTCTTTGGTTCTCTATCTATTGGTTCTACCGTCAGTTTAATCAATCTCCTATATTTTCCTAATCCTTAAGTTATCTGACAGATGTCGTTACTAAGCGATAAGGAAGCTTTCTCTATTCTACTATAAATATCTTCATTGCTTAAATAATACGAGGGTAGTATGGTGCAACCTTTATGTTGCACCATACTACCCTCACACCTGATTTCTCTCCTGTCACCAATGGTTGACTGGTAGAGATTGCTCTGTTAGCAATAAAGCCGCCTATGCATGCGTAGTTTCTAGATGTATTCAATGTTTCTTTCTTGTGTGCAATAAAGTTTTTATCTATCTACTTTTATCTATCGGTTTATGAATCAAAATTAAATTCTATGTTTTTCCTGCGTTCTATATCCCTACTTCCCTACTATATAATGTTATAAATGTGAAAGTTACTCTGTCTGTTTGTCTGTCACGCCTCAACCGCTGAACCAATTTTGATTTGAAGTCGCGGGCATCGTTTAGTCCTTCCATAACGAATGAAGAAGTCCCGTAAAACGGTAATGATTATAACAATTTTGCTATAAATAGGGACAGGCTACGAAGGCAATATCAGGAGGAATAACACCGCCTTCGGCCATAACGGCACCTTTATAGACGTTTTTATTGCAGCTTTAATCTTAGTATTACATTTTTAATTTTCAGAGCTCCAAGAATGAAGAAACAACTTTTACCTTTACAACAATAAGTGAATTTTGTTAGGTACATTTAATTGTTATATATTCTTTAAATATACAAAAATCAATTGCTGGTCCTTTCGCTGGTAGAGTCGTGATGTGTTATACAAGCTACAAGCTGTAGGCCTACATGGAATAAATGATATTGAAATTTGAATTTAGTCTGGCTAAAAATTATTTTTTTTGTTTTGTTCGCTTTTTACAGGGGTGATTTGAAACCAAAATAAAAATAAGGAAAATTCAAAAGAACAGCTGAAAATCGAAAAATCTAACTTATTGTGGCGGCATTTACGGCCACAAATAGATAATATTCTGAAATTATTGATGCAGTGTAGACTTCAGATAATCCGTGGTATTGTGTCTAATTATACCATCAACGAGAACATCGAACAGATACCCTAGTTAGACCTAGTAGGATTACTTCATAGGTTTATTGGCTTACCTACCTTTGGATTAACGTCAGTGACTCGACATACTATTTCCGGAATACAAGAAAAAAATTACAAACTTCCCTTTCATAGCGGCTCTTCCCTCGACCTCCCTGGCGCAGTGGTGAGCGCTGTGGTCTTATAACTGGGAGGTGTCGGGTTCGATTCCCGGCGGGGGCAATTTAGGAATTTATAATTTCTAAATTGTCTCTGGTCTGGTCTGGTGGGAGACTTTGGACGTGGCTAGTTACCACCCTACCGTCAATGACGTGCCGCCAAGCGATTTAGCGTTCCGGCACGATGGCGTGTAGAAACCGATTAGGGGTATGGGTTGTATTTACACTGCTATACCCCTTCCAAGTTAGTCCGCTACCATCTTAGACTGCATCGTCACTTACCATCACGTGAGATCGCAGTCAAGGGATATCTTGTCATCGAATAAAAAAAAAATGTGAGAGTAGTATAAAAGTCTTGTGTGGTGGTGCACGTGAGTGGTGGTGGCATTGCTTGCTTGGGAACTTTGCTTTATTGCTTGGTTGGGGAGGTAAGCGGTGCTTAGCTTATAACTGCATGTTTGACCGTACAGATTTTTTCTCTTGGCGGATTATAGTAAAATAATTCTAACATTTTTTTGTTAATCGTGAACTTCCGCAAAGTAACGCCTGATTCTATCCAATATTCTTATAAATGTGTCGAAAGTAAAAATTATTGCAATTTGAAGAGCGAGGCATCGTCACGTGCTGAAACTAAACTTTTTAATAAAGTGCAGCGTTGAGCTGTAAAAGAGTTTACGGCGGTACCAAGTCGGCAAAGCCAATTAGGCGCTGAAATTTATGACGCCCTCCCTCCCATAAATTGTAACATTTTAATTTAATTCCGTGAAAGTCCAGCATTCGAAGCCTGTTACTTGAAACTTGTTCGTCTTGATTTTGTAAACGTTTTCCAGGGCCCCTGGTTGTTTCAAACAAATGTTTTCCCTATTTTTTTATTTTTATTGAAAAGGTGAATTTCTTGATAAAATTATTTAAGAGAAAAAGCCTGAGTGCACCCCATACAAATGAAATTCGATTCTTCTTCTACCTACTCGATATTTGAAACTCTTTTTTGTCTCCGGATATAAAGCAACTTCTGTCCGAAATGTGAGCTTAACATGTCTCAAATTACACCGAGATCGGTTTAGCGGTTAGTTTATAGTATCCCCTAATTTATTAATTACTAAATTATGTAAATGCTCAAAATCTTTCAACGTTGTTGAAACATTCAACGTTTATCTCGTTGCGAATGGACGCTGTAACCTTCTAAACAATGTAAACTTTGTAAACTGTGTAAATATTGTATGTAAATGCTTAAAATCTTCGAACGTTGGTGAATCGTTCAAACTCGTACTAAGCGCACTGCACACAATTTTATCTTGTTGCGAATGGTCCGACGCAGTAACCGCAGTATAAAACGACGAGATAGACTACAGAATAGACAGTTCTTGTAGTTAACAGCATTATTAACTATTTTTATACACCACAAACTACCCATTGTTATCTCTATCTCTTCGAGAGCAAAGCTCCTAAACCAGCGGAAAGAGTTTTGAGACAAAGACGATCTATAAAAACACTGCATTGTATCACTGCATATGTTATCAATACACTGTTGATTGCATTATTTTATAACTAAATAAATATATAATTAATCATTTTCAAGTATAAATAATTTGATACTTTAAACTACACGATCGATGACATTTGACGAGTCTCAAAGAGACAATGGGTATAAACTCGCAAGGTCATTGCTTGTGGAAGTGCTCACAAGATATTTATAAATATCCAAAAGCGAAAGTTTTTTAACCAAGTAAACAGATTCGACTTCTTGACATTCACTTTCGAAGACATGAACTTGTAGATTGATCTATGGCCTTGCAACTGTCGCTAGATTTTTCTCAGAATCGCTTTCGCTACCTCTCAAATGTGTATTAGTTTTATCGTTGGTTTAGTGGCCAGCAGAATAAGCTTGCCGCTAACGGCCATACCAAGTAATAAAGTCAAAGCGAAACCTCGTGAAGTCATAAAATGCACGACTCTGACATTTAAGCCATATAATGTTTCCGACAACTTTTCAGTGTTATTATTTTTAACGGTCACCGATATTTTTAACCGTTTAGTAAAGTTTATGAAATGGCAATAGTGAAAGAAAGTATTTTATCATTAATTTTTTTTTATCAATTTCATTGATTTTCTGCAGAAGAAGTTATATTGTTACTCTCGCAGTTGATGGACGTCCACAGCTGGACAAGAGTCTTGAAGGGAATCCCACAAACAAATCCCGTACGGCGTCCAGAAACGCTAAATCGCTTGGCGGCACGTCTTTGACGGTAAGGTGGTAACAATAGCCAGACTAGAGATAATTTAGAAATTATAAATTGCCAAATTGTCCCCGCTGGGAATCGAACCAGAGACCTCCCAGTTATAAGACCACAGCGCTCACCACTGCGCCAGAGACGTCGTCAAAAATCCAGCACCTTACTTGAGATTAGTGATCCAAATTAAGTATACGTGTTATTTTTTGGGGTCGTGATTCCAACCCTTGGAACCCTAATCTCAATCAATAATATAAAACCACAGCGGAACCGAAAATAGAAAACCACGGCGGAAATCTGTCACCAGAGGGGACCTGAACCAATTTAAATATAATAATTTAATTAGAAGAAACATAATAAAAATACTTAAATGTTTATATTATGTAAAACAAAGTTCCAAGTGAGTTTGTAAAGTTAAATCTCAAGGGCATAAACTATTTCCTTTAGCTTCTTGAAGGGGTGGTGTAAAAACGCGCTGTTACTAAAACTCTTACAAAGCTCGTTCAGAAAGTGCTAACTAGAGTGAAGTTTGCACAATTTTAAATTAGCAACAAGTCCTGGGCAAAGGGAAGGACCCTCTATTAGCAAATGTAAGCGCCGGGATTAATTAATGTCAGTGAAACTCGGGGAAAAGTTTTCATTGGAAAAGTTGGAAAAAAAATTTTTTTTTTTATAACTTAATTAAATTATCTCCAATTTATCATGCACGCTCGGAGGGGTAGATTCTAGTCCCATTTGATTCTATGAATAAGAATGTTCGTTTGACTTTTTGGCTAAACAAAAGAACACGTAGTTTGAACAATTCGAACCCAATCATTTGGGCCTAAAATATTGCCAGGTTTAGATATTATACTAGATGATGCTCGCGACTTCGTCCGTGTAGATGGGATTTTTTGAACTCTTTAATGTTCTGGGATAAAAGGTAACCTATGTGTTAATCCTGGGTGGGAGCTATCTCCATTCCCAGTCAAATCGGCTCATTTGTTGTGTCGTGAAGGAGTAACAAACATACACACACACATACACACATACACACATACAAAAGTGCGCCTGATCTCTCTCTGGTCGTGTAGGATGTCCGTCCCATCGGACTATGAGAGTGAGGAAATAGAGAGTGCAATAAAGAGTGCAGAGAATCGAGTTTACCCTGAAATGCCATCATCACTTTCTTAACAATTACTGTTTATGCATAATAAAAATTCTTTTTACAAAATCGACTTCAAACGCCACAACGAAGTATATCAATTGTGCCTATAAAATTTGAAGATCAAATTGCCTCAATTTCTCCAGGATCCCATCATCAGATCCTGACCTGATGACAATGGGACTACTTGGGAAGTATATATACCCTTTCAAACAAGAAAAGAATTTTCCAAATCGGTTTAGGCTTCTTCGAGTAATCGAGGAACGTACATAAAAAATAAAAAAGATTGATGAAGAATTGAGCACTTCCTCCTTTTTTGGAAGTCGGTTAAAAAGTGGTTTGCTGCCCCAACTTTAGGTATGATTTAGAAACTGTATTTTAACAGGGTATCCTTTTACAAAATCAAAAAAACACCCATTTGCTGAAAACCTACCTCCATTACTGTGATTTATTCAATTATTCAAAATCAAAATTGTGCTTTTTCGTACTGAAAGGTTCGGGTCGTGTCGCGTCGACGCAGGTTAATTTCAGCAGGGCTTCTGAAGTGAGGCTACATTAAATTATTTCTTACAAATGAAATGAAATGAACCCCGTATTATTGGGAGCTTCTAATGTTTCATTATAAATTGGATTTGACGCGGCCAAAATCCATTTTTCCAAAGACTTTTTTTATGAAGGCTATCTACCTAGAGCGAGTTAGAGAGTTATTTAAGTCTACATTTTAACAATTAAAAAGAAACACATAAATGAATAATACATCATCTTTGATTTTATCATAGATTGAGCAAAGGCAATAAATAAACTGGCTGATGCCCGCAACTTCGTCCGCTTTGGTAAGATTCTTAATATCCCACGGCTACATTACAGACTTCCTAGTTTCTACGTGTTTTATAAAAAAAACCTTTGTCGACCTGGACTAAATCGCGGGCTTCAGGTAGTATTATAAGAAAATAATTATAATAAAATAGGCTCGTAGTGGTATCAGTTTGTAGCATAAATATTAAACACTAGTTGATGCCCGCGGCTTCGCTCGCGTCGATTTAATTTTTAAAATCCCGCGGAAACTCTTTGATTTTCCGGGATAAATTGTAGCCTATGTCACTCTCTCGGTCCTCAACTATACCCATGCAAAAAAATACGTCGATCCGTTGCTTTGTTGCGGCGTGATTGAAGGACAAACCAACAAACAAACACATTTTCGCATTTATAAATATTAGTAAGGAAGTAAGAATAGTAAGGAAGTAAGGGTAGTAAGGATTTACTAGCGGCTCGCCACGACTTTGTCCTTGTTTGTTGTAGATATTTGGATAATTTATTTTAAAACTTCATATTTATAATGTTTTCAGTTTTTCTTAGATTTTAGAATAAATCTTTGAGTATACTCAAAGGAATAAATTGATTCTCCGCATTTCTTAACCAACATAATATTAAAATTATCAATGAAATAAAACCTAATTCCACGCAAATTCCACGCGGAAGGTAAATAATTATAATCTACTATATAAAAATAAGTCGGGTTTTCCTTCCTGACGCTATAACTCCAGAACGCACGAACCGATTTCCACGATTTTGCATTCGTTGGAAAGGTCTCGGGCTCCGTGAGGTTTATAGCAAAGAAAATTCAGGAAAAATTTCAACAGAAAAGCGGGAAAATCTTTTTTCACATACAGCGCCATCTCTGATACATAGCATGCCATCTGGTGGCGAAACGGAGTTCGCCGGGTTTGCTAGTGTGTTATATAATTATTAAAAGATAAGATACCTACCATTATTGAACAGGAAATCCTAAAACAACATTATTATATTGTTGTTAAGCCTCTGTTCTAATTAGTTGCGAACTAATACCGCAAGTATCTTGAAGAAAACTTTATTATCAATTAAGTAAAATCATCCATTAATGTTGCTCTTAGTTAACGAGCTACGTAGTTATTAACCTGCCTTTTGATTAAGTTGAATAATTTCTTATTCACCTTACCTTCGGTTAGGTTGGCTTATAATATTAGTAAAGGAATTTCTGTTTTTCTTCTTTCTTCTTCTTAGTTTCTTTTCTTGAAACTTAAAGTCAGTTTAGTACATTTTTAGCTGCGACGTAGTACCCTCGATATGTTGAGACTACTCTAAATTCAAAATTATTTATTTCATGTAAGGTCTACTGAAATAAAGCAAAGAGATGAAACATAATATTTTTTTTTTATTTTTAGCGAGCAAACGAGCAGGCGGGTCACCTGATGTTAAGTGACTACCGTCGCCCATGAACATTTGTAGCACCTGAGGCACCACCAATGCGTTGCCAGCTTTTCAGGATTTTTTTGGTCCGCCCCTTGAATAAACCCATGTTGTAATTTAGTGGGAACACCGTCGCAAGAAGTTTGTTCTACAGTTTCAAAGTAAGTGGAAAAAAGATCTGTCACAACGGATGGTTGAAGTGCTCCAGGAACCCAGGTGGTGAAGGTGAAATTGTGTTCGGTGGCGAGCGGTGCGGTTGTAGATGAGAGAGGGTGGAATAAGGAAATATTGTGTGAAGTAGACTATATGGCCTAGACTATAGGCCATAATCTACTTCCTTGGCCAATTACTGATTGGCAGATTTCACACACTTTTGAGAACGTTAGGAATACGTCGATTAGTTGCTACATGATTGAAGGACAAACCATCAAACAAAGATACTTTTTTTTTTAAATTTTTTATTGAAGTGTTAACCTACACTTAAAGGAAATAACCTAATAGATTTATAAATACATATCAAAAATTCCGAGTCCGGCGGGATTCGAATCCACATCTAATTAATTTCGTGGCTGACGGGTAGTTCGGCCGTGGTGTACCGGTTAACACACTCGGGCGCGATTCCCAGAGAGATGTGGGTTCGAATCCCGCCGGCCTCGGAATTTTTGATATGTATTTATAAATCTATTAAAGATACTTTTGCACTCATAATAATATTAGTAGGAATTAATAATATGCAGTAGAAGTGTATGGTAAGTACTTAAAAGTGGAGAACGCACTAACTCGCAATGCGAACCCCGCCAAATGCGTGTTCACGTCACAAACATTACATTCAGTATAATAAGTAGGTATAGCCGTTAATGGGTCGGGCAATAAATCATCGCTCTACGTGATGCCACATAAATTATTATTCAATGATTATTATTTATTACTAGCTTTTACCCATGGTTTCTCTCCTGCCGTCTAATAAAAGTTAATCTGAAGTGGTGATTCATATAAAAAATTACCGATTTCGATTGTTTTGTTTGTTCAGCTGTTCTTTTCAGTTTCCCTATTTTTTTATTATTTTTAACACCCCCCGACCCCCGTTTTGTATTAGTGCAAATAAAACAAAAAAATATTCAGATCGGTCTAGTAGTTTTGAGTTTTAGCCAGACTAACGAACAGCAATAGATTTTTAGATTAGTTGTCATATGTGTGATTCTGAAAATCAAAATGTTTTTATCCTAAATACTATTCTTACTACATAGTTTATATTAGGTACATACTTGGTAAGCACCAACCTCTAAAAAAAAATGGTACATTTTAACCCTGTTGAACTCAGATCAGCTTGAATAAAAAACTGTAAAGAACCACATTCATCTCCTTTAAGAGC
This sequence comes from Hipparchia sbordonii, assembly GCA_038048805.1. Classification (NCBI taxonomy): domain Eukaryota; kingdom Metazoa; phylum Arthropoda; class Insecta; order Lepidoptera; family Nymphalidae; genus Hipparchia; species Hipparchia sbordonii. The sequence continues at coordinate 13,203,664 of CM076104.1, read as the reverse complement.
CCAGTTTTAATTTCAAACTTACCCCCTTTATAAGGGTACATAGAGGAATGTATTAGTGGATCAAATCAACCGAAACAATAGCCTATAAAGCGAGTCAATCTATCGCCCCAGTCTGCCAATGACACTACACCTAAACGCTCTTAATAAGCAATCAGCAAAACAATTTCCCGACGATTGCTATCTCTATTAGCTCTCGAGATATAAATAAAGGGGGGTTAGACGTCAGTAGTATTGTCTTCCGGGTATCTGAGTAAATTTATCCAAAATGTTAAGGACCGGGGTATTACAGCAGGGCTAGCATAACAGGCGCGCTATCTCGCATAGGTATTATCGTTTATCTCAGTTTTATACAACTAGCTTGTGCCCGCGGCTTCGCGTTAAGTTCAACTTTTCAAAACCCCATTTTACGTCTTTAGGGGTTGAATATTCAAAAATCTTTTCTTAGTTGATGCCTACGTCATAATAGCTATCCGTATCCAAACAGCCCGAACCACCCAGTGATTTGAGCTGTGCGTTGATAGATCAGTCAGTCACCTTTTCCTTTTATATATTTATAGAATACATAGCTTGGTATATAACTTGTACCAAGTATATTTTACACGTAATTTCCCATGTCAGTAGGTATATTTGTCTAACGTTAGTGCATCGGTCACGGGGATCGTTTCACTAATTGTGATAATGCGTCAAGGATTGTAGGGTGGAATCACACCGTCGGGATATCTAATGGACCCGCCTAATGTAATAATAATCATTTATAATTTTATCTAATGCACTAATCTAATATTGGCTTGGTACTGCATACAATGTGTTTTCATTTACACGAGTAGTTTTCAATTTGCCTGTAAATTAATTAATCTATACTAATATTATAAAGCTGAAGAGTTTGTTTGTTTGAACGCGCTAATCTCAGGAATTACTGGTTCGAATTGAAAAATTATTTTTGTGTTAGATAGTCCATTTATCGAGGAAGGCTTAAGGCTATATAACATCACGCTGTAACCAACAGAAGCGAAGCATCAGTGAAAAATGTTGCAAAAACGGGGAAAATTATTCATATTTGAGGGCTTCCGTTGCGTGCGCTGCGTAAACGGCTCAAGTTACCCAAAAAATAACTAAATATTTTCGGAGAAAGAGGACATAACTTCTCGCGGATAGTAGCAAGTCACTCTAAACCTTTTCCACGCGGACGAAGTCGCGGGAATCAGCTAGTATGATATAAATTAGAACCCCACGATATTACCCGCATTACAAAGTCACGGCAGAATAAAAATAATTATAATTTTTTTCATGCAATATAAATATTATAAGCCTAGCAAGTCCGCCATGATTTGTCCTACAGTATTGACGACGTCTTCCCGACCGAACCCGGCCAATCTTCACAGATACTAGTGATCTGTTCAGGAGATATTAAAGTGCATAAGTGTGCGCGGAAACACAGGTGCGACCTCTATTCCTGGCTCTCAAAGTCTGATGGGACGGAAAATCCGACACGGCCGGAGAGAGACCAGGCGCAGGACCGACAGCTTTACGTGCTCTCGGAGGCACGGGAGTTACTAACCGCTAACTTCCTAACTCCGGGCTAGTATTGAGAATTTCTAGACACAAAAACCAATACATTTTTCTAGCTCGACCCGGAAATCGAACCTGTTATACACATGTATCATCTCAATGTTTGCTGTTTGTTGAAATTTTCTGGCTTTACTATGGATCTTTTTTTTTATATTTATTGATCCAACATCTATTACGAATATACTAGTGGTTCGCCCCGAACTGAGACCTCGCGATATCCCATAATTCCCAAAAGTTTTAATTATATATTGTAATAATTAACTTTTAACATTAGACGCAATAAAAAAAAATAATAGTTGACATAAAACTGTTTTACTGACACAGCGCCATCTATTAGCATTATAGTGAAGCTATTAGCTTCACAATAATGCTAATAGATGGCGCATTAAAATTAAATAATTTCGTTTCTTTATAACATTTATCTAATTTTAGTATTTGTTGTTCAAGTACAGGATATAACTGAATTTTCAACCAAGTTTCACGTTCTAATATTCAGTAATTCAGAAGTTATAGGGCTCTGACAGACATTTAGACGGACACACTTCTCTGTCTAGTAGGCAAGCGCCCTAGTTGACTCAGAGAACTCGCTTCGCTCGTTCAATTATTTAATTATTTTATCTGCCATCCTCTAAGAAACTTTACGATCTAATTTTCTTAAATCGTACGGTTCTTATATGGCTCTTTCCTTTGCCCGTAACACAATATTAATAAAGACTCTATAGACTCAAGACCTAAAACACCCTTTCTATGACCGGGTAATAAAATAAATGTGCACATTGTAGCACAAAATTTTCGTTAACAGCTCGTTAATTTAATTATGAGCGCCCATAATACAGGTAGGTGAGTTTACTTAATTAATATTATTTTAGTTTTGTTTTAGTTATTATAGTTTGCGGTCGTATGAAAATTGAGAGGCTTTGTATTATTTTAATGTACCCCTGCGGCTTTTGTTTCAAATAATAAGGGATTAATTAATTAATTGTTTGTATACCTAAATACCTGGAATGATGAAGATATTACTCACTTGAATTTTAGGGCAAAAAAAATAGGAGACCCGAACTTGTTTCTATATAGGGACCTCAAAAAGTTATCTTGGAACGTCTAATCACTTAATTACAAAAAGGCGCGGACTAACAAATTCTTAAAAAAACCGGCAACGCATTGGTGGTGCCTCTGGTGCTACAAGTGTCTATCTATCACTGATTCGGAATACCGCTCCAGCTGAGAAAAACATGCAAAAAACTCGGCAGTTGCTCTTTAAAAAAAAGGACAAACAAACAAACAAACACACTTTCACATTTTTGTAACATTTTTACTTCGATCATAGAAAAATAAGCATTTTTAGCAGAAGTTTTTTCAGGAATATGGCAAGATTAAACTAATTCTTGTAAAGACCTAACCCAGATATACCCAGGCGTGCTCGTAAGATTTTTTGGGCCCAGGGATTCCGGTCATTTGAAGAGATTTACGGTTTTCTTTGGGACTGATAACACACGTACCTCGTAGCTTTAGGCCTAACTTGTTATAAATACCTAATTCCCAGGATCTCTTCACTTGTAAAATTAATAAACATTTAAAATGTGTACAGTGTAATAATTTAGAAAAAAATCTTATAAGGATTTACACAAGGATTGTTGAGTTATTTTACCCAAAAAACCAAAGAGAAAACAGAAAATCAAAACAAAAAGGAATGGAAATAGAAGGGGAAGTTTTTGCCCAGCAGGAGGATGATTTGTAAATATAATTACCGTGATACGTATTCGTATTACTTTATAACAATTATAGCATAGTTTAATACCCCTTTACACCTGCATTTAAGCAGTACTTATGCGTTCTGGAGTCTCGACGCCCTCCATGCATATTCCACACAGAGGGCTGTCAGAGATTCCGCAGATTAATGACTGGTTCTACTCAACATATCAATATTAATTCTGAGGCATCGATATGTATGATCCAATCTAATTTAATTTAGTAATAACGTTCAATACATATTATGCATAGGAAAGCAATTATCAGCTTGCGGGTGCAATCCGTGCTTTGTTGTTAGGAATATTAATCAAGCCATACAAACTGATTCAGTGCATTGCTAATGCGGATGGCTGATTGATGAATTTACCTTAGGCATTGACGGGTTGGAGCCTTGAGCGGTTTCAAGATTTATTTATTTATTAAATGGACAATCAGGTTACAATAACTCTTATAAAACTAAACAAAAATGAAAGAACATATTATTATTGTATTGTAGACCCACTTAGAGATTGCCACAACTTGCGAATAAAAAACTAGATTGCCAGTTAGAAGGCGAAAAACCGATAAAGAAGGGGGACATGAGAATATATGCTGTAAGATCCAGCAAGCTTTGACATAAACTAGCTGGATCTAGCGCCACGAACAGAACATACAAAAAACAAAATTTAGAATTCAAAAAACCAAGAACTTAATCTATAATTATATAAAAAGGCTTGTCCTGACTGACTGACTGACTGACTGACTGACTGACTGACTGACTGACGATCAACGCACAGCCTAAACCACTGAAGTTAGAAACTTGAAATTTTGACAGTAGGTTCCTTTTATGACGTAGGCGAGCACTAAGAAAGGATTTTTCGAAATTCGCCCCCCAAGGGGGTAAAAAGGGGGGTTAAAGTTTGTATGAAACTCCGTCATTTTTCGAGTTATACTCATGAAATTCGGTATTTAGGCTTTAAATTGAAAACAAAAAAGTACGTGTTTCACAGTTTTTAAAAATTCTACCCCCTAAGGGGTTAAATAGGGGTTGAATGTTTGTATAATAGTCCTTCGTTCTTCAAGTTATTTTTCAAGTTACGTTTATGAAACTTGATATTTTAGCTCTTGATTAAAAATAAAGAATTACGTATTTTACATTTTTTTTAAATTCTCCCCCCAAGGGGGTAAAAAGGGGGGTTAAAGTTTGTATGAAACTCCGTCATTTTTCAAGCTATACCCATAAAATTCGGTATTTAGGCTTTAAATTGAAAACAAAAAAGTAAGTGTTTCACACTTTTAAAAAATTCTAACCCCTAAGGGGTTAAATAGGGGTTGAATGTTTGTATGATAGTCCTTCGTTCTTCAAGTTATTTTTCAAGTTATGTTTATGAAACTTGATATTTTGGCTCTTGATCAAAAATAAAGAATTACGTATTTTACATATTTCGAAAATTCTCCCCCCAAGGGGGTAAAAAGGGGGGTTAAAGTTTGTATGAAACTCCGTTATTTTTCAAGCTATACCCATAAAATTCGGTACTTAGGCTTTAAATTGAAAACAAAAAAGTAGGTGTTTCACAGTTTTTAAAAATTCTACCCCCTAAGGGATTAAATAGGGGTTGAATGTTTGTATGATAGTCCTTCGTTCTTCAAGTTATTTTTCAAGTTATGTTTATGAAACTTGATATTTTGGCTCTTGATCAAAAATAAAGAATTACGTATTTTACATTTTTTGAAAATTCTCTCCCCAAGGGGGTAAAAAGGGGAGTTTCAATATTCATAGTTAAGACAGGACAACGTCTGTCGGGTCCGCTAGTTTATAAATAAAACTAGTGGTTCGCCCCGAACTGAGACCTCGCGATATCCCATAATTCCCAAAAGTTTTAGTTATTTATTGTAATAATTAACTTTTAACATTAGACGCAATAAAAAAAATAATACCTAGTTGACATAAAACTGTTTTACTGACACAGCGCCATCTATTAGCATTATTGTGAAGCTATTAGCATTTAAAATTAAATAAATTCGTTTCTTTATAACATTTATCTAATTTTAGTATTTGTTGTTCAAGTACAGGATATAACTGAATTTTCAACCAAGTTTCACGTTCTAATATTCAGTAATTCTGAAGTTATAGGGCTCTGACAGACATTTGGACGTACACACTTCTCTGTCTAGTAGGCAAGCGCATTAGTTGACTCAGAGAACTCGCTTCGCTCGTTCAATAATATAAAAATACTGACAATATAATAATAGAAAGCTGCAATGGAGCCTACGACGCTGTTTTTTGCGTGGGTATATTTGAGGACCTGAACATTGACATACTTAGAAAAATGAAGCAAATATAATATTTCAACGAGCAAATAATTTAGTGAATAATAGCTATGCATTAGTGATTAGATGCAGGTAAATAAGAAATTTAACAGTTTACAGTACAATATGATTTGTTAAAATACGTGTAAGAAGTAAAATAGAAATGTTTCTTATGTTCCTGAAAAACATTAAAGAATAAAATCTTCACGCAGACATTCACAATGAATTGTTGATCGATAAATCAAAATGGTGGTTGTTAACAGACTCCCTATTTTCCTGAACGCTTCGTCCAGCGAGTACAATACCATTAATTATTAAACAATGGCGGTCATAGAGGTGCTATCATCCTAGAGGCGACGATGTCAACGTACAAAATGAACACAAATCGTGCTTTTTGTTATTCCGTAAATTGGCGCTGAGCATGTTTTGCCTTTCAAAAGAGAATCGATTAACTTGTCGATTCGAAAATACTTTGTAATAAAAAGTATTATTGTATATTTTATAATGTTTCATTTTGGTCAAATTATAGCTCTTATGATGAGACAAAAGCCAGCAAGAAACTTGGAACTTCAAAATATATTTACCTCGTAATAGACAAATAATTAAGTGGACTATGTGTTATTGTTTTCGAAAAAGGCGCGTTTGGATAATTATAATAAATTATAATTAATAATTAATTTTTACGTAGGTAAGTATCCTAATCCTTACTAAATAAATGTGAAAGTGTATTTGTTTGCTGATATATTTGTTTGTCCTTTAATAACGCTGCAACAGAGCTACGGATCGACGTGATTTTTTGCATGGGTATAGTTGAGGACCTGAAGAATGACATAGGCTACTTTTTATCCTGGAAAATCAAGGAATTCCCGCGGGCATTCAAAAATTAAATCCACTCGGATGAAGTCGCGGGCATCAGCTAGTTTTAAATATTTTATGAGGTCTGCAGTATTATCTGTGGTCTATAACTCATTGGTTTCAGTGCCGGCGTTGGAGGTTTTACATCATAGTGGGACCGACACGAGCACTTTGGTTAAAGCATACAAATAGAAATGAAAGAATAAAGTACACCTTTTAGAAAGTTTAGCGGCAAAAGTGGGACCTGGTATAATTCGCTTTTGAGTCTTTTTTTCAGTTACCGCTGAGTCAACGTACACCTTTTATGGAATAAAATGTATCCTTTTGAGGCAAAAGGCTTATGTAGATGCGTCTCGTTAGTGATTAGCTCGTGGCTTGCCTCCAACAGTAAGCACCGCTTGAAATTCAAGAGTAAGTACTCTCCAAAGTATACTAAGTAATCGTGGCAAGAGAGAATGTGAAAGTGGCTTTGTCTCGACTACCTCGACAATTCTTCTTGGCGCAGTCGCGCACCCTAAGAGAAATGTCGGTAGACCGCGACTACGTTTTAAGGACTGTGCTAAAAGAGATATGGCTGACTTCAACATAAAGCACCATGAGTGGGAGGATTTGGATGACAGGGGCGGGTGGAGAATACATGTCAGCAATGGTTGCAAATGACGAACCCTGATTCGATGAGCTAGCGCGTAAGAGAGCCAAGAAACGTATCGCGTCTATGGTCATCAGCTTTTGCTGCAGCAAGTGTCGTAATTGCCACCCAAAAATTGGTCTCTATAATGATAGACAATTTATTTTTTATTTTATTTTTATTTCATGACAAGATAGTCCTTGTCATCTCACCTGATGGTAAGTGACGATGTAGTCTAAGATGGTAGTGGGATAACTTGGAAGGGGTATGACAGTGTACATTCACCCATACCCCTTATCGGTTTCTGCACGCCATCGTGACGGAACGCTAAATCGATTGGCGGCACGTCTTTGAAGGTAGGGTGGTATCCGCCACAGCCAAAGCCTCCCACCAGACCAGAACAGAGACAATTCAGTTTGGTGTGAAGTCTGCCAATCCATACTTAGAGGTGGCGGTCTTCCTCATTCTAATAAGGTTGCCATTTTCATAGTGGGCTAGAGATAGATTGAGACAAGGTAGGGTGGTAACTAGCCACGGCCAAGCCTCCCACCAGAAGACCGCCACAAGGTTTCAACCGTCTATTTCTAGATATGAAGCCCTCAATGAGTTTACGTCCATCGGTTGAGACTTGGACGAGGTTGAGACGATGAACATAGGAATCGCTAGGCAGTCTGAATCGTCTCGTCGATAGAAAACGGCCGACAACGCTGTTCACGTTCGCGCTTAAACTTTTATGGACCTCACACGTCAATCACTGCCAGGTTTGAACAGAGGTCTTGCTCATTCTTTATTTACAACGCAATCTATTCATTCGCATTACTGCCTGACCTTTATGAAGAATATTTAAATGTTAAAGGTAAAGTTTTACCAGCTACAGTGAATAGCTACTTCTTTGGCGTACAGGCCTATTCTATAACCCAATAGCTAAAGTCAAATGAAAAAAAAAAGATTCAATTTTTTTTATTCTAAGATAAGACAGCCCTTGACTGCGATCTCACCTGATGGTAAGTAACAATGCAGTCTAAGATGGTAGCGGGCTAACTTAGAAGGGATATGGCAGTGTACATTCAACCCATACCCCTAGTAGGTTTCTAAACGCCATCGTGCTGGAACGCTAAATCGCTTGGCGACACGTCTTTGTCGGTAGGATGGTAACTAGCCACGGCCAAAGCCTCCCACCAGACAAACTTACTTAAATTACTTATTTATTTAATGTAGGCCAACTCTAGCTCTTATGACAAGAAAAGAGTACCAATACTCTACCACCTAGGAAAGTAATTTAATGTTTTGTTTAGCTGCTTGTTTCACTCTTACCTTGAAGGTAAGGAACTTATAAGTATCAAGAAACACGGATGCCCGAAGGGCGTTTCACATCTTGGCAGTTCGTTTAAGAAACGTTGAACAAAAGCGGTTCGTGCGAGCAGCTTGGATATCAATTTAGCAGTCCTGAGCACTCTCCAAAGTAGATACTTATCTATATACATAAAATTCAAAGTCCTGACTGACTAATTGACTGAGATATCAACGCACAGCCTAAACTACTGAAGTTAGAAACTTGAAATTTTTACAGTTGGTTCCTTTTATGACGTAGGCGCACACTAAGAAAGGATTATTGGAAATTCCACCCCTAAGGGGTTTAAATACGGGATGGAAGTTTATATGAAACTCCGTCATTTTTCAAGCTGTTTCCATCAAAGTTGGTATTTGAGCTTTCAGTTAAAAATAAAAAAGTACGTGTGTCACAATTTTTGAAAATTCCACCCCAAAATCTAATTCCACGCGGACGAAGTCGCGGGAGCAAAAGCTAGTTATATATACATTCAATAGAACACCGATTTACATGCGATAATGCGTAGCGGCTGTAAGTCACCCTGTACTAACTGCATTATAATCGCATCAAACTGCTAAGTCTTAGTCGATTTTCATTTCAAATTAAGCCTATCTGTGAAAGATATGAAAATCAAACTAGCCTATCTTTCATCTTCAAGGTTGATAGTTCAATGCCAGAACCGTGCTATGTTATGCATAGAAGTCATTTCTCCAAAGACATTTATTCCGTTATTGTTAGAATAAAGCAGGGCGATCTATTTGCGCCTTTCAAATAAAAATGATATGGAAATCAGGATTTATTATGTTCACAAGAAGATTTTATCTCGGATATGATTAGCCGTGTTGTGTTTCTGTTGTTTCATTCAAATACGTACACTAAACGTCTTGTGTTATTTGGTTATTCTACATTCTTGCTTTGTCTAGATTTCCACCGGTAGAATCTTACGGTAGAATATTATATTGTGCTTGTTAATGTTTATGTAACTTTTTTATTGGTGAAAAAGAATGGTTATTTTTATGTAATATTTTTTTACTGTCTGGTGGGAGGCTTTGGCCATGGCTAGTTACTACCCTACCGTTAAAGACGTGCCGCCAAGTGATTTAGCGTTCCGGCACGATGGCGTGTAGAAACTGACTAGGGGTATGGGTTGAATGTACACTGCCACACCCCTTCCAAGTTAGCCCGTTACCATCTTAGACCACATCGTCACTTACTATCAGGTGAGATCGCAGTCACTTGTCAACCAATAAAAAAAAGTTAGATTAGATTTTTAACAATCTTATCACACTCGTAACTGAGTAGTGCTATGTGGTGATATTTTCTCAAAATCTGTCAAGCCGCACTCAGTCCGCCGTGAATCGCAGATGCGTATTAAGTAGTCCGTGGTATTAGCATTGCATTGAATCAGTTTCCACGACTTGATTTAATATTCGCAACCGCACATGCATGCCATAGCGTAGATCTGATTGCATCTGCGAACGGGCGATAATGTTTCTATGCATATGTTATGAGCTAATCTGATCCCAATTATATCACTAATAGATTAAAATGATGACATATCTGGTGCTGTGGTCTTGTAGATAGCTTTGGGTTCTAGTCTCGTAACGGCAAATTGAAAATTTGAAAGAATGGAATTTTGTTGTAAGCATTTTGGAAAAGAAAATAATGGAATTTTGCGTTCTGAAAAGAGCCAATTCTGAGCACTTTATCGGCTCTTCTCAGCGGATTCTGTTTGCCGAACCGATGGTAGAGGCTTGACTTATCATTTGTCAAAGTTGCTATACAAGTAAGTACCTAGTCAAATTCAAAATTAATTTATTTCATGTAGGCTCACTTGTAGCTCTTATGACACGTCATAAATCTACCATCGGTTCGGAATGCAGATTCTGCTGAAAAGAGCCGGTAAGAAACTCAGAAGTTGCTCTTTTCAAAAAAAAATTTTTTTTTAATTTTTATCTGTACTGCAGTCAGATGATAACTTGTAATTAAATAAAAAAATACAATAGGTAGGTATGCAATTATTGTTCTTTTGTATTAATTTCTTTTAATTTAATTACTTGTAATAATAAGTAACAAAAAGTTTATTGGCGAAGTGGCCCTCTTAATACTATATATTATTTTATGCATATAATTTATTTTATTAAACTATCCGATAAACGCTGCAATTCATTGCCTCTTTGAATTGCTCGTTGTAATCTACCCTCGTTTTGATGAAAACGCTATAGTTATAATAGCTTATGATAGCGTTATCAAAGTTATGAAATTCAACAACTCCCCGGGGAGAGGGATAAAATTGTAATGCCTTGCGGTCGAATTCGTTCCAACTTGTAATAGGGGGCGCTGATAGTTGCGACGGAGTTAGATGGATATAGTTCCCGGATAGGCTTAGTGTACGCGTCAGATATATTGAAGTTCTTTATATCAGAAAAGAATAGCGAAGGTCGAGGATCCAACTAAAATATAAATGTGAAAGTGTGTGTTTTTTTGGTTTATAGGTTTGTTGGTTTTTCCTTCAATCAATCATACCGCAACAGAGCTACTGAACGATTTTATTTTTTGCATGGATGTATTCGATAACCTGGAGAGTGATATAGGCTTATACTTTTTTCCTGGAAGGACAAAAGGGTTTTATAAACCTGCAAGATTTTTACAAACTCGTCTACTCAAACTAAGTCGTGGGCGCGAGCTAGTATAATAAAATAAGTAAATCTTTTACTGCCTAATAATAATAATATTAGTCTAGTTGCTGACTTTTTCGGCTGAGGAGGTTTTCTTGGAACTCAAATCCGTCCCAAACCCAAAAAAAAAAACGAAAAACTGAACAACAAATCCGCCTTTTTTACGGTCCAAAAACACGCTAGGTATCCGTAGATTGCAAAAACAACGTGAAAACTAAGTTAGGTACTACAGTTTGGTATATCAAGCCCGTGACAAAAAAAAAGTTTGTAATCTTATTATTTTAAATAAACGTTAATGTAATGATTAAAGTAAATATTTCTGTTATGTTATGTTTAAGAATGTTAACTTAAAATAATATAACTATTTTTCGTATATGTATCATGCTTTGGTATCATGTCATATTTAATTCAAATATTTCTTGTGGTTTTCTTTGTGAAAACTCTCACAAAGAAAAACGTAAGAAATATTATTAAGGACATACCCTCCAAATCTTACAACCTCTTTTCCCTCATAATTAAATTTCAGGTGGAACAAACAACATGCGTCCTCTATAAATATGAGACTGTCTCTATTTGTTCAAAGAGCTGCCTGTCATACATATCTACCTGTGCTTATGTAGAAACTATTATTTTTAGGGTTCCTTTGGGCAAAATGAAATATTTTGCAGAGAGCTATCAGATTTTTGGTGATAAAAAGAACGTCATTTTGTTCGTGCTGGGGAGGGTTTTAAATAAAACTCCTCAGTACGTTCGAGTGGACTGTATCGCTTGTTATTGATCACAAATCACAATTTACAATGTTCTAGTTCAGGTTCTAGTTGGATCGTAGTTCTTGTTCAGTTTATAAGGTGATCGCGGGCGGTGAGGGGGTTGCGGGGGCGGGGGGTTACGCGACTGACCAATCAGCGCCATTCACCGGTGACGCCGCGCTTGAGACGTAGCTCCTGTCCGCAACAGTTTGTAACATACACCGTACAGTGTTAAAGTTCAGTTGAAAGTTATCGTTAACTGTGCACAATTGCAAAGGCAATCATCTGCAGTCATCTTATCATAAAGCTACTCCGGTGTAGGAGTGAACGTCTAGAGAGTGTATTTCGAAGGTTTTGTGTAGTGTTTCGTTGTTCCTATATTTGTTTTACTACTAAAAAATCGGCAGTATGCTGCACGAGCATCTGTTGTACAGATTTTTTCTGGTTTGGCGGATATATAAAAAGAATTTTGTTTTTACTTGGTGAAATTGGACCGAAATGAGTCATGGAATTTATGTCAAATAATAATTATTTCGGAATAATTATATCAAATTATTTATATCTAGCTAATGCCCACGTGACTTTTTCCGCGTGGATTTAGTTTAAAATTTAAATCCCACGGGAACTCTTTGCTTTTCCGGTATAAAAGGGCCTTCCTATACCCATGCCAAAAATCACGTCGATCCGTAGCTCTACTGCAATATGATTGAAGGAAAAACGAAAAAACCAACAAACATACACACTTTCGCATTTATAATATTATTAGCAAGGAAATGTAAGGATAGCTGAACGTTAAATTGGTTCTCGCTTTAATAATAGGTTTTGTAGATTTGTGTGTACATTTTTGATATAGCTAAATAAGTTGCGGAACCCTCTTCACAATCAACCGACTCTCTTTTACGTAGTATTTATTATTACCCGTGTTATTCAGAATTTTCTATGAAACACGATATAAAATCATTGAACACTTGTTACGTGATATATGGGTATTGTGACTATTAAACTGTCCTATTTATTTTGTACTGGAAAATAATAACCGGTTTCGTATTCGTAGCTTTGCCATACCATGTATTATACAAACTTCCTTTACAAAACGCTTAAATTAAGTGTTTATATTGCATACTTCTTGTTTTTTTTTTTCATATTTTCGAGAAAATGCTTACGAAAAGGTTTTGTGATTTCTGAATAATTTGAAAATTCTTTAAAATAACGACCATCTTGGTGCAGTTGTGAACGGTTTGATTTTATAAGTGGGAGTGTGGTCGATTCCCGGCTGTAACAATTTGAGAATTTATAATTTCTGAAAAGTATTCGTCAAGTCTGGTAGAAGGCTTAAGTCTTAAATCTTTTGATTTAATTTTAATATGTGAATGGAAATGTAATGTAGTCAAAGGATGATTTGAAAGCGTGCTAAAGCTGTAGCAATTAAGATATTTGCTCTTTGAAATTATTCTACTTTCAATAAAAAGTTGAAGATTATACCCAGCACCATAAACTAAAATGTCACGAATCTATCAATCCAACTCTACGCATCTACGAGCGAAGTCAAGCATTTTTTATACATAATAAGTCATACCGCTTAAGAACATTCATTCATACGCGAGAATTTATCATAAAAATTCAAATATTTCCCACATTTTCACCATTTTCTTCGCAGGGATAAGAAAATCCTTTGCCTCGCAGCAATGCATAATCCCCCGACTAACAGCAAATCTGGGGCAATGGCCTAGAAAATTCAATTACGGCGGTCGCGACTCACGCATTCTAATGTACGTTGCCGTTGCCTGTTACAAAATCTAATCAAAGTTTATGGTTAGCTTTGAGGTTTTTGCCGTTTTACCTTTGGTGCGGGGCGCGGGCACAGCTATGAGCGGAGCGGGTTGCGGTCGCTTTTTCTTGCAATTATTGCTAAGGGCCATGTTCTCGCTAAATTTTAAAAGTAATGTAAATGACTTAGAGATAAGTACGTATCTCGTTTTACGTATTACGTACTACGTAATGATTTAGACTAAACGCGTCGGAACCGCAACTCCACTAGGTGAACCGACGACATCAAACGAGTCGAAGGGTATAATTTGAAGAGGAGGTAACGAGTTGAAGTGTATAATTCTGCCCTCGTAATTGAAAACACAGTAACTTAAAGGTAACTTCTATTTAACTTACTGTGTTTTCAATTACGAGGGCAGAATTAATCAACGTATGTATAGCTGGCCAGCTGAAATGTGTCAAGATATCCGTTTCAGTTTCTTTATTACATAGCCGCTGAAGTCACACCTAGATCTAGTAAAAAAATAAAAGCAACAGTGTATTTTTTTGTTGGTTTATCTTGTAATAATGCTGTGACTTAGCAGTGCATCGATGTGATTTTTGCGTGTTTCACTCCAACACCAAAGCATTTTCAGAAGACGTGCCATACAGATTTTTTCTGGTGTGTAAGATTTTAGTTTAGTTAGCAAAAGTGAAATAAATGAGCTTGCGGCCATTTGCTGATTGTTAGGCTTTATATAAGTTTTCTTTTGTTTAATCTTTCTTATATGTGTGCCTAACAATTTTAGAAAGCAAAATATATATATATATATATATATATTTAAAGTTATTTAATATTGTCTATCATTTATTTATATACACATTTATCCTATTGTTTTTAAAAATGCTTACAAACAGTGTTGGCATTAATCGATTAATTTTTTAATCAATTAATTAATCTGATTAATTTTAATCAGATTAAATTAATCATGATTAAAATAATCATGATTAAAAAAGTAATCTTAATCATGATTAATGAATTTAATCATTAATCATTAATCGTTAATTGATTAACTTTTTTAACTTGATTAACTTGATTATAAACTAATACATCCATCAATGTTTTTACTATATATTTATAGCTACTCGTGCTGATTCGCTGACTGACTCGCTCACTGTCTGACTCATTGATCACCTCTCCTGTAAAATTTTGCATGAAAAAAAATTTTTTCACTCATGGTTTCGTATGGAGGACAAAAATTCATTTGGTGCAAAAATATGTAGAGAGCTGATGATTGAGGATTTCGGAGACGGGTGAGGAGCACGGCCAGGGTATCGAAGATAGAGGGGGAGTATTCAAACAAAAGTCATTCGAAACCTCATCAAATTGGTAGGAAGCTGAAAAAAAATTCAAAATGGTGGATTCAAGAGAGAAGCCAGAGGGCGCGCGCGGCGTGGCGCGGCGGTGTGCCTCGCCCCGCGCGCGCGCGCCCTCTACGGCACCGAACCGCTCGAACAAATCGCTATAGCTCGATCACCGGCGCCGGCAGGCAGTGCGATTGCATCATCCCAACGCATCGATATAAAGCGAAGTCCGCGCTCGGCGCGTATCATATTATGTACCTAAACAATTAGAATTGAACATAATTATATTGCACCTACGACTAGTATTTCGCTTGAGAATTCATATTGTAGGTATCAAGCATAGACTACGTCATGGAGCTCTAGGTCCTGGCTCTTCAATCCTGATGCTGCAGGGTAGTGCTTACCTAAACTGTGAGGATTTAGAGACTGTCAGTTTAGTTTACTTCCTTATCCCAAGTAATCCTTACTAATATTTTAAATTCGAACGTGTGTTTGTTTGTTGGTTTGTCCTTCAATCACGATTTAGAAACTGTCAGTTTAGTTTACTTCCTTATCCAAAGTAATCCTTACTAATATTTTAAATTCGAACGTGTGTTTGTTTGTTTGTTTGTCCTTCAATCACGATTTAGAGACTGTCAGTTTAGTTTACTTCCTTATCCAAAGTAATCCTTACTAATATTTTAAATTCGAACTTGTGTTTGTTTGTTGGTTTGTCCTTCAATCACGTAGCAACGGTGCAACGGACTGACGTGATTTTTGCAAGGGTATAGTTGAGGACCGGGAGAGTGACATAGGCTACTTTTTATCCCGGAAAAACAAAGAGTTCCCGCGAGATTTTAAAAACTAAATCCACGCGGACGAAGTCGCGGGCATCAGCTAGTCACACTAATATTATAAAGCCGAAAGTTTGTGTGTGTGTGTGTGTGTGTGTGTGTGTGTGTGTGTGTGTGTGTGTGCGTGTGTGTGTGTGTGTGTGTGTGTGTGTGTGTGCGTGCGCGCGTGTGTGTGTATGCGTGTGTGCGTGTGTGTGTGTGTGTGTGTGTGTGTTATATTGAAGTAGGTACTTAGTTTGTTACCTTTCTTTTCATCAAAATATATTCAAATTCAAATTTTATTTATTTCATGTAGGCCACCTTGTAGGTCTTATGACACGTCATAAATCTACCACCGGTTCGGAATGCAGATTCTATTATATAAAGTGTTAATTTCGTTTGCTCAACTATTTCGTGTTCCTACGATCTTTTTTGACGACAGAATTTGTTTGCAACCGGAGCAGCTTCCACTCATAAAGGCGGTCAAACGCCGACTGACTGATATTTGATTTTATTTGAAATTTGAATTTTGAAATGAAATCAAACCAGTGACCGAGTAAAATTAAAATAACCCTTATTGTACACTATTTTAAGATTCAGTTTAAACCAAAATATGTCAAAAAGTACACGCGATGCTATATTTTATTTTTTATACTATTTGTACTATTTTTTTCTTGTGTTTTTTTTTATTCGTTGACAAGATAGCCCTTGACTGCGATCTCACCTGATGGTAAGTGACGATGCAGTCTAAGATGGTAGCGTGCTAAATTGGAAGGGGTATAGCAGTGTCAATTCAACCCATACCCCTAATCGGTTTCAACACGCCATCGTGCCGGAACGCTAAAGCGCTTGGCGGCACGTTTTTGACGGTAGGGTGGTAACTAGCCACGGCCAAAGCCTCCCACCAGACCAGACCAGAGACAATTTAGAAATAATAAATTACTAAATTGCCCCCGCCGGGAATCGAACCCGAGACCTCCCAGTTATAAGACCACAGCGCTCACCACTGCGCCAGGGAGGTCGTCAAAAATTGTGTTTGCAAATAGCTGTTTAATTTCGACGAAAAAGAAATGGCGAGAACGAGCAATGACCACAGGCAGAGAAAAATCCTTTATAATTCGAAGACAATACCAATATGATATTGAGTATATTGGGTGGTGACGAGTGGTGATGAGTGGTGATGAGTGGGTGGTGATGAGTGGGTGGTGATGAGTGGTGATGTGTGGTGATGAGTGGTAATGAGTGGTGATGAGTGGTGATGAGTGGTGGTGAGTGGTGATGAGTGGTGGTGAGTGGTGGTGAGTGGTGGTGATGAGTGGTGGTGATGGGGGTGATGGATGGTGATGAGTGGGTGGTGATGAGTGGCGATGAGTGGTGATGAGTGGTGGTCAGTGGTGGTGAGTGGTGGTCAGTGGTGGTGAGTGGTGGTCAGTGGTGGTGAGTGTGCTGACTGCTTAGTGTGCTGAGTGCTGGTGAGTGGTGGTGAGTAGTGAGCGGTCAAAATTAACAATAAATTACTGCAAAATCGGAAAATAAATAAATAAGTAGTTAATAGATAGTTAATCAAAAATAATTAATCAGATTAACGATTAATGATTATGATTAATTAATCGTTAATCAAATTTTTGATTAATGATTAAATTAATCGTTAATCAAATTTTTGATTATGATTTTAATCATTAATTTTTAATCGTTAATCAGATTAACTTTGGGCCAACACTGCTTACAAATATACATTTTACAAATATAAATATAAAAAACATCATTAAAAACAATAAAACAAATGGGTCCCACTTGCTGCGGGATAGGGACCCAAGCAGCCAGTGGGAATTCTTTTGATAGTTAATAATATTTTTATTATTAACTATCAAAAGAATTTAGTTTTGACTAATATATCATGGATTTCTTCCAAATAACGACTAATTCTATCCAATTTGTTACGGAAACTCTGTCAGCCCGCTGCGTTTATCTAATGAGACCCCTACGTTAGACTTTATGCTAAATCACCGAGCCCAATATACCACTGAATTACATTCTATTGTCCAACTTAAAATGTACAAGGTGTTTCGACTCAATCCAAAGAACACTTACGTGACGAGGCCAATTTCATTTTATACGTTTATGGAAATTTATATTTTTATATTGCGTTATAAATTAAATTTATAGGTATTATCGTTCCAAATAAATTTTTGTCGTGTAATGTTTCTACATAATTATAACAAAGTTATATTTACCTAGAGGTCGGATTTCAGTCTGACCTCTTGTCATTTGATATTTATATTGAGACTTTTAAGTTATTTTACCTGGAAACTATATTCCATTAAAATAAATATATTTTATATACTAGGTAGTGTCAATACGCTAAAATTTTCCAACAGATACTTGATAGAATATTTCTTATACCAGAGAAACACTAACTTATGAATTTTTCTTTCCATACATATTCTGATGAAGTAATCTCCAGTTTCTATACATATACGAGTACCTATAAGGGAAGTTATACTTTTTTATACGACCGCCTGAAAAAAGGAGTATTTTTTTTTAAATTCTATGACAAAATAGTCCTTGTTTGCAATCTCACCTGATGCTAAGTGACGATGCAATCTAAGATGGTAGCGGGCTAACTTGGAAGGTCTATGGCAGTGTACGTTCAACCCATAACCCTAATCGGTTTCTACACGCCATCGTGCCGGAACGCTAATTCGCTTGGCGGCACGTCTTTGACGGTAGGGTGGTAACTAGCCACGACCAAAGCGTCCCAGACCAGAGACAATTCAGAAATTATAAATTCCCAAATTGACCCCGCCGGGAATCAAACCCGAGACCTCCCAGTTATAAGACCGCAGCGCTTAACACTGCGCCAGGTAGTCGTCGAAATACCCGAGAATTTAAACTATGTGGACACGCATTCCCAAGAAAGAACAAGCTGGGATGCATAGTATTTCTTTCATTAAAAAGTATCTCTTATCTTAACAACTAAGGGTTTAAAATTCATAATCAGGAGTTTTCCACAGATCGCCAAAAATATGACTGTAATATACTTACGTTTTAGCTTCAAGCTATTAAGGGATTTTGTGACCAAGAAATAGAGCTCAAATTCAGCTTGTAGAATTAATGAGCATTGTTGAAGGTGAAGAATAGGATGACTGTATATAAAGCATAGTAATACAGGAAGGTCAGGATCCGGTTGGGTTCATTTCGGCAGAGAAATATGGAATAAAAGGCAGCGGTCTGGAAGTCAGAGATGTTATGTTTTGTTTTGACAACCTTTTGATGCTCGCTTATCGTTTCTTAGCACATTCCTTATAGAAGCTTCTGTAATACTTTTACTTATTTACTAGACTTTTTTGCTCTTGTTTTCAAGTAACAAAACCAGACAATACATTAAGAAACCTACTAAGATTTTAGCAACAAACGAACAAGTGAAAAGAAACTTAAAAAAAAAATTAATTTGGACTAGTTTTTGCCAGTGACCTTGTTCATGTAGAGTTCAAAAATTTCACCAGAACCCTCCGTTCCGGCACGATAGCGTTGGATTAGGGGTTAGGGTTAAATGTACACTTTCATATCCCTTCAAAGTTAGCCCGCTATCATCTTAGACTGCATCGTCACTTACCATCAGATGAGATCGCAGTCAAGGACTATCTTGTCAGCGAATAAAAAAAAGTCATAGTAGAGGCGTTGGACTGGTAATTACCATTTGTTGGTAGTAGAGAATAACCAGCAACGGAGTCGCGTGACGAAGTAGATTATCACACTATAAACACTGGCTAACTAATAAAGGCGAGCAAAATAATAATTTTTAATTTCTTCCGGGTGCTTGTTTAATACACGATGATTTATTTTTAACTAGCCTGTCCCCCGAGGCAACGCTTTGTGGAATAAATTGGTCACATTCATTATAATATAATAGGCATAAAGCTTTTTAAATTTATTACGCTAAACGAGGGAGGTATTGATTTGAAAGTCGTTAGGCGCATTTTTTTAATTTTTTGTGTTTTTGATAGCTCTGATGTTCAAGCAATTAAATATATTACTTGCTGAATTAAATATTATTACTTATTGTGAACTAGCGGACGCCCGCGACTTCGTCCGCGTTCTTAAATTGTTGAAATTTTTCCTGAATTTTCTTTGCTATAAACCTCACGGAGCCCGAGACCTTTCCAACGAATGCAAAACCGTGGAAATCGGTTCGTGCGTTCTGGAGTTATAGCGTCAGGAAGGAAAACCCGACTTATTTTTATATAGTAGATGAGAACAGATGCCTGGGAGTTCTTCGTATTATTCTCAAAGTTTTTTTTTATTCGATGACAAGATAGTCCTTGACTGCGATTTCACCTAAGTAAGTAAGTAAGTGACGATGCAGTCTAAGATGGTAGCGGGCTAACTTGAAAATGGTATGGCAGTGTACCATACCTCTAATCGATATCTAGAGGCCATAGTATCGGAGCGCTAAATCGCTTGGCGGCACGTCTTTGAAGGTAGGGTGGTAACCAGCCACGGCTAAAGCCTCCCACCAGACCATACCAGAGACAATTCAGTTTGGTGTGAAGTCTGCCAATCCATTCTTAGTGGTGTCGGTCTACCTCATTCTAATAAGGGTGCCATTTTCATTGTGAGATAACGATTTAGATTGAGATAACGTTATTACAATGACAAGAACATAATATATCTATTTTATGTTCTATGCTATAGTGTTATTTCTAAGTTGTCATTGTCTAGCCTATACGCTATTCTCTACGAGTCTATGTTATTCTGCTGTCAGTATACTTTGTACTTCGAATCTTGCGCCGCCTTTATCTAGCGGTTTCTTGCGACTGGTCTGATATTATGGGTCCAGCTAGTGGCACTTCTGCCAACACTGCACTTTCCATTGCGAGGTTGCACTCTAGTAGTATGGGACCCCTAAAACTTAAAGTTCTTCGAACTATTTTTATACTAGTCACACATTATTTAAACAGTAAAGCACAGTTAAAATTCAGATACTATATTTCGAATACAGGTTTATTTTATTAGGAAAAGCTTATTTCTAGACACGCGGCAACTTCAATGCAGCTAGGATGTGCCTCGAAAAGGCTTATGTATGGATCTAGTATATTATATTATCACGCGCTTATTCTAGCCATCACATCACACTTCACACTAATATTATAAAGCTGAAAGTTTGTATGTGTATGTGTGTATGTGTGTGTATGTTTGTTATTCTTTCACGCAAAAACTACTGGACCGATTTGGCTGAAATTTAAAATGGAGATAGATTATACCTTGGATTAAAACATAGGCTACTTTTTATCCCGGAAAAGCAAAGAGTTCCCGCGGGATTTTAAAAACTAAATTCACGCGGACGAAGTCGCGAGCATCAGCTAGTTTGGATATAAGTTAAATTACCCTTTTGAACTTTTTGAATGAACATCTGCATAAATTCTTCAAAAACTGTTTTTATTTCAGTTTACCAATTAATGTTTTTTGTTATTAAAACCTTTTTTGTCCTATGAGCTCATGAACATTAAAAAAATAGCCTTTGTTTGGATCCGAATTAATAATTATGTTTTTATTTATATCAGTATATGGAAAAAGTCGATGAAAGTCCAACATGACATGGTTTCTTGCAGGGATTTCTAAACTCCAAAGTCATATGCGTTCACGTTCAATTCAGTTCTGTTAATACAGTATAATATTAATAAACTTTAAATTACATCAACATGGATGTGATTACAATAGGGGCACAGTAAAACAGATAGAGCTTTCCATTATCATGGTGACGTCACTACCGAGCCGTACAGTTTGACGTATTAAACCTAAGATTAGCTCCCTTATAATTAATTGCACCCGGCATATGGCAGGTCTTTGATATACATATAAATGTATTCTCATGACGGGATATCATACATATTGTATGAGAAGTTTGATACATAGTAACTAATACAGAGAAGTTTACCAGACGAGGTTTTCGATAGAATTATAGATATAATCTATGTATATCAAAATGAATTGTTGTTCGTTACTCTGGCTTAAACTCAAAAACGGCTCGACCGATTTGAATATAGGTATCAATCTACGCAGGCCAGCGCACTCTAGATTTTAGATATAAAGCTACAAGTACCCTGTGTCGTCCCGCCTGTCAGGCCAAAGGAAAATAGTCTAACGTAGTCTGAAGGGATAAGAGTTCCGCGATAGAAAGAGCAACTTATACGTAAATTTAACAGTAGGTAAGTTAGCGCTTTGCGACTCAAATTGCACTTTATTGTGTGGTAGCGAGTCGCTATTTATTAAATGATTAATTTGTGGAGTGAATCTTCTGTACCTGTACCATCAACTAACTGTGCCTTACGTCAAAGAAGTGCTGCGAAGCGATTTAAAGTCCCGATACATTATCGGTGTATTGAAACCGCAAGTTTTAATTTATCACTGTCATACCCCTTTCAAATTAGCCTGGGCTGTTATCTTAGTTTGCTAAGTAAATTAGCAGTTAGTTATTCCAAGAATAAACAATACTTACGTTTCACCGTGACCTTATCACTACTCGCGAGTAAACCGCTAATGTTATGCAGAACTAAAATAAGGAGAATAACATAATTCCCGGTACAGTTGCTTTCAGAAATAAGAAAGTTTGGTGAAATTGGGTCTTAAATGTAAACTCGAGGCACAGAAAAGAGAAGCAGAACATTAAAAAAAAAAAAAACAAAAACCAGGATTAAAACGGAAAATGTTTCATCCTGTGTAGCGATGTATTTTTAATTCCCCACATGTTACACAAGACGTTAAAACGCCGAGCACGTTGAAGGGATTACAGCGGCTGCGTGCAATCAATTACAAGGAAATTAATCTAAGGTTTAATACGTCAGATTGCGCTCTCTACGGCGCTGTTTCTGCGCTGCGACAATCGAAAGCTTTCTGTAATAATTGTTACAAATACTGCGCATTTAAATTTTTAACCGACTACCGCACAGCCAAAAGGAAATAAATTCATAAAATGAATGAATGAATGAAATGAATGAAATGAATGAATGAAGGAATGTAACGAATGAATGTAGGAATGAAATATTCTTTATTGTATACATCAAAGAATAAAAAAAGACGTGTGGCACTCGGGGACTGCCGCGATAAAGCTATTGCATAGCATTTTTTATCAACGCCATCTAGCGGTGAGAGGAGTCCCGTGTCAGGTTATTTTCGTTACGGAACACCGCTAGATGGCGTTGATAAAAAATGCGCCATCTAGCGGCTCACCGTAGAGGAGTCCCGTGTCAGGTTATTTTCGTTACGGAATTTCTGGATTCGGTCTCCACGCTCAAGGCCCGCGATAGAAGCTATGCAATAGGTTAAAACTTACATAGCACACAAGTACCTAAACAACACAGAATACAATAGCAAGAGTTATGATTTTAGTAATTTATGTATTCATCGCACACCTAGATTAAATTTCAGGCAACTTAAAATGTTTCAATTTTCAATAAATGAAAAGTATTTCTGAATCTTTTGTTAACAAAGTATTTTTTCAGTTTCAGAAAATGTTTAGAGTGACTTGCTACTATCCGCGAGAAGTTATGTCCTCTATCTCCGATAATATTTTGTATATCTTCACCAAAATTGCACAAAACATTTCAAATAGTACCTACACAATTTATAAAAAAGAAAGAATATCAAATTCGGTTTAGATTTGACGAAGTTATGGAGCAAAATCCACAAAAAATTTCCCTATCCCGGATATTCGTAAAGCTTATTGTTTATCAGTATAAAAAGTATCTTATATGATCGGCTACTACTATACCAAACATTCAAATCCGTTTAGTAGTTTTGGTGTGATGCGCGTACAAACAGACAGACAAAAAATTCAAAAAAAATTGTTTTGGGCTCAGTATCATACTATATTATATATACAGCTCAGATAATAAAGCATCCACCGACTAAAATTTTCAAAATATATTTAATGCACAGAATTCGTCTCGCTATAGTTTTATTATAAGTATAGATATATAGATATAGATTATTTTGTGTAGCGAGCTTTATTTTTCATCTTAATTAAAAATTTGCATCGATCACTCGATATTGTGAGAGTGCACTCACGTCCGCGAGATTCTCGTAGCAATACACGCAATCCGGTGGATTGAACTTTACAATTTGTAGTAATCAATGTGACGTGCACTGCATTTGTAAGGACCTTATTTTATCCTGCATTAGAGTTGTTCAAAAATGCTATAAATCTATAGCATGCTATTGACTATAAACTATAAAATTACTATTATATATATATAATATATATATAATGCTATTGCTATAAAATACGCTATGCTATAGCAAACTGTAATTAGGAAGCTTGTGGGCGGCCGGCGCGCGCGTTATATCTTGCAACACGCTAAATCGATAGCATGTTACATTTCATGCTAGAATAATTTATTGCGAGTTGCGATAAATCCATCTGCTAAGTATAGCGCGCATGCGATGACTGGCAAGTGGTAACGGTGCTCGACTGCCCGGCCGCCTCAGCGCCGCTGCTACGCGCAGTGTGCTACACCGCCTACAGCGCGCGATATTCATAGCACCGTAGCACCACAGCGCCTACGTATGTAGCAC
The DNA here is from genome assembly GCA_038048805.1 of Hipparchia sbordonii. Classification (NCBI taxonomy): domain Eukaryota; kingdom Metazoa; phylum Arthropoda; class Insecta; order Lepidoptera; family Nymphalidae; genus Hipparchia; species Hipparchia sbordonii. The sequence continues at coordinate 13,179,320 of CM076104.1, read as the reverse complement.
GCGCTGTGTGCTATAGAAAGATAGCATGCTGTAATATGGCGCTAGGTGCTATATTAACCACCTCTATCCTGCATCCTTTCTATTAAAGAAGTTATATATTAACGCAGTTCAATATTATTCGTAACATGGTTGGTTGAATGGAAAAGTCATCGAACTGGGTTCCTTTTTGTTATGAAAGACGAACGTTAAGTAAATGATACGAAATTCATTAATTAATTGTATCTACAACCTGCACCGGGAAGCGCAGTGTTGGCAGACCATCGACATCAAACGAGACGCAGGAAGCTGCTGGATGCAGGCGGCGCAAGACCAAGATACTTTTTTTCAATACTTGACGTCGATCGTTCGTTAAAGAAGAAGTAAAACACCAAATAAATATCTATAAAAACTTTTAAAAAGTAGAAAGTTACAAATTGGTGGCCAGTACCAGACGAGGGAGCCGCTGGATACAGGTTTCACAAGACCTAGGCCTGCGGAAGTTCATGCAAGAGAATTTTTTTCTAGCAGTGGGCATCTATCGGTCGATTCAGAAGAAGACGAAAGCGTGCATTAGTTTTCTTTCCTTTTTTCTTAAACTTAGCCCTAATACCACAATACCCCTAGTATTGTGGTATTAGGGTAGGAATAACTACTCTATTAAGCAGACAAAAGTTTCCAACAAATTGACTTCAAAGTATGAATTAAATAGAGTAATTATTAACAGAGACAATAGTCCTTGTTTACATAACGAAGTCGTTAAAGGTTAAATTGTCGAAGGGGTTGAATTGTTAGCGTCTACTTCAAGGTTACTTTTCTCGTGCCCATACAAACGTATTTTTTTACAATGTTTTTATACTGCTTTATTTACAAAATTATAGATCGAAGGCCTCTACGTAAATCATCCGGGCTGCACATTAGGGTTTTAAAATGAGTACAAATGAATACTTTTGCATGCATGATAAAGGACGCGCTTAGGGCGTCTTTTCCCTGGGGGATCTTTTCATAGCGATCAGGGATATGGTTGATGCCTCTAATACTAGTGGTAGGTAATTGATTAGAGGACAGGAGGTAAAAAACGCGTGCTAAACAGAATCTTCTAGTTTGCTTTTTTTTTGACAAAAATTTTGTTATTCTTTGTATTTTATTCTTTATAATATTTTAATTTGTATATTGTAAATAAATATATGTAATATTATTACTCATATTCTCCATCTTATACAATAACTACGCAATACTGAAGAACGGATGCTACAAAGCTTGCGTAATGCGTGTATGGGTGAATATTCAATTTGGACGATATTTGCGCATTTTTTTAGGAACAAGCATAATTTCATTTTTTTTAATTTTTGATAGTATTATAATATTTGGTGCTATTTCATTAAATACACAAGTGAAAGGCACGTATATATTTCAAATATTCAAAGAGTTATTGCCACTAGAAATTTATGTCAAGCTACGGTAATGAACCCTGTATACGGTAATGAATTTTTATGTATACTTTTGGCAGAATTTCTTATGAATTCTCTATTTGAATAAACTTGTACGAATAAAAGCAAGTGCCCAGCCGTGCACAGGGAATTGGTAATTCACTCGTCGACCGAGAACCTTGTTGGGCCCGTCACTGCTTGGAGTAAGATCGTTTCAAATAACAAAATATCAAGCAGTTCTTCCATAACTTAATAGACTCCCTCTATATTGGACCTCTTCCTTACCACTCACCCTACCGGCTACCAGGTAACAGTCGATGCTCCCCTAGGAACATTTAACCCCTGCCTAGTACAGACTTCCGTGCCACTTCCATCCTCTGTTCGCACGCGTAATACCGGTAGCCTCATATCCGTGGGCACAGCTTTGTTTTTCAACAAACGACCTTAACACCTGTGCTGAAGCAGTTGCTGATGCCATACTCCAAGGTATGGACTGCTATATTCCAAATTCCCTCATACCTTTTGGGAAGCGCGCGCAGAAATGGTTCAACGGGATCTGTAATAAGGCTGCTATACTTAAACAAAACTCCTACCAGTCCTGGCTCTCTGCACATTGCACCAATGATCCCAATGCTGCAAATGTTAAGAAAATCTTTAACATTGCGTCCAGAGCCTACAAAAATGCCATTGCCAGGGCAAAATTTGAGCACATCGACAGAATTGGGCAGAGACTAGTCTCACTGCCTTCTGGTTCCCGTGCTTTCTGATTTCTGTTGAAAGCCATGTAAGGCAACTTCTGTCGTTCCTCGTTTCCACCTTTAAGCAAACCGGATGATACACTGGCCTACACTGCCAAAGAGAAAGCCGAAATTCTGGGCACTCTCTTTGCTGCCAACTCTACGCTTGATGATGGTGGGAAAACACCGCTGACCATCCCGCGGTGTCAAAACTCCTTGCGTGATATACGGGGTACATTGGGGATATATTGACAGTAAGGGGGAAGCCCTAGCGGTCAGCCTCGACATCGCTAAAGCCTTTGATCGGGTTTGGCATAGGGCTTGGCTATCGAAGCTGCTATCTTACGGACTTCCTGCGAAGCTGTGCCATTGGGTCGCTAGCTTTCTTCATGGGCGCAGCATCAAGGTCGCTGTCGACGGTTTTTGCTCTCAACTTAAGCCCATCAATGCTGGCATTCCACAGGGCTCAGTGCTATCGCCTACTTTGTTCATTCTGCATATCAATGATATTATGTTGCATAACAGCAGCATATATTGTTATGCGGATGACAGTACTTCTGATGCCCTTTACAAAGGCCATGCACAGTTCTCTCGCGCAGTGCTGGAGGAGAATAGAGCCAAACTTGTGTCGGACATTGAGACTTCTCTCTAGAAAGTGTCCGTATGGGGTTCACAAAATCTTGTTCAATTTAACCCTTCAAAAACACAAGTTTGTGCGTTTACCGCAAAAAAGGCCCCTTTTACCACGCCTCTTCTCTTTCAGAACACTTCCCTTACTCCTACCAACAGCATTGGGATTCAAAAGAGGGCACTTCGGCTTGTGGACAATCCCAAATTAACCTACTCGCTGGAAAGCTTGGAACACCGCAGATGTAAGCTCGCTTTGTGTGCTCTATCGGCTATATAACGGGGAGCCCTCTAACTTCTACAACCGCACCGCACGCCACCGAACGCAATTTCACCCCCACCACCTGGGTGCCTGGAGCACTTCGACCATCAGGTGCTCCAGATCTTTTTTTCCATGTACTACCAAATTGTAGAATCATCTCCCTTCGAAAGTATTCCTGTATATAATGTAGTTTCAGTAAAAATCATTAAATTAACTTCAAAAAGGTTACGGTAAACGACGGTAATGAAGGACACGGTAATGACAAATATGCACTTTTAATTTATTATTAATTTTTCTATAAGCAGTATATGCTATCTAATCATTTAAAAATTAAACTAGACGAGAACTTGATGTATTGTTATCGCAATAAAATTCCAATTTTAAATATTTATCAAAATATAAGCGGACTGGTAATGAAACATAAACTGTGACAAAACATTATAATACACTTTCAGTTGTAATTTTTTGCGCGAGTTCGTGCGTACGTCTTCCTTCTGCTACGTTTTCCGGTCGACTGAGGTCTGAGGTGCGGGACGCCGAGAGCTCACTATGTAGCGGCAAGATTTTGTCACGTAAAAACATGTTTCCCGTGATGATTCCGGAGGGTTCCGGTAATGAACTTTGCATCGTGACAAAACTTTAAAAACATATTTGACTATATATTTCTTTGTAAAATTAATTTTAAATTATGATGAAGTAATAAAAAATTATTTAATTATTCGGCACAGTAGCCAAATTAACATTATTTTTGTGCTAGGTTTACTAAATATTATTAAATATAAAATATCTAGTAATAAAACAGGTGCCGGTAATGAATTTTAATGTTATTTTCACTAAAAATCTGAGTGATTTACATAGAAATTTCAATAAACACACCATGTGCACGATAAAGTATGTAGGTGTGCATGATAAACGTATATTAAATGGAGTCTAAACTTAAGTTTCAATTTTTTATTCACTGAAATACGTAATTTTCATTACTTTGAATATTCACCCGTATGTAGCTAACATATTCCGGCCTAAGTACAATATGCCACATAAATTCATCACACGATCCCCCAACAAATTACAAAGCCCATCAGCGCTACGACAGTTGTCAAAAGTCGTAGAAAAAAGTGATAACACAAGTGTTGCCATTTACCACTCGTATAGGGCGAGATTCCTTTTCCTTACCTGTCATTCGTCGCCCAGCCGTCGTGGAGAGCGGACGTGTGTCCCGTGCAGTCGTTTAGTGTGATCGGGTATCGCGAGTGCGTGAACGTGTCGTGAAATTCGTGATTTATGTACTGACTTTGTGAACTATACGGAATACAAAACGTGAGAATTTCATGCTAATATCTTTTCTTTTGTTTCGTTTTTCTTTCCCGGTGATTTGTTGTTTTATTCGGATTTAGTAAATCGTTGTTTTATGTAACGGCTTTCAAAGAATTTCTGATACAACGTACGCACGCTGTTGTCGTGTTTTAATTCAAAATGATTTGATATGATTATTATGTTATATAAAGAAAAATGGGTACGTATTCAAATTCTTTGTATGATATACTTAACCTTTTCAATTATGCTAATGTTTTTGAGGCTTGTAAATGGTTTGTAAGATGAAAATGTTATAACTTTGCCTGTAAGGCAAATCAAGGGCTTTTCTTATACAAAATCCTCGTAAAGAAAACTTTAAGAAAATTTTTAGGCATGTTTACTCTCCATTACAAATAAGACTGGGGTTTACTGCGGGATTATTTATGATAAAAATGTGCTTAGAGTTGCAAATTTAATGAAAAGTAGAATTTTGATTGACAAATACCTAGGTAAAAACAGATTTTATCTTTATTTCTTGAATATACATTAATACCTATCATATTTGAACGAAAATATGACTGAATTGTACCTACTCGTAATTTCGTAGAAGCCACGGCCTCATTTGTAATTACGTCATAATTTACATAGAAACAGATTATTATGATATTCATGTTCTTCGTATTAATGCAAAGCATATTGATTTTTTCCTTGTTCAACACTTAAATAGGAGAATTTCAAAACATAATAACTGTCACCTAATTTATTTTACCCACACTAATTAAACAAGCACCTAACTTACGAAAGTGTATGCCTGTCTGTTTTTCACGCTAAAACTGATTGATATACTGCATTATGGCACAGTAATAACTTGCATTATAGAGAGACTGACATGAGGTATTCTTTATTCTGGAAATCCTAGGGAAAATATAAAGGAAAATGCGAAAGTTAGTTAAATACAAATTTTTAGTAGTGTTAGTAAATAACACTTTTATCATAAAAAGGAAAAAATGAATAAAAGGAATGCTAGAGTTAGAATGGTATTTCAATAGCCGTACTCGTAGATATTTTAGTAGCATAATTGCCTACGCCGTAGCAGCTACAAAGCAGCTACAATATTTGTAGAAAATCTATTTCTCCCTTATCGACTTTCTTGGCGCAGCCGGTGTTGAGTATTGTGGTCGAATAGAAGCGCAAAGTCCCATATTTGATTTCCAGCTGATGCAATTTGGGAATTTACAATTTCTTTGGAATTAATATTTCCAATCAAAGGTTTATCAATATCATTAGATTTTAGATACGGTCTCTATAAAGCTCGTAAGAAAAATAAAGCTAAAATTTTACTTTATGTATGCATTTAATTTGACAAAGATTTGTGGGTTGAATTGTTATTGCGTATCTGTGGCCAAATAAGGGTTAGGCTTTCCAAGTTAGCCCGCTAGAATGCAGTCTAAAATAGTATCAATTTAAAATGTTAATTCAGGCTTTTCGAAAGGGGCGAGAGCAGACAAATCCTTTAAGACGGGATGCGGCGTAAACTGACTAACAAGATGTCTAAATTTGCTTTTCAAAGTAATCAGATTTCAGTCTTTTAGTGAAAATCTTAGAAATAGGGTTACTAATTGAATTTAATAATCTTATTATTTAATATTGCCATAGTTTCTTGCTATGATAACAAATAGAATAAATATAAGTCTAATATGATTTTGGGACATCAAATAAACTTATTAAAGAATCTGTAAATATACTCGTTATATAACTCAGACTAAAACAATCATTTGTATAAAGTTAATATGTATGTTGCTAGGTACAGACTTACCTATCTAATTATAATAATTAGTTACTAATAATCTGTAAATAATATAATAGGTATTTATTTTATATACCTATCTACAATATTTATTTTAAGAACAATATGACACCATTTTATAATCGAAATTTAGATTATTTTGAGAAGTTTAATTTTTTAATTGACAGTAAATTTTGCTATTGAATATTTTGTATGACAAGATATCCCTTGGCTGCGATCTCACTTGATGGTAAGTGACGATGATAAGTGATGGAAATCTTAGGTGGTAGAGAGACAAACTTTGAAAGGGGAATGCCGGTTATAATATAATCTAATAGACTCAAAGACGCAGAGAAACCCGAGTGAAAAAGCTTGTTATTATTCCAATAACCTAATATAGTCGATACCAAAAAATATTACTACATAAATAACACGTTACAAACATTCATATTGCTCCATAAAAACAAATATAACTCGTAAATACGCCAGGAATATTCATCGTGCAATATCCGTATATTTTATGTGAAGGGGAGCGAGGTGCTTGTTGTAACAGGGGTAAGTAGTAACAGGCCCTTTTCACTAGGATCTTAAACGCTATTAACGTATTTCTTTGACTCGATTTAACCTATAAACCGCGCCGCATCATGTTGCCATAGCCAATGTCCCGCCGGCCGGCGCAGTGAGCGGAAGTGTGCACGTGCTTCATTTCTGCCAGGTAATATAAAATTGTACTGTCGTAAAATTTCGGTTTGCGTATTTAATATCGACTAATTTCAAATTTTCTATATCTTATTTCCATTCAAATGTATCTATCTCTGATAATGTGTAACAGTTTTTATGATTGCTAAATTGTTTAAATAGTTATCTTGATAAATGTTGAAAATCATATCATAGGGTTAGTTGTAACAAAATCCCGGGGCTTGTTGTAACGTGTTACAACATGCCCCAAGTCATGATGTAGATACCTACTTTTTTTTTTGTTTTAGAATGAGAGTGTATAAAAGAAAGTCAGAGCGGGCAACACGAAGCCAAGAAGTGTACGAGTTAGCGGCAGCTGAAGTTTTAGAAAACAAATGCAGTATTCGGAAAGCTAGTCAGACTTTCGGATTATGTCACGTCTCTCTTTATAGATACATAAAGAAAAAGAAGAATAATGAAAGATTAAGAGTTGGTTATGCTAAGCCTAGACAAGTATTTACTGCAGAAGAGGAAGGTAAGATAGCTTCCTACCTACTCAAGTGCGCCGATATATATTTTGGACTACTTCCTATAGAAGTAAGGAAACTAGCTCACCAATGCGGTGTGCAGCTTAGTGCTAAAAACATTCCTCCTTCTTGGCATCAAAATAACATGGCTGGTACTGACTGGTTCCAAAATTTTATGCGCAGAAATTCACATTTATCTCTAAGGACACCAGAAGCGACGTCTTTAAGTCGAGCGACGTCTTTCAATAAGACTAATGTTAATTCATTCTTTGAAATATATCAACGACTTCTCCAAAAATATCAGTTTAATGCTTCTCGAATATGGAACATTGATGAAACAGGGGTCACAACGGTTCAAAAACCTAAGAAAATAGTAGCTGCTCGTGGCCAAAAGCAAATTGGAGCTATCACATCGGCTGAGAGGGGAACTCTTGTAACACTTGCTTGTGCCTCTAACGCTGCGGGTAATTTTATCCCACCGATGTTCATTTTTCCCAGGCTTAAATATTCTGAAATGTTTATTCGTGGTGGACCTCCAGATTGCATCGGAGCTGGTAATTCCTCCGGATGGATGACTGAAAAAGAATTTTTAATTTTTATCGATCATTTTATCAAACACGCAAAACCCACCAAGGAAGAGCCAGTTCTGTTGCTACTTGATAACCATAGCTCACACGTGAATATTGGAGTAGTTGAAAAAGCCAAAGAAAATAATGTCATCATGTTATCGTTTCCCCCGCACTGCTCCCACAATTTGCAACCTTTAGACGTAGGAGTGTACGGTCCTTTTAAAAATTACACAAATAGGGCACAGACAGCATGGATGCACAACAATCCGGGGAAAACGATGACAATATATGACATCCCAGGTATTGTGAAAGAGTCGTTACCGCTTGCGCTGAACCCTGCTAATATTATGAGTGGATTTAAAGCTTCTGGTTTATGGCCTTTGAATGCTGATATTTTCCAAGACTCCGACTTTGCGCCATCTTATGTTACTGATCGTCCAGATCCTACACAAGAGCCAGATGACGTAAATGTCACAGATATATCTTTGAATCTTGAAAATCCAGAACTATTAGATTCTGTTCCTGAGGTAGATATAAGCACCACGGAAATTATAAGCCAAATCGAAACTGCAAACGAACCAACTCCGAGTTGCTCCGGTCTACAAAAAACTTTCTCGCCATCGAAGATTAGACCTTTACCAAAGGCGCCACCAAGAAAAACTAATACAAATAGCAGACGAAAAAGAAAATCTACAGTATTGACGGACACTCCTGAAAAGGAAGCTTTACAAAAGGAATATGAGGAGAAGATGAAGAAACAACAGAAAAAAGATGACAAAATTAAAGGAAAGGGGAAGGGGAAGGGAAAAGCCAAAGGTAAATCAACAAATAATAAAACCGGAGTGGGCAGAGCTAAAAAAAAGATTTTATGTTCAGATTCAGAATCTGAAGCAGAAGAGTGGTATTGTCTGGTATGTAGTGAAGCTTACACAGATACAAATAAAGAAGATTGGATAGAGTGTATCATTTGTAAGATGTGGGCACATGTAGGATGTGTTACAGGAGACATTATATCTTTTATTTGTATTAATTGTAACTCAGATGAAGACTGAATTTAATTATAATGAAACCCACCAAATGTTGATTCTTAGATAAGTATAATACTTTGTTAGATAGCTATTAAGAAGAGATAATTACGAAGCATACCTTAGATATAAATAATTTAATTACTTACTGTGATTTAAAAGTGCCATGATGATTATAAGTAGTGTTTAACTAAATAAAACTGTTCATTACTTAATTTTTAAGTGTTGATTACTAAAAAAGTGTATTTGAGTTGATTTTTGATAAGAATTACGTAATACTTACTTTAGAAAGATGTCAATTTTGTTAGAAAAAAAAACAAAGAATAAATGATTAGAGGTATTATTGTCGTTTTTTTTGTCGTTACTACTTGCCCCGGTAGACGTTACAACTTGCCCCAAGCACGAGGTAAGTTGTAACACCGCACTTCTTCTAGAAAATAATTGATTGTAAAATAATGACCTATAGTTATGGTATTATTTTTACTTGATTTGGTAGAGGAAGAGTTACAGTATTCATCCATCTTTATTTAGTAGAAATTTAATCAATAGATCTCAAGATATATTAGTTTTAATGAAAACTGTTACAACAAACCCCTCGCTCCCCAACATGAGATATAGGTAAATATAAGTTAATATTGTCAGTAGGTACCAAATTGTGGAATCATCTCCCTTCAACAGTGTTCCTACTTAATTACAATATGGGGTTATTCAAGGGGCGAACCAATAAGTTCCTGAAAAGCCGGCAACGCATTGGTGGTGCCTCTGGTACTACAAGTGTTCATGGGCGGCGGTAATCACTTTACATCAGGTGACTCGCCAGCTCGTTTGCCCGCTAAATATTACTGTACCAAATCTATTTTCCCGGGACACTTAAAATCAGTTCGCTACTTTGATAAATATTATATTTCCTATTACATTATAGAGCAGCTAGGTCACCGCGAAATGTACTCAACCCAAACATAATCAGTATGACAACGTTTTCTTTCTTTTTCTTTCCTCTTTTTCATGAAAAAGTCTCGAAAGCAAAAGAGGTGTGTGTTTGATGGCACTGATTGTTTGGTGCTAACAACGCGAAAATCAATTTTGTTGCAAATAAATGGATTCCTTGGAGTACAATTATTGTGATCTAAGTGACATTTTTTTTAAAGATCCTACTAGCCCATCCAGAACTAACGAAATGTTACTTTTGAAAGTGCTCAAATATATAATAAACTCCTCAAAACTAAAGAATGCAAAAGCATACACTATTTAAAAAAACTACTAAAGACTCACTTTGCCAATAGTCCCTCCAAATTAACGGAAAGCTTATTCTAAGAGTGGGTACGACAATAGTGCAACGGGTGGGGTTCGAACCTGCGACCTTTCAGTTTTCAGTCCTCGCCTTTAACCGTTGAGATATTGAGGCTTATTTGTTACATAGTCCTAAGTTATGGTATTTACAAAGGGCTTCACATATTATGTTAACGTACGGCAAACAAGTAGATATCTTCACATTATTGACGATATGTGACATACGTAATTGAATGCAGTCAGCAAGTAGACTAAAGATGTAAAATTCTAAATTAAAAAAATTCTAAGTTATTTATTTAATGTAGGCCAACTTTTAGCTCTTATGACACGTCATGACTCTACCACCGGTTCGGAATGCAGATTCTGCTGAGAAGAGCCGGCAAGAAACTCAGCCGTTACTCTTTTCATAACAAAATATTACAATATTAATGTATAGCTACATAATATTACAATGTAATAACTTATTACACTATCTTGTGGTTAGTTGGATGTCAAGCCGATTGATTCCATACAACTTTATCATTAACCTTCAAGCGGTCGCGCGGCGTCGAATCGACCGCACTTGTTACATTTTTGTTTATAATTTCAAACATATACGTGTCAAATATTTCTCGTCTCAAGTACCCTCTTCTAAGTTCATTACAAACAAAAACAACTACATACCTTCATTCCCCGTTCGTCCCATATTTAACAAATAGCTTTTATTTTAATCGTGGCGTAGGCGTCGAAAAGACTACACGCGCCCGTCGTCGTAAAGGTTACGCGCGACTCTATTTGTGAAAATATTTTATCTTATGTATTAAACTAAATTTGTGTTTTATTGATAGTTTTTGTAAAAAATGACTCGTAGATTCGTCAGTGAATCCGAGATAATTGCACAACTAATTGAAGAAGACACAGAGAGTGAAAAAGAGACTGATAAGGAAGAAAACTAAACGTTAACATATACCAGATTTTTGATCTCTAATTATAGGGATTTATCTTGCAAATTGTTTTATAATCCAAAAATTATTTGCAGAATGTTCATGGGCAACGATAATCACTTAACATCAGGTGACCCGCCTGCTCTTTTGCTCGCTAAAAATATAATAATTTTTTTTTTAAGTTTTTATTATATTGTTTGTTTTCTAATGATAATACATACGATGTTAATTTGTTTTGTAAGTGTTCAAAGATATTTATTTGATTTTATTTTAATAAATGAGTAAGATTTATGTCCTAAAATTGAGACCCAACTCAAAGAAATATATATTTCTTTTAAATATCATTTTAAAGGCAATTACTTGGATTGAAATATTTTTCTGCATCTAAATACTTTCCTGACTAAAAGATAAATGTTTTGATTATAAAACATAAATGATAATTTAATGATTTGTCATTTTAAATCCCTTAAATCTCCAATAGGTCTTTTAGGTTACGCGCGACCGCTGCCGTTATAAATGGCCACGCGCCTGCTTGAAGGTTAAGCAAGTCACTAACTTTGTAGTAACCGCGACTTAACAAAAGAGGAAAATTTATAAGCTAGGTTTTAAGTATTAGATTTAAGCATTGCCTCTGTGCTTAACCATCGACACAGAAGTAAGTTAGATTTAAGCATCTTAAATTAAAGTAGTATTGGTCAAAGTCTTCGTTTCCTTTCGTCGAATCCATCCTTGCTGTCACTAAGTTAAGTAATTTTGGTCAAAATTTAAATAAGTAAATAATTTGAATTTCGTCTCGCATCTCAATTTCACTAGAACCTACAATATGGTAAAAAAAAAGTTTATATAAATACCGTAAGCCTGTATTTTCCTGTTTATTCAACTTAACCTACATACGAATCAATTAATGGAAAACAATTTCAATGCACTTACACAGCGATGTAAAAATATTCTGAATAGGAAAACAAGTGTATTTAAAAGCGAGCTATTTTTAACTTTTTTTTCTTCTCCAGAAAGAGGGTAGTGTTTATCAAGCATATGATTATGTATGTATGTTTGTTCCTGCCCTATTTAGCCTAAACGGATTGATACCCACTATCCTCTCTCTCATTGCTTATAGTAATTGGTAAAGATATGTGTTTTTCCTTGTCCGTCATTTTTTCTGTTTTATTAATTACTAGCCGATGCCCGCGACTTCGTCCGCGTGGATTTAGTTTTTAAATTCCCGCGTTCTGGAATAAAAAGTACCTAGCCTATGTAACTATACCCATGCAATAAATCGCGTCGATCCGTACCTCTGCTGCAGCGTGATTAAAGGACAAACTAATAAACCAACAAACATTTTCGCATTTATAATGTTAGTAAGGATGTTTCCTTGTTTGTTACAAATAAAATAAATGCAGGAAAATGTTAGTAATCAAATTATACACTTATATGCCTCCGGTTGACTCCCGAAGTGTTATTAAGGATCTTACAATGATATTTTATTTAAAGTTCAATTAAAAGTTTTGCAGAATTCTGCACAGTCGGGTCTTTCTTTATTATTGAATCATAAAATGTCATGGAAACGTTTTTTCTCTCCGCTAAAAGGTCGTGACCGCATTTGTTCTACATATTTATTCCTTGATAGTAGGTATAAACTTAAAAATATACTGTTCTGGAAATCTGGTTGTCTAATAAGGAATCCTCTTTTCTTGTACTTATACGTGTAAACTTAATGTTTAAGTAATCATACTAATAAATAATTGTAAAAGCGAGTGTTTTTATTTACTTAGGTTTGTTCTTCAATCACGTAGTAAGGAAGCAATGAATAAATTGGTTTTTTAATCTCGGAAAAATAAAGGGTTTCTGCAGGATTTTTACTAACAAAGCTTGTGTGCAAGCAAATTCGGAAATAGGAAATGCCACGATTTTTCATTTTAACGCGATTTAGACAATAAGAAAAATCACACTTATCTAGATATTGAATGTTTACTGTGCTACGTAAGTGTCTACATATCTAATATTCAAAATTTTTTTTGATTTTTCCTGCAAATTTCAATGCTTTCTTTCCTTTGTTTTGGATAGAAAAATTTTCTATAAGAGATATTTACCAGTGACCCCATAGGCAGTAGAAAAGGGTGTAAAAGAAAAAATAGGAGTAGAGAGGAGGACTGGCGTAGAACCGACGGCTTTACGTGCTCTCCGAGGTACGCGAGGTTGTCACACCGCCACCTTCCACTAACTCCAGGAAAGCATTATAGATAATCTGTTTCTTGACAGAAAAACCCAATACGTTTTTTGGCCTGACCCGGGAATCAAACCCGGGACAGATACAGATTTTTCCATAAAAATATTTCATAAGTTCACTAACCAACGAGAATATTGAAATTAAAATAATTTTTTATTGTCTTTCAAAAAACCACCCGCTCTCACCCCAACATAGATCTCCGTTTGATCTGAATCTATCACTGGTTTCAATATTTTCTACTGCTGCAGGGTTTAATAGACCTTTCAATGTCGGCCTCCCCTTGCCCCTATGAAAAGGTCGCGACCGCATTTTTTCCGCAGTATGCGTTACTAGGCATCGGTTGAATGGGAAAAACGGAGCCAAGGTAATCTCTTCATTATTCATCCTTTTGTTTACGTTGCCACTGTTCGGGGTGATGCTTCTTTGAATGTAGACTTTTTATTTTTTGCTTTACGAAAAACGCTGTGTTGCCTTTCTGGGTTCTAATTAAAAACTGCAGTAGATATACGACGTGGTTGCACATGGGTACTCAACAAGACACTGGCTGTCGCTGGATACAAGCGGTACAAGATCGTGATCTGTGGCGATCCTTTCAAGAGATCTATTTCCAGCTGTGGACGTCTCTCGGTGAAGTAATAAATAATCGTAATATTTATTTGAGATACAAAACAAAAAATGAAAAAGGCTGAAACTTTAATTATGATTTAATGTTTTGTAACCGCTTTAAAAAGAAAAAGGAGTTTATCAATGCGACATATGTGTGTGTTTGTATTTATGTATTATATGGATTAATACCTACGTGTAACGAGGTGGATACGTGTTAGAAGTATGGTGTGAAAGGCGAAAAAAATCGGTTCAATTTTTTAAATTATTCTACTTATCTTGCTTGTTGTGATATTTGAAACTAGTTTTCCCCCTTACCTTCATTGATTTAATTTGAAAGCCTCAATTCAATTCACTTCCATTTATTCGCAAAGATTACATAGTACCTATAGTATACAATGTCTTAAACAATCTATAGTCCTTCACAACCAGCCACACACAGCGGCTTGCGAAATACATAACAACAATATCCAATGTACGTCTACATAATTCACATTATCTATACTATCTATACTAATATTATAAAGCTGAAGAGTTTGTTTGTTTGAACGCGCTAATCTCAGGAACTACTAGTTCGAATTGAAAAATTATTTTTGTGTTGGATAGCCCATTTATCAAAGAAGGCTTTAGGCTATATAATATGACGGTGCAACCAATAGGAGCGAAGCATCAGTGAAAAATGTTGCAAAAACGGGGAAAATTATCCATATTTAAAATGTATTATTTTAAAAACTTCTTAATCGCGATCAGAATAACATAAATTGACGCAGACGAAGTCGCGCGCAACAGCTAGTTTAAAAATAAAAAGGTCAACAGGTCAAGGCTTTGCAAAAGCATCTTTTCATTAGGATTCCTTAGAAATTAATCTAGTTATTACAGACAACCATCTATGCAGAGCATGCATGACGGAGACACCGGAAGCTGTAACATTCGCTCACTTAGCATTCCTTTGAGTAGCATAGGGGTGAGTCTCTGTGGTGAGTGGATCGGTAGATACCGCTGAGACACGCACAAGAAGGTGCCACTTGTACTTTGTCGTAATAAACGGATTGAATTGCTGATGCTTCCTAGATAGGCTTTAGATACACAAAGTGTCTTGTAACTACTGGGTTATCTTATATTATACTAGCTGATGCCGGCGACTTCGTACGTGTAATCTGACATAAAATGAAGCCTATGTGTTAATCTTGGGTATGAGCTATCTCTCTTCCAAATTTCAGCCAAATCCCAGCGAATATAAAAATTTGACTATGTTACTCTCAAGGTCTTTAAATATAACCATGAAAAAAATATGCGTCGAACCAAAAACGAACACACTTTCGCACAAACACACACACATTAATAAAATTAATAAGGACGACGTCTCTCTTTTTTGCATCGTATACCTCAATACTGAGGGTCTGACCCCTTTCCATTATTTATATAATGGTAGGAGTTTTCTTGGGATAATAAGGAAGATGTAGATAGGTATTCAATTAGTAGACAAAAAATACCTTAATACCTTCTTCGATGAAAAAATTTATGGCGACTCCGGCTGGCTAAAAATACTTCCTGAGACCTGGCAATAATAGGTCAGTGATGGAGTTAGCTGAAGGATTTATTTCAGAACTTTCTAATTATTCCCAAAATAGATCGCTTTTTATTTAAAACAGAAAATTCTACTTTGAAAATAATAGAATCATCGATGGCGGTAACTAACGAGCTGCGTCGAAGCCTTTGATATTTATCATTAAATATTCATCATTAAAAAACTTCCACATTTAAGGAGCGATGAAAATTTTATATTTCACTCTAGCAAAAGCTTAGTGGCGGGGATTCACTTCACGGATACTTAAGAGTTTGTTCTTACTTTCTCTAAGAGCTTTCCTAAATTTTCCTTTATATTCGACCTCATATGCAGTGATGGAGGAGGATTTGTTTGAATTTAAAATGTTCTTTTATCCGGGATAAAGATTCGTTTTAGCTCGAATTTGGTTTTATTTTATAACAGCTTAACTATTTTTAAAGGTGTTGTTTGTATAAAATTTTGAATGCATGTCGAAAGTTCTTTTTATTCTCATATGAAATTCTTTTAAATTCTCTATATAATTTTTTTTGTTGCAACATAACTTGAGCTGTTTTGTGGAGTTATCTCCTTTGAAAGCAATGAAGATGGGTATAAATATTTAAGGTATGTAACAATTGGGTAGTTATTAGTATTTTTTTTATTTACTTAAAATAAAGGTTTTTAATAATTATTACTAGTTGATGTCCGCGGCTTCGCTCGCGTGAAAATAGTTTTTAAAATCCCGCGGGAGCTCTTTGATTTTCCGGGATAAGAAGTAGCCTATGTCACTTTCCCGATCTTTAATTATACCATGCAAAAAATCACGTCGATCCTTTGCTTTGTTGTGGCGTGATTGAAAGATCAAATCAACAAAAAACACACTTCTAAGGATTAGATACACAATTTCATTTTTTTAAATATCGTAAGTAGTCTTGAAAATATAGAGCTTTTAGTTTTCCAGTTAGAAAAAGTGAGCTATTGTAACATGAGGTCACGATTCAGAAGCTTCACACTTATACAGATACGACACACACACACACAACCATGAGCCACTAGCCCTCGTGAAATGAAAGAACTATAATAGCTTATGTCCACGACTTCCTACCTCCTATTCAACTTTCGAAATATCATATTTCCTTTTAATTCAGCAGAAACCAATGGACGTAAAAACATCATGACAGAGAAAGTTCCTCTGCCGATATAATTTCATTTCAAACAAACTTCCATATTATTGAGTTTCCAAGGGCTGGGAAGCGGTGGCTTCTTTTGTGTTGGCAGCATTGATTTGTTTGTCTTTAACTTAATTATGATTTTAGGTTAATAAATCTGTAAGGTTCAAGTGTGCAGAGAATTATTTGTGTAGAACACTTTATAGACAAACTTCGTCAATTTTGATGTTATCAAATATCAGGGTTGGAGAAGAAATTAGAATTAATGATCTTCAAACAATTTCACATTAATTAACTTCAAATTACATATATACTACATCTATTTTCTTGAACACATAGAACATAGAAATAGATTATGTATATTAAGACCTGATATTTACTTTATATTATAAGAATATAAGACAAATATTGGTAAAAAATATGCATAGCAAGAAAAGGTTTGAGTTATTTTGCTATAATCCGCCAACAGAAAAAATCTGTATGGTCAAACATGCAGTTAAAAGCTAAGCACCGCTTACCTTCCCGACCAAGCAAAAAAGCCAAGTTCCCAAGCAAGCAATGCCAATGCCAAGCAACCACCACTCACATGCACCACCACACAAGACTTTTATGCTACTCTCGATGCACGTTTCGCCCCGACACCGGAGCATCCTCAGGTGCTTAGCTTTTAACTGCATATTTGACCATATAGATTTTTTCTGTTGGCGGATTATAGCAAAATAACTAACCTTTTCTTGCTAATCATGAACTTCCGCAAAGTAACGCCTGATTCTATCCAAAATATGCATAGTCTAAAATAACAATAAATAGAAAATAAAATAAAAACGGCAATTTAGAAAAACAACCACGAAAAAGGTCCCCGACCGCCACATCGGAGCGGTACTTGACAGTTTGAGGAAAACTAAGATCCTCAAACACAAAAAAAGTCAACCACGCTGACCAAGTGCAGATTGGCTGACTTCACACACCTTTGAGAACATTATGGGGAACTCTCAGGCGTGCAGGTTTCCTCAAGATGTTTTCCTGCACCATTTTTTTTTTATGAATAGCGGGCAAACCAGCTGGCGGGACACCTGATGTAAAGTGATTACCGCCGCCCATGAACACTTGTAGTACCAGAGGCACCACCGATGCGTTGCCGGCTTTTCAGGAACTTATTGGTTCGCCCCTTGATTAACCCCATATTGAAATTAAGTGGGAACACTGTCGAAGGGAGCTGATTCCACAATTTGGTAGTACGTGGAAAAAAAGATCTGGAGCAACGGATGGTCGAAGTGCTCCAGGCACCCAGGTGGTGAGGGTGAAATTGCGTTCGGTGGCGTGCGGTGCGGTTGTAGAAGTTAGAGGGCGGAATAAGACCGTTGAACCTAGTGATATTAAAATGCACATAATACTTAAAAGCTAGAAATGTGTGCCTAGGATTTGAACCCATCAGAAGCCCTAGAAAATAGAGGCAGAAGTCTTAACCACTGAGATATGCTATCAACGTTGAACGGAGCATTGACATGGCAGAAATAACGATGTGAATCGATATTTAGGTCGCATGTTCGATCCATTTGCGATCGCGCCCGGGTAGATGAAAAAAGGAACACGGCTTTTTGCGCTTCAAGCGATTTTCTAGTTACAAGGTTTTTTTCTAATCAGCTTTGACATTTAAGTTGGAATCGAAAGGCCACTGCGCTTTTGATAGACGAACACCTTGTGGAATCACCTCTGGGTAATCCATCGGGGACTGTTCATCAAGGGAGGTTTAGATCTAGGTACCTAAACGTATTTTTTACTGTTTTAGAGTACACTGTTACAGTCACGACTACCTGCGAATGCTGTCATTGGATAACGGAGGGACAGACTGGCATCTTTAAGAAGCAGCGAATGCATTTTCGTGAGGGTCAGCGTTTGTGACTGCTCCGCGTTTTGGCATTTCTTGAACGCAGTCATCTAAAATATGCGGAACATGGCAGCAAAAAACGCAACTCGATCCAGTGAAGTGGATCGGACGTGGAATCGAGAGATGGTCAGCGACTTTTAGTCGCTGACCGCCGCTCGCTGCCGCTAAAAGAAGCCAGTCTAACCGACTGACATTAGGACTCTGATATCAGATAGGCTGCGGATCGCTTTTGTTTGTTTAGAAAAAATGAGAAGAAAGAAAGAATTGTTCGGGATGCCTTTATAATTTTATACATATTCTTGATTCCGAATAGTAAAATATTCATAGAAACCTGTGACAAAATAGGGAGGTTATAGTGCTTATAGAGATGTACTCCTTATTTATGGCCTTCAAATAAACAATTTTTATTTATTTTTATAATACAAATGATGTACGTGCATACGCGTAGTAGTACGCCATGTGTATAATAAATGTTTCACGAGGAGTGTTTTAAGTTATCATTAAAGCACACTCAAGATGGTTTATGAACTATATAGTACATAATTTTAACACTTACCTACTGTACAATATTATAAACACCAACTTGTTACAAGGTGGTTATTGGTTAATGGTTATAGTTTTCGCGTGACTTGCACATTTACGACCCCTGAGCCTCAGGATGTGTTTTGAATTATCACTAAAGCACACTTAAGATAGTTTATACAGGGTGTAAGGTATAGAAATAGAAATAGAAATTCTGTAACAAAAACTGAAACCAGAGTTTCAGTAGGTACATGATTTTGAGACGCTCTGCGTTGGCTTTTTTGTTTTTGACAATTTTTTAAATCAATTACATAATGTAATCGTGTATCTCATCTTTATTATAATTCACAAAAAAAATGGTAATATTCTACATAAAATAATATACTATAACTTTTTTATTTATTGTCAGGTTGTAACAGACCGACAGTCTGTTTGTCCGGGCTAACCTTCGGAACTGTCTCTACACTCACTTTGAAATCACAAAAAAAAAATTTCTTTATATACTACCTTAATAAAGAACTAAGCATAACAAAACCAAGTGTGTCTAGTAATCATACATACCGCTGTACACTATTTAACATACAACGTACCTACCTGAAGGTGTCTGCTAAGTAGTCGTTATCACTTAAGGGGATAATATAAGCCTTAGCACCTTTATAAACTACCCTCATATAAAGACCATATCACAAAACATTTTTCTCTACGGAACCTGTACTTAACAGTTAACCTACTTCGAGAAACATGCACAATCACGTGTTTAATAACGTTGCTAGAATGCAATATGGCACGCTTTTCTACGCGAGAAAACGTTCAAGATAATTTCAACATTATAACGTTGCTTCCTTAAAGTTCATTTTTAAATGAAAAGTTCAGTCCAAAGAAGCCTCGCACACGCCTTAGGAACATTTTAAAAAGAAAAGCTGATTTTTTTAGTTAAACGTGGCGAAGGAAAGTCGAGTATATTTCTTAAACGTAGTATGCCTTGGGTGATTTTTACCCCTTTTTATGTCGGAAGCATTGAAGGGTTATTTAACCTTTCAACCCTGTTGTGATGTTGTCATAGATTTCTCGAATGCCCTACAGTTAATATTAATTAATAGATAGTTTAGTAGTAGCCCTATTGATTAATAGACAGTTGAAATTTTCAGAAAATTTGTATTTCTGTTGCCGCTTTACAACAAATAATAAAAATAAATAAAAAATTAAAGGGGGCTCTCTCACCAGAAACGTGTTATTTTTTGGTATGGAACCCTTATACTTGTACGGAACATAGATTAAAACACGTATAGTACGTTTATCTCACGAAGTTACGGGCGCTTTACTTGTGGTTGCGTCGTGTACATGCACATTCCGTAAGTGTGCGTGCCTGTCAAGAGCCTAGGTGGAAGCGGTCAGGCGTGAGCAAGCTCACACTCACACTTACACAGATACGACACACACACAAAACCATGAGCCACGAGCCCTCGTGAAATGAAAGAACTATATCAGACGTGTAGGCTTCCTTACGATGATTTCTGTCATCGTTGAAGAAATTGATATTTAATTGCTTGAAACACACATAAGTTGTAGAAGTTAGAGGTGCGTGTGTGCATATAAATATAGCCTCCCGTAAAAAAACTATAATGCTTTCCTAAACAAAAATAATGACGAGCTGACCATTAAAATCCAAAGTTTTTGTAGACGGCAGACCAACAAAGTCGGACATCTATCACAGACTTAACAAGAAATGTTTTCATCTAAACGTGTTCCGCCTTAACGAAGCCAATTTCACCTGACGCTAGTTATATTTTTATACTTCAGTTTGTTTACACTAACTTTTAGCGTTGTTTAACCCAGTCACCATTATACTTTACACACGTGACACGTCGTCAGTGTTGTATGGAAATGTTGTTTCTGTTGAAAGTAGGAAGAAAGAAATTGTGAAATGAAATGCGTCTCATTTTGAAATTTACTTCCAAATTTTTATTTCTTTACAATTAATGAAGTCTTCTTTTGCTGCAGATCAGGGGACCTACAACTAATACTTTAATAATAAATAGTAGTATGTATTTCTACATTGCTTTTAAATGTCAAATAACTGTTTATTGAAATAATACTATGTACTTAACCATGTATGTAACCGATTAGGGTTGAATTTACACTCTATACCCCTTCCAAGTTAGCCCGCTACCATCTTAGACTGCATCGTCACTTACCATCAGGTGAGATCGCAGTCAAGGGCTATCTTGTCGTTGAATAAAAATAATGTACTTTAACCATTATAGAGTAAAATAGAATTTTTTTTTTAATATTCAAATAAACGTTTACAAAGTGCTTTTGAATCGTCAAATGAATCTACCACTGGTTCAGAATGCCGTTCCAACCGAGTATATTCCGTTGGTAATAGGTAAGTTATGCTCAGGCAAGTGATGAAAGAATCGCTCCGTTCCTTAACTTTCCAAAGCCGTTTAAAAAGTACGTTCGTTCAATCAATGCACACTTTTGAGTTAGTAACAAAATCACCCCCAGCGGTAAGCGGAACTGAATGCAATTTGAGATGTAGGTATAAAGCGCCAGGCGCAGAACTTGTGAATTTCACAGTTTAACAATTGTACAGTTGGGTTATGCAACTTATATTTAGTGCGAGTGAAATAAATCCCTTTTATTGGCGAGTGCATTCTCAGCTTGTTTATAAAGGACTCTTGCTAATTTTTTAAACTTGCTCTTAAGGTAACTCGACTTCGGAAATAAAGCAACCCCCTCTTTATCACCCCCAGATGGAACTCTTTTCGACAATTTTCATGGTAGTCTTCAGTTGTCACAACAGGTTTCCCTACATAAAATGAATAATTTTGAATTTTGATAATGTTACTTATGACAAAAATTATGCATCTAATAAGAACAACAAAACCTATTTTAGACTGCATGTATTACGTGCGTAATTTTGGTGCTTTCTATTCCTGTGCTTTATTTAAAAAACATACCGCTGAATCAACGAGCCGGCGAGCACTTAGCCGCAATCTGTGTACTGTATGGATAGTGTAAACCTACGAATAAATAATAAGTAAGGAAATCTAACTGCATTAAAAAATGACCCTACAAAAATTGTGTCCTAGTAGGCGGAGATTAAAATTCGTGACTTGTAGGCGGGGATTAAAAACCGTGTGTAGCACGTCAACAGTTTTTTTTGCACGTCAAATTTTCATAACATCGTCTTAGAGACGATAATATTAGAATTGAAACGATGATATGATGACGTTAGAATTAGATTTCCTTACTTATTAGTTATTCGTAGGTATGAACGCTCTTTTCTAAATAGTATTGGATGCTCACTGATGACTCACTGTGATAGTATAGGATCCCGCTATACAACGACCTTCACCGAGATGCTTATTTAATGAGACGTATTTTTTATGTTATTAAATATGCCAATAAATATATCCTATATGGGTTGCCTAACAAATTTCAGTCCAGAGTATTTTTAATTAATAATTTAAAAAAAAAAATTTTTTAAACATTGCACCGGTGTGATTATTAAATAAATTTGATACCAATCGAAAGTTTGAAGCGCATAGAATATGCAAACGTTAGGTTGCCTATTTTTTTCCGGTCACAACCACGGGTTGCCAGGTGTAAACAGGTAAATCAATACAGTTAGCATTTTGCAACGGTCTGATTATTGAATCAAACTAAGATAAAATGAAAGATTATTTCATAAGGAACACGGTGGTATAGGGTTGCCTGCGAAAAATCAGTCCCGAATTACGGTTGTCGAATTTTAATTAATAAAATATCGCTGCGAGTGAATGTGTGAGAGAGAGGTCCCAGACCAACTATCCCATGCGGTAGAAAAGGACGCAGCGTAGCAGCTGTTTAAAGTCCGCCCATTTAAAGAAGGAGAGTGCGCTCTCTCAAGGCGCATGCTATTTGTGCTTGGAAATGAAAAGGATAGCGATAGACTCGTATATGCTGTGCATTATTTTGGAGTAGTTAATTATTAATATACAGAAATAGTTATTTAATTTTTTATTTTTTAATCAATTAATTATTTATCTATCTTCACACATTCACTCGCAGCGATATTTTATTATTTAAAATTCGACAACCGTAATTCGGGACTGATTTTTCGCAGGCAACCCTATACCACCGTGTTCCTTATGAAATAATCTTTCATTTTATCTTAGTTAGATTCAATAATCAGACCGTTGCAAAATGCTAACTGTATAGATTTACCTGTTTACACCTGGCAACCCGTGGTTGTGACCGGAAAAAAATAGGCAACCTAACGTTTGCATATTCTATGCGCTTCAAACTTTCGATTGGTATCAAATTTATTTAATAATCACACCGGTGCAATGTTTAAAAAAATTTTTTTTTTAAATTATTAATTAAAAATACTCTGGACTGAAATTTGTTAGGCAACCCATATAGGATATATTTATTGGCATATTTAATAACATAAAAAATACGTCTCATTAAATAAGCATCTCGGTGAAGGTCGTTGTATAGCGGGATCTTAGACTATGAGCATCGTGTAAACACACCCTAAGTGTCTTCCTTACAGACTGTGGTACGAAACGCATGATAAGGTAAGCGAGTTTATGGGATACGGTCCACTGCACCCGCTTTCTTGCGAAGTTCTCGCTGTGTCTCGATGCCATTCGAGATTCCAAGTTAAAATTGTGCTTCTCTCTGAAAATTTTTGATGCAAGTATATTTCGAGGAACTTTGCAATTCACTACAATCCATTTTTTTTAAGTCGTGACAGTAGGATACATTCAAATTCAAAATTATTCAAAAGTCATTTATTGCATTATACTATGACTCTACCACTGGTTCGGAATGCAATGGTTCTGCTGAGAAGAGCCGGCAAGAAACTCAGCAGTTGCTCTTTTCATAACAAAATATTACAATATAATAACTTATTACACTATCTTGTGGATAGCTGTATTCTAAGCCGATTGATTCCATGCGACTTTGTCATTAAGAATGTCACTAATTTTGTAATAACCAAGACTTAACAAATGTGTCTTTACGCATTGTTTAATTTTGTGCAATGGGAAATCCAGTAATTAGTTCGGGGTGTAAATATTTTATTAACTGCAAAAATATTTTGATAGCCCATGACTGCCATCTCAAACAATGTAGTCTAAGATGGTAGCCGGCTAACTTGAAAGTGGTGTGGTGTAAAATGAGCAAATACCTCTTAACGGTTTCTATAAGGTTTCTATACGCCATCGCAACGCTTAATCGTTTGGCGGCACGTGTTTGACGATAGCAATATTTTCGCGGTCGAACTCGATGTTAGTTAAACCGCGCAAATGAGCAACTTTTTATCCCTAAAAGTTGCATCCCGCGAGATAACTAAGTTCCTCGACACGCTCATGTAGATTTTATAGCCATTCCAAGCCATTCGCTAAGTGTATTGAAGATGAAAATGGACTTTATAAACGCTACTCGCAAAATTGTTATTGGCATTAAACTTAGACGTAGTCTTAGTCGTAAAACGCTAAACGTTGATCCGATTTAGGTGGCTTTTAAATATTTTATTCTTTATTGCTCGAATCCTTTTGAATTGTAAAACTGGGTCCCGTTTAGCTAACCTCGAAAAGACAACTATCTATATGTACTTGAAATGTGATATCGAACTTATGAATACATGCTACTCGTAGATATCTTTACTGTTCTATGTGTATGACGTAATTCTTATTTTTTATTGACTTCATTACAATTTTGATAGAAACTTATTTATACAATATTAGATTAACGAATTTATCTTTATTATAATCTAAATAGGCCAGTCTTCTGAATTTAAAAGTATAATATCTAGTAATTAAAAATTTAAAGAATCCTTCGAAAAATGTCAATTTTTTTATAACTACACGCCTAGACGCCCCACATCGTTTAAAACTAATAACTAAGTAAATATTTATAACTGAAACGTAGTTGTTATTATAAAAAGAATAGAAATTTCCTTAGAGCTTGTTAAAATACTAATACTATATGCCTGTAATTTCTATACGTGACTAGCGGACCCGACAGACGTTGTCCTGTCTTAACTATGAATATTGAAACTCCCCTTTTTACCCCCTTGGGGAGAGAATTTTCAAAAAATGTAAAATACGTAATTCTTTATTTTTGATCAAGAGCCAAAATATCAAGTTTCATAAACATAACTTGAAAAATAACTTGAAGAACGAAGGACTATCATACAAACATTCAACCCCTATTTAATCCCTTAGGGGGTAGAATTTTTAAAAACTGTGAAACACCTACTTTTTTGTTTTCAATTTAAAGCCTAAGTACCGAATTTTATGGGTATAGCTTGAAAAATAACGGAGTTTCATACAAACTTTAACCCCCCTTTTTACCCCCTTGGGGGGAGAATTTTCGAAATATGTAAAATACGTAATTCTTTATTTTTGATCAAGAGCCAAAATATCAAGTTTCATAAACATAACTTGAAAAATAACTTGAAGAACGAAGGACTATCATACAAACATTCAACCCCTATTTAACCCCTTAGGGGGTAGTTTTTTAAAAGTGTGAAACACTTACTTTTTTGTTTTCAATTTAAAGCCTAAATACCGAATTTTATGGGTATAGCTTGAAAAATGACGGAGTTTCATACAAACTTTAACCCCCCTTTTTACCCCCTTGGGGGGAGAATTTAAAAAAATGTAAAATACGTAATTCTTTATTTTTAATCAAGAGCCAAAATATCAAGTTTCATAAACGTAACTTGAAAAATAACTTGAAGAACGAAGGACTATTATACAAATATTCAACCCCTATTTAACCCCTTAGGGGGTAGAATTTTTAAAAACTGTGAAACACGTACTTTTTTGTTTTCAATTTAAAGCCTAAATACCGAATTTCATGAGTATAACTCGAAAAATGACGGAGTTTCATACAAACTTTAACCCCCCTTTTTACCCCCTTGGGGGGCGAATTTCGAAAAATCCTTTCTTAGTGCTCGCCTACGTCATAAAAGGAACCTACTGTCAAAATTTCAAGTTTCTAACTTCAGTGGTTTAGGCTGTGCGTTGATCGTCAGTCAGTCAGTCAGTCAGTCAGGACAAGCCTTTTTATATAATTATACAAGGTGTTTGTTAATGTGTATAACTTACCGGCAACCACCCATGCACTTTGACCCTATAAACACAATGGCGGTGGTAAAAAGTAAAAATTAATTATCAAAAACTTTCATACAAAAATAATTAATTAATTAAGAAAAAAACATTTTGGAAACCCTAACTAGACATAATAACAACACGCCACATAAATCCCTTTCAATTCCTGATTCCCTAGTACAAATAAGTTCGATGTTTAGAAAGAGTCGTAAATTCTTACCGAGTGCCGCGCACTTGATGTCACGTGATGTCTTTTCGGAATAGGTAGGTAAGCGCGAAATCACTGACGACCTTTACTGACGACTGACTTCGTCGTCGACTGAATGCTTCGTTACTACGTACACTACGTCAGTAGTGGTGATGACCGGATAACGAGGTCTAGGTTCGAATCCCGGGTCGGTTCAAAATTACACACGCCTTGCCTTATTGGGTTTCTGACAAGAAATTATCAGTAAGTATCGGCCTAGAGTTAAATTACAAAGTTGGCGTTGTGTCACTCCCGTTCCTCGGAGAACATATTGTTATCAATGATAAATTTTAAGATTAATTAAAGCCCACCAACCGCAACTGCAGCAGCTTGGAGGTATGGATGTACTTGGATTGGAGGGTCTAATTAGGTTCATCTCTAAATAACTTGCGAGTGGCACAGGTCTCCCTTCCAGATTGATTTAGTTTAGACTCAAGAAGCTCAAACAGAGCCGCCCCTAGTTTCCTAACTCTAGGCCGGTACTGGGGGTTTCTTGATAGAAACTCAACTCTAAAAATGTTATGACCGACTACGCAGGATTCGAACTCAGACCGCAGCAGATTTGCAACCGAACATGTAAACCACACATTCCACAACACTCACACACATGATTATGTCATAAATACTCCATTCCACAGTTCACTTAACAGAGACGCAATCGATAGTTGATTATACCGCAACCGTTCACGTGCAACTGCGTTGTAAATTGTAATCCCAAAAAATTAAAGCCGCAAGACGAGTGTTGCCAGTCGTGATTTTGATTTTACCCGTTTTTCTTTTAAAAAATCCCTTTTTTTATTCAATGACAAGATAGCCCTTGACTGCGATCTCACCTGATGGTAAGTGACGATGCAGTCTAAGATGGTAGCGGGCTAACTTGGAAGGGGTTTAGCAGTGTAAATTCAACCCATACCCCTAATCGGTTTTTACCCGCCATCGTGCCGGAACGTTAAATCGCTTGGCGGCACGTCTTTGACAGTAGGGTGATAACTAACCACGGCCAAAGCTTCCCACCAGACCAGACCAGAGACAATGTAGAAATTATAAATTCCTAAATTGCCCCCGCCGGGAATCGAACCCGAGACCTCCCAGTTATAAGACCACAGCGGTGACCACTGCGCCAAGGAGGTCATCGAATCCCTAGTCCTAAAACAATATTTTGACTTTCTTTTGGCAAATAACTTGTAAAATGAAAAACTGAATACTGTTTTAGGTAGCAATTTAAAAAATACTTATTAACAAAAGTGTTACATTTGAAAAGCCACATTTTCATCTCAAGAACGTACCTAACATTTGGTAGTTACTGTTAGATTCCAAAATTATTAAATGCACTCGCAATTATCACGCAAAAATCTTGCATAATACAAGTATTTTGTGTTGTTTTTCCCGAGGTAAAGGCAAAATTTCTAATGACGTAAACACTATCAAAAACTATTATTTTCTAAGTCTCCTTATTTTCATGGTGCCCTAGTATTCCACGTAATTTTACGATACACCAATATTACTTTGACGCGCCGTGCGAGTAAAGGCGAGGCTACAAACAAGACTTGCGGTTGCGTTTACGCAACGAAAAATTTCATCGCATAGGACATCGTACGAGAAAACTCTGTCCATTAGTTTAGTTTCTAATGAGACATGGACCACATTAAGTACTTTAGTAGAAATTTATCTTTGTATTCTTCCATTGGTTTCTCCCAAAGGACAGGACGTTCCTGAATCAAGAAAATCAGATAATCGTTATCGTAATTAATCATCTTGACATGCACACGCTGGGAAGTGTGGATACCGATAGAATGGTACAGGTTTTTTCGGTGCACAGCGGACATTTCCACGGTGTGTTGTGCGACGTCTATGATTTTTACAATGCTGCGACTTCGCACCCCAATGTGTGCTCGCCCTTACCGGCGGGCGGTGTTTCGAGAACACGTACCGGCGCCGCCAAAGAAAAGCCGCCAGAGACGCCGCCCGCCGCTAGCTAGAGCGGCACCTGCGGCGAGCACCGGGGACAATCACCGGTGATTTGCCATTCTCCGGAGATTCACCGGAGATCTCCGGTGAATTCGAATACAGATTTAGCATCAATTAAAATGTTTTTAACTGTTAATGTTCTAGTACAATGCAATGGAATTTTAAGCGCATCGATATTGTGAACTCAAAATGATATTAGATGTATTGTAAAGGTTTTAAATAAAAAAAATATTAAGAAAAAAATATTTTACTTTATTATGATAATTATTATTTAAGGAGGTAGGAAATAATGATAAAGTAATTGTATTTGAATAAATGTTATTAAATAATTAACAATGTTGATCAACAAACTTCTTTTTATTTAAATAATAAAATTACTTGAGTTATGATTCAATAATAATCGGTTAAACACCGATTACTTTCACCGGAGACTCACCGGTGATTCTCCGATGAAAAATCACTTCTCCGGTGCAAATCACTACGCCGAATACCGCTCGCTTTCAACTTCTAATGCTAGTACTATGCTTGCACTGTACTGCAAGCGATAATAATAATTATTGTATCGTTTTGCAATTGATTTATTATTAAAAATTTCACACAAATTCATTCGTTCATTCTTGTTAATCAAAACCACAACGCGAGATATTAATTACCTGCAAATAAAGAGGCGGCAGTCACTTTATGGATTACGTAGGTACGGACTTTAACTTATGGAGTCCGAAAGTAGTCGGGAATATTCTTGCAAAATACGAGATTTCTAATCGGTTTTCACTCTACTGAACAATACTACAGGTTACAGGTTTAATTACATGCCGATTAATGGTTAGGTATCGCATCTGGAATATTTTATCGCAACGTTATAGCATAGCAAGTAGTACGTTGTAGGCCGAGACTAGGATACCAGCGCAGCAGTAGAATAGAAGTACTTTTAAGATTTTTCATTCATATTTTTATCGTTGGCAGTGCATTGCCATTGAATCAGCTGTTTTAAAGGGCTGCCACCTATACATTTATGGTGAATTTTTGAAGTCCTCATAACTTGGCCAGGATATGAGCTACACGTCTCATGATATTTTTTCATGTATCTATACACTGACCCTAACTTATGGGTTTCGGTAGGATAGGGACATTAACTAACACCTTGTAGATTAAATCAAAAATGAGGAAATCCTTATAAGAAACAGTCACTGCTATCTCAGCGAGGCTTTGGGGTCCCAAGGTGCTGGAATGGCGACCTCACACCAGAAAATGCAGTGTTTGGAGGCCTCCACTAGACGAAGTAAAACCGCGGTGGATGGACGTTCGTATAAAAGACTTATGACCAGTAAATCCATGTACTTGTCAGTACATGGATTTACTGGTCATAAGTCTAAGCTTCAGTTACAAAATTCAAATTAGTCAAGATTAATTCATTTGATAGTATGATAGGTACAAAAAACAACAAAAAATTTTTTCAAAACGAAGTCGTGGGCATCAGATAGTTTGTACTATATTGTAAACAAGAAAATAGCAGCTCTATAATAACTGAAATAGAAATAAAAGTTCAGGCAAAATATAAAACCAAAGTTCGCATCAGTGCACGAAACAGCTAGCTAGTACAAAGAGTTCTTTGATTTTCAATCGGGAAAATGAAAAGCTATTTTGTTCATTGGTTCAAGTTGCAGCTTGAAACAGACTTTTTTTTCAAATATACGTAGCCCTATTTTCTTTTAAAATAAGCTTATTTTGATGCATTGATCTGTCTCTTTGTTTTTTTTAAAGAATATCGACCTATACGTAGAATAGAGTTATATATGATTATGGCACAAAAATTTTTTATTGCATTTTTAAGCCTAAAAAGATCTCTAATATTTACTAGTGAAATCAAAATTTTAAAAAGTTATGTAGATCCAAAGATACCAGTCGAATAAAGGTACATGTAGTTTATTTTCCCCAAAGAAGAAGGGCCCGACAGCACAAGTGTCAGTATTCACTGTCCTGATCAGCGCGAACGGAGGGTCATATCTGCAGTTGTATTCATGTTCTCCGAAATGATAGTGTGCACACGCTCGCACTTTTATCTGCTATTTTCGTGTTAATTTTGTTATTATTTTTTACTATATGTGCTCAAAATTAAAAATACACGCTCAAAACATATGATCTTCCCTTCGTTAAAGCCAAAAAAATTTGAATATAGTAATACGACAAATGCCGTGGAGATAAAAAAATGGAAAAATGGATGTTCCAGGTAAGTGAATGGAATTTTTTTTCTTCAGCTTTGTAATTATAATACATAGATTGCTCTTAGATAGTTGTATATAATAATTTTTACATATATATATTTTTAAAGCTAAATAATTAAGTTAAACGGTTCCACATTCATATAGAACATTATACCTCGGAATGTTAGATTTTACTACAAAAACCAATCAAAAAAAGAAATATCAATTCATTACACCTATTAAATATTAATTCATACATTTTAATAAGTAATCAATAATATTAATTATTTTACCATGCTACTTTATTATTCGGAAATCATGTAAAATATATCGGGACAATGTGCACAAGTTACTTTGTTCGAGGGAAATTATTTTGAAATTATGAGGTATATGTGTAAATGTTCTTTTATTCTTGGTTTGACATTGAGATATATATCCTTTTTCAACTGAAAACTACCATAAAAGTCTAAAATTAATAATTTTTTTTATGTTAAGTATTTATAAAAAAACTACATAAAACTATTTAGACCTGTTTTCTGTAGTTAATTGCTTTAACGTTTTAATGATGTTAATTTTTGTTTTCAGAAAATGGCAGTGTCAATAGTGGAGCTTGTACAATAACAGCACTACCACAGGGAGCTGAAAAAATTAGGCAAGAGGTCCCTGATATATGGGAAGATTGATATATCAGATGGGACTGTAAGAGACAGTCGATTATCTATACTGCAGCCGACATATAATGATAAATACCAGTTTTTGCTACTGACAAAACTAGCCATAAGGCTGCACCATGTTGCTGAAAATTCTATAAAAGATAATAAATAATGTCTACCGTCGCCTGCAATTGTAACAACTAGACCTAACACTTTTAACTCGGTCCAACTTTGAAAATTCCCCTGCTGTTAGCTTTGGGAATTTGTCTTGAATATCATCACCAAAATGTGTACCGACTCCCATGCCTTCTCCGTTAAATGCGCATAAATTGTCGTGATGCCTTTTATTCTAACCACTATGATGATCACTGGACGCAATCACCATCTACAACTAACTCTTACAGTGCGCCTAACGACTCTAGAGATGATGATGTGCCGCATCTTCTTTACAAATTCATTATTTGATTGATTTAAAATTTTCATTTTGCGCGGTACCCAGTGGATCTCTGCCACCACAATATTATTTTCTTCGTGATTTAAAATATCTATTCAATTAAAATATTAATAATATGGACATAAATAACTTAGATATGTTACACGTTGCGATCGGCAACGCAACGATCACATCCGCGGCAGGCTCAGTGTCCGTGACATCGGACATAAGCTGCAAGAAGCCCGTATAAGATGGTATGGTCATGTAGCACGGAAACTACAAAGCTACGTCGGTAATAGATGTCTTAACATCGCCGTCCCTGGAGCTAAATCTCGCGACCGTCCAAGAAAACGCTGGCTGGACCTCGTAGGCGCCGATATGAGAGCTAATAAATTAAGAAAATTGGATGCACAAGACCGGGCAAAGTGGGCAAAAGCATGCCGGAAAGCGGACCCCACCTAGTGGGATAACGCTCAGTCGAAGAAGAACTTAGATATGATTGATTTCTTATTGATTGCCAATAATAAATCGCACAGAAAAATTGTGGAAAATAGAGAAAATGTTTTTAAATCTTTTTGTTTGCCAATATTCGGTTGTACTATTTTTAAAACTCCTGAAAGAACTTATATTATATTGTCCTTGTAGCAATTTTATTTCGTTGGTTTTATTCGAGTTTTCTATAATAGGATTATTATTAATGCTAAATAATAGTTCCTAATACGTTATTTATGTTTATGTTTTATGTTAGTTATTTATTAGTTTCATTTTGAGGTTTCTATAGTAGGATTATTAATACATTCTACTTACATATTTACATAATAGTTCCTAAATATATAAAAGGATAAGGTGACTAATTGACTGACTGACTCATCATCATAACATTGCTCAAAACACTGGCTGGATCGGGTTGAAAGACATACAGATAGCTATTATGACGTAGGCATCCACTAAGATAGAATTTTTGAAAATTCAACCCCTAAGGGGGTAAAATAGGGGATTGAAAAATCGAACTTAATGTGAGCAAAGTTGCAGGCAAAAGCTAGTATTACCTATATAAAATACAAAGTACTTTCAGTTATTTTATTATTAATTTTTACATTTTTTTGTAAGACAATTTTATAGTAGGTACATACTTAGTAATTAAAAAAATTAGTCAAATTATGTTGAATTTTTTTTACTAATAAATATGTTATTATGAAATAAGAAACACTGTTTATTTTGTATTTATATTTCATCCTTTACAGCAAATAAGACCGTCTGAAGATTAGTATTTCCATAAAAAAAAGTTATATACAGACATGGTACGAACACTTTTCCCAAGTATAAGGTTACATATACATATAGAACATGGAGACATCCGCAAAAAATCGTCACATATGCATATAGAACCTCCTAAATTCCAAATTATGGGTTTTGCATTGAGTTTATTGATAGTAATCAATGCATAATAATGTTCCAAAAGTATACTATGAGAATCAATTCTCTAGAAAAATAACGAAAAAAGTTACAGGCAAGACAAACTTCAAATCGCTCTCCTGTAAAGTAGGGATTTTGCAGAAGTAACTCTATTCTGCGTATAGGTCGATATATTATTAGCCAAGCTGATCTTTTCTAATATTCTCCTTTCTCAATAAGTGAAAGACTTGTATTATACTGCGATTAATTTATCGGAAGTCGGCGAATATACACAATATTATCGCGATAATTATGGACGAGTTCGATGAATTGCGATGTATTCGCACGACCACCAATCCTTATCGCGGCACTGCGAACCGCTAATGCTGCCCTCCTTAAGCTATAACGTCGTTAACCAATATGTGGCCAATACGAGTTTTTATTGCTATTTTACTTAGAAAAAATTCTCTATCGAACGATTGGAACTTTCTGCTATTGGGGTATTGAGGCTTCCAGATAAAAAAAAAATTAAAAACAGACCGAGAGCAAGAAACATGGCATGGTATAGGTACACTATACAGCCAGGCGCAAGTTAGTGTAATTTAAAAACGTGAAAGTCTAAAAATGTGAATGCATTTTTCCCTCTCCAAGGAGCGGCGCTACGTGAAAATATGGTCTCACATTTGTAACTTGGATCAAACCATTAACTTTACGTTCCGTCCACATCGGTCGCTCCTGAAATAACCATTTCCCTAACATTACATATAATTTCCAACGAGAAAGAATTCCAGAGTTAGGGTAGTGCGCTATTCTACTATGATGTGATCAATTTCAGGTTTAATTTGGATGGCCCTTCCAAAGCCTGGAGAAGACTATGATAGAAAGCAAGACGATTAAAGATCATAAATTTTTAAAAATTAACACTGTAAAAACGTATTATAAGTTTAAAATTGTAAAAAAAACAGTGTCATTAAAGGTTTATCTATCTATCTAATGCAAGTTTGCAGAAATAGTTAGTTTCTAAATGGTCTCCATCGGGAACTTAATGAGACCGACTTTAAAACCACTGCGTTCAACATCTGCGTCGCAACGTTAAAAATTTTCTCTTCTTAAAATTAATACAGTCATGTATTGCGTATACATAATATAATACACCTGATGTCTACGACGCGTCCGAGTGGATTTAGTTTTTGAAAATCCCGCGGGCACTCTGATTTTTCGTGATAAAAGACAGTCCAAGTCCTCAACTTATATCCTTGCAAAAAATCTCGTCTATCCGTAGCTCTATTGCGGCGTGAAAGGAAAACCAACAAACAAACACATTTTAGCATTTATCTGATAATAAATATTAGTAGGGAAAAAATCTTAATGATAGTGGAAACCATAACAAAACCGTTTTGTTACGAATTTTACAGGAGCTTAATTATACATACATAGATATATAATATAGATATTTAATGCTATTATGAGAAGCGATAGGAGTACAACTCGCATTATTACTGGGAAGCCTGGGAAGCAACCTTCCTCTAGGTACTCGTTACATAATATCTTAAGCCTAAAATAAACATACATTATTCACGGGAACCTTTATTAAGTTCCTTTATTAAAATATTCATGTTGAATTTCACGACATGGAATAATGATAAGGGACAAGTATTAATGATAGCTCAGTCTCGAAGTCACCCCCTAATGGCCGCCAAGCAACATAGAGGAGTTGTAGTACTCTAGACGAATAAATAAAATTAAGTTTATATGACAAAAAAATCAATACCAGTGGTAGATTCATTTGACGATTCAAAAGTACTTTGTAAAAGTTTATTTGAATAAAAAATTATTCTATTCTATTCTATTCTAATATTAAGATAATTTCTAAATTAAAAGTAGTATTTAGTAAAGTTATAAGCCAAAGATTTTACTCGCAACTTCATCCATGTGGAGTTAGAGTTTTTATCCTGCGGAAACCCTTTGTTTTTCTGGGATAAAAAGGAGCTTGTAATGCACGACTAGGTATAGTTGAAGTAGTCGCCAAATAGTCCCTGGCAAAAAATCGTCATCTATATATATAAAATTCAAAGTCCTGACTGACTGACTGACTGACTGACTGACTGACTGACTGACTGACTGACTGACTGACTGACTGACTGACTGACTGACTGACTGACTGACTGAGATATCAACGCACAGCCTAAACTACTGAAGTAAGAAACTTGAAATTTTTACAGTTGGTTCCTTTAATGACGTAGGCACACACTAAGGAAGGATTTTTGAAAATTCAACCCCAAAGGGGGTAAAATAGGGGTTTGAAAAATCGAACTTAAAGTGAGCAAAGCCGCGAGCAAAAGCTAGTTGAAAGATAAATCAACAGAGAAATTTCTCATTTTATAATAAAAATAAAGTCGACTTCAAATCGTTTCGCAAACAATTATATCGAGCCTCGTAAAAAATAAATAAAGTCCAGGCATAAACAATATTTTGAGTAAACCTTTCACTCGCGTCACGTATGTGAGAGTGAAGTGTAACCTTCAATTATAATATTCTCCCGAGGGTTCTCAGGGGGAGGTAATGTTTATGAGTGCTTTCACCGTTTTTACCCTTGCCTTCGTTCGAGTGTAGTACCTACTTATTTTCGTAGAACTTGTTTTCAGGATAAATTGTCCTATTTATCCTGTTGTGTCGTAATTTCCATGTTTCAGGGGTACGTAAGAAATTAAAAAGAAAATAAAAGAAATGAATTCTGTACATTAACGAAATTGTACGATTGAAGTAGGACACAAACACCAAAGACTCGTGGGCCACCAAAATTTAAAAAAACAAAAAACAAAAGAAATGACAAAAATTTTGAAATGGCAATGATAACCGCCAAATTAAGTATTATATTCGTGACATAATAAATACTAGACGATGCCCGCGACTTCGTCCGCGTGGATCAAGGTTTTTCAATTCCTATGGGAACTCTGTAATTTTCCGGGATAAAATGTAGCCTATGTTTTAATCCTGGGTATGAGCTATCTTCATTTCAAATTTCAGCCAAATTGGTTCATTCGTTGTGGCGTGAAGGAGTAACAAACATACACACACACACATACACATACAAACTTTCGGCTTTATAATATTAGTGTGATAGTGTGATGTGATGTGATGTGATGTGATGTGAAGTGTGATTGTTTCCTATAATATATTGTAACGTCGATACGTCGGATTATTATAATAATTATTTCAAGCTATTTTATA
Source organism: Hipparchia sbordonii (assembly GCA_038048805.1). Taxonomy (NCBI): domain Eukaryota; kingdom Metazoa; phylum Arthropoda; class Insecta; order Lepidoptera; family Nymphalidae; genus Hipparchia; species Hipparchia sbordonii. The sequence goes on along the minus strand of CM076104.1, from coordinate 13,143,002 downwards.
TACCTTAGAGTATTTAACTTAACAGTCCCATTTCTCTTTTTAACCGACTTCCAAAAAGGAGGAGGTTATCAATTCGGCCGATTCTTTTTTTTCTATGTATGTGCACCGATTACTCCGTGGTTTCTGGACCGATTCACGCGATTTTTTTATTCGCAGAAAAAGCTCGCGAAATGGTCCCATAAAATTTTTTACCTTCAACTCCTCAAGCCTGATGCTGCAGGGGTACTTTCCCCCTAAATTATTTATTTACTTATCAATTATTATTTATTAAACATTTATACACTACGTGTATAAATTCTAAAACCATTAATAAAGTAATAATACTATTGCTAACTTTATATTTCACTAGCTTTTGTCCACCGCTTCGCGCACGTTAAGTTTGAAAATACATATTTCAAACCACAATTTCACCACTTAGGGGTTGAATTTTTAAAAATCCTCTCTTAGCGGATGCCTAGTGCCTACTTTATAATAGCTAATTTCAGCTCGATCTTTATGCCTAATTTCAGCTCGATCCGTTCAGTACTTTGAGCTGTGTCTTGATAGGTCAGTCAGTCAGTCACCTTTTCCTCTTTATATATTTAGATCACTTTGCACGTCTAAATTGAGGCAAAAAAATATCGCATACCTCGCTGTTACCGTAATCTGACCAACTTTATTTTCTTTCTATTTCATTTCTGTCCGTATTTGAGTTCTTTATTCCAATCCGTGGTTTGAGTTACTCAACCTTGAATCTAACGACCGAAGTTTTGGCCAAATAAACCTTTGTGCTTCTACGTCCAATTACATAGCATACGATGGCAAGAACGTTATGCATGGCTTCGTCCGCGTCTACCAAAGTTTCTTAACAATACAATTTAACAACCACATCGGAAATACAAAGAAACTTCAGAACAGAGCAGTTCCAAAGCGCATCGGAGCCAAGTGTAATACGAACCAAACAATTCCAGTTTGAATCCTCTCCGAGAGCTAATTAAGTATTTTTCTCGTGTTTGCTAATTAATTAGCAAACAAGTATCCTTGCGGCTCTCGAAAAACTTAGTTTCTCTATTATTTTCTTTTCTTGTGCGAATGAAGCGGATTTATTGGTACTTTTTTTCGAGTGATTTTGTAATTTGAGTTATTATTATATTTGAGGTAGTATTATAAAAATATTTATCTAAACAAGCGATTTTTGTACCTGTATGATACCGATTTTTAAGTTTATTTATAATATCAAATTAATATTATAAAGGCGAAAGTATGTATATATGTGCGTGTGTCTGTATGTGTGTGTGTATGTTTAGTTTGTTACTCCTTCATGCCACAACGAATAAGCCGATTTGGCTTGGAATGAAGATAGCTCACACCCAGGATTAACGCATAGGCTACATTTTATATCAGAAAATTAAAGAGTATTACATTTTGTCGCGGTAAATAAAAACGCGGAAGAAATTGCGTGCACCATCAATCGTACAATAAAGTGTATTTCTTCATTCATTCAAATCCTTCCGATTCGACTACGGGATGAGGTGGTCGTAATTTTGAATAGCCATCATCTAAAGTTCACGCTATCGTCCCCGGACTGCTATTTTTTCGTGAGAGGATCCGCGCAGCAATGGATTATGTATGTAAAAAGGCATCGCTACATATCCATTTATTCTTAGTACTCACAGAACAAAAGCTTTCGCCAAATAAAATTTGCTACAATCCGGCCAACAACGAAGAGCCGCAAAGTCAACATGTAAGCTCACGAAAAATGGCATCCTATAAATTGCCCTCTGCCAATCCCCACACGCATTTTCCTCGCGATATCCGCCAGCATATTATTCCGGTTATATAAAGGCATAATTAAAGTGAAGGTTCTCGATGAAATTCGATGGGTATTAAAGGATTTGCTGATTCTGAAATTTATTGTGCCAAAATATGATGAATGCTCTCGAATGATGATTCCAAAGTATCGGTATGACGCCCTTTGATAGTAAAAGCGACGTTAATAATAAAATTATTAACTGTTAGCAATATTTCGAATACCCATAATTTAGCTACCTGCATCTTCTAGGCAAGCGCGCTATAATGGTAGAGACCGCGTCTCAGAAAACGGAGTGTAGGGCGCCCCAAAATTATATGGAGCGATGACATCCAGCAAATGGAAGGCATTGATTGAATTAGAAAGACCGGGAATAGGCAACGTTGGCGTCACCTAAAAGAGATATATTATGTCTAACAGTTAATGAATACCTAGTGGCTTATGATGTTGATAAAATAAACACATTATAACTCCTTTGGATGGAGCAGTCGGTTAAACATTTTCAAACCACGTCCCCGTTACAATACAATCTACTCATTTCTTTGTAGACAGAGCTTCGTTCACATAAAATCACGATAAAGACATAAAAGGTTACATACGACATAGGCCAATTTGGCGTTTGAATACGACTCAATGGAGGTTATGTGGCATAAAACAATCTCATGTATAAAGGCTTTTTTACTCTTAAACGATTTCCTTGAAGTATTTTTATCGGTAAAAATTTTGTATTTTAAGCCTCGATTTCACTAAACTTTCGTGTTTTCGGGAATAGTTATGCCAATAACTATTGGCAATAATTAAGCCGCTGGATTCAGGCTGTGAAAGTCCATGTAAGAGGCCTATGTCCAGCAGTGGACGTCTATCGGTTGATAAAGAAGAAGAAGAAAAACATTTACTCTTTAAAATTTATAGCAGACATTTACTCGCGAGTACCCACAATTAATCCGAGATTAACCTGTAAGTAATGAAACGCAAATAGGTATTATAGATTATTCGTAGAATAGCTGCTAATTTACTCTCGAATAAGACGATTCCTCGTGGAATATGGTTGGTATTCCATATTATGGTGAAATTAGGTCTAAGCAATAGTACATTGTTCTACAAGGGGTGAAAGTGGCCGATTACATACGAGGGTGTCATTTGAGGCACGAGGCGAAGCCGAGGGCCGCGATACACCCGAGTTAGGAATCGCACTTTCTCCCGAGTGATACATAGTGCTTTATACTACACCTACGAGGAAAATAATAGACACATTATTTAATTGAAATTTATATTGAAATTCATACATAGACATTTTGCGTTTTAAGTAATTTTATAAATTGAAAATTTAGATAAAACAAAAGAAAGCGAATCACGTGAATTTTTTTTTAAATTTTTCAAATAATGTACTCACTAAAGAAAATGCAAGCGGCCAGCAACAATTTGTTTTTTTAACAACAATTTGAATGTGTAAATAATCTTAGATCATAGATAAGTAGACCTAAACAAAGAAATGAAATTATTAAATTTATTTAAATAGATTATTATTTAGTTATTAATTAGTTACTATTACTATTTTTATATTTTTAGTTCGTTATTTTTTAGATATGTACCTACTACTTTGAAAAGAATAAGTCTATTTGTCAAAAAAGGTCGAAATAGATTTCATTGTTTTTCAAGTTATTACTGAACTGACTTGACCAAAAATTAAAAAAAAAAATAGCACGTTAGTAATGGATTTTCATACGGTTTTCAGCCCGCTGAAGCAGGTAAGTAATGAAATTTCATACATTTTGACAGCCCGCAGATTTGTTTCCACGTAATGACGTATTTTCTTTCTCGCTCTTTTGCGATTTGACACAAATCAGAACGTACTTTCCGAGCAGGTGTAGTATAAAATACATTAGTAGATTATTTAGTTCTCAAAAATATAGACCTACTAATTCTATTAACGTATCTGTAAATGTTAAATGTGTTTGTACCAATTATACTAACGCGGAATAACGTCTAACCTACGATTAAGTACGACTTTCTGACAATTTTTGTGTTAAAAATTTGCCAAAATTTCAGTCAAATAATTCGGCATTGGTGAAATAGAGCCTTAAAAGTAAATAACACGTCATGTAGATACATCTTTCTGTCGTGAACGTTCTAAACGACGAGGAAAACCACATTGAATTGCTACTAATGAGTTTAGAGGGTAAAATTATATTATACGAATATAATAAACGAATTAAGATTGCAGACTTCTGTAATTCTACTTTATTTATAACTAAACAATGCCCGCGACTTCGTCCGCGTGGATTAAGATTTTTTTGATTTCCGCGGGAACTCTTTTATTTTCCGGATAAATTAATGTAGCTTATGTGTTAATACTGAGTATGAGCTATCTCCATTTCTTTCAGCCAAATCGGTTCATTCGTTGTGGCGTGAAGGAGTAACACACACACAAGTATACGCACACGCACATGCACATGCACGTACACGCACACACACACATATACCTACACACACAGACTGTATAATTAAATTATGGTTTTTTTTATTGTGTTTGCCTTAATACAGGAGTGATATAAAAAGAAAAAAGGGAATACTTAAAAACAGCTAAAAATTTTAAAAATCAAAATTAGTAGTTTTGCAAAGGAATCAGCATTTTTGGATTACTTTTAATAGATGACGGGAGATAAAAGCTAGTACTTTATAATAAAGTTCTACATTGGCAACACTACAAGCGCCTGAAAGTGTAACAAAGAATAAGCTTCAGAGCATAATGGCAAAGTTCCAGGGCTTTATTTTTGCGTCATAAAAAAGGTTTATTATTCTGGTTATTTTTACGAAGGGACCTAACACCGAGGACGCAGGAAGCGAGACTCCCGAGTTGTCAGTTTTGAAATGTCGAGAAAAAATTATGGGACGGCCAAATAAAAATTTCATTAGGAAACAAATGAGGGGCACGCCGCGTAAGTGCTCTCGAAGGGCCCCCTTTTTGCGGTATAAAAGGCCCCTTTTTGACTTGGCCGAACAGGTACAACGTTTCCCGCTACGTAGGCGTGATTTAAAATTCAGTATCGATTGAAATAAAGAATAACATCTTTGTATTTATGTTTCCGTAGATATGTTTACAAATATACAAGCAAAAATGTGCTTGTTTGTCTTTGTTCTAAAAAGCTTAAAATAACAAAAGGCCCGCCCGACTTCAACATACGTGTACAAACTAAAATTATTTTATGCTTTGTAGTGCGTTTGAAGTCGGTTTTTTTTAATTTATTTATTTTAAATTTATAAAAACCTCAACTTCTTCGTAAGTAAATTGCACCTGTGCGAAGCCCGAGTCTCTATAGATAAATATCCTTACTATTTAATATTATAAATGCGCAAAGGTGTTTGTTTGTTGGTTTGTCCTTCAATAACGGTACGACAACCCTACGGATCGACGTGATTTTTTACATGGGTATAGTTAAGGATGAGGAGAGTGCCATATGCTACTTTTTATCCCGGAAAATCAAAGAATTCCGGCGGTATTTTAAAAACTAAATCCACCCGGATGAAGTCGCGGGCATCAGCTAGTAAAAGTTATATGATTCACTCCCAAAAGGAGCAGGTGTACAGCACCTTTTTAGAGAGCCCCTTGGAATCGTGTGCACGCTCAAAACGATAATTGTGGGTGATATTTAGCTGGACCCAGGGTGAAAGGGGACGAAATACGGTCTAAGTGCCAGCTGACAGTGGGTAACAAACAACATAATAATGAATTCATTAGTGTAACGTTTTTTTGCTCTTTTTCGTCCACACGGAATAATTGGAATCCGTGGAACAGGCCCGGATAAAATTAAAAATAATTTACATATTTCATTCAAGCTATTTAATGTTCCGGCACGATGGCGTGTAGAAACCGATTAGGGGTATGGGTTGAATCTACACTGCCATTCTAAGTTAGCCCGCTACCATCTTAGACTGCATCGTCACTTACCATAAGGCGAGATCGCAGTCATGAACTATCTTGTCGTTGAATTTTTTTTTTTTTTTTTTTTTTTTTTTTTTATCCTCTCTGTTCTATCTGCGATCAGTCCGTGAACTATGAGCAGATCTGGGGGCTCTTTAATCGAACGTTAGGCTTTGCACATCCATTGACGTGACATCCCATGATAGTAGAGCACATTATGGTTTATGCTATGTTAGCCAGTGTGGCCCTTTTAAGGCGAAACGTGTTGCCACTAGCATCGAGGAGTTGGACGGCTAGGCTGTTTTTATGACGCTCTAGCCTATGCTTGTAGGCGTCAAGGTGGCTCTCTATTTCTTGTTTCACAGTTGGGATTTCAGCATACTCATGTACTTCGGAATTTTTTGTGTACCATGGCGCATTACACAGAACTTTTAATACACTGTTTTGGAAGCGCTGGAGTATCTCTATGTTAGAGTGGCTCGCTGAACCCCAGAGCTGTATGCCGTATGTCCACACAGGCTTGATGATGGTTTTGTAAATAAGAAGCTTATTTTCAAAGCTTAATGAGGATTGTCTACCTATAAGCCAATATAGTTCACGGAACTTCCAGTTGGCCTGATCTCTTTTTGCTTTAATATGATCTCTCCAGGTCAGCCTTCTATCCAGATGCATACCCAGGTATTTAACTGTTGTTTGCTGAGGTAGTACAGTTTCATTCAGTTTCACGGGTGGACAATCTTCTTTTTTTAATGTGAATGTTATATGACTCGATTTCGCTGCACTAGCTCTTATTCTCCATTTTTTTAGCCAGGAACTTATTTTGTCAAGATGTTCTTGCAGTCTAAGCGATGCAATGTTGGCGTCTTTGTTACAGGCAAGTAGGGCAGTGTCATCGGCATATGTCGCTGTGATCACATCTTCTGTCACGGGTAAGTCAGCAGTGTAGATAGTGTACAAGACGGGACCTAGGACAGATCCCTGAGGTACTCCCGCTTCAATATTGTGGAAGGTAGATAGGCTGTCATCACATTTGACTTGAAATATCCTTTGAGACAAATATGACTTTATGAGCATATACGCTGTATTTGGTAAACAAAGTTTTAGTTTGTACAGAAGCCCTTTATGCCAGACACGGTCAAAGGCCTGCTGAATATCTAGAAATACTGCGGAACAATATTCTTTCCTTTCCAGTGTTTGACGGACTGTATGTGCTACTCGGTGAATTTGCTCAGTCGTTCCATGGTGGGCACGAAAACCAAATTGATGGTCTGGTATTATTTTTTGTTTTTCTAGGGCTGGCAGAATACGTTGGAGGATTATTTTCTCAAACAATTTTGATAGTAAAGGAAGAAGGCTTATTGGTCTGTATGAGGATACCTCAGTTAGAGGTTTACCGGGCTTGGCTACCATGTTTATGACCGAAACTTTCCAAAGTAAGGGAAAATATTGTAAGCGTAATACTGCATTGAAAATGATTACTAGCAGTACGACTCCTTTTTTTGGCAATTCTTTCAGAACTTCTGCTGTTATGAGATCATATCCCGGTGCCTTTTTCAATTTTAAGTTGTTGATATGTTTACAGACTTCCCTTGGGGATACCGGCCGCATTGGGAGCGCCATTTGTTGGTCACTTTCAACAATTCTATCGATCTCTTCCTCTGAATGCGATACATCTGGATCATTCGGTTTAAATACGCCTTGTAGGAATTGAGCAAATAGATCCGCCTTTTCAGAAGGATGTCTAGTCCAGTTACCGTCAGGCTTCTTAAGTGGAGGCACATGTTCCTTTGATCTCTTGAGAGTTTTAGTGATTTTGTACAAGGAGTAGTCTTCGGCTTTATGGGGGGACAAGCTTTTCAACCGTTCCTGGAGAGTGATATTTTCGTTTTCTACTAGCATCTCTTTTAGTTCTTTTTGCGCTTTATTTAGGAGTCTTTTATCGTGTTCGTTCCTACTAGTGTGCCATTTTCTTCTAAGGCTCCTTTTTTCAGCGATTTTGTTTCGGATTGCTACAGTATAGTCCCGAGCTTGTGACCTCGATTCAATATACGGAGTAGATAACCATGCAGCCTCTTGGATTAGGTTAGTAGTATACCAGACAGCATTTTCAATTTCTTCTTCTGTTTTGAGAGACATACGCAGATTAATTTTGTCCTCTATATAGCTTCGAAAGGCTTCCCAGTCAGTTTTCTTATTGTAGAGGGTGTCTCGTGGTTCCTTTAAGATTATTGTAGTACTCAAAGTGCATATGACTGGTGTATGGTCAGAGGGTCCATCTAAGCATGATTCGACTTTAGTATATAGTCCCGATAGTCCTTTACTAACAAAAAAGTCAATAAGGTCAGGGATTTTGTTACGATCAGTTGGCCAATGAGTTGGTTCTCCAGTTGACAAGACACTAAGATTGTTGTCATCTACTGCCTTTTTTAGCTCTCTCCCTCTAGTGGTAGTTAATCTCGAACCCCATATGATATTTTTTGCGTTCCAATCGCCCCCAGCAATGTATTTTGTTCCAAGTGTCTGAAAGAATTCGCTAAACATCTTTTCACAGATACTGTGTCGGGGAGGACAGTACACTGCAGCTACATTTAACGTTCCTTGCCAGTCTTCTATGGATACTATAGAAGCTTGAAGATATTCATGTCTGAATTTGGGTAGAACGTGTTGTTTGATATTTTCTTTTATTATTATGGCAGCTCCCGCGTGCGATGTACCATCTGGGTGGTTAGTAAAATATACATTATACCCTTTAATCTTGACTGTTCTTTCGTCTATCATATGAGTTTCTGTCAACAGTAGGATATCTATTTTGTTACAATTGATAAAGACCTCAACTTCATGCTTATTCGGGGATAAGCCATTTATATTCCATGTAGCAATTTTTAAGGATTTCTCTGATTACACTGGGCTATTAGAGTCGTTAAGAGTCCCATGAGAGTACCTAATTGTTGTATGAGGATATCAATCTTTTCAGATTGTTTCAATATAATTTGTTCTAACAAATTTGTTGGCTGAGCTTGTGTGCTCTGTGTTCTTTTTTCCCAGTATCCTGTGTTTCTCACGTCAGGCATATAAGGGGGATGTTTTGATTCATTATTTTGCTTATTGGCTGTTGATTGCTGTCTATCATATGTCTTGTTGGGCTTGAGTGGCGGAAAATCTTCAGGACAAAAAGGCTTGTCCTGAGCTTTCCTATTGTGTGCTTTCCTATTTTCCTGTTGATTCACGTCTATCTTTTTGGCGCCAAGTTTTCGTGCTCGAATTTCTTTGTATACCTGACATCCTTTATAATTGGCTGGATGATTGCCAAGACAAAGGGTGCAAGTGGCCGGTGAGTTTCTGTCCTTTTTTGGACAATCAGTGGTTCTGTGTCCTTGAGCACATTTAACGCATCTAAATGGGCGCATACAATTATTTTTTGTGTGCCCATATTGTTGACATCGAGTACACTGTGGGATCTCGTTTGTCTTTTTTGGATCTTCGATCTTGACTCTAGTGTTAAATATAAATTCAATGTCTTTCACTTTTTTGTTGTTCTCGCTGGGTTCTAGATTCACAAAGAACATATTCAATGGCATTTTATTTTTCATAGATTTTGCGCAGATCACTTCGCCTCTTACTTTGTTACCTGATTTTTCAATTTCCTCTATGATCGCCTCTACTGGTGTAGTATGATGGAGGTTTTTGACCACTATTCTATAGCACTTATTCTGTTTCTGAGTAAAAGTGTGGCCAATGAGATTATATTTACGCATTAGTTCAATTATATTTTTATATACTTCAGTTGTCTTTGTAGTGATCCTAAGTTGGTTTCTGTTAATTACTTTGTAGGTATAGCTATCACTAGGAATTGCACTATTTAATAATTCTGTTAATTTTGAAACGTCTTCTATTCCATAGAGGATGATAGGTGGTGGCTTAATCACTTTTTTGGGATATTCTTCCATTGGTTCATCGGTTAGGTCTATAGGTAGTCCACTGAAGCTATTTGAGGTACTAATTCCCTCATTTGTGGTAGTATCTTGACTAGTTGGTGGGCTGTTTGACACCTTTTTCCTTTTTGGGTTTCGTTCAGCCGGTAATCTTCTTTGCCAAGAGGGAGGAAGTTGGCCTTCAGTTTTCTCGTCATCTACGGTTTCCACTGTGGGAGTAGGACTCGTATTTGTTGGATTTTTAGCTGTGGGGATATGCCCCACTGAGGCAGACCTAGGTCTTATGAAGAGGCTCGGATGGAAGGCCTGCTGAATAAGCTTTTTGGTAGTGCCAGTAGTATTCACTGCTACAGGAGCCTGGTCACCTACTCCTGCGTAGTCTTCGGTATCCAATTTCTCACTCACAGGCCCGGGTACCCGTGAGCGCCGGTCGCTAGCCGGATCGCATGGCACAACGTATTTCTCATTATTCGACATTTTTCATAAAAGGGGGGGGGTTGGGAAAGATAGTTATAGCGCTTTCCCAAGGCGCTATACGCAGACTTTTAGAGGTCATTTAGCCCCTCCCGGCTCCTGCTAGCCGACGCAGGCAAGCCCACGTTTTCGGGTTATTAGCCGCCGCCCGATGTTCGGCGTTGTAGTGTATCTGTATGTTTTGTGTTGCGTGCCTGTCTGAATAGCTGGGATGTGTTAGTTGGCCAATGTACAACATAGCGCATGTGCAGTGTGTGGGGTTGTGGTAGGGAAAACTTGGGTAGGGAACATTTTGGATTGTTAAGGAGCAAAAGGTAAAGGTGATGGAGGCGCGGCTGACAGTTTTGGTTACGTCTGATTCAGAAGGAATCAGACCAATAACAGGCAGCAACCACGAGAAGGAAACACATCAGCCTTGCCTAGGGGATCTACATGACATGCACTCTCCCCCTAAGCCATCTGCCAGACCCAACACCGGACAGGTGTTGAGAATAGAGATGAGCCCAGACTATACTATATACATCTTTAGCCTACGCTGACCTCCGCCCTTTTACAACAAAATTTTACATCAAAGGCTAAAATTCATGGTCTTCCTTTTATTTCTCATGCTATGTTATTTAACAAAAAATAATCCTTATGATGAAGCCTTCCGATCGGTATGATAAAGATACAGGTTAATTTTTTTCTCGTATAGCGGGTTCGAGTCCCGGTTCAACCAGGCAATTATTTAAAAATCTATGAATGCAGTTTAAATTGTTTTTTAAATTAAAATGAAGTCTTCTTTCAGTAAAATGTTCCATCTACAATATTTAAGGTACTTCCCCTCCATGTGGCATAGCCGTGGGACGCCCTGTATATAAAACGGTGATTTTGCATAGTCCAAAGATAGTCTTAAGCTAATCTTTATATATAAAAAAAATTGAAGATCGCATCAGCCATCTAGAAATCGTATGTTTTCAAAACGCCATTCACTTGAGAGTGAAGAAATATAACCTTTTATAATAAAATCGTAAGTGACAAAACCAGAGAGTGGAACAAACCCGTTATAGGGGACTGACAAGAGGGTGGATATGGTCCTGTTTTAATATAATCAACCCCAAAGATAAGCCTAAGGGATTTGTGAAATCGCATTAGCAAATTTTTGGACAGACTTCAAAGTGTTAAGTTTTATGCAGGCTATGGAAATAATAATGCGATTATACTTTTACTAGCTTTTGTCCGCGGCTTTGCTTACGTTAAGTTAAATTTTTTAAACCTCTATTTTATCCCCCTGGGATTAAGACCTTCGGTTTGAATCCGTACTCTGACGTTGATTATATTGAATTAACTCTCATGAGTTTCGCTAGATGGCGCTAAGCTACAAATACGCTTTGAAAGCTGTTACTTTCCTCTGAGTTAAACTAGAAACTTGAAACTTTAAAAGCATTAAGAAACCATTGCCCGTTATATTCAGTATAAATTTCAACTTAGTACCTCAAGCGTTTTTAGAAATGGGCTTTGGCTTTGACACAAGGACAGACAGACGGACAACGGAGCGAGCCTATAAAAGTTGCGGTTTTTTCAAATAATAATAATTTATTTATTCACCAAAATGCAGGAACAATGTGATGAAATCGAGAAAATCGAGCCTTATACATTTTACCGAGTGGTGTGTGAATATTATGCAATAAAATATCGAAACCCTAAAAAATGAAAAGCTATCTTAGTACCCAGATTGGTTGGTGAAATCCTAATAATGCAATCGAAAGAAAATCTTTTCCTTCCCAATAATAGTTGATTAAAAACCACCCACTGAATGTAGTATCGAGTTGCAATCTTGAACAAAATTAACGCGAGCTAGCGAGCTAAACAGAGGGAATGTACAAATTAAAAAGGTTTCCTTGTTGCTCGCTGTAATCAGAGTTCCCCATTAATTGACCTCAGCCTCCTTGTGTTTCAACTATTTACGCAAAATTGAGCTTTTCAGGTCGGTGATTAAAGAGACCAGTCTAATGGTTGGAGTTTGATGGTCGGCTTGCCTTGTTTGTTAGATTACAGAAATGTGTCGGTGCCGTGGTTACCGGTTACCGGTGTAAACATAGCCTTATTCTGGTCCGGTGGTCTTAGTTGCCGGTAACTCTTGTGATAACCAAAGGTAAACTTAATGCCTTATGTTAGCGAAATATTGAAATAGTAAATACTGTACTTTCTTTAATGTATTGAAGGTAGTTTGATAAAATCGATGTTTGACTTTACTGAAGACGAAGGCGCCCGTCTAGCGCCCGACTGACGCTGACTTGAACGGTATAAATACGGCGGCTTTGACGTTACGAATTCAGTCTCTTCCAGAGACTCATTCGGCTATTAGATGCGTCTACTTCGTTGTATTTGATAGAGGGATTGTGATAGCAACCGCGCCCTAATCGAATAAATATTGCCCTGAAGTTTAGATGAGTGTAATTGATTAAATAATACTTGGATATGTTTGATAATTACCCTCACGTTCAGATGGTGGTTTGTCTGATGAGTTGTAGTTAAATGGACTAGATGTGAGGTCAGGGGCCATCATAAGGGGATGGTGGAGACGGCTTTAGGTAGGGTTTAAGCGTTTTTAGTTTGTCACTTGTTAGTCTAGTAAGAACGATTTCGCTAGTTCACAGTTATATAAATAACTTTCGTTTTTTTTTCAATTTCATAGCCCCTAATCGGCTTCTACACGCCATCGCGCTGGAATACTAAATCGCTTGGCGGCATGTCTGTGACGGTAGGGTGGTAACTAGCCACGGCCAAAGCCTCCCACCAGACCAGAGACAATTCAGAAATTAAAATTCCCAAATTGCCTTCGATGGGAATAAAATCCGAGATCTTCCTTTTAACCTTTGCCTTATTCGGGAAAAAAAAGAATCTCTTCTCGTTTGAGAATAATAATAAGGAATTTCAATTTTTTGTAATAATACAGTTACTTGAGGGAAAAGAATATTATGCCTTATATTATAAACATCGCAAATAAATAAACTCTTTCACGTAAAAGGCAAGGCAACGGGAGCGGCTTTGTGCCCAATACAACGTTATCATATTACCCCCATCCTCCCCCTTCCTCCTGATCTATCCATTATTCACCGAAACGTATGAAAAATTGTATTATCGGCTTTTTACGTTAACGAATATTGATATGAAAGGGAGAAAGTAATACCTCATATTACATAATTTGTCAAACATTGAAGGAAATTGTTAGAGATCGTTTGGTATTCGATATATCTACTCAGTACTCATTGTTTTTCTTCCTTCTATCTGAACTGCACCTACATTAACTCGATCAATTTAGTAATTTGTAATTGGATCGAAGCTGGCGTTACTTCGCGGAATTCCATGATATTAACATTAATAATACAAACGTAAACCGTCACAGACGTGCTGCCAAGCGATTTAGCGTTCCGGCATGATGGCGTGTAGAAACCGATTGGGTTGAATCTACACTGCCATACCCTTTCCAAGTTAGCCCGCTACCATTTTAGACTGTATACGTCATTAGAGACGATACATTCTAAGATGGTAGCGCATTAGCTGAGATCGCAGTCAAGGTTTATCTTGTCATCGAATAAAAAAAACCTTATGACAATTAGTCAGAAAGCTTAATTTAACTAATAAGGTCCCGGGGCAACCTTTGGATTCGGAAACCTAATAACGACACCAAGTCTTAACAATGACAGAGAATAAAGCACGAGTTACATTTACAGGAAAAAATAGTCTTTACGAGAGCGCCTCGCCCGAAAGTTGGAATGTTACATAACGAAAACATTCACCCAATTAGGCACTACAATTCTTATTACGAACATTCCTTCTAATTAAAGGAGACACCTCTTACTAATTGGATAGTAAAGGCGCGCTCGTTAGTATGATTAAAAATATTTGAAAGGCAGCACGCCGTAGCAACTTCGTATGGATTTTAGATGAATTTCATTTAACTGACGTAGACTAGCATAGCAAGCAACGTGGTCGCTAATTATGGGCCTCATAGGAAGGCCCAGGATCACTCAGCGGGAGATGGAGAGAGCTATGCTTGGAGAATCCCTCCGAGATCAAATCAGAAATGAGGAGATCCGTAGGAGAACCAATGTCACTGACATAGCCCAGCCAGTCGCGAAACTGAAATGGAAATGGGCGGGGCACATAGTTCACAGAACATTAAGGTCGTTGGGATCCCAAGCTGCTGGAATGGCAACCTCGTACCGAGAAGCGCAGTGTTGGCTTCCCACTAGGTGAACTGATGACGTCAAATGAGTCGCAGGGAGCCGCTGGATTTAGCCGGCGCAAGACCGAAGCATGTGGAAGTCCAAACAAGAGGTAAAGATCTCTTTTGTCCAGCAGTCTACGTCTATCGATTGTCAAAGAAGAAGAAGAAGTAGAAGATTAGCCATATCTTTTTTTTTTTAATATATAGACTAGCGCTTGACTGCGATCTTACCTGATGGTAAGTGAAGATGCAGTCTAAGATGATACGCGCTTGCCTAGAAGATGCCTATTCACTCTTGATTTAAAGACATTATAGTTAGTTGGAAAAACGGAAGCCGGAAGGGCATATCTGTGTGATATTTCGTACGAATATGCTTAGTCGGTTAGTTATTCGAGACAAAAGGAACCTATGTGTTATTCCAGACTATAATCTTTCAGCCAAATTGGTTCAATCATTGCAGCTTGATTAAGTTACAAACATCCATCCATCCATCCATCCATCCATCCATCTACACATCCAAACCTTCGCATTTATAATATGAATAGGATATACCTATATTTTTTTTATACACGGTGAAATTTTATTCCCCGTAAACCCTGAAGGAGGTGAATATGCCCATGAAACTGAACAACTTTCCCCAAGGAACATAGGTCGAAATATGAAAAAAAATTTTGGACCTCCCATAGTAAATCAATCAGCTAATCGTCAATTTTGTATGGAGGGTCCAATTTTTTTTTTCATATTTCGACCTATGTTCCTTGGGGAAAGTTGTTCAGTTTCATGAGCACATTCACCTCCTTCAGGAGTTATGGGGAATAAAATTTCACCGTATATATGAATAGCGAGTAGACGGGTAGACGGATCACCCGATGTTAAGTGATTACCGCCGCCCATGAACATTTGTAGCACCAGAGGCACCGCCAATGCTTTGCCGGCATTTTAGGAATTTGTTGGTCCACACTCCACCCCTTGAGTAACCATGTTGTAATTTAGTGGGAATACCGTCGCAGGAAGTTGGTTCCACAGTTTCAAAGTACGTGGAAAAAAGATCTGGCACATCGGATGGTCGAAGTGCTCCAGGCACCCAGGTGGTGAGGGTTAAATTGTGTGAATTTTAATTCTTTCTCTTGCATTAATATGGTTTCTTCTGAACTTCTTTTCCTGTTGCGTAATAATGATCAAAGTAATCAAACATGGGAAACTGCCCTATTGACTTGCTAATGTTATAGCTAGTTTCTTAGAAGTTACTAAGTTGAACTGCCCGCAGCAGTGCAGTTCTTACGAAAATATTTGCTATTATTCCGCGTAGCGTTTCCCAGTGAACTTGCTATTACTTGAAATTACTTGGCGAGTTCAGCTCTTGAATAGGTGCTATATCTTACTGTTTTACTAAATAGGGTTTATTTTTTAACCGACTTCGAAAAAGAGGCTCTTGTTATTCAAGGGGCGGACCAACAAATTCCTGAAAAGTCGGCAATGTATGTAATATTATTGGAACTGAAAAATATTTCCTTTTTTTATCCGAAACAGGCTTGTGCTTGACGAAGTAATTCAATATTGGATAGTACTGATGAGGTCTAGGTTGGAGCGCGCTTGCCTAGAAGATGCCTATTCACACACACGACACACGGACACACTTAATCTATTAGGGCTTCCAAACAAATATACAAAATTTTATAGGTTATAAATATATGTACATACATATGTACACGTATATGTATGTCCGCGCATTTCACGGAACCTACCTATTAATTGGATTGTGATCATCCTTTTTTATTCGTTTACAAATTTCAGCTTGGGAACAGTAAAAACTTCATAAAAATCGGTTCAGGAATTTTTGAATTTCATCTTGTTTCAGATAAATGTTGCCAAGTTAAAACCGAAAAGCCAGACGTCATATCCTGTAGAGGCAGGTGTCATATTTGTTTGGAACAATACGAAAATATCCCCTTTTGTATCAAAAGCTCATTGTGTTAGTGTACCTACTCATAACGTATGCAAAGCAGCGGCGCGCCCTAACCTTTAGAGCACACTGGGGACTTTTTGATATACAACTTTTTGTCTTATCACCATGGCACTATTGTATATTTTGATATAATAAGTACCTTAAAATACTTTCAATGATTTATATTCTTGACTATTGATACTGATACCTGATCCTACTGATATTATCATATTAATTATATTAATATTATAAATGCGAAAGTTTGGATGTATGGATGTTTGTCACACAATCACGTCGCAACGACTGAACCGATTTGGCTGATAGGCACAGAGATAGATTGTAGTCTGAAATAACACATAGGCTATTTTTTAACCCGGGAGTTGATAGAGTTCTCGCGGGAATAAAAACCTTATTCCACGCGACCGAATTCGCGGGCATTATCTAGTCTTCTATTCTAGTATAGTATTATAAATGCGAAAGTTTGGATGTATGGATGGATGTTTGTTACTCAATCACGTCGCAACGACTGTACCGATTTGGCTGAAACTTGGCACAGAGATAGACTATAGTCGGAAATAACACATAGGCTAACACATAACTGAAGCCGACATAATGATTTTAATACTGTCTGTCTGTCTGTCTGTCTGTCTGGCATCGGACCTAAGAGTTTTCTGTCATTCGGAGTTACGTGACGCACGCTAAATTCAATAAAAGCTCTATTTTTTGTTAAGTTCATTGGAATTTGTACGAATGCTCTGATTTTAAAACACTTTCCACATTTTCCATTGGGAATGATAGATTTCGTTTGTTGATAAAATACATACGTTTCGCATTCGATAAAAGTTAACGTATACGTTAAAAACGTATTCTCATAGCAGACATTAGGTCTTTTTATCACACTATAATATTATAAAGGTGAAAATTTGTTTGTGTGTATGTGTGTGTGTTTTTTACTTCTTGACGCTACAACGAATGAACCGATTCGTCTGAAATTTTTAATGGAGATAGCTAATACCCAGGATTAACACATAAATAAAATAAAGGATTAACACCTAGGCTACATTTTATCCTGGAAAATTAAAGAGTTCCCGCGGAAATTAAAAACCTCTATCCACGCGAACGAAGTCGCGGGCATCATCTAGTCCTTACTAATATTATAAATGCGAAAGTGTGTTTGTTTGTTGATTTGTTGGTTTGCCCTTCAATAACGCTGCAACAGAGCTATGGATTAACATGATTTTTTGCATGGGTACAGTTGAGGACCTGGAAAGTCACATAGGCTACTTTTTATTCCGGAAAATGAAAGAGTTCCCGCGGGATTTCAAAAACTAACTAGTAATTAAAAAAAATATGATTTTATCTCTAATATTATCATGAAGTTTAATAAGTAGCCCCGGGTCCATCGTACCGCCGTTAATTAATTTAAAAGAAACTAGTCGTAAAAAACTATATAATAAAAGCCGCCATCTGCGAGGGAAGGAAAAGTAAGGCAAGTCCTGTTTTTGCGCCCGCTGCAAAGTTTCCCGAAGTCAGGACTCGAAGTTAACCGCGGCAGATGTGCCTAGTTGAATAATAAATTACAGAGAGCACCTGCAACCCGAGACGGACAGGTTTTTACTGTAATTGTGTATAAAGAGCCCCAATAGCCCAGCGGTTAAAATGCGGACTGACAACTGAAAGGTCGACGTTTTAATTTTTTAAGCTATTGCATAGCTTCTATCGCGGGCCTTGAGCGTGGAGGCCGAATCCAGAAATTCCGTAACGAAAATAACCTGACACGGGACTCCTCTCACTGCTAGATGGCGTTGATAAAAAATGCTATGCAATAGCTTTACCGCGGGAGTCCCCGAGTGCCACACGTCTTTTTTTTATTTATTTATTGTTTAAAATATACAATAAACAAACTATCAAACAATTTAAGCCGGAATTTAAGAGGAATAGCTAGTTCACTTATTTTAAACTTAAAATTAAAATATTTAATAATAATTATTATTTTAAAAATATCAAATTAAAGCAGAAAAAAATTATAGAAAAAAAGAACATGACTGAATTAAATGGCAAAGCATGGACGAATCAAAAAAAAAACAAAAAAAACAATAGAAGAAATGAGACAATCCAAATTGAATAGAATCTTTCTAGAGCGTAAATGTTAGTTCAGATCTATAATTAAAAATATTAAAAAACACGACTGCTTAGCCAAAAAACGAACTAAAAGAAAGTTAAATACCACAGTCATTACCTTTGGAATCTTATTTACATTTTTAAATTATAGTTTTTGTGAATCACTGGATATTGAGCTATAGTGTTATATATTTTTGGAATTTATTCATCATTTTCTAGATGATGATTGTATAGGTACTTAATCTTATTTTCGATTATTTTTTTCAACTTTAGTCTTTAATGCGGGATCATGGTCACTCCATCAACTTTTTTTTAAATTTTACTAACCTATGTCACACGGAATAAGCTAAGGATTCTAACGATACCTCATTCATCAAAATCGGTTCAGGCGTATAGAAGTTATGGTGTAATATAGAAACTCACATACATACATACATACCTACAAACATACATACATACATACTACATACCTGAAAAACCCTGAACCCTGAAAACAATATACTCCTTTTTTCAGGCAGTCGTATAAAAAATCGCCCCTAAGAGGGTGAAATGAGGCCTGGAAGGTTATATGAAAGTCCTTTCTTTTTTGAAGTCCGAGACATGAAATTCGGTATTTAGTTTATTAGTTTTAAATCACTGATATATATATATATATATATATATATATAAGCCGATTTAGAAAATTACCCCTTGAGGGTGGTAAAAATAGAGCCCGAAATTTTGAAAAATAAAAATCGCCATGGATGCGAAACTATTGCAGTTTTTACTAGCGCCGATAGGACTTTCACCGATACGCCTTTTGCAGCGGGTATCTTTTTTATACCCTCGAACGAAATCAAAAAATTCTACGCGTACGAAGTCGCGGGCGTCCGCTAGTAAGTTATATGATCGACGACTAGAATAATAAAATAAGATCGATGGTGCAAAAACTGAGTCTCGACGTTGCAGGTGTTCCCTTGATTAATAATTAAGCTGCCATCTGCACGAATAGTTAACGCTTTACTCGACTTTCTAGAAAATTATGATTTCGTAGACGAGTCGAGCGGTGATATATAATAATTTTAAGTGACAAGTTGGCCAAATTAATTGCCCCAGTTTTGTCAAGCGCGTACATTTTTTCAAAAGTTTCCTCAGTAACCCAAATGAAAACTGAAAAGTTGACCCGACCCAATCTTTGCACTATTGTAGTACATACTCCTAATACAAAAGCTTTACTTTTTTTACGTTTAGGGTCAGTCCACACCGCGAAGCGTCGCGACCATGCGCGCAAATGCTTGAAGACGCACAAGAGGTGCATCGCGACGCTTCGAACCGTATTTTTGTGGTTTCGCGCGGCATAGCTAGAGGCTAGTGGCTGGTATAGCAAAATCATATTGTCGGGGATAGTGCAAAACCACGTATGTACCATTGGTAAAAATCGCGGATCTACACTAGTCACAGTTTTACAGGGGAAGTTTAAAACTTTATTTTCTTATTTCTACGGTTATTGGGCTAATTTTTACACAGAGAGTATTAATTCATGTGTTCTATGTATTGATAAAAATAAATATCCTTTACAGTGATTAATTTAGTCGCTACGACACTTACATGGTTTTGATTTGACCACGAACGAATGAAAATGGATTTTAATGTACTAATGCTAGTTACGCGGATTTGCACTATCCTCGACGATATGTTTCTCGGCGATAGTAAAAATGGCACTCAAAAAAATGTCTAAGACATTGCTCATGTAATTTGCGTAATTATTGCGAGCACTAGTAAAAGATAAACTCAGAAGACATTACCCGGCATTTGAACTAAAAAGCATAATAGAGATAAACTCTTGTATTTAAACAACTAAACGTAATTCTTCCGTTGGCAGACAACTATCTCACTACTTAGCGAAATGGCGGACGTTAAAATGCAAAATACTTGAATCTATGCAAAATTACAGCTTTCCAGGTCAAATGGATTCTCTTGTGGATTTAGTGTCACACTAAAAATACAAAGCGCCAACTACGAATAAGAAATTCTGTAAGCTGTCTAGAGATACATTGCTTTTTGCAAACTCGTAACTACATAACCTAATTATTATTAGGCATAATAAGTTTTATAATATAACACATTAAACTTTTCCAGGATAAAATGTAGCCTAGGTATTCTTGGATGTGAGCTATCTTCATTCCAAATTTCGGCTAAATCGGTTCATTCGTTGTGGTTTGAAGAAGGAACAAGCATAAACACACACATAAACAAACTTTAGTATTTATAATATTAGTAAGGATAGACCCATGTGTGACCGCTAATCTTCGAAGAGCATTCCAGATCCTAGCTATGCGAATGAGACATCGAGCAAGTAGATTGGATTTCAAAGGGCTTAGGGATTATAGATATGACTATTAAATCAAAACGCAGAAAGATCTGGAAACCCACTGCATCACTGTCCCAAGGAAAACCCTTCCATCATGCCCTTAACAACACTAATTAGAGAGATCAAACATTGAGTTACCTACGTAGAAAACCAGAGCAAACGATATAGCACTTTGAGTTGCAAACAGGCTATAAAGTTCAGCGATATATTGTTGGGGGTTCGATGTTACTAGATTGGGACCTTGCATCGAAAAGCGCATTTTTCGCAAACCCTCCACTTCAAAAACAAATATCAAACGAGTTTTAGAGAGCCACATGAATACAGGACGTGGCACAAGAACGTGCTTTGAAAATTTCAACAAAATAATTTAGTCCACCGGTGGCATCATACTTTTCATATACTTAATCAAAATTTGACCAAAGAACTGGCGCTTATTTAGCCCAACGGCTAAGCCTCTCTATCCAACGAGGGAATGGCGCCAGTGTTTTGGGCACCATGCCCTTAAACGACCACTTGGATGGCGTGTATATTTTTTGTAAATATAGGTAACTAGACGATGCCCGCGACTTCGTCCGCGTGGATCAAGGTTTTTCAATTCCCATGGTAACTCTGTAATTTTCCGGGATAAAATGCCTATGTTTTAATCCTGGGTATGAGCTATCTCCATTTCAAATTTCAGCCACATCGGTTCATTCGTTGTGGCGTGAAGGAGTAACAAACATATACACACACACACACACACACACACACACACACACACACACACACACACACACATACATACAAACAAACTTTCGGCTTTATAATATTAAGTGTGATTAGTAGTTGTTTTAATTTATTTAAGTCATTTAGATATTTGTTATTTTTTTTTAATATTCCATTAAAATTTAGTTTAGAATATTCCTCATACAGGTACATACAATAAACAGATCCTCTGCTATTCATCTCATTAAAATCTCAACTCAGTAATGAATTAAGACAAAAGATTCGTTAACAATGTGCCAGTGTAAACTCCATACTCAAGTTATTCGCTATCGACGGCTTTTGAGAAGTTTTTGAAAGCGCCTTTCCTTTGATCTCCATTTCAATGAAGATAAGACGCCTTTACGTGATTCATCTGAGCGCTCCGAGCACCTTAGACGATGTTCAGATGACGCAAATAGCACGTGACTGGAGACTGGGCGTATGTATACGAGTATGCTTTTTATTTCTCTGCACCGAGGGTACAGGGGGTTCCTCAACACTTGAGGGTAGTGACCACAGAATTTAGAAGACGTAGGTGTAGAATAGAACAGAACATAGTCCAAGGAACTGATGATCGTTGGGGTGGCGAAATAACGTTTTGATTAGCATACCTACTGATAAAAGATTTCATAAACTACAAGGCAAGTCTCGATGGGCTTTTTTGTGTTTATCACGCTCATTCTCACAATCGGACTTTTTGACATGAAGTTGAGGAATCTTGACGACCTCCCTGGCGCAGTGGTGAGCGCTGTGGTCTTATAACTGGGAGGTCTCGGGTTCGATTCCCGGCGGGGGCAATTTAGAAATTCATAATTTCTAAATTGTCTCTGGTCTGGTCTGATAGGAGGCTTTGGCCGTGGCTAGTTACCACCCTACCGTCAAAGACGTGCCGCCAAGCGATTTGGCGTTCCGGCACGATGGCGTGTAGAAACCGATTAGGGGTATGGGTTGAATTAACATTACTAGCCTTCCAAGTTAGCCCGCTACCATCTTAGACTTCATCGTCACTTACCATCAGGTAAGATCACAGTCAATGTCATCGAATAAAAAAAAATCACGAGCTTGTTTCGATTTCTCATTAGCCTATCGTATAATCACCATCGTAAATCACCCATCTATGATATTATAAGTAATCATATACGTTTTTCATCACGCTAGGGAACACGCATCGACTAGAAAAATATTGACACATTTTATTGTAAAAACAGATTTATTGACATAGACTATTACATTTTAATTCACTTTGCTCTGAATATTACAGTTATGTAAATTGCGAAAATTGTGTCCCTATTTTCATTTCTAGTACTTTATTTAATACTTTATTTAGTACTTCGTTACGATACATCCACCCAACGACCTTAACTTTACTTTACTGTTACTGTTACTATTTTGGGTTAAAAGGCTCTTCTTGCCCTCAACTATGCTATGACATATATAAAAAGTTCATCTAAATCAGTCAATCCGTACTCGAGATATCATCAAGAAAGCCGTTCCATACAAACGTTGTTATACCACGTTTTGTGTCACGGCGCACGGGAACGGGATAAAAAGTATCCTATGTTCGTTTTCTGGTTCTAAGCTACCTTCCCACCAATTTTCAGCCAAATCGGTTCAGTCATTCTTGAGTTATAAATAGTGTAACTAACACGTCTTTCTTTTATATAAATAGATTATTTATAATATAGATTATAGAGCTTGAAAACTAAGTGAAGCGCTATTATAATAAGTAAATTAAAAGAACACAGGTTCTCATCAAACTTAGATTTATGGCTGACTTCGCGCAAAACTTTTGAAACTACGACAAAAAATATGCAAGCACTTCTTTCGAAATATTATGCAGATCTCCTTAAGTACAGTCGAGAACTAACGTTATGAAGGCAAAAAAATAACTAAAAGCTCGACTTCTAAAGCGCTTCAAAACTTCAAACACAGTATGAAAACATTTTATAAACTGCTGCAACTACGAACGTATCGCGTAATAACTTTTACATATGTTGTTATGGATGGTGAAATAGAGAAAGAAAAGTATTTATGTTTTTACTACAATTTTAAATTTAAATAGCTTTGTACTAGTACAGCTGTACGGAAAGCGTGTGTTGGGACTTTAGGAGTGAATACGTGGGTGGGGATCGAACCCTCGACCTTTCAGTTTTCAGCCCGCACCTTAACCGTTAGACTATTGCGGCTTGTACCTATGTGTGTGCGTAATAACTCCAACAAGCTCAACTAGGTATATCATGGCATTATTTTTAAACTACTCATCAAGACGGAAACAAGGTGAAAAATAATATCGCAAAGAATATTTGCGATATTTTCACCTTGTTTCAAGTTTAGCCTTGATGAGTAGGGCTCAAACTTTGATGTGAAAATACATCGATATGCCTTAGTCTGTTCTCACACGGGGAGACTAAATGTAACAATTTTCAATTCCAATGCAACCAACAGCTTTCACAAACACCGAAGCCGCCAGCACATTTTGCCTACCAGCTGAAGCCGATCTCGCATAAAAATTGTGCTTCAACGATCGATTCGTTGTCGCATCGCGTTTTGACGACTTCTTCCTTTTGAGGCTTTACGAATCGTGGATAAGCTTGACCTAGCTTGACGGCTAATTTACAGGATGATGGGAAGACGGACGGACGGGTTCCGCCGCTTGTTTCGCTCAGCCGTTGCAGCCACCGCACCACAGCGGTTGAGTTACACTAGCTGTGAGCTTCCTTTAATTTTGAGGAGATCCTCTCTTCCCCTTTTCCTATAAAAAACTCAGTGCTTAGTGTAGTGATACAACATGTGTTGTATTTATAAGGAACCAGTGCACGCCGACGGCCGAACACGCTATCGTTAGCGCGTGTCACCGACTGACTCGTGATCACTTTAGTTTGCAATTTAAAATATACCTTTTGTGACGTCAAAGACAAGAAATTCCTACGAAAACTGTCAAGTGGCAAAATTGTAGTCGCGAATGAGGGCCTTGGTTTTGTTGAGTCACCGTCATCTAGTGATAAGAGAGCCTTATTTCAACATTATAGTACATTAAACGTAACAAAGAAAACTAAACTTTGCACCGTGGACCGGAAAGTTTTAATTGGATTGTCGTAGATCCCGCATTATATGGAAATACTTCGCCTTGTGTTCGGATATATAACGCTAATAATAATTTTTCGGATTTTTTTCATAAAACAACTAACAATGTTTCGGTTTTATGAGACGCAGATGGCAAATGTCTTGATTAGATTTTTGTAATAATTTAGCGTGGCGGAAATAATCTCTTTTCTTTTGGGAAACCCAATGATTACATAAGATAAGATAAGATAAGTAAAGTAATAAAGATAAATGATTACATAAATATATTTAAATCTTCGAATAACATACTTAACCCTCGAACCAAAAACGAAGGGGTGTTATAAGTTTGATTTGTTTGTGTGTGTGTCTATCTGTGGCATCGTAGCACCGATCGGATGAAGCGATGTTGATTTTTTTTTTGTTTGAAAGATGAATTAGGCGGGAGTGTTTTTAGCTATGTTTGATGAAAATCGGTCCAAGATGGCCGCCGCCACAAAATGGCACATTACATATTTTTTCACAACTCCCTCAATATGGGTATCAAATGAAAGGTCTTGACTAGTAGAGTACTATACACAATGATAAATTTCAAATCCAAGATGGCCGCCTCCACAAAATGGCGAATTACATATTTTTTTAATTGCACATGTCGGGGGTGTTTTATATTTTCAATTTACACTAGCATTATATAAGTTCGCCTAAGTATCTATAAAAGAACCAAACTGATAAACAAGTAAGAGTAAGTGTATGTAATGTTATAGTTAGAAATACTCATGCTTGTTGAGAGCCCAAGGTGCTGAAATGGCGACTTCGCACCGCACCGGAAATAACTGTGCTGCCTTAGTCCACTAAAGACCGAGGCTTGTGGAAGTCCATGCAATAGATCATTGTCCAGCAGTGGACGTCTATAATTGATAAAGAAGATGTAGGTATTACAATTTGATTTTACAAAATAATTTGATCGATATTAATATGTTAGGTAATCGCATATTAATAAGGAATATACTTCATTAGTTACACAATCTGTACGAGTAACCTTCCAATCAACTAGATATAATCCGTTCCCAGAAAATCTATTTTACACAAATACAATATATTCCATGGACCTTCATTATACGCCCTCAAGTGGGGTCGTCAAGGATTAAGAATTAATTGATATTATAAGCTCAATTTATTGATAAATTGAATGCTCGGGTAGCGAACTACCTTCTGGACATAATAAGGACATAATAAGGACGGGTTTCGGGAAAAGAATGATAGAAGCAGACATTATAATCTAGCTTCCACTTGAAAAGTTTAAGGGTTAAAAGGGTATTTTATGATTCCTGGAAATTATTAAAATTATACCCGTAAAAATGAATATTGATATTCATTTATGTACGAGTAGGCATATTAACTTTAAGCGAAAGTGGTTGTGAGGTTAGTCCCCAATAGTTTTTCAGTTAATCATTTAACTGAAAAACTATTGGGGAGATCTTAATTCTTAATGCAATTTGTTACTAATGTCGCGTTTGAACAGATTCTTAGATAATTTTATGTTATACGGCCATAAGCCACAATATGGCGTTACTATTTTTTTTCTGCAAAACTATTGTGCCAGTTTTGATGATTTATTATTTTGTCCATGGGCCAATATATAAAATTACAATAAAGTAGGTAATACTATTGAACTGGAAAAAAGTGATGCAGGTGCTTTTTGATTCCAAGAAAACTTGTTAAAATATTTTTTTTCAATACCCCGAAAAAAAAAGCAACAATTTATTGTTTCACTACCTTTGCACTATTGAGCGTTGGTAGTAACTGCCTTGTTGGTCTAGTGGTTAGCAAGTTCGACTACGGATGATGGGGTACCGGGTTCGATTTCCAGGTCGGGCCAAAATTGCATTGGGTTTTCTGTTAAGAAATTTTTAGTACAAGCTCGGAGCTAGGAAGTCCGTGGTGAGTCACCCCCGTGCCTCGGAGAGCACGTAAAGCCGTCCGTCCTGCACCTGATCTCTTTCCGGTCGTGTCGAATTTTCCATCCCATCGGGTTATGAGAATGAGGAAATGGAGAGTGCACTTGTGTTTGCGCACACACTTGTGCACTATAATATCTCCCGCGCAGATGGCTAATCTCTGTGGAGATTGGCCGCCGTGGCCGGATTCAGTTGGCACTTGGCAGGGCATTATTATTTCTATTGAGCGTAGTTCGAAAGCTAAGGGAGGAAGTATTTCGTAGAGCAAGTTTTTTCCTCCGTATCTATTTTGTTGAAACTCATCATAAATAATACTCTTTAAAACAAATAACAATCCTTAACATTATAAGTAGGTACAACGTGATGTTGAAGTTCCCGTAACTCTGCGCAGACGAAGTTGCGAATAAAGCCAAGTTCAATAAACCCAAAGCTCTCGAATGAGTTATACTCAAACAAAGGTCGGTACAGTCAACAAAAAAGCTCATTTGCACTCAACCGTTGCCAGCAGCCGTTGTACGTCGATCCGACGGAACAGCGATCGCTATTTGAGTGGAGCCATTTATGTGTGGCGCAAGTTATAAACGGACGAGATTTTGAACTATCGTCTCTCTTGCCAGCTCTTCTCAGTAAAGAAGCTTTCGAAACTCATACTTCTAGCTGAAATGAGCAAACATTACATACCTTTTTTATTTAAATTTTTTTCAGGCTTTATTAAGTCAAAACTGTACACGAAATCATTTTTACAATAAATAAACGAGATAATATTATTATGTTTAGATTTGAAAGTAATTGGTTCATAATAAACTAGTGAAAGGGCTATTATAGCCCTTGCAAATTAGCCCGCTACCATCTTTAACTGCATCATTACTTACCATCAGATGACATTGCAATGAAGCGCCATCTTGTCATCGAATAAAAAAAATATATTAGAATCTATTGGAGAGATTTTCTGCTACTTACTACTGGATAAGTAGGTTCTAATACAGATTTTTTCTACTTGTTAAATGTTAAATATATAATAGATTTTTTCCTAGGTACTTGAAGCGCTTTGCTTCCTTGTTTCTTACACGCACCGCCAAGATTTGGAATGCACTTGCGGCTTCCGTTTTTCCAATTAACTATAACTTAGATACCTCTAAATCAAGAGAGTATTAGGCTGCATCTTCACTAACTATCAGGTCAGGAGATTGCAGTCAAGCGCTAGTCTGTATTTAAAAATAAAAGTAGTTTCTAATAGATTTCTTTTAACTTGGGCCCCACGCATTATAGAGTGGTTCCAGTGACTCGTGTCAAGCACCCATTTGTCCATCACACTGACCGTTTGGAGTGTCTCGAGCGTGACTACTGTTTATATTTATGTCCAACTCACTTAATAGAGATGTTTGTTGCTTGTCCCGTCCAACCTAGTCCCCAAACATATATTAAAAAGCTTTTTTTATTGTATAAAAACTAGTTTTTGCCCGCAGCTTCGCTCACGTTAAGTTCGATTTTGCAAACTCCTATTTTACCACCTTAGGGGTTCAGTTTCGAAAAATCCTTTCTTAACGGATGCCTACGTCGTAATAGATATCTGTATGCAAACAGCCCGATCCGTAAAGCGATTTGAGCTGTGCTTTGATAGAAGAGTCAGTCAGACACCTCTTCCTTCAGATATCACTTTAGCTCTTGTTTTAAACAGAAATCTTACGTAGATGTTATTCTATTCAACGTCTACGTCAAGATGAAGATCTGATAGGATCAAAGTTAACAAACGTAAGATCCTTTCTGCATTCTAGTAGGTTATATTGCTGAAATTAAAGAGTAAGTATTTAAATTATGATAACTTTTACACAACTAACCTTATAACTAACACATTCTTTAGAGATGCTGGTATTAATTCTCTGGATTCTATTATGTATTAAACTTAACTTTATTTCAAATAGCGAGCAACTAAAGTTATTCTATACGAAATTTGTTTCACATTAGTTTTGCAATTTGTGGTTTTTATACTATAAATAGATAGTTTAATACTTATTCAACGGAAATGCGTATTAAACTAATAATATTATGAATTTAATCCTGCGGTTTCTGGTACACAACTATCAATTTCGTACAAATTGATTCGCATTAAACAGCCGGCGGTCGTATTAAAAACATTTTAATGATAATAATATAATGAGGAATGCCTGCGGTTCGAATACCAGGCTTGTGAAAGATTTTACTGTAATATTATGTAAGTGAAGTATTTATAATTAAACGCTGAGTTATCTACGAGTGCCTACTTCAGTGAATGTTTACATAATTTATCGAGTATCTTTACGTTAAGTTTAATACGTCATCGTTCATCTCTACCCTTCACCGTCCCACTTCTTGGTACTGATCTCCTCTCAAAATGAGAAATAGGTATATCACGTTGCCTAATTGCGGATTGATAGACTATTATTATTTCCCATATATTTTTACTCTCACACCCGCGTATAAAATAAAATCATATAGGGGCAAAAAGTTAAATAAATAAACTTACATAATATACGCTACACAAATAAATACTAGTAGCGGGTGGAGGATTTCGCCCCAGCAGGGGAAACTAGACGGCCGGGGGTCAGGGCGACAGGCTAAGAAACCGACAGACTATCCTGGCCGAGTCTAGCAGTAACACTTTCTACATCTTGGCTGCGAGCGAACTGCCATGGAACCCCAGTCTTATTATTGATGTTTTATCACGATGTTTTCCTTCAACGGCATGTAATACAGGCTCCAAAAAATGCTTCTTATTTCACCGAAATGGATAGTTACTGATTCAGTCTCAATCAAGATAGAGTAAATTAGCAGTTATTTTAAGAATAAACTAGATGTAGGAATGCTCCACCGTAGCATAATCTGGGATTAAAATAATTAGGAGTAATAAATAATTTCTGCTAAAACTGTTATCTTCGTAAATATGAAATTTTGGCGAAATCGGGTCTAAAACTTGAGAGAGTAAATTAAGATGTTGACTTACTTGTTTTCCATTGTCCGCAGGCAATGTGAAGGGATGATGAAGGCAGCTCAAGAACCCCACGATGTAACCTCGTAACATGACTCCAAGCAGCCTCGCTCTCTACATCACCAGCCTGCTGTGGCTCGACCTCACACACGCTAAAATTTGTAAGTTAATTTTGTACGACTAACGCCCGAACTAACTCGCGCAGTGTTTGTAGCGTCAGAGTCAGAGAGAGGTAGTTGATAGAGACCCCCTACTAGATAGATCGCTACCAGCTAACCTCGAAACTGTTGGACGTGTAAACGAACCTTTATAGAGTGGTTAGTCTGTGGCGACTTAATGATGTCAAATATCTGTCAGCGTTTACTTTCTCTTTTGCCTAAGACTGACCACCGACTGCTACGTCTTTTTCGTGTGTGCTCCCAAATTAATATAATAAATAAATCCAGTTTGATCTTCAACACTCTTTTATATTTTTCGCCCAAAAATCCTTCAGAAACTTACCCACTTTGGAAAGCACGGGTGTTGGCAAACCCCCATTAGACGACCGACCGAGCCGCTGGATACGGATGAAATAATACGGCCGCCCAATTCAATAACCTAGTAAGTGTGATTGGCAAAATTTTACAGGAGACAAAAAAAACATGTTTTTTGGTAGATGTATTAGCGAAGTAATAAATTTACAATGAAAAGCTTTCAAAGTAGTTTATTTACAAAACATTAATTCATCAACAGATACTGAAGAGTTCAAGAAGGGCTACCACAAAAATGTTTTTTTGGTCTGCTGTAAAATTTTGTCAATCACACTTACTAGGTTTTGAAATGGGGCAGCCGAATACCAGGGTAAGTAAAAGTCAATGCAAGAGATCTATGAGAGGAATCACCAAGTCCTATTGCAACACGAATGCAAAAATTACATCAGTACGAAGCTCCGTTGCTGCTTGATTAAAAGACAAACCTAAGCGTCACTCGATGTTAGTGAAATCGGGACTAAGTTATACTATTTCTAATGTCTATGGATACTGTAGAGATTTTCCGTAAGTTGTATATTATTATTGAATTTCATCCGGCATTATTTTGTATTCATATCGGTACTTTTGTTTTTGTTTTGTTTCTGATTACCAAACAAGACCCCGGTTATTGTGTAGGCCTTATAAAAATACTGCCTCAACTTATGCGGCGCTTTTGTTTCAGAAGTTTGTTTTAGTACCGAATAACTTTGATACCGTACAAAAACATTTTGTAGATTTGTTTTTCGTAATGTATTGAAAACAATATATATTGCTCTACTTAACTTTTATATAAATACTTATTGTTTTTTTTTATTTATAAATCAAGATTGACTGAGATCTCACCTGATGGTAAGTGTCTATACCGTCTAAGATGATAGCGGGATAGCACGGCTATTGTCGGTGATACCATCTTATATAGAATCGTACATAAAGCAGTTGATAACAGAGAACTTTTTGTTCAAATAAATTATACTGAATATAAAGCGTCTTTTTAGATACCTATATAATGTAAAAAATAATGACATATCAATAATAAATATACCTCATTAAAATGATAATATTTAGTTTGAATAGGTACTCATACATGCTACTGATTATTTACTTTACTTACATACTTAAGTATATTATAAATGGGTAATTGAATTTGTTAGTTGATTTGTCCTTCAATCACGTAGCAACAGGCTAATCGTTCACCGTTATGTTTCCCTAAAAAAATTAAGAGGAAAAGAAGTTACGGACAAAAGCTAGTAAAATAAAATGTAATATCATTAAGGTTAGCCAAACTGAACTTGACTTATAATCTCCTCTCCCCTCCAAATAAGCGAAAAGCTTGTGCTAGGAGTGGGTACGACAATAGTGCAACGAGTAAGGTTCGAACCTACGACCTTTCAGTTTTCAGTTCGCACCTTTAACCGTTGGGCTATTGAGGCTTAAGCTATGCCAAACTAACGTTTAAGCCAGGAATGTTGATGTTTTGGCCGATTTTCTAAACAAAAGCTGTCAGAATGTCATTCCATGATTAAACGTAGGTATGTACGCTTTTCTTGGCGATGGTGTATAACCCATGCGCATTAACATGGCACCTGGCTCAGAAACAACCAATTTTTTATTTCTCTATCTTTGTGCCTAATTCCATCCAGATCCGTTCAGCCGTTTGGTGGTGTGATTGAGTAACAAACATCCATCTATCCAAATAATAATAAAATAAAAAAACATATATAAAAATTTTTTTTGCACTCAGTACTTAAACGTCATTCATTCGAACCAGGTGCCATGTTAGTTCGCACGGGTTATAATTGGCACTTAATATCCAAAGTACTTAAACGTTTGTACTAAATTCAAATTTTCTTCCCAGGTTACTTTTGGCACATCACCGATCTTCATTATGACCCGTTCCACAACTCCCCGGAGCTCCATAGAGGTGAGTTTCCAAACCAAAATTTCCTTTTAATTTTAAAAGTTGGACTGTATTTTGTATTCCGCCACATTTAAATGTCTTTTTGTTTGTTCCGAGTTTTTGAAATATGATTAAACATTTTTGCGTAATGTTTCCGCTGTGGTGATGTAAATCAAAGCTTTCGCTCTACTTTTCTGATAAAGCTAAAGGACGTTATTGTTACGTCGGGACATGCACGAGTGAAACGCACGGCGATCTTAGTTGCACTGATTTATTAGCAATTAGTCACTAGTAAGTAGGTAGGTACAGGTGAGCCGCGATGCGGTTCCATCGCATACGTCATTATACCTAACAATTATAATCTGTGGCTAATATAGACATAGATACATAGACACGAACATCAGAACACAAAACTTGTACCTACATGGCGCTGGATCTCGTTATCTAATCCCATTATCCTATTATGTAGTCCTATTTAATATTACAAATGCGAAAGTTTGTATGTTTGTTACTCAATCACGCCGCAACGACTAAGCCGATTTGGTTGAAATTTAGCACAGAGATAGATTATAATCTATCTCTGTGCTGTGTAGCCTATGTGTTATTTCAGACTATAGTCTGAAATAACACATAGGCTACTTTTTATCCCAGGAAATAAGACAGTTCTCGCGGGAATAAAAAAACTCAATCCACGCGAACGAAGTCGCGGGTATCAGCTAGTTATTCAATAAATCAAAAATACTTTATATAGCTATTGAATTCGTAGGTGTTAGATTTCGTAAGTGATTACTTAAGGAACGACACTTTGAAAACGGGTACATATAACTCAAAACCCTCAAAGTAAGTGTAAATAAGCTTCGCTTAGACAAGCGCTTTCCATCAAGCAATATCTTCATGAAAAGCTTGATTTAAACGTTTCATTTTTATTTATTTTTTTGCATTCGTTTATTGACCTTTAATATAGGCAAGTTTCACCGGAATTGATTACTTTGTGGTGTGTATACATAATATGATGCAAATGGGAAGTGCTGACCTGACTAAGTAAAGACACGGCAGTATGTAAACCCATATCCGTAATTGACTTGTACGCGATAGGTCGATACAGTACACGGTATGCTTCTATCGATCTTCACGGGAATATGAAGTCTTTACTTTGTAATATTGAAAGCTTGTATACGTATGCACCAAAGCCTCGATAGCCCAACGGTTAAAGGTGCGGACTAGCGTTGCCAGACGTCCCGTATTTCCCGGGACATCCCGTATTTTAGGCATAGTTTAAAATGTCCCGGCGGGACTGACTCTGTCCCGTATTTGAACCGTACTTCGTTTTTCATTATGAAATCGATCCAAGTATTCACACACGCAACGTTTGTAAAATAGCAAATTGATCACCTTTTTAATTACGATTATACCTAATTGTATTGATTTTTACAGATATTATGTAAAAACGAATAAAAATATGTTAAAACTGACTTGATCCTCGGAAAATATTTAAAAAAAGACACTAAATAATTTTGTTTTTTTATTTGTCCCGGGTAAAATACTGAAATCCCGTATTTTTTGCCTATTTAACCATTTGTCCCTTATAGGCTGAAAAAAAAACTTGGCAACCCTAGTGCGGACTGAAAACTGAAAGATCGCAAGTTCGAATCCCACACGTAGCCCTATTGTCGTACCCACTCCTAGCACAAGTTTTTTGGTTTATTTGGAGGGGAAAGGGGAATACATCAATTTCAAGAGATGTCATAGATCTCTTGAAAGAATCGCCACAAAGCACGATCTTCTGCCGCCTGAATCCAGCGGCCGTTAGCGTTTCGCTTGAGATCATCCACCTCCTTGGGTTCTTTCAACGCTGCACCTCCTGGTGCGGAGTCATTGTTCCAGCACCTTAGAGACCCAAGTAAATTGGATAAAAAATATATTATGTTGTCGGCGCTCTGGCTGGGTTATACACTTAGGGTTGATGCGGAGAGAAAATGAAACGCGTGTACGTAACTCGATGCGTGTTGCCGTGAGTATATTGCGAGTATATCATTAACAATCCAAAGTCGAGGCTTATAAACAAAATTGTACAATGAGTTGAGGAGTAGGGGAACATGGGAATAACTTAAAAAATAAACGTTACTGGCTAACAATAAAATGGAAAGCTTTAGTGCCTAGTTCCTACTTAATACAATGCGTTACAATCTTTACAATAGAAGCAATACTAATTTACGTTAACAAAATTACTTGCGCAAAGGATCTAAAGATTCGTTAACGGGATCCATCCCTAACTGTAAGTACACAAATAACAATGGCAATAATTTGTGCAAAAGAACTAAAGGTTCGTCCTCTAACGGGATCTGTCCCTAACTGTACACTAAATGGTTTCCTGTCCCATGCATGTGGCCTTGGACGTAGCCGCCACAATGTAATTCACCATTTTCATCAAACATAGCTATGAATAATCCCGACTAATTCACCTTTCAAACAAAAAAAAAACAAAATCAAAATCGGTTCATCGGTTTGGCTGTTACGATGCCACAGACACACACACACACACATAGACACGTCAAACTTATAACACCCCGTCGTTTTTGCGTCGGGGGTTAAAAAGCAAATTCCCTACACTTCACAACACTCAATATATCGATTACTTTCGCTTGAAAGGCTACGTATGGCGCTACGATAAATTGTAGAGCCTCTAAGCGATTTGCTACGAAGCTACGCGTTTATGAGGATGTCATGTTATCATACATTTTGAAATCTAATAATTTTCTTCATTTATTCGTAATCCAATTTTGTAAAAAGGAAAGCTCTCACCATTTAAGTAACTACATAATAAAAAGAAAGGATTCTACCACCGTGATAGGATTTTTGCCTGTCCTTACATGATTACTATTATCTATTTTAGAATGTAGTTTCTTGGAACAAGTTTAACATAACTTTGCAGTACAAACATTTGTAAGTAAAACAAAAGTTACAAACCCAACAAACATATTGATATTCCAAACTTAGCGTGATCAAACAATGTTAACATAATGTTAAAGCAACTTGAAAGTTTAAGTTACGTATCTAGAAACATCTAAAGCCCGAGCACGATCAGTGCGATATATTTAACTCTCGCGGATTTTTTTTTATTCGATGAGAAAATAGTCCTTGACTGCGATCTCACCTGGTGATAAGTGACGATGCAGTCTAAGATGGTAGCGGGCTAATTTGGAAGGGGTATGGCAGTGTTCAACCCATACCTCTAATCTGTTTCTACACGCCATCGTGCCGGAACGCTTAATTGCTTGGCGGCACGTCTTTGACGCTACAGGGTGGTAACTAGCAACGGCCAAAGCCTCCCACCAGACTTTGTATTGAAAGGCGTTACGAAAGCCGCAAAATAGCGTTGTTTCACTGGTTATGCTTGGAAGGATTTGATAAGGGGCAATAAGAACATATTAAGATAGTTTGGGGAAAATAAAAGAAAATTAAAAAAAAAACAATGTCATCACACTTATATTATAAAGGTCAAAATTTTTATGTGTGTGTGCATGTGTGTGTATGTTTGTTCCTCCTTCACGCTACATGGAATGAACGAATTTGGCTCTACAGGTCCTCAACTATACCCATGCAAAAATCACGTCGATCCGTAGCTCTGTTGCAGCGTGATTGAAGGACAAACCAACAAAGAAGCACACTTTCGCATTTATAATGTTAGTAAGGAAGTTAGGGTACATAGAAATCCAGTTACAGCTTTACTATACGTAAAAATGATAGTTGTCTTGAACTGCTCAATACATCATATGTTTATTTGCAAGCGATCATATTGAAAGAGTCAAATCGATGTCGTACTTGTAAGTTTTGTACATACGTGTGTCACGACAAGAGTTTATCATAAGGGCTTTCACATACATACAAAACTAGTATTTTTTTTTTAGCAAGAAAAGGTCAGAATTATTTTGCTGTAATCCGCCAACGGAAAAAAATCTGTATGGTCAAAGCAGTTACAATATAGCACCGCTTACCTCCCCAACCAAGCAAGAAAGCCAAGTTCCCGAACTAGGAATGCCACCACCACACACATGTACCACCACACAAGACTATTAATACTACTCTCGACGCACGAGATGTCGACTGTATTGTCTAGTTATAGTAAAATAATTCTAACCAAATTAACCTGCTCGCTGGAAAGCTTGGAACACCGCAAAGACGTAAGCTCTCCTTACGTCCTCTATCGGCTATATAACGGGGAGTATTCTGAAGAGCTGTTTGATCTTATTCCGCCCTCTTACTTCTACAACCACACCGCACGTCACTGAACGCAATCTCACCCTCACCACCTGGGTGCCTGGAGCACTTCGACATTCCGTTGCTCCAGATCTTTTTTATCTTGTTGTAATTCCGCAAAGTAATGCCTGATTCTATCCAATATAGTATTTTTTTTTCAATAGCATAGACATCGGTCATATATATTTAAATTAAGGGGGGGCAGAACGACGGGGCTGGCATTTTCTTGTCGAACAAAAAACGCTGAAAAAAACACGATTCTAATAGATTTTCAATTTATTTTTATTTTTATCATTTGTTGTTATAACAGCAACAGAAATACACATTTTCTGAAAATTTCCACAAGCCTATCTATTACGGATCATGATATACAGCCCGGTGACAGACTGACGGACATTTTTATTCAGACTTCTCAGAACGCGCAGTGTGTAAGCCGCCTGAGCTGCGAAGCCGCTGGATGGCACTTTCCATTCATTACACGTATCCGTTGTGGAGCAACTTGAATCGTAACGCCGAGATTTGCTCTAACTCGAGCCGAAGCGATGTTCTAATATGCATTTTGATATAGAGACATGTGATAGGAATGACAACATTGACTCGGTAAAGACGTATTTACCTTCAGTTCGTCGTGGTTTCGTATGAATACTAATTATTATAAAGGGTTAAGGGAAAGGTGCTGCGATCCACGCTCTGGGCGCACCGATGCTTTAATCCTATTAATATTATAAATGCGAAAGTTTGTATGTTTGTTACTCAATCACGTCGCAATGACTGAACCAATTTGACTGAGGCACAGAGATAGATTATAGTTTGGAAATAAGAGAGTTCTTATCCCGGGAAATAAGAGAGTTTCCGCGGGAATAAAAAACCTTCTATCCACGCGAACGAAGTCGCGGGTATCATCTAGTAGGTAAATATTAAAAAAATAGAATAACCAGGGGTTGGACTTTTTGCCAAAAAAATTTTTGACGATACGTTGCCCGGATTTTTGTTTTTATTTTTCTTGTGTAAAAAAATTAGTAAGAATATCCTGTAAGTAAATAAACTACAATTATATCTACTCATTAGTAGGTACAATTATTTATTATAGTTTATTGATGCTGACATTTCAGCATCTAGCATTCAAAATACTCACTTCGTTCCACTGAACTGCACTGCACTCCGTGTACCTTACAGTATGACTTAGGCATTCGCGACGTACTGACGGGGCGATAAAATTTTTCAAGCAGGTAACAAAAAGTTAAAACGAGACAGATTTTTGACAGTGTATTTGTGTCTCGTTTTTAACCTCTATGTCGAGTCTGAGTTGAGTCAGAGCACGCTCTATAGATCTCAGCATTAGTGTAACCTTTACTGATATTCGCAGGCTGCAAGCACAACCGCGGCAACAACGAGTCTCCGCACAGCCACCGGAATGGCCGCCATCGCGACCACACGTGCGACAGCTCGTGGCCGCTCGTGCAGAGCGCCGCCGCGTTCATGGCCGAGCGGCATCCTGACACGCTGGAGTTCGTGCTGTGGACTGGGTAAATGCTTACTACCTTATTAATCCTTACCAATGCTTACCAACCTCAAGCCTCAAGAAAGTCTGGACGTCGTTTGTGGGAATGGGGGTGATGTTCTATAATAAAATTCCACAGTCGATCTTAGACTTGCCTTTACACAAGTTTAAGAAATCTATTAATGGTATTCTAATAAAGAAAGCACATTATACAATTTAAGATTACGTAAATGATAAAAAAACGTGGACATAACTCGCTCCAGCGATGCATGTGCATAATTAACCCGTAAATTGCACACAACCTAATATTGTGATTACATATTGTTTTATTTTCCGCCGAGTTTCTTGCTGATTCTTCTCAGTTGGAACGGCATTCCGAACCAGTGGTAGATTCATTCGACGATTCGAAGGCACTTTGTAAAAGCTTATTTTAATAAAAAATATTCTATTCCAATATTATAAATACATCAGGCGTGCAGGTTTCCTCTGATTTTTTTCCTTCACCGTTGTAATAGATATTTAATTACTTAAACAGTAACTCTTACTAATATTATAAATGCGATAGTGCTTTTGTTTCTTTGGGTTTTGTGCTTCAATCACGAACAACGGATCAACGGATTGATATCATTTTTAGCATGAGTAAAGTTGAGTTACATAGGCTACTTTTTAGCCAGGAATAACAAAGGGTAGAGACTCGGACGGATGCGAATCTCGTTCGTTATTCGTCAACACTTTGGCCACAGTTCGCACAATGCTATTCGCCAGTGCAGCGATCGTGTTAGCCGTACCAATCTCCGATATATGACCACATTTTGACTCATAATGCCTAAACACAATTACGGACATTATACTGAATAATAGTTCGTAACATCTGGCATCGTGACCACTCATGCCATAGATTAGAGAGGGCAATACACAATATTCATGGCACGACGTGAGCTCGCTTCCTAATCGGAATTTCGGTCAAATTATGAGCGGGCCTAACGGTTTGCCATGGCCAGTTTTCTACGGCAAATGGATTGGGAAAAAATAAAGGTTTAGAAAATAACAGTACCTACGAAAGAACAGAAGTATTTTTTATTATTTTAATTTGTAAAATATGGTATTTGTGGGAAAACTATTTAATGTTTCTTTATTGACAGCAGTCTGACGGCATTTTTACTTTTTCTTGTGTTTCAATAATAATGCAGGTTCCGTATCTATTGAATTCAAACTGCAACTTACCACAGGTGAAGAGAAATAAATGAAAGAAAATAAACACTTTATTGTAAGTACATCAAATGATGCATAGAAGTAGGCATTACTTCGTGAAACTCTTTTCCTTACTTACTACTATTATAAATGCTAAAGTGTGTTTGTTAGTTGGTTTGTTGGTTTGTCCTTCAATTACGCCGCAATCGGGTCGACGTAAATTTTTGCATGAATAAAAACTTTGGTTATTTTGACTTGGCTACCAATTATTCGTTTTCTAAGATCGCTAATGACAAAGCAGGGGCTCCCAAAGTTTTTTATCCCACGTCCTATCTTTTCAGTAGGGAAACGTGATAGAAAAACTTTGAGAACCCCTGTTCTACAGCAGCGTTAGAGATCTTGGCAGCTGGGGACTCGAATATTTTACTAACTCAAGTTTTTGTCACACAGTGACATCCTCTCATCGTCCATGGAGCATCTAAGTGAAGAGATAAAGCTGGAAGCTGTGAGGAATGTGACAGACATCCTCAGCAGGACGTTCAGCAGCCAGTTCGTGTTCCCAGCGCTGGGACACAATGACCCACCGCCTTCTAAGAAGTTGGTCGACATGTGGATGCAGTGGTTGCCCACGGAGGCATTGCAGACCTTTGAGACTGGTCAGTATGAATCGTGTTTTAGCTGATGATAGCTAATTTAGATACAAGCCCCCCTTGATAATCTCCCTGGCGCAGTTGTGAGCGCTGTGGTCTTATAACTGGAAGGTCTCGGGTTCGATTCCCGACGAGGGACATTTGAGAATTTATAATTTCTGGCTTTGGGCATGGCTCGATGGCGTGTAGAAACAGATAAGAGGTATGGGTTGCATGTACACTGCCATACCCCTTCCAAGTTAGTTCGCGACCATCTTAGACTGCATCGACACTTACCATCAGGTGAGATCGCAGTGAACGAGAATCTTGTCATCGAATAAAAAAAAGGCAAGTGCAAATTAAAATTAGGTTTGTAGTCTTAAAAAAAGACAGTCATCAAATATGTTGATCACACCAAAAGTATTTAATGACTGTCTTTTTTTAAGACTACAAACCTAATTTAACCTAAAAATAACGATTTTATTTGAAGCAACTTTATACAAAAAAAAAAAAATATAAAAAATATTTTATTCATGCCTTTCCATATAATATATTCAATCAATGTGAAGGGCTTTTTACCATTTTTATCAGTTTAGCAATTCAAATGTGGGCTTAAATAACTAAATCTAGTTTCAAGTTTTAAAAATAGATCGTCTGAATCAAATAAATATGCACATTTTTGCGACTATACAATTTAAAAAAAAAACTCGCGTTTACGAACCGCTGGCCTGTAATATCAGTCACTGCACAAAAACGATAATGCATGCACGCCACACATTACATTTAAGTTTTAACTTACAATTCTGTGTTTAAATGCTTTCATTTAATCACAGTGCTTGGAAAGCCTTACGATTACTTCATTTAGGTTACGATAGACTCCGCAGTCTTTCTGGGAATGACACTGGATAGTAAACTTGAGTGTGGCGCTCATATAGAGACACTAGTGAGCAAACTTAGTTCAGCGCCTATTCTGTCAAGAAAATTAGAGAGTTTATCAATGTGGAAAGAGATAGGGTTGTCTACTCTGCCTACTTTTATTGTGGAATATTCTATGGAATCTTATTGATGAAGCGGAATAGCTAATATTGGAACTATTTTTATAACGCAGAAAAGAGTTAATCGTTTTTACAATACACAGTGGATGATCTACTGCATAATATTTTATGAGAGCGTCAGAAAAAGAGTGTGAGAAAAACAAAAGCGAACGTCTTTAAGTTAAGTTAGTATTAAGTTAATTGCTAAATTAAGGTGAATTATTGAGTTGATTATTTACTACTTATTAGATCTATTGTCAACTAGCTGATGAGCGCGCCTTCGTTCGCGTGGATTGAGGTTTTTAATTCCCGCGGGAATCTTATTTTCCGGGAAAAAAGTAGTCTATGTATTATTCCGGAATATAATCTATCTTTATGCTAAATTTCAGCCAAATCAGTTCCGTCGTTGCGGCGTGATTGAGTGACAAAGATTCATACACCCAAACTTTCGCATTTGTAATATTAATGGGAAGAATAATGTACCGATGGGGTTGACACGCCAGTTGGTAAAAACCCCCCACAAAATAAATTAGAAAAAAGATTTGGATTATTAAGTGTGGTTATCTTTTAGGTGGATACTACACAATCGAGCAGTCTCACAGCAAGTTACGTATAGTGGTGCTGAACAGCGTGCTGTGGGCGGGCGGCGCCGCCAAGACCGATGGCCCGCACCGCGGCCGCGCGCAGTGGGAGTGGCTCGAGCACGTGCTCGGCAAGGCAAGGAGGAAAAACGAGATGGTATGTAGCTATGTAATAATGTACACATTATGGTTTTGCGTAGAGTAGTGCTGAACAGTGTAGTGTGGGCGAATGGAGCCGCCAAGCCGTATGTATTTATTACGGCATACAGTAGTCCTGAAAAGTATAGTAAGCGGAACGTTAGAGTTAAAGACCTTTAGGGAGCGCATCGACGACACGCGGTGGAATCAACAATAATTACTAGTAGCAGTATTATTATATATTAGTATGAATATCTATTTAAAAAAACGTAAATATTTCTCGAATCTTTATTATTTTCAAAGAATAATAGCTAAAGTAAACAAACATAACTTATATTCTCCTCTACCGTCAATTTGGAAAGCTTGATATAGGAGTGGATACGACAATATTGCAACGGGTGGATATCTAACCTACGACCTTTCAGTCCGCACCGTTGGGCTATTGTTTCTATTTTTTCTTCTTTTCTATTATTATTAATTATTTAATTTTATTGAATTTTCAAAAATCCTTTCTTAGCGGATGCCTACGTCATAATAGCTATCGATATGCCAAACAGCCGCGATCCATCCAGTTATTTGAGCTGTGCGTTTATAGATCAGTCAGTCAGTCACCTTTTCCTTTTACATCTTTAGATTAGATATTTTCCAGTATAATGATAAATATTTCCTTCAGGTCTACTTAGTAGCCCATGCGGGTCCAGGGGTAGAAGAGAGGCATAACGCAGGAAGCTCCTCAGCATCAGGCGGCGGTGAGCTGACCCCGACAGCCAACGCCAGGCTGCTGCACGTCATCAGAGCCTTCAGTGACGTCATTGCGGGGCAGTTCTATGGGCATAGACACGCGGACACATTTAGACTTGTTTATAGTGAAGGTAGGCCTTTGCTGGCATAAATAGCTGTTGTATTTATAGATTGATTTGACATACTCATTTTCTCACTTCCATTTTATGCTTGTAAAAATTGTTCTGGAAAAACAACTGACAAACAAACAAAACACTGAAAATTTCATTTATATTAGTCAAATTAGTACTTTTTTGTGTTTTTTAAGAACAATTTTTACAAGTATAAACGGAAGTGAGAAAAAGAGTATGGTACTATGTATAAATGAATTTTAAAAAGTCTATCTTTTAGTTTGAACTTAAGACACGTCTGACTATTTCCTGGTTATGTAGACACATTTTGTATAGTGGCTAGTTTTTTTTAAATATAAATGAATAGGCAATTTCGAAAATAAAGGAAAACTTTAAAAAACCAAAAGCTATAATTAATATTATTTTACAATACGTTACGTAAATTAAAGAGTTTTGTAGTAAATTGGTTTTAAATTCGGCCGGAATGTTTTTTTTTAGTAAGAACCAGTAACCTTTATTGCTTTAACCAGTCAAGTTTGGACTATAGACTAAACTGAACTAAATTATCAATATTGTTCTCTGTAATATAATGAGCTCTATATTTTTCGTAGCACCTCATTAGTTAAGCTAATTACTTTAAAAGCCATCATTTTATGTAGCTAAAAGGGTTTAAGCAAGCGTGTCTATTAAATATAATAATTGAGTCAATTTGTTACACAAAGAAAATACCCCATTAAAAGCTTTCATGCCATGGCGGCCTGACAAGTTAAGCCGCGAAATGTTTACATGTATGTAGCGGGTACATTAATTAATTTTCGTGCGAGTTTAAATTATTACTAATTGCTTGTCATGCGAGGTATAACATATGTCATATTATTATAATATTATAATCGGTTTATTTTGAAATACTCCCTTGAAAAGTGGTATTGATTATTTCTTACCAACTAGCTTTTACGGCTTCTCTTTCCGCCATCTAATAAAAGTAATCCGAAATGTTGATTCTTGTACCAAATTACCATTTTTGATTTTTCAATTTTTCAGCTCTTTTTCTTTTGGGGTTTCACATTTTATTTTTGTTTTTAGACCATCCG
Organism: Hipparchia sbordonii; assembly: GCA_038048805.1. Classification (NCBI taxonomy): domain Eukaryota; kingdom Metazoa; phylum Arthropoda; class Insecta; order Lepidoptera; family Nymphalidae; genus Hipparchia; species Hipparchia sbordonii. Next base: position 13,099,850 of record CM076104.1, on the reverse strand, counting down.
TTTTGTTAAGGCGAACAAAATGAAATAAAAAATCAAATTGTTTGTATATTGGATTGGTAATAACTTAAGTTTTCTTCCAGGGCGGCCTGTGTCGTGGGCGCTACTAGCGCCGTCACTGACGCCGCGCGGCGCGGGTAGCATATCAAATCCTGGACTAAGGCTTTATAAATTCGAATCTAAAACTGGAAAGGTGAGTGAAATTTGTCATATAGCTTATAACCTGAATTATATTTATTTTATATCATAACTAGCTAATGCCCGTACGCGTGGATTGCGGTTTTTTAACTCCCGCGGGAACTCTCTTATTTTATGGGATTAAAAGTAGCCTATGTGTTTTTCAGACTATAATCTATCTCTGTGCCAAATTAGTTCAGTTGTTGCGGAATGATTGAGAAACAAACATCCATCCATACATCCAAATTTTCGTAATTAACACATAAATAGGAACTAGGATTATGGCGCACCTCTGACTTTTCTGAGTTATGTGCGTTTAATAAATTGAGCGCTAATTCAATGGTGATATGGTTAATTTTACTTTAACGCTAATGGCATCGAATTCTTATACGATCAATCGAATTAAACCTTAGACTAACCCTACTGCTATTACAATCACGTTGTGTTCTTTCAGGTATTAGACTACACACAGTATTATTTAGATTTAACAAACACTAGGGGCGAAGCTCACTGGGCGGTCGAGTACAACCTCACTCAATACTACGGTATACGGGAAGTCAGTGCTAGCTCCTTGGACACCCTAGCTGAGAAGATAAGGAATTATCCTGACAGAGGATTACTTACCAAGTAAGTCTCTGCATATTTTTTTTATTGTAAGATGACGCTTGACATCAGTCATGTCTGATGATAAGCCACAATAGCCTAACGGTTAAAGGTACAGAATGAAGAACTGAAACGTCGCACCTTCGAACCCCACTCCTAGCACAAGCTTTCAGCTTATTTGGAGGGGAGAGGAGGATATTAGTCAACTTCAACTCGGCTAATATTCTTAAAAAAAAATATAAATAACTAGGGTGGAGCGTGTTTGAAGGTGTTCAATTTTACTTGGTAGAAAAACAGACGCTGGAAGACCATTTCACATATAAGCCATTTTTGAGAAATTGGGGGTTTCGGGGTGCAGACCAACAAGTTACTGAAAACCCAGCAACACATTGGTAGTGCCTCTTGTGCTCCAAATGTTCATGGGCGGCAACGTTTTCTAGATATTGCGACATTACAAACTACAGCATTAAAGAGAAATCCGCTTCGATGGATTGATAGAGAATTAACTATAAGTAAGAGAACGTTAAACAATTGTATTTGGCCAAATATTGGTTAATGACGTTATAGCTTGAGGACGGCAGATTTGCGGCTCTTAAGGTACGAGTTCGTAGCCGACCGCAGACAGCAACAGAAGACGCCGCGATACTACTGGTTTCTATGTATTTCTATGCAGGCGATGTGTCGCTAGCTACGAAGGTATTTGATAGAAATTCAAAGAAACCAGTAGCGTCGCGGTGACACGTTGTCTGCTGTTGCTGTCTGCGGTCGGCTACCAAGTCGTACCTTGACACGCATATTTTGAGCAGTTATTTTTATTATACACAGGTATCTAACAGCGCTGACCGTGCGCCATACAACAGACGTGTCAGATTGTGACGCGAGCTGCGTCCACGTCCACTTCTGCGCGATCACGCGTGCGGATTTCCACGAGTTTCGGACGTGCGTCCGCAACCCCGCGTCGGCGCTGGCGTCGCGCGCGCCTCACACCTCCGCCGCCATCTTGCTTTACGCCATTTTGATTTTGATTTCTTCGTAATTATTTAACAGGTATTTTAGGTCCACTTGCACAAACCCCCTAAATATATTTCGATACCTCCTACGTAAGTTGTGGTATCCCACAAAATTGGCATTTTAGGATTGTTGCACTTATCATTTGTTTTTATCTATTTGATGTGTCCGTTTAAAAAAAATTAAAAACGGCATTCTTTAACACGTTCACGGACAGTATTACGTCATCGGTTGTTCGTGTTGTGACACTACAAAATGTCATAAATTGCCTAGAGGTGTTTTGAAAAATCACAAAAAATAATAAATGATGTGATATGACAGTACAGGTGGCGTATACGTCGTAATGAGTTCTTGCTCTTGACTAGATTCAGGCGAAGAAGCATCGTCGAATAAGGTTTTAAGCTTTTTTTGACGCTTTTCGATTTTATACAAGAAAAAAATTTGACGTCGACAGGCGTACTGTCGTATAAAATTGTACAAGGTCAACGCCTTGAGGCGTACTGTCCGTGAAAGTGTTAACATACTTTCACGATGTATAAAGTTGTATCGTTATTAAAATCGCGGCCAAAACCATTTTATTGACCTTCACGACAATTAACGCGTCACGTATCTAAGCATTTTGGGGATACAACAACTTACGTATATACCTACCTGTCCTTTTTTCGTTTACTCTGAACTAAACATGCTAAAAAGTGACAGCATTACAAAATTTTAATAAATATGACTAAGCAAGACGGCCTTAGTTAAGTTCAGTGTTCATTTTAAAATTAATTAAAACTGGTACATACTAACAATTTTGTTGTCAAAATCTGGCTGTAACATTTTTATTTTACTTAGTACATTTTTCACCCGATTGTTACTTATCCAGTTTGAGTCAACCAGTCCATGATTAAGGGCCCGAACAGGTTTGAAACTAATCAGGTTTACACCGATAAATGCTAGTAGGTGAAGTGGGTGGTGGGCTTAAACTTTTTCAGGGAAATAGGCTTTTCATTCGTCAATTAAAGATTTTTGGGTGAAAATGATTTATTCATTTCTTTCTACTATGACTGACAGGCTAAAATTTCTATAAAATACCGTTATACTTTTTATTATTATCATTACTTTCATGGTCCACCACTAATTGCCGATCATGAATGTAAATAAATCAAACGTAGCAATTTTAGTGATCTAAATAAATAATTTGATATCTATCTTTTTGTAAATATGTAGTAGAAAAAAATTCTTGACATGTCACACGGCTCAAAATATTTTTCTTATTTTATACACTTTGTTACCTCCTTACCTTCTCGTTACCTTATTAATAAACTTATTATCGCGTCAGATCCGTTAAACAAGATCATTTAATCTTTGCAAGATCTTGAACTGTCTAATGTTAGCAAATAGTTCTCAAATCATGACATAATATTAACATAAGTATACGTAAGTACATTTATTAAACACACTAAATATTAGTTAAGTTCTAGGCTAAATGAATGTACAGTTTTACTATTGAAAATAATAGGTCTAGTAATACTAAAAAGATGTAAAATAAACGTACACCATACTGCAAGAATTTGAGGCGATTGTTTGGAAAGTAAGTATAATTATATATGCTCAATATTCATCCCGGTATTTTTTTTTATGTGTTCCTGCCTTTTTCCTCCGACAAGGTAATCGTAGAATATTTTATGAGAATATGACTTTTTTATCATATTTTCTTTTTGCTGTACTTTGGTCTAACTAAAACTACACATTGGTGGAGTTCGTATATCTTAACAAACTTAACAAAGTTGGTCACGGTATTAAGATCGTAATCCTGCAGAGAGATTGTCTAAAAATGATTGGCATAGAATCCCAATTTTGTCTGATTGGACGACACTCTCTAGCTATTGGTAAAAATGCATTTCAGAAAGATAGCTACTTTAGCCAATTACTGCAAGTAATACATTTCATTCATGCAGGTTTTTCGTAATCGGCCAATGGGTTTTGATCAATTAAAACATGTATTTAACATTTAACTAGGTATCTAGAAAAATCAAAATATTAATCTCACTAGTACTTAAGGATCATTATCCAATGAACTTTCAAAGTGTTACTTCAAGGTTACTGCCGAAGTTCCGCGTCACGTCACGTTACGCTGTCACGTAGCTTACAACGTATTATATCTCTAGCTATCTCGATCAATTAGGTCACGTTTTCTTGCCACCTACTTGAATTTTTGTCTTATTTCATAATAATCGTAATACGTTAGTGAGATACAAAATAAAGTGGAATGCAGTTTACCATATATTTTTCGAGGCCTTTTGAAATATTTAGGTGAAAAACCGGGAAATATAATACTATTACGGGAATTTTAGTGATAAAAAAATAATATGTGGACAACACCACTAAAGGTAGTATCTAAGTTTATCCTTAGTGGTGATGTCCACAAAAGTTGGTGGTAGAAGCAACCTTAAGTTGAGGGCAATGTGGTTTATAATATTGTACAGGTAAAGCCAAAGACATGTACTTGTTATGACGGTATCTTATTACTAATTTCCGTAAATTTTAATACCCTCTTTAAAGCTTCGCCGTAGTCCAGTAATAACGGTTCACTGCCGCTACTAAAAGAAAAATAAATATGAATAAATTACTAAGAGGACAGCACCGTAAACGGAATCCTAAAAGAAGGCCTTTGATCGCTAATGGCTTGAGAGCTGGTGGGATATTATGAAGCGGTACTTTATATAAGCTGCTTGCAATATTGTTCCTCTACTTTGCTTATATTGACATACCTAGCAAAGGAATAAGGTGATCTTGGTATTTTTTTTATCAATAAAATATGATATTGCCTGTACCTGGTTTTTCACCTAAATATTTCAAAAGGCCTCGGAAAATATATCGTAAACAGTAATATTTTGCAACCCACTTACCTAGTACTATTACGACATAAGATAAAAATTCAAGCATAGATGGCACGAACACCGTGATCTAATTGACTGAGGTAGCTAAAAAGAAGCTGGTTCAACCCCCACCATTTGAAACATTTTGTTTATTAAAAGTCATATGTGAACTCTTTTATTTTCTGAGATAAAAATTATGCTATGTCCATCTCCAGGAGAAAGCTATCGTTTTATGTTCGTTCGTTGTATCAGGGTTAGAATTATAAAAAGATTTTTGTAATTGTACATAGTGCAGTCAACATCTTCTGAAGATACTCCGGTGTCAAAGTGAAACGTACGTAGAGTATATTTTGAAGTGGGATCTGGATGGTTTTGCGGCTGCCGTGTACAACGTGGGCAATACGTTGTACCATAAATATTGTTTCTTTTTTGGCAGATAATATCAAAAGTTCAGCTATGTTTATATTTCATATGGTGAGAGACTTTGGCTGTGGCTAGTTACCACCTTAACGTCAAAACGTGCTGACAAGCGATTTAACGTTCCGAAGGCTTGGAGAAATCGATTAGGGGTAGGGTTGAATGTACACTACCATACCCCTAAGTTGGCCTGCTACTATCCTAAACTGCATCTTACCATCAGGTGAAATCCCAGTCACGGGCTATCTTGTCATTAAATAATTAAAAGAATATCATGTTCTCGAATACCACCAGCTCTAGGACCATACACGTGGGCCTTTGATCGCTAAAATTTGTACACCCCCCCTCGTTACGATGAAGGTTAATCTCATTACGTGCCACCCCTAAAAAGGCCATCGTTTTTCCTCGAACATAAAAAGGATAGATGTAGTCATAAAAACCGAAATTCGGAAATAGTATCAAAGCAGCTGCTGGCAACCCTCGATGATGGGGCATATTGTATTGGGCGTAAGTTTTTATCGGACTGTACGAAAAATTATGTTTTTACGAAGGTATAACCTATTCGTTATGGATTAAAAAAGTCGTGTGGTGGCGTAGATATTCGAAAAAAGCGATTCATTTTCTTGCGCACTCATAAAGGCAACAATTCGATACTTTCTCATTTACAATATTAAGGGATCTCAAAAAAAATTTTTTGTCAAAAAAAAAGGACATTAATATTATACCGTTAGCACAAAGTTCGATGCAACTTACTATGCTGGTATGTTGTCAAGTATTTGACGAAAATATTATGTACTTACTTTTGTAAAGTTGGAAAGTCTTACCCAACTTACTGAGCACAAATAGTTTAAAGATTTTGCAGTCTATGGTTTTACGTTCTTCGGTATTCCTTTTTCATTGTATAATAGGTACTCGCGATTCTTTTAAAAAATTTATACAATATAGCTAAGTTCAACCTACTCTACCATGATGTAAATTATAATTTGTAAAACAGAAAGATAAAAGGTATTTAAAACGATGATATTCCTAGTTAATTTCAATTCAATGATATAGAAGAAGCAAAGAAATTATTTAAATTGAAGCTATTGAAATCTATAATTACTTAGTAGTAATTATTGAAATGTATCATTGTATTTATTAAGGTCTGTCGGTACTATAATCTATTCTGTGGTTTATGTAAGATTTTGAAACCGTGCTTACTTAATAGGCATGTTTCCAATTCTTACTTCAAAAAGAAAAAAAGTACCTACACACTCGTCTGAAGCTTTATAGTTTGCATTCTAAAAAATGTATATGTCCTTAGCGTCCGATATCCAGCTTCTCATAAAGCTCCCCAACCTTTCTGAATTTTGATTTTTGCAGGGATGCAGTAGCGATATAAGACCTCGATACATTTGTATTGCTGCCAATACAAATACCTATATAGTTGAATACCTTCGCACACGTAACCATGATTTTGCATCGTTTTACTTTAACCCTAATGTCATCGAATACAAATACGATCAATTGAATTAAAACTTGTGGTGAGGCTACTGATCCATTGAACCGTTTTAACCGTTGAACTAACATTAGAAACGGACATGTATTTTCGCATCCAAACAATTTCCTCAAATAGAATAAAATATAATAAAAACATATTCTTAACTAGACTATGTACCTATTGCTGAATTAATTGTGATATTTCGGATTTTGTATATACTTATTGTAAGTGAACTGAAAATCAGTGTAACTAAAGAAAATAAATACTATGATTATTTCAAAATTGCTTTTCATTACTTTGCATATTTGCTTGAATGCACTATTTACCCTTAGTACTGTTAAGTATTATGTACCTGAGGCTAAAACTCGTCCCATTAAGGGCACGATCTTCGGCCGCAGTAGGTATTTTAGAGCCACTTCGTTCCTCGCACGGTGAGGTCTCGCTCGCGCTCATCAAATGAACTCGCTAACCCCGCCGCAGCGCAAATTTACCGTCATAGATTAAATAACCTTATGATACCAAACAGTAGGGCAGTTTTAAGGTTTATGAAATATTTATATTGAAGAAAGAACAAAACATGCAGTTTTAAACTGCTAAAGCTCAAACAAGGTATTAAGTAAGTTCGATTAATATTTTACTTACTACATATTTTGTTCAGTTTTTTTTTTTGTTATTAGACCGATTTCTTTCAAAATCGATATCTGGGGATCCCTGTGCTCATAAAAGAGATAACCACTGCCAAAATTAGAAAAAGTGGCGGCCATTTTCTTTTTTCTCGTTATGGGACCGATTTCTTTCAAAATCGATATCTGGTGATCCCTGTGCTCATAAAAGAGAACCACTGCCAAAATCAAAAAAAGTGGCGGCCATTTTATTTTTTCTCGTTATGGGACCGATTTCTTTCAAAATCGATATCTGGGGATCCCTGTGCTCATAAAAGAGATAACTACTGCCAAAATCAAAAAAAGTGGCGGCCATTTTCTTTTTTCTCGTTATGGGACCGACTTCTTTCAAAATCGATATCTGGGGATCCCTGTGCTCATAAAAGAGATAACCACTGCCAAAATTAGAAAAAGTGGCGGCCATTTTCTTTTTTTTCGTTATGTGACCGATTTCTTTCAAAATCGATATCTGGGGATCCCTGTGCTCATAAAAGAGATTACCACTGCCAAAATCAAAAAAAGTGGCGGCCATTTTCTTTTTTCTCGTTATGGGACCGATTTCTTTCAAAATCGATATCTGGGGATCCCTGTGCTCATAAAAGAGATAACCACTGCCAAAATTAGAAAAAGTGGCAGCCATTTTCTTTTTTCTCGTTATGGGACCGATTTCTTTCAAAATCGATATCTGGGGATTCCTGTGTTTATAAAAGAGGTAACCACTGCCAGAATGGGAAAAATTGATAGCCATTTTCTTTTTTCTCGTTAAGGGACCAATTTCTTTCAAAATTGATACCTGTGCTCATTATAGAGGTAACCATTGTCAAAACTAGAAAAAGTGGTGGCCATTTTCTTTATTCTTGTTATGGAATTTATTTGTTACGTTCCCTTATTGGTTGAGCGAAGCAACGGCTGGATCGTCATGCTCGTGAACGGGTGTCACCAACGGGAATGTTTGTCTACTTTCTGGTTAGTACAGTAATGTGGAGCGGAGATATCGAATTTGAAAGAATTTTATCCAATAGTAAATAATGATAAGAACGCCTTTTTAATATTTGACTAATGTTTAACTATAGCAAAAAAAAATATTACTGCCACTTTTTCTAATTTTGGCAGTGTTTATCTCTTTTATGAGCACAGAGATTCCCAGATATCGATTTTGAAAGAAATCGGTCCCATAACGAGAAAAAAGAAAATGGCCGCCACTTTTTCTAATTTTGGCAGTGGTTATCTCTTTTATGAGCACAGGGATCCCCAGATATCGATTTTGAAAGAAATCGGTCCCATAACGAGAAAAAAGAAAATGGCCGCCACTTTTTCTAATTTTGGCAGTGGTTATCTCTTTTATGAGCACAGGGATCCCCAGATATCGATTTTGAAAGAAATCGGTCCCATAACGAGAAAAAAGAAAATGGCTGCCCATTTTTCTAATTTTGGCAGTGGTTATCTCTTTTATGAGCACAGGGATCCCCAGATATCGATTTTGAAAGAAATCGGTCCCATAACGAGAAAAAAGAAAATGGCCGCCACTTTTTTTGATTTTGGCAGTGGTAATCTCTTTTATGAGCACAGGGATCCCCAGATATCGATTTTGAAAGAAATCGGTCACATAACGAAAAAAAAGAAAATGGCCGCCACTTTTTCTAATTTTGGCAGTGGTTATCACTTTTATGAGCACAGGGATCCCCAGATATCGATTTTGAAAGAAATCGGTCCCATAACGAAAAAAAAGAAAATGGCCGCCACTTTTTCTAATTTTGGCAGTGGTTATCACTTTTATGAGCACAGGGATCCCCAGATATCGATTTTGAAAGAAATCGGTCCCATAACGAGAAAAAAGAAAATGGCTGCCACTTTTTCTAATTTATGCAGTGGTTATCTCTTTTATGAGCACAGGGATCCCCAGATATCGATTTTGAAAGAAATCGGTCCCATAACGAGAAAAAAGAAAATGGCTGCCACTTTTTCTAATTTTGGCAGTGGTTATCTCTTTTATGAGCACAGGGATCCCCAGATATCGATTTTGAAAGAAATCGGTCCCATAACGAGAAAAAAGAAAATGGCTGCCACTTTTTTTGATTTTGGCAGTGGTAATCTCTTTTATGAGCACAGGGATCCCCAGATATCGATTTTGAAAGAAATCGGTCCCATAACGAGAAAAAAGAAAATGGCCGCCACTTTTTCTAATTTTGGCAGTGGTTATCTCTTTTATGAGCACAGGGATCCCCAGATATCGATTTTGAAAGAAATCGGTCCCATAACGAAAAAAAAGAAAATGGCCGCCACTTTTTCTAATTTTGGCAGTGGTTATCTCTTTTATGAGCACAGGGATCCCCAGATATCGATTTTGAAAGAAATCGGTCACATAACGAAAAAAAAGAAAATGGCCGCCACTTTTTCTAATTTTGGCAGTGGTTATCTCTTTTATGAGCACAGGGATCCCCAGATATCGATTTTGAAAGAAATCGGTCCCATAACGAGAAAAAAGAAAATGGCCGCCACTTTTTTTGATTTTGGCAGTGGTAATCTCTTTTATGAGCACAGGGATCCCCAGATATCGATTTTGAAAGAAATCGGTCACATAACGAAAAAAAAGAAAATGGCCGCCACTTTTTCTAATTTTGGCAGTGGTTATCACTTTTATGAGCACAGGGATCCCCAGATATCGATTTTGAAAGAAATCGGTCCCATAACGAGAAAAAAGAAAATGGCCGCCACTTTTTCTAATTTTGGCAGTGGTTATCTCTTTTATGAGCACAGGGATCCCCAGATATCGATTTTGAAAGAAATCGGTCCCATAACGAGAAAAAAGAAAATGGCTGCCCATTTTTCTAATTTTGGCAGTGGTTATCTCTTTTATGAGCACAGGGATCCCCAGATATCGATTTTGAAAGAAATCGGTCCCATAACGAGAAAAAAGAAAATGGCCGCCACTTTTTTTGATTTTGGCAGTGGTAATCTCTTTTATGAGCACAGGGATCCCCAGATATCGATTTTGAAAGAAATCGGTCCCATAACGAGAAAAAAGAAAATGGCCGCCACTTTTTCTAATTTTGGTAGTGGTTATCTCTTTTATGAGCACAGGGATCCCCAGATATCGATTTTGAAAGAAATCGGTCCCATAACGAAAAAAAAGAAAATGGCCGCCACTTTTTCTAATTTTGGCAGTGGTTATCTCTTTTATGAGCACAGGGATCCCCAGATATCGATTTTGAAAGAAATCGGTCACATAACGAAAAAAAAGAAAATGGCCGCCACTTTTTCTAATTTTGGCAGTGGTTATCTCTTTTATGAGCACAGGGATCCCCAGATATCGATTTTGAAAGAAATCGGTCCCATAACGAGAAAAAAGAAAATGGCCGCCACTTTTTTTGATTTTGGCAGTGGTAATCTCTTTTATGAGCACAGGGATCCCCAGATATCGATTTTGAAAGAAATCGGTCACATAACGAAAAAAAAGAAAATGGCCGCCACTTTTTCTAATTTTGGCAGTGGTTATCACTTTTATGAGCACAGGGATCCCCAGATATCGATTTTGAAAGAAATCGGTCCCATAACGAGAAAAAAGAAAATGGCCGCCACTTTTTCTAATTTTGGCAGTGGTTATCTCTTTTATGAGCACAGGGATCCCCAGATATCGATTTTGAAAGAAATCGGTCCCATAACGAGAAAAAAGAAAATGGCTGCCCATTTTTCTAATTTTGGCAGTGGTTATCTCTTTTATGAGCACAGGGATCCCCAGATATCGATTTTGAAAGAAATCGGTCCCATAACGAGAAAAAAGAAAATGGCCGCCACTTTTTTTGATTTTGGCAGTGGTAATCTCTTTTATGAGCACAGGGATCCCCAGATATCGATTTTGAAAGAAATCGGTCCCATAACGAGAAAAAAGAAAATGGCCGCCACTTTTTCTAATTTTGGCAGTGGTTATCTCTTTTATGAGCACAGGGATCCCCAGATATCGATTTTGAAAGAAATCGGTCCCATAACGAGAAAAAAGAAAATGGCTGCCCATTTTTCTAATTTTGGCAGTGGTTATCTCTTTTATGAGCACAGGGATCCCCAGATATCGATTTTGAAAGAAATCGGTCCCATAACGAGAAAAAAGAAAATGGCCGCCACTTTTTTTGATTTTGGCAGTGGTAATCTCTTTTATGAGCACAGGGATCCCCAGATATCGATTTTGAAAGAAATCGGTCACATAACGAAAAAAAAGAAAATGGCCGCCACTTTTTCTAATTTTGGCAGTGGTTATCACTTTTATGAGCACAGGGATCCCCAGATATCGATTTTGAAAGAAATCGGTCCCATAACGAAAAAAAAGAAAATGGCCGCCACTTTTTCTAATTTTGGCAGTGGTTATCACTTTTATGAGCACAGGGATCCCCAGATATCGATTTTGAAAGAAATCGGTCCCATAACGAAAAAAAAGAAAATGGCCGCCACTTTTTCTAATTTTGGCAGTGGTTATCACTTTTATGAGCACAGGGATCCCCAGATATCGATTTTGAAAGAAATCGGTCCCATAACGAGAAAAAAGAAAATGGCTGCCACTTTTTTCTGATTTTGGCAATGGTTCTCAAGTGCAGGGAATTCGAGAGTCCAGATCGATTTCGAAAGTCTGTCCAAAGATTCACAAGAATTAAAAAAATAAAGTAGGTAAGGTACAGAATAGGTACAACATTTGTATTAGAAGGATCAAACTTACCTTATAGTTTGTCTAAGCTTTCGTAATTTAAATCTGGATATTTTGTTCTTTTGTTTATTTTTAGTCCCCATATTTTCACTTTATTATATTCTTAATTAATTAATTTACTATAAGAGTACCTAACTTACATTAATATTTACAGATTTAATAATACATAACAAGATTTACACACTAGAAGATAATAGGTAATAATATTTACACACTAATTTTATTTTGATTATCTATGATAAGTGAACACAAATAAATAATACTCCAATAGTTCGTCTGATCAGCGGGGATCGCAGTGAGCCAGCTAGAGCGATACGTCCTCCCTCGATGATACCTTGCGAGCTACTGAAATGAGGCGCCCGAGCCACTTTGTTATAAAGAAAGTAAACCAGTCATGATTAAAAAAAAAGAAAGCTTTTTAGAGAAAAATTAACGGCAAAATATTATTCTAGAAGCTTTTGCCTATTTTTTGTCATTTTTTTTTTTAGTTTAACTTTGATATACTACACATACAACCGAAACCCAATTGAAAACTACACTGTTTTCGGAATATTATTTCATCGAGTGAAGTTCAAAATATGGACTTTTGAACGGCAAAATAAATTAGAACGTGTATTAATCTACAACATATATTTTTAACCTATCAAAACAATGAATATTTGATTGTTTACTATTGAATCCAAAACAGGCTGTTTTCGGAGATCCTGCCGTTAAAAAATTATAATGCTGTGATAGCCTGATCTATAGTGCTTCAGAATTGGGTATTTGACAATTGTCAAAATGTGGATATTCATTCATTACAATCGAAAATGTAACATGTAAGATTAACATTTGTAAAAACAAAAAATAAATCGGTCAAAAAACAAATAAGTTATTAGCTGTTTTACTGCGACTGTATCCGTCTCTTTCTAAAACGAAATTTTGTATGGAGAGCTACTGAAACGTGACGTATTGTTGCAATATCGCTCTCTTTTTCTATCAAGAAACTTAAAAGCTGTATTTTCGAGACCAGTTAAGATAATAAAAAAGAAACATCACATTTTGTTATACTATCAAGAACCTTTTTTTAAGTATATAAAAAAAAATCAAATACCCAATGTGACCTCCTGTTTGGAGTTTTGGTCCCAGGTATGAACACAACTCTGAATTTTAGGAGTTATAATACGTTTTAAGCTATTGAAATGGTATTCATTATTTTGCTTTTACGGTGAAGAAAAACATAGTAAAGGCACCACAAGGTCCATGCCCGAGAGGTCTCCGTAAATGCTTTCAAAGGTGTGTGAAGTCTACTAATCTGAAGTTGGTCAGCGTGGTGAACTATGGCCTAAACCCTTTTCATTGAATTGAGACTTGTGCCTTTCTACTACTACTGTACTACTACTGTAGGCTCACTAAAGCAATGCATTGAAATGACGACGATGACTCGATATTATGTTAATAATTTTCTGAATTTTCGGAATTTTGTTGAGTTATTCTTCGATTAATAATATTTTGGCTACACTAAAACGCCTTGAGAAAGAAGGGTCGTACCGACCTTTTTCCCGCGGGTTGAAAGCCCGCCGGTTGAACCAGTTTAAGAAGAACTCGGTGAATCATATTTTTATAATAACAACCCAACAGATCGAGCATCCGCAAGGAGATCAAGCAACACTGGCCGGAAAACAGGTACGTTATGCCATATGAATACGCCCCAATATAGAGCGAAAGGGTAAGAAAATCGGTAAAAAGCTAGTAAGCATTTATGAGTTGAAAAAGGTAGAAAATGGGACCGAACGGCCTTTTGTCGCTTTGTTAGTTCAAATGGGGATAAAACGGGTTCGTCATAACTTCAATTGTCTGCCGTACGACTCTTGAAATTTGTTTTTCAGATTCTCGTATTCGCCCGTACTCATATGAAATTTTATTTTTAAAGTATCTAGACACAATACAAGTTTTGGCTTTGTTGTAGTAGGTACATCCGTGCGTGGCCATAGAATTAGAATATACTACGCCATTGTATCCTTAGGCTGACATCTATAGACTGCATTCTCACTCAGCTGAGACTCAAGACAGAATTAAAACGAGACAGATTTAGGTCAGAGCATATTTGTGTCTCATTTTAACCTTTTATCTTGAGTCTGAAATGAATCAGAATACATTTTATAGATCTCAGCATAATCGGTAATACGTAATAAACGTACGAAATAAAAAATAAACGTAGCATATTGAGTCCATGACGTCACACGCGATGAAAATGAGGTGATGGTACAATCATTCCAAGACTTGCTACCAAAGCGATTAAGCGTTCCGGCACGATGGCGTGTAAACGTGAAACCGATTAGGGGTAAAGGTTTAATTAAAACTGCCATACCACCTTCCAAGTTAGCCCGCTACGATCTTAGACTAGATCGTCACTTAAAAAAAGCTGACCACCCAAATCGGTTGGGTCTTCTTCAAGGATCACGGCTGTACACGAATTCGAAATAAGAACTATATTTAGTTAGTTTACCGACTTTTGACCTCTGGCTAAAACAATTAAACAATTAGTCTACCCTCCACAGAGGTTCATATTATAATATTTAATTAATTAATTATTTATTCTTTTAGAAAACATATTCGTAACAAAACCTCGTACCTATCCTTCACCCAAATCATTCATCCACGTTGGAAGCTGTACGTATCTAATTAGCGTTTACAGAACAGTACAATATATTACTGGAATCCAAAGAGCTGTCATTTGTACTGCTAGAGTTGGAGATGTCCCGTGAATGAGAGGGCCAACCGTATGTTTTTGCCATTCAAAAATTGACGTAGTTAGTGCAATCGTCGCAAATGCTTATGAATGCTCTGAAAATCCTCGCAAAACGCAAATTTTACACTTATCATGCTCCAGTTCGATTTTGTTTATTAATCGGTGGATTTTTGCACCAATTTTAGAGCATTCAAAACGATTGGCAAGCCTCTGCTCGCCCTGTATACCCTGCTTTTACTCTGGACTTTAATAATGTTGCTGTTTATATTCGTATTTGTAACAAGAGCAACAGAGATAAATAAGTTTTGTTTACTCAAATCAGTAGACATTCTGTGGCTTTTTTGATATCTGGTAAAACAAAGACATACAAGTTTTATTTTCTTAAGTATGCTTACAAAATTTTATTGAGTTTGATTACGCATACTCGTAATTTACTCAAATACCTAAATATCAAACTTCATTTGTACAGAACTCGCTACGAAAATACTCTAAAATGTTTGAGATCTGCACCTCTATGGTCTATAACTCAATGCCGGGGCCATGTTTATTATATTACCCGTGTTTAGCCACTGACCCTCTCTGCTAATTAAATTCGCTGCGAAATTAATGAGATTTGACCCCTGACGCATCCCCGCGATTAAATTACTCGGCTTATGCCGTAAGAAAGGAGAGGTCTGTTTTATTTTGCTAATGATAAAATATTACCTAAAGGAACTCGTTCTAAAAAAGACTCAACTGGATATAGTCAATGATTTCTACAAAGGCTGAGTTATATACTCACAAAACAAGTGAAAAAATTGTGCCGACCGACGAAGAGTATACCTAATAGAGTACTTCATTGTCAAATGATATGACAAATTACGACAAATATCTGCTATTACGCGCTTCATTTACATAATCAACAATTCATGTAACATATCCTCATTTTATACATATACTATTGTAAAATGTATAATATGTACCCATAGGATGTAGTGTATCGAGTATAGTTGAAGACCTGGAGAGATAATATTGTTATTAAATATTATTTTATTTTTAAAAGAGCAACCGTCGAGTTTCTTGCTGGTCCTTCTCGGTTGGCATTCCGTACCAGTTATAGATTTATTTGACAATTCGAAAGCACTTTGTAAAAGTAATTATTCTATTCTATTCTAGTGACAAGGGCTACATTTATTCCGGAAAATCAAAGAGTTTCCACGGGATTTTTGAAAACTAAATCCACACGAACGAAGCCGTGGGCATCAGCTAGTTAGTAGGTGTGTACAATCGCGACACATCTTTCTTACGGATTTTTCATCAACAAAACCTATGAGAAAGCATTGTCATTCGGGTCTTGAGATGCAAAGGCGATTTTCCCACTCTCGCATTTAATATCTTCCATTTACAAAAATTAATTAGAAACCCTTAATCATTATGAGTAGATGACTATTATACTTGTTAATACCTTTAGGGTAATCGAACGAGCGAAAAGAGTTCAGGGGTCAAGTATCAGTTTATTTTGTAAGGAATAAATTAACAATTTAGGTCCGTCCAGTGGTCCCACGTAATTTAATATCCAAGCGAAAATATTAAACTCTAATAAATATGCTAATTTGAATTATACAGCTTCTATAGGTACTTAGTGGAATCGAATCTTTTGAGCCAAGGGCGTTTTTTAGGGTTCCGTACCCAAAAGGTGCAAACGGGTCGGGACCCTATTACTAAGTCTCCGTCCGTCTGTCTGCCAGCGAGCTGTATCACATGGACCGTAATAGATTACTTGAAATTTCACAGAATGTGTATATCTATTGTCGCTATACCAACAAATAATAAAAATAACATAAAAATAAAGCGCAGTACACATACATGAAACGTGATTTTTTTCAGCGTTTTGCTCGATCTTAACAATCGCTGTTACGATGGTACGGAACCCTTTGTGTAAGAGTCCCACTCACACTTGGCCGGATTTTCTATTTTGCCCATTTGTTTACACTTGTTTTAAATAATCAGGAAATAGGAACTAGCTGATACCCGCGACTTTGTCCGCGTGGATTTAGTTTTTAAAGTCCGCGGGAACTATTTGATTTATTTCAGGGATAAAAATTAGCCTGTCTCTATGTCACTGAAGGTCCTCAAGTATACCCATGCAAAAAATCACGTCAACCGGTTGCTTCGTTGTTACGTGATTGAAGGACAAATCAATAAACCAACAAACAAACACACTTTCTCATTTATAATACTAGTTGATTCCCGCGACTTCGTTCGCGTAGATTAAGGTTTTTATTCCCGCAGGAACTCTCTTATTTGCCGGGATAAAAAGTGCTATTCCAGACTATACCTAATCTATCTCTGTGCCAAATTTCAGCCAAATCGGTTCAGTCGTTGTGACGTGATTGAGTAACAAACATACAAACTTTCGCATTTATAATATTAATAAAATAATAGGATATAATAGAATTAGTGAGGAAGATAAGGAAAAAAAGCTTTGAAATTCAAATAAGGTCTCTACTTTGACACGTGACCATTCTAATATTTCCCCATCGTCCTTTTACCTACTAATTTTATATAACAAACTAGACGATGCCCCGAATTCGTTCGCGTGGTTCAAGGTTTTTCAATTCCCTTGGGAACTCTGTAATTTTCCGGGATAAAATGTAGTAAGTTAATTAATTTTTTCTAGACATCTGTCGAGCTTGTCGCCATCCTGGTGAGTCACTCAGGCATGTGCTCTCGGGATGTTCAGCTCTTGCTAACACTGAGTATCTGCACAGACACAACCAAGCGGCCAAAATCCTTCACCAAGAGCTTGCTCTGAAGTACGGTCTCCTGGATGAGAGAGTGCCGTACTATAGGTACACACCGGTGCCAGTACTCGAGCGTGACGGAGTCCGGCTCTATTGGGACCGGTCCATCATCACGGACAGGACGATTCTAGCGAATAAGCCTGACATCGTGCTGATGGACCGGGCGCAGTCGAGGGTGTTTTTAGTGGACATCACCATTCCACATGACGAAAACCTCGTGAGAGCGGAGACAGAGAAAAAACGAAAGTATCTAGATCTGGCTCACGAGGTTTCCAGCATGTGGCATGTGGAGTCCACTGAAACCATCCCAATCGTTATATCTGCGAATGGGTTGATCCCAGTCAGCCTCGCTCACCATCTGAGGCGACTGGGGTTCCGTGGCAGTTCGCTCGCGGCCAAGATGCAGAAAGCGGTGCTGCTAGACTCGGCTAGGATAGTCCGTCGGTTTCTCAGCCTGTCGCCCTGACCCCCGGCCGTTTGGTCTCCCCTGCCGGGGCGTAATCCTCCGCCCGCTACAAGTATTTATTTGTGTAGAGTATATGTAAGTTTATTTATTTGTATATATATTTACGTTTATTATATAACTCTTTGGCTATATATGTATTTATTTTGTACGCGGGTGTGAGAGTAAATAAAATATGCGGAATAATTTTATTTTTATCTTTGTTATCTCAACGGCAGTGGGATGATGCGCTATGTGCGGATGTTTTGCAAGAGTTAATAAAATCATCAACTTCTGCAAGGGACCGCGCGCGCCTTCTTGCTGTGTCTACGAGAGAATCAAGTTACTGGCTTCAAGCTCTCCCTTCCCATCATATAGGCACTCTACTAGACCACCTCACTCTTTCCATTGCAGTTGGTCTTCGACTTGGTGCCAAGATCAACTATCCGCATCTTTGCCACTGTGGCGAGACAGTGGACGAGTTTGGACATCATGGGCTTTCCTGTGCCAAAAGTGCCGGGCGCTTCTCACGTCATGCTTCCTTGAACGATGTCATTCGTAGATCTCTTGTCACCGCTAAAGTGCCTGCAGTATTAGAACCTGTTGGTTTGGCAAGAAGCGATGGCAAGAGACCTGATGGTATGACACTTGTTCCGTGGAAGCAAGGAAGGTCGCTAGTGTGGGATGCCACATGTGTTGACACACTGGCAGCGTCTCACTTACAGGCGACCTCCGCGGCGGCGGGAGCCGCGGCTACTAAAGCAGAAAGGGCTAAGCGGCGCAAATATGAAAACATAGAAAACAATTTCATATTTGTGCCATTTGGTGTTGAAACCCTGGGGTCATGGGGCGAGGATGCTAGATCCTTTTTTAAGGATCTGTCATCCCGTCTCATAGAGTCCACTGGTGACCGGAAGGCTGGAAGTTACCTCGGCCAGCATATAAGTTTGGCCATTCAGCGGGGTAACGCAGCCAGCGTTCTGGGCACTTTTCCTCGTTCCAGTGGTTTAGATGATATTTTATTTTATTTTATTTTATTTATTTTGGAAAACCAACAGCTTATACTACTACATAGACTTAAATTTTAAACAACTAAAAGCTAATAAAAGGTTCTCACAAATAGAAACTAAATGAATAACCCCGAGTGCACAGTAAAAATTCTAAGCCATCTAAACGCAGAAAGTTTAGGATGCACTTGGCTGAACTAATATTTTTGTTAGATTTCGACGTAAACTATTCATATTACCACAAAACAAGTCGACATTAGGTTCGTCATAAACTGAGTTCAGAAGGCGAGAAGCGCGAATAATAAATGAGTTGTGTCTATAGTTTGTTTTGGTTAATGGGATATGTAATATCTTTTTATGTCTAGGTGAACGGAGTGATCTACGTGAGGGTACTATAATACCTAGCTTAGAAAGTAATTCAGGACAATCTATTGACCCCCTGGCTATATTGAGTAAAAAGCAAATATCAGCTATATTTCTACGTATGTACAGAGGCACAAGATGTAAATCAGAACAGGCTTTCTCATAAGATGTTTTAGGAAGGTGAAATTTGTGTTTTAGGAATCTATTAAATTTGCGCTGAATACTTTCTAGTTTGTTAATGTAAACCTGATAAGCAGGATTCCATATTTGGCAAGCGTACTCGATATTTTTTATATTTAGCTTTTATTTTTGTTATTTACGTTTTAGTTTTAATTTAGTATTTAGTTTTATATTATATTAAGTATTATTATTACATATCTTATATATTATAAACAAATAAACCAAATTTTATTTTATTATTATTTTTTTTATTTTTTTTCATAATATTCGAACCAAAATTTTTTTTATTTTTTTTCATAATATTCGAAGCAAAATTCCGCCCTAAATTTGGGGCTAAAAGCCCTAAGTTGGGAACCCTGACTGGCAAAATCGGAAGAAGTAACCGGATGTCTATTTTGTCTCATACTAAAAGTATGTAGACCGCGCCTTCAGACAATCGGACCGGCAGTAAAATCGGAAACGCCTCGCGCCCGTTTCCGACTCGGACGTCCGATCCGGCCACCGGATCGGACGTGTATTGACTGTTCATACAAAGTAATGGCTTCAATGCCTTCCGGTAGCCTGATCAGGCTACCGGATCAGACTATCGGATGAAAAAACCTGACGTGTATTTCCAGGCTTATATGTCACCATAAGATAAGCGTCGCGCATCGATTTCATCGTTTCTAGTTAAGCCCGCCCGACTTCAACAAACGTGTACAAAATAAAATTATTTTTATACTTTGTAGTGGCGTTTGAAGTCGGTTTTTTGAAAAGAATTTTTATTTTAAGCTTTTTAGTGTAGCTTGTTCCTGCTCTCTTTCTCCCCTCCCTCCAACGCTACGGTACTAATGTAGTTCTACACTTGGTACCTACAGTACTTATTAACAATACACAAACAGTTCCTAAATCCTCCCAGTTTAGGTAGGCAGTACCCCTGCAGCATCAGTATTGAAGAGCGAGGACCTTGAATTCCACGATGTAGAATATGCTTGATACTAACAATATCAGTTCGCAAGCGAAAGTTCCTAAATCCTCACAGTTTAAGTGGGCAGTACCCACCAGCATCAGGATTGAGGAGTTAGAACCTAGACCTCGATGAAGTAGTATATGCTTATTACATACAATAACAATTCATGATTAGCAGTTCCTAAATCTCTACAATTTAGGTGGGCAGTACCCTGCAGCATCAGGATTGAGGAACTAGAACCTAGACCTCGATGGTGTAGTATATGCTTATTACATACAATAACAATTCATGATTAGCAGTTCCTACATCCCTATAATTCAGGTAGGCAGTACCCTGCAGCATCAGGATTGAAGAGTAGGACCTGGAGCTCTATGATTTAGTATATGCTTAGACCAAGCATACCAATTCGTAAACGATGGTTCCTAAAGTCCCATAATTTAGGGGGGAAATACCCCTGCAGCATCAGGCTTGAGGAGTTGAAGGTAAAAATTTTTATGGGACCATTTCGTGAGCTTCTTCTGTCGATTAAAAAAAAAATCTCGTGAATCGGTTCAGAAACCTCGGAGTAATCGGCGGGCATACATAGAAAAAAAAAAAAAAAAAAAGATACCGGCCGAATTGATAACCTCCTCGTTCCAAAAATGGAAGTCGGTTAAAAATAAATCGCTTAATGTGTTGGTAAGCGCATCACGCGTGAACGGCTGGACCGATTTCGCTAATTCTTTTTTTATTGTATTTGTTATTGTCAGGAGAAGGTTCTTATGAAAGAAAAAATTAAGAAAATTGCGCGGAAAATTAGAAAATTTAAGAAATATTAACCACCATATTAAATTATTTCTAATGTAACCGCTTTTACAATTCAAACTTTTTTGATGTAACCTTATGGCGTTTGACATAACATTGACAGAATGCGTGCTGCCAATTTCGTCAAAGAGTTTCAATATTCATAGTTAAGACAGGACAACGTCTGTCGGGTCCGCTAGTGTTGAAATAAAAACGATATAATTTAAAATAACAATTGAAATAGAAAAAAAAGGCCAAGTATTTTCATTTAAGAGAAGTAGAGAGCAGCCGCAGCGGTCGGCCGGACGGACGCGACGGTAAATCAAATTAGTCGCTAATAAAGCAAAAGCAATTTGCGACGCGCCGATGTTATTGCATTGCAGAAATATATATTTTTCTTTTAACTAGCTTTTGCCCGTGCCTTCGTCCGCCTGACTTAGGTTACTGTTTTTCCGGGGTAAAAGGTTTTATCCCGGAAAAACAGTACGTCATACATTTTGTATTGAACGGGTTTTCCTTGCCTCTCTTTGCGTATTCTATCGGCTATGTAACGGGGAGTGTCCTGAAGAGCTATTTGACCTTATTACACCCACTTTCTTCTACAACAGGAATTATAAATTCAAAAATTGCCCCCACCGGGAATCGAACCCGAGAGCTTGAGACCACAGCGCTCACCAATGCGCCAGAGAGGTCATCAGAGTTAATTTAATCGAGCGCTTAAGCGCTTTAAAGAATACATCCTTTTTTAAAAAAAAAAAAAGAACGAGTGCAACGGGTGGAATTCGAACCTGCGACCTTACAGTTTTCAGTCCGCACTTTTAACCGTTGGGCAATTGAGGCTATCAACTTTATGTTTAAGTTAAGAAAAAGTCGCTATCTTTGAATCTTGTTCAGACTTCAGTGCATGCTTAGAAAAGCCTCACTCCGATCACAGAATAAAAATACAAGCCATAATTAAAAATATTAAAAAATACGACTGCCCAGCCAAAAAACGAACTAAAAAAGTTAAATACTACAGGTTACCTTTGGAATCTTATTCATATTTTTAAATGATATTTTTTTGTGAATCACTGGATATTGAACTATATCCAGTAGGATTTTTGGAATCTACTCATCATTTTCTAGATGATGATTATATATAGGTACTTAATCCGATTTTCGAAATTCTTTTTGAACTTTAGTCTTTAATGCGGGACCATGGTCACCTGTTCAATTCTTTTTTAAATTTTACTAGCCTATGTCACCCAGAATAAGCTCGGGATTCTAACGATACCTCATTCATCAAAATCGGTTCTGGCGTATAGAAGTTATGGTGGAATATAGGAAATCACATACATACATACATACATGAACCCTGAAAGCAATATACTCCTTTTTTCAAGCAGTCTTATAAAAAGTTTAAACTACAAAAAGAGAGTAGGTAAGTGTAAAATAGAAAAGTTTACTTTTTCATTAAAGCGAACCACCGCAGTGGTCGGCGGAAATCAAATTAGTTGTCGTAAATAAACCACAGACGATTCGTTTTACCAACATGAGCCAAGTTTATTTTACTAATAAACTATATACAATTATTATCTATATCATTTATTAAATTTAAACCATGAAATGTATATTTTATTATTTAATATTAAATATAATATTATAAAGGAAAAGGTGACTGACTGACTAATCTATCAACGCACAGCTTAAACCACTGGACGATCGGGCTGAAACTTGGTAAACAGATAGCTATTATGATGTAGGCATCCGCTAAGAAAGGATTTTTGAAAATTCAACTCCTAAGGGGATAAAATAGGAGTATGAAAAATCGAACTTAACCTGAGCGAAGTTGCGGGTAAAAGCTAGTTTTAATATAAGTTCATTCGAATACAAGCTTTTGGATTTTGAAAATCTCTCGGGAAACTTATATTTTCCGGAATGAAAAGTCTTTGAAAAGTAGCCTATACCATTTTCTAGGTCGTCAACTATACCCTTGCAAAAAATCACTCCGTTGCTCCATTGCTGCGTGATTGAAGGACAAACAAACAACACCTTTTTGCATTTATAATATTAAATACATAAATAGTAATAGTAAGGATTTTGCTTCAAGTCCTCCACATTTCTCTATCTAGGAAAGTAACTACAAATTAATACGACACTCGAATTTAGTTTATCTCAAGACTCTAGGGGTATTTCTTGGATTTCAATAGCGTTCGGGCTTCTTGACCTGTCCTACATTCAGCCATTTTCTGGAATTCTCGTATCTTGCTGTGAATCATTAAAATGATAATAGATTATATCTTGAAAAGCAAGTTGGGTCAAACCAATTATATTCGTCTTTCGTCAAGATACGAACTATTATACACTACTACTACTGTTATTACTAGTTATATATTCATACAAAAAATCTTTTGCAAATTTCACCACAGAACACGATCTTGTGCCGCTTATATCCAGCGGCTGCCAGTAACTGCTCGAGATCATTCACCCATCTAATACTAGCAACAGCACGTATTTTTTGTAAGTTAGCCCAACTGTATTCGGAAAGCTTTACGAAGTTTTTGTCAGTCACTTTTGATTTATCATTTTTTTTCTACCGAGTAAAACACATTCGTCAGTTCAAAATCTCGTCACGCGTTAGTTTAGTTGGCGAAGCCTGTTAAAACCATTTTATTTTCGGCGGTAACATCGCATCCGAGTTTAACCCTACGAGATTTTACCTACGCTTTAGTTAACAGTGTACTAACCCAATAATTCCCATGTATCTATCCAATAATCCAATAAAAATAATGATCTCTAAGTTAGTTATAAGAGTCATTGTAAATACATACTGGAATGCAATTAATAAATGAATATGAATATGAACAGTTTTAAGTTCTGTTACTAAGTATGTTCAAAAGACCTGGGTCTGTCAATGCACCTATTCTCATTGTTTCTTTGAACGAGCGAAGCGAAGTTCTCTGAGTCAACTAGGGCGCTTGCCTACTAGACAGAGAAGTGTGTTCGTCTAAATGTCTGTCAGAGCCCTATAACTTCTGAATTACTGAACGTAATTACTTCAAATTTAAATATAATATGTAAACTGATGGCCTTCAGCCGAACATTGTATAAAAAAATATAAAAAGCTTTATTTCAGGGGGGCTCTCATAGAAGCGTATTTGAAGTAAAATCTTGTTTGTTGCTCTACATAGACTTGCGATATATCTTTTTAAAGACGACTTTGAACAGAGTACAAAAATATATTTTTTTTAATTTTTCCCTAAAAATTGACCAAATGGGGGGGTTTCAAAGTGGAGATTTTAATTTGAGCCATATGTCAAGAATTACTGAATATTAGAACGTGAAACTTGGTTGAAAATTCAGTTATATCCTGTACTTGAACAACAAATACTAAAATTAGATAAATGTTATAAAGAAACGAAATTATTTAATTTTAATGCGCCATCTATTAGCATTATTGTGAAGCTAATAGCTTCACTATAATGCTTCACTATAGATGGCGCTGTGTCAGTAAAACAGTTTTATGTCAACTATTATTTTTTTTATTGCGTCTAATGTTAAAAGTTAATTATTACAATATATAATTAAAACTTTTGGGAATTATGGGATATCGCGAGGTCTCAGTTCGGGGCGAACCACTAGTTCTAGTAGATACAGAAAAGTGAGTTCTCGTAATCGCCTCAAATCGTATCGTATCCCAGCACGTTTTCTCACTATTTATCGTGCAGTGAAAACGTGAGGGTTTTTTATTTTGTGGTCAAAATTGAGATTTAAAAATTCCACACGCCAATGAAAAATGGATGCCGTTAGTTTTCCTCCACCAGAACATTTCGTTGTTAAACGGATTATTTTGTCACATGGGAACTTGCCAGATTTTTTATTTATTAACCGTGTAGTGTACGCCGCGCAAATGTTAGCTTGCGGTTTTATTGCCAGGGGAAAGAGAGCTATTACGTAGCATTGCATTTCCTGTATTATAGTTTTTATTTCAGTATTTAGCTAAAGTAGGAAATTTCTGTGGAAATTTTTAAATAATAATGTCGTCATCGACTCAACTGATGTCTCCTTTGATGAACATAATCTTAGGTCTCTTGCAAGTAGTATTCGACCAACTTTCAGCTTCGGTTTCGCCCACCTTTGGGTAAAAATATAACGTTCAGCCAAACCTTCGCCTTCAGCCAAATTGGGCCGAATTTTTGGCCGAAGCCGAAGATTTCTAACTTTCTAGCATGTGCCGAAAAATTGAACAAACTTGGATTGTGAGAGGATGATGGAAGAGGCCACGCGCGGGATCGCCATATTATGAACCAAATCCAATTTTTTTGTGATTTATATTTACATTAAAATGGTACGAAAACACGTGAAACATCACGATGATTTTATAATACTACTTTCTATTTAAAATTCAGATTAAGTGTTCTATGGTTATATTCTACGTGTTTATGAAAAAAAAGAATGTTTGTAATTCAAAATAAATAAAACACACATTTAACTATCCATATCAAATAGATGACCGCAAATATTGTGCTGCAAATAATATTCACGAAATGCGAGCGCTGAATTACACCGACGATCATACGAACGACCGAACACATACATCACCACTATCGCTCCATTTTCATACTTGCATACATAAGTATAATGGATACAATCGCATGCACGACTTGTGTGTGTACAAGTGTGTCGCTAGGTGTACATTTAAACGTTTTAATAATAAAACGAGATAATAACGTAATTAGAGCGATTCACGTACTCGTATTTGTAACAAATCGTTGCACAGAAATTTATAACGCTGTATGAGAGCTCTAAAATTGTATCGCCGCAAACTGGCAGCGCGCTCATTTATTATTCTGGGTCACGCTTATTAAATGCTGCTGCATTTTATCGTTTACTAGCTATTGCCGTGACTTCGTTCGCATGGGGTTAGATTTTCAAAAATCCCTCGGGACCCCTCTGTTTTTCCGGGATAAATGTAGCCTATAGCTTCTCGCAAGCCCTTTACTATACCTATGCAAAAAAACATGTCAATCCGTTGCTCTATTGTTGCGCGATTAAAGGACAAAAAATTAGAAAAAAATTAGAACTATGTAAGATTAAACGCCTATATTTAAGTTAATGGGGAAAAGTCACTGAAAGTTTTGAATGAAAATATGCTACGAAAAGCTGTAATTTTTAACCGAGTTAAACAAAACCGACTAGCTACACGTTGGTCGGTTTTCGGCAAGTTTCTGTTTAAAAAATTAATTTATAACTATTGTTTTCTCTTTCTGCTACACCTGATTATTGCGTTGTCGGATTAATGTAATCTATAAGTGTAGTCTTTGGAAACTATTTAGGTTTAAGAATTATAGATCTGTTTTTAGATTTAAGACAATTAACACTGTATGTTTCTATAAAATAAAAAAAACAAAAAAATAAAAAAAAAAAAACAAGAAACTTAAAAATTTCACATAATCAACAGTAGGTATGTTGTGTATGCTGAGTAAGAGTTATGCTTTGTAATCAGTATGAATTTCAATTTAATACCTCAAGACGTTTCTAAGCAAAAAGACCTTGACACACGGGCGGACGACGGACAGCAAAGCGATTTAAGGGTTCAATTTTTTTCAGAACCCTAAAAAATAAAAAGGCGCTTTTAACTGAACCCTAAAAACTACAAAAAAAGAAAAAAAAAATTAATATCATGTGGCACGTACCTAATTCGTAGTAAAAGTAGTACGTATAACTATTAGTAAACAGTAACCGAGTGGTGCTGTAAATCGAAGTGGCGGTTCCTGACCACCTGTACGTTAGTTCCACCACAATCACTGTCCACTGAGCGTAAATAGCGAGCCAAAATAGCTCACCC
Source organism: Hipparchia sbordonii (assembly GCA_038048805.1). Lineage (NCBI taxonomy): Eukaryota > Metazoa > Arthropoda > Insecta > Lepidoptera > Nymphalidae > Hipparchia > Hipparchia sbordonii. The sequence continues at coordinate 13,072,884 of CM076104.1, read as the reverse complement.
CACCGTTGCAAATGATGCGGTAGACAACCGCACGCCGCAAATATGTAGTATTAAAAAGTAATATGATATGGCATCGATTCTGATTAAAAGCTTTTCCTCTAAAAAATTTTGTTTGACAGTGTTAGGGTCGAATAACGAATTTTAAATTAAAAACTGCAAATACCTATACAAAAAATACTTATTATTACATTATAGTTCTTTCAACTCACGAAGGCGCGTGGCTCATGGTTGTGTGTGTGTCGTATCTTTCCTGACAGGCACGCACACTTACGCAATGTGCATGTACACGACGTAACCACAAGGAAAGCTCACGTGCCCTCGTGGATTGCAAGAACTATACAGTAACTATTGTTGAACTCAACTAGTAATAAAATAAACAAAACCACACATAGTATCCGCTTCATCTTGATTGAATTGTAAAATATTTATACCCCGAGCCCCTCTGACGTGTTAGTTATTGCATCGGAATCCTCTCTGATAACATGATATCGATTTAGGAGTACGTGCGCGCTTGTTTTCCACTCTTAAGGCCGTTTCACATGGTGTAGAGTAGTGAACAGCCGCCCTAGCCATATTATAAGTGTGTTTTCTTTCCAGGATCGCTAACGTTGTAGAGCAAATGTTTCCAAAGATTTTTTATCACGCTTCTCTTCTGAAAGGATAGGACTTTTTTTACAGACACTGCAGTGGCTGACGCATCGTGGAAGTATCGTGTTATGCGATGACTAATGCTTGGGGGTCTTTACTCTTTGCTTGTGCATTTGTATAATACTTTATCGATCACTAAAAGCCGCAAAAAAGCGTTGTCGCGCTGATTACGCTAGGGCTGCTGCAGACACCGCAGTTTAGCTAACATCAGCTTTAGTTTACATCACGTTTAGCTTCCATGGATATTAAATTTGTTATTCGAATTTTGGTTTAACACATATTTGAAAATATTTCGGCCGATTAATTCATAAAATTAGTATTATTTTTGATACTTATTTATTTTACAATTTTTTATGTTTTAATAAAATTATTATTATAACTAGCGTTGCACCTGTTAACTCTTTATAGAGGACTGTAATTCGAATCTTCATAGGTACAATTTTCATATTTTGTAAGATTATTGCCCTACTTTAGAAGAATAATATTAAAAGTGAAAAAGGAAATAAAGTTAAGTATTAACTTTTTAAAAGAAGCTTAATTCATTTTTTTCAGCAGGCCAATTTTTTTGGTTATGGTCGGGGAACAAAATAAAAACTTTTCAATTTTACAAAATAACTGAATAATCAGAAAAGCAATTCAACGTTTTCTACAAAAAGTTATGATGAAGTTATATCTTGTATTGTAAATAAAAGCCCGTTTACATGAGATAGGCTCCTGCTACGTACTTTGTGCTTTAATACTGAAAGTAATATAATTTAAACGTAAAAATTCTTTTTAAAAAACCGATTTCAAACGCCACTACAAAGTATATCAATTGTGCCTATTAAAGAAGAGTTCCCACGATTTGACCAGGATCCCATCATCAGATACTGACCTGATGACTATGGGACCACCTGGGTAGTATGCTTGTATCCCTTTCAAACAAAAAAAAATCCAAATCTGTCCAGGCGTCTTCGAGTAATCGGGGAACATACATAAAAAAATAAAAAAAAGATTCAGACTAATTGAGAACCTCCTCTTTTTTTGGAAGTCGGTTAAAATAAAAGCTTTTTGGGCAAAATTCCCTCTCGGGCTACGCGTACTTCGTATTTTAGGTATAAAGTCAACAACTTACAACCGCTGTCGTTCCACGGGCCAACTCAATGTGCTAACGTAGTTCGAAGGGTAAGAGTTACGCGATAGAAAGAGAGGCAACTTGTAGGTGAATAATACTGTACGTAAATAGCACTATATGACCTGAATTATAATTAATTATGAGATAGCAAAAGTCTCTATTTAATTAAATGATTTTGCGGAGCGAATTTTCTGTACCCGTATTATTATGTATTCTATGTTCATACGAAAAAGGGGTACATAATAATATTATAGAATCGAGTCCTATGATGTTGTTTGAGTGTACATTTCTAAACAGAAAGGTTCGCCATTTTTGTGGTTTTAAATTAAAATATTATGTATAATGCGAAATTAAACAAAGGAAAAATAAATATATTTTAATAAATTATGTTGTTTTTATGAATTCTAAAAAGCACATCACAAAAATAAATGAGAATAGTAAATTTTATACCCTTAATTAAAAAAATAGTCAAGGCTCGGTGGATGAAAATGGGGTCATATCATCGCACCGCACCAGAAACATTAGCTTTGATTGGCTAATTTTATCTCCCTCATTCCTCAATGGAATTCAAGAAGGGACCACTCAAACTAGTGCAATTTGGAATCGATTAAATTAAAGCGCACACCACCACTACGCCATAAAAGTCGTCAAAATGTAATGTGTAGGGTCTATTATGTATATAATATCTTAAAGCTAATGAAGAAGGCAGACCCAAAAGTTCTCGCATTTGCGACAGACGGGAAAATAACGGCGCGGAACAAGGACGTACGTGCATTAACGCAAATCCCCAAGCTTTGAGTTCTCTCAGCTTTGACAACAAACAAGACTACTTTCGACACGTTTTTGAGAAATATTTTGTGGTGAAAAGCAATGGGTGTCTGTAGAGTAGTAAGAGGTAAATAGGTACTCTTATGGCTTAATCTCTCAACAAACTAGACTTGAAAAGATTCCAGAGCGCGGGAGCTGTAGAAGGAAGCGTAGATGGACGCCGCTGGATACAGGCGGCACAACATCATTTTCTGTGGCGCACCAGTTCTTCCCGTATCGGTTGAGATGATAATGATAAAATTTCCAAATTGACCCAGCGGATATTCAACCCCACAGAGCTCGCCATAGAGAGGTCATTAAAACCTTCCAAAATCTTACCACGGTTCTGAACCCCTAGTATGTTATTCTTAAGAGTATGTATTTTTAGTTTAGAACATCCAACCTGCTTTTACTGCAGAAATTAAATCTTGAGAAAACTTCATTAAGAGAGCTTATAAACAAAATTGATGTCATGTCAGCACTGTTTTTATGAAGTTACACTAGGTAGTCCTATTCTCTGTCACCCATGGCGACTTTTTACAACGATTCAGTACCGCGTTTATTAACGCGCGTGTGTATCGTTACTTTGGGTGGTTCGCTGCATTTGCAACGCGCGACAGAAGCGATTCAGTATCGATACACTCTAAAGTATCGATTATATCGATTAAGCATTGCTTCTGCATCGCTACTAACACGCAACTGTTTCGGACGACATCGAGTAAAAGAAAAGCAGGAGTTCACAGGCGTTCACAGATAGTCACTACAGCGCACGACTGTGTCGATGTTGTATCTCGATAGAAGCGATGCAGAATCGTGGGTACGAGAGCGAAGTATACGACCTACGACAGCATCGCGACTACATCGTGGTCCTTTCGCGATTGTATCGCTACTGAATCGCTGCAAAAAGTCCCTAAGGTCCAAAAGACACTTCTATCTCAGCGTATGATAATGTTTCTCTCAGAAATTATCCAAGTATACACATCCATTTAGTCCTGAAAGCATGACATTAGGAGTAGGTATTATTGTTAATTTTGTCCCTTCATCCGCAGTGGACGCGAGGGATAATTTGGAGGGTGACCGCGTCCTAACGGACTACAATGAACCGCCTAACTTTGGAAACTATTAAGGGATGTCGCAAAATGATAGCAAGCAGCGAAGCCTAGTGTTAAGAGTGCGATCCTATTGAGGGGGTCGGGGTTTAATCTTTAATTTGTCGCAGTTATATGCGCTTAAGCAATCAAAATATCACGCGCTTCAACGGTGAAGGAAAATAAAACCTGCACGCCTGAGAGTTCTCGATAATGTTCTCAATTTTGCAGCTTTACAAAAACTGGGAATGTATTGTGGGCTTTTAGGAATCGAACCCGCGACCTCTTAAATAGGACACCTCAGTCCTAACCACTAAATATGTATCACATACTTCATATCATTACTTAATTATAATTATTTTAGTAATAATATTTTATCTACATGTTTGTTTGAACATACAAACTAATCATTAGTTTCAGATTCTGAACGTCTTTTAAATACTCGTATTCAAATAAGAACAAGAAAAACAAAAATTTATTTATTATCAAATTCGTATTAGATCATAAAAGTTTTTTAAATATGAAAACCTTTAACCGCGATATTATAAAAGCATCGAGGTATTCTGGGATCAGAATGTTAAAACATTTTTTGGATATTCTACCCCCAAATAACTCATCACCTGCCAGACAACGGGTATAAATTCTCCGCATTCAGTTAAAATTGTGTATACGGATTAAAAACGAGTAATAAGCAATGAGTCAAAATTTAAATAAATTTCGGTTGATGTAAATTCTCCACACAAGCTATTTATTGCAATTAAATTGCCTGCATCCTTTCGTACGTGAGAGGAATTAATTATGCATTAAAATTAGAGTTGGACCAAATGGCTCAGTGAAAAGGAAAGACTGATACAAATAATTTTATTGTATATCATTTAGTTCATCAAGTCGTTAAGCTTAATGTACTTTTATAATTGGTACCAATCGAGCCAAGATAATAATTATTATTATGCAAATTTGGAAATGTTTGCTTTATTGATATGACAGAATGAATAAATGAAATACACTTTTACAAACAAATATCTAATTAATAAACTTAAAGAATAAAAAGGTATGAATTGGAAAAATTGGCAATTGTTCGCCTTAATTATTTATTGTGCTTTTTACCGGGATGAAAAATAGCCTATGTCATTCTCCATGTCCTTAATTATATCCAAGCAGATAATTACGTCGATCCGTAGCTACTTTACGGCGACAACACCAACAAACGCTTTCACATTTTTAATATTAGTAAGGGTGACTCATACATACTAACAAACATTTTCTAATCATCAAACTTTTTTTGTAAGTGTATGTAGTCTTTCAGATATCAGTCCGCCTTCTAATTCTCTAAACACCTTAATAGATCAACCATTAAGGTGATCTTTCTTTCACTCTCTGACAAAGAGTGAGAGCATGAAGGAATGATAGCGATAAATAGTTCATTTATATCTTTCATTTGCAATCTACCTAGTCTATTTAAAATGTACAAAAATAACATTAACATCGGCAACCCTAATGAGATATGCAAATAGGGGTACGGTGTTTACGTTACAACATGCCTCCTAGATCAATAACTCTATGTGTTAATAGTACAGTGTATAATGATGGTTGGCAGGGCCGTCAGAGCTCAGATTATGGCCATTATAGTCTAAACCTCTGTCTAATATCTGGACGACAAAATACTAACTTTATCGAGACCCATTGCAATATTCTAGGATTCAAGATACAGTACGTATATTACAGCAGAGTTCAAATGAAGATACGAATCTTTTTTTTTTAAACGAGTTCCAAAAAAGGAGGAGGTTTACAATTCGTCGGAAACTTTTTTTTATGTATGTTCCCCAATTACTCGAAGACGCCTGGACCGATTTGTAAAATTCTTTTTTTGTTTGAAAGGGTATACTTCCCAGGTGGTTCCATTGTCATCAGGTCAGCATCTGATGATGGGATCCTCGAGAAACCAAGGGAACTCTTCAAATTTTATAGGCACAATTGATATACTCTGTAATGGAGTTTGAGTCGTTTTTATAAAAAGAATCTTTACATCTATTTGTTATACGTTACAAAGCACTACTTCGCTTTCAGTTCTATTGTAAAATAAGAGTAGCTCAGCAAAAACCATGCTAGTGAGGAACTATCAAACCGTGAAATTGAATCAAATAGTGACTACGCAAAGTAATTTTTCTTCGTAATATATTGAGCCGTCTTGCAAAGTTTGCTATATTCTACCACACTATTCCGCTTAGCTGGGATCGGAAAAAGATACACGCATAATAAAAATATAATCTTTTAAAACGTCTTTGACGGTAGGGCGGTAACTAACCACGGCCGAAGCCTCCCACCAGACCAGACATTTAGAATTTATAAATTCCCAAATTGCCCCCGCCGGGAATCGAACACGAGACCTCAGTTATAGGACCACAGCGTTCACCACTACGTCAGGGAGGTGGTCAAAACTGTATGAGATTCCATCAGAAATCGGAATTGAATCAAACAGTGGCCTAAATTGAACTTTGTGATATATTATATCCCTTTCTAACAAGTCGAGAAACTGATACCACAGTTGGCGAGGGCTAACCAGCTAGCTGCGGGTGTGAAAGACACGTATTTGTCAATGTCTAGCGTCAAATAGCGGCCATTAAGATCCTGGAGGCGCCCTGTGACGACTGGACGACTCACGGCTGACAAAAACGAACAACTGTAGGGTTAGGTATGAGATTTAATTCCCTTGATCGTATTCGTATTCGATGACATTAGCGTCAAAGTAAAATGAACCTTAACGGTATTGATTTAAAGTCACAAATTCAGTACAACCGATTTTAATTTGGATACGTAAACGTATAAGAATGCATGTACGCAGTTGAGCTCTAATTCATTGTAGATATGGTTGATTTTACTTAGACGCTAATGTTATTAAATACGAATTCGATAAATTGAACTAAACTTCAATTCGGCTACAGGAGAAAAGAATAAAACCTACAAAAATGTGGGTTAACATATCTACACTGTCGATTCATCGATACGATATTCAAGATGCATGGGTTTTTGTTGCGATTTTCGATATCGTCTGCGTAAATCGTTAAGTAAATCGTTACCAAGGTTGACATACACTATCGATTCGTCGTTTCGATCAGTCTGAAACGACGGGTCGTAAAGATCAATCGGACCGTATATGGGGCCCTTTATGCTAACCAAGTGCTAACCATAAAGACCTCGCTCTACTCGCAACATTTTTTTAATATTATAAAGGTAATTTTTTTTAAATATTCGATTAAAAGAAATTCTTCGACTGCAATTGCGTAAGTATTTTTTACAATAGAATAGAATGATATAAGAAAAGACAGTAATATCATAGAAGAAAAGAAAAGAAGTAAGAACAAAGCAGATACCGTAAAGGCTAGTCCAAATACTGCTGCATAAGCTGTGATAGATGCCACCGCGTATTCAGGAAATTATTCTGTATCATTTTGACATTTTAACAATTGGTGGTAACCACGGCCAACTGTTTTAACTTTTATTTCTCTGCTAATCTTTTTCTTATTTTATTATAAAGTTTTTATTAATGAAGTGTCATTTCTTTAATTAGAAGACAGGATATTTTAAAGTTCAAAGACCTTAGACCACCACCACCTTAGGCCTTAAAACCTTAGTTGAGCTCGATACCACATAAATACTAATAGCACAGCTGAAAAATGACACTATCCAAATGTCTAAACACAACCCCAAACCCAAGCGACAAGAGAGGTTAATGGGCAAGAAAAGTCCGCCATGACAAATGTCCGTGTGTCCCCGGAGTCCATAATGTGCGTAACTCAGTGTTCCGCCGTGATCCGCTGAAATGATTGCGTCTTTATATAAAATTATGTGTTTGTTTGACATCGTAATTTTCTTTTTTCTCCCAGTAATGTCGGTCCCCCGACAGGCCCGATGCTTCGCACGTCTCGGGACGGCCATTTGTATCTTTTTCGATTACGCTTTATTGTGTTTGGGGGTTATCTTATCACTTATTTACTTCTGTGATAATATTGGCGTTTATTTTATTTATTACTAGACGATGCCCGCAACCCCGTCCGCGTGGATGGGTTTTTCAATTTCCTCGGCAACTCTTTCACTTTCCGGTTTAAAATGTTATCTATGTGTTAGTCCCTGGTATGAGCTATCTCCATTCTAAACTTCAGCCAAATGCGTCCAGTAGTTTTTGTGTGAAAGAGTAACAAACATACACACACATAGAACCTTTTTTTAACGAAATTTAAATTTGACGTGCTGAGAGTTTGCCAAACTCTAAAAACGTCTTTATTCGTCTTTAAACGTAAGTTAAAGTTTATTTGGCGTTGGTGAACCAGGCCCTCAGTATCGTATCAAGTGGGTTTTTCTGTCAAGTATCAGTAAACCTGAAGTAGCTAGTAATTAATAAACCATGACATAACTGAACATAAGTTAAATAATCCCCAATGCTAATAAACCCTACGTAACAAAACCGTGTACACTACGCCAGCACACAATTAAAACTTGTCTCATTAATAACTCGAAATTTAGGTCGACGCCCGTTGACTCTCTTAAGGTTCTACTACATCTCTATGTTCACTACATCCGAATCCTTACTAATATTATAAAGGTGAAAGTGTGTTTGTTTGTTGGTTCCTTCAATCACGCCGCAGCAAAGCAACGGATCGACCTGATGTTTTGCATGGGTATAGTTGAGGACCGGGAGGTTTCAAAAACGACGGACTTTCATACAAATTTTTAAAGTCAAAGTCAAAGTCAAAAGTCATTTATTGCATTATACATTGCCTCTTCGGGCGTGCAACATACATTAATACATTTATCCCCTGTTAACCCCTTTGAGGGTGGAATTTCAAAAAAATCATTTCTTACTATTAAGAATTGCATCTATATGCATACGAACGACATACTTATTGTAAAATTTCAAGTTTATAACTTCAGTGGTTTAGACTGTGCGTTGATAGATCAGTCAGTTAGGACAATTTTTTTTATAAGTAAAGATAAAAAATTATGTAACATCCCAAGGAAAATTACAAATCAAATCTAAAAATACACATAAATCGTGCTTACAAAATAAGAATACCGCTTTTTGCGTATGATTTTCCTCAATCCATTATGTGTGGAGCGAGCATTAAATCTCTGTGTATGAAGACCTCCTACGTGGTTTTTCTCTTCCAGGATAATATAATAAGGATTTTATAATAATATGTCTCCCGGGACTATTTAAAACTCAACTTCGGGTTCGAGGATGATAAAATTGTATTTTATAAAATTTTTAATATTCAAAAGTAGAAAATGATATTTTTTTTGGTAGAGAGGCTTGCACTTAACGAAATATTAATGACAAAAGCAGTAGAGCTAGTCTAAGCTGAAATGACGCGCCCCATTACATTAGTTATGACATTACATAATTAGTTATGACAATACATAGTGTCTCGTGTGCGTAAATGCGGTAGTGGGCCGCGTCATTTCAGTTTAGACAAGCTCTATCTATAACTTCAATATAGTTTTGACATGTCATACAATGTCAAAGTTAAAATACTTTAAAGTTGTCATTATATCTCAAACAAAATTGAAATAATACAGGTCAAGGTTGTAGCGCGCTTGCCTAGAAGATAGCTATTCATTCGCTCTTGCTTTGAAGGTACTACTAACACTATTCTACCGGAGAGGGATCAGGCGTAGGACCGACAGCTTTACGTGCTCTGCTAGGCACGGGATAGATACTACGTAGTGGTTTAAGGGTTTACTACAAATCGTTTATCACCGCATCGATAATTGCGCCTCTGAGCGTTATATTTCGATGGATTATAGCAAGTCTTTCTAAATCTCAGTCATTTAAGAAGCTGTAGATAGCAAAATGTGTGTACATTGTGTATTTTATTCAAATTCTGTGAAGGATCAGCTAACTAGTGGTTAAAGATTAATGATGTATGAATTTAAGCTCTAATATACATAATTATGTACCTACAACAATGACCTTCTGTACACATAGAAGGTCATTGACCTACAAACGTAATCTCATTATACTGTAACACTTATTTTCAAGTATATTTTAAGTAATTGATGAGGATAGGATGAGAATTTATATTGTACTTCTTTTCAGTAATAAAAAGGTAGCAAAACGTAGTAAAGTTTAAAAACTTATCCTTTAAGCTTATTTTATCGTTGATACGCTAATAATAATAATGCGAAGTCATTAGAATAATCTTCAAGAAGGTTAACGACTATTATCAGACTATTAACAGGTGTTAGGGAGATCTTGTTATCTCACGTACTCTCTACGTGCCCTTTGGGTTCAGATCACCAGCCTCGTACCATAATCACGTTTATTAGAATTTGAGTTTACGTTAAACTTCGAAAGCCCTATTCCTTTGTTCGATGTACCTATCATTATCATTATCATCTGAATATATAAAAGGAAAAGGTGACTGACTGATTGACTGACTGACTGACTGATGTATCAACTCACAGCTCAACCACTGGACGGATCGTGCTCTAGCTATTATGACGTAGGCATCCACTAAGAAAGGATTTTGAAAATTCAACCCCTAAGAGGGTGAAATATGGGTTTGGAAAACGTAAGCGAAGCCACGGCAAAAGCTAGTTCATAAAATATCAAATTTTTTTTATTTAAAATCAAAGATTAAATATTAAATCAAAATATTTTTTATTTAAATAACAATATTTTTAAAATTTTCGCAAAGACAATATATAAAAGGAAAAGGTGACTGACTGACTGACTGACTCAACTATCAACACACAGCTCAAACCACTGTACGGTAAGACTAATATATACTGTTGTTGTATCTGAGAAAAAGACCCTTGATACACAGACAGACAGATGGACAACGAGTGAACCTATACGGGTTCCGTTTTTTTTTTTCGGAACCCAAAAAGCAATCTATTGTAATCGGAAAGCAATATCTGAAATTTAAAAAATAAACTTGTGTTTATTGAATCTGTGCTCGTTGGGATTTCCATTAAAAAGTAAAAAAGGCATTAATTATTGAAAAAAAAAATATGTTTGTAGAGAAATACCTTTTCATGTTTTTGAAACGCACTGAAGCGCAATTTCATGCAGTTTTGCCTTTGATGGAAAATAAATTCAATAATATTTTAGAATTATTTTTAGAAATATATTATATTTTTATCGGAACAATCATGCGGCAAAGAGTTATTGAACCTTTATTCACAGCAATCAACTTTTCAATTAGTCATTTTAATCGATTTGTAATTATTGATATAGTCATACTAAAAATCATGATTCTCATTGCTGAAGATCGTGACCCATACATTAACCACATACACTCGTATTATGACTCAACTCGTTCGTTTTACGGCTTAGCTCTTTTTAGGATGATACCTTATCTAAATATATAAAAGGATAAGGTGACTGACTGACTGACTGACTGACTGACTGACTCACCTATTAACACACAGCTCAAACCACTGTATGGTTCGTATATACAAATGCAAATAGCTATTATGACGTAGTCATCTGCTAAAAAAGGATTTTTGAAAATCCAAGCCCTAAGGGTAAAATAGGAGTTTGAAAATCGAACTAAACGTGAGGGAAGCCGCGGGCAAAAGTTTGTACGTTATATTCCCAAGAAATGTCCCCTAGAACTTTTTTAGTTGAAAATGAGGTTTTTAATAAAGAACTCAAAATTGTCGCTTACGATAAGTCGGTAGTCACGGCTTGATACGTATATTACGTTGAAACTATTATTGAATGCAACGGCAATAGCTAAATACTCGTACTTAGTGGTACAAGCCTTCGTCATAATACGAAATACCTGTTATTCTATGTAATGAAGCAGGCAAGTGAACATTTGTACAAAGAACAATAGCTTTATGTGCGGGAGCTAGCAACCCCCTGACGGATCGTAGCTTGTAATACCAACAATGGTTTTCAAATCGTATTGTTTCGTCTGTTCAACGTGCTCGACGTGTTTGTGTGTGTGTGTTTATGTGCTTGTTGTACACACGATGTAGGTCAACATGCTCCTGTTCGGATACGAAGTAAATCTTTGAAATGTGGCCACGAAATGTAAAAATAGTCTGGTTGGTACCCCTAATAATATTAAAAACTAGATGATACATTTTATCCCGATTTTTCGAGATAAAATGTAGCCTGTGTGTTTACCCTGGGTATTAGTTATCTTCATTCCAAATTTCAGCCAAATCCGTCTAGTAGTTTTTAGGTAAAAGTGTAACAAATATACACACACATACAAAAATTCGCCTTTTTTTTCAGAATATCAGCCAAGCTGAACTTGAGTGATGTTCTCCTCTCCCCTCCAAATAAGTGAAAATTTGTGTAAGGAGTGGGTATGACAATAGTGCAACGGGTGGTATTCGAACCTTCGACCTTTCAGTTTTCAGTCCGCACCGTTGGGCTATTGAGGCGTTTATAATATTAGTGTGATATCAGTGCGATATTAGTGTGATCAAGCCCCAGAAATACTTGAAAATGAAAGAGTTCGCTCGGGAATTTAAAAAAAAAATCTTTCTTTTGGCATTGCGGGAGTCGGGTGAAAACACGCTTTTCTCGAAGCCCCGTTATCTCAGCCGAACGATAAATAGTGATCCAATCCGAACCGCGTCGTGGCGTGCCGCGGCAACATAATGGACTATTGACAGGATATGACCTTATCCCGGGATACGGCGGATAATGCGCACTATTGACGCAGCGTCGCGATACTGCTAGATTAATGAACGTATTGTTCTCACGAGTCATGCGATAAAAATGGCGTAATAATTAGGTTCGCATAGTGCAATAAAACTATAGATAGATAGGTAAATGCCCATATTTGATATGGGCATCTACCTATCTGGTTTTGTTTGGTGGAACGCTTTGCCCGTGGCTAGTTACCACCCTATCATTAAAGACGTGCCGCCAAGCGATTTCGCGTTCCGCCACGATGGCGTGTAGAAACCGATTAGGGGTATGGGTTCAATGTACACTGCCATACCCATTCAAATTCAAATTTTATTTATTTCATGTAGACTACCTTGTAGCACTTATGACACGTCATAAATCTACCACCGGTTCGGAATGCAGATGCATTCCAAGTAAGCGTAAGTCACACAATCAGTGGGGCCAATACTTTCACACGGCTTATTCATCCAAAAATAGAACAGGTGTAAATAAAATACAAAATCATTCGTAACATCTACAAAACTGATTAGGGGTATGGATTGAATGGACACTGCCATACCCATTCCAAGTAAGCCCGCTACCATCTTAGACTACATCGTCACTTACCATCAGGTGAGATCTCTGTCAAGGACTATCTTGTCATCGAATAAAAAAAATGGAAATAGTTAACTGGGGCTTGAGCACACACAAAGTGCACCGGCAGTGATGCATGCCTGTCACTGCACGTACACTTTTTCGTCAGATATTGTGTCTGTCTATCTTTGTGTCCATTCGTTCATTTATCCGTCCAAGAGCTCTTTTTTCAGCCTAAAGAGAGCCATGCATGTAATTAATATTTTGCTTGCACTTCTCCTCTTATTTCCATATACATAGACCAGCCATTGATCCCAGATTTTTTTTATTCGATGACAAGTTAGTCCTTGATTGCGATCTCACCTGATGGTAAGTTACGATGCAGTCTAAGATGGTAGCGGGCTAAGGGGCACGGCAGTGTCCATTCAACCCTAATCAGTTTCTAAATGTTAGGAATGATTAATTTTTTTTATTTACACCTGCTCTATTTTTGGATGAATAAGCCGTGTGGAAGTATTGGTCCCATTGATTGTGCTTGGGGTTTTGTGAATCCCTATTTCAACATAAACCCAATGTCCTCTTGTTCACATCCATCCCATTTCGTTCGTCAGTTTATAAACATAAAACATTACGTACTAACTTTACGAGGTATAAAGGAGATGTCAAACAGATTGAAGAGTTTATTACTATTCAAAACATCAACACCATACGAGATTATGCACTTTATTACGTGTGCAATAGCGTCTAGTGTCGCGTGTGAGATTTTATGCGAAATTTCGTGGATATTCCACACTGGGCTACATTTTCATTGTCAAATAAATGTAATTTACGTCATGTTACCCCTTACCTCGGGCTATGCAGTGAATTTTGTGATAAGACTAGTGATTTCGTTATTTATAGCCCCTTTATTACCGAAGATAGAACCACAGTGTGGTCGTGTGTGGCAGTCAGGCAGTAATCTCATGCTATTAGGTGCTAGCAAATACGCGTGACTCCGCAAGCTCGTCTGGATAATGCTGTTGGCAGCCATAGGATAGGTTCTTCTCGCTAATATATCTACTAGAAAATTAGTAGGTACTTATCACACCACCAACACTAATTCATACACGCAAACTGATTTAATTACATACCCAAGTTACTTTTGAGGACAGCGCTGTACATACGTAAATTGGCAGTCGTCATCGTGGTCCGCCACGCTGGCAATTGCGGATTGGTAGAATTCTCACACCTTTGAGAACATTATGCAGAACTCTCAGGCATGCAGATTTCCTTAGAATTTTTTCGTTCATCGTTAATAATTTAATTATTGACAATGCTACACGACATGCGCTACTAGAACGCTACGCTACACGCTACACTTTATGCTACCGCTACACGTCTTGCTACACGATACGCTACACGCTACGCTACTTACTACACGCTTCGCTACCCCACGCGCTACGTAGGTACGCTAGGCGTACTTCTACTGGGGACAAGTGTGAAAAAAATATAATTTCCTTTCATAAATAATTAGTATTCAGTTTGGTACAATATTTTCGTAGTGCACAGGACATTTGCCATACTGAAATACTGTCCAGTGGCGTGATTTATTGTCATCCCAATCGATAGACGTTTACTCGTCACTTATACTACTCGAGATCGTAGATCGAGGTAAAATGTCTGGTTAACGAATAACAAAAAAATTAATGATACCAGCCGAATTGATAACCTCCTACGTTTTGAAAGTTGGTTAAAAAAGTATTAATTTTCCCGATACGAGCGATTTACGGATTTTATCTAGTTGATGAAAACCGTACCGAAATGTTTGATGAATTTTATCAATTTCAAACATTCTGTTTATAATAACGCGCTCAATTAATTTCCTATTCGTTGTATGAAATGAATAATTGATGAGATGAGCGATAAAACATTGATCGGCGCGGATTATTTGCCGTTATCCAGCCATTAGGCGATGTCGTTAGGCAAAGACGAAGGTGTGAACTCTTATTAAGTATATTGTATTTGCAACTTTAAAAACACTCAGTAGACCAACGGCTCAAAATTGAAAGGTAGTCGGTTCAATCCTCACCCGTTGCTCGATTGTCGTACCTCTATTCCTAAGAAGTCGAGTAACTCAAGCTATACTATATTTGGAGATGAATAATGTTAGTCCAATTCATTTTATTTAAAAAAACTACATTAACGAAGCTGTAGGACCTTCGTTTCATTTGAGTTCTAAAATCTGTATTTTTTCTTCATTCTAAGTACATTATTTTACTATTTTGGGGTTATAAAATAAAAATAATATAATAAATATAATATATATCGTATTTATTGTCATATATCCGCCATTTCCTCATAACTCGCGGGAATCGCACGCGTCGCGGGTTGATCGAGTTAGATCGAGTCGCTCGATCGACTCGAGTCGAGTCAATTTTGCAATAGGTATTGTTTGTGTGGTACTATTTAGGTCTGTGGTTAGGATAGGATATGTAGAACAATTTATGTCTTTTACTCTTAACAACTTCGAAACATTTCATTTAATCGAAAAAATACAAATTTTTAAACTTAAATAAAACCAAGGTTTTACAGCTTCGGTGTCAGAATAAAAAATGTTAAGAAGGACTATAGTTCTAACAAAATACACCACATTTTTTTCTTGGCCGGCACTTTCCACTGTACCAAAAATGTATAATACAAAATATTATAATTATCAAATAGGTCTGCTTTACCGCGAGTGCGGGACGCCCCGTAGATGGTTTACGCTAAATTTGCCAATGAGATAGCGTCTCGGATTCATGGCTTGTAAAACCTGATGAAAAGGACAGAACGAGCGCTGTGGGCATTGAAAAATGATATTCCTATTCAGTTCAAGTTTTCTTTGATGTTTGTTATGATTAAGGTTAAAAAAGCTTTCCCAGAAAACTACTGTAATAGTGATACTTGAAGCTCTATCTCGCTAATATTATCGAGGCGAAAGTTTGTGTATGTTTGTTACTCCTTTACACCACAATAAATGAACCAATTTCGCTGAAATTTCGAATGGAGATAGCTCATACCCATGATTAACACATAGGCTACATTTTATCCCTGAAAATTAAAGAGTTTTTGCAGGAATTAATAAACCTTGTCGCGGGCATCATCAAGCAATTGGCTTTGCTTCAGCTGTCCACAAGATAGACATAAGGTACATTTTTGTTTTGAAAACAGCAACTGCTGATTTTCTTGCTGACTCTTCTCACCAGAATCAGCATTCCGAACCAGTGGTAGATTCTCGACTGTCAAAAGAGCCAACATTTGGCCTACATGAAATAAATAATTTTGAATTTGAGTGATTCAGTGAAAGGCGTTCTAACCCTCATCAATGAGGAATTCGGCTGCATTAACTGCTATCCCTGAGAGAGATTAGGCGTTGAAAGTCGCAGCTAAAAATGCGAAACGTTTTATTTTTCCATTTCCGTGCAGCGGCCCGACACACGACGCAATTTCCGCGAGCTAAACGTATTTTGTTCTGCGTCGTGAGATTAACTTAACTGTAAGTAATACTGTTACTGCTTGAAAAGAAGATTTCTAAGACCTTTCTTATTCTTTCAGTGCAGTATTGAACTCTGTGGTCATAAGCGAGAATTATGACGGTATCTAGCATCGAACTATAACATTTAGAACAGAAGTTACTAACAAAGTTCTGCTCCAAACAACCAATGAATTAGAATAGAATAGAATATTTTTTTATTCAAATAAACCTTACAAAGTGCTTTCGAATCGTCAAATGAACCTACTACTGGTTTGGAATGCCGTTCCAACCGAGAAGAACCAGCAGGAAATTCGGCGGTTGCCCTTTTAAAAAAAAATTGTGAGTGCTATGTAATTATTTTGTTTTTTGAATTTTGAAAAGAGCAACTGCTGAGTTTCTTACCGGCTCTTCTCAGCAGAATCTGCATTCCGAACCGGTGGTAGATTTATGACGTGTCATAAGAGCTACAAGTTAGCCTACATGAAATAGATTAATTTTGAATTTGAATTTGTTTAGTACTTCTGACAATTACGTTTCTCATGGTTGTTGTGATGAATTATGACACCCTTTCACAGCGCAGGATGTATTTTTTTTATAATTTTGTGCGAGCTCGTCATACTACAGCGATGATACAGCTTGGTCGGCCTTTAAAGGCTCACTTAAAATTGTTTTTCACCGCATCGAGTATTACGCTACTAAGAGTTCGATGGTCATCAGCTATTATTTAAATAAAAAAGACAGCCTAAAATCCTTTAATTATGGCTGCCATTATCCTAAAAAAACTTTGAACATTATCCGATTCATGGTAGAGGGTACAACCACCAGCAATGAGATTTACGATGCATAGAGAGAGGGATGCCGTGTTTATTATCTTCCTCGTACCAACGGCACATGTGTCCGGTGGATCGCGTTATTTTACATGGAAAAGGAGTGAAAAAGGGGTGGCCCCGGCGGGAAAAAGCAATAACGTGTTACTGTATGTGTTTTATCGCCATGTAAGATGTGAGAGACTAGCGTATTTTACATCATACGTTTTTGTATGGTTGCTATTAAGTCGATCTACATGTTGGACATCTAATGTGAGGTTAGTGCTGAAGTTATCCCATCAAATAATGGAATGGAGTTACTAAGCTTAGAAGAAAAAATGTTAATTATTATTTATATTGAAATAAATTAATTCGTAAGTTTTCTTCGTGTCACCCGCACTTCCGTAATTAACCATGAAAACAATATTAAAGTTTTTTTTTTCTTTTGTGAATCAATGAATCGATGAAAGAATAAATAAAATATTAAATGAATTTACTTTTATTTTACATCAAAAAACTATAAAAAAATAACAATTTATTCACAAGCACTTTGTAAAAGTTTATTTATTAAAAACTATTCTATTCTATCCCAAACAATTTCGCTATAAGAATCCCACTTACGCTTTTGTGATGATAACTCGCTAAATAACGCTATAACAATATACTCTGGCTCTCCGTCTGTACTGTAGCTTGAGGTGGAAGAATCTAACCCGTTATTTGGTATAACCGGGCATGGTATGGTATATATTATACTGCGTTGTTGTCACGAGCGCCCGACTAGCGTCCCACTTGACCGTTATTACCCCTCCCATAACGAATTCAGTGTGGTCCGCTTTGAAATGTGGCCATGCTATTTATTACAATAATTGTATTTATAATACTACATTTCATAATTTACCGATTCTATAAATAAATTCAGAATCTAGTTTATATCGGTAGTTTTATAAAATCATGACACTTTTGACTTGGACCAAAACATCTTTGTACTTATGATAAAAGGGCACTATGATCTGAAGGATCGCTGTGAATACACTCATCATAGCTGCGGTTCGCACTTGAATCCTTTCGCCAAGTATTGACAAAGGAAAAGGGGTTATATTTGCCATGCTTTATGCGACTTTCACGTAAAATCAATATTACACTCATACGTTGTACACACTTTGGCACTTTGTTGTATACCCTATAAAAACCTTGTCACTCCAACGAGGTTTACTAGTCCACCGAACAATATACCGCATTGGTTGACAAAGGATATCTTCCTACGATTTCGATACCTCAATTCATCAACAACCCCTAAGATTTAAGGGTCGTAACCATACCTAATTAGTTATGGTCGTTTGCGTTTTCTCAATATTAATGGGTCACTTCCTAATGTAGGGGATGACCCCTAACATAGGTCAAATAACGATTCCATAAACCCTTGAATTAGTAATAGACACTTCAGGATAAAGAAATGGGCAGTACCATATTTATTTGATTTTCTTAAACGATTATTTATTGTATGACATTATTTTTGATGAAATAGATTTTCAGAATTGTTCATCTAAATGAACGATTAATGCATTTATTGAAACAAAAAATAATTATCTCTACGAGTTTCCTTTATTTTATTGGACACGAGTTACAATGGGGTTCACAGAAGTCATTAATACGACTTCCTAAATAGATATGACTTTTCTATTCCTGAGCATCGTTTGGTCTTAGTTTTTTTTTTTTAATATTTTGATAACATTAAAAATTATAAACTCGTTTTTATAGAAGCTATTTACTGATTTAGATTTTTTTGTTTATTTAATATTGAACATTTTATACATAAAAATTATTCCTTTTGACACAGTAACAAGTTATTTTGCTGTCGAAAATATAAAGTTTTGTATACGAGCTTAAGCCGTTTATTTTGAAATACGCTCTTTTCACCAAAAGCAAAATATTTTCCTTTGTACATTTAAAAATGGGGTTAAATAAATATTTATTCAAAATCCACAGTTAAATTACCGAAGCCCTGTTGTTATGCACTCAAATAAACTTAGCTCGTGCCCACGGTTTTGCCCGTATGAAAAGGTTTTACCCTAGTCTATGTAATACAGTGGGGTACTAAACCCAAATGAACCATGACTACATTGAATTAATGAAAGAGCTCAATTTCGTGCAATTCTTATACTTTTACGTATACGAATACGCTCCAAACTAAAATCGGTTGTACTGAATTTGCGACTTTAAAGCAAAACTTTTAAGATTCATTTTACTTTGGCGCTAACGTCATAGTTTACGAATACCATGAATCGTGTTAAATCTTATACTAGCCCCTGAGATAGAGTGTCCTTTTTTCTTTTTTGAAAAAAAGAATATTAGCCAAGCTGAACTTGACTTGTATTCTCCTCTCCCCTCCAAATAAGCGAAAAGCTTATGCTAGGAGTGGGTACGATACTAGTGCAACGAGTGAGGCTCGAACCTGCGACCTTTCAGTTTTCAGTCCGCACCTTTAACCGTTGGACTATTGAGGTTTATCTAGTATACATATTTTAATTAACGTAAGACCGGTTTCATCGCTGCGCGCTATCACCATTCAAGAACTTTAAGTTCCCAGTAATGTCTATCCTATCCTACTTCCTACTAATCCTACTATGCGAAAGTTTGCGAGGTTAGAGGGGTCATGGGAAGTGGCGAGTCATGTCCGCAGTCGGTTTAAAGTTTTTAAACTTTTTTCTTGTGCCTTAAATAACGAGTTGTTGTCGGTATGGAATTTAAATACGAGTAAAGTTAAATATAACATCTAAACAAATAGAAAACACAAAGTTTCATTGTCTGGTTGGCCGTTGTTTCGACGTCAAGATAAAAAGTTCAGAGCTCTGCGAGCTAAACAAAAGTTTTTGAAATGTCCGAACAGAAAAAACTAGATATCTGCTCCGGAACTGCTATTTAAGTTACATCTTTTCAATTGTTGGCTTTTACTTTAAAAAAAACTTTTGCTGTTCAAATCAGAAAATCCAATGTGATTTTCTTTTTTGGACACCAAAGTTATTCTTATATTTGTACTAAACTGTTTTACCTATCATATAAAATGAAAAAATATATGAAATATAATATTTGAATTTCTGAAGACTAAATTGTTTGAACAGTGCATGTTGCCGATGGACTTATGGATCCCAAACATGGTCACTAATCATTATGATTCTCACCGGAGTACCTATCCCTGCGAGAACAAATCAGAGATAGGGAGATGCATGGGAGAAGTAAAGTTAAGGACATAGCTCAGCAAATTACGAAGCTGAAATAGACGGTGCACATTGTTCGAAGAACTGCCAAAGTGTAGTAGCGACTTCCGACCGGAAAACGCAGCTTTGGTAGACCCCCCCTTAGGTGGACTGACGACATTAGATGGATCGCACAGAGCCACTGGATACAGGCCGTGCAAGGCCGAGACCTGTGTAAGTCCATGCGAGCGACCTTTGTCCAGGGATGGGCGTCTATTGGTTGATAAAGAAGAAGAAGATTAGATTGATAAATTAAAAGCATGCGTGTGATTCAGGGCCTTTCTAAAGTCTGTTTAAGTATAATTAAAATGTCTGTAACACATGAGTGAATATTCCATTAACATAACACTTAAAAATAACAATATTTTGACCATAACGAGTAAGTATATAATAACTGAGTTACAAGCCCGAAAGCTCAAGACCCGACCTTCATACATTATAGTTTCGAATAAGCCTTCTTGGCGGCTGAAAATTTAAGTGCTTCAGTAGAGTCGGGCCGCAGCGGTAATTCAATTTACCCGTTCTAGTGGCAGGCTCGGTGTAAAATAACGTGATATATACATAATGAATGGGAATTAGGACAATAATTACCCGGTTACGAAAGGGTAACAGCTTTGTTTAGTTTGGCTTATAGGTAAGTTATTCTACTTTGGCTTCAAAGTGTTTTGTTTATGATCATTTACATACATTTTAGTTTCTGTTTTGTGTGTCTCTTTAATACTTAAATAAATAAAATAAAATCATCATCATCAACAACATCATCATCTCAAGCGTTACACCTTCTGTATGATGCCCATAATGAATTAAATCATTGGACTATTTAAATGAAAATATGTTCGAAATCATGGGCATCTACTAAAATCTATACTTTTATAATATAAAATCTTTTTACAAAACCGACTTCAAACGCCACTATAAAGTATATCAATTGTGCTGATAAAATTTGAAGAGTTACCTCGATTTCTCCAGGATTCCATCATCAAATCCTGACCTGATGACAATGGGACCACCTGGAAAGTATAGCCTTTCAAACAAAACAAGAATTTTCCAAACCGGTCCAGGTGATCGGGGAACATACATAAAAAAAAAGATTCCGGCAAATTAAAAAAGACTTGTCCTGACTGATCTATCAGCGCAGACCGCAGAGCCATTAGGCACCCACTAAGAAAGATTTTTTTTTATTCTATCCCCAAGGTGGGGGGGAGGGCTAAATAGGGGGTGAAAGTTTGTATGAAAGTCCGTCATTTTTCAAGTTATATCCATGATATAACTTGAAAAAAGACGGACGGATGACTTAGTATAATAAGGTTTTAATTAAAAATGAAGAAGTACAGTTTCACAGCTTTAAAAAATTCCACCCCCAAAGGGGATAAATATCAAGAAACTTGGTATTTTGCCTTTCGATTAAAAATAAACAAGTACGTGTTTCACAGTTTTTTGTATATTCCACCCCAAAACCTAATTCCACGCGAACGGAATCCGGGAAATAATTCAATAAGTAAATGTAACCTATTTGCCTCCTTCCAATATTTTTTTTCACAGATACTATAATAATAAATTTAAATTAATTTTTTGATTAATATTTAATGCCGCGCGACAGTTTGCGCCAGCATATAATTACATAATAATGAAGTGATACATTTTAATAATAAAACAGAGCGGGTATTTGATGCGCGCTTCCCATTAAATGTCGGCCGCCGCATTAATATTCCATTGAAGAGATTTAAGGGATTAAGAGCGATTATTGGGGACATTTTGATAGTAAAACATTGATGTAAAGTCCCTTGTATACTGATGAGACCATATAAGTCCTCAGTGAACGGCGACATACACGTGCAGCTATAGTTTGTCATCTAGTGTCAATTTTCATACCCAAAAGTGTCAAAGAATATTGGTGTAATCTTCAAAAAGTGTTCACTCACTAGCCAGCATTTGGCACTCGTTTTACACTAATCTTATTAGTATCCTTACTAAGTGTGTTTAGTATCCTTACTAAGTGTGTTTCCAAAAGAAATGTTTTCTAGTAGCAAAAAGATAAATTAAAATGGATCTTAAATCGGTGTCATAAAGCTTCAACCGATTTTTATTTAGTATAGTTTTCTTTCTAAACTATAAATACAAAGAGGAAGTTGATATTTTAAATAGAGCAGTTTAGAGCTATTTAACTTTAACTTTATTGCGTTCGATACTCAAAAACTATCCACTTTGTCGATATGTACTCGTACTTTCCTCGCTGGACGCTTAATTATTTAAAGTTGCTAATTGGCAAAACATATTGATTCCATGGAATTTTATCAGTATGTCCTTTCTGTCACTAATTTAACATTAAATATCCTTGATATTACAGTATGCAGGAGCAGTGATGAGATAATGGCGTTGGTTTACAGGAGACCGCAGACAGTGCTGCGCCACACGGAAATATTACATTTGGTGGAAATGCTCAAAGTAATATTTTGAAAAAAAAAACCTATTTTTTTTTAGTCCTGAACACATTTTTTCTTCGATGATAAGATACACCTTGTCTGCGATCTCACCTCATGGTATGTGACGATGCATGGTATGGTAGTGTACATTCAACACATACCCCTAATCTATTTCTACCCGCCATCGTGCTGGAACGCTAAATCGCTTGGCGGCAGTTTTTTGACGGCAGAGTGGTAGCTAGCTACAGCCAACACCAGACTAGACCAGAGCCAAATCAAAAATTATAAATTAAATTTAAAAAAATTGGGAATTATAAGACCACAGCGCTCACCACTACGTCGCAATATACTTTGAAACCTGAGTTTTGATCCTGTGATAAAAATTCTGTAGGTAGATACGAGTATTTCCTTCTTCATTAAATTAAAAACCCTTAAAATCTTTCCTTTTGATGCTTTTATGCTGTCCTATTACAAGCGCGAATCTCAAAAAGTGCTCAACGATATTTTCCGGGAAAAGTGGAAAATCTGAGAGACGCTCTGTCTCCGGGATGCAAGCTATTTTTATGACAAAAATATCGTCTCAGCTGGCTTTGCGGTGAGCTATAAAAAATTATTAGATAGATTGATACAAACTCGCATTTATAATATTACAAGATAATTATTATAATTTTTTAATTCCCGCGGTAACTCTTTAATTTTCTGGGATAAAATGTAGCCTATGTATTAATTCTGGGTATGAGCTATCTTTTTTCCAAACAAGCAAATCGGTTCATTCGTTGTAGCGTGAAGGAGTGACAAACATCTATCCTTCCATCCTCACAAACTTTCGCATTTATAATATTAGTAGGAGGATGTAGGAATTAGGATCCAACCGTAGATACAAATATAATATTACTAGCTGATATCCGCGACTTCGTCTGCGTGGATTTAGTTTTTTTTTAATTCCCGCGGGAATTAGCCTAGTCTATGTCACTCTCCAGGTCCTTAACTATACCCATGCAAAAAATCAAGTCGATCAGTTGCTCCGTTGTTGAGTGATTAAGGGACAACAAACCAATAAACAAACAAACAAACACACTTTCTCATTTATAATATTATGGTAAGGATGCTGAGAAAGTTTTTGATAAAATAATATAAAGTCACAAGACGGTCAAAGAAATTCCCGTAGGATATAAGACCAGGGGTTAATGTACTGGGCTCTTAAACGGGTTCATTCTGTAGACAGGAGCTCTTAAGTTTTCTGCACCCCGCTATATATCGCTCTTATCTTAATGACTGCTCTTGTTAGCTCGGATTAAGTGACCACACATTCCCAACGAAACCTCGAGAAGTGCTTGGGCACTTTGAAATATTATAGCAAGAAATATAGACATCGCAGCTTGAACTTAAAGTTATTTCGTGGTTTAACGACATCATCGTAATGTAAGTACAGTGGGTACATACCTACCACGAGAAATATTATTACTGGAAATAATTATGTTATTTGAACTGAAAAGTTCTCTACGCATTTTTGGTGGGGGGGAGGAGGGGGGGGGGGGGCTGACCTGTGTATTGATTCTCTGAAAATCTCAGCAAGAATGCCATAAATTCAGCCAATCAGGGGCCATTGCGATGGTCACACTGATGCAATCATTTTGACAAAATAGACAGCAGTTTTCACTTCTGTCGGTAATATCTGTCTAATTACCCATGTTTTCTATAAAGAACATTAGACTACAGACATACAATTTTAAGTTGGCCGACTATCGTACAACTAAGTTGCGTACTTTACATGGCACAATAATTACACGGCACTCACACATTCATTGCTTGTTTTTAACGTACATTTGGAGCGGAACTTTGTTTGATACTTCCTTTCTAAGCGTTACGATTCAATGTTTTGGTCTAAACTTGCAAATAACTTAAAAAGAACTCGCCGTGACTATTTTGAATGAGAATGTTTCTTTGTGAATGGAATAATCAAGAAATCAGCCAAGTTCGTATTGAGCTCGAAGATTTCAATACTTCTTAAATTCGCTTACAAACAAAATTTCTTTGAACGCTTATAGTATTTTTAGGATTTCATGACTGATATATTCAATGATTCTTTTACAAAGTTTTAGGGTTTGGAACGCTATTCAGAACAGGAATCAATAGATGTAATTAAGTAAGCGCTAACCATTGATAAATAAATCTATACTTAATATAATAAAGCTGAAGAGTATGTTTGTTTGAACGCGCTAATCTCAGGAATTCGTTCGTTCGAATTGAAAAAATATTTTTGTGTTGGATATTCCATTTATCGAGGAAGGCTTTAGGCTATATTACAACATGCTGCGACCAATAGGAGCGAAGCATCAGTGAAAAATGTTGCAAAAACGGGGAAAATTATCCATATTTAAAATATATTCTTTTAAAAACTTCTTAATCGCGATCATAATAACAAAAATTGACGTAGATGAAGTCGCGTGCAACAGCTAGTAATTGATAAAATCGAAACTTTGATGAAAACAATTTTTTTCAGATTGAAATAGTAAAACTTGCCTGAAACTTTTTACGCAAACAGTTAACAAAATATGACATAGCCTAGTCCGACCCATGGTTGGTTTTATACTGAAAGGACCCATGTCACATTTGACTTTTATTGATATTTTGCTGACATTAATCCTCTATGTTATAAAATGTTAAAGAATAGAAAGGGCAGATATATTCTAGCTAGCTAATATTCCTTGATTTTTCGAAACTAGAGATATTCAAGGCTGCAAGCTATCTCCTTGCCAACTGTTGTCGAAATTCCTCTGTGAAAAGGTAAAGATAGGCAGAGTTACTTCAGCTTTTATAATATTAATAATTGTAATATAACTATTTGATGAATACATAGGTTATATTAAACAAAATAAAGGTGGTTTAGTACACTTTGAAATGAAACTTGTTTGACATTTTAAAGGAGTTAATTAAATTTACTTTTTTTAAAGTTTCGAGTCCTGTTTAAGAAAATCATTACCATAAAGCATAAAGTTCTGAAGTGAATTAAAAGTTCGAGTTTTCTTTTAAAGTAGGTAATTTAATTCCTAGCCGCCGGCGAGGAAGTGTTTCTGACTTAATATCTTATAATATTTTTATACCGCCATAACTTTTATTTTGATTATAACATTGCCAGTAGGTATACTAAAAAAATAATTTATTAAGAAATTGCTTTATTTATATTTTATTCTAAAATATACGTAGCCTATGTATTGATATTTTCCTGAAATTAATCCTTCATATGTTATTCTATTAGTAGTAGTAAAAAAAACTATTTTTATAATTTAGTAGCCAATATTTAAGGAAAATCATTGAAAGATTTTGTTCACAAGCAGTAGCTCAATTCAAAATTATTTACACTACTAATATTCCTACATTCCTACTAGTCAAAATTCAAAATCCAAAATTCAAAATTATTTATTTCATGTAGGCCAGTTGGCCTACATGAAATAAATATTTTTTGTGGCTCTTATTTAATCAAGAATCTACCACCGGTTCGAAATGAATTCCCAGTCTATAATCTATCTATGTGCCAAACAGCCAAATCGGTTCAGGCGTTGCGGCGTGATTAAGGAACAAACATACATCCAAACTTAGGCATTTATAATATTAATAGGATTAAGTAGTAGGTATATTATGAAAATATATATTTGAATACCGTATTCCAAAGACCTAATCGTAGTTCCTAACCGGAAGCTTGGATTTCACCAATATCAAATTCATGGTAGCTAAGCTCATATCTGCGACGTCATATCTCGCATGAAGTTTCTGTGCGGAACTTTTGCCGGGAGTTCGTATAGTTGGCTGCTTTCAGAAGCTTATATTGGTTGTCAACTTTGTGCCACGAACACTGTGTAAAACCATTGAGATGAGGCTTCGAGTATCAAGCTAACTTTATCTTTCTATCTCCGGCCTCACATTCATTGTTGGTCATTATTATGATTATATATTATTCTAGACATGCCCGCGATTTCGTCCGCGTGGATTAAGATTTTTAATTCCCGCGGGAGCTCTTTAATTTTCCGGAATAAAATATAGCCCATGTGTTAATCCTGGGTATGAGCTTTCTCCTTTCCAAAAAGCCAAATCGGTTTATTTTTTGTGGCGTAAAGGAGTAACAAACGTACTCACACACACGCAAGCATGTACGCACACACACACACACATAAAGCCTCAATAGCCCAACAGTTAAATACACAGACTAAAAGCTGAAAGGTCTCGGGTTTAACCCTACCCGTTGCACTTCGTTTTTCGTCGTACCCGTTCCTAGCACAAGCTTTTCGCTTATTTGGAGGGGAGAGGAGGAATTCGCCTTTATAATATTAGTGTTGTTCTCTATTTATTATTCGGGAGGTCTCAGGTTTGAACCCGGGCACGTAGCTTTGACTATTTGCAGTTATGTGCGCTTAAATTTCACATGCTTCAACGGTGAAGGAAATCATTGCGAGGCCCGAGAGTTCTCCATAATGTTCTCAAAGTAGTGTGAAGTCTGCTTTGCATTTGACCAGCGTGGTGGAATGTGGTGGTGAGTCTAATGAATGGAATGGAGGAGAGAACAGGACCCGCTACCTCCCATGGCCCCTCAAACCTCACGGTTATATGGGCCGAAGCAATGGGAGAGCACCCGGTACTTACTCTTGGCGTGTTTCCCGAGGCGCTTTCTTGACTCCATACAGGTTATTTTTCTAAACCTCCATGACCCTGTCGTCTTTCTCCCCTTTCTGGGGCAGACGTCCACAGCACAAACAAGGACCCCCGCGTGCTCAGCGGTTCAGGCTCAACACCGCTTTACGGTCCGCAATCACGGTGCTAGGCTGTTCTGCCTCTTGTGCCATCGGTGCGCGAACTCTCGGAGCTTGCCGAAGTTTTCCTCCGAGGAGACGAGATCCTGGTAGTAGACTATGCCCACCTCCCGTCCAGCAGTTTGCGTTTGTTCTCCGGCGCAACCTGCTGGAATGGAGGAAAGTATAAATATTCTTGGCAAAGTTTCTAATGAATTCTGTATTTGAGTCATACTACCCACAATGATGTCGGTATCTGAGTGGACTTAAACGAATAAAAGCGAGTACCCAGCGGTGCACAAGGCATTCTTAGTTCACTCGTCGACCGAGAACCTCATTGGGACCGTCACTGCTTGGAGTAAGACTGTTTCATATCACTTAGTTCCTACAACTGGTCTAAAGTATAAATTGTTAACGGTCGTATGCGAGGTTACCTCTCTATTGAATGATTGTCATGTCATGTGAATTTGAGAGTAAATTGAAAGTAAGCTCAATGTGCTTAGATCCTGACTTTTGTTATCCTTTTCCACTTCTGACTCCTAAGAATATTGTATTTATATGTAATATTCAATATCGAAGGCAGCGTTGGTATGCGCACAGCGCAGTGTAAGTTAGACATCGCACCGCCACGTACTCGTAGGTAGCTCTAGGTATGCGCGCCCCGAACTAAAGTGCCCCCATAAATTCAGCTGTTGTAAGTTTAAGCGGTCCCACAGAGTCGTTCCGAACTGGAACTGAAAACAAACTTTGAAATGATATGTTTATAAAGTGTTACTAAAGTTTATTTTAACTTGAATATCCTTTATTTGGTTAAAAATGTTAAGATTGTTGCATTCTAACGATTTTCCTTTAATATATTACAAAAGATTTATTAAAAAGGCTAATCTTCTAAATATATAAAAGGCAAAGGTGACTGACTGACTGACTGACTGACTGACTGACTGACTGACTGACTGATCTATCAACGCACAGCTCTAACCACTGGACCGATCGAGCTGAAATTTGGCATACAGGTAGCTGTTAGGACGTAGACATCCGCTAAGAAAGGATTTTGGAAAATTTCAACCCCAAGAGGGTTAAATAGGGGGTTAAAAAATCGAACCTAACGTGAGCGAAGCCGCGGGTTAAAGCTAGTTAAAATTAAGAATGAATTAAAAGAGCAACCGCCGAGTTTCTTGATGGTTCTTTTCGGTTGGAACGGCATTCCGAACCAGTGGTGGTGGTCATTTGGCGGTTCGAAAGCACTTTGTAAAAGTTTATTTGAATAAAAATTTATTCTATTCTATTCTAAATAGCTTATTTTTGGCTAAATTAATAAATAACTTTTAATTTTTTATGGTGACACTAATCGCATTAATATTATAAAGGCGAAAGTTTGTGTATGTGTGTGTTTGTTAATTTTCCGGGATAACACGCCTTTGTGTTAATCCTGGGTATGGCCAAATCGGTTCATTTATTGAGGCGTGAAGGACTTAGAAACTTCGAACCATACATCGATCCTTTTGATGAATCTTTCACATTTATAATATTAGTTGGACTTCAAAATTTACTGTACAACAAGTGGTATTCAGTAAGTAGTAACCCTTTCCAGTAAAGTAAACTGTGTTCCAAACTTTTCCCTCAAGGCATATATTTCTCTATACAGCGCGTCTCGGTGTCTAATAAAGTGGTCCCGTCGAAACAAGATTAACAGCCCCGCTTTATTATTGCTGATGGCTGTCGCGCATACCTTTGTCTGTATTCACAAATGCTAAGGTATTTCGTTTATTAAAAAAAGAAAACATTTTTTTTTTTTCACTTAGGTATAGGTACTGTAGGTACAACGTAGGAGAACAAAGTACAGGAGGAGGAGGTTATCAATTCGGCCGATACCTTTTTTTTTCTATTTATGTCAACCGATTTTATTAAGATAACAACACTTTCCCTATTATCACTACTCAACAAATTTCGAACTTTTTTTTTATCTGAGTTCCTACTATGTGATAATTGTTCCTTGCTATTGACCTAAGAGAAATGCATAAATGAAGTTTTTCCATCACATCTCATTTTCGAGATAAAAGGGTCCAGTCAAAAATTCAATTTTCTTACAAAATGAATTAACTAAATTAACTTTTGTTGATGTTTTGATGGAAAAGGTGAAGTTTTATTAGTAAAGCTGATTCCTCTTGTAGTAATGGTAGCCAGGAGTATCTCTGACGTGGCTCCAACAGTAATCTGCAAGCATAGCAGGTTCCCATCTTCCTTGAAAACGGTTTTCGATTGCAGCTTCATTTTGATGAAAATTATCCCCATGTTCATTGCTAAATTAACCATATTTTCGAGAAGAAAGTCCAAATGTGAATGGAGGAAATGAAATGAAGGAAATTTTAATAAGATTTTGCATCCCATTTTATGGTAGCAGTCCAACATCAGTTTTATTCTTTCTCAGAAGTGAGCGATTTTGTTGAATATTTTTTCACGTCAAAAAAAAAATTTAAAAGCTTGGTTTTCAATAATATTGTTATGGGTAGATGTAAAAGATGAATTTTTAATCAGTTTTTTATATCTAGACCTACGAATACGCCCTCTTTGATTTTTGATAATCACGATTTTCACTGTCTCATAAACTAAACTTTTCTAAGTTTCTGTTTTCATTAAAATTTAACTGGGCCCTCAAGAATAGGCAATTTTTCGGCATGTGGCTAAGGTTTTCTAACTGATAACCTATCGGCATACTTAATATTTTGTTTAGATTTCTCAGAAAACTTTTTTAATTGTATTAAACAAAAATAGAAATTTACTGTATGATTCGTTGGTTCAGTCCTTCCCGGCGTACCAAATGGCATTTTTTTATTCTTCCATCCTAACAACCGTTGAGATTCGTATTAGATATTAGCCAGCACACATTAGAAACCCACGTCTTATCTAGATTTCTCACATTTTGATTAAAATTAGCTAAATAATACTGTTTAAATAAGCCAAAACATGACTTTTTTTCTATTTTGGCGCAAAGGGTCTAGCCGGTTAAGCATGGGAAAGCTGCACCAGCGTGTAATGAAGAGTTCTTACCCTGTGATTATTATACTCTATGTAAAACATCTTTATGCTTAATTTCAGACTTCTACCCCTGATAGTTAGGGAGTAATCGGGGTGGCAACCCTTATCGTTAAATTTGATTTTTTCCGAAACTATTGGAGGTATCTTAATGAAACTGAAACTGTATATATATGTCTATGAGTTACATATTATATATTTATTTCAGAATTTTCCCATTTTGAAAAATGGTAAAAAACGAGAAGTAAAATTTTTGGGGGTGATTTTTTATACTAATCCGCGAAGTGAACAGGTTGAAACAAAATACAGTTGTTTTGTTTATTAGTTAGCTATTATATGTAAAAATTGCAAAAATATCGAATTGGTGGGATATAGTGAAAAAAATTAAATTCATAATATATTCAATCAATCAATCGTTCAGTGCAATCGGAATCAATTAATTAATACCTGTTCAATGCTTAATTTTTTTATTTATTTTTTATTATTTATTAGTTATTTTAATTTTTTAATGTATTTAAATTTTTTTATTATTTAATTTTTTTTTTTAATTTTTTTTTTTAATTTTTTTTTAAATTACATATATGAATAAGAATTGTTTAGAATCAAAGCTTAATTAATCCTCGTCACTATTTCCTTCAATAGTTGTTACAACAGTATCATCAAATATGAAGGTCAATATTTCAGCTGGCTTTAAAATTTTTGATTTATATCGGCCATGTGATAAATAATAAATAACTGCTGCAATATGAGCACAACAGCCCACGGTCCTATTGCCATTTGCGCAATCGCACACATAATTTTGAATACTTTTATAACCATTTTGGTTTGCTTTATATTCAATGTTGCTACATTATATTATGTCTGTCATAATTGCTATTAAATATCACGAGTACGTACCACGGTAATTATTTTAGTTGGGATTGGCGATATTTCGATCCAATTGCACCACCATTTTGGTTATAAAAGTATTTATTTGGAGTCTATACATGGCAATATTGGGCAAGAATATCATTTATTACACAACGTTATACACAGACATATAATGTAGCAACATTGAATATAAAGGAAACCAAAATGGTTATAAAAGTATTCAAAATTATGTGTGCGATTGCGCAAATGGCAATAGGACCGTGGGCTGTTGTGCTCATATTGCAGCAGTTATTTATTATTTATCACATGGCCGATATAAATCAAAAATTTTAAAGCCAGCTGAAATATTGACCTTCATATTTGATGATACTGTTGTAACAACTATTGAAGGAAATAGTGACGAGGATTAATTAAGCTTTGATTCTAAACAATTCTTATTCATATATGTAATTAAAAAAAAAATTAAAAAAAATATTTAAATAATAAAAAAATTTAAATACATTAAAAAATTAAAATAACTAATAAATAATAAAAAATAAATAAAAAAATTAAGCATTGAACAGGTATTAATTAATTGATTCCGATTGCACTGAACGATTGATTGATTGAATATATTATGAATTTAATTTTTTTCACTATATCCCACCAATTCGATATTTTTGCAATTTTTACATATAATAGCTAACTAATAAACAAAACAACTGTATTTTGTTTCAACCTGTTCACTTCGCGGATTAGTATAAAAAATCACCCCCAAAAATTTTACTTCTCGTTTTTTACCATTTTTCAAAATGGGAAAATTCTGAAATAAATATATAATATGTAACTCATAGACATATATATACAGTTTCAGTTTCATTAAGATACCTCCAATAGTTTCGGAAAAAATCAAATTTAACGATAAGGGTTGCCACCCCGATTACTCCCTAACTATCAGGGGTAAAAGTCTAAAATTAAGCACAAAGATGTTTTACATAGAGTACAATAATCACAGGGTAAGAACTCTTCATTACACGCTGGTGCAGCTTTCCCATGCTTAACCGGCTAGACCCTTTTTCACAAATACAACAAAACTAATTAAAATTGTTAAAACATAGCCATGATATTTTAAAGATTATCAATCAAAGTAACTTGTAAGCTATGTTTTGTTTGCAAAACAATCGTATTTTTGAACTACCCGCATTTTAAAACTCGAAAATAGGTGAAAAAATTAAAAGTGATATTTCTCTGCTTCTAGACGTGATATCAAAATAAAATGCCTACAGATATTTATTATTAGTCAACCTCAATATGAAGCCATATGAATGAATTCAGATATTTTTTTAGTGTTGAGTAGTGTTGCAAATGACGTTGGCAACAGAATATTTGAATTAAGAGCAAAACCGAGAAGAGCGACAATTGTGAAAATTGATCATGCAATACGTGCGGCGGTTAAAATTGGCAGCTCCCTTTATTTAATTTTACCACCCATTTGTTGCGAGTTTCTCTTATCTGAGATGTAAAGACTTATTGTAGAACTAATTTATTTACAAGTGAAGTTAGTGAGAATAGATAAATAGCTAGCAAAAGCAAGCGTTATATCACTTGCTTTGACGGTGCAAGAAAACATCATGGGGAAACCTGAAAGCCTGAGAGTTATGGCCAAAGGGTAAAAACATGCCAAAGATGCCTCATTGCGATACCTCGCGGTCGCGGTTTAGCTCGCTACCTCGATGCCACCACCATTTAAAACAAATGTATGCAAACAGACGAGCACGAACATGTCGAAGGATACCTCACTGCGATACATCGCGGTACAGTGAGGCATTTTCGGAATGTTCGCGCTCGTCTGTTTGCATACATTTGTTTTAAATGGAGGTGACATCGAGGTGGCGAGCTAAACCGCGACCGCGAGGTATCGCAGTGAGGCATCTTTGGCATGTTTTTAACCAGACGGTTCATTTATATAATGACAGCCAAACCAGTATCATTACAGAGATCAGTGGCCAGCGTGATGAATAATGGCCTAATAGTCCAGTCAAAACAAGGTTTGACCTCTGGAAAATTGCGAAAGTTTTGAAACTTTGCACATCGAATTATGGGTCCCTAGGGATGAATATACCAAAAGTCCTCATGCGTACGAGGTGAGCTCTAGCGGCAATTAGCGGAAACAGGACCCTTTTTTTGGTTTTTTGTTAATATCTCGAGAACCTTTGGTCAGAGGTAAAAGTTTACTACTAGATAATTAAAGCTTATTAAATTTGCAACAATAATGATTATATACATTTTTCTTGAATTCCTAATAATTACTGAGTTTTAGGCCACTAAAAGATAGCTTTTTCGAAAAATCACGCTAGCGGCGCCCGGTACAATATGGCATTTGTAATAATATTTGACAATCATGGTTTATCATTTTTTTTTGGGTACCAAGGGTGATTCAGAAAATAAACTTCACAGTTATGTACGAAAAAAAGACATATTGTTTATTAAACAACTAGCTTTTGCCCGCGGCTTCGCTCACGTTAAGTTAAATTTTTCAAACCCCTATTTTACCCGTTGTACCCCCTTAGGGGTCGAATTTTCAAAAATCCTTTCGTAGAGGATGCCTACGGCCTAATAACTACCTGTATGCCAAATTTCAGCCTGATCCGTCCAGTGGCTTAAGCTGTGCGTTGATAGCAGTTTTTATTGTTACTGTATTTCATCTAAAGATTTAAAACGCAAAGGTGACAGACAGTCTGACTGATCTATCCACGCACAGCTTAAACCACTGGACCGATCAGGTTGAAATTTGGCATACAGGTAGCTATTAGGCCGTAGTTATCATCTACGAAAGGATTTTTGAAAATTCGACCCCTAAGGGGGTACAACGGGTAAAATAGGGGTTGAACATTTTAATTTAACGTGAGCGAAGCCGCGGGAAAAAGCTAGTTGTTTAAGAAACAATATGTCTTTTTTTTTGTACATAACTGTGAAGTTTATTTTCTGAATCACCCTTGGTACCCAAAAAAAAATGATAAACCATGATTGTCAAATATTATTACAAATGCCAGATTGTACCGGGCGCCGCTAGCGTGATTTTTCGAAAAAGCTATCTTTTAGTGGCCTAAAACTCAGTAATTATTAGGAATTCAAGAAAAATTTATATGATCATTATTGTTGCAAATTTAATAAGCTTTAATTATGTAGTAGTAAACTTTTACCTCTGACCAAAGGTCCTCGAGATATTAACAAAAAACCAAAAAAAGGGCCCTGTTTCCGCTAATTGCCGCTAGAGCTCGCCTCGTACGCATGAGGACTTTTGGTATATTCATCCCTAGGGACCCATAATTCGATGTGCAAAGTTTCAAAACTTTCGCAATTTTCCAGAGGTTGGGCCATTTTTTGAGGTTTTTTGACTGGACTATAAACCCTTCTCATTCGAGAAGAAACTGTGGGAGGTGTGAGGGAGAAGGTGGTAGGGAATCTCCCATCACCTATTAAAAGTAATCCGAAGTGGTGATTCCTATACAGAGTTACTAGTTTTGATTTTTCAATTTTTCAGCTGTTCTTTGGGGTTTTCCCTATTTTTTTTATTTTTAAACCACCCCTGTATTAGAGCGAACAAAACAAAAAAAATCGTAACTTCCAAGCCGTTTTTGGTTAAAACCAGACTAACGAACAACAATTGATTTTCACCTTACATTCTTAACGTTTAATTAACGAAACTGACTCCTGTGGTTAATTACATTTTATGGAAGAACGCTTCACTTGATGCCCAGAGCTACTGTTTATCTCTACTGCGTAATCCGCATTCTTGAAGGTTGTGGCGGCTTGTTAATCAAATAATGGTGAGGATTTTCTCAGAAAAATAATTTAAGCTCCTAGATCCATCCGAATACGAATTGCCTAATGCCTGAATTCACCAACGTTCTCTAACTTTTACGGGCTACATAAGGTTTTTTTAAAAAAGAATATTAGTCAAGCTGAAGTTGACTGATATCCTCCTATCCCCTCCAAATAAGCAGAAAGCTTGTGCTAGGAGTGGATATGACAATAGACCTTTCAGTTTTCAATCCGCACCTTTAACCGTTGGGCTATTGAGGCTTAGTTAAGTTAGGTAAAGTTTTTTGTCAATTTCGTTTTCAGCAACTTTCAGGGAACACCCAAAGGTGAATTGGGTAAGAGATAGTATTTAAAAGCTACGTACGTAAAGAGCTATTTAGGGGATGATTTAGGTAGGTAGGGGTGGTGAAAATAAAGCTCTGTATGCTCTGGTCTTTGTACTTTTCAAGGGCTTTCTGTTTGTTTAATATCCTAGAACACTAAACTACACTAGAATGGTGGAAAAACAGCGTCCTAGTTAGTAGAGATTTCTACACATGGTCTTGTTAAATAATATATTGTAGGTATTGAACGAAGTGCTTGTAACAGAAAGGAGGTGGGTTGATAAGGCAACAAAATCCGCCCCTCATACACTCGAAAAAAAAAATTTCAGATTTCGACAAATTGTAAATGTATTTATATACTTGAAGATATAAACTTTATTTAAATATAAAGTTTAGGTGATAAAAAAATAGTAAGTTACAGAAAATATTACCCAAAAAGAGAGTGTTTCTTTTACTTTTCTTACATTTTCATACATTTTAGTCGTTTTTTAAGCTTTGATTTAATATTTTAGAATGAGGCGCTCCATGAACCATGGTAAACGTAACTGATAATGATGCTCCTTTTTATAAGCTTTTATATGAGTATTAATTTATTTTGGTTCATGGAGCGCCTCATTCTAAAATATTAAATCAAAGCTTAAAAAACGACTAAAATGTATGAAAATGTAAGAAAACTAAAAGAAACACTCTCTTTTTGGGTAATATTTTCTGTAACTTACTATTTTTTTTAGCACCTAAACTTTATATTAAAATAAAGTTTATATCTTCAAGTATATAAATACATTTACAATTTGTCGGAATCTGGAACTTTTTTTTTCGAGTGTATGAGGGGCGGATTTTGGGCCTTATCAACCCACCTCCTTTCGCGAGTCGAGCTAGCTAAAAGTAAAATGAGAACTATGTATATGGGACTAAAATCCATCCTCCATCGTTATTGTCTTGAAACCAATAATAAAAGTTAATTAGCCTCGAAAATTATCAAAATTATTTTTTATAAGTACCTATACAACGTGCTGGCTACATTAAAATATCTAATTTACTTAGCAGTACCTAGTCCTTTCGTGGACTGGCATGATAAATTATTTTAATTGAAACAGAGTAGCTGAAAATTTAATTAGACTGACTAAGGGCTGAGACACGCAAAACACGATGCGAAGGCAGTGTGTACAGCGTGGCTGTAAGATAATGAAACCCTTATTATGATTATTATGAATGGGAAAGTTTGTACAAACAAACCATTTATTCATTCAATTCATTTCATTCCATTGTTCCATTGTTGGAATCGATTTAATTTTTTTCATAGTTTTTAGTTGACAACCTGGAAAATAACAACGGCTATTTCATCCACGTGGAGTTAATTATTTTTAAAAGCTTTCCTCTTTTTTCTGAAATCCTTTTTTTGAGATAAAAAGTATATCCACAGATAAAGTGGTATCTTAACAAAGCTTATATAAGATAAAAAGTATATCCGTAGGTAAGGTGAGCATGAGCGTCTTTATATAGAACGTAAACTTTGTCGAAATTAATTCAGTGGTTTGGATTAATCCATGAAACGGTAACAGTCGTCAGAGAAATTAAATAATATAAGTACAGACAGTACAAACATAAGAGAAATAAATAACATACACGCTTTCGCAAGCGTACATTGCCAGGACGCCAGTAGCGGTTGCAATTATTACGATCGCGTTCTGTTTGACTCGTCTTTTAGAACGAAATTTGAAGCTCAAAGGAAACCTTTTTTCTACGAATAAAGAAAGTTTTTATACAAACGATGTTAAAATGTAATAAACAGTTTAACGTCGGTGCGGCTTGTAATTTTGTTTCGCCCCCGACGGTTCAACGGAGTCGAATGGTTTAATGAAAACTTGGACCAAATTAAAGACTTACGGTCGTGAAGGAGCTTAGAAGCCTCCCTCCTTTTTTGGACGTTTATTTTCCCTTACATATTCTGGCTTAGACTGACTTCAAAAAAGGAGGAAGGAGAAATTATTACGTCATATTTTCCTAGTTCCTATCAGCAAGTATTTTTTTTAATATATAAACGAGCGCTTGACTGCAATCATGTTTTTTTTTTATTCGATGACAAGATAGCCCTTGACTGCGATCTCACCTGATTGTAAGTGACGATGCAGTCTAAGATGGTAGTGGGCTAACTTGGAAGGGATATAGCAGTGTAAATTCAACCCATACCCCTTATCGGTTTCTACACGCCATCGTGGCGGAACGCTAAATCGCTTCGCCATGCACGTCTTTGACGGTAGGGTGGTAACTAGCCACGGCCAAAGCCTCCCACCAGACCCGACCCGAGACAATTTAGAAATTATAAATTCCTAAACTGCCCCCGCCGGGAATCGAACCCGAGACATCCCAGTTATAAGACCACAGCGCTCACCACTGCGCCAGGGAAGTCTTCAAATCTGATGGTAAATGAAGATGCAGGCTAAGATGGAGCGCGCTTGCCTAGAAGATGCCTATTCACTAATGATTTAAAGGTTACCAAAGGTTTAAAGCCAGACTCCTAATTGTGAAAAACAAACTATGGCAACACATATGGAGTAGCAATAGTTAAAACTGTTATGTATTCTTTTGTGTTGTTATCTATGTTATAATATTATAAATTTACTTTTATTGTACACCATGTGGTGTACAATAAAAGTA
This sequence comes from Hipparchia sbordonii, assembly GCA_038048805.1. Taxonomy (NCBI): domain Eukaryota; kingdom Metazoa; phylum Arthropoda; class Insecta; order Lepidoptera; family Nymphalidae; genus Hipparchia; species Hipparchia sbordonii. The sequence continues at coordinate 13,034,553 of CM076104.1, read as the reverse complement.
AATTTATGCATTCATCAGCAGCCCGTGGGTTTTTTATATGAACAGAGAATAGACCTCAATAGTCTAACGTTAAAGGTGCGGACTGAAAACTGAAAGGTCGCAGGTTCGAGCCTTACCCGTTGCATTATTGTCGTACCCACTCCTAGTGTGCTAGGAGCCTTCCAAATAAGCTTGTGAGCCTATTTGGAAGGGAGAGGAGAATATAAGTCAATTTCAGCTTGCCTTATATTCTTTAAAAAAAACGAACGGCACGTGATGTTAAGTGGTTCATGAAAACTTGTAGCATCAGATATACCACCACGTTACCTACTTTTCAGGAATTTGTTGGGTCGCCCCTTGAATAACCCCATGTTGTAATTAAGTGGGAACATCGTCGAAGGGAGTCGATTCCACAGTTCGGTAGAATTATAAAAACGCTTAGAGTTGCAGCAAAGGCTATAAAACACATACAGCTTTTGTATTTTTAGCGTTGAAAAGCATTCTAATGGTAAATACATTCCAAAAAAAAGTGTCAAACTCTCGTACGAACGGCAGGCTACAATTTTCATGCGAGATAGGTCGCCTCGAGGCTTAACATTTCTCTTTGAAATCGGTTTCGCCTTTCTATCATTTTGTAGAGATTTTAAAGATTTTTCTATTTGAGTGGAATAAAGACTTCTCCGAAAAAGTTGGATATCAGTAGTAGTTATGGATTATCGACCTGGACTATCGAGGTTTCTGAGTTAACTTGGATGAAATTGCAATTTGTTTGTCTATCCGCCTGTTCGTTTGTCAGAGCCTTATAATGAATAATAATGATAACTTCTGAATGTATGTACTTACTACTAGACGATGCCTGCGACTTCGTTCGCGTGGATTAAGGTTTTTCAATTCCCGCTGGAATTCTTCAATTTTCCGGGATAAAAGTAGCCTCTGTATTAATCCTGGCTTTGAGCCATATTCATTTAAAATTTCAGTTAAATCTGACAATTTATTGTGGCCTCACACACACACACACGCGCGCGCGCGCACCCACACACACAGACACACACACAGACACATACACAGACACACACACAGACACACACACAGATACGTCAAACTTATAACACCCCGACGTTTTTACATTGGGGGTTAACAAGGATCTTTGGCTTGCCTGGGGTCGAACCTTGGAACCTGGACTCCCATATTACCTATATTATAAGGATACTTAGGTAGGTAATATTATCGTTAAGGTTAAATCGAATAGAACACTCTAAAAAGCCATAACTCACCGCAACAGCCATAATATCTAGTACGAAATTAATTAACTATCTAAATAGGCGGCATTATATTCGAAGCACATAAACTTGGCAATAACAGGGTCTTTATACGACACTCGTATCATAACCGGCGTATAATGTATGGATAGTCAGAACTACATAATTTATAACATGAAGTTAAAAATATTGTAATTTGAGCCTCAATAGTCCAACGGTTCAAGGTACGGACTGAAAACTGAAAGGTTCGATTGTCGTACCCACTCCTAAAACAAACTTTTCGCTTATTTGGAGGGGAAAGGAGATTATTAGTCTAGTACAGTTTGGCTAATTAAAATAAACTCTACATATCTATATATTCAAATAATTGAAACTGAAAGTGCAGATAATTCAATTTCAATTATTTGTATAGATCTGTGATTTCGAAACATGTTGTTATTAAGCTTGAATGACAATTTAAACGATAGTTTCGTTCAACATGTATTATTGTTTTGAACATAACATGTTATTATTTTTGTTGAGAATATTTAAAAGGAGACCATTTTTATTTCTTAAAAAAGAATATTTACTAAGCTGACTTTACTTGACTAATATCCTCCTATCCCCTCCAAATAAGCAGAAAGCTTGTGCTAGGAGTGGATATGACAATAGTGAAACGGGTGAGGCTCTAACCTGCGACCTTTCAGTTTTCAGTCCGCACCTTTAACCTTTGGGCAGAGGCGTAACTATAGGGTGGCATGACGGCAAAATGCCACGGGCCCCAGCTGGAAGGGGCCCCCGATCAGAGAAGGCCAGAAGCACAAGATGATCCTAACATTTATAGCCATTCCTGTGATTACGGCTAGTGCCGAGCGATCATTTTAAAAATTAAAATTGATATAAACTACTTAAATTCTTTTGGACAAGAAAGGTTTTGCACAGTGTCGGATTTACCAAATGGCTGAGTTGACTGGAGCCTAGGGCAGCAGATTTTAGGGGCGGTTTTGGGGCCAAAATTTTTATTAATGACTTACAGAAATGAAAAAGATACATATTTGTATAAGTATGTACCCAAATGTCATAAACACATATTTTAAAATTTTATAAAATATCTAATTAAATACTGTATATCGGTACCTACCCCAAACAATAACTAAATAGTTGGTAGAGCCGACTTTACCTACGATGCCAGGTGTGCGGCGCATACAAGCGCAGGGTCTCAAGCGTCAAAAATACAGGACTAAATATGGCGTAAAACAAAAAAGAAATTTCGCGCTCGCTTTGCTCGTGAAAATGTCACTTTTACGTTGCTATTGTAGGTGCCAAGTATGGACTACTAAGTGCCGTAATGCAATCATAAAAAATTTCGCGCTCACTTCGCTCTCGAAAATGTCGCTTTTACGTTTCTATTGTAGGTGCCAAGTGTGGACTACTAAGTGCCGTAATGTAATCATAAAAATTTTAACGCTCGCTCCGCTCGCGAAAATGTCACTTTTGCATTTCTATTGTAGGTGCTAAGTATGAACTATTAAATCATAAAAAATTTCGCGCTCGCTTCGCTCGCAAAAATGTCGCTTTTACGTTGCTATTGTAGGTGCCAAGAATGGACTACTAAGTGCCGTAACGCAATCATAAATTTTGCGCTCGCTTCGCTCGTGAAAATGTCGCTTTTACGTTGCTGTTGTAGGTGCCAAGAATGGACTACTAAGTGCCGTAATGCAATCATAAAAAATTACGCGCTCGCTTCGCTCGCAACATAACTGCGCGGTGCAGCCGTTAATACTGGGCTACATCATTGAACTTCAGGTACCAACTCCTCAATCCTGATGCTGCTTGGTAAGGCCCACCTAAATTGTGACGATTTAGAAACCATCGGTTGTGGATTGGTATTGCAGGTAGTTAAGCATCAAGTATATGGACTAGTGGAGTAGTGGCAGAATACAATCGTAAAAAATTTCGAGCTCGCTTCGCTCGCGATAATTATATTTTTGGTTCTTATGTCATTAACACTTTTGCTGAACAAAAAGCCCGAAAAAAGGAATTTTAATCTTTGAAATTTGGTACTTATACAAAAATTATGACATACAGTTCAATACGCTCTGAATTAAAGGTTATTAGAAAATCAAGTAATTGTATTCGCGTTTGTATGTACGTACTTCACCTAGTGATTTATTATAAAGCAAAAAAATATTATCTCATTGGTTGAGCTTCTTTATATTGGGGGAGAGAGGGCCCCGTCCGATGAATTTGCCACGGGCCTCAAACGGTATAGTTACGCCTCTGCCTTTGGGCTATTGAGTCTTATGTAATAGAAATAGAAATAGAAATATTTTTTATTCAAATAAACTTTTACAAGTACTTTTGAATCGTCGATGAATCTACCTCTGGTTCGGAATGCCCTTCCTGCCGAGAAGAGCCAGCAATAAACTCGGCGGCTGCTCTTTAAAAAAAAAAACATTTTACAATAGGCAACAAAACGATGTTTCCATAATGAAGCTTCAAAAATGCAAAACAATCCAATACATGTTAAGACAGGCAGACAAATGCAGACCCATTCCCGTTGGTGGCACCCGTTCACGAGTATGACGCATGATCCAGCCGTTGCTTCGCTCAACCATATATTTTGAGGGAACGTAACAACCCGCACCAGACGACACCACCACAGAAATGTTTAAAGAGAGCATAACATACTTACTATGTATTATACTTCTATGATCAAACGAACTTACCAAGTGAAGTTCGATCTTGATTGTATATCCTTAGCGGAGAGTTTGAATTACTGATAGATGTTTCCGATGCGTCTATCCATTCGCACATAGTTCAGCTATAGAAGAAAAGGATAGCATATCCTCCTCTCCACGTAGGTAGTCGTCGCGCTCCGAGCTTCATTTAGTTCAGAGAATAGCAATAAGGTCTCCAACATTGACTTTCGGGTACCTATGTATGTATGTAGGGGATGGGAGGGACCTCAAACTCTCCGCTAAGGATATACAATCAAGATCGAACTTCACTTGGTAAGTTCGTTTGATCATAGAATTGTATATACTTAGCTTCGAGTTTGAATTACTGATAGGATGTTCAGAGAAAATGGAAATGTTGGAGCACAAATAAAAGCTGAAATGGATTCAATAAAATCAATAAATTAATAAAATAAGCCTTAATATGCTACAATATTAAGAAACATAATCTTGCCTATGTAGGCAAATCATTAAACAGCTTATTAAAAATAATAATAATAATAGTCTGTAATGAAAATCAGATAGCCAGCAGTCTTTCTATTAGTAGTTATATTGTGACTGCTTTAATAGATGATCTAATGTCTGGTTTCACCAACCACACTTAAACTATCCCCTAAGTAAGAGGCTCGTTATGTAGGCAGCTCTTAAGTACAATGCCCCTACCCAAAATCATTTCCACTTTTATATATTCTATAAAAGTTCGTGAAAACGAATTTAACAGAAAGCATCACCTAACTTGACTTAGGTAGCCTATAAGGGAATATTGGTAAAACAATCGTGGCTGGATCTAACGTATGAGATCAATCTCATCTAAGATATCAGCTGATCCCTTGGAAATAAAATGTATTGGAACTATATTCTTTTTTTTTTTTTTATAATATTTTTAGTGAGCAAACGAGCAGGCGGGTCACCTGATGTTAAGTGATTACCGCCGCTCATGAACATTTGTAGCACCAGAGCACCACCAATGCGTTACCAGCTTTTTAGGAATTTGTTATTAACTAAGAAAGGTCTAGCCTCAGTTAACATAATGATATCGGCAATAGATGTTAAGTTCATTTATCTCTTACTTAATATTTGGAATCGTAATCAATGATAATACCTATCTACCATTTTTTCATGTGGGCAAGGCCATTAAAATGATCATTTTTTTTGTGAGTTCTAAAAACAAAGTACATACTCTTATTTAGATAATAGAGTTTTGTGAGTTCTAAAAACAAAGTACAAACTCTTATTTAGATATCAGAATACCTATTTGCAAATTAATGAAGCACTACATTTGAATTCCAATTTCCTCGTATTGTACCACTTGCGAAAGATAGGTTTATTTTTGAAAACACTTGTATTTTTGAAAGCCCTTATCGTTTATTATTTTTGCCTATTTCAAATTATAGATAAAACTGAACGGCGATTATTATGAGGAACCTTCGTTTAAGTAATCGATTTACTAGAATGCTTAGCATTTAAGAAACCAAAATAAATATCATACGGATGTATATATTTAGTATACAACCAAAGTTTTAAAAGGTTTAGTATAGATATTTTTAATTTATATGTAGTTTGGTATCGCAGTATACTATTTCCTATAGTTTAAAGATTGAAATTTACCTACTGGGACTTTATACTATTCGGCAAAGGATGCAAGATATTGCCATATTTGCTGAAAGATGTACTCGCTACCAGGTGAAACCTTGTTGGATAATACACTCGCCATCGGGCCAAGACGTTGATAAAAAGATTCCTTAAAATTAGAGGAAAGCTTCCGTGAGAGATACATACATATTATAATAAACATTATAATACAATGCTCATAAGCTGGATGGCCTACTTTATAGGTGCCAAAATGGTGCTACCTATCAACACAAAGGGGGAATTAATGTTTTTAAGAAGGAATAGTTTTTAAGGTGGTTTACAATTAGGCACTATCACGGCAAGTTATAAATAAATTAACACATTTTTGATTTGTTTTTCAAATTGAATTCAATGTTGTAAACAGAAAAAAGAAAAAACACGGTTACCAACTTGGGAACTTACACATGGAATACAGCTTGATTTAATTACTTAACACTGACTTTAATGTAAAGGAAAAAAGATCTTATTTTATTGTAAAAAAAACACCCGCGTTATGAGAGGATTTGTTTTCAAAGAAATGTAGGGAGGTATCAATTGCATTTTTTCTTTACTCACGAAGCAATTTTCGGCTTTGCCTACCCTTACAACAATAAATCTACGAGTATATGTAACGGAGTGTAATTCCCAGCGAATATCAATATTATTGCAATTAAAGTCAGTAAATTAAATACATATTTCACATTTTTCTCACTCAACCTAAATTTTTCGAGAAATATTTTATTTAAGGTGTGGGTATGGTAGGTACCCCACCAATTTTTGCTTCTGTAGACAACAGTCATACATAGTGTCTTAAGCAAAAAATAAATAAAATAGATGGCAATGATCACACTTGCCAGCAAAAAACTAAGCCTGAAAAAATGAACACTACAAGTATTTTAATAATACAATTGATGAGTGAGCGAACAAAAGGTCACAATCCCATTTTTGACTTTAGTCCTTTTTTTTTTTTTTTTACACTTGCAAAACTAAATTGCACCAAATAAACTCGTGTAAAAATCTTCTAAACTGCCAGACCAATTTCCTTAGTGCAACAATAATGTGCAGTAAGTACAAAAGTTTTTGCCTGACATTCGAGACTAAATGTCTTCACATTTAATAAGAACAATAATTATAGTTTATTTTTAAACCTCTGTAAATTATTGTTTTCCTGCATGAGAAAAAGTTACATTTCCAAACTAATGCCAACAAAAGGTTACAATTCCAGAAACTTCCAACAAAACGTTACTTTGCCAAATTTTGAATATAAGTAACTCAATAAATAATACACATAAAAATAGAACAAATTCGGCAATCGATAACCTGAGGTATATTGCATACATTCTTGAAGAAAAAATATTGAAAATTGTCCATATTTTAATATGTTTATATTTGTTTTTGTTGATTTCTCAGAAGTTTTTTTTTTTAATGGAAAAGTCTCGACTTTTTCGCTCACTCCTCAATTTATATGATAATTAATTGATTACGTGCATCATGATTTCAAGAACAACCGATTATCTCTCCTAGCAGGAGGAAGAAGCATAGCAATCAGTGTAGATGTGAAGTTCTTTTTTTTTTTATATATGTGTGATAATTTCCATCACGTGCCTTAGATTAGATGAAATATTCATTATTATTTGAATAAAACCAACTACGAGCAACAAAAGCCAAAAATATCTGTTGTTTAAACCAATTAGCAACAGTAAGGGAGGCTGCAATGAGTACATATACCTCGCTCGTGGTGCTGTTGACGCTCGCTGCCGCAAGCGGACGGCGGCGGCGGTGGCTCGTATCGGATGACAGCCGCCGCAGCATTTCGGCGCCGGCACACTCGCCTGACTCTGCAGTCTGGCTGACGCGCGCTGCGTGAGCTCAGCAGTGCTGATGACGTGGCGGTGAGGACTTGGAAGTTTGGCAGTCTAAAAGTTGTGGGGACTTGATAAAGCCGCCCGATTTTTCACATCAATTGACATCACAAGAAAGCTTGTGGTTTCGATCTCGAACGTAGCTTCTTCATAATCGCTTTACGTAGTGTTCCCAGGCGGTCACCCATCCAACTACAGACCGCGCCCGATGTTGCTTAACTTCGGTGATCGGACGAGAACCGGTGTATTCAACATGGTATGGACGTTGGCTCTTAATTCGGGGTAAACTAATGACAGAGCTTGCGCTTAATTTTCTGCTTCAGAACGGGAGCATAAAAAAAAGGTAAATTTCCAGGAAATGAGCTTTTGGATTAATCCTTCTTTTAAATATCCATCTTCAAAAATGGGTTCAATTCAGCCAGTCTTCGGAGCCAGTTGTTCTAGCCGCCAACAACGGTGATGGCGCGGGCGTCACGACGCTGCATGCTCCGGTTTCCACAGATGAAAGTTAGCGATTCACGGTGTTCACAACCAGTAACATTATGTGCTACAGAACGCGCCAGACACACCGGAGACCACGAAAAGGAATCATTCATCATGCATTTACTGTTCAACTTGATCGAAAGAGAAAAAAGAACGGTTAATATCTCGTATTAACTCATGTCATATCTTGCTATTGGTCAATATCGCGTATTGACTCGAAGCTTTAAAAAACATTTACAGCCTAATATCCCGTATTAGATCATGTCATATTTTGCTGTTGGTCAATATCCCGACTCGAGGCTTTATAAAAAAATTATATTATCACGATCCGTGTTAGGTGGGTAATGAAGAAAAAACTTTTAGAAGGTAGTTAAACACAAAACAAACCTTCACTAAACAATTCATAGTAATGGCGTTTTATAGTCTTTAAAAAGAAATTTGCTGTCCAATATCGCGTATTGGATCATTGCAATAATTACTACCCGCGTCTTGCGGGTACGGATAAAAAACATTTTTAAGGTACTCGTATGAACGCAAACAGTACCTATATAAATCACTTTGTTTACACTACACCATTTATAATAATGACGTTTTCTTCATATTTCTGTAATTTTCAAGCCACTTATACTCTCTATAGAGTATTTAATTGTCACTGCACTTGAAGAAAAAATTAAAAAATTTACTATGTGCGGGGACGTGCGCGCACGAAAAACGAATGAAACTCGGAGCGCGACGACTACCTACGTGGAGAGGAGGATATGCTATCCTTTTCTTCTATAGCTGAACTATGTGCGAATGGATAGACGCATCGGAAACATCTATCAGTAATTCAAACTCGAAGCTAAGTATATACAATTTCTATAATAAATAATTAACGTTACTCAGTTATTATAGACCCCCCATTAGGTGGACAGATGAGATCAAACGAGTCGCAGGGAGCCGCTGGATTCAGGCGGCGCAAGACCGAGACTTGTGGTGGTCCATGCAGGAGACTTATGTCCAGCAGTGGACGTCCATTAGTTGATAAAGAAGAAGAGTTATTATAGAAAGAATAGTAGTAGGTACTAGGCTATCACAGCTTTGGTCCTATAGATAGCCGATTGTAAAAGATACGCCAACTCGTTTAAAAAACCCTGTCACCCGTGACCCGGATGTGGGGTCGATACCATTCTTGGAACGCTTCTGACGGATGTAACACAAATTGCCTTTGAAATTCGATATCTTTGAACGCCTATTTCGTATAGTATTTTGTTAATATTGACACAAATTTTGCGCCATCACAGGAGCAAGTAAACGATCAGAGGTAAAGCTTCTTATGTTCACGTAAAGTTATACCTAATTTGGTTTTTGATAGAATGATAACCTAAATGTAGCAAAATATTTGTTAAATTGATTCCATTCCTAGCGCACATTTACCTTGCATAAAAAATTATCATACTATTAGTATCTCTTCGGATGATTCCTCGTATAATTAAGATCGAACTTCACTTGCAGATAGGTAAGTTTGTTTAATTTAGTCTAGTCGATACTTATAACAAAACTGTAACAATGAAATATTGTTTTCAATTAACCACAAATACAAATTCAAAATAGAGATAAGCCGTTTTTGTAAAAAAATATCCAGGTATCACTCGAGCATTTTTTTTAGTATCATGAATAGGGGACAAACAAGCAGGCAGGTTACCTGATGTTAAGTGATTACCGTCGCCCATGAACACTTGTATAACCGGAGGCACCACTAATGCGTTGTCAGGTTTTCTGTAATTTATTATTACTAGCTGATTCCCGCTACTTTGTTCGCGTGGATTGAGGTTTTTTGACCCCCGCAGGAACTCTCTTATTTTCCTCGATAAAATTCAGCCAAATCGGTTTAGTCGTTGCGGGCTGATTGAGTAACAAACACCCATACATCCAAACTTTCGCATTTATAATATTAATTTTCTCGTTTACATAAATTCATAATGCTATTATGAATTTATGTAAACGAAAACCTCGATATAATAAATAATTTATTATATGAATTTGACGGACGTTTATGATTTGCTTTGTCATGCAAAATGCCTAACTTCACCCCGGCAATAACGCGCATATATCTTTATTTGCGCGTTGTTGCCGGGGCGTTGTTGCCATGATTAATGAAAGGTTCCCTGATAAATAACAACTTCGTTGCATCAGTGTAGTATCAGTTTCATCCCCTACTCGATAGCGATGCCACTAGTTGCGAGAGCTTTTGAACCTGCTAACTGACGAACGGGTTTCATTATTATCGGATATCAAAGGATCGAATCAACTGGAAATCCACGTATCATTTCCACGTGTAAACACAAGCTCCCTCGAATGTTTTCGGCGTTAAACCTATCTACTTGTTATTTTAGTATAAAAGCTGGAGTATTTTGGCAATATAAGGCTATTGCAAGTATGACCTGAGCTAGTTGCGAAGCTGGAGTGAAAATGGGTGGGGCACTTATTCAGAAGAACTGACGTCGGAACACCTGGTCGGAAAAGAACACTTTGGTTTAAAAACTTGCGCCAATCGTCAAAAGTACAGATACTAATCCTAATTATTGCTAGCCTACGATAGGAGACGGTACTATACAAGAAAAAGTCTTATAGTCTAAAGTTTATCTAAACCACAGAATTCGGAATAGGCATAGAAGTGGTAGGACCGCGAGCGTGAAGCATAAGTGCGTGTTAATGTAAAAACAGACACGTATTTTACAAAACGTATTTTATCATAGCGTTACAATGCAGTTTAAATTGATTTGAATGCTACACATATTGGTGTTAACTAGGCTGAAGAAAAACTCAAAACTAAATTAGCAGCATTAAATTAAGTATTATTGTTTTCCACTTTCAGAGGATAGGCGAGAGGATTAAAATTTGTTTAGGAATACGATCAACCTAATAAAATTAATTACTAAAGCACAGAATCGATTCTCTAATTAACTTACGAAATCATGCGTGAACGCTCCGCTGAATTCAGCCGAATAAGCAAACGGAAATAAATATCCTGTGCCAACCCTTGCGTTATTTGAGGACGCATGTCTTCTATTGAACACGGGGTTTTAGATTAGCTGACAAAGTGTTGCGCGGTACGACGCGGACGTACCGCTTAATCGTACTGAACAAGGAAATGTAAAAGAGCTTCCGGGGTCGCACCCCCTCCCTTGCAATGCTCCTCCAACTGTGACAATAGCATTGCGGGAGCACTCCATCCACAGAAATACATCGACACAACGGAAAAGTGCAACAGTTAAAAATGAAAACCTTTACGAGTTCTGCCCTTTTCACTATTCCTAATCATATAATAACTAGCTGATGCCCACGACTTCGGCTGCGTGGATTTAGTTTTCTAAGATCCCGCGGGAGCTCTTTGATTTTTCGGGATAAAAAGTAGCCTAGGTCCTCCACTAAACCCATGCAAAAAATTACGTGGATCTGTTGCTCTTTTGCTGCGTAATTGAAGGACAAACCAAGAAATCAATAAACCAACAAAGAAACACTTTCGCATTTATAATATTAGAAAGGATAAAGGCTGGGGAGTTAATCTCAAAGAAGGAGGCTTTTCCTTTCACAAGGTGGTTTCATCTATGAATGGTTACGCTTCATTCCTTGGTAAAACAATGCAGATAACCATTCTATCTCGATATATTTTTGTGACTCCACCTCAAGCATCTCTATCACGGTATTTATAACGGTAATTTGCTAATATCATAATACCCCTATAAACTATGATATTTTAGTAACAGTGACTAAAATACAAAATCCGAGCTTTAAAAGAATAAAGCGAATAAAAATTTCTAGTACGTACTTATTATTAGTGGCTAACAATCTTCAACTGTAAGTCCAGCAATTTTTTTGCCTCCACATTTAGGCTACGAAAGTGCTCGAAAAATTTTATTTGAAGTGCACTTAGCTGCCATCTTCAGTTAATCCTATAGCTCGCGCAAGGTGTAATAGACAAGGAGATAGACGCAGAATTTCCAGTAGCTGTAAGTATCAGATCTTTTTTTTTTTTCTTTTTTCTGATGTCCAAATATTTTAATTATTACGGTGGAATCTGTAAAATCAACTAGAGGAATGGAATACTGGATGGACTGCCATTGATTGCAAAAGTAGCAATTCTTGGAACTACTCCAAGTGCCATTTGGATCATCCGCCCCACATAGCGTCACGTTACCGTGATTACTACGGAGAATAATGAGAAAGCCGTGGTTTTCAAGCTGTAACTTTTCACTGAGTTAAGCCATAAGCTTGATATTCTTAAAACACTAAGACCATTGAACTTTATATTCAGTCGACGTAGTATTATGAGCCGTTTTCGAGAAAAAGTGTGGTCACACACTGACAGACAGACGGACAAAGAAGTGATCCTATAAGGGTTCCGAAGTTTTTTTCGGAACCCTAAAAAAGTACACAAACTATTTTGGATAAAGTTGAATAACTATATTTCGCGGTGTAAGAGTCAGTAGAGTTAGTACAAGATTTAATTCGATTGACCGTATTTGTATTCGAACACATACGCATCAAAGTAAAAGGAACTTTAACTGTACTGGTTTGAAGTCACAAATTCAGTACAACTGATTTTAATTTGGAGCATATACGTATACTTGACCGTATAAGAATGCATGCACGAAATTGAGCTCTAATTCAATGCTGCTATGGTTTATTTTACTGTGACTAACATCATCGAAAACGAATACGATCAATCGAATTAAACCTTATACTAACCCTACAGATGAATGTATGCACATTTTCTCAATTTTATAGGAAACTAGCGGACCTCCCCAAGACTTCGTCCGCTTCTTCAAATCATGAGAGCGTCTCGCAAAGTTTTTGTGTCGATTAAAAAAAGATTCACGTAAATCGGTTAAGAAATCACAGAGATATCGATATACAGAGGTAAAAAAACACAACTCCTTCTCCTCCTTTTCCGAAAGTCGGTTAAAAAAGTAGCCTATATTACGCCCGATAATATCAGCTATCTACTATTGAAATTCCCGTCAAAATCGGTCCAGCCATTCCCGAGATTAGCGGCAACAAACATACCCTGCAATTTTAATATAAACATTTGTAATGTCATAATTTAAAATAGATGGCGCTGGCTGTAGGTTGGCACGCGCTGTTACGCGATTGACGGGCGTTGCATGAGAGGCTTCTATAAAAAGTTGCTTTTTGTTCCAGACACTTAAATTTTACTTATTTGTATAGATACCGGGCGGAAAAGATGACTTGATGATATTTTAGCCATTGTCTCTTAGACTATGATTAAAGTTTTGCAACGAGAGCCTTCGTGCAGATGTCGCTAACGAGATTGCATCTTTAACGTTAAAGAAGTATTGGATCCGATCCGAGTAAATATATTTAGAAAAGATCCAGAACTACCTTTATTAAGAACCACTTTAGCAAATCAACTGAACTGATTGAGTAAGTACTTTATTAAGTACCTTGCTTAAGTCAAGTTTCAGTTTTCAGTCCGCACCTTTAACCGTTGGACTATTGAGGCTTAAAACTCAAACGAAGCGTCTGAAGAACTTAGTACACATTTGCATAAAAGCGAACATTATAAGTTCCATCTGTAATCACAAATTAACAACTTCTTCTAGGTTCGCTTTGACAACTTTGGGTAAATTAACCTTTTAAAGCACTTCGTTACGCTGAGAGAGGCTAGAAAAGTTCGAGGCAGGTTCGAAAATAATTATAATATATTTTATGAAGCACATTTTAAATTCTGAAGAAATAACGTTTATAAGAAAAATTACGTAGATACCTAGTAACAGCATAGAGCATTTCAAAATTCAAATTCAAAATTATTTATTTCATGTAGGCCAACCTGTAGCTCTTATGACACGTCGAGTCTTTACCACCGGTTCGGAATGCAGATTCTGCTGAGAAGAGCCGGCAAGAAACTCAACAGTTGCTCTTTTAATAACAAAATATGACAATATTAATATAAAGCTACCTGTGTAACAAGCTATTAAACTCTCGAAGAATAGGAATTGTAGGTAGATGTATGATCTCAAGCGAGTCGCAGCCGCTGAATACAAGTGGCACAAGATCCTGTTCGGTTGCCAATTCCTTTTTTGTCTGGTAAGAGGCTTTGACCGTGGCTAGTTACCACCCTACCGTCAAAGACGTGCCGCTAAGCGATTTAGCGTTCCAGCACGATGGCGAGTAGAAACCGATTGAGAGTATGGGTTGAATGTACACTGCCATACCCCTTCGAAGCTAGCCCGCTACCATCTTAGACTGTATCGTCACTTACCATCTGGTGAGATCGCAGTCAAGGACTATCTTGTCATCGAATAAAAAAAATCCTTTAGAGAGCCCTATGTCCAGCAGTGGACGTCTGTCTTTATCTTGTAACTTGACTGACATTCGAGACCTAAAATTCCTAACATCTCCCTACCCCTCTCCCCCCCCCCCTCTCCAGTCTCAAGTTTCACTTTTCACTATGTCTCCTGAAAAGTTCACCAGCTTAGTTGTAAGTTGCAACGAAATACTTCAGCCGTTTAATTTACAACAACTTGTCAAAGAGAACTTGGAAAAACTTGTTATTCCATATTATTATTAAGACGTAGAGTTTGAGACGGTTTTAAGCGCTTTTTATTAAAAGTGAAAATTAAGAAAGTGCTTATTTCGCTGTAACAGAGTTTTTCACTCATGTATTTTAATAAAGTGAAAGTGCCTAGCTACCACCCTACTGACAAAGACGTGTCACCAAGCGACTTAACGTTCCGGCACGTTGAAGCCGATTAGGGATATAGTTATTCATACTGTTGTTTTGAAGTAGTGACCGGATTCGGTTGGGAGGACATTATTATTAAAGTCATACGATAACTACAATCTACATCGAGTACTTTTCAACCAGCGATCATTTCTTCTGTGATCGCTGTTTTCAACATTAAAAACTTCAACAAAATTTAGCATAATATATTCGCCAATAAACAATTTTGTAGAATGATTTATGGACGTTTTAATCCCCAATGCATGAAAAACTCTTCGCGACAGAGGGTTGAATGGTAGGGCAAAGTAATGGAGTTCCCTTGTACGGGTTTCCCTAAAGTGTTGAGTTTTGGGCAAATTCAACCCCTTGACGCGGCACATAAAACATGTACACCAGGAGGCGGGGGTTAAAAAGTTAAAAAAAAAAACAATATAACTTTTCTGTTTTCGGGTATGCGACTGAAATTACATTTGTATGTGTAACTTTGCTTGGCGTATTTCAACATGCAGTTTCAAGTGTAATTGAAATGAGTTTATATATTTTTTTTTATTTACATGTAGGTATAGGGTTCAAACGAGCAGGTGGGTCACCTGGTGTTTCACATCTGCCAGGTGTCCCGTACCAAATCCTTGATATAAATTGCGTCGATCCATAGCTCTGTTACAGCGTGATCGAAGGACAAACCAACAAACAAACACACTTTCGCATTTATAATATTAGTATGAGTATGATATACGTAGTAATTTGATAGTATGAGAGTATGATTTAGTATGATACTAGTATGAAGTATGATAGACGACTGCTGAACAAGGGTCTCTGAATGGACTTCCACAGGCATCGGTCTTGCACCGCATGATACTAGCTTTTACTTGTTACTTATCACTAGAGTTGTTCAAAAATGCTATAAATCAATATCATGCTACTGACTATAAACTATAAAATTTTAGCATGCTATAAAAAATGCTATGCAATAGCAACTTTAATTAGGAAGCTTGTGGGCGGACTGCGCGCGCGCTATGTCTTGCAACACGCTAAATCACAAAGCATGTGTTACGCGCTGAAGGAAATAGATGTCGCTACGAGCGATGGCACGCGGGCGCGGGAGCGGACATAATATGGCGCCAGCCGGTCTACATTATCATGGCGACGGTCGGTGCGAAGTAATGTTCTGTGGCACGTGTGGGTTAATGCAAAATTGTGAACCTAACCGAAATATGTAACTGATGTTGCGTTGTAATTCTAAGTGATGTGAATTAATAACTGGACAAGCTAATTATTAAACGAGATTGTAAACATATCCAGAGTCTGATTTCACATTCAGAAGTGGTATTTACGACGAAAATTGGACCCAAATATAGAGAGATCAGTGCAGTGAAAGGCAATGCGTTCATGCGGCTACTAAGAAATGCTGATTAACTCCGGCTTCCCTGACAAGTGCCAGCACATTTCATGTGGAATCAGTCAATGTCGCTATCGATAAAACTTTTGTATGGTGAACGCGATTTTGTAAGAGTTGAAGAGGATGTCTTTTAAGGATCTCGACAAAGTTGCGTGAAACTAGATTTTCATTGAGACGACTCGAGAGGTGTTAAAGCAGTGACATTAGCGGTTTGCTAAGCGTTTTACAATAAAAAACGAGCCGCTGTAGAATGAAACTTCCAGCTGATGGTCATAGATACCTACAGGGTGTAATCTACTCGAAGGGATACTCAATAGTTGCTACCCAGAAGTCTGCGATGTTATAGAAGATGCTTTTCATGAAACTGACTTGTCTGACACTAAGTGCAAATTGAGTTTATACTTGGACGTATAGATTTTACTACAAGAATCAAGTTTGTGGGACTGAATATCGTAGAGAATGCAGCTGATCATGATGAAGATGTATTTTGGCAGAAAGGCGAATTTATTACACGTGCTTTACCCTTGCTTTACCCTGTTAACCAATGCACGACGAGATAAGGGTCGAAGGTGATGACGATAAATCGACTTTTCTTCCGACACAGTTATTACTGAGGTGCGTAGTTGTTATTTTTATTTATCTGTCTGTTGGTTTTAACCATCTGTTTTCTGTCTGATCTGATCTGTTCTGTTTTCTGTCCGATCTGTTCTGTTTCCTGTCTGATCTGTTCTGTCCATTTAATTTCTTAATCTGTTTAATCCGTTTATCCGTTTTACCCGTTTCACCTGTTTATTTGTTTTATCCGTTTTACCCGTTTAATCCGTTTACCCATTTCACCTGTTTTGTTTTATCCGTTTATCCGTTTTACCGATTTCACCTGTTTTATGTTTTATTCGTTTAACCATTTTACCCGTTTCACTTGTTTATTTGTTTTATCCGTTTTACCTGTTTTACCCGTTTTATCCGTTTACCCGTTTTATCCGTTTACTCGTTTTATCTGTTTTATCCGTTTATCCGTTTTACCCATGTCACATGTTTTATGTTTTATCCGTTTATCTGTTTTACCCATTTCACCTGTTTTATGTTTTATCCGTTTTACCGTTTCACCTGTTTATTTGTTTTACCCGTTTTATCCGTTTACCCGTTTTATCCGTTTACCCGTTTCACCTGTTTCATCCATTTATCCGTTTAATGCGTTTTACCTGTTTTATCCTTTTATCCGTCTTATCCGTTTTACTCATTTCACCTGTTTTATGTTTTATCCGTTTTATCGTTTCACCTGTTTATTTGTTTTGCACGTTTTATCCGTTTCACCTGTTTCATCCATTTATCCGTTTAATGCGTTTTACCAGTTTTATCCGTCTTATCCGTTTTACCCATTTCCCCTGTTTTATGTTTTATCCGTTTTACCGTTTTCCCTGTTTATTTGTTTTATGCGTTTTATTCATGTACCCATTTCACCTGGTTTATCCGTTAAATCCGTTTTACCTGTTTTATCCGTTATCAGTTTTACCCATTTCACCTATTTATGTTTTATCCGTTTACTCGGTTCACCTGTTTTATCCGTTTATCCGTTTAACCCGTTTTATCCGGTTATCCGTTTTATCCGTTTCACCTGTTTATGTTTTATGCGTTTTACCCATATCATCTGTTTATCTGTTTTAACCATTTTACCTGTTTCACCCGTTTTATCCGTTTTACTTGATTAACTGTTTAACTTGTTTTCCTATTTATCCGTTTAATCCGTTTTATCCAATCTGCCCGTTCTGTCCGTCCTGTCCATCCTGTACGTCCTGTCCTGTACGTTCTGTACGTTCTGCGCGTTCTGCACGTTCTGTACGTTCTGTACGTTCTGTACGTTCTGTGCGTTCTGTGCGTTCTGTGCGTTCTGTACGTTCTGTCTTATCTGTACTATCTGTATTATATCTTTTATCAGTTTTATCCGTTTAATCTGTGTTATCTGCTGTAACTGCTTTATCTCTATTAACTGTATTATCTGTACTATCTGTACCATCTATCTATATCTATATATATATATATATGTATGTATGTATAAAATGTTAGTTATGTTATGTGTACTAACTGTATTATCTGTACTATCTGTATTATATCTTTTATCAGTTTTATCCGTTAAATCTGTGCTATCTACTGTAACTGCTTTATCTCTATTAACTGTATTATCTGTATTATCTGTACTATCTGTACTGTCTGTATTATCTCTTTTATCTGTATTATTTCTTTTATCTATTTATCTGTTTTATCTGTTAAATCTGTTCATTCTGTTTAATCTGTTTTGATTTGAGTATGATGTCCTGATTCTGAACCCAAGTAGAGTCTGTTCCGACTTCTGTTCTATTCCATTCTGATTCTAATTTTTGACCCTCATACGAAAATACGAGTGTTATGGGTTGACATATGTGTCTGTATATCTGTATATCTGTGACATCATCACTCCCAAATGAATGTACCGATTTTGATGCGGTTCCTTTCTGTTTGAAAGCTGACGGGATTAGGATGGTTTTTGGATAATCAAAAGTGACGATCTGTACAGGCGTTAAATATCATCAGCTCATTTCCTGCTTGACAAAAGGGTCTTACAGACTTCCGCAGGTCTGTCGATCTGAAAATTGATGATTGGGGTCCCTGATAGAGAAAATAATAATTACAATTTTATTTGTTTATGTGCATGAGAAAATCCGATTCTGATTCACAAAAAAAAGTCTTTTGACTCTGGTTCATCTTTTACGAAGGATATGGTTAAATTATATTCTGATTTACGAAATTATGATGTGTTCATATTATGTGTATAACTTAATAATATTTTTATTTTAATTGACTCTACTAGAGCGGACTGTAGAACGTAGCTGATCAGCATAAACGGTTTTTAGTCAATGAAAAATGTTGATAGTAGATTGTGTGTGGAGTACTGAGCTTTGAATGTCTTAACAGTCAAGAACAGGTTCCTTTTGCCAAGCATTGGTGATGATAAGTTGAGAGATTAACTGGTAAACACTAGTTTAGACTTAGCACAGGACTACTACCTAATTATCCTAGCAACGGAGGCTATTAAGATCACACCTGATTTTAAATTCTATCTTAAGTTTACTATACCTATCCGGAAGTAGGGGTCGCACCCGAAGAACTGTTTGTTCCTATAATGTTGTTGAAAATATTATAAGAATTTCCTTAAGTGATATTGTTTTAAGTTCCGGATACCTTGACCTTAATATGGGTAAATAGTATCAACTGCTTTAACCGAAATTTGGCTCGTCTCTGTTATGCGTGCTCTACCGCCTTAAGATATTTTGTTAACTGATCCGTTATCTCATGTGCCTTAGTGTCAACTAAAGTCCAAGTAACTTAAAAGTGTGCACCAAACATTGGTTGCCTTACATCTGCAACGATAAAGTTCCATCCGAAATCGTAGATTAAGCACACTGATACATTTGACACCTTAAGTATTGATCTCCGATTCGTTTGCAGCAAGTAATTATAGTCCCTTAGTAAAATATTTTGCTGGACAGTGAAATCACTGATACGTTCACACCAGAAGAACTTAAGTTTTAACTCACATCCGAAAAGCTTAGGTAGTTTAAGGCGACGACCAGCAATGTAGTGAATAGGTAGCTACAGTAGTAATTTGTTGAAGAGCCACAACTTCCGGCCCTGTGGCCATATTCAGTTTCCGCTTCTTTTCCTCCAGTTCTCCTCCCAGTTGTATGGTTTGATTCCTACGCATTCTATCACCAAATTTGGTGATTTCCGCTATCATATTAGGAGAGTTACTATTGGATTACTTCGTAGAAGTATTTGGGTGTCGATTTTAGTTCTGAGACTAGATGAGTAGTACCTGCTGTTTCATCATCTTATCAGCAATTTTGGTCAAATAGTTGAGGCCCCTGGAGTTTGCCACTATCCTGCATATATCTCAAAGCTGAGATTGCTTTTGCTCTCTTAGTTTCATCTTCTCTAAGAGGTTCTGGATTTGATGTATTCCCAAATTTCCGATGCCATGGCCTCGGCTCTTACTTAAAGGCCCTAGAACTCATTAGGTTATTGTGATGCCAGCTGGGACCATGTATTGGCAACGACGCCACTTATAGATGAAAACACTCGTCGGTTTCCTTTTTGCTCTGCGCGCCAGATGTCGAGCCTTGTGCCGGGACAGGCATCGGTGGAAGTGCTTTTGGGATAGTGTTGGGTGGCTGAGTGCTTAATAAGAGGTATACTAGCTTGCTCACTGTGGCATATATATGTATGCAGTTGTTATATGTTTGGTTGGGAGAGTAAAGTTGTGTCACTGTGGACACATTAGCGCTGACTGTTGTTCGCTCGCAGGCCAATGGGTATACATAGTGCTCAAGGTGTGTTGAGGTGTACAGTGCCGACATCGCAGTGTGCATGTAAGCAGGGCTGTGCGAAAGGACGCGGGTTCTACCGAATGGTCGATCTAACTTCGTGGTGTAAAAAAATGGAAGGTTGTAGAATATTGTGGCGGTGGTTGCTGCTGGTGTCTGCAACCGAAGTTCAGTAAATTATGGCAACTGGTTCTGATAGGGACAGTGTAGATGCACAGGATATAATAGATCTTCTAGAAAGTTAAAAACCTACTTCAGTCCGATCTGGTTCAGTCAATTTAGCTCTGCATCTGAAAATCTTATTCTCCACTAATGCCTGTGTGTGAATACCTGGTGGTATTCACTTTTCAGGATGGCCGATGTTACGCGCTGAAGGAAATAGATGTCGCTACGAGCGATGGCACGCGGGCGCGGGAGCGGACATATGGCGCCAGCCGGTCTACATTATCATGGCGACGGTCGGTGCGAAGTAATGTTCTGTGGCACGTGTGGGTTAATGCAAAATTGTGAACCTAACCGAAATATGTAACTGATGTTGCGTTGTAATTCTAAGTGATGTGAATTAATAACTGGACAAGCTAATTATTAAACGAGATTGTAAACATATCCAGAGTCTGATTTCACACATGTTTATTGCGAGTTGCGATAAATCCATCTGCTAACTGCCCGGCCGCCTCAGCGCCGCTGCTACGCGCAGTGTGCTACACCGCCTACAGCGCGTGATATTTATAGCATCGTAGCACCACCGCGCCTACGTATGTAGCACTTGCTGTATGCTATGGAAAGATAGCATGCTGTAATATGATGCTAATTGCTATATTAACCACCTCTACTTATCACTAGTAGTTAGCATTGCATAGATTCTCAATAGATACGTCCTGTTTAATAAATAAGGTCGCAGCCTCCTTGCCTACAGCCACTAGTCGAAACTTTGCAACTTACCCACATCAGATGGAAGGTACCTCCGTAAGTAAACACTTATAACAAGGTAGCTACAAAATCTGTCACAGTTGTGGCCTTGTATCTGCCGTTACCTGCCTATAAGTTGAAAAACATTAACTTTTCTCGTAATGCTGAAAGGTATTTTGCCTATTGTAATGAAAATTTTAACTTATTGTGGTAGTTTATGCGCATTGCTTCTTTAACAGGTTCCCTGTCCAGACAACAGACGCAATAGTTAAACAATAACCATGATCACATGTGATTCATGGAACAGGGAAAGGGTTAATTGACCTATATTACCCAACTATGGCAAAGCCAGCCAAAGCCAAAGGGAAGTTTATAATTTTAGCAGTATGTATGCATGTATGCCTTTAAAGCCTCAATAACCCAACGGTTAAAGGTGCGAACTGAAAACTGAAAGATCGCAGGTTCGATCCCCACCCGTTGCACTATTGTCGTACCCACTCCTAGCACAAGCTTTACGCTTATTTGGAGGGGATAGGAGAATATTAGTCAACTTGAGCTTGGCTAATGTTCTTTTAAAACAAAAATCTATTTATGTTTGTTCCACCGTAGAGCCTAATCTACTGCCATATAACACAATTAACATTATTTATAATTAATTATTCAGAACTACAAGTTTTAACTTTATTTTTAGGGCCCATTTCACCATCGCCAACTAAAATTTAATTGACGAAAAAAGTTGACATTTCGGTAGTTTTTAATCGGATATCTGTCAAAATGTTATGTTTATTCGTCAGTTAAAGATGTATGGTAACTGTGAAAGGTCCTAAAGTCTAACTCTTTTGGCTGCAAAAGTGTACAGATTCGTAAGTGATTTTCTCAGTTTTATTAAACGGTGTAACGATGAGGTCGGCTAATAAAAGCCCCGCAAAGATAAATCTTTAATCTATGAGTACTAGATTTATTTTTAAAACATTAATTCCGTATAAAAAGTCCTACCTTCTATTTAAAGTGTTGAAAGGTATTTTATGTATGCTAATTTTATGTGCATACTTCCCTGTTTCCGCAGTTTTTTCACTCTCGCATTACTTTTATCTTTTATTTATTGCTTGCACACGGCGCTACAAAATGTATGACACTAGCCAGTAGAGAGATGTTTATTCTAAATAGGTACGTAACAAATACTCTCTTCAATATATTATCCTGTAAAAAGATCAGATTTTGATGTGCTCTACAAACCAAAATTGAGATAACTCTCAATTTTGGTTTGTAGCACTATAGCAGAATAACTTCTGCTATAGTTATTTTTCGTATCTTTTGTTATTAGTAAAAATAGATTGGATCAGACATATTTTTTCTATTAAAACTATGAAGGCACACTCCTGCACAAAATACTTAATAGCTGCATCATCGTGATTTTACTGTTGTTAATTTTGTTGTTTTTTAGAAACAGAGTATGGGTATGAATTGAATGTACACTGAGATGTCCCTTCCTAATTAGCCCACGACCATCTTAGATTGCATTGTCACTTACCATCAGTTGAAATCGCAGTCAAGGGCTTTCTTGTCATTGTAAAAATGCTGCAGAAATCGGCACAATCGGCACTTTTGAAAAATATCGATAAGTACATAAAAAACTTTAGAAAGAAATTATTAGAGCTCTCAGCTGACGCATTAAGTTTATAACAATAATTATGTTTTACAGCTCATTAAAGCAGCAGAGAATCAAGTCACTAGTGTAACTTTTTGGAACTTTAATAAACACCATACAGACTACAAATTTTTTAGGTTACATTAGCTATTACACAATATGTAGTTCTTTCACAATAACTAAATTAAAGTATTTAATAATACACATTCCGTTGTTGTACTTATAATAATATAACGTTGTTAATAACAGAAGTGAGACACAAAATTTCAAATTTCAAAATTCCAAATGCGGCGAGCGTATAGTAGGCTCCAAAAATATCACCGGCCCGGATACTCGTATCAAATTATAGAGATGCTTGCAAAATACTTGCGGCGAATCTCGCTCTATCTCGAGATTAAATTCACGACAAGAGCCCAGGAATCTATGTACACATTGGCTATTTTAAACGCTGCGTTTATTTGTAGAATACGCTCTAAATTAATATTTTAAATCTAGATGCTTCGATTTTGATCGCAGTGCATATTAAGTATTTAGAAAAAGCCTGCCTAAAGCCTGCTGCTGTAGGTATATAGGAAATTAAAATTTAACACAATTAACAAATTTGCAAAATAAATGAAATCTGTATGATTAGACATATTGCAAGAAAAACAAGCAACAAGCAAACATTATTTGCCATCACAAAAACCCTCTCAAATACGCCCTGTCACTTACCGAATCGCCCCCCAGATAGAAGCAAAGTAAGTTATCTACCTTGTGTATCTTGTATATCCGCATATAATGCCTGCTGTTGTTAACACATTATGAAATATTAGGCTAATCGTTTAAATTAAATAAAGCAGATATTTACAAAAGACGTGCGGTGAAGCTCACCATATCTCGAGATTAAATGAACGACAAAGGCTCTGTAATCTCTGGAACGCACTGGCTGGTTTGAACGCCGCTCTTATTAGCAAAATCTATGGGTCTTCAGATCAATTATTTACTTACACCCGTTAAACTTGTAGCAAAATTAAGTTAAGCCATTAACTTGTCTTCCTCAGCTTGAGGTGATAGTGGATTTTTGATTATATTTACATATTTATTATTTTAAGTAACATTAAGTGCGCAACAAAATGAAATAAAAAATTCAGGTCACAAACTAACTCATACGGAACTCTCTATAAAAACAATCCAAAATAAATGTTTTTTTTACTTCAATAAAGAGCGGGAAATCTTGGCAAGGAAACGTGAAAACTGTTAAATTTGTTCCACAGTTGTAGACTCGGTGGAAATTTGGCACGGTTTCACGATTTATTGTGCGTATTAGGAGCCAGTAGGTAGCCAGATTTACATACAGAATATTCGGTTCCATCCAACATACTATAAAAGGCCGCACAGTGAAGCGAATTTTAAATAGGTAGGTTTCATATTTCAACTTCTTTTTTCTTCTTGATTATATTTATTGATAGTTACGAGTATAATTGGATTAAATTAAAAGTAAATCAATAGATAAGTAGATAGTATTCATAAAATTAATTTTGGTCTCAATATTAATGATCAAGTTCTGAATTAGGCCATAAGTCATATAATTGCTTATGCCATTATTTTAACTGACCAATCACTGACAAAATTCCGCATCACCACTCTGTTTTATGGATTAAACGTAGCCTATATCACTCTTCATCTATACCTATGCAAAAAATCATGTCGAAACGAAACTACGTGATTGAAGGACAAATCTACAAACAAACACACTTTCGTTCTTATAATATTAATAAGGAAGAAGGAAAATATACAAGGTCTCTAAAGATTACTCTCTTGTTTCATCTTCTCTCCTTATTGTGGTTCTTCCAAGCCGCCAGACTTGCAAGGTTGTACCAGTACGCTGTACCAGAGCGCATGGGACGTGTAATAAAACGCAGCAGCTTATGAGGCCAGTGCGTAGCCATCCAAATCCTTGGCTGACAAGCGTCAACATTTATCAGTATCTCGACAAACGACAGCAATTAACATTCCGCCATTGTTAGCGACCTCCCCGCTCCGCACCCGTGCTGCACCCATTGTCTATGCTTTATGAGACGTTTAATGTACCTGTCTAGAGTATTACATGTATTGCATTGTTCATATATTCATTGTTTTATATGCATCGTTGATTAACAGGATGCGCGGAGGCTCCAACATTGGCTGTTAAATGGGACAATCCTTTTATGGAGCCGTGGGTATCCAAGCTTACACTAAGTGGCCAAGATGGTACCTCAATTAGAATAAGGAAAAAAATGTAACACTACAGTACACTAGCAATACAATAGCTAACAAGTTTCAATACATTAAAATTTAAAATAAAGGAACTACATATGGATATTTTAATGTGAAATAAACGTTATATTAGATAGATAGATTATTATATATTCACCAAAATGCAGTACAATGTAATGGAATATAGAAAGTCGAGCCTTATACAAATACCAAGACTGGTGTGTGAATATCATACACTAAAATATTAACAATTATTATTTATTAAATGTAATTTAATTTATCAGAGTTGATCGTACCTACTTATCCCGGTGTTAGCAAACACCAGCAGCAGCAGGAAAGGAGAAAGCCTACATAAGTGAATATACTTTAACTTAAAAATTAGCTTCGAGCACTTTTTGTATAATTCTCTATCTGTCAAGCTCAGCCATTTTAAAGATTAGCTCGAAAAAAAACATGTAGAAGGGCAAACGCGTAGGTTATCCATATCAGTTTAATAACTTAAAGGCATTTTTGAGGTAGATACTTAATCATAATAATTTATTATGAGCATAATAAAACGAAGGTCTTTCAAAAACTCAGGCTTTTCAATTTTATTTTTTATCTGTAATAGAAACTAGATTTTCATTTAAGAGGATTTGATTTAAAATGTAAAGAGTACTTACGATGATAATATTACAAAATCGAAACGCCCTGTAAACTCGCTCTTTGCATTATATGGACTGGATCGGGTAAGGGTTCTTGCGCACTACGTGGTCATGACTATAACCAGACCTCAACTGCCCAAGCTCGAGGTTGCATTATTGGTTGCAGAAGCAATGGCGACTTTAGTTTGAAAAAAGCTTGAGTCTTGACCCAGCTTCTCAGCTGGGTCAAGACTCAAGCTTTTTCCAAGTAAGCGCTATCAAGAAAACACTAAAACGATAAAATTGTGCTGTGCTCATTCAAAAAAGAAAACTTGTAACGTAAATATAGAATTTTAAATAAATAATATAAACGTAAAAATTCTTTTTACAAAACCGACTTCAAACGCAACTACAAAGTATAGTGCCTATAAAATTTGATTTCTCCAGGATCCCATCATCAGATAGATCCTGACCTGATGACGAAGGGACCTGGGAAGTATAACCTTTCAAACAAAAAAAAAATCAAATTGGTCCAGGCGTCTTCGAGTAATCGGAACACATACATAAAAAAAAGATTCCGACGAATTGAGAACTTTTTTGAAAGTCGGTTAAAATACCTTTTATACCTGCATAAAATAAATTGATTGATAAATTGATGACGGATAAGTGATAAGAATGGTTCGAAAGTAGGATAATTATAAAGTTTAATCTAAGATTGGCCAGCGGTGCCGTAGATGCTTTTAGTCACAGCACACTGAATTTATAGCATTCATGCTACATCAATTTTAAACGATAGCGAGAGAATGCCAGAGTACCAATCAATCAGAGGTGATTGCGATCGTTACATTGTACTTAGCATTCATTTTTAGCCAATCCTGCAGCTGTCGTCGCGTGATGCGTACACCTTAAGTAGACAGAACAACCTGGACGCCGCCGCGGCCACTAGCCGTGTTTGTAACCGCGTAGTGCGCAAGGTCCCTAATTGAAGTAAATGCAGCATTTGAATGCATAGAGTGTTGGTTGCTTGATATCTTTATGCACCAAATGCGAGATGATTTTCAATTACATTGGTCCTGGTCTCTAGCTAGGGTGGCTGGAAATCTCTATAATGCTATATGGATAAAATATTATGCACTTATAGCAAATTAAACTATGATAATATCGGGATTACTTTTCGATTCTACTAGGAAAAGTTCCACCTTATTTGTAGGGTCAGGTAGAATAAATGCACGTGAAATATTTACAAAACTAGTTACATTTACATCACATAGATTTAGTAAAAATTACATCAAAATAGATTAATCTTGTTTTGTAGTTTCAAAACAATTTTTATATTTTAATTTTTGCATTACTTTAAGTAGTAGCTGATTAAGATCAGGGCTAATTCGATTGAATGTTTTTTTTTTAAAATCGCTCCGTTTATGACCTACTTAATCTCTAAAGCAACCCACACATCCTATGGAGTAGAAAGCACCGAGTAATAAACGATCAGAAAATCCATTAAACATGAGAAATTCATTAAGATAAACCACCTTCGAGCGAAACACTCTAAATCTTTAAAGTAAAACTGAAGCGAAAGCACCTAACACACGTATTTGCTCGTGTAATCGACGTCTGTATACGTAGGTAGGTACCTACTTGTAATCGCTGATTAAATCTTGTAAGCACTTGTTAAAATCAGATTTAAGGTAATCAGATAAGCTTCTTATGTGTTCTAAATAGTTGTGATGTCCACGACTTCGTCTGTGTGAATATCGGTTTTTAATTTAACAAGCTATAATTATAAAAATTAAAAAACACGACTGCCCAGCCAAAAGATGAACTAAAAAGTTTCAAATCTAGTAAAAGAAAGATACTTTATAGAAAAGTACTTTTCTAGTCTAGTACTCTAGAAAAGTACCTTTGAAATCTTATTTACATTAATTTTTTAAATGATATTTTTTTGTGATGATTTTAGATGATGATTATATCTTATTTTCAAATTATTTTTTTTCAACTTTAGTCTTTAATGTGGGACCATGGTCACCCCATCAATTTTTTTTAATTTTACTAGCCTGTGTCACCCGGAATAAGCTAAGGATTCTAACGATACCTCATTCACCAAAATCAGGCGTATAGGAGTTATGGTGGAATATAGAAACTCACATACATACATCAAGCCTGAAAACAATATACTCCTTTTTTCAGACAGTCGTATAAAAATCCAATGGATAATTATATTAATTATAGGTAAACCACTGTAAGCGCAACTCTCATGGTCTGCGGGGCGCGCGGCGGGTGATGCGGTCGGCTATACACGATGCGACGCTATTACCGTCTTAAGATCAACTACATCCTATCTCTATTAGGCAATAAATAAATAAAATCAATGAATAAAACTGTTCGGTTCTATCCCTTCTCGAGAGGAAATAATAAAATAAATATAATGTATAGCGTTTCGAATATTAATTAATTAATTATATTATGATGTACTATTTGATGAATTCTTTATAAATTATGGTTTTCGAAGCTTTAGAAGATTTGTGTCAATAAATTTAGAATAAGAATTATTTAGAATAAGATTTATTACTTATAATATTAATTTTGCATGCCAATACCCGGCAGATTGCAGTGCCGTTTAAATATTATGTAACACCTTTGTATACTCAATCTATGCAAATAAAGATTTTGATTTGATTTGATTTGAAACCTGCGCTCGGTAGTGAGACATTACCTTGTATGGGTAAAGTTGGGGATATTTTTTTAATATAGCATTATAGAAAAGCGCTTGACTGCAATGTTACCTGATGGTAAGTGAAGATACAGTCTAAAATGGAACGCACTTGCCATAGGCTAGATTTGGTTCCCGAAAAACAAGGACGAAATCGCGAGCAAAATAGTATAATTTAATAAAATTTATTCGGTGGTAGAATCTGGTGGTTTTGATTTGATTTGATTCTGGTGGTATCTATATAAAATAATAATAATTCTGAATTTTGAATTTCTATAATTACGCTTTCGCATTTATAGGTAAACAGTATGAACAAAAAAAAGCAATAACACAATTAATTTTCAACGATTGTCAATTTACTCTAAAATTGTTTGGTATGTCTGGATCGGCGTGAAACATCAAAATAGAATAACTAACAAATGTCGAACACTGGCGGCCAATCAAATTAAGTTGTCGAGTTGATTTCAGTTGGTTGATAGAATTGGTTTATAATTTTTTTTGTTTTTTTTATTCGATGACAAGATAGTCCTTGACTGCGATCTCATCTGATGGTAAGTGAGGATGCCACCTAAGATGGCAGCGGACTAACTTGGAAGGTGTATGGCAGTGTACATATAGCCCATACCCCTGTCCCCTAATCGGTTTCTACACGTCATCGTGCCGGAACGCTAAATCGCTTGACGGCACGTCTTTGATGGTAGGGTGGTAACTAGCCACGGCCAAAACCTCCGATCAGGCCAGACCAGAGACAATTTAGAAATTATAAATTCCCTAATTAGCTTGCCGGCAATCGAATCCGAGACCTTCCAGTTATAAGACCACACCGCTCACCACTGCTGCAGGGAAGTCGTCAAAACTAGCTTTAACAACTCACGACTTTCTCTGCGTGGAATAGACCTTCAAACAGGAACCTGGAATCCTACAGGAACCCGCAGACTTACAATTTTAAGTTGGACAACTAAATCGGTCGCTCTAATGATTTCTTCACAGAAGAACCCAAAGTTTTTTTGGGAATCGAATCCAGGATCATGTCAACAGTAGTCCAATATGCTAAGGACTAGACCTTCTTCTTCTTCTTCTCAATCGGTCACTCTTGACAGAGTGGTCGTGGCCGCTAAGATGATGCGACATTAGTCGTCATCGGTCTCCTTGTTCTTGTGTCGCACCGCCTCCCGCGCGATGTTCTTCCACTTTTGGCGGTTTGTGGCATTGCGGGAGCACTCCACCACAGTTGTCTGGGTCACCGTTTTAATTTAGTCTGCCCATCGTGTGGGGGAGCGTCCTCTCGCTCTTTTCCCCTCCACCTGGCCCTGCACTACCAACCGCTCAATTGATCCTTCATTTCTGGATATGTGGCCAAAGGACTAACTCTATGAGGCAGTTATATTTCTAGACAAAGCAGTATGCAAATGACGCCTCCCAAATACTGCGTAGGTACCTCAGGCTAAATCTTTAGACCGCACTCTGCTAAGAATCAAAACAAAAATAGAACGAGACAGACTTATATCAGCGCATATTTGTTTCTCGTTTTAACTCTTGATCAACTTTTGAGTTCTTTGGTTTACAGTGCCACTAGAAAGAACTGACAGCAGCAAAGATCATGAACACTTGGACAGCGGAATTGAGCAGAATGATATTTTAAAATAGCGGCCTTAGTTCCGATCTTGTCCACCTGAACAGTATAATGATATAAGTTAGTGTACTAGCACATATCACTACATAGTATAAAACAAAGTCGCTTTCTCTGTCCCTATGTATGCTTAAATCTTTAAAACTACGCAACGGATTTTGATGCGGTTTTTTTAATAGATAGAGTGTTTGAAGAGGAAGGTTTATATGTATAATAACATCAATTAACAGTGAATGATGTAGGCTATAAATTTTATACCCGTGCGAAGCTGGAGCGGGCCGCTAGTCCTTAATAATGATAAGTTAGTGGCTCTGCACTATAGCACATATCTCTACTCTGTCGTACTAGGAACGCCTGAAAACATTAAAAGCATTGAAACAATAGTAGTATATTAACAAAATAAAATAGGTCTGGTAACCAGAAAACTGATTTATTGCCGCAGCACTGCGGTATTAAAAATTTCCGCGCTCTCGTTCTGACAAAAAGCGCAGTTAAGTGCATCTGTAGAGCTTTGTGTCCGGATTACGGTACACGTTGACACCGATTCCGCGGAAAATAAAATAATTTTACCATAAGAATATTATGCTTTTCATGCGTAGACCGGCGAAGCTGTCGTTCTATAGAACGCGATTCATTGATGCAGATTTAAACTATGATATTGTATATGTATAAAAAGAGGTGGATATGTTACAAACGTTACAAACGAGCGGTAAATGATGCGCGTAATGACAGATATTTGTCGTAATTTGCCCACGTAATTTGCCATATCATTTGATAATAAAGTAGACTATTATACTCGTCGTCATTCAGCACAACGTTTTCGCTTCTTTTGTGAGTATATAACTCATCCCTAGTAGAAATCATTGATCTTATACTGTTCACTTCTACTTTTAAAGTCTACACCATAGGCTGTCATCCTTATTTTGCTCACCACCATGTTGAAAATATTTTTTTTATAGATCGTGAGTTGTATGGAAGTTCAAAGTTCAACTATGAAATATTGCTTCATTGAATGAAAGGTTATCTACTTTACCGGAATCTCGTTATATACGCATGTAATTCATAAAACGTACCTAATTTCACTGACAGCCGATATAAACTTTACAGAGTATAAATATTGCCACCTATTGAAAAGTATTAAAGAAAAATTAGAATTGTTTAAACATCACAAACATCAGCTCCAAAAATTGTAGAGTTCAGAGTGAAGATAAAAAAGCGTACCTATTACAAATCAATCAAACAGCAGGTCCATTCTACAAAAGCTGCATCAATCACTGCTACAGTCTCAATTGTGGTGATTGGCTGAATTTATCGCGTTCTTTCTGCAACAATGCATTTTAGCCAATACCGAGCTAGTATCGACCAATCAGAGGCGATTACAATTTCACACTCATTTTGGACCCTTGACACTACCACTTTTACCACTTACCACTAGACTTTTACCAGTAGTAGTGTAAAAGGTATTTCTTAATACCCATTACACTACCAATATATTGTAGAACACATTTTTAGAGAATCGCACCACTGGGCCCACTGACTTCTGACCCCTTTTTTTAACGAGGGGGAAATCTTAAAAGATACCCGAAATCCTGGGGCAGAGTCCCGATTTATGTGGGGTTTTTAACCCACAAAAATCCCCTAGATGGTCCTCAGCGCATCTTAGAAGGCTCCAAGATCTCTTAAGAATACAACCGGAGCCTTCTTGGCTGACTTCTGACCTTTGGATACCGTTTAAATTCACTTCTAAGTTATAGACAGATCTTTCAGTAGTTTACCCACCAAACAAACCAAAATGCATCGAACCATAACGCTAAGAACGGAAGTTTCTAACAAAGTTTCGCTTCAAACATAGGCTAAATGAATGTACGTGGCATGTAAATTAATTATTTTCTGGTACTGATGCTGAAAATTATGTTTTTGATGGTTACTGTCACAGCGCAATACGTCTTCTTCTTCTAAATATATAAAAGGCAAAGGTGACTGATTGACTGACTGACTGACTGACTGACTGATCTATCAACGCACAGCCCTAACCACTGGACGGATCGGGCTGAATTTTTTCATCCAGACAGCTATTATGACGTAGGCATCCGCTAAGAAAGGATTTTTGGAAAATCAACCCCTTAGGGGGTAAAACAGGGGTTTAAAAAGCAAATTTAACGTGAGCGAAGCCGCGAGCAAAAGCTAGTCTTTTAATAATTTTCGTCGTACTCCCGCGACAGTAGGTACTACGTAGTTGGCTTGGTTTCTACAGACATCGTTCTAGTGACGTCATTCACCGCTATCCTAGGAAACCAGAGCTTAAGGGTTACTAACAAGTTATAATAAAAAAAAATTTAAAACACGACTGCCAAGCCAAAAACGAACTAAAAAGTTAAATACCACAGTCCTATGGAATCTTATTCACATTTTTAAATGGCATTTTTTATGAATCACTGGATTTTTTTGTGAATGACTGAACTATAGTGTTTTATATTTTTTTTATCTACTCATCATTTTTTTTTTTAATATTTTTAGCGAGCAAACGAGCAGGCGGGTCACCTGATGTTAAGTGATTACCGCCGCCCATGAACACTTGTAGCACCAGAGGCACCACCAGTGCGTTGCCGGCCTTTCAGGAATTTGTTGGTCCGCCCCTTGAATAACCCCATGTTGTAATTCAGTGGAAACACCGTCGCAGGAAGTTGGTTCCACAGTTTCAAAGTGCGTGGAAAAAAAGATCTGGAACATCGGATGGTCGAAGTGCTCCAGGCACCCAGGTGGTGAGGGTGAAATTGTGTTCGGTGGCGAGCGGTGCGGTTGTAAAAGAGAGACGGTGGAATAAGGTCAAATTGCTCCTCAGAACATTATTTTTTTTTTAATTTTACTAGCCTATGTCACCCGATATAAGCTAAGGATTCTAACGATATCTCATTCATCAAAATCGGTTCAGGCGTATAGAAGTTATGGTGGAATATAGAAACTCACATACATACATGTACCCTGAACTCCTTTTTTCAGGCAGTCGTATAAAAATGACTTATCAGCATTCACCGCGTCGACTATTCCGTTTCTAAGCGTTAAAAGTCGATGACAAAATGCATCTATGAATCCGTCGATAAGCTCGCCCGTTCGAGGCGCACATCTTTAAAATCGTTTATATGACTTACAGTTTTGCGAATTCTCCATTCCCCGAGGCAGTCACGTTGGCTCGTTTAATCATCGTGCATGTAGCGCTCTGGTGCTAGCAAAGAGTTGAATTACCGCTCTCACCTCTCGGGATTATTTTAAAACCCCTACTAATTAAACTCGAATAGAAAGTGAGCGACCGCCGAGTTACGTTCTGGTCCTTTTCACTGTGGCCGCTTGAACAACAATTTCCTGGAAAGATGCTGTGTGACTGTATTGTCTAGGAATTGCTTCTTACTCGTGGCTAAAATTAGTTTTCATGTAAGTACTACATTTTATTTATTTATTTATTTATACAACTTTATTGCCTACCTTTACCTTTATTACCTTTATTATACCTTTGTTTTAGTTTCTTATACTTAGATATTATGTGAACTCGCCATCCTTGCATATACGTGTAATTTTTTTTTTATATTTTTAGCGAGCAAACAAGCATGCAGGTCACCTGATGTTGAGTGATTACCGCTGCCCACGAAAATTTATAGCATCTGAGGCACCACCAATGCGTTGCCGCCTCTTGAATAACCCCATATTGTAATTTAGTGGGAACACCGTCGTAGGAAATTTATCTGTACTTTTACTATATTGTGTACGAATGATTTTGAACCAAAAAGGGGAAAAAATCCTTATTGGTGTGACAAAATAATCAAATCATTTGTATTGGAGGTGGCAAATCGTTTTCATTCCAACATTTAACAGCGGTAACCTTAACAGGTTCCCTGTCCAGACAACAGATACAATAGTTAAACAATAACCATGCTCACATGTGATTCATGGGACAGGGAAAGGGTTAAAACTTCCTCAATAGGAGACTGTTTTATGTTTTATGTGGTGCTGTAGTCGCAACATTCCTCTTTATTATTTCGTTAACAAGTACCGCGAAGTAAGCAAATTAAAAATGCACCCCGCAACAAAGTCGGTCAAAAACAAAGCAAACAGCAACGCTTGTTATAATTTATACGGGCTGAATGCGTTTGGACCCTTTTTCAGTCTGCCCTGTTTTGTTAGTTATGAAAGAAAAGGACTTTGTTTTCTTGCTTTCCAAATGTGAATGTATATTGCTTAGAAACCTGAATGCAATTGTATTCGAGAAACAATAGTTCTCATTTTATTAATTAGCAAAACAAGCTAACAATGAAAGCCTTCTATTTTACCGACAAACGAATGCACTGAATCTAGTGGAGGTTTTGAAGATATTTAAATGAAAAGGCAACTGCGCTTATGTTTTCGTTTTTTAACCGACTTTATAACCGACTTTCAAAAAAGGAGGAGGTTCTCAATTCATTGGAATCTTTTTTTTATTTTTTATGTATGTTCCTCGATTACTTGAAGTCGCCTGGACCGATTTGGAAAATTCTTTTTTTATTTGAAAGAGTTTACTTCCCGAGGGGTCCCATTGTCATCAGATTAGGATCTGATGACGGCATCCTGGAGAAATCGAGACAATTCTTCAAATTTTATAGGCACAATTGATATACTTTATAGTGGCGTTTAAAGTCGGTTTTGAAAAAATAATTTTTCGATTATATTATTTGGTTCACCTTTACCTGGTATTAATCATCTCAACCTATAGACGTTTAGTACTGGGCGTAGGGATTTTCACCACAGAATACGATCTCATGCCTGAAAAAACTGCCCGATCGGTCGAGCCGTTCTCAAATCTTTCTAATAGATCAGTCAGTCGGTTAGTTAGTCAGTCACGTTTTCCGTTTATATATTTAGAGTTAGATTCACTCGCGTGGATTTAGTTTTTAAAAATCCCGCGGGATTTCTTTGATTTTCCGGCATAAAAAGTAGCTCCCGTGGTCCTCAACTATACCCATGCAAAAAATCTCGTCGATCCGTTGCTTTGTTGTGGTGTGATTGAAGGACAAACCAACAAACAAACAAACACAGTTTCGCATTTATAATATTAGTAGGTAAGGATTATTTTAAATATGTTTAGTTTTCGTAAAACAATAGTAGTGCCGATATTCAGAGGAATAACATTGGAACGTCGAGAATTTTTAACTCGCCGTAAACGCCCGGCACCGGTGATCGTAAAGCAAAGGTATTGCTCAGGCGGCCTGATCCGGATCAAACCTGATCGCCGGCTCCGTAACGGTTTTGCTTCCGGTATTAGGTAGGTACTTATACTATGCCTGAGAGTTTAAGGTGAAATCTAGACTTGAAAGTGAAACTCCGTCTTAACCTTATACGTAGTATTTGCTAGTAATATAAAAATGAAGTATTGTAATATTTTTATTTATAATTTATTTGCTAGTAATATAAAATTCAAGTGCTCGTTTTCCCGCTATTCATTTAAAAAAAATTAAGTCTTATAGTTACCTGGTTGACACCAAAACACATTCACTAAGTCCTATTCAAATATTTCAAATTCATTTATTTTCAGGTAGGTACGGTACAACTCCCATATTGAACATTAATACTTATCCCAAAGACATACATAAAATGAAGTAGAGTAAAAAACATACTTAAATGAAAGTATAAATACGAGATAATGTCAAAGAAAAAAAAAAATTAAATAAAATAAAAAAAAAATCCCGACGGAGGCAATTTTGAGATTAAAATAAAAACTTTTTTAAATTTTAGCCGTAGCTAATTACCACATTACCGACAAAGAATATGAAGAAATCTGCCATAATTCTCTATTCTAAGTACGCTACAATCCAAGTCTGCATTGTCACTAACCATCCGAAGAGATGGAAATCAACTGTAATGAATAAAAAAAGTCGGTTGCATATGCATGTGCTTGCTTTATGCCGAATTCTAAATGAAAATTTTTCAAAACATTGAATTTTTTTAAATTTTTAAGTTTTTCATTTTTATTTTTTTATGAATGACATCCGAAGATTTTTCCACTTGGTGCAAACTGACCCTAATTCAATGCAACAAAACAGAATTACCTTTGAAGCGGGATTTTTTATCATTCGATAGGTGAAAATTAATTTCTTTCATTGTTGCTTTGAACTTTGTTGTCACTACGTAAAATTTATTAAGGAAATTCATCTTGTCACTTCATTGAATCTTGAACTCTAAAACCTATTCTCTTCAGTTTAATTTAGCTTAACCGCCTAACACAAAAACAGATTCCAAATCGTAGTGAGGTTTTATGAACAAAAATTTTTCGGAGATTAAAATCGATCAACGATATAATTTCTCTTTTTTCCCCATTTTAATGATTGCTATTGTGCTGGGTGGAAATGGTACCTATTTTGGTGTTTTTTTATTAGGCAGCTTTTTCTTGCGTATGATTTTGAATTATAATGTTTTGTGTGGGAGATATTAAAAACTTTGTAAAACAACTTGAATGACTTCGATTATTGCATTTCATAAAATCAGACAAGTTGCTGGGAGCCGCTGGATATAGACGCCACAAGATCCAAGCATGTGGAAGTACATAGAAGGGCCCTATGGACAGAAGCAATGGACATTGTTTGATAAAGAGAAGAAGAATGAGATAATTTCTTTTATATACCTGAGAAAGTCCCATCAAAATCGATTCAATCATTCAAAAGATTAAACTAGACAAACAATTACACATTTAATTCTCACAATTAAACACTTAATTCTCAAGGGAACTCTTTATTTTTCCGGGATAAAATGTAACCTATGTGTTAATCCTGGGTATGAGATATCTCCATTCCCATTCGTTGTGGCGTGAAGGAGTAACAAATATACACACACACGCACGCGCGCATGGACGCACGCACGCACACATACACACATTCATATCATTCACTCTATCGTCATTCACTCATCATCGGTGAAAAGGGCGACAAGTTGTGTCAGCTTATTTGTCATGTCACTTTCTGCCATCGGCCAAGATTTGCACGCCCCAAGTAAAAAGAATGAAGACTTTATTACTCGAACCGGACATTGAAAAAGGTAAGGGATATATTCTGTCGTTTCAAATTGACCGAACTTGGGCCCCTTTTCATGTGCACTCTGCTGGACATTGTGACAGCCAACGATTTTTATGAATGAATGAATGATTTATTGTTTGATTACGTATTCAGGAGAATGAATGCATTCAATCGTGCAATTACTTATTTAATTAATTAATATTAAATTACTTCTAAGATTAAAACTAAAACAAATCTATTACGTCATCAATGTTATAGCAGCACGGCATAGTATCCAAGATGCTGACAGCGTTGCCCATTTGGGTGGCCAAACTAATTCTTTGGCTAAGGGATAGTACTTTCTTTTCACGAGGGCTCGTTTCTTATGGTTGTGTGTGTGTCGTATCTGTATAAGTGTAAACGAGAGATTACTTCCACCTAGGCTCCAGACAGGCACGCACACTTACGCAATGTGCATATACACGACGTAACCACAAGTAAAGCGCCCGTAACTTCGTGAGATAAACGTACTATACAGGGTGTCCCACGGCTATGCCACATGGAGGGGAAGTACCTTAAATATTGTAGATGGAACATTTTACTGAAAGAAGACTTCATTTTAATTTAAAAAACAATTTAAACTGCATTCATAGATTTTTAAATAATTGCCTGGTTGAACCGGGACTCGAACCCGCTATACGAGAAAAAAAATTAACCTGTATCTTTATCATACCGATCGGAAGGCTTCATCATAAGGATTATTTTTTGTTAAATAACATAGCATGAGAAATAAAAGGAAGACCATGAATTTTAGCCTTTGATGTAAAATTTTGTTCAGAAAAATAAAAAGCTAACATTGGCGTATCGACATGTCCTTCAATCCCGCTGCAAACTGTTGCAGCGGGATTGAAGGACAAACCAATAAATCAACAAACAAACACACTTTCGCATTTATAGGTAATATAAGTAAGGATTAGTAAGGATAATAAGGATCGGGAAATGATGCGTACTTCTCAAGTGGGTACTCATTAGTAATAGTTCATGTCAGTTGTATGTCGATACGATACGCCAATGTCAGCTTTTCATTTTTCTGAACAAAATTTTACATCAAAGGCTAAAATTCATGGTCTTCCTTTTATTTCTCATGCTATGTTATTTAACAAAAAATAATCCTTATGATGAAGCCTTCCGATCGGTATGATAAAGATACAGGTTAATTTTTTTCTCGTATAGCGGGTTCGAGTCCCGGTTCAACCAGCAAATTATTTAAAAATCTATGAATGCGGTTTAAATTGTTTTTTAAATTAAAATGAAGTCTTCTTTCAGTAAAATGTTCCATCTACAATATTTAAGGTACTTCCCCTCCATGTGGCATAGCCGTGGG
The DNA here is from genome assembly GCA_038048805.1 of Hipparchia sbordonii. NCBI lineage: Eukaryota > Metazoa > Arthropoda > Insecta > Lepidoptera > Nymphalidae > Hipparchia > Hipparchia sbordonii. The sequence goes on along the minus strand of CM076104.1, from coordinate 12,996,006 downwards.
ACGCCCTGTATATAGCTATGTGGTCTATATAATTTATGTTGTCTGATACCTTAATAATATGGCGGACAGATGCACGTGAAAATTGTTTATTTTCGAGAGGCTAGCTAAATAATTCAAACCGCGACCAAATTAGCGCGCGCCATGCCACGACTATAATTTGAGAGCCTTAAACAAATTGAATTATTTTATTTTGGCATCCACTTTAAATAATAAAAAATAATGTCCTCTCGACCGACTCCGGCTATGGCGGCCAATCTCCACAGAGATTAGCCATTTTTATGAGAGATATTATAGTGCACAAGTGTGTGCGCAAACACAGGTGCACTCTCTATTCCCTCACTCTCATAGTCCGATGGAACGGAAAATCGGACACGTTCGGAGAGAGATCAGGTGCAGGATCGACGGCTTCACTTACTCTCCGAAGCGCAGGAGTGACTCAACCCCAAATTCGTAACTCCGGGCTAGTACCAAGAATTTTTTGTCAGAAAAACCCACCCACATTTTTGGTCCGACACAGGTCCGATTTTTTTTTTGTTTGAAAGGTGAATGTTCGTATCTATGTTTGATGAAAATCGGTCCAAGATGGCTGCCGCCACAAAATGGCGGATTACATATTTTTTCACAACTCCCTCAGTATGGGTATCAAATGAAAGAGCTTGACTAATAGAGAATACTATAAACTATGATAAATTTAATTAATATATATTTTTTTAATTTCACATGTCGGGGGTGTTTTAAATTTTCAATTTAGACTTGACTTTTTAGTTTAGCTTAAATAGTTAGATATCAACCGAAAAGATAAATGAAAAAATTAAAAAACAAAAGCTTCTGCTGGTGTACGAGTGAATGTGTGTTTTCCGCTGCAATTGCATTTGATTACGTCAACGGGTTCGGGCTTATCAAGCGAATCAACTGCGATATTCGCACTTTCCGAGACTAGTGCGATACGACATTTTAGTTTGGCTGAACGACGCGATGGTATTATCATTACTAATATTTTAAATGCGCAAGTGTGTTTGTTTTTATTGGTTGACAAGTGATTCCTTGGCTGCGATCCCACCTGATGGTAAGTGATGATGCAGTCTAAAACGGTAGCGGGCTAACTTGGAAGGGGTAGGCACTGTTATCTAATCTGTTTCTACACACCATCGTACCGGAACGCTAAACCGCTTGGCGGCACGTCTTTGACCAGAGACCAGAACACAGACAATTTAGAAATTATAAATTCCCAAATTGCCCCCGCCGGGAATCGCTGTAGTCTTAAAACCGAGACCTCCCAGTTATAAGACTATAGCGCTGACCACTGCGCCAGGGAGGTGTCATAATTTGTTCTTCAATCACTCAGCAACGGATGTAAGCAACAACGTGGGTATAGTTGAAGACATGAAGAGTAACTTAAGCTAACTTTTACCCAGGAAAACTAGAGGTTTTTAAAATTTTGAAAAACCTCTGGTTTTCCAGGATTGGGTTTCTAAAACCCTAACTTCACTAACGAATTCGCGGACAAAAGTTAAAAGGTAGATAATAATATAAAGATCTTATCACATCAGACGATTTTGCTCGACTTTATCAAGTAATCAAACATGTAAAGTATAAAAGTTTGCGTTTATCGATATAACTACATATTAAAATTAAATACAATCATAAAACTCTTTAATTAACTTTAATTACTTGGGGGACCAAAGGAACCCCAAAGTGGCGCTGTTTAATGTTCCAAGATGATACAAATATATGACACAACGAGTTTTGTTTTATACTGCCATAATTTTGTCACACTTCATGTAAACTTAGTTTTACTCAACGCGATTATTCTATACTATTATAATAAAGAGAGAGCGCAAATTTTGTGAGTTTGTATGTATGTCCGGAGCAAACTTTGGAACCACCGCACCTATTACAATAATTCTTTTACAATTTCAAAGGTACATTATTCCAGATGGTTATAGGCTATAATTATGTTAATAAATGTATTATGGCTAGATATTATGTGCAAATTTGTTAAAGAAGTCGGATTTTTTTTTGACTCTTAAACGTTTTCAAGGCGTGCGCTGGGTCATATACTGTTATTGGATGAAAATGATGTATGGGTGAATCGTTCCTCTTAAAGAGTTCTAAAAAAAAGTCCGCGATAGCATATGTCTATATTCTAAGGATAACTTACAGTAACCATTTCTATCTTTCAAATTTTGATTATAAATAATGAATTATTTTCGAAGCTTCTTTAACCGATGTGATGTCAATCTATATCTTAATAAATATATTTATTATCGTAAGAATTTAATTTAGAACATATTTGGCCTTTACACTATACAATTTAAATAAATATCTTAGGAGTTATCGGAAAATTAACATTTCCGCGCGACAAAATAATAAAATGGTGCCGGCTGGCGCGGCGGGGCACGGTGGCGGGTGTCGGTGCGGGATATTCGTGTGGTTCCTGTGGTGATCTTATTGACACAAGAACAAATATTTAATTTTTAACCCGGACGAAGTCGGCGCGGGCTTCTAGTAATATATAAAGTTGCTGAAATCGGTTCGACTTAAACTGAGTTCAAATTGTACGTTTAACCTCAGTTTACCTAAACTTGGTTTTATTAAACTAGGTTTCTATTGCGAATGGTGAAATCAGTCCAAAGTCGTAGAGTAGAAATGGCCACACGCGCTCTACGGAAATTATAGCTCGGGACGGCAAGAGATATTGAAACGTACAATTTAAAACGCCATTGTTTCACCGTTAAACTTTTTTAAAAGGCTACAAAATTGACTTTTTTTAATACCAGCATTCTTTTCGGTGAACTTAAAAATGAATTGTGAGCAATATCAACAATATGGATTGCATTGCATTTTTTTTTAAGTCGGTTTTTTACATCATATTTTTATTCGGTGACAGCGGTTTCACCAGATAGTATGTGACTAATAAATAATTAATAGTTGTTTCGAGAAAAGTCGCAAAGGCGAACTTTATACCTTCTTTTTCTTACATCGTCTGGGTAAGGCTATGTTCACATGTAACGCGCGTTAACGCGCGTCAACGCGCGATCAAATTTGAAGAGAGTTCAGATGATGAGCGCTAATGCGCGTTGCGAGAGTACTCGTCAGTCTAGTTAGTACCTATATTCCAAATTGCTGGCCTTTTTTCTACTTCATCGATTAGTAAGTCGATGTCAATATCTTCAATTTCACTCATTTTAAATGCGAAAACAAAATATAATTACGAAAATTAACAAAATTACATGCGATCGCGATGAAAGCGCGCGCTCAACTGAACAGCAAACGGACATTACATTAATATCAAAGCGCGAGTCAACGCGCGATTGTCTGCGTCCAGAAATTTTTCTCTGAGCGCCGCGTTGACGCTCGCTGACGCGCGCATGTGAACGGTTGCTAGGTATATATTAGGATGTCTAAGCGCGCGATTTGAAAACGCGCGTCGCAATTTAGCCATCTGAACATAGCCTAAGGCCATAGACAGGTAACCACTTCAAGAGTGTGTTTGTATTTTGGTTTGTCCTTCGATCCTGAAGCAAAGGAGTAACAGATTGACATGATTTTTTCATGGAAATTAATTTAGGAATTGGAGAGTGACATAACTTACTTTTTATCCCGGTTAAACAGATGTTTCTTACGAGATTTTTAAAAACTATTGGGTATATATAATATTGTAGATACGAAAGCGAGTTTGTATGTTGTTTTGTCCTTCAACCACAGAGAAATGGATCGTCGTGATGTTTTTGGTTATAGTTACTTTTTATCGCAGAGAAAAAACCTGTTATTTTTATAAATATCTAACTTCACACGGACGAAGTTGCGGGATAAAGCTAGTAGAAATCATGACGAGTTCAGTGTACAGCTTATGCCTCGCGGAGGCACATCGCCTGTGAACGGTGAACGGTCGGTGTTTAGGCGGTTAATTTTCGATGAAGCCTCGAAAATGAAAGCAAAAATCTCGAAAAATGAACCGTCTAATTTGGGCTTTAGTTCTGTTATAACGCAATAATGTACCTTCCTATGTGAAGGATAGTCAAAGGCATTTACAATGCAAGTCTTAGACCGGCCCGCCGCTTGTTAGCAGAACTCCCCTGCAATCGAGTCTGCAGACAGAGTGCCCTATAGACGGATGTAAATCTCCAGAAGCGTTGCAGAAATTGTGGTCACTAATGAATGATACCTACCTACCATGCATGTAAAGTACCTACAAGTGTAGAGGCTTGCAACTTTACATAACTCTATGCCTGATATTGGAATTTAAAGGAATTTAATGCTTGTTTCGGGTCATCGAACTAGATATACAAAGAAATATTCTGTTGCACGCTAATGTGGACGTCTATGGATGATGATGTGAACTAAAAAACTTGGAATACACGGTGAAATTTCATTGGTAGTACTCCCTGAAAGAGGTGAATGTGCTCATGAAACTGAACAACTTTCCCCAAGGAACATAGGTCGAAATATGAAAAAAAAAAATTTGGACCTGCCATAGTAAATCAATCAACTGATCGTCAAGTTTGTATGGAGGGTCCAATTTTTTTTTTCATATTTTGACCTATGTTCCCTGGGGAAAGTTGTTCAGTTTCATGAGCACATTCACCTCTTTCAGGGAGTACAACCATTAAAATTTCAACCGGTATATGTAGGCCACCCAGACACTACTCTTTCTGTAAACAAGATGTTAGTTCCACGCTAAAACAGAAATAACTCGGAACTGCCTCTTTGGTCTAGTGGTTAGCATGTTCCAATGCAGATGACGAGGTCCCTGGTTCGATTTCCGGATTGGGCAAAAAATTCATTGGGCTATTCGGTCAAGAAATTCTCAGTAGGTAGTACTATCCCGGAGTTAGGAAGTAGGTGGTGTGTCACCCCGTGCCTCAGAGAGCAAGTAAAGCCTTTGGCCTGGGCTTGATCTCTTTTCCCATCCCATATTTCCGTCCCATCGGACTATGAAATTCAGGAGATAGAGAGTGCACCTGTGCGCACACACTTGTGCACTATGATATCTCCTGCGCAGATGGATAATCTCTGCGGTGATTGGTCGCCGTGGCCGGATGCGGTTGGGAAGATATTATTGAAACAGAAATAAGAAAACTTACAGCGTCTGCTAAAGTTAGCAATAAGATATAATACCATACACAATTTAACTAAAACAATTTTCCTCTATGGTCATTGTTATCTCTGGTCAATTGCGACAATATGTCATACGCAAGGCAACCCGCGGGCGCAAGTTAAACTACAGTATCTCATTTGAATAATATTCGTGTTCGGCATCGTTTAATAGCTCAATTAATTACTGTCGTCGAGCAACACGGCTAGAAGAAGACAGAGGCGCGTGAAACTTTTGATCTTCTTTTAACATACGGGTTACAGGTTTCTATCTATTATGCGTTAAATGCTCCTCCATGCTGAAGTCGTCAATCCAGCCTCACAGGAAGTGCGCTTAGGAAAACGTTATCTCTTCGAGCCAAACAAAAGAGAAACAACACAATTTACAAGATTATTTTAGTTCTTAAATAAAGCCAAAAATGATTACATTATTTGAATTTAAAAAATATAAAGTTTAACAGAGAACTCATAATACAGTAAGATTGTTAAATTAGGGTAGTTTTCAGAAGTTACAGTAAAAATAAAAACAGCTAAGATATTCACAACGTTGTTTGCGTGGATGCGTGTGCACGGGTGTGTGTGTGAGTGAGTTTAAAAAATATCATAGAATGTAGTAGATCTTAAGGCGGGAATTACGTCGCATGCTGTATACCCAGACTGCATCACCACCCTTGCACCCCGCCGACCATCACAAGGACCGCGCTTACGGTTGTTTACCAATAGTGGTCTGAAACTATGACAGTAACGAATGTGGGATATTTGCCTATATCTTCTCCCTATTTGAGGGTAGAGACCACATCGGTTTTTGAATTACTGGTACCATACATTAAAACAGCAATCGCACAGTGAATTTAGCAACGCAATTATGTGTCACCGCGTTCAAATAACTAAACTGTTAGTTGAGAATGCAAACACAAAGCTTTGTGCACCGAGCTTTGCTTATCGTGTATCGATAAATAAACGTATCTGCGGTTTCGCCCGCACACTGAAATGTACATTTTTAACCCCCTACGAAATAAAGGGGTGTTTTAAGTTTGACGATTGAATCTGTATATATATAAGTGTGTCTGTTTGTTCTTTCGTAGCTAACTTTTTTTTTAATAAATAGACTAGCGCTTGACTGTGATCTCATCTGATGGTAAGTGAAGATACGGCCTAAGATGGAACGCGCTTGCCTAGAAGATGCCTATTCACTCTTAATTTGAAGGCACCCAAATTGTAGTTAGAGAGAAAAACGGAAGCCGAAAGGGCATTCCAAATTTTTGCAAATTAAAGAATGGACCGATTTTGATGCGATTCTTTTTGTTTGACAGCTAATCTGTATAAGTGTGAGGAGAGCTTGGTCGTGCCTGACCGCTCCCACCTAGGCTCCTGACATTCAAGCACACTTACGCAATGCGCATGTACACGACGTAACCACAAGTAAAGTGCCCGTAACTTCGTGAGATAAACGTACTACAGCAGGGTTAGCATGGGGAGGAGATAAAAGTTTTATCCCCCGATTTTATGCACTGACAAGGGATAAAATAATCTTCTCCCTATGCTAAAGCATGGCGACAGGGGAAAGGAAAAGTATATTCCTATAAGAATATCCACTATGTATATTTTTTCCACCGTTTTGCTCATGTTCGACAGGTGGATAAAGCTGAGCGAGGGGATAAACATTTTATCCTTTCCCCGGGGATAAAATTTCTCTCGCCCATGCTAGCTATGCAGGAGTGGGTACGACAGTAGAGCAAGAGATCGAACCGTTGACCATTTCAGTTCTCAGTCCTACTAACCGTTGATCTATTGAGGCTTCTTGAGGAACTTCTTTACATGGTTCGCACAAAATCTGGTTAAATTGTAATTTTGATAAACACTGAAGGGGCAGTACGGGCGGCGCGGTGCACTTTTATAACGGCTACAAAGGGGAACTTTCCGTTTAATCAACGGTCCGAGTAAGTACACTGCCCCGTAGTCTTACGAACTTACAGACAAATCAGCCGTTAAATCTGTAATATCCTTACAAAATCTTATTAATATTATAAATGCGAAAGTTTGGTTGTATGGATGGATGCATGGATGGCTGGATGGATGGTTTGTTACTCAATCACGCCGCGCCCCCGCAACGACTGAACTGATTTCGCTGAAATTTGGCACAGAGATACATTATCACATCACACTAATCACACTAATATTATAAAGCCGAAAGTTTGTATGTGTATGTGTGTGTGTATGTTTGTTACTTCTTCAGGCCACAACCAATGAACCGATTTGGCTGAAATTTGAAATGGAGATAGCTCATACCCAGGTTTACAACATAGGCTACATTTTATCTCGGAAAATTACAGAGTTCCCATGGGAATTGAAAAACCTTTACCCACGCGGACGAAGTCGCGGGCATCGTATAGTAGTACCATATATAAATAACACATAGGCTTTTTATGCCGGAAAATAGAGTAAGATGGTAAATGTAATTAATAAAGAGTAATTGTAAGGCTTTACACACGATGATAAACCATAAATTAATAGAAACCAAATATTGAAAAAAAAAATTGTTTCTTTTAAAGAATTATTGAGCTTTACTCATATTCCCCTCGTCTCTGTTAACAAATATACCTAAAACTTTTATTAGTATAGCAATAATGCAACAGGTGCAGGGGACTGAAACGTCGAACTTTCAGTTTTCAGTCCTTACCCATTATACTATTGAAGCTGTAAAACATCTTTTCCTTTCTTGTGTATGACGAATATTTTTGGTATAGTCTATAAGTTCCTAAGACTATGTTGCGGCCATAAACACAGACTGACCTGATGCCTTTAATTTTATCGCACCGAATAACTGCCATTGTACTTAGGTAAGTAATTTTATTTCACAATATAACTTAGTTGGCTATTAATGTTTTACTTTATTGGTACAACATGAATACGTGTGAAATGTTTTATTTTGATGTGTGGGTAGAAAGTAGAAACTAAATCTATCTATATATAAAAGTAAGTTAACCACGAAATCTCAGGGAACTATATAGTCTACAAACTTGAAATTTGGATGGTAGGTTCTTTCTAGGGCATAGGCACAGCTTTGAAACGGTTTTGAGATAACCCTCCCTAAGGGGGGTGAAATGGGGGTTGGAGAATTATTTGAAACTGCTGCTTCTGAAGTCATAAAGTTTAAATCATAAAATATAGCCATAGCCATATATAGCGTAGCCATCAGCTTAGAAGTAGTTTTGAGATAATCCCTCCCTTAAGGGGGTGAAATGGGGGTTGGAAGGTTACATGAAAGTCCTATGTTTTTGAAGCCAAAGTCATGATAGTTCATTTGTTTTAAATCATAAAATCCTAATAAGCCGTTTAGGAAAATACCCCTTGAGGGTGGTAGAATAGGGGACGAAATTAAAAAAATACCTACATGTAAATTGTGATCTCTGTCGGTGCCAAATCGCGGTTTTTACTGAAGGTAGGAATTTTTGCCCATAATTAGGTCTCTTTTCCGCGGGAAAATTTATCTTATTATATAAAGGAAATCAACAAACTCAACAATTTATTTAAAAAAAAAAACATTACTGATGTAGAAAGAGCCATTTTACAAGCTTTACTGATTGAAAAAGTTTTAACAACTACAAAGTCTAAAAAGTTTGCATGCAATAAACAGTTTCTACAACGACTTACTCCGAACATTTTTTCGGGGGTTTCTTTTCTTAAACTGTATAAAAATTTCAGCGCGGATGTTAGCTACAAGGGATAGCCTCAGTTTATGGCTTAATGACACTGTAAAGAAGGAAGTAATGAAAGCTGAAGCGCACGCGATCTTCGCCCCTATCCCCTGAGCTCAGTGTTTATAGTCGGCCATAATCGCAAATTAAAACTTTCATAGCACGTATAAAATGCGCGGCTAAATAAATACCGGGTTACATTTTACTGGTGCGGCCGTTATGGGCCAATTACGTTGATTACATATTTTTTATTTTCTTAGGGAGCAAGTCAAACCGTGGAGCTCTTCGTATTAACATACCGCCAAACATAAACTTTATCCATTTTTAAGCGACTTCAAAAAAGGGGGAGTTTTCAATTCGACGCGTATTATTTTTTTATTTTTGGCGATGATACTCTATAATTCAGTCCGTCGGAGATGGAAGACGGAACTCCTCAATGAATAAGAGCAAATTACTCGCGGTCAGAGAATGTGTAGATTGATACACTATAAATAAAAATTCTTTTGAAGGAATCGACTTCGGATGCCATTACAAACTATAAAATAATTTTAGTTTGTGTGCCTATATTGAAGTCTTATTTTTAGTGTTTTAAAGAATGCTGAAAATGACTTATCTGCTTTCGCTCCCAATAAAACGTAAAACTATTGCTAGATTTTCCCTGAACGTTTTTAAAACACTGTTGAAATACTCCTATGTTATTTCCTTTTAAAAAATACTACGAGTTTTCAACTCCTATTTGACCTCTTTGGGGGTTACATTTTACATTTTCAAAAATCCTTTCTTAGCGAGTGCCTACATCATAACAGGCAATGTACCTATGCTAAATTTATTTTCAGTGATTTGAACTGTGTGTTGATAGGTAAGTCAAATGACTAAATAGCCAGTCAGTCAGTCACCTTATCCTTTTATATATTAGATTTAGATTTCAAGTAGTGAGTATTCGATGTTCATCAAGAGTTAAAAAAATGGACATAAGCTAGCTGACTAACTTGCATAAAAAATTGCACATAGACTAGCTAACTAGCTTGCATTAAGATATTCAGCTTGTTTTACACCCTTACAAGCTGCTTACAAGAGATTATTAGATTTAGTAGTTGTGTGTGTAGCGGCGGCCTTATTGTGCTTGCTTTTGACATGGTGTGAACAAACTTAAGCCTGTAAGCCATTTCTACAAGCATTAGGCGTTAAACTTGGCGTACACCTCACCAGAAAATATAAACTTAGCTTAAATTTTTGGTAGCGGGAAATAAAAACAAGCAATTATAATAAAGTAAAAATTCTTTTTACAAAACCCACTTCAAAGTATATCAAATTGTGCCTATAAAATTTGAAGAGTTCCCTCGAATTCTCATATCGATTTGTGACAATGGGACCACCTGAAGTATACCCTTTCAGAAAGCAAATAATTTTCCAAATCGGTCCAGGCGTCTTCGTGTAAACGGGAAACATACATAAAAAAAAATCCGAGGAATTAAGAACCTCCTCCTTTTTTGTTAGTCGGTTAAAAAAAGGACTAGGCTAACATAGTGGTAGGTATAACTCTTCATAACTGAGTTTTATTAATTTAGTTGATTTTGTTTTTTTGTATTTGAAAGGTGAATTAGTCGGCAGTGTTCTTAGCTATGTTTGATGAAAATCGGTACAAGATGGCCGCCGCCACAAAATGGCGCCTACATATTTTTTTCACAGCTCCCTCAATATGGGTATCAAATGAAAGGGCTTGACTAGTAGAATACTACCTATACACTATGATAATTCAAATCCAAGATGGCTGCCACCACAAAATGATGAATTACACATTTTTATTAATTACACATGCCGGGGGTGTTTTAATGTTCAATTTACACTTGTATAATAAAGCCTTAAAGATACCTGTTTTACAGCATTGATGCTAACACCGACTATCTTAGCATTAGCATAGTTCAAACCCCACTGGATCGCAAGCTTAGACTTAAGCCAGAGTGCGTTGTTAGCTTAGGACCGTACCTGTGCTTCGTCCTTGCATTAGCGTTTGTTATTCATTCCCGGAGTACGCGAGATAAACTACTTGTCACGTGAAATAACAATCTATCTTTGGTTGAAAACACTGATATACAAAATCCATTACAAAGATACACAGTTACCCATAACGGCGTGACGGAAAAAATTCAGCAACTTTTTTTTAGTTACAGATTTACACTTAACTTGTAGTTATCTAGAACTAGCTGATGCGCACGACTTAGTCCGCTTGTATTTAGTTCTTAAAATTAAGTGGGAATTCACTGATTTTGTAGGATAAAACTAGCCTATGTCACTCTACAGGTCCTCAATAATTATACCCATGCAAAAATCGAGTCAATCCGTAGCTCTGTTGCAGCGCGATTGAAGGAATACGATCAAACAAACACACCTCTCCTCCAACAGTCTCAATAGCCCAACGGTAAAAAGTGCGAACTGAAAAGTGAAAGGTCGCAGGTTCAAACCCCACCCGTTGTACTATCGTCGTACTCACTTGGCTAATATTCTTTTTTAGAGAAAAAAAAAAATTATAAAACTACCACGTATATAAAAATAACAATTTTTAGATCGGTCAGTGATGTGAGAACTTGATATTCGATTAAAGCTTTCGATATTTCGAGCGTTCATCCGCAAGTTATTATGAACAAGCACTATTAAACTGTGTATCTAGGTTGCATCACATCAATGGGTGGCGTAACAAAACGAAAACTCGATTACGTCCGGGCAGCACGAAGTTGCGATCGCGGCAAAATCAAATTTCCACTTTCTTTCGGGATTGATAATAAAACTTTTCGCGTGACTTTAAATGCTTTGCTATTGTGTCCTTTTTCTTACAACTTACACTTATTGGCATCATTTTGAGTTTCTGTTGATTTTTCAACATTTTGAGTTGATTTAACGCACACGTCCCAGTCCCACAATCCTCCTTCTATTTTCCGCCTATTGTACTCTGTTTTGTTTACTTTGTGTTATGTTAGTTCTTATTCTTCTTTAGTGTACGATAAAGAATATTTCATTAATTCATTTATTCATTTACGCATTCATGTATTCATTCATTCATTCTATTTTGAGTAACTAAAGTAAATCTGCTTTGTCATCGTTCTGTGTCTGTCTCTATGTCTTTGCTTTTATGCCTTAACGTTGTAGATATATTCTGGCATAATAGTTTGTTACCTAAGGAAGGATTATCAAAGAGTTCCCATAGACTCCTTAAAAATCTAGATCTACAGAAGTCATACATCAGCTATTATTATAATATAGATAATATTTAGCATAATTTTATCAAAATAATATATAATTATTTAATATTATTGAATGTTATATTTTTACTATTTATTTTTATTTTTGCTAGTAATAGCTTAAAAAACAGATGAACCAGCGAAAAGAGCGCCATTAAAATAAAATAGGCCAACACCGGCGTGGCGTAAAGCCCCGGTCATACAAAACGCGCGACGCTTGTGGTGCACCAGGGTCCAGGACACACTGCCCAGCGACGGCAGCGCACCAACGCGGCATGCCTGTAGGTTCTAGAAATTGACACAATCTCACACCACATTGAACGCATGAAATCAGTGAATTCGCAGATACCAATGCCATGAAATAAAATTTTTTAGAACTGCTGCCGCAACGTGCCTTCTGTAAATGCCTTAGGTGAGAGTTTTAAACAGACAAATTTGTGGTATGCAACACGTGGTATACAAGATTGTATAGATGGTATTGTGCCACCACACGATGTGGTGTCAAATGGCTCTTGTCAGAATGCAATTGTGATTTACGACAATGAACCTCGATGTTGCAGAATCCCAGGATTATCTGTTTTACACCGAGCTAACTGCTTGACAGGAGTTAAATTAATCGTCTTGCACACCCAAGAGTTAGAAACGAACCACTTAAATTGCTAAGAAGGTAAGCGAAGCTAGCGCATAGAGGAAGAGTTACCTGTCATTTGCCACGAAAAACGAATGAAAATACGTCCTTTTTCTTTCCTGTTTCATACTAATTTCCGTTCTCAGTATCATTTCCGTTCCATACTTAGTGGCAGATTTACAAGAGGCACAGTTAACAGTTAGTTGGAAAGTTACCCTACAGCTTCTGACGTTGCGCGTTGTATCTGCCTAGTGCTTTACACCGTCCGAAATTCACATGAGTGTAAACTTTAAAAACAATTCCGTCGATAAGCAAAGGGAAATAATGGCTCGCGTCGTTAACTGTAATCAACGCTTGCCGAAAATATTTTACAATTCAATCGAGCGGCTGTTCATTTGGAACGTTTTATTAATGAAGAACATTCAGAAAACGTCGATTGGTGCTCTTTTATCGTCTTGTACGAGTACGCTGCACGGACTCGGAACTGCACTAAAAAAATTATTTCATTAACGTTGATTTTATAATATTGAGCTATTTATATTATTCAAAAAATAAAACAATATTCAATTGCTTCTAAAATTAAAATTGAAATTTTAATATCTCATCGAAGTGACCACAGCGCGGCATAGTACACAAAATGCTGGTAGCATTGCCCCTTCGGTTGCCCAAACTTCTTGTTTGGTCAACTTTTGGATCCCTGGTAGATTTCATAAAAAACTAGCGGACGCCCGCGACTTCGTCCGCGTTCTTAAATTATTGAAATTTTTCCTAAATTTTCTTTGCTATAAACCTCACGGAGCCCGAGACCTTTCCAACGAATGCAAAACCGTGGAAATCGGTTCGTGCGTTCTGGAGTTATAGCGTCAGGAAGGAAAACCCGACTTATTTTTATATAGTAGATATATATGAATCTAAAAACATGCTGCTAACAGCATTATCCCATTTTTAGATTCATATATATTTTTTATTTATAGCATCTTGGTCATATTTTTGTTTTTTATGTTTTGATTGATTGATCTTTGATGTTACTTACTACAGAGAACACACTGAGAACATAATATTATCGCCCTGTCGTGGGAAAAAAACCACAACATGTATACGTGTATATTGCATACCTATCATACGTATTCAGAACGTATTTCGATACACGATATCTATCAACGTTGTGAATATTTACAAGCTAAGTTCTATAGAAGAACAAAAACACCAGATATCTTGGTAAAATTTGACGGATCTTAGATCCACGCTTTGTGTCAGAGTTTGTTTAAAATCTTCTTAAAATGCCTAATTTGATTTCTATAGGTCGCCGTAATCAATTGAATTAATCAGGTAAATCAACGTTTTCGCTTTAATGCTGTCAGAGTTAAAAGGATTTTATATTTAAGCTTACGATTTCTAAGGCTTAACTTAATCTTAAATTACCTTTGAATACTGTTGATGATTATGACATAAATTAAATAAAAGCAAAAGATAAAAGCGTGTTTCGAAATAGATTCTAAATTTTGTGAAATTTTGTATATTTACCTGATTTACCTCCTTATTTAATATCTTCTCAAAGAAGAACAAAGTCCAGCGAATTTACGATTTACCTAAACCAAAATCTAAAGATTTAACGTTAAAGATTTAAAATGTATCTTGTGTAACCTATTCAAGCCCAGTAGTTAAACTGAAAGACTGAAAACTGAAAGGTCGCATGTTCGAGTCTCACCGTTGCATTGTCGTACCCACTCATAAGTTGGAGGGGATAAGTCAAGTTTAGCTTCGCTAATATTCTAAACGTATACCTACCGTGAAAGTTTGAGTAACAAAAAAGGGTTACCAAAAAAGTTATTATGGGTAAAATTTTGGTCTAAAGTGAATGACGTCTATAAAAACCACAACACACACACAATACAGTCTAAGGGAGGAATCACTTTCACAGTTTATATAATGTACCTATGTGGAACTAATAAAATCTTTTCTAATTGGTGGTCGAAGTATACCAGGCATCCAGAAAGTGAGTACAAAAACTACTTAATAATTAATTCTTCTATTATTAAGTACTTCAAAAAGAAACGAGAAAAAAGATATCCTACTAAAGGACATTGATATCAGAGCCTCTGATTTCTACACATTAACAAAATGACACTTTTCAAAATAGCCCACTTTATATGTTATTATTGTGAACATCGTACAAATATTTCGGCCTTTTAGCCACAGCCTAATAACACTCTGTATCTTAAGCACCTAAAATATCAGCGTGTAGAAAACGGTGGAACAGAACTGTTTAGCCTGTGGGCGGAATTTAATTCCGAGCGAAAACCACAGACTACCATTTGTTTTTATGTGATACCGTTGGCCGCTGGATATTGTTATTACAATGGTTTGGATATAGCCCGATGTGCTTACTTGATGCACTTATCAAAGCGCGTACTTGGCTAGTTTGCACGCCATTCTCTGTTTTTCGTATTGTGAAAACAAAACTTAATATCGAAAATTTTAATACTATTTCTGTTACTTGAGTCTATATTTTACAACTATTTTAACACCATGCAATAGTACACGAAGCACTTTATAGCAGGCCTAACATATTATTATTATCAGTGACGAAACATTACATAGGTATGAGATAGAGACGACTCTTTATGAAGTGGTTCTGTTTCTGACCACCCTTAGGCAACATATTTTTTTTTGGTTTTATCTGGTCATCACTACCCCTTTACTGCAATCTTACCTGATGGTAAGTAAAAATGCAGCCTAAGATGGAGCACGCTTGCCTTGAAAATGCGTGTTCCCTCTACATTTCCAATATTCCAAAAAAAAGTTAAAAGAAGATGACCATTTACAAACGTCCATTACAAAGTTTACGCGCGATATAAAAATATTAATATTTTAAAAGCATGACGACAAAAAGTCCAACGCTGACGATCGGCACCCATTAGGAAACCAATTTGAAAGATTCCGCCGCGTAACCCATATTTCAAAATGAGTATTTTATTGGCAATGAATTATTATTGTGCAATTTTGTAGCAACCGGGCAATTAGAGAAATGGGTTTCGATTTTTGCCGCAACAACCGCTAAAAGATCTACGTACAACGCCGATTAACACAAAAATCAACTTTAAATCGACAACTTAAGACTCCTTTTCTAATTTTCAGTAAAAATCAACCGCTTAAAAATATCTTGTGGAATAGAAGTAAGGCGTTGCATACTTAATACAGATAATTGCAGTGAATCCGTTCAAAATTACGTAGGGGAAATAACAAAACAAGGTGCAAAAGATTAATTAATAGTTTAAGATAATAAGTGAGTGCTTAATCCATGTATAGTGACCAAGAAAATGCTTTAATTTTATTATTATGATTTTTAATTCCATCAGCCACTACATTAGGTTTAGGAAATTATATCTTATGCAGTCGAGTCTTTTCGAACTGGACTTATAAGTATATATAGCAAAAAATATTTAAATATTTATAAAAACTAGTAACAATTGTAAAAGCCTTTTTTTATTTAGTGTAATCTGATAAATCCCTACCTAACTATAATAACATTAAACATGTGAAAGTTTGTCTGTTTGGAGGTTTTTTAGTTTGTCTCGTTGAAGCAATGGATCAACGCGATTTCTGGATGATATTGTATACTACTTTGAGGACCTGAAGAATATGCCATTCTCTAGGCTACATTTTTCCCGAAAAAACAAAGGATTCAGTGCAGGATTTATAAAAACCAAACTCCAGACTTTGTCAATGTTATACTATACCAGCTTTTGCCCGCGGTTTCGCTTACGTTAAGTTCGATTTTTCATACCCCTTATTTACCCTTACCTATTGGTTGAATTTTCAAAAATCTTTTCTTAGCGAATGCCTACGTCACAACGACTATCTTTATGCATTTCAGTCCTAGCCATCCAGTGGTTTGAGCTGTGCGTTGATATATAGTTATATTTAGATTTATTTGATCACATGATCTATATAGACAGTCAGTTTTAGTTTTATATTACCTAGTGTGCAATGAAATTATTCTCTCCTATCCTCTGAGTATATAACCTATCTTAAAAAAGTGTTCTTTCTTTCAATTGCTCAGACGCTCGAAACCAATAAGCGTCAAGCTTTAGGCGTGTGCCAACGCGGCGTTTAATTCTGCATAATAGTCCCCGAGGACGCGTCGCGCACGCGGTGACCCGCAGGCTGTAGGACCTAATTACAGCCACCCTCATTTGAATATTATCCATCCCTGTTTGCTATCGTTAAACGGCCCAATTAATCTAAAAGTGCGCACCAAACCGCAATCGGTCGATACATTTTCCATCCTAATTATGTGTCACCGAGTTCTAATTCAAACTTAATTGTTAATTTGGAATACAAATACGAAGTGCCGTTCGCTTTGTTTGTTTATTTGTTCGCAATAATTCCGATAGATTGCTCGCATTGAGCTAACAGAATTCTCTCAATCCTCGTTGAACTAATTTCAATTTATAACTCGCTAGCTGACTTACCTTTTGTGTACACAAGATTTGGTGCGTTGGAATGTGACGCCTTCGGTCTTAGGGGACGTGGTTTATTGAACTAACCAAGGCAATCAGTAAACCTTTTCGGAGGCAGATGCCTCCACGTCCTAGTTAAGTTCGAGTCGGCTAATAGATAACGAAATTAAGTAGCCTAAGCACGGACATTTTAACTTTCGAATAGTAAAGGTGAAGTTAACGTCAGCAAGATATTTTTTATGAAAATGACAAGAGCGTTTCTATCATCTTAATATATAAAAATGAATCGCTTAATGTGTTGGTAAGCGCATCACGCGTGAACTGCTGGACCGATTTCGCTAATTCTTTTTTTATTGTGTTTGTTATTGTTAGGAGAAGGTTCTTATGAAAGAAAAAATTAAGAAAATTGCGCGGAAAATTAGAAAATTTAAGAAATATTAACCACCATATTAAATTATTTCTAATGTAACCGCTTTTACAATTCAAACTTTTTTGATGTAACCTTATGGCGTTTGACATAACATTGACAGAATGCGTGCTGCCAATTTCATCAAAGAGGATGTAAAAAAACTTAAGACAGGACAACGTCTGTCGGGTCCGCTAGTTTTCATATAAAATTTCTTTGTGATGTTAACTTCACCTTTACTATTCGAAAGTTAAAATATTCGTGATTCACGCTTCGAACGCTTTGAATGAATGTGATGCTTCGGAATTCACTCAGAAATAAATATAAAATTTTTAACCCAATACACAGACAAACGCGAATAATTGCAACTCTGTTTTGTACTTAAGCTTTGTACACTTTTGCTCTAAACTGTACTAATAACACACTTTATATAAACGCATACACTTTATATAAACAACAATACACATTATATAAACGCATACAGTATTTACAGTCCAATCAGTCTAGTCCAAACTATGATGAAGTTTTTCATAGGACAAATTGAAAAGCTCTCAAAAACCGTTGGAGCTAGAACCGAATTCGATGGAATAAGCACAGTCGCTTTGACCTTACAGCGGATTTTCGGTCAACAAGTCCTCGATCCAGATTGGACATGGAAAAAATATTTCACACACCAGATCGCAAACCTTCTTCTATTTGTATACGTCTTCTTTGGTACTCTAGACTGCCTCAAGTCTACAGATGATGCAGAGCTTCAGGCTGAAGCGTGTTACACTTTAATTATGATTGCTATTTTTCCTATTAAAATGCTGCTCTTCATTGAGAATAGATTCATATTTCGCAAGCTTTATCTCACTGCTAAAACTACTTTTATTGACTTAATAAAATCTGACTCTACAATTAATATTATTAATGTTTTTAAAACGGCTCGCAAAATTGTTAACACATTATTTCTTATTGTGTTAGTTCCAATTTCTATTTACGAAATGTCAACATTTTGGTACTACGTTCAGGGCAAAAGACCTTTGCTATCCCGATCTACAAATACTTTGATGCCTTTGACTGCACCGTACTACGAAATCGCTTGGTTACTCCACAGTATATTTTTGTTCGAAGTATCGACAACTATTATTTTAGACATGTGGTTTGTTTTATTAATTTATTTCTTTTGTATTGCAAGTGATAGCTTAAATAAAGTCTTGTTGGTTCCCTCAAAAGCTGACGACGAGAGCAGTGTATCATATGCAAGACGCTTAAACGAGAGTTTACGTAACTTTTACGAGAGCCATGTAAAGCAAGTGCAGTAAGTTTACTCTTAACTTTAATAAGCTGTGGTTGGTGTAAACGGGGAATCAATTTCTGTATGAACGAGGAGTTTATGTGGCGACGCAAAAATTCCAATACGTCTAAACTCTAAACTATGGATTCCATTCGCGTTGTTCGCTAACTGACTGGGTAAAACTAATTTCATTATTTTAATTAACCTAATATGCAACTCATTTCTCTTCAAAAACGAGAAAACATTTCTTTATTTTTAGTGACCTTGATAGTAGAATATTAGGTATAACTCTGTGAAAGACTTAAAGTCCTTCTTTTTTTGTTTTCGTGTTGAGCCAAACCAATACGACGGACGAAGAATATTTTAAGAGCGCGTTTAAAGGTAAATCTTCAGATGCAGATTTGATTTTTACAGCAGTACAACAAGTTTTAATTATCCGAAAAAAAAAACAGGCAGAAATGACATCATATTTCGAAGGGACGATACTGAGTAGAAACATAAAATCATGGCTCGACAAAATACAATCGCAAGTTAGGTCTATTTTTTAAGGGTTTATTTAAAATTTTGTAATATGCACCACGCATATTACAAAATTTTTATATAAAATTCCTGTACATATTACTAAGAGACGAGATAGTCTTTTTTTAATGAATTTCTTACGAGTTATTCGAATACATGATATTTGGCGCTTATTACACTCCTATTCCGCGCAATACGCTAGCATCTGTCGGTTTCCACGAGGTTTCGGGCATGTTTTTTTCACCGCTTAGTCACGATCGCGTGGGTGAAATCTGATTTTTTTCTGGCATTCTGCGCATTCAGCTGTCCAAATTCTTGTCTTTAATGCTCGTTAATACTTTTTTACAGATACATGAATGGACTGAGTAGGATGTACAAGTGGCTCGGTTTTGTGCCTCTCTGCAACGCTGCAATGTGTACCTGTCTTCTTTTACTTCTAATGAGCAAGGTATATTAATTTAATCCTAGTCCGGAATCCTTAACTGTTTTATATCAAACTTAATCTAATCTCTTAATCTAATAACTAC
Organism: Hipparchia sbordonii; assembly: GCA_038048805.1. Taxonomy (NCBI): domain Eukaryota; kingdom Metazoa; phylum Arthropoda; class Insecta; order Lepidoptera; family Nymphalidae; genus Hipparchia; species Hipparchia sbordonii. Next base: position 12,976,153 of record CM076104.1, on the reverse strand, counting down.
TTGACGAATTTTCACAGGATTTTCATAGGTATATAGCGTAGCTTAGTGCTTTATTTCATCAAAATCGGGTCATGAAAAAAATATATTTTAGGTACTTTAATTCTTATATGAGTCTACTGAGTAGAAAAGTCAAAATATGGCGCCATTTTTTGACTTTTTGAACTAATGAGTTGATTTTTAATTTTAAACATAAATCCATTTGGAATGTTTTTTTTTATTTTATTTATGCGATTTCACCTGATGGTAAGCGACATTGCAGTCCAAGATAGTAGCGGGTTAACTTGGAACAGGGATGGCAGTGTAGATTAAATTACCCGTACCCACTAATCGGTTTCTACACATCGTGCCGGAACGCTAAATCGCTTGGCAGCACTTCTTTGACGGTAGGGTGGTAACAAGCCACGGCCAAAGCCTCCCACCAGACAATCACCTAATAGCAATAAGATACATCGCTGTGATGATTATAAGATTCAGATGTTATAAACTATCTTCAGTCAGTCCTAGAGAGAGTTTGGACTAACGTCAAGTTGTTTAATACTGTTTATCTAGAAGGAACTTCGACTTATCAGGTTACCTAATCCACCAGTTTGAATATCAGTATATTGCTTTGTTATCAAACTATGCAAAGTTTCAAACTAATCGGAGTATTGAAACCAAATTAGAAGTGTTACAAAATCAATTTGTGAAACTTGTTTCACTGCTTTGATTTAAAAGGAAACCAATGAAATTAATAATTACTTACTATTTTTGGAAGTAAATTGGATTTTCGGCCTTAACTTGAAAGCAATATTTGCAAAGTTTCAAACTAATTTCAGTATTACAAGTGTTTGAAAATTAATTAGCTATGTTTGTTCAAAAAGTAGGTATCATTGTTGAAGGTGATAGAATTGAATAGAATAATTCTTTATTCAAATAAACTTTGACAAAGTGCTTTCGATTGAATGAATGATACTGATGAATAGAAATTAATACTTTTTGTTTTAGGAAATAAATTGGAAATTTGCTCCTCATATGATGCCGATGTTCGCGGAGATTTTCGCATACAACTGGTTTGGTGAACAGATTAAAACAAAAGTACCTACTAATAAGTATTTAATTACATTAAGGTATAGTTCTTGCAATTCACGAGGGCGCGTGAGCTTTACTTGTGGTTACGTCGTGTACATGCACATTGCGTAAGTATGTGTGCCTGTCAGGGGCCAAGGTGGGAGCGGTCAAGGGTCAGCAAGCTCTCACTCACACTTATACTGATATGACTCACACACAGCCATGAGCCACACACCCTCGTGAATTGCAAGAACTATATAAAGGAATGTCACTTGCTTTAAAAGGTGAAGAAAAACTAGAAGGAAGTTGTGAGGAAACCTGTATGCCTGAGAGTTCTCCGTAATGTTCTCAAGAGTGTGTGAAGTTAGCCAGTCCGCAAATATAAAGCGTAGTGAACTATGGCTTAAAACTTTTTTCATTCGAGAGGCCATCTGTGCCCAGTATTTCGCCCTTTCTATTTTCAGTCCGCGCCATTAACCGTTGAGATATTAGGTAAGTATACTATTAAAGATACCTACTTACAAAATACTTATTTCTATTTCTTAGGCAAAAAATCTCCAAAACGCTTTGATAAACTTCGACTGGACAAGCATGGAGCAGAAAGATAAAAGGAATTATTTTGTAATTGTAACATACATGAAAAAGGAGTTTGGTCTGGTCACAGGCGTCGGGAGTGATCTGTCACTTATAACTATGACAGCTGTATGTATTAAATTACCAGTAATTCAATATTGTGCGAGGGCGCGTGAGCTTTACTTGTGGTTACGTCGTGTACATGCACATTGCGGAAGTGTGCGTGCTTGTCGGAGACTACGTGGGAGCGGTCAGGCGAGAACAAGATCTCGCTTACACTTATACAGATACGACTCTCACACAACCATGAGCCACGTACCCTCGTGAGTTGCAAGAACTATACGAATATGTTCAACTATTTTCGTATCGCAATAATAATTATGATGAGTCTAATTCAAAATTATTTGGAGGATTAAATCTCCCTTTCTAATTAGCCCTCTACCATTTTAGACTACAACGTCACTTAACATGTGAGATCGCGGTTAAGGGCTATCTTGTCATTAAAAAATATCTTAGTTTCTTCATATAGATTTATATATCAATATTTATATTTGTTTACATAGATTTAAGTCGCTACGCGGAGCCGCGTAGCGACTACCAATCCTTGTGATGATTGTTTATAATGTCTTATTAATATTATTTTGTTTCTTTTGTTTTCAGGTCCTCAAAATTAGCTACCAAGCATTCACGGTTCTACAAACTGTAGCCAATTAAGATTAATTAACTTCAACTCCATCGACGTTTGTTTACTTGAAAGAAAAACCCGTCCATGCTTGAAAAGGGCTCAGAAAAACACTGCTTCTCACTGTTTTTACTTATAGAACCTTGCACATGATTTATTGTTTGAATAAGCAATTATGTGCTTTTTAAAAAGAATTCTGTAATTATGTGTTATAAAGAATTAGAAAGTTTAAAAAGATCTTTTGAGTTTTTAAATAAATCTGTAACCGGTTCAGAATGGTTTTCCTGGAAAAAGGAAAATGTTATTTTTAAAAATCTAACAATAAATGATTTGCCATTTGTAGATAAAACTGTTGTCACATGCATTGCTTATTCAGTTACGTTCTTCATTCATAAAATTCTTTTAAAATTTTTTTTTTTGCTTGATTACGTCAGTCTAAAGCTTACCAGGAAATAAGTTCAGAACATTTCGTATATGAAACCCAATTTCAGTATTAAATTATTAATAAAAAGTGTTATTTGCACCAGACATTTTTTATTCATAACTGGTTTACGTTGTTCCAGTAGGGTGCCAGTGCCAAAATTGCTACTGGAATTGTGCAATTTGATTCCGGGTCAAAATATTGGACGCAGTCTAAATATATGATGGCTTCTTTTTGCAGTGAGTGTTGTGTGTGTTATTTGTTAAAAATAATCGTAAATCGTAACACTTTGCAACACACCTTTCAGTACGGAAGTGTTTCTTTTTTTTTTTCTTTGATGAGAAGTATATTTAATTTCCAAAAAAATAATATTACTCAGATTTGGCCTGGTAAGAAGCACCAGTCGTTTTACGACAGACACCACCAGTTTTATGACAGACGTCAATGAGTAACGCTAGTCTGATTTTTAATTGCGTGGAATTCTGACGTATCTTAATGTTACCAGAGATTAAAAAAATCCCACAAAAAAGATAATAAAAAACTTACAAAAATAAAAATCAATTGCCGCACATAGATATAATATGACAAATGCCTGACAGATAGTTCGGGGTAAAATCGAACTACAGGTGGTAATACTGTTTTTCATACAAACAACTCGCTCTATTTACAAAATGACAGCTGTCAGAATTCCACCGAATTAAAAATCAGACTATAAGTACAAATTCGATAGTCTGTTGTTAATTAAGCAACAGATGTCTGTAAAAGCCAAGTAGATGGTTTTAAAATATAATTATTATAGTACTTGGGTTACACTATGAGAGAAATTGCTAGTCCCACTGACCTAAGACTATCCAGCTTGGTAATGCACTGGATGAAACGGTTTGAACAATGTAAACCGGTCACTATTAAAAAAAAGAATTCGCACCGGATATTTTAAATTAAAGCAAATAAATATTTTTCGTTTCACTACAGAGTGTTGCGTCAGAGCCCGGCGGTGTGTCTACACTGGTGTAATTAATTTATTTCGCTGTCCGATGCTATTCTGTGATATAATATGAATTTTTACTTTGTCCATGCAAAGTTTTATGGCAGGGGATTAATAAATAGAGAGCCAGTGGGAATTTTTGAGAACATACTTAACGCCATTCACGGACTGTGTTTTCCAGTGTACGCTGTCTAGCTATGTTGAAGACATATTTCTGTATAAGCTATTTTTTCTTAGCTGTCAAAAAGGTAAAATATCAAAAAAAAAAAAAAAATCGGAGAAACGCGTAACTCATGAATGTAGGCAGGTGCCTACGACGTTCTTAATTTTGGTTTTTTATTTGAAGTACTGTTTCTTTGTTAGTGTGGTGAGAATATTATCTATGTTGCGCTCTGCTTAGAGCACTGCTTTCACTTTTCCACGGGAAGCTACTTGATTACCTTTTAAGACAGCCAAGGAAAAATAGATTGTATAGCAGATGGATACTACAACACTTTGTGCTGATGCGAGTCCGAACGCAAGCTGTAAACCAACCAAATCGACTTCAATACTTACGCGCCCTTAAATTTCAATTAAAGCGCGCATCAAAGTACTGACTCTAGAGAGTCACTACTTTGCAACCCAGGGTCCCTTTCTCCCCACCCCACCAGTCCACCATTGGCCCGAAGAGTTAGCCGAATTACGGCCACTTACCTCAGAGAGCGCGTAAAGCCGATTTTCTACCGCCTATCTTTCTCAGATCATGACGGATGGTCATTATTCAGCCTATGAGAGTGAGGAAACAGAAAGTGAGTTATAAAATTTTAATACCAGTATTTAGTTGAGATTGATTCAAAATTCATAATATGAAGAAAATTACTCAGCATTGTTTAAATACGCACTGAAAGTTTCCATTAGGTCTTCGACTATAAATTTGCAAAGTTTATTTTTCGGCGGAAATACGTTCATTTTACATGCGACGGGAAAATAAAAAATTTATAAAGGCCCGCGCAGAATAATGGTGTTATAAATATTGGTGCCTGCCCACTACCACAATGAAATCGTGCGTGAACAGTCATCACTAACATTTTGCTAGGAATACTCGTATATCTACATATATGACTAAAATTTTTCTAGGAATAATCATATATATAAAATAAGCGATAATATCTATGTACCGTTTATTTCATCATGATCGTAGAAAAGTGACAGATTTGCTAAAAGCTTTGGCTAAAAGCCCAAAAATGACTCTGTCATATTTGAACATTTAATTAACAATTTTTATTTGATAACTATTTTAAAATAGAACCTTTTTAATGGGTGAAACTTCATTGCTACAGATTTTTTATTTCAAAAGTTATGACAGCAAAACTTCGTTTCTATCCGTATCTCCGTTGCTGCGTGATTGAAAGACAAATCAACAATAAACACACTTTCCAATTTAGAATATTGGTAAAGATTACGGGTTGATTGACGCCAAAGCGTCTTGATGCAAGAAGTTGAAAGGCGAGCGCAAAATATGATAGAATCCTATTATCCTTCCTATTATATAATATTAATATTTAATATTTTAATATAATATTTTAAAGACGAAAGTTTGTATGTCTGTTACTCAATCACGTTGCAACGACTGAACCGATTTGTCTGAAAGGCACACAGATAGATTATAGTCTGGAATAGAACATACGCTACTTTTTATCCCGGTAAATAAGAGAGTTCCCGCGGGAATAAAAACTATATCCACGCGAACGAAGTCACGGGTATCAGCTAGTAATACCTAATTTTCAAAAGTCTCTCCGACCGCATATCCTCTTAACCGATACGTTTCCAAAGGTACCGTAATACCGGATTTAACTGTTAGTTCCACCCACGTTCTACCCTCACTAAACCGTCACATTTCAATGGAACGGTATAAAGGTACCCGGTATGGAAAGAAATTTTAGAAAAATAAGCCATTTGTAACTTATTTAGACTCGGGACGCTCGAGTCGGAGTGATTGATCGTCATACATCGACAAAAACGTGCGGTATTTTTATTTTCGATTTATCGATGCGTGGTGGCTTTTTAGGACTTGGATTTATATTTATCGAATACTTTTTAGCGTTTGATAGATCGGATTGTGATAAATTGTTTACGTGAAATATGGGATCCGACTGATTTTTCTTATTTTAGCTTATTTTATTGGGCTTATACTTTTATATAAAAACGGGGTTACAGTCATGGAATTGCTACTGATTGTGAATTACAATCATATTACTGAGAAATATTTACATTTTTTTTATTCAGTGAGGAGTCAGGTCTTGACTGCATTTTCACCTGATGGTAAGTAACCTCAAATAGTAGTGGAGTGACTGAGAAAAGGTGCCGATATAGAATCTATGAAACCCTTAAACTTAATCGAAACCTATTCAAGAACAAGCTTCGCGTCACGGCTTTTCCGGCTGGATGATGACCTTCGGCAAAATCCCCTCAATAGATTTGCGTCTCTATCCATATTACAAACGTGTCGTCTCTTTCTACGATCGCTAACGCTAAAGCAGGGGCTCCCAAAGTTTTTTATCGCACGTCCTATCCTTTCAGAAGGGAAGCGTGATAAAGAACTTTGGAATCGTTTTGTACTGTTGATACCTTTTGTACCTGTTGCTCTACAGTTTGTACAGAACACGTTTGTAATATGACTAGGGTGGCTCAGCAGACGCATTAACTTCTACTTATCGCTGAAGGGTAGGCGTTGAAACTGAAGAAGGTAAATACAGTCATCTGTACCTACTAACAAAGTACTTTGTTAATTTGTTTGAACATTTGTTGATTTGAAAAATTCTTTACATTTGATAGCCCGATTCTTGAGAACGGTTACAGGCTATTGAACATCACGGTACAACCCTTAAAAGCCGAGTAAAAAGTAAAAGTAATAGCGCGGGCGGGCAATGCAGTGAATCGGTTGTCGAAGGCGGTCCGAAGCAAAGGCCACTTTTTATTCCGGAAAATCAAAGAAAAACGAAATCGCAGGCATTCAAATTCAAATTCATTTATTTATTTCATATAGGCTAACTTGTAGCTCTTATGACACGTCATAAATCTACCACCGGTTCGGAATGCAGATTCTGCTGAGAAGAGCCGGCAAAAAACTCAGCAGTTGCTCTTTTCAAAAAAAAAAATTTTTTTTTTTACAAAGCTATGCTATGTATACAGTGCTTCCACAATAAAGCTTCAAAAATACAAAAATGCATACGTAGGTACACCAATCCAACGCATGTCAAGACGGGCAGTCAAAGCAGACCCATTCCCGTTGGTGGCACCCGTTCACGAGCATGATGCATGATCCAGCCATTGCTTCGCTCAACCATATTTGAGGGAACGTAACAATATAATAACATATATCTCCCTAATACGAGTAATAATTTGGATTGTATTCGTTGTCTCAGGATAATAAAGAAAAAAGTTCTTGAAACAAAAGTAAGCCTACCACTTAAATCACCAGGCGAAAAGCACTCTACTTATAAATCCCTCGAAACCTTAAATCACATGACACCTGTTTTTGTGGACGCTACCAAGTTTCTTGGCAAATCCAAAATTGTTTACACGTCTTATCTGTACCATAGTGCTATTGGAATAAGGATTATATTTGCGCAATTGAACGTCAAAAGCTCACTTGATAAAACAATACAAGTGTGTCTTCCCTCGAGTTTTCGAACTAATCTCTTTATAGCAAACTTCTATGTGTTCCAAACGAATGAAACAATACAAACAACGTTATATTACCTATCCTTATATAAATTGAACCTGTATGCTAATAGATGTCGGCAACACTGGCCAACTGATTAATATTAAGTATAATTTGTAGGAGAGTAGGATTAGAGTGTTAGCAAATCATGAAATAGATGAGTCGAAATATATTCACATACGATTTTAAGGTTCAGAATTCAGTATTGGATTATAGATAGCAGTTGGTTTAGAACATCGGAAGGATGTAACTTTATTATTTTAAGAGTATTCGAAATTCATTGGTCATGATACCATTCTGCAATAGCAGTTTATTGTGTATGATTATTTCATACTTAATTTGTCGTAGATATTGGGTTAAATAAATGTACGAGTTATTTATAAGATTATACCTTTTGTATTAGTGATCTATAACGCCAAACAAATGTTATTGGATCTTATTGGTGGGTCACGTGGTACCCCCACTAATCTTGTTTACAATTACCGACATTATAAAACTGCCTTACACTATTCGAAAGGGATCATTATTGTATTAGCATTCGTCATTCTGTGTCGAGTCAGTCGTCTCTAATCAGTAGAGAGTTAGATTAGCGGTTGGTTAGAATTGTCGCGGTTATTATGTGTTAGCGAAATATTGAAATAGTAAATATATACAACTTTTATGTATTGAAATATTACCTATAGATTTTGATGAGTGTAATTAATTGTTGATTAAATAATACTTTGATATCTTTGATAGTTACCCTCACGTTCAGATGGTGGTTTGTCTGACGTGTTGCGGTTAAATAGATTAGATGTGAGGACAGGGGCCGTTATAGGGGCGGTTGGAGACGGCTTTAGGTAGGGTTTCAGCGTTTTAAGAGATCAGATCTCTTAAGGCGTGATTAGTTTAGAGTTTTAAATCCCCATTTCTGGATTGTGTCCTACATAGATTTATAAATATATATCAAAAATTCCGAGGCCGGCGGGATTCAAACCCACATCTCTTTGGGAATCGCGCCCGAGTATGTTAACCATTACACTACGGCCAAATTGATCTATTAGGATATTTCCTCAAGTGTAGGTTAACACTTTAATAAAAAATAAAAATTGTAATAGGCTTAGTAATAGGGTCCCGTTGGCAGTTTGAGTACGAAAGCCTGAAAAAATCTAACAATTTCAGATGGAAGAAGTGAAAAAAAGCGAAAAATATTTTTAGCTGATGCAACTATGTTTTATAGGTAACTAGTTGATGCCCGCGGCTTCGTTCGATGCAAAAAATCCAGTCGATCCGTTGCTTTGTTGCGGCGTGATTGAAAGACAAACCAACAAACAAATTCATTTTCGCATTTATAATATTTGTAAGGATAAATATTTGTATTCATACATAAGTTTTAATTATTCAGGCCAGTGGCATTTTTCCACCATTATTATTCGTGTCACGCAGCGCAACGCCATTTTTTATTTTTTTCTGATCTTCAATTACAAGAGGTTATTATTTGTTCTTTGTGACGAATAAAATTAAGGAAGACTGGGGGAATCTTAGACGTGATTTTCGTAATATAATAAATCAAATGTATATATTTGAATTGTATTTATTGACTTTTAAGGAAATTTAAAAATAGGAGCTGCATACGAAAATAAATTAAAATTAAACCTTTTCAAATTCGGGTGTTGTTCGATCAGATATTTGTTATAAAAAATTTGACTGTCCATTTTCCTCTTGATATAGAATATTCTTTTTTGGTGGGGTTTACATCTTTTTATTACAATCCACCCCGCATTCGATCAAGTTTGCCGTTAACTTTGCAAGATGCTTAGGGATTCCAAAAAAGGATCGATACCTGAGCAGTATCGATACTTTTGGTTCGATACTGTAATGAAACCACCAGTCCGAAAGGGCGTGGGTTCGGATCCCACCGCTGTCACCATGTAATGAAACGACCAGCTGCTCGACAGTGACTACTTTATTTAAAAACATCTTAAAACTACCTACCAACCTGTGGGTACCTTAATGATGTATACAACAGATACCTAGGAAAGCTTCAGAAAGCTGTACCACTTGATCGAGAGAGATAACGCTATACATCAGAAAGAGAATAGTATAGACTAATATAGTCTGCTTACTTGCGATACTTTCCCAATTACTCAATACTTTTATCTCATCCTTAGATTTCACACGTCAGACACCAAACATGTTCTTTAATTTTTATAAATAACGGGCATACGAGTAGGTGGGTCACCTGATGCTAAGTGATTACCGCTGCCCATGAACACTTGTAGTACCAGGTACCAGAGGCACCACCAATGCATTGCCGGTATTTCAGAAATTTATTGTTCCGCCCCTTGAATAACCCCATATTGTAACTAAGTGGGAACACCGTCTTAATTTTTAATCGAAAAGCAAAACACCAATTTTCATGGATGTAACTTGAAAAATGATGGACTTTCATAGCAATATTCAGCCCTTTGGGAGTGGAATTTCAAAAAATCACTTTCACTCATCTGCATAGGCTCTAAACTCTATCCTTAAGGCTAGTAATTAAGGTGCGCAAATGACAGCCCCAGCGCGCCGCAACGCGCACCGTCACGCGCAGTAAGTAGAACCCCCTAATGGAGGCTGTTTATTGCGCTAAATAAGAGTGTAAGTAGTGTAATACCATAATGTAACTGTGTCAACCACTCCACGCGAGCCGTTTGCCCGGAACGATGTGAACGTGATGTGGCGTCAAACGCGGCGTTCGGCTCCGAACGAGGGTACTTTCACATATTCCTCGTAAGCCCGTGTAAATTATATTCACCAAAATAAGTAACCGGACCGCGCGTAGTGGGAAATCTTTAGATTTTTTTTTAACATATAGACTAGCGCTTGGCTACGATCACACCTGATGGTAAGTGAAGATGCGGCCTAAGATGGAACGCGCTTGCCTAGAAGATGCCTTGATTTGAAGGTTAGGAAGGTAGTTAGAGGGAAAAACGGAAGCCGGAAGGGCATTCCAAATTTTAGCGGTACGTATCGGGGACGAAGAAGCAAAGCGCTTAGTGCGCGTCCTTGGGATTTCAACTACGTAGAGATGCAGATCTTTTCTGTGCCTTGCGTTTCGATGGTAGAATGGTGACGGTAGAACCAAGTTGAAGAGTTCCTGAGTACACTCTCTGAAATGCATTTATTTTCAATGTGTTGCATATTACAGAGCCAAATTTTTTATTTAAAATTCTTATAAATATACTAAAAGACGTATAGTCATTTTTTTAATGAATATTTTTACGAGTTATTAAATACATGATATTTTTGGCACTTACTACACTCCTATTCCGTGCAATACGCTAGCATATGTCGCGCTTCACACGAGGTTGCGGGCATTATTACTTCATCGCTTAGCCACGAAAATTGATTTTTTTCTGGCTTTCTCCGTAGTCTTAACTGCCATTTTGATCTAGTGGTTAGCAAGTTTGATTGCGGATGATGAGGTCCTGGGTTCGATTCCTGAGTCGGGCCAAAAATGTGTTGGGTATTTCTGTCAAGAAATTCTGAGTACTAACCCAGAGTTAGGAACTTAGCGGCGAGTCACCCTCGTACCTCGGAGAGCACGTAAAGCCTGAGGTCTTGCGCCTGATATCTCTCCGGTAATGCAGATTTTCCGGCATAGCTAAAAAACCAACTTGAGAGTCGAACATTTTACTGAATAACTTACTAATCTAATGAGGTACTGAGGACTCGCTAAAACAAAACAGAGTTAAATTTTTGCTGTATTAAGTTTGTATAAAATCAGTGCGCACAAACATAACAAGAAAATATTAATCCTATTGTGAATAGCCGGGAGGAAAATCGCAAAGCTATCAAGAATTTGTTACGAGTAGTCGCTAGAAATTCCTGGGGCAACACAGCGGCCAGCCGTAATGTTCCCGCAGGGCTTGATCGAAGCGAGTCAAGATTCCAAGATTCACTTCACTGTACTATTGTTTTCAACTATTTTTCAATACTGAAGAGCCGATCAAGAGCTTGGGATAAAATTATTACAACGTTCTTTATTTTTAGCTTGCATTCATTCGTGTGTTTACGACTACGAATAATAAATCAGGACATGTAAAATTTCTTTTTACAAAACTGACTTCGAATGGCACTATAAAGCATATCAATTATTGTCTATAAAATTTGAAGAGTTCCCTCGATTTCTCCAGGATCCCACCATCAGATCCTGACCTGATGACTGTGGGACTAACTGGAAAGACCCTTTCAAACAAAAAAAATTCAAATCGGTCCTTCGAGTAATCGGGGAACATATTAGTATGAGTAATTGAGAACCTCCTTTTTTGAAATCGGTTAAAAAAGACCTAACAAAAGTCGTGTAGTGTCTAGCGCGTCATTAGTCTACACTAGCGCTAGTAGACTAGTATAGCGCTTCGCTGCGATGGTAAGTGAAGATTCAGTATAAGATGAAGCGCGCTTGCCTAGATAATGCCTATTCACTCTTGATTTGAGTTGCCTTTTGTTATTACTATACTTTATTAATGAATTTAATAAATAATACTACTGAAATTCTTTTATTTCTTATAAATAATTTAAATAAAATGGACACTAAAATCTTTACAGTTAATCTCCAAATTTTGGCGGCGGTTTGTCAAAACTTCCTAACAGACAATAGCAGTGTTGCCATAAATATACCATTTAACAACGAGATTTACAAGTTTTTCAATAACAAAGTTGAAATGGTCCATAACTTTATGGGGACAATGGGGGCCAATAACTGTACCAGTTCCCCTGCTTTCCCCTATGAAATATCGGCGAAACCCGCAATTCACTGGGTAAACATTTTAAAACCCCCACGTTTGTCCGCGGCTATGATTTTTCATATATTTAACGTCAGAAATCCATTACCAGCCAACTCGCCGCTGCCACACGGCATTCATAGTAAACATGGCCAGAAGGGCGGCCATACACTTACACCTTGAAGCCAATATAGCTCCGGTCACGCTAGGATTTAGTTCCGAATGTCCTAGGTTCTATACCCACCCGTACCGCTATTTTTAATCCCCCACGGAAAAATAACAAAAAAAAGACGTGTGGCACTCGGGGACTGCCGCGGTAAAGCTATTGCATAGCATTTTTTATCAACGCCATCTAGCGGTGAGAGGAGTCCCGTGTCAGGTTATTTTCGTTACGGAATTTCTAGATTCGGTCTCCACGCTCAAGGCCCGCGATAGAAGCTATGCAATAGCTTAATAAAAATATCTGTATATCGAAAATAAAGGTAGAAATAGGACAATAATACTTTATTGCATTTGTTTTTATTTTATGTATTTATATTTAAAATTTAATTTTTTTTCAGCTCTATTCTGAGCCTGAGCAGAGTTTCAACTCAGTCAGAGTTCGCTCTACAAATCTCAACCTATATAGCTGAGAATAATATAGCTAATTAGCCACAAACATGACGCAAATATTATTATGTTTTGACATAAACTTTTTAACTCTGAGGCTTTGCAAATTGCGATCTATAAAACTCAGCTTTAGTGTCGTTTTTTTACTTAGTTATTTAGTAATGATGCATGGAACTTAAGTTTTTAAAAATCCCGCGGGACCCTCTGTTTTTCCGAGGTAAAAAGAAGCGCATGTCACACAGATGTGGAACACCCTTCCAGCATCCGTGTTTCCTGCCACCTATAATTTGAGTTCCTTCAAGGCAAGAGTGAATAGGCATCTTCTAGGCAAGCGCGGTCCAACATAGACCTTATCAGTGCTATCCAGTATTGATTGTCGTCAAGCGCAATTTCGATTTAAAAAAAAATCTACACCCACCCACGCCAAAAAATCACGTAGACCCGTAGCTATCGTAGCGTGATTGAAGAAAAACCCAACAACAAAACAAAACAAGCTTCCGCATTTATAAAAGTAAGGATCCTTGCTTTTGCCGTCAATCCATTTTATACTGGACTAGCTTTTTCCCGCAGCTTCGCTCACGTAAAGTTCAAGTTTTCAAAACCCTATTTTATACCCTTAGGGGTTGAATTTTCAAAAATCCTTTCTTAGGTATACAGGTAGCTTTTAGGACGTAGGCATCCCTACGTCCTAAAAGCTACCTGTATACCAAATTTCAGCTCGATCGGTCCAGTGGTTAGAGCTGTGCGTTGATAGATCAGTCAGTCAGTCACCTTTGCCTTTTATATATTTAGATAGCTAAGAAAGCACAATCATTGTCAATCTACGATACGTACATACAATCCATTGACACATTTAACCCACCTTCCTTGTCCACAGGTAATGCATCGCACGATCCATCATTTATTTCAACGTCAGGAATCCATTAAGAGCCGACTCGCCGCTACCCGCGCCACACGATAAGCAAATACACTCATAATGGTATTGTATACTAGTCCTAAACAACTTATGACGAGATGTCGGGTTCTATTCCCGAGTCGAGCCATAAAATGTATTAGGAAATTCTCAGTACTAGCCCGGAGTTTGGATGTTAGCGGCGGGTCACCCCGTGCTTTGGAGGGCACGTAAAGCCGTCGGTCCTGAGACTGACCTCTCGCCGGTCGTGTCTGATTTCCGTCCCATCGGACTGTGAGAGTGAGGGAATAGAGAGTGCACCTGTGTTAATAATATCTCCCGTGCAATTGGCTTAATCTCTGTGAAGATTGACCGCCGTGGCCTGATTCGGTCGGAAGGACATTGTTATTATATATTGTAAGAAAGCTAACTGTACCTATATTATAAGGAATCAACTGGTTGAATCATGGTTGAATTTCAATTTTGAGTATTAAATTGAATTTAATCACTGTAAGTCTGCAGAAGCCTTTAAAGGGCCCGAGGTAAAGCGACGTTATCGTATACGAAACGCTAAAAGTTATCAGAAATTATTTTTCACGTCAAAGGCAGTTGGTCCGGTAGCTAATGGAAAGAGACCCTTAACCGTACATAAATAATGAAGCTGGGGAAAATGATACCGTAATGGATGCAATAAACTGACTAGGTTATTTTTAAACAGTCTCGAAAACCATTCCAAGTAAGTACTTGCTTAAAGTGTGTTTTGAAGACACACGTCATACTTTAAAATAATAAGTAGTAAGTCTATATCTCGCAGTAAGATGGTTGTATTCGTGATACATCTATATCCCTTGGGATATAGCTATATACCGTAATATAGTTATATAAAAGTGCCTCGTAAGTTGCAAACCGAATTGTAGGCGATGTACTTCAACGACATTATTTAATCACATACTTATTTCGTAAAAAATTTTACTTATATAATTATTTCACTAGAATAATATTATGGTATATAGCTATATCCCTAGGAATATAACTATATCATAGCTTCAACCATCCTTCTGCGACATACATATTATGTAAGGTGAAGAGTTTCCCAAAATATTTGTACATTCTGTCCACTTCGCTATTATATTTTACTTTATTATTTTACTTATACGAGTAAAGATCTATATGTTAGTACTAATTTTGTTGTAGGTACATAATATTCAAAAAATTTAAAAGGTATGACAAAATAAAAATTTATCTCAAATCACAAAAGCAAATTCCAAACATCCGAGTTAGTAGATACATATGCGTCATAAAATAAAGAATTTCAAAACGGAATAGCGATCGTAATGTATCTCACGTAGGTGCAAAAACACCGGTACATACGGGAGTGGAGCGGAGCGGTGTTGTGGTAGTAAATCGGCGCGAGTACAAGGGGCAAATCCTTTTTACAAGATTTACTGGCGGGATTCGACTGTTCGTTTCGCTGTTGCGCCGGCCATGTATCGGTGATTGGCCCAAGTTACAGTCGAAAAGAGAGCTGCAAAGGATAATGGGTAATTTTGTATGGGCCCCGTATCCTAGACTGTAGCATTGTAAACTATGTCGGCTTTTATTGCCCTACTAGCTTTTGCCCCCGCGACTTCGTCCGCGTGGAATTAGATTTTGGGGTGGAATTTTCAAAAACTGTGACACACGTACTTCTTTATTTTTAACTGAAAGCTTTAATACCTAAACTTTGATGGAAACAGCTTGAAAAATGACGGACTTTCATACAAACTTCCATCCTCTATTTAAACCCCTTAGGGGTGGAATTTCCAATAATCCTTTCTTAGTGTGCGCCTACGTCATAAAAGGAACCAACTGTAAAAATTTCAAGTTTCTCACTTCAGTAGTTTAGGCTGTGCGTTGATATCTCGGTCAGTCAGTCAGTCAGTCAGGGCTTTGAATTTTATATATTATATAGAATACTACTCCATAGTTTAATTATTCCTAAGACAGCATGTCTGAATTGAGTTGGACAAAAAAGATGTGATCGTGAGAAGAACTAATTTTTCCTAACAATTAATTCATGTAATAGTGTAAACTATTAATCTAAGGGTCAAATAAATATCTTTTTTCCCCAAATGAAATCAGACTTGCTGTCCTAGAATTTATTAAAAACGTGCCACCAAGCGATTTAGCGTTCCGGCACGGTGGCGTGTAGAAACCAATTAGGGGTATGGGTTGAATGTACACTGCCATATCCCTTCCAAGTTTGTCCGCTACCATCTTAGACCGCATCATCACTTACCATCAGGTGAGATCGCAGTGAAGAACTTGTCATTGAATAAAAAAAAGTGTTCCAATTTACAATACTTCGGCCTAATTATCCAGGAATTAAGAACCTCTACCCTAATCTCTAACTTTTCAGAGCAACGTGCGCTTCAATTAAAAACGTCTCGCTGTGAGGATAAAAAAGGGATACATCATAAGAAGACCTTCATGCCTGAGGGTTCTCCATTGTGTTCTTAAGGGTGTGTTTAGTAAGCTAATCCGCACTTGGTCAGCATGTTGGACTATAACCTAAACCGTTCCATTCTATGAGGAGACTCGTGGCCTGTAGTGAACTAGTGCTGCCACTAAAGAGTTTAAGGCTGACATCTATAGACCACACTCTTCCTCGGCTTAGACTCAAGACAGAGATAAAATGAGACAGATTTATGTCGGAGCATATTTGGGTCTCGTTTTAACTCTTTTTTTGAGTCCGAGCTATGTCACAGCACACTCTATAGAGCCAAGCATAAGGCCTACCTACCTATAATTAAAATTAAAAAAAAAAAAAAACGCTTTCATCTTTGAACTTATACCACAGCTAAGTCTAAGGTCTTAGACCGGGGTCAAAGCTCAAACAAAACAAAGGTATCCTATTGCCGTATTTTTTATTTGAGGCCAAGACCCTTCGTGCTGAGATTTATAAAGATTTATTTACTTATCGCTAATCTTTTTGTTTGGATTATTACGTGGGTTAAATACATCGTAACTTTTTTACATCACGTATCTGATAATATCAGTTCCTTTTAAATTTTTCTATGTTTTGTATTTCAAGAGATAATAATATCTAATTATATTACTTATAACAAAAAAATTAAACTGACGATAAAAGCAACTAAAAAAGAGAAAAATAAAATCAAAGTTTACAGTCCGTTTACAGTACCTTTAACCGTTGAGCCATTGAGGCTAAGACGAAAGATCATACGAAAAAGCCCGTTCATACGGTGTAAGGTGAATCCACCTAAGTTAATAGTAAGGGACCTATCTGATTAGGATGCCATAGCAGCGACGCCGGCAGCGCCGCCAGTCAAAACGTGTCAAATTGTATTACAACGTACCTAACCCGACCTCACTTGGCGACGGCTTGGCGTCGCTGCCAGCCCAAACGGCCATAACAAACACAATCACTTCGACGTCCATTTTAGCTGGGTGAACAAGCGATAATAATTTCGTCTGGCATCTGCTTTGGCGGCTAATTTTGGGGTCTAACGGACGCCAAGGGTAGCCACGGAAGCGCTGCTGGCGTCGCTGCCGTGGCTACCTAATGAGATATGGCTCTTAGAAAAGGTCGGTATTCCGATACAAGCAGGTGCTGATTGCACAGCGCAGGCCGCGGGCGTTCATTATTTTTCTCATTAGCACCGCCCTGTCTGCTGCGATTAAAGATGAAGGGGGTGGATAAGGCTGCGTTCATATCACGTACAGAAAAAAAATGATACCAGCCGAATTGATAACGTCGCTGTAGAACATCAAGATTACGCCCCAAAATTTTTTTTCCTCCAAGCTGTAGAATGAATAACTCGTATGTTAAAAAAGCATATTTTTATTTTGCTTTCTAAAATTTGAATAAATTTTAGGTTTTCACCTAAAATTTTTATGATACAGCGAAATGACGAATGATAATAAAATAATTTTGTGGTTTTTTTTTTGTATTTTATTTTATTACTAGCTGATGCCCGTGACTTCATTCGCAGGGATTGAGATTTTCTAGTTCCGCGGGAACCCAATTTTCCAGTATATAAAGTAGCCTATGTGTTATTCCAGACCATAATCTATCTGTCTGCCAAATGTCAGTCAATTCGGTTCAGTACATCCAATTATTCCAAACTTTCGCATTTATAATATTAGTAGGATTATTATCATTAAATTAAAAAGCTTTTCGTGAAACTGCATTTCGCAAATGGCACAGAACTATGGTCGTGGATTATTTTCGCGAATATTTTAAACTACATTTTCAATTTATTCATGAAGATAAAGACTACCACGCGTCTACAACCTGTTTCCAAAAGCCAAACAAAGCCTCTATTGTAAATAAATAAGGGTTTGATGCTATAACGACACGCACGGTTTACTACGTCATTAATAGCGGCGGCTGTGTGAAATTAATGACGTCATCAACTAGCAGCCATTAGTTACGTGTCTAACTTGACGCCATGGCGCAATGTGTTTTGGTGCATGCTTCAAAATATACGGATACAACTAGAAATTGTATATGTTGAAAAGTTGTTGAAGCATCATTTTCTATTAAAAATGTGTCCCGATTAATAAAAGACGCCTGGACCGATTTAGAAAATTATTTTTTATTTGAAAGGGTATACTTCCCAAGTGGTCCCATTGTCATCAAGTCAGGATCTGATAATAGAATCCTGGAGAAATCGAGGGAACTCTTCAAATTTTATAGGCACAATTGATTTACTTTTTGTAACAAGAATTTTTACGTTTATATTATTTTTCCTGTAGAGTTTACTTCAAAATTAAATAGCTTTAAATTCATATCGTTGGTTTGTCGTTTTGTCCTTCAATAACGCTGCAACAGAGCTACGAATCGACGTGGTTTTTTGCATAGGCATAGTTGAGAACCTGGAGAGTGACATAGGCTTCTTTTTATTCCAGAAAATCAAAGAGTTCCCCCGGGATTTTAAAAACTAAATCCACGCAGACGAAGTCGCGGGCATCAGTTAGTAGTTATATAAGACGTCTTCTTCTTCAACTTATAGACGTCCACTGCTGGACATAAGTCTATTGCATGGACCTCCACAGAACTCGGTCTTGCGCCGCCTGAATCCAGCGACTCCCTGCGACTCGTTTGATGTCGTCGGTCCATGTGGGGGGTCTGCCAACACAGCGCTTCCCGGTGCGGGGTCGCCACTCCAGCACCTTGGGACCCCATCGACCATCAGCTCTTCGAACTATGTGCCCCGCCCATTTCCACTTCAGTTTCGCGACTCGCGGAGCTATGTCGGCGACTTTGGTTCTCCTACGGATCTCCTCATTTCTGATTTGATCTCGCAGTTTATCTTTAAATAATTTACCTAGCATAGTTTAGACTTTAGATAGTTACTAATTTTATTTGTCAAACGTGAAATTTTGTTCATAAATATAGGGAAGACACTGTCTCCTGTAACACAGTTTTTACTTCCACAGGAGACAGGGCTTCACATTATGTTATTATGTACGTTTATTGATAAATAAATAAAGATTTATTTATTATTATATAAGTAAGAAAAACATATTATTTACCATTATGAACGCAGGTTTTGACCGCCTCGTTAAGAACTAGCTGGTGGACGGATTAAGTTCTAAATATTTCTAATCTAGGATCGTGTTAATAAGGGCTGATAAATGACGTCTTTGGACCCACGCTCTTATTAAAATTCAAAAGTTTTTGCTGAAAAGATTAAAAATACTGTACTTTGAATATTAGCTTTGCCTTCGACTTCGTCCATGTGGAATTACGTTTTTTTAAATCTTGCAGGCATCATTTGTTTTGGTTCTTTAATCTAAATCAACAGAATGACATTTACAGAGATGCCGATTGTTTCTTTATTCTGGTTAAAGTCACTACTTATTCGAGATAAAACATTATCTCTATTACTTTACTATTATTATAAGTAATAATAGTAAAGTAATATATTATTATAAATGCGAAAATTTGTGAGGATGAAGGGATGGATGGATAAATGGAGTGGATGTTTGTTACGATTTCTTAAAAGACCACAAGAAATGAACCGATTTGGTTGAAGATAGCATTAACACCTATGTGTTGTGTGTGTGTGTTTTTGAATTTTGAAGACCTCGATTAAGGTCCACTTGCACCAAACCCTCCCTCCCCCTAAATAAATTTAAATTCAATTTTCTATGCCTGTCCTTTTCTTGCAAACTCTCGACTTGCCAAAAAGTGGCAGCATTAAAATTTAACTATTGCTTGATTGATATTGATTTGGTGCGAGACGGCCTAAGAGATAATATTTTATTTAAAATTGGATCTGCGATACTGGTTTGAAAGCTCCGTCTGATGCAAGAGAAGTAAAGGATACAGGATAAAAGGCAGGAAAGTAAAAAGTAACAGTGAAGTGCTAGACACAAAACGGGCGTCTCATTACTGCGTAACGATCGCAGCGTTATCCTAATGAGGAAGTAATGAATTTTCAGCTCTATCCAGGCCGCATCATAAGCTCGGACGCTACCTTCAAAAGTACAGTTTACATTCATTTATGACGTATTGCACGAATTTCTCAATGGAGTCGGTAAAAATATTAGAAAAATATATATATATTTTTTTTTAATAAGAATATTAGGCAACCTGAAGTTGACTAATATCCTCCTATCCCGTCCAAATAAGCGGATTATTATTTATTGCCGGCCTTTTGAGGTATTTTTTAATTCCCGCGGGAAAAGAAAATAACAGGACCCCACGATACAGACCTCCTAGTGTGGGATCCATAGTTAATATTATTATGCGGACTTATGTAATTTTTGTTAAATAAATCTTTTTTTTTTTTCATTTTTTTTTGGTGACAAGATGGATTATCTTGACTGCGATCTCACCTGATGGTAAGTGTCGATACAGTCTAAGATGGTAGTGGGCTGACTTAGAAGGGATATGGCAGTGTACCTACATTCAATCTATACACCTTATCGGTTTCTACTCGCCATCGTGCCGAAACGCTAAAATTCTTGGCGGCCTACCAGACCAGACCAAGGCAATTCAGAAATTATGAATTCCCAAATTGTTTCCGCCGGAAATCGAACCCGAGACTCTCAGTCTTATGACGGTTCGATTTCCGGCGACATGCCTGGCGTTATGGTGATTGCTGTGGGCTTATGACCACAGCAATCACCACAACGCCAGGCATGTCGTCAAAAAATTATATTTTTATTATAATATTTTATTTTTATTTTTTTGAATTTTGAATAGCTCGGTCAGATCCAAACGATCGCTTGCTTCACACATCGCGGTTGTCTCATTACATCCCCACGGTTTACCCGACAAATTTCCAAAGCCTCGGAATTCCGCGCGAAAGTGAAGTTAATTTCCCCGCCGTAGTTACCTACATGCGGCACTCGTTTCCTACTTTTTGCAGACTTAAAGGCTTTTGTGCGCTCGAACTTTTTATCACGAGCCTTTGCTTTGTAACCAAAAACGGTTAGTTTTTGTTTTTCGACGCCGTGAAATTGTAACGAGTCTCGGTCAGGAGTTATTTCATCATAAAGCTAATAAAAGGACTTATTTCAAATTCAAATTCAAAATTTATTTATTTCATGTAGGCTATCTTGTAGCACTTATGACACGTCATTAATCTACCACCGGTTCGGAATGCAGATTCTGCTGAGAAGAACCGGCAAGAAACTCAGCAGTTGCTCTTTTCAAAAAAAAAAATTTTTTTTACAAAGCTATGCTATGTATACAGTGCTTCCACAATAAAGCTTCAAAAATGCAAAAATGCATACGTAGGTACACCAATCCAACGCATGTCAAGATGGGCAGTCAAAGCAGACCCATTCCCGTTGGTGGCACCCGTTCACGAGCATGACGCATGATCCAGCCGTTGCTTCGCTCAACCATATTTGAGGGAACGTAACAACCCGCACCACACGACACCACCACAAAAATGTTTAAAGCGAGCATCGCAAAGCTAAATATTTTACATTGAAATACCACCTATATAGTGGTAGTGGTAAATAGGTACATCTACCAACCACAAGCTCATTTTCCCACGAGTGGTATTACTTAAATACCTCTTATAAATAAGCGTGAAGATCTCTGAAATAAGGCTATAGACCACACTCTCACTCAGCTTAGACTCAAGAGAGAGTTAAAACGAGACAGATTTATGTCAGAGCATAATTGTGTCTCGTTTTAACTCTGTCTTTAGTCCAAGCTTAGTCAAAGCACGCTCTATAAGACTCACCATTAGTTGCAGGACTAGAATGGGCCTGACTAGAATCCTTATCCGTACTAATATCCTTACTATCCTTACTAATATCCTTACTATTTTTACTTATACTCTTACTATACTTACTAATATCCTTACTATTCTTACTAATACTCTTACTATCCTTACTAATATCCTTACTATTCTTACTAATACTCTTACTATCCTTACTAATATCCTTACTATTCTTACTAATACTCTTACTATCCTTACTAATATCCTTACTATTCTTACTAATACTCTTACTATCCTTACTGATATCCTTACTATTCTTACTAATACTCTTACTAACCTTACTAATATCCTTACTAATATTATAAATGTGAAAGTTTGTTTAGTTGTTGTTTTGTCCTTCAATCACGCACTAACGGAGCAACGGATCGATGTGATATTTTGCATCGGTATAGTTGAGGACCTGAGAAGTGACATAGGCTTCTTTTTATCCCGGAAAAACGAAAAGTTCCCGAGGGCTTTTAAAAACCTAATTCCACACAAACGAAGTCGCAGGCATCAGCTAGTGAAGTCATAATTATAAACCACACTTATGATTTTACAAATTCAAGCTTTTGTATCAAACGTCGAACGATACCGGTGACGCGTAGCAACCCTTTATTCCTGTCACGTCTTGCTGCAATCCTCAGATCCTCGAATACTAGGCGTTATTATTTCTGCGCAAAATAAAATAAACGCAGGGTAATACCTCAAGGGCTTAGATACAAGGAAACGTACAAAAAATATTTTGCCTCACAAGATACTTGTATATTTATTATTTTACCCCCTTAAGAGTTGAATTTGCAATAATCCTTTCTTAGCGGATGCTTACGTCATAATAGCTCTCGGTGTGCCAAACAGCTCGATTCGTCCAGTGATTTGAACTGTGCTTTAATAGATCAGTCAGTCAGTCAGTCAGTCAGTCAGTAAGTTACCTTTTCCCTTCATACATATATTTAAAAATAGATAAGATTTAGATTAGATATTTCGATGGACTTACGACGTACTCATGATTATAAAAGAATTTTCATATACCTTTTTTACTTGATATCTATTTACGGACTAAATTCCTTTTATAACGCTGGGCGTTCTGAAGACCGAATGGCATTTTATGGGCCACAAATTTATGCTGCCCCAGTATTTGCAGCAGTGACCAAGCAAATTAACTCGTTTGGAGCTCAAGGATGTGGGTCAACTTTGTCCCTAGATTGTGTGGTGCACGAAATATACGTCGAATTTCTCTTTGAAGTGAGATATTTTGTTCTCGGATACTGTATGGTACCTGGTACGGCATATTTGTTTTTTAATATTCTGAAAGAAAAAAATTGTTTCATCAACGGTGGCTTGAGAAAATATCATCATCATCATCATTCAACCCCGACCGAATTGAACCACATAAAAGAGGTACCCGATGTACTTGGAGCTTTATACTAAACTGCAGAGTGCGCCAATGTCTGCTTTAGTGTATATGTGAACTGCCTCGTTGGTCTAGTGGTTAGCAAGTTCGACTACGGATGACGAGGTCCCGGGTTCGATTCCCGGGTCGAGCCAAAAATGTATTGGGTTTTCTGTTAAGAAATTTTCAGTATTAGCTTGGAGTTAGAGAGGTGGTGAGTCACCCCCGTGCCCCGGAGAGCACGTAAAGCCGTCGGTCCTGCGCCTGATCTCTTTCCGGTCATGTTGGATTTTCCGTCCCATCGGGCTATATAGGAGAGTGAGGGAATAGAGAGTGCACCTGTTTTTGCGCGCACACTTGTGCACTAAAATATCTCCCGCGCAGATCGCTGATCTCTGAGGATATTGGCCGCCGTGGCGGGATTCGGTCGGGAGGACATTATTATTATTAGTGTATATAGGATTCGAAAGCCAGAGATTCGATGTATAGGTGCAAACCTTGTACCTCCTTCACCGTTTTACCACAGAACTGCGAGAAGTCGTAAGCGTTCGCATCCTTGTGTGGTAGAGATCCAACCTACTCGGACGAAACGCTTCAGTTCAATGTTTTTGAAAAGAACCGCTAAGGTGTGGTGGCATTCCAGTATCCGTGTTTCCTGCCACTTATAATATTTTGAGTACCTTCAAGGCAAGAGTGAATAGACATCTTCTAGGCAAGCGCGCTCTAACCTAAATCTCATCAGTGCCATCCAGTATCGATTGGCGTCAAGCGCAAGCCCATTTAGAAAAAGTATAGATAAAATAACGTAATCGACAAATAAAAACTAGATTTATTTTGGTTACCCCGTGTGAGAATGGGCTAAGAGTATTTATTGTTTGAGAATACCAGTGGTCTGCAGATAACGTCAAGTCCTTCCAGCCCCTAAGTACCTCAAGGTCTGGGATAAAGGGCTCCATTACTCCAGCCATTAGTCCCGATGATCTACCCTTTGTATCGCGGATGAAGTAATCTCTACGATGGCGGGAGATTGCAGAATCATTATCTTGTTTATTTGGAAGATTTTATTTGAATAATTATTATTATTTCAAACGTCACATCGAGCCCCATAGATAGACAATTGGGTATTTTTACCTATATATGTACTTAAAATAAAGTTTTTTAATATTATAACACATTTTTCTTTTCTTAATAATTATCTTTCTCAAGTCTCGAAAATATATAGTTTTTTAGTGTCCTGTTAGACAAAGTTAATTACCTTCTTTTTATTTTATTACTCGCATTCATTCTCATACACACACACATGTCGTTCATTTGCGACAAGGGTGACATCACTCAAAATTCACCAATTTTAGTGTTAAACATTTATACTTTTTGCTATAAAAACAACATTACGCTAAGCACAAAAAAATAAGAGTGAGAGAGATTGTGACTTAATGCTGTGTCGCTTTTTTGGCCGCTGTGTTGTTTTGAGACCGCAGCATCCACAAAACATTACTCTCTAACGAGAGAATTCTCTCATCGTCGATTTTGAATTATGTCACTCTTGTCGCAAATGAGCGATGTGTTATAATGAACAAGTGTACTTTATTGCCTTTCACTCTCTCTACTTACTAGTATAGTGCCCGAGCAAAGCCATAGCCATATAAAACAATCAATGAGTTGAAGCGGCTTGAATCATCGTTGCCAATCAATTCGTGGATGCAGTGCTACCACTTTTATAAACTACACACAGGTCGGCCAACATAAAATAAATAATTTTGAACAGTACTCTACATTTTCTATCGATGAATTTATTCAGTTGTTTATTGGAAATTGTTTCATCAATAACGACAGAGCTAGAAATGTCTTTGTCACCGGCATCGCCTCACCGAGTCGCGCTAATTGATATAATTGGCCACTGTTAGAATGTTGTTATTCTGTAATTGGAAATGTTTCCTGTCAATATTTTAGCGGATGCCCGAGGTTTTGATACTACTGTATGAAACATGAATAAATTCAATGATCGAACATCTAAATTAGTAGACGATGCCCGCGACTTCGTCCGCGTGGATTTACGTTTTTAATGCCCGCGGGAACTCTTTAATTTTCCGGGATAAAATGTAGCCTATGTCTCGATTCCAAATTTCAGCCAAATCGGTTCATTTGTTGTGGCGTGAAGGAGTACCAAACACACACACACACACACACACACACACACACACACACACACACACACACACACACACACACACACACACACACACACACACACACACACATACACACAAATTCACATAGATCCAAACTTAGTCCTTATTTTCAAAATTATCAAGTGAATCCACTCGACACTGGTTCAGAACACCGTATGTAGATTATTCAAATACTTTTTAATAAAAAAAATTACACTTTTTGTTTACATAACTAAGTAATGCTTAGAATATTTAGGCTACAAATACACTCTAGTAGAGACACCTACAGTAGGAATAATTAATTAAACTCACTGCACTGTCCAGCTTTCGGCAGTGTGTGAATTTTCACTTTGTCGACACAATGTTTCACGGTATGGTATTAGGTATGTCACAGTCTAGCAATCACATACCACAGTTCAGATAAATGTTTGTGAAAATACTATCCGAGCGGTATTTTTTTGCAGCTTATTGACAAAAACAATAACGGGTTAACCCAGATTTTGTGTGTATTCGTAGCACGTAGTACTCTCTTGTAGCTAGCCAGCCAAGCCTTGAAACAATTACATATTATATGCCCGGGACTTCGTCCGCATGGATTAAAGTTTTTCAATTCAGGAACTCTTTAATTTTCCGGGATACAATGTAGCTTGTGCTAATCCTGGATATGAGCTATCTCCATTCTCAGCCAAATCGGTTCATTCGTTGTGGCGTGAAGGAGTAACTAACACACACATACAAACTTTCGCCTTTATAATATTAATGTGATTATAGTTACTATAAGTATAAAATTTGCTTTCTACGAGTGAGCTTGAGTAAAGCTTAAATAAAAAAAGACGTGTGGCACTCGGGGACTGCCGCGGTAAAGCTATTGCATAGCATTTTTATCAACGCCATCTAGCGGCTCACCGCTAGTCGGCATTGATAAAAAATGCGCCATCTAGCGGCTCACCGTAGAAGAGTCCCGTGTCAGGTTATTTTCGTTACAGAATTTCTGGATTTGGTCTCCACGCTGGCCCGCGATAGAAGCTATGCAATAGCTTAAAAGTAAAATTAAGTATGTATATTGTATATGCATTCAAATTCGAGCATTGTTGATCAAAATGTGTAGGTATAATAAGAACATAGCAGTGGATTTTAATTACGTAATAGAGAACCCTTAATAATTAATTATTTATGTACTTGTCTCCCGACTGTACGATGTTTTTTTTACTGTAAAATAAGTTTAGACTGTTTATTCCGCCGAAAATGCGTTCATTTTGAATGCAACGCGGAATAAAAAATGCAGGTCGCTTCGGAGTTATGGTGTTATAAATAAAGCCTTTTGCAATGTAAATAAAATTGAAAATAGAGATAAATACTTATTCGTACACAGAGTACCTATCTAAAAAATTGTTTTTATTAATGACTAGCTTTTACCCGCGGCTTCAATCCCGGCGTCTATTAAAATTAACCCGAAATAGTAAGTTATTCCTAGACAAAAGTAACACTTTTGATTTTTCGAATTTTTAGCTGTTCTTATAAATTATCGCTAAGATCGATCACATTATTTTTCAAACGAGCAAATTTCATAAAAATCGGTCCATTCGTTGAAGGTACGAGGAAACCAGCTAGACAATTATGTTTTATTGTATGTTTTGTTTTAACAGTAAACTTTTAATTTCTTTGGCTTTTTTATATTACGCTTTTTTTTGGCAAATGTTGTGATACAATCAATAGTAGTCCATTTTAATTGTTTCTCTGTATAATTTCTAAGTACTTTATGAAATGTAACAATTTTGGTCGTCCTAATAAATAAATTAATAAATTAATCCAGAGTTACACAAACACACAGACAAACAGATACAAGAAACAGAAACATAGATCACATGTCAAACTTATAACGCACCTTCTTCTTATCGGGGATTAAAAACTAGGTGGTTGGATAGTAAAACTAGGTGGTGGTAAATTTTTCTGGTGGGAGGCTTGGCCGTGGCTAGTTACCACCCTACCGTCAAAGATGTGCCGCCAAGTGATTTAGCGTTCCGGCACGATGGCGTGTACAAACCGATAAGGGGTATGGGTTGAATTTACACTGCCATACCTCTTCCAAGGTAGCCCGCTACCATCATAGACTACATCGTTACTTACCATCAGGTGAGATCGCAGTCAAGGACTATCATGTCATCAAATAAATAGAAAAAGGTCCATTTTTTATCCGATATAGGCTTGCGCTTGACGACAATCAATACTGGATAGCACTAATGAGGTCTAGGTTGGAGCGCACTTGCCTAGAAAATGCCTGTTCACTCTTGCCTTGAAGGTACGCAAATTATAAGTGGCAGGAAACACGGATGTTAGAAGAGTGTTCCACACCTTAGCGGTTCTTATCAGAAACGTTGAATTGAATTGGTCCATGGAAATAAAAACGTGTATAGATATGGTATACCTTCAGTTATACTTCAGTATTTCGTATGCAGTGTCGCAAAGCTTTTGTGATATTGTTACGTCCTGGGAATTAGAGGTAGCGGCGTTATTTCGTAGTGCAGCTGTTGTATGCACCGGGGACGGCGTACGAGATACCTCATACCATACTCAGATACAGGATCGAGGTTTCTGTTTGACAAACATATTGTGATTTGTGACGGATCGAAGTTCTCGTATTATAAATATAATATGCTACGTGCGACAAAGTATAACGTCTAGAACAGAGGTTTCTGATTAAAAAATATCATCCCCCCTATAACGTGTAGAGGAGGTACCCAAGATACCCTTAAGGCCACTACAAAGTATATCAATTGTACCTATAAAATTTGAAGAGTTTCCTCAATTTCTCCAGGATCCCATCAACAGATCCTGACCTGATGACAATGGAGCCATCTGGGATGTATAACTTTCAAACGAAATAGAATTTTCCAAATTGGTCCTGGCGTCGTGTTTGTAAAGTGTTTGTTTGTTGGTTCGTTAGTTTATTGGTTGGACCTTCAATCACGCAGCAAAGTATTGGATCAGCTCGAGTATAGTTGAGGTCTTGAAAAGAAATATAAGATAGGTACCGTTTATCCCCGTAAAGTAGAGGGTTCCCGCAGGAGTTTTAAAAATCCCCCTCACGCGGGCGAAGTTGTGGGCAGAAGCTAGTTTAACAATAAAACAAATCTGTTTAAGCCATGCAGAGGACGCGTATCGCCTCAAGCCGGATGACACTATCCGTTTAGACCCACAGCTTTACTGCCATACACCACCGTTTCCATCTGTACAGCTGCTTTAACGATGTCAATTCATTGCATCCTTTCTTCGACTGGCCTCGGGAGTGTTGACCAATATTCTCATTAAATATTCCCTCTATTCTCTTAACAAAGCACCTTTGTGTAGAAGCTTAATGCCTACATATATGTAGCGTGTAAACAAGCCAAAATACGAGTCGTAAGTATACCCCGGAAGCTCAGTGGACTATTTCAAAACCATTTTAATAACAATATCCACCGGCCGCCGGCGTCCCATAAAAACAAATAGTGGACTGTAGCAGCCGCCCGGAATGAAAATTCTGCAGCAGATAAAAATTCTTCATACATTTTTACGCCTACACTGATATTACTGGTTTATAATGATCGGGATCTACTTACTCTGTGGCTGCGAGGTTAAAGTGGAAATACGGTGGCCATATAAATGGGGGTGTTTTGAAAAGAACCGTTATGCTAATGTAGGGATGATATTCTGTCTGATATCAATGGACCTGTCGTGTGGAAGATTGGTTTTCGTTCTTGTCCTTCTTTGTTTATTTAGGCAAGTCACAAACTTTGCGGTTTTCGTAAGAAAAACTGAAGAAGTTCAAGCTATTCATGCATTCTTGGTTCTGTCATAAATAAAACAAGTGAAGTCGTTGATTTATTATATTACTGCGAAGTTATTTTTCTAGTAGTTTTTTAGAGTAGTGGTAAGCGCTCTGGGCCCCAAGTCTGCTATTTTACATGTCATTTTCATACAATTACAATTCAATTATCATTGGTCCAAAATTTCGTAGTCTACTAAATTCACAATGGTCTTTCGATTTCTTATAATTGGATTGTAATTCAATGATACCTCGGTATTGCCATTAGCTTAAAAAGCGTTTGCCGAAATGAGTTCCAAAAAAACTACATATTAAAAACGTTTATTTAAGCTAGATTCAAAGCTAGATGTGTCAGTGGCAAACCATCGGAAAACAATTGTGACGCCATTGAATTAGTAGACTACCAAAATTGCTAAAAGTAGCAATTGGGATGTCATTGATAGACAATTGAACTACAATTGCAATAGCAGACTTGGGCCCCTGGTCTTATATCTAGGAGGTCTCGGGTTCGATTCCCGGCGCGGACAATTTGAAAATTTATTATTTCTGAATTATCTCTGGTCTGATAGAAGACTTTAGCCGTGGCTAGTTACCACCTTACCATCAAAGACGTGCGGCCAAGCGTTCCGACACAATGGCGTGTAGAAACCGATTAGGGGAATGTTTTGAATCTACACTGCAATACCTCTTCCAAGTGAGGCCGCTACCATCTTAGACTGCATCGTCACTTACCAGGTGAGATCGCAGTCATTTTCTTGAAAAGAAAAAGACTGTGAAATCTTATGGTAAAACAGTTTCTCATCCCATGGGCAACAGATTACTCGTTTCGAGCAAAGACCCGGCGTTGTTTGCTCCGCCAGCCAGCTTTGCGTAGACAGTTTCTAGCTCGCGGCCCGAGCACATATTGGCAGCTACATATACGAGTATAATGGACGCTTGACGCAGCAGATCTCTTGGGATGGGAATTTGCTCGGACGGCAACATCAATACATTAGCTATAGGGGACTATGAACTTTTTTTTTTTTTTTAAAAAAGAACGTTAGTGAAGCTGAAGTTGCCTATTATCCTCCTATCCCCTCCAAATAAGCAGAAAGCTTGTGCTCGGAGTGGGTACGACAATAGTACAACGGGTTGAGATCGAACCTGCGACCTTTCAGTTTTCAGTCCGCACCTTTAACCGTTGGGCTATTGAGGCTTTGCTGTTTTGTTCAAGCCGAGTCGCATAACTAAATATACTAACTAGTAGCTATATTTAAATAAGATTTTATAAGAAAAATAAAATTGCGAAAAATTAATGTTTGCTAAGTAAATAGTATTATTTTTGTTGATAGGTTTTAGTTTTAACAACGCAGCAACGGGCTGACTTGATTTTTTGTATGGTTAAGGACCTGGAAAGTGAAATAGGATCATCTTCATAATCATTATTTATCAAACATACCAGAAAAGCAAACGTCGCGGGAAAAAGTGGTAAAAAACGAAGTAACAAGCTTGTAATTGTAATGGCAGTTTTTAGCTTTTGTTGAAACAAAGAAACTTTGCAACTTGATATATTTTAGCGAAGTAAACAAACTTGTTCAAAGGAGAACGTAATGCCACTTAACTAATGAGCCGAAAAGTGCTCTCCCGATAAATCTCCTGAGATCTTGGCTTGCACTCAGAGGCGTAGCCAAGCCTTGGTCAGAGAGGCTGAGACAGTAGTATTTACGAGATGGGATTTGTCTCGTTTTTTACTCTTATTTACGGACTTAGAGGCTTGTTTTCACGCAAGTCATCTTAATGCCTACCTACTATTAAAATAGCCCAACGGTTAAAGGTGCCAATGAATACTGAAAAGTCGCAGGTTCAAACCCCACTCGTTGCACTATTGTCGTACCCACTTCTAACACAAGCTTTCCGTTTATTTGGAGGGAGGAGAATATTAGTCAACTACAGCTTGGCTAATGTTCTTTTAAAAGATAAAAGAAAAAATAATATTGTAATATAAATAGGCTAATATTCTTAAAAAAAATGTGTTAACGTTGAATAAGTTCATACTAGAAACCAGTATTTGCTCGCGACTTCATTCGATTGGAGTAAGGTTTTTAAAAATACTACCCTCCCCTTTTTACCCCCTGTTTTTACAGGTTAAATAGCCTATGTCACTTTCGAACTCCTCAACTTTACCCATAGAAAAATCACTTCGATCCGTTGCTGCGTGATTGAAGGACAAACAAACAAATAAACACATTTTAGAGTGAAAAGTTACTTTTTGGATGCGTTTTCTCAACTTGCCCTTGATTTTTGCAGCTCTGACTACGAATCTGTCTTGAACTAACTACACCAGGTTTTTGTGGTTTGGCACCGAGTTTCTCAGCAAGTACAACTGTATACTTTACTTCTTATCCCAGTCTCACGGCTCGTGAAATTAGGACCGTTTTTGTTAACACTAACCGTTATTAATGATACAATTCAGACTTCCCCCAGTTCTAAAACTAATCTCTTTTACAGATTACAAGAAATATAATTATTAATATTAATATAGCACAGCTTATATGTATTATTATGGCACATTATTTTACATGAAACATACATTTAAATCCGCGCTCCCTTATTCGTTTGTCTATCAGTCTGTCATGGCCCTTATTCTCAAAAACAACTTAAGGTACTAAGTCTATATTTATACTAATACTAGCTGTTTCCCGCGGCTTCACTCACATTAAGTTCGATTTTTCAAACCTCTATATTACCCCCTCAGGGGTTTAATTTTCAAAAATTCTTTCTTAGCGGAGGCCTACGTCTTAATAATGCCTTTCAGCCCGATCCGCCTAACGGTTAGAGCTATGCGTTGACAGATCCAGTCAGTCAGTCAGTCAGTCAGTCACCTTTGCCTTTTATGTATTGAGATTATGTTGGAACTCTGGACTAAATGGCAGATCTTTAAAGGATCAAACATCCCTGCCTCATGACCCCGGAGTTTCAACACCAAATGTCGTTTTGATTTTGGATGATATTTTTGTATAATATAACTTTTATTTGTTGACATATAAATAAGGAATACTAAGACGAAAATGTTGTAAATGTTTAAGAAGCAGTTTACACACTTATTTTATACTTTGTCGTCTGAATTATTCCGCTAAGCTTATGTTATGAATAATTCGGGCACTTAACGCAAAAGTTAGTGAAATAACTTTACGCGTTCACTTTCTTGTTGGAAACACGTAAATATTTTAGAAACAAAACTTTGAACCGACGAGGATAATCGTAAGGCCTATTCGAAAGTTTCTGTATTCAACATTTTGAATACAGTGGGGTTAGTATAAGATTTAATTCGATTGATCGTATTCGTATTCGATGACAGTAGTGTCAAAG
The DNA here is from genome assembly GCA_038048805.1 of Hipparchia sbordonii. NCBI lineage: Eukaryota > Metazoa > Arthropoda > Insecta > Lepidoptera > Nymphalidae > Hipparchia > Hipparchia sbordonii. The sequence goes on along the minus strand of CM076104.1, from coordinate 12,943,551 downwards.
TAAAATGGACCATAGTAATATTGAATTAGAGCTCAATTTCGTGCATGCATTTTTACGTCTATGTATACGGATGCGGTCTAAATCAAATTCGGTAGTACTGCAGCGCTATTCAGTAAAATACAAACTCACTTCGAAAGCAAACTCACTTCGTCAATCACGGAATAGTATATAAAGACTAGAACGGTTATGACACTCGTCCTAATACAAAATAAGAGCGAATGCCTATTCATTCTCAGTCATCTTGTTCTGTGTTATCAATTTGACATAATTGACGAGTGAATTCGATTTCGAAGTGAGTTTTATTTTAGTGAATAGCTCTACAGAACTTGTGACTTTAAAATGATGCAGCAAAGGTTCATTTTACTTTCACGCTAATGTCATCAATACATCGTACGATCAATCGAATTAAATCTTATACTAACCCTAGAGCTGAAGAGACGCTTATTAAAATTGAATTCCTATCTGCTGAATCCATTCCTACATACCTGCTATTAATAACGATTAATAATATTCTTTAGACTGTCTGTGTGTTTGTTTGTTTTTTCTCGACAGCCTCGATCTTTAGTGGCTGTCTTATTCAATTAAGGATCATAAAATTCCGTGTTCAATTTCTGGGGTCCTGGACTTGAAAAAGTCAATTGGTTTTTCTCAGTTATTGGATAAAAGCAGGCGTTACATTGCTAAAAATATACCTACTTATATACCTACGCAAGAATAGAATAGAATAGAATAGAAATATTTTTTATTCAAATAAACTTTTTACAAGCACTTTTGAATCGTCAATGAATCTACCACTGGTTCGGAATGCCTTTCCTGCCGAGAAGAGCCAGCAAGAAACTCGGCGGTTGCTCTTTTCAAAAAAAAAAAAAAAAAAATTTACAATTGTTATTGAAACTATGCTATGTATTCAGTGCTTCCACGATGAATTTTCCTGAGTACAATACAAGTAAAAATAAATACAATTCAATACATGTCAACACAGGCAGGCAAAAGCAGACCCATTCCCGTTGGTGGCACCCGTTCACGAGCATGACGCATGATCCAGCCATTGCTTCGCTCAAGGAACAACTATATTTTACTTAATCCGCCAAACTAGAAATATCTGTGGAATAAAAACCACCATCGTTTTTTGGTCCTTCGAACCGGATGGTCATGAATGAATGACATGAAATGGATATAATGGATGGATGTAAAACGTATAGCACACACAAGAGCAGGAAAAGGTTTCGGCTGGTTTGTTTGAGTTTCCGTTGATTTGGATGGGACTAACTAACATGTAATACCATACTAAAATAAAGTGGTAATCGCTTATTCTAAACACACCCTGTTATATGGTCATAAATATAATCTTCACGTAGCTAAGCACTAAAGATATTTGAAGAACAAAACTATTCGCCGTCGAAGATAGAGCTAAGCGTGTCGAAATAAAATACGGCGCATAAAGATGAGACGCGGGAATAGGGGAGTCCCGTAATACGTCACTTGGCGGACGTAGAACGTAAACTGTTGCGGGAACTACCCACACTTCCATACTAAAAACTGTTATACACCATTAACAAAACAAAAACAAAAAGATCTACGAACTAACAAAATATTATCCTACTAATACATATATTGTATTGAAAAGGCGAAAGTTTGTATGTATGTGTGTGTGTGAATGTTTGTTACTCCTTCACGCCACAACGAATGAACCAATTTGGCTGTTTGGAATGGAGATAACTCATACCCAGGAATAATATATACGCTACATTTTACCACGCTAGCCTTCAAACAGAAAACCGCATCAAAATTGGTCCTTTCGTTAGGGAGCTACTAAAATAAATAATAAATAAATAAACATTTATTCAGCTCACACAAAAAAATTCAAATCAGGTACAGAATTTGAGTAATACTAAGTGAGATCTATAGACTGTACCCCCACTCCGCCCAGACCCAGGACAGAGCCAAAACGAGACAGATTTATGTCAGAGCACATTTCCGTGGTTCGTTTCAACTCTGACCCAAGTCCGAGCCGAGACAGAGTACACTCTATAAATCTCAGCATTAATCTATGTCCTTAGATATGTTTTTATACCTAGAGAAATTAAAAAAAAAAAAAAAAAACAAAACATGCATGTTAGAGCTGAAAAGGCTACTGCCTCAGCATAATGCTGCAGTATTATGGCTACAGCGCTGATTTTCAGGCATAGCCTTTAGTGACGCCGTGATCCGACCGAGATGCAGTAGTAATAGGGAGTGATACATGATTACATACTTATATACTTAGATATTATACTATAAGTAAATAACAAAATAAATAGCTAAATTATATATACTTAGATAATAATATAAACATGTAGTGTGTCTGTGTGGGATATAGCTTGAAAGCACGCACAGCAGCCCAATGTCGTGCCTGTAAGACTTGGAATTATCTCTCACCGCAATTCTTTTTGCTTGTCTAGATAATATTGCTTTATAGACTTTCTAAAAGATATTACTGATTTTAGCTTGCGGGCGGGTGGTGGGAGATCATTCCAGATCTTACAGGCTGAATGTTTAAATGTACCTCGAAATGCAGCTGATGTATGTTTTGCCATGGCAATTCTAGGTGCGGGGATCCGCTTACTGTATTCCTGCCTCCAGACTATTTTAGCATGCAAATAAGTCGGCTTGCCTGTAGCGATGATCCCAAACAGCATGGTCGCTAAATGTAACTTACGCCTAGATTCCATATTGAGCATGTTTGCATTATTAATGTATGGAGTAACGTGAGTTCGAGGCGCTATGGAGAAACAATATCGGGCACAGGCGTTCTGAACCCTCTGTACTAATTTGGCTGACTTTTATTACTAGGATAAAGAGCTTCAGAAACACCCCCACTCAGATACAGATATACACACATACAATCTATACTATACTAATACTAATTAGTAATTACTGATTTACTAATTTTTACTAATATTACTAATACTAAAACTAAATAATAAATAAAAAAGAAATGCCTAGAACAAAATCATTCGCGTTAGCGGCGTATTATGTAAGATATCAACGGTCCACACATGCGCGTGCCAACTTACAGATAGCGCCATCTATTCTATTTTAACTTGCAACATTATGAATATACATAGTACGTCAAACTTTAACACCCCTCTTTTCTCAACGGGGATTAAAAATGTGCTGAATTGACAACCTCCTTTTTAGAAATAGGCTAAAAATATTATTTCCTCTCGCGGCAAGTTACGTTCTCGATCCCCACAGGAGGTACATAACGTAGTAGTTTGACACTCGAGCATACAATGGAAGATATAGAGCTCTCCGCAGAGATCAGGGATCATTTATACAACTCTTCTGTTGTTCTTGTTGTTGATGTGTATTCTTGAAACTTCACTGTTGTATTCTATACAGAGTGAGGTATTTAGAGCTGACAGTGAGGCGAAAAAACTGCAAGATTTTTTCTTCTACAACCGCACCGCTCGCCACCGAACACTATTTCACCCTCACCACCTGTGCCTGGAGCACTTCGACCATCCGGTGTGCCAGATCTTTTTTTTCACGTACTTTGAAACTGTGGAACCAACTTCCTGCGACGGTGTTCAAATCAAATCAAATCAAAATTTATTTATTTCACGTAGGCCAACTTGTAGCGCCTATGAAACGTCGCAAATTTACCACCGGTTTGGAATGCAGATTCTGCTGAGAAGAGCCGGCAAGAAACTCAGCAGTTGCTCTTTTCAAAAAAAAATTTTTAAAAAAATTTTTTTTTTGTTCCCACTGAATTACAACATACCCCAAGTTGTAATTCCACAAATTCCTAAAAAGCCGGCAACGCATTGGTGGTGCCTCAGGTGCTACAAATGTTCATGGGCGGCGGTAATCACTTAATATCAGGTGACCCGCCTGCTCGTTTGCTCGATAAAAAAAAAGGAGTGAGGATTTGAGCTATTTCTTCTACTACTACTACTGTCTTAGACGTATCAGGATTTGTTAGTACCTTTTACCATGACTCAATAAATTCTTTAGAAGGCACGGTTTGGCAAATTTTGCTAAGTTCCAACTTCATTCACAAATAATATCTATTATAATATTAGTAAACATTCAGAACATACCGGAATTGTGAAGCGTGAATTCGCTGAATTTGCTAAAATTACGAATACTATTGCTAACAATTTAATAAATAAATAATTATTTGATAGAAAGGCATAACGAGACAATGCTAGCATAGCAAAATATACCAGATAATATTTAAATAACTCTTTAGGAAAAACGTTCTAAACTTCTAAACTAATCTTTATATCTTTTATAAAAATCTTCGTAATAATTTATTAATTATAATCTTATTTTAATCTCAATCTACAAGTCACTCAGTCACCATTTATCTTCTACTAGCTGATACCCGCGACTTGATTCGCGTGGATTGAGGTTTTTTGTTCCCGCGGGAACTCTCTTATTTCCCGGGATAAAAAGTAGCCTCTGTCCTATTCATATAACAAACATCCAAACATCCACACTTTCACATATATAATATTACTAGGATGAGGATCGATTTAAGATTTTGCCTCACTAACCGTTCTCAAAATCGACTCATAATACACCTTGCATCCAGTCTTGCTGTCAATACATCTTGCTTGTATTGTGTGACAGTTAGTTCTAAGGGGAAATACTTTGGAAATACTAGTATTCTTGTCGCTTAGACGTGAGAACTTACTTTACTTTTGTTCAGGCTATTTATGACTAACAACTTCAAACAACGGTTTTCGTACTTGTGCCAGTGGCATTATATTAAAATATTTTTAGGGAACATAATAATATTTTTTAAGCATCTAAATAATTACATTTAACAATAATATTACATTTAACATCATGTTATATTTTATGTATCTATAGTTACATCCAAAAAGCGGAATGAAAGTCGAGTAGGTGATACCTAATGAAGGGAACACAACAAAGTGTAACTTCTGGCGTAGCCCAGCTAATACTTTGCGCCATCTTTATTTAGAAGAATCTAGTTAAAAGACGGTATGATGTAGACTAGACCTAGTTTTACTCGTATGTAACGTAATACGAACACTAAAGGCCCTTAAATAGAATTACCGGTCGTCAGATTGAAGCCCAACCAAGAAACTTTGCGTACTAATTATTATAATTTAAGTGGTTGGCAGTACGGTTCATTGATTAATGAACCATACAAGAGTATAATAACGAAAAACTGTTCAAGGACCGAGAACTGTCAACCTCAGTTAACAAAGCGTATCCAAACCCAAAACTGTCAAACAATCTCACACGTAACAACGCTATCCGATGAGCCTAAAACTTCGCGCACTTAACCCTAAGAAACACATCTAAGAGAAGACATTAACTTCAGACTATACAATAAATGGTGACTAAACTGCTCCAACTAAAACCTATCCAGAGCCCGAAGACACGCTTTTTCAAATTATTTCGTTCAGCATCAGCTGTAGGACCTCGGTTTTGCAACTGCTGTGAGGTGGCGGCTCACTGGCCCATTCGCTCCACTTGGCTATTAGACTGGGTTTAATTATGAGGTTCATAACTTCACGCTTTACAAAAATGCTCTAAGCATAAAACAGGTAAGACAGTCAGGGTGATCTGATTTTGCACAGTTTTATTCAGTTCTTTAGAATCCAAAAATCTCAAATTTTCAATCTCATACAATCTAACTAGACTACACCTTCGTATTTTATTCATACTGGGGTAAATAAAACAAATGAAGATATTCTTACAAAATAGAGAATGGTACAACGTATCACAGAAATGGAATCACCAAACTGAAAAAGGGAGAAAGAATAACCTAAGAAAATATATTAGGTAATAAGATCTATTTCGGACCCTTGTTAGTCACCAAGAGCTCATGACTTAATTTTTTTAAATACTATCTGCTAATGTTCAATATTTTGCAGGAATACAATAATACATATATCTACTTCTATGGCACTTACAAATATTTTTTTACGTGTGTATGATCCATATACACGTAAAAAAATATTATATAGAGACTATAGCCTCTTAAAACGGGATGGCTCAGTGTATTACCGTTGTATCTGATAAAGCGATTTATAAGCTCAAATAGAAATCAAAGGAGATACTGAATTCTAGGGAAAAATTTTAAAACTTGACCCAGTAGCCCGATAGTTAGCCGAGGGCAACGTTACTCAAAGCTTCTCTCCCTAGGAGGGTTTGAAATTACGATGTATCTAATAAAGTGAGTTAGACGCTCAAATGAAGACGAACGCGGCCACTTCATTATTGCGAGAGTTTAATTCAGCCGCTGTTTGGGCCATTCGTCCGCATTAGTGCCGCCCGGTGACAGATTAACGGATTTATTGCCATTTTATACGACGTTGGGAATTTGTACTAGTAACTCTCAAGGTAGATAAGGTTAAACACAAATGCGTAGTAGTAGTTGTGCGGCATTTTTCAGGTGTTTTTTCCATTTACCATTAATGTGTTTCATTTTTAGTTTGATGACATGACAGCCCTTGACTGCTATCTGCCTTATTGGTCTTGAAGGAAAAATAAATTTCCTAGCCTATAATCCGCCAAGCTAGAAAAAATGTTTATGAGCCGCTCGTGCTGTACACCGTGGTTTCTCCGCAGGAGATGTTAACTCAACAATGTTTTGCAATTATGCAGATTTTTTCTGGTTTGGCATAGATAAAGTATAGAGGTTGGTGATGTCATATGAAACCATAGATAATTATGGAGTTTGATGCGCCATTTGCAATATTATTAGTTACAGAACGCCAACATGGCGTCGATCAAATCCAAAATGGCGCCAATCAAGTAGGTCCAAAAAAGAAATAACAGCAGCCTGTCCAGTATTAATCATAGATTAAAGATACAGGTCAGTGGAAACATTACACGAAACCTACTTTAGGTTTCCTGAGCAGCAGTATTCAATAACTCACATTTATTGGCTCGATAAGGGATCGAACAAAGAACTCCACGGCCGTGAATCAAAATTGATTTCATTTTATAAAACGATAGTATGATAATGTCACAAATTAAATGAGGCGAATAATTAATTTATAACTTTTGGATATCAAAAATGGTATTCAATTAAAGACTAATGCGCAAAAAGGGCCGTTATACGGTAGATTAATTTCGTGTTATGTCATTATGTATCTATCATATCTACGCAAATTTCATTTATTTTGCACGTTAATTAATATGGCTTTTAATCTTATTAATATAATGAAAAAGCATCATTTTGTTGCTATTATACGCGCAGTTATAACATTATAAATTGTTTGGAAGGTATTGTGTTAAATACATATTTTAACAAAGAAGGACTGCTATTCGTACATAGTCGTTGGGATCCCAAAATGCTAGAACGGTGACCGGAAAGCACAGGTGGACTGATGTCATTCGACGAATCCTAGAGACCTGCTGGATTCAGGCGGCGCAAGACCGAGACATGTGGAAGTCCACGCAAGAGACTTTTGCCCAGCAGTAGACGTCTATAGTTTGAAAAGATGATTTACCGTATCGTAGAAAACGTATTGTCACCTTTTTTACATAGCTTTCTATAATATAAGAATGTCGGAACTCACAATACTCCAAGATTTTCTATACCACAATTTAGAATGATGCAAGCGTATATAAATATTTTCTATAAACTTGTCCTACCGCTTGGAATCCCGTTCCATTCTAGGCGAAATTGTGGTTCTAATACCATTCTAGGCGAAATTTTTATGGTCCTAATACAGCAAGGCTATTAGGCTCTAAAATAAAACTTCGCCAATTAATAATGTCAACACCGTTCCAGTCTTCTTTACCTGAGTTTTCTTTTGAAATGAGTTTGTGTTTTACTCAGCGACTAGAATAGGTCAGGGCAACTTGTGAGCCTTATAAAGAATGCGGTCTACTATTCGAATGTTCGCGGGTTCAATCCTAGGCACCTATGACTTTTTGGAGTAATGTGCTTTAATCAATTAAATATCACATGCTTCAACAGTTAAGGAAAATAGCGTGAGGAAACCTGCACGCCTGAGAGTTCTCCATAATGTTCTCAGTGTTTTATAAAGTCTGCCATTTGCATCGGACCGGTCTGGTCTCTCCCTTTTCTGAGGGAGACGTAATAAGCCGTTGATAAGTTGCTAATTACGAAGTAAATTTTAACCGACAGATAAAGGAGATGTCCCAAAATTGCCCCAGAGTCGTTTCAAGTTTGTAAATTGAAAAATACCAAGAGACCTAACTATATGAATCTAATAAAATTACTTTTCAATTATTATTTTGAAAGACATAAATAGAAACCTACGAACTAGCGGGGTTTTAAAATCATTCTAAAAATAAGTTTTTTCATTTCCTGTTATTGTTTACTGCCATTTTATTTACAGCTAGTGATGATTCGATGCAATACAAGCAAGTACTCGATACTTTTGTTTCGATACCGAGTACTTTTGGTATTGAATCACTACTTTCGAGTCTTACTTGGTATCTGAAGAAAAGTATCAATTCGAATCGACGTGCAGATACGAGTTCATAATAAAAATGGCCACATGCGGTGTGGTCTGCATCTCAAATAAAATGACGAAACTACTTTTAGGTTATGTCATTATTTTAAATCTTTAACGTTTGTCAGTGAACTGACAGTGATCGAACTATATTTTTGACACGATTTTTATGTACAACTAGCTTTAACCCGCGGCTTCGCTCACGTTAGGTTCGATTTTTTAACCCCCTATTTAACCCTCTTGGGGTTGAAATTTTCCAAAATCCTTTCTTAGCGGATGTCTGCGTCTTAACAGCTACCTGTATACCAAATTTCAGCTCGATCGGTCCAGTGGTTAGAGCTGTGCGTTGATAGATCAGTCAGTCAGTCAGTCAGTCAGTCACCTTTGCCTTTTATGTATTTAGATGTGTAGGTATCATTCCACCAAACCGTACCGAATGATATTGTATCGATACAATTAGCAACTGAATCGTTTACCATTGTATCGATCTACATATTAAGTATCGGATCGGGACGAAAATCCCTATACAACATTCTTAATCTGTGCCTATACAAGGAACTTCGTTGAGTTGCATGTTTGCGCTTATGTGATTTTCTTGTATTTTATCAATTTTACTCTGCTTTGTGTAATTCTTCAAGTCTGCGTCAAGTTGATCCTCCGCAGTGCTTGTAAGTTTGCATCGGAACATTCGTGAGTCAAACGTGAATTAGAGATTTTGACTCTTGTTGTGTTGTGATATCTCGGCGCGGCGGCAATGGCGTTTCATAATCGTTGTGTTAACTGTACCATAACTATCGATAATCCTCGCATAATATCTCGAAGAGTGCTTAGATTAGACTCACCACTGCGTGATCTTTTGCTGGCATGGATTTCTCCTATGGAGGTGGGTATATTTTTCACTAACACAACCTTTTCGGTGGGTATTTTTAGTGAGATGTTAGGGTACTCAATACGCAATAACCCCACTATCTAGGGTCAAAAATACTATTTATTAGTAATTTACACAGGAAAACCAACCCAAAGGTAAAAGTTTCATCGTGACGCATAAACTTTTTTTTCTGGGGCAAACAATGTACTGGAGATGGGCCATCTCCTTTCAATGACAACTTTCTATTCATAAAATTGCACCAGCCACGAATCTAGGACTTCATGTAGGATTACAGAGATCACCACATCCAGGGAAGTCGTCAAAATCAAATCAAAGGAGGTTCGACATACCTCAGCCATAGCTGCCATAACGCCATTATGTACTCACTGTAGTACAATTACATGGATCACCACTTAGACACGTAATTAATTAACTGTAATCTCTTGTATCTGGCTAAGAACTCCACTGTTACGTGATGCAATCAACCTATTGTAATGGAACGTGTTGGCTGCTAATCAGATGATGTACGCAGGTTTGGCAGCATATGACGCTTTAGACCACATTTAGACGCTACAATACCTATTTCACAAATAATAGAATAGAATAGAATAGAAATATTTTTTATTCAAATAAACTTTTACAAGCACTTTTGAATCGTCAATGAATCTACCACTGGTTCGGAATGCCTTTCCTGCCGAGAAGAGCCAGCAAGAAACTCGGCGGTTGCTCTTTTCAAAAAAAAAAAAAAAAATTTACAATAGTTAATGAAAGCTATGCTATGTATACAGTGCTTCCACAATAAAGCTTCAAAAATGCAAAAATGCATACGTAGGTACACCAATCCAACGCATGTCAAGACGGGCAGTCAGAGCAGACCCATTCCCGTTGGTGGCACCCGTTCACGAGCATGACGCATGATCCAGCCATTGCTTCGCTCAACCATATTTGAGGGAACGTAACAACCCGCACCACACGACACCACCACAGAAATGTTTAAAGAGAGCATGATAATTAATCCATATTATCTATGCTAATCCCTAGAAATATTATGAATGCGAAAGTGTTTTGTTTGTTGATTTGTCTTTCAATCATGCATCAACGAAACAACGGATCGACGTAATTTTGCATGGGTATAGTTGAGGACCTGGAGAGTGGCATAAGATAAACAGTTTTTTCATGCGGACTAAATCAAATTTGAAATTAACTCTGTCTAATTGTTAATTTTTCATTAATAATTCAATAAAATTTGGCAGGGGGATAGCTTGCATCCTAGAGACGGACATGGTATATTTTTATCCCAGAAAATTAAAGAGGTCTCAATTTTGAAAAAACCGACTTCTATGCAGACGAATTCAGCAGAGTCCCTCGTAATATTAGCTTCATAGCTACCTCTACCTCTAGTATTAAATGAAGCTCTATTCAACTTGTATAGAAAATAATATCAACTTCAAGTAGAATTACTGAAATAGAAATTCCTGTGACAATTCAGTGCTCCGGAGTCTAGATTCACTTGACTGCAACAAAGAAACTTTACTGAGGTCGCACACTCACGACCGTAGGTACGAACTTGACTTGACAATAAGTGAGGCCTGAGGACCCAGTGTAAATTAAATATTTAAATCACTCCCGGAATTCTCGGAAAATGTCTGAGTGACTGACATTCCCCTTTCCCCTCCAAATAAGTGAAAAGCTTTGTGTTAGCAATGGATGGAGATTAAACCGTTGACCTTTTAGTTTTCAGTTTTCACCTTTAACCATATCCACCTTTAACAGTTTTCATTGAAAATAGAAGAACTATTTCAATAATACCCGCAATTAAACTAAAAAAAACACACACACAATAAGTAATTTAAATCGTATTTAAAGGCGGCCACTTAAATTCAGCGTTTGGCACCTGGCACCGACAGCTGATGCAAAACTTGGCGGTATCACGAGTTTTAAGTCTGTGGGGCTAGGAGCCGCCCAACACAAACTGAGTGACTGACCGTTTGGTAGCGTTACACTATATAAAGTAACGCTATCTTATACCTATCATGGCTGTGTTTTTAGATTTTGAATTATTTTGTACTTTTGTGTGTTTATAGCTGCCAATAAAGATTTTTCTGATTCTAATTAAATCTATCTATTTTGAACATAATAAACTTTGACTTTGAGCTTGCATGTCGCCACGTCATGTGGCAAGTGTGCGCTCGCTCACAACCCGAGCACAAACAGTATTCGACTTATTTACTTCTATCGGACGGCCGGAGTTTTTTTGTGGTGCCTTATTACTTCCACATTGAAAGGCAAAAACATGTTTTTCACATTTATTTACTCAGTATTCGTTTGCATTATCATATTTTAATGATAACGCCAACCACGCTAATATTATTTAAACGCGAAAATGACTCTTTCTATTTGTTTGACTGTCTGTTTTTTGTTTGGAGGGGATAGATTGTAGGTATACCTAGGATCTGAAAAAAGATAAAGGGAAGGTAGTGGAAAGGTATCCTTACTAACCTTATTAATAACGTTACTAATATCCTTACCAATGTTATAAATCCGAAAGTGTGTTTGTTTGTTGGTTTGTCCTTCAATCACGCTGCAATGGAGCAACGAAAGGGAGTGATTTTTTGCATGGGTATAGTTGAGGACCGGTAGAGAAAGATAGGCTACTTTTTATCCCGGAAAAACAAAGGGTTCCCGAGGGACCTCTTGGGATCTGACGAATCAAGAAACAAACATTTTTAAGTAGTAGCTGTTGTACTTATCTCAATTTCAAAGCTTATTAATTTGTGTCCTAAATGTAAAATGCGCTGGATAAATACCTTGAGAAATATGAAAGCTACCAAACAAAATATAAAATTATCGCTTAAAGATGAAAATAAATCAAAATGGCCATAAAGTTATTCGACATCTTTTAAAAGAATTAATTAAATCTGGAACTCTCAAACATTCAAAAGGTCACGGCAGGGTGAGTACCTACCTAGGTAACTAGGTGTAATATGTACACTAGAACTTTGATAACCTTTCTTTAACTTTGTAGCTGGTCACCTTTAAAAGTCCCATATAAAATGAGATTAAAAAAACCCCGCTAGGTCGACGAGGTCCATCAGACGAGTCGCCACTTGATACAGACGCCGCAAGACCGAAATCTGTGGAAGTCAATTGACGTCTATCGCTTGATAAAGAAGAAGGAGAAGAAGAATAGTACTCGTAATTTCTAGGGTTCCCATTTTTCATTAAAATACCCCCAGAGCGATTCATTTAACATGACTTCAATATTTATTATACCAAGATCAGTTTCAGGCACAGTTTGCAAGCTTCGATCCCGAAGGTGCTATTTTCAGCACAACCTTAGTTATTTATAATGGAATGGCTTAGAAGCTATTAGGACTTTGAATTTATATTGCGGACACAGATTAAAGGAAAATATTAGACTTAACGCGTTCTTAAAAGTGAAGCCAGTTGGTGTATGCCATTCGTAATTGTACCGTAGCATCATAGAATTCATCGCTTCCATTCGTTATCGATTTTCAATTTATTGGTATGAAGAAGTGACTTTAATGTCACGAAATGTAACTGTCTCAATCTCATAAACAAATATGCCATAGGCGATAGCTTGGTTTTCATTTTAAAGTTTATCGAATTTTTGATATTACCTAATCACATAGGCTGAAATCTATAGACTGCACTCTCACTCAGCTCAAACTCAAGACAAGAGTTTAAATGAGACGGATTTATGTTAGAGCATATTTGTGTCTCGTTTAACCTTTATCTTAAGTCTAAACTGAGTCAGAGCATGCTCTGTAGATCTCAGCATTAGTTTTTCTTTGCATTTCATAAGAGTTGAGACACGTGCAATAATCTACGTTCATGCCAATGTACATATTATATTTATATTGACATTATATTCCCTAACAAAACCTTTATGAATTGTTTACTTTTTAATATTCCTTATGAAGGTATTGACTGTAATCTTTTTTTCGTAGGTAAACAATAAAGATGTTTTAGGTGGTAAGAAAAGCGGAAACTGGAACAGCATTCCTTATTATCTTGGCGGTGCGAACGGGAAACAAATTGTGTCAGTGATCTTTACGATTGCGATGTCTTGCAGTTCGATAGTTTTGATGGCAAGATCCAAAGCGGGGTACTTACAGTTTATTTGTAACACAAAATGTAATGTAACACGCAATGCGACATTTTTCATACGTTTTAATATATTTGCGAGCACATCAAAAACATGCTGCGTGCACGCTACATGCAAGAAAAAAATCATCGTGCCTACTCATTACTTTAGACGCTACAGTGGAACATATCTAAAAACTATGCATACATAAAAACATACAAACATAAACTGCTAAAATCCTTTTCTCGTCTCGAAGGAACGTATAGAGTGCGGTGAGAGTCGATTTTGTTGAGTTGTGAGGTACATAAGGTTAACTTCTACCTTTTGCCTCTAGTCTACGACCCTGAAGTGGAGCACTTCAGATTTAAGCTCCGTGCCAGGCTCGAGGACCGTGGGGTACTACGAGTAACTACACTCGCATATTGATGACAAAAGTTCCCGTGGTAAGGCTTAGATAAATTGAGTTTTGCATATAAAATACCGTAACTTGAACCTATAGGTCCGTTATATTAAATTACTTGTAGCTTATTGTCCCCGCGGCTCCATCTGCCCAGCTGTAAGTTTAATGAAAATGTTATACTACGTATTATTTTCAACCGAAGAAAAATACAGGAGATTATATTCATATATGGGACATATATTTTTTTATGTATGACCACGCAAAACTTTTCGCAAAGTCATCTGATTTTGGTGATTCTTTTTTTAATGGATAGCGTCTACCTCGAAGTTGGTCCTATTTAAATTTGAAAAAGAAATTCTACCTCTAAGTGCAGTCGCACGCGGTTTTCTCGACTCTATCACGCACATCTTCGTACTGACTTATATCTGATTTTGATGAATCTTTTTCATTGGATAGGGTGGATAGGGTACCTCAAAGTTGGTTTACTTAAATTTGAAAAGAAATTCCATCCCTAACTTTTTTAAAGCTAACCCGCTTAAAAAAAGACAACTTGTAGTTAAGCAATCTGCATGCTTAAAAAAATAAAGCTCGTAAATATATGCTTTTAAAAAAGTATGTCGCCTACTCAAAATTAGTCACTTAAATTAGAGCTTAGTGCGTAAGACTAAAAAGATTTATATTTTATTTTTCTCTTTCTAGATGCGTGTGCGTGTGCGTGTGCGTGTGTGTACGTCTGTGTGTGCCACAAAAATTGAGGGTTGATGTACCTAGGCATGAAAAATCCCTGATCAGTCAATAGACGCAGAATATTTTTATATCGGGAAAAAAAGATCTGCGGGGAAAAATCCATGCGGATGGGTGGGTTTATAACCTTGTGATTTATAAAACCATCGACGTAGTGCAGTAACTACCGACTTTTTATTTGAACAAAAGATTCACTCACTCATAAAGCTCAAGAGCACTCATGTGTAATAGAGACCTAGCTACTTTAAACGGCCATTTACTAGACTTTCAGTCTACGTAGGTACGTAATTAGGTATCTTTGGATAATCCTACTTCCTACTTCCCACTGTCCTACTTTCTACTAATATTATAATGGATGGGTGAATGGATTTTTGTTAATCTTTCACGCGGCTGAAGTCGCGGGCATCATCTAGTCCAACTAATATTATAAATGCGAAAGTTTTGTTACTATTTCACGCAAAAACTACTCGACCGATTTTGATAAAACTTCAGAATGTCCATTATCCACTGAAACTATACTAAATGTCATATTAACTGCAAATGCTTTGACCCCAATTAGCCTCGATTACTATCTCAGACGACAGAAGTTCTAAGGCAGTTCTTTTGTAGCCAAGATGCAGAAAGCGGTATTTATAGACTCAGAATAGGATAGTCTGTCTGTTTCTTAACCTGTCCTGACCCCCGGCCGTCTAGTCTCCCCTGCTGGGGTGTAATCTTCCGCCCGCTATAAATATTTATTTGTATAATGTATGATGCGTGAGTTTATATTCATTATTCATATAATAATACTAGTTGATGCCCACGGCTTCGCTCGCATGGATTTTTTTTTAATCCCGCGGGAATTCTTTAATTTTCCGGGATAAAAAGTAGCCTATGTCACTCTCAAGATACCTCACACCCGTGCAAAAACCATGTCGATCCGGTGGTTTGTTGCGACGTGATTGAAAGACAAACCAACAAGCTAACATACTTTCGCCTTGTAATATTAGTATGAGGATTATGATTTATGTGTGTAATATCGCTTTTTGGCCCCATATCTATATATTTTGTACGCGAGTGATCGAGTCTAGATATCGAATTATAATTTTCTTCTGTCGTTCCTTTGTATGTAAAACTGTACAATAGTGCAGGTATCGAAACATTCCTAAAGAAGAGGCAATAACGTGGACTGAAGCAGAATACCTAAAATAGGATGTCCTGTGACAATTCAGAATTCTAAAGTCTAGATCAAGTAGACTTTGACTGCAACAAAGAACTTTTCTCTAAGCCAGCGCAAACTTTAGACTAGACTTCCGTAAATTTATTTTAAAGTAAATTAGTTACGCGGATTTGCACTATCCCCGACGATATATGATAAATTGACAAGAAAATTAATTTTGTATCTAACAATGTGATTGTACTCTTGGGAATAAATGGCTATTTATTTCATTTATTTATATATTAGCTTGCGTAGTAGTGAAGTACATTGAGTACTTGTGTAGTCTACGTAAGGTGTGATAAATTCTTCAGATGGCCAGACTAGACGTTGTAAGGTTTGGAAGCGCTTTCGATCTTATCCAATTTTCTGTAGATCTAGATTTTCGATCTTATCTGGAACTCAACTGGAAATCCAGTTGTATATAATATGTACTTAAACTGTAAACCACTAAGGCGCAACGCCGACTATCAGATAGAAATGAAGCCGAGACGGAGCTGCTTTTTTCATAGCAGCGCAAACTCTACTACCTCTACTCTAACTCTACTCTTTGGTTTGGCACAGCTTAAAATGGTGCGTGAAGGCTTAACAAAGTATCCTTCGCATTTTGTATTGTATTGTATTTTTAAGCTATTGCATAGCTTCTATCGCGGGCCTTGAGCGTGGAGACCGAATCCAGAAATTCCGTAACGAAAATAACCTGACACGGGACTCCTCTCACCACTAGATGGCGTTGATAAAAAATGCTATGCTTTACCGCTGCAGTCCCCGGGTGCCACACGTCTTTTTTATTACTTCGATTCTGACTTACAAAAGCGCTTACGAATGTCAAAATTAAATAAAAAAAAATCACACAAAATACAATTTTGCTTTCTTAATACAAATTTCAATCTCGGACTTAATATTGAGTTAAAATGAGACTTTTTGACATATATTTGTCTCGTTTTAACTTTGTCTTGAGTCTGAGCACATTGAGAGTGCCGTTTATAGATCTCAGCCTGCAATAACAACGTTAAAGCTGATATTTCTAAAAGTTGTATGATATGTATAAGTAATTTCTGAGGCGTTCATGCGTCTGGGGTCTCGCACCAAGCGCTTTGCTTCCTCGTTCCTAATACGCATCGCAAAAAGGAATACCCTTCTGGCTTCCTTTTTTCAAACTAACTATAATGTGGGTGTCTTTCAAATAAGAGGCTTCTTCTAGACAAGCACGCACCATCAAATCAAAATTTATTTATTTCATGTAGGCCAACTTGTAGCTCTTATGACACGTCATAAATTTACCACCGGTTCGGAATGCAGATTCTGCTGAGAAGAGCCGGCAAGAAACTCAGCAGTTGCTCTTTTCAAAAAAAAATTTTTTACAATGAGTAACAAAACTATGCTATGCACACAGTGTTTCCACTAAGAAGTTTCAAAAATGCATACCTACCACAACCTAACACATGTTAAGATGGGTAGACACAAAGCAGACCCATTCCCGTTGGTGGCACCCGTTCACGAGCACGACGCATGATCCAGCCATTGCTTCGCTGAACCATATTTGAGGGAACGCATCTTAGGCTGCATTCACTTACCATCAGGGGAGATTGCAGTCAAGCGCTAGTCTATATATTTAAAAAAAAAGTCGTAAGTCTGAGCTCAAGTCCAGACAAGACAAACAAAATTCGATTTATTTACTGCCGTCGGACAGCCGGGTTCCTTATAACTCGCCTCTTATTACCTTCGCTTTGTAAAGTAAAAACATGTTTTCCACGTCCCATTTTCACTGTTTACGAATTCTTTTCTTTAGTGTTTTTTTTTTTAACATTTGCAGGCATTTTATTGCAATGGTGAACCAGATGATTCCCGCAACTTCGTTTGGATTGATGTTTTTTTGGATTCTCTTATTTTCCGCGATAAAAAGTAGCCTACGTGCTACTTTAGTCTATAATTTATCTATGTGCCTATCAGCCAAATCGGTTCAGTCGTTGTGGCCTGATTCAGTAACAAACATACATCCAATCATCATCATTATCAGCCCACATGTATCCACTGTTGGACATAGGCCTCTTTTAAGTATCGCCAACGTTGCCTATCCTTGGCCTTTCGCATCCAATCGATGCCTGCCACTTTTCGGATGTCATCACTCCATCTAGCCGGGGGGCGCCCTACACTCCGTTTGCCAATACGCGGTCTCCACTCGAGGACCTTACGACCCCAGCGGCCATCAGTCCTCCGACAAATGTGACCAGCCCACTGCCACTTCAACGTGCTAGCCCTGAGAGTTATGTCGGTCACCTTAGTTCTTTGTTTCGGACTTCGTTTCGGACTTTATCCCTCAAAGAAATTCCGAGCATAGCTCTCTCCATAGCACGCTGAGCGACTTGAAGTTTGTGAGCTAGCCTCACTGTCAGTGTCCACGTTTCAGCACCGTAAGTCATCACTGATTAAAGACTTTTGTCTTTAGGCATTGCGATATTTGGGACGAAAAGACCCGATACATCCAATACTAGACTAGATTACTAGAATATAATAGGAAATAGCTGATGCTTTTGCTTTTAAATTCGAGTCTTCAACTCCCTTTTAAATTTAACCCCTAAGGGGGTAACCCTTAGGGGTTAAATTTTCAAAAATCCTTTTTTAGCAGTACGATGGCGTGTAGGAATCGTGTACATGTACAATCCCATGTTCCACTGCATTGTTACTTACCATCAGATGAGATCGCAGTCAAGAGCTGTCGAATAAAAAAAAGTTTAAATTACTATTTTAACTACTGAAATTGGTTGGTCAAAGAAAAAACCGATTGAAGCCCATCTCCCTAGTAACATAAACGCATCTGAAGCATTACTAAGGAAATTGCGTTAGTACAACCACTTGAAAGTACCTACTGTACGTATTTTACTACAAACACAAAGGCGGATTACCCAACAAAGGGATTTGAACCTTATCGCAGTGAATAACACCGCACGAACTCGTTTGTACAATATTTAGGTTCTCGTCATAACATAAAGAGTCTTCATGTACAATAGTAATCTCTCCAAAGCTTCCAAACCATAAATTGCGTTGCTTATGTATTATCCTAAATAAGCAAGTCAGATGATGTAGACAATTTTTGAAGAGAATTTTCAGAAACTAAATTAAGATTATTTCTGTGCTTTTTTTTTATTTGGGTCATTGAGAAAAATGTCAACTCGCAACTAAGAACTCGCAAATGGAATTTTCTTTTTTTTTGCTTTGAAATTGTTTCGCGACGTAATCGATGTATATCTGTTTTAATTATGTATTTAACCGATACTTGCTAATAAATAAAAATGTTGAATTGATTTGATATTCGTATATAATAAAATGAATGCAGAATACAGGGTAGGGGGTCTCAAAATAGTTTTACATGCTAGGGGGGTCGCGCCATGACAATTCAGAAATTATAAATTGCCAAATTTCCCCCGCCGGGAATCGCACCCGAGACCTCCTAGAAATAAGACCACAACGCTTACCACTACACCAGGGAGGTCGTCAATTGAATAATTTAGGATACGTTTAGGTCTAGAAAAGATAGAAAGTTAGTTTTGATGTATGGATCTAGGATTACCACTAGTTTCTCGTACATACCTCCCCATTCGTTATTCACAAAGACGGAGTTTATGCAGCGTCGATTGGTAATACGTTTGGGATGTAGTCATCATCGATATAAATATACTATGTACTAGATGTGGTGTTCCGAACGTTCACCTTGTTCAGCTGACATGCACAGTCTACCATGCATTAGCTAGTGTGGCATGGGCATTCCATAATTGGCCAAGATTTGAACCGATCTAGATTTTTAATGACTAATTTTTAAATGCCCCATACATACATACATACATACATACATACATACATACATACATACATACATACATACATACATAGACTGATAAACACATTACCCTCCTAATATACACGGTGAAATTTTATTCGCTGTAAACCCTGAAGGAGGTGAATGTGCTTATGAAACTGAACAACTTTCCCCAAGGAACATAGGTCGAAATATAAAAAAAAAAATTGGACCCTCCATACAAAATTGACGATTAGCTGATTGATTTACTATGGGAGGTCCAAAATTTTTTTTCATATTTTGACCTGTTCCTTGGGGAAAGTTGTTCAGTTTCATGAGCACATTCACCTCCTTCAGGGTTTACGGGGAATAAAATTTCACCGTGCAGTTGATTAAGTAAATAATTAGAAATACACTATAGAAATAGAAATGGAATCCTATTAATCCTATTATCCTATTATTCCTATTATTCCTATTATTTATTTAATATTATAAATGCGAAAGTTTGGATGTGTTTGTCACTCAATCACGTAGCAACGACAGAACCGATTTGGTTGAAATTTAGCACAGATATAGATTAATTATTATAGTCTGGAATAACACATAGGCTACTTTTTATCCCGGAAAATAACAGAGTAGGTACCCGCGGGAGTAAAAAAACCTCAATCCACGCGAACGAAGTCGCGGGCATCATCTAAGAATAATAGAAACATTATAATGACATATACTTAATGTCTATGTACCTATGTCGATGGTATAGTCATAATTGGTACAAACGCCGCATGCTTCATGGCTGCTAAAACGCTAAGTAGCTGACTGAGTGTTGGGAAAATCGTTTTCCCGTTGCAAAGTTACTGTCTACCGAAGCCATGTGATGTCTGACCTAGTTGATTTAACAAGCAGTAGGTACCTTTAATTGGGTATTTCACTGTTGTTAAAATGTGGATACTCATTAATTACAATCGAAAATGTGAATAACACAAATATGGTTGAGCGAAGCAACGGCTGGATCATGCGTCATGCTCGGGAACGGGTGCCACCAATGGGAATGGGTCTACTTTATGGCTGTCCGTCTTAACATGGATTGTAACATGCAAATGTAGGTCTTATGCACTTTTGAAACTTCATTGTGGAAGCACTGTGTACGTAGCATAGTCTTGTTACCTATTGTAAAAAAAAAGTTTTTGAAAAGAGCAACCGCCGAGTTTATTGCTGGCTCTTCTCAGCAGGAAGGGCATTCCGAACCAGTGGTAAATTCATCGATGATTCAAAAGCACTTGTAAAAGTTTATTTGAATAAAAAATATTTCTATTCTATTCTATTCTAGCATTTGTAAAAACAGAAGAAAAGCGACTGTATCCGTCTCTTCCTAAAACGAAATTTTGTATGGAGAGTGTATGGAGCTACTGAAACGTTATGTCATATTGCAATAGCGCTCTCTTTTTCTGAAAGGAAACTTAAAAGCTGTATATTTTCTAGACTAGTTAAGATATTAAACAAATGTAAATTGAAAATTTTGCAAATTAAAACAACCCTGATATGTGAAATTAAAAATAAATATGTAGGTAAATCGCCATTTTGTGGTGGCGGCCATCTTGGATTTGAAATTTATCATAGTGTATTCTACTAGTCAAGCCCTTTCATTTGATAATTATATTCAGGGAGTTGAAATAATCGTTTGATATTCGTATTTACATTCGTACCTACTAGCTGATACGTGGATTGAGATTTTTTAATTCCCTCGGAAACTCTCTTATTTCCGAGAATAAAATGTAGCATATTTGTTATTCTAGACAAGATGTGAGATACATTATAGTCTAGAATAACAAATAGGTATTTGTAGGAATACAGTAATACGTTATATTACTGTTAGAGTTATGAGCTCACAAGTAGCTAAGTTTCTCGTCAATACAAACTTTTTAATGTAGTAAAATGTGTCTCGCAATACGAAGCCATGTTGGGAAGTTGGTTCGACCGAGACTGAGCAAGTTCAAACTATGTCAACAACTTATGTTTACATAGTTACTGTGTACTGTAGATGAACATGGTTTAATTTAATCCATTATAATAGGCAAGTTTGCAACAAACCATATATTCACCTTTGACTTTACGTGTATTTATTTTGTACGCGGGTGTGTGAGTGAGTTTAAATATATCCTATCACGCTAATATGGATGGATGGATGGATGTTTATTACTCAATCACGCCGCAACGACTGAACCGATTTGGCTGAAATTTGCAATGGAGATAGCTCATACCCAGGATTGACGCCTAGACTACATTTTATTCCGGAAAATTACAGAATTCCTGCGGGAATTAGAATTAAAAAACCTTAAACCACGCGGACGAAGTCGCGGGCATCGTCTAGTAGGTATGAGTAAGGTAAGGTAGTAAGGTGTATAAGTAGTAGATATACTTAAAAAAATTCTTACATCAACTTGCAGCGCTATTCAATAAAATACAAACTCACTTCGAAAACAAACTCACTTCACCTGCAAGTACCTACGCAATAGGTAAAGAAAACTAGAATGGTGATGCCATTCGATCCAATACTGAAATAGGAGCGACTGCCTATCCCACATCCATTCTCTATCATCTTAATCCGTGTGTCCAATTATGTCAAATTATATCTTATAGTTGACTTTGTTGCCTCGTTTGTCTAGTGGTTAGCAAGTTAGACTGCGGATGAGGAGGTCTCGGGTTCGATGTATTGTTTTTTCTGTCAAGAATTTCTCAGTAGGTACTAACTACTAACTTAGGAAGGTCCGGAGTTAGGAAGTTGGCGGTGAGTCACCCCCGTGCCTCGGAGAACACGTAAAGTTGTCGGTCCTGCGCCTGATCTCTCTCCGGTCGTGTTGTATTTCCGTCCCATCGGACTATGAGAGTGAGGGAATAGAGAGTGCACACCCTTGTGCACTATAATATACCCCGCGCATATGGCTAATCTCTGTGAAGATGGGCCGCCGTGGCGGGATTCGGTCGGGAGAACATTATTATATTAACTGACAAGTGAGTTTTATTTGAGTACCTTCAAGGCAAGAGTGAATAGGCATCCTCTAGGCAAGCGCGCTCCAACCTAGATTTCTTCAGTGTTATCCAGTATTGTCGTCAAGCGCAAATGGATTAAAGAAAAAGTCAATACCCCTAAACATTTATATTTTAAAGAATTACTTGTAAGATAGTTCATTTTATTTAAACTTGTCTTAATTGGAAACTGTCTCAATTGGAAACTCCATGTATTAACGATTTATCAACCCCCGGGGGATTTGTGCAGTGTTCGTTCACAACGTCGAATAAAAAGGTAGTAAATCCGTTAATTTGTCACCAGGAGGCACTAATGCGGATAAATGGTATAAACAGCAACTGGATTAAAGCTGCGTCACACTAGCAACTCTTTAAGTGCTTTTGAAGGTTCCATACCCGAAGGGTAACTAACAGGACCCTATTACTAAGCCTCTGCGGTCCTTCCGACTGTCTGTCAACAGGCTGTAGGTATCTCATGATCCGTAATAGATAGAGTTGAAATTTTCAGAGAATATGTATTTCTATTGCCGCTATAACAACAAATTATAAGTAGGTAATATAGGATAGTAGGACCTATCAGGTAGCCTAAACTTTTGTACTGACCTACTGAGGATTTTAAACTTAATTTTTTTCCATGGAAAAGTCTTTATTTTTTGTTGCGTGTCTCTTCTGAGAGCTCGCTTAAAAGTTTCGGTAAGTGTAATGAAGTGATCTAATTCGTCTTTATTTGAACTCATTTGGAGGTTTTTCGCTTTATTAGACACGGATTGGGATCCGCAAAGTTTTGGTTCGATAGCGCTACGTAGTTTGTGTGAGATTGTTCGACAGTTTTGGGCACAGATCACTATAGTTTTGGGATACACTTTGTTAATTGCCATTGACACTTCAAGAGCTTGATTGACATTGTAATCTAATATTTATAAGCTGACTGACTGACTGATCTATCAATGCACAGCTCAAAACACTAGACGGATCGGGCTGAAAGGCATACAGATTGCTATTATGACGTAGACATCCGCTAAGAAAGGATTTTTGAAAACTCAACCTCTAAGAGGGTAGAATAGGAAAAATCGCTCTTAACGTGAGGCGTGAGCGAAGCCGCGGCCAAATGCTAGTCTATATCTATACTTTATTCTATATTATTATTATAATAAATAAATTTGAAGTGCCTGGAATGAAAGGTATTTGCTATAGTAGCGTCTTATTGAAGGTATTAACGAAATCCACATCGCGTACCAAACTACAGCTAGCGCCATCTATATTAACTTGCGACATTACTAATGCTACTTTTTTAAACAACTTTTAAAAAGGAGAAAAAGAAATTATGTTTCTGTTCTGGAGAAATGACGGTGTACCTACGGCGCGGGCGGCGCATGTTGCAGATTTTTTCTGTTTGACGGATTGCAACAAAATACTGCTTTTTCTTTCAGCATTATCATGAAATTCCGCAAACTAACGCCTGCTTCTATCCAATATTAAAAGTAAAATGTGAATACATATTTCGTAACACCTATAAAAATTAACTTATAACAACGCGTTACCTGGACAGTTTATTAATCTGCGAAACCCAATTTCTCTAAAGTTTCCCCGTTAATACATCGTTAGCCCGGATCGGTGGCGGGGCAGAGCTTAAATCTGAAATGCCTCGCTCCACAATATAATGTCCCGATAGCTTCCAAACCACCCGCTCATAAATACCTAGGTTATACCAAAAATTACTCCCGGGAGATCAGAAACCATAAACTGTCTATGAAAAGATAAAGTGTGAAGTAATAAAGCGGGGAATTATGGTAAACGATTCGCATTATAAGAATTTTTATCGTCAAATAACTAAGTAACTGAAGGTTCCCATGAATACGTTTAACCTGATTAAAATTTGGTGGAATAAAATGAGAATTATATTCTGAAAAATTGTTGCTTGGTGGGAGTCCCGTGCCGCCAAGCGATTTAGCGTTTTGGCACCTTATTTTTTGTGATCAAACTTTGGCACGGAATACCTAATAGCACCTAAAGATACAGAAGATTCACTTCGCAAAATGATTTAAATAAATAGACTCTTGTTATCACGGTGACACAGCGCTACTTACCTACCGTCTTATTCACTTAGACTTTTCTCTCTTTCTATCACGGAACTCTTATCCCTTCCCACTCTCTAAATTTAGGCCCTGCTCCGCAGTTTACTGCGGAGTGCGCCAGGCCTGGTTTTGGTACGATGGCATGTTAAAATTAATTACGGGTACCCCTTGCCCGATATCTCCATCCGTCGTGTCCGTTTCATCGGACTATGAGAGTGCGGGAATAGAGAGTGCACCTGTGTTGGCGTTTACACTTTTACATAGATCCCATGCAGATGTGATATGTCTAAAGATTGGCCGGCGAGACCGAATTTGGTCAGGACTTAGCTAGGACAGTATTTTTTTTTAAAGAATATTAGCTATGCTGGACTGAACTAATATTCCCCTCCGAAGCACAAAACTTATGTTAGGAATGGGTACGACAAATTGCAGCGGGTAGGGATTGAACCATAAACCTTTCAGTTTTCAGTCAGCGTCTGGACTATTAAGGCTTCAATTAGATTTTTATATATACTGTTATAAACTGTATCTACTCGTAGCTTATACAAATATTTTTTGTCTGAAACTATGTATACGCCTACACAGATTCCTAACAAGTTACTGTCATACTAATAAAGAAGTAACTTACTCGTATTTCATGAAATTCTCATCTTATTATTTTGCCTCGATAATGTAATTCATGTCATGTACAAACTTAGGCTTCGTATTGGTAAATCAATAAAGTCTAGACCCAGCCTTTGAGTTAGGCGAAGCCTGCTTAATATTCCTTTCTTAGGCAAAGGCCTTTCAAAGGAAGTAAAGAGCCTGAACTACATGATAAAAAGGTTATAAAATTTCCAGCGAGCCAATTGACTTGAGGAAGCCTTTGAGCGTTGCGACTGGAAGGCGTTGACGAGATATTAAATTAATTAAAATCGCACGTCGGGCGCGATAACGTCATAAATGCTAAAGTAAAATGAGTTCTTGATCAATGGCTGGATCATGCGTCGTGCTCGTGAACGGGTGCCACCAACGGAAATGGGTCTGCTTTGTGTCTACCCATCTTAACATGTGTTAGGTTGTGGGAGGTGTGCATTTTTGAAACTTCTTTGTGGAAACACTGTGTGCATAGCATAGTTTTGTTAACCATTGTAAAAAAATTTTTTTTTTAAAAGAGCAACTGCTGAGTTTCTTACCGGCTCTTCTCAGCAGAATCTGCATTCCGAACCGGTGGTAGATTTTACGTGTCATAAGAGCTACAAGTTGGCCTACATGAAATAAATAAATTTTGATTTTGATCAAACATGCGTCTACATCCGGTGCAACAATATCACAAATATAACTCTTAAAACCTCCACTGTCTGTGGGACATTTCAAGAGTTAGGTATACATTTGTGATACCTATTGTATTGTATGTAGACGCATGTTTGACATCATATTTGTGATGAAGAACACATTAAACCAATTTGAGCATTTTTTTTATATATGAATAGCGGGCAAACGAGCTGGCGGGTCACCTGATGTTAAGTGATTACCGCCGCCCATGAACACTTGTAGTAGTTACGAGAGGCACCACCGATGCGTTGCCGGCTTTTCAGGAATTTATTGCATGGAGGCGAAATAAATACAGACGCACGTGCTCTTGCCGAGTACGGACCAACCAAGGAATCCTCAGCAACCTGGTTGGCCTGCTAGGCTTCTGAAGTGAGCTTGGTGGAGTGACGTCACACACAACCGGCCCAGCAAGAAGAAAAAATGAAGTGACGACATCAACGAAAGTAGTGCATCGAGAAGAAAGAAACAAAAATAAGAATAATGCTTATTTATTCCCTTAAGTCAAGCTATAACAGCCACTTAAAATATCGTGATAAATATATCCAAAGCTCTCTTTCCAATAAAAGAAATACGGACGCAAAAAGAACAAACGAGCTCAGCTCTACGAGGTAACACGGTAACACCCATTCTCGCTGTTTAGAATGCTCCTACAAAAAGGCGCATGCATGCGATTTACAATGTAGCTGGCATGCCCAAAGGCTAACCCGATAAACAGAAATAAATTGGTTTATCCAAACGCATGCCAATTTAAAACTTATAACATGCTAATAAAGTTGGAATTAGATTAGAGCGCCGCTAGAAATATATTCGCTGTATTTCGCCGGCCCGCGGCGAAATTGTGACGTGCATTTGTTTACTCGCGACCGCAACACGCCGAATTCGCTAACGAACTTATTATTCGAATTTCGAATGCCAATCTTCGGAACTTCGGGCATGTGTTAATGTTAAGACAATGTTTGCTTAAGCACGCTGCTTGTAAAAGTATAAAAAGTATAGTATGTAAAAATACCTATTAAATATCTTGATATTACGGGCAATACAATCGCAAACTGCTGAGCCAATCTTGATGAATTTTGGAGAAGAGATAGCTTGTATCCCGGAAATAGACTTTAATCCTGGGAAATTAAAACGCATGCACTGTTGGAATGGGCCTCCTTGTGAAGTAGGTACAACAGGCAGACAACAACTGATGGAAGGTAAAAAAGGAATAATTCAATAAAACAGACATTAACTTTATAACAAAATGCAAAAAAAAATTAGCAATAAATAGAATTATCAACAACATAAACTATTCAATATACTTTTATCTACTCGTAATACAGCATTTTCTTTTGATTAATTATATTAGGCGTATTATCCATTTATAATTTTATATTGGCTTGACTAGACAATCAATTTTTAACTTGACACTCTATACAAAGTTTTATACATACAAAATTAACAAAATAATCTTTATGCTACAGGAAAAGCTTACAGTCACCTAAAACCACTAAACCACTAACCACTAAGATACTAGTTGATAACCCATTGAAATAATTTTCCCTAAAAAACTGAGGGGTTAAATAAAGATTTATCTTTACAGTTTAATAATAGGTTTTGTGGGTTTATCAGTGATATTTATGCCGACATAAAAAAGCTGTCACAAAAAAAAGTAAAAACCCTTTTGTAAACTTTAACATACATTAATTATATTTATCTTCTACGTACCTATATAATACGTATAATATCTATCCCCTCTAACCTACCTTAGAGTCACTTTACACACTCAAAATAACCTACCAAAATATTTTTTTTATATAATATTATCATAAATGCAAAAGTTTATTTGTCTGTTTATATAACCTTAAATCGCACTGCAGGAGAATAACGAATTGACTTGAATTTTTTAACTATAATCAAAATTCTTTTTTTTTTTTTTTTTATTTTTTTTTTTTTTTTTTAATTTAAAAAAAATCTGAAGTTTAATATAATAAAACTTCTTTCTCTTTTGACTGCGATCTCATTTGATTGCAAGTGACGATGCAGTCTAAGATGGAAGCGGGCTACTTAATTACAATGTGATGGCACCAGATTAAAATCCAGCAGTATTCCCATGGCTTCGAGGGTCGTACCCACCTTCGAGCATACCATGCGGGTGTCTTACCAATGCACCAGCCTCACCGACATCTTGCGAAAACGGTGGTAAAATAATAATTTTATGTCCTCTTTTTCTCAAATACTCAATTGTTTCATCACTAAACCTACTCTCAATTTGTAAAAAATCACTTTCGTTTCGACCCGTAGTGGGTCCATATACCCATCGGGGCTCAGAAATAGACTTCTGTAAATTCATCCCTTGAACCACGTATCGGTGGAAGATTGCAGCTTGCGTCTGGGGCTGTCCGTCACCCCCTCGAGTACCATAAACCATTAAGCGACCGTCATTCAACCTAGCAGCAGCGGGATTCAAAGTGTGATAGGGCTTTTTCCCTGGCACCAAATATCTTACATGATCACTGTTTAGGTGAAAAGAAATACCACGATTGTGCCACAAGATACCCGTTTCAGGTAAAACAATGCCACTTCCAAAGTGCTGATAAATGCTCTGTATAAATGAGACTGAAAATCCCTTGTTATCCATCACGCCCATCCAAATCGTATCGCCGGGCCCTTCACCCTTCCCATTTGTGGATGCTTCATCGAGACTAATATTCCTTGCCATTTTGGCAATCGCTTGTTGTGATATCAGTGATTCGTAATCGACTTTCATGTAACTGGGGTCGGTTATATGCTCTCGTACCACGAACGCCTGTTTCGTAGCTTCAACTGTTGCGTGAACAAATTGACCTTCATTTCGGCCGTCGATGCGTAACTTATCCAACATTCCGAGAATTGATAATGAAAGTAGACCTTGGGTTGGTGGCGGTAGGTTGAAAATTTCACCGTGCGAGTGAGCTAATCTCAAAGGAGTCCGCCTAACGGCCGAGTAATTTGCGAGGTCTGATTCTGTGATTGGCATACCAAGGGACGCCATGTCTTTCGCAATCAATGTCGCTAAATCGCCTCTATAAAAGCTGTTTAAGCCATCCCGTGCGAGACTTCTCAAACTTTTAGCCAATTTTCTTTGACGGAAAAGTTCACCTTCCTTGGGTATTGTTCCGTTTGGTAAAAATGTGTCTCTGAATTCCTGGTTATTGTTTGGATCAAATCCGAATTCCTTAAGCGCCTTCCTTTGCGAGGACGTGACAGGGAATCCTTCTTCCGCGTACGTGATAGCATCGGCCAGTAATTTAGATAGAGATACTCTTGGATAACCATTTTCAGATACATATTTCAAAGCCTCTTCCCATCCACCTATAGTTCCAGCGACAGTGATAGCTGATTTAGGGCCTTTGAACGGGATTGTATTATACCCTCTAAAAAACTCATCATTCGCTAAACTGCCAGCTGCTCCACAGGCCTCTATTGCCACCAAGTCACCACTGGGAGGGATGATGAGCCAAAACCCATCTCCACCAATGCTGTTCATATGGGGATACACGACAGTGATGGTTGCCGCCGCAGCAACCATAGCTTCCATAGCGGTTCCACCATTTATCAAAATCCTTAAAGCACTTTGCGTCGCCAAATGATGCGGCGTTACAACCATACCGCGGGGGGCAAACGTTCGTGTCTCCATTTTATACAACTATGTGTGGTGGTCGAGACTCTGAAACAAAATTTTGTCATTAAAATATAAGTACATTTTTTTTTTTCTCCCTAAATTCTAATTTTACAATTTTCCTTCCTTTCGTTCAGAAAGTCTTCATAAGCCCCAATAGTTCAACGGTTAAAGGTGCGGACTGAAAACTGAAAGGTCGCAGGTTCGAATCCCACCCGTTGCACTATTGTCGTACCCACTCCTAGCACAAGCTTTCCGCTTATTTGGAGGAGCTAAAAAAAAATGAAAAAAAAAAGTCTGAAAGACATTAATTACAGAAAATAAGCATTTTTCACAAAATTTCAAGCGAAGCAATCCGCGGCGCTAAAAGGCAAATTCCTTAAATGGAATCAAAACTGAATCTAAAAGCACGTCTATTGACATTCAATTAAACCCAGTTAAAGGCATGGTCGAGCGAAACGCGCAACGGCAGCGATGCGCGACGTAAACATACCCAACGGAGCTCCTAGAACTTTTAATGAAAAAACTGTATTTATAATCGACCGTACGAAACAATGCGCAGTTCCATTCTTGGAAAAAACTCTACTGTAATGTTACAATACAACATTAATATGTAAGTTTGTTTCTCATAATTCTTGCTTTACGTTTCTGACGGTTAAGGGTATAGGTTAAATCTACATTATCATACCCCTTCCAAGTTTGCCACCATCTTAGATTGCATCGTCACTTTCTATCAGGTGAGATCGCAGTCAAGGACTATCTTGTCATCGAATAAAAAAAAATGACGTTTGAATTTTCAAAAATCCTTTCATCAGTAAATGTAATAGCTATTTGAATTCTAAACAGCTCGATCTGTCCAGTGCAGTGGTTTGAGCTGGGCGTTAGATCAATCAGACACTAGACAGTCACGTTTTCCTTTAATATATTTGGATAACGCATCGCTGCGTCTATCTCTAAACCCTAAAATCCCGTCTAAGACGAAGCCGTCAAATTATTTTAATTTGCGACCGGCTTCTCACAGTTTACGTAACATCTTTCATCGCTAATTGGAAAAACTTCTATGGCGAACTGTTTCACAAGTCAAAAAGCCTTTGAACTTCACAGTCGTTGATTTTCTTTTCTACACTTTACCACGAATTTTGATTTCGAAATAAAAGTTTCATAGTTTTTAGCTTCAAAAAAAGTTGACACTTGCTGCGGTACTGAAAGACAAACCGACAAAAAATACACTTTCTCATTTATAACATTAGTATCATTATGAAATGTAGATATAGGTAGGTATATGAATTTAAAAAAAAATCATCAATCAGCAAAAGTCCATAAACCTCAGATATAAATGATACCCATATCAGAAACTTCAAAGCAGATAGGTGTATAAATTCAAAAATATACAGTATAAGTACTTAATAAACAAATGCAGAAGCAATGAGATTTAGGTCGACTTGTTTCGTAAGAGAAAGATTACCTAGTTAATTATTTTGCAATCTTCCATATTGTTTTATCTTATTTTTATCAATTACCTTGAAGCAATACGGACTCACCATTAAGTTTTATTTTGGTTTATGGTATCAAGTGTAGGTACCTACCTATACCATATTATTGGTTTGTCGGTATGTCCTTCAATCACGCCGCAACAAAACATCGACGTGATTTTTTGCACGAGAATAGTTGAGGACCGGGAGAGTGCCATAGGCTACTTTTATCCCGGAAAATTAAAGAGACCCCGCGGGATTTTTAAAACTAAATCCACGCGAGCGAAGCCGCGGGCACCAACTAGTCTATATATATAAAATTCAAAGTCCTGACTGACTGACTGACTGACTGAGATATCAACGCACAGCCTAAACTTCTGAAGTTAGAAACTTGAAATTTTTACAGTTGGTTCCTTTTATGACGTAGGCGCACACTAAGAAAGGATTATTGGAAATTCCACCCCTAAGGGGTTTAAATAGGGGATGGAACTTTATATGAAAGTCCGTCATTTTTCAAGTTGTTTCCATCAAAGTTGGTATTAGAGCTTTCAGTTAAAAATAAAGAAGTACGTGTGTCACAGTTTTTGAAATCTCCACCCCAAAATCTAATTCCACGCGAGCGAAGCCGCGGGCACCAACTAGTACATAATAAGTATATCAATTACTTTTAAAAAAGAATTCGTCTGCCACGTCAAAGAACATAAGCGCTCATATCAATTTGTTTAAGTAGGTAATTAGTTAAAAGGCTGGCTAAATTTGTTAAAAAAATGCGAAAATATTGGTAGGTACTTTTAGGGTATCCTTCCTAATATTATAAATGCGAAAGTCTGTTTGTTTGTTGATTTGTTCGTTTATTGGTTTGTGGATCTCTTCAGGCATTTCACCAGACAAAATGCTAATTACTAAATTAATTAAATTAATAATTATTAATTTAATTATAATTTGCTAATGCTAGTATAAGCTAATTTTTTTTATTTTTTAAAGCCTCAATAGCCCAACGGTTAAACGTGCAGACCGAAAACTGAAAAGTTGCAGGTTCGAACCCCACCCATTGCACTATTGTCGTATCCACTCCTAAGACGTTTTCACTTATTTGGAGGGGAGAGGAGAATATCAGTCAAGTTTAGCTTGGCTGATATTAAAAAAAAAAAAAAAAAGCGTAGGAAGTATTAGCTAATTAAAACGATTAAATATATATTGAATATTATTTGCTTACAACCAAGTGTTGAGTTGAGCTTGAACTTGGAACGGTTTCACACGTGACGTGCGCACAGTTTAATGTATTTTTAAAATATAAAACACGTTATGGTGGCGTCTTTTATTTAAATGTGAATATAAAGTCATTCTAGTGATAACACTGTTTTAGGGTTCCGTACCGAAATGGTGGAAAGGTCCCCGTGACTTTGTACGTGTATGGTGTCTGACCGTCTTATCAACCGACTACGGCTAAGTCAAAACTATTATGATTTTTGAAGTCTATGTATGTATGCAATAGTTGATGCAAGCGGCTTCGCTCGCGTGGATTTAGTTTTAAAAATTCTGCGGAAACTTGTTGATTTTCCGGAATGAAAGTAGCCTATGTCACTCTCCCGGTCCTCAACTATACCGATGCAAAAAATCACGTCTATCCGTTTCTTTATTGTGGCGTGGCTTAAGGACAAACCAACAAATAAACACACTTTCGCATTTATAATATTACGTATTAGTAGAGATTTACGAATATTCCACGGTAGCAAATAAACTACTGAGCCAATTTTCAAAATTAAAAAAAAATTCAAAATTAGTTATTTCGTCTACATCAAAACCTACCTTTGCCAACTTATAGCTCTTGTAAACGTTAATACTCTACGATGCACCCGGTTCGAAATGCAGACGAATTTTGATGAATGTGTCAATTGAATCGTTGTTATAATATGATTTTTATGGTCCGGATGACATTGGCTACATTTTATATGAATAAAATCAATATAACGGGTTATACTTTTTAAAATTTTATCCTTTTTAATATTAAAACGACTATATTATACGATTATTATCTTCATCTTTTTTACCAACTGCCAGACATGACAGGCTTTGCGCCGCGCCGCCTATCTGCGACGTGACGCCGTGTGATGACTGATGTCGTCGGCCCACCTAGTTTTTTTTTTTTTTATAACTACTCTACTTATATGTAAAACAGATTAATTACAATGCTCACATAATTGTGCCTCTAATAAATAATTTTATCAGTACATTATTCTGTCACACCTAATTATTTACGAGTAATTCCACGACAGTAAATCAAAATCAAATCAAAATTCTTTATTTGCACAGATTGAGTGTAGTTACGTTGTTACATAATTCAAAATGTACTTCAATCTGCCAGGTATTGGCATGCAAACATAATGCTTATTATAATAATTCTTAATCTAATTTTATTAACACCAATATTTTAGAGCTTTACAAACCATAATTTATACAAATTCATCCAACAATACATTATAATATAATTAACATTTGAAACTAATAAAAATTAATAATTAATAAAATGTAATAATAATATTGAAGTATTTAATTTAAAATGTCAAATGTAAAATTTATATTATAATGTCAACCTTATTCAAAAAATTCTGTCATCAAAAAATTCCTTAATGGAGTAGTAGGATTTTTTAATTAGAAAAGTCTTCAACGATTTTTTAAAATTAGTCATATTTAGTATCTTTATGTCATTGGATAATTTATTATAAATATTAATTGACAAGCAGAATATGCTTTTACGCATTTTTGCCGTCTTCGAAGGGCGAACCCGCAACCTCAACGGGTGCCTCCTATTGTTCATGTTTTGGAATAGGGAAAGGTTGCCATGGACAAAAACAGCTGACTCATAAATGAAGAGAGATGAGAAAGTTAGGATTTGGAGCTCCTGAAAGTGTGGCTTACAACTATCAGTCCAATGGAGGTTACGTATTGCTCTGATGCAACGTTTCTGAGCCCTGAAAACTTTCTCACGGTCTACCGAATTTCCCCAAAACATAATGCCATATCTCAATATTGACTCGACATATCCTAAATATGCTGTACGCAATGTTTGTGTGGTGGCTCTTTTATTTAATTTATAAAGGGCGTAAGAAAATTTATATAATTTATTACAGATACTGTCAACTTGTGCGTTCCATTTTAATTTGCTGTCAACGATTAGTCCTAAAAATTTGGTCTCTTCAGTTTTGTTTAGCTGTATACCCATATGATTAATACTGTCATTTATTTCGAATAAATCCCAATTAAATGTCATAATCTTAGTTTTTTCTAAATTTATGTTCAGGTTGTTTTTATTTAGCCAGTCAATTATTTGTCCAATTGATTTATTTATTTCAGATACATAGTTAGGGATGCTGCATCCTTCGTATACGACAGTGCAGTCATCTACAAAAAGTACCACTGATTGAGATATAGCAGATGGCAAATCATTAATGTATACTAGAAACTAGTGGTTCGCCCCGAACTGAGACCTCGCGATATCCCATAATTCCCAAAAGTTTTAATTATATATTGTAATAATTAACTTTTAACATTAGACGCAATAAAAAAAATAATAGTTGACATAAAACTGTTTTACTGACACAGCGCCATCTATAGTGAAGCATTATAGTGAAGCATTATAGTGAAGCATTATAGTGAAGCTATTAGCTTCACAATAATGCTAATAGATGGCGCATTAAAATTAAATAATTTCGTTTCTTTATAACATTTATCTAATTTTAGTATTTGTTGTTCAAGTACAGGATATAACTGAATTTTCAACCAAGTTTCACATTCTAATATTCAGTAATTCTTGACATATGGCTCAAATTAAAATCTCCACTTTGAAACCCCCCCATTTGGTCAATTTTTAGGGAAAAATTAAAAAAAATATATTTTTGTACTCTGTTCAAAGTCGTCTTTAAAAAGATATATCGCAAGTCTATGTAGAGCAACAAACAAGATTTTACTTCAAATACGCTTCTATGAGAGCCCCCCTGAAATAAAGCTTTTTATATTTTTTTATACAATGTTCGGCTGAAGGCCATCAGTTTACATATTATATTTAAATTTGAAGTAATTACGTTCAGTAATTCAGAAGTTATAGGGCTCTGACAGACATTTAGACGAACACACTTCTCTGTCTAGTAGGCAAGCGCCCTAGTTGACTCAGAGAACTTCGCTTCGCTCGTTCAATAATAACGGGCTTAGAACGCTCCCTCGTGGAACTCCATATCGGACGTATCGAGATGTCGATCGATACACCTTTTCCGTAAGATTATTAGGACATACTTTAGTTATTTCGGTAATTTGAGATCTATCAGTTATATAAGACTCAAGTAGATCTAACACTGTTCCTCGGACTCCATATTGGTGCAATTTTCTCAATAATATTCTATGATCCACAAAATCGAAAGCTTTGGTCATGTCCATATACAACGCGGCTATGGGAATTTTACTGTCAATACATGTCATAATTTTATCAAGAAGGTCATAGATTGCCATATTTATTGACTTATTTTTCCTAAATCCTTGTTGCTCTTTTGCGAGAAGCCCATTTTCCTCTAGGTAGTTACTTAACCGCTTATAAATAACTTTTTCAAAAACTTTGGCAAATATTGATATTAAGGCTACAGGGCGATAACAACTAACATCATACTTATCGTTTTTTTTTAAAAAGTGGTTTTACTATTGATAGTTTTAGTGCTTTTGGAAATTCCCCATGCTCTATGCATAAATTTATTATGTGACACAGGATGCCTGAAATTGACAACGAAACCTTTTTTACAACCTTTGTGATTATTTCGTCGTAACCAGCGCTTTGGGTATTTTTAAGGGCTTTTATTATTTGATATAATTCAACAGGAGTGACGGGGGACATAAACATAGATGAAGACTTATTTATTTGTATGTGATAGTTGCTTTCATTACCTATTACCTGAGCCTCTCCTACAATATCAATAAAATGATCATTAAAAATTTGTGCTATGAGTGCTGGTTCCGTAATATCTCGATTTTTATATTTTATTTTCTCTATTTGATTTTAGGAGCACAAGTGTTATTATCTTTAATAACCTTCCAAGTAGCTAAACATTTGTTTTTTGCATTTGCTATGTAATAGTTATTTTGAGATCGCTTGGCCATTTCAATAACTTTTTTTAACCTTTTGGAGTAGGTTTTAAATTTAATTTTGTTACCTTTGGTTGGATTTAAGCGAAAGTTCCATAATAGTCTTCTTTTTTTGAAACTACATAGTACTGTAACTATACTAATAACATTTACAGCTATCAGCTGCTTTGTAATAGAGCGTTATCAAAATAATGCTTATCCACAAACAAACTGATTCTATTCAAAAAAGAATGGCTGCATTTTATTTATTATAAGGAACCCTCGATATGCGAAGCCGACTCGCACTAGGCTAGTTTTATTTTATAGTAACAAACATTACAAAATACATTATTTTGATATAGATTTGACTGGCAGACAGAGTTATATTTTACTTTTAACTGAGTATGCAAAAGAAATACTTGTATTAGTAGGTACTTTTAGGTATTATGAGGTATTATGTGGCATAATAATTATACCACAGAATATCTTACTAATAATTATTATTAGTAAGAATGCGAAAGTACAATCATCAGTTAATTTTGGTGGCCACAAAATCCTTACTCCCTATTATAAATGTGAAAGTGTGTTTGTTTGTTGGTTTGTTGGGTCACACTTTCGCATTTTTAAAATACAAATCTTTCCTCTTTATAATAGTAGTGTAGACTATCTTTTACTACTAAATCCAATAATTTAGTTTTTAAAATCCCGCGGGAATTCTAATTTTCCGGATAAAAAGTAGCCTATGTCACTCTCCAGGTCCTCAAGTATACCCATTACCCATACAAAAAATACGTCGATTTGTAGCTCTGTTGCAGCGTGATTGAAGGAAAAAGCAAGAAAATAATACACTTCAGCATCACATCACATCACACTTCACACTAATATTATAAAGCCGAAAGTTTGTATGTGTGTGTGTGTGTGTGTGTGTGTATGTTTGTTACTCTTTCACGCCAAAACTACTGGACCGATTTGGCTGAAATTCAAAATGGAGATAGATTATACCTTGGATTAAAATATAGGCTACTTTTTATCCCGGAAAATCAAAGAGTTCCCGCGGGATTTTAAAAACTAAATTCACGCGGACGAAGTCGCGGGCATCAGCTAGTTTACAATATTAGTAAGATAGTGAGATTATTAGCAAAGATTTGAAACCTTGAAGTTAATTAATGGCCAAAGGGCCTATCACTTCGAAAACTGGACTTTCAAGAAAACATGATTTTTTAATATAAAATCGAGTTAACTCTAAAGTAGGTAATTTAGATGAATTTATCAATTTTTCCTTTATCAACCCGGAAAAAGACACAGAATCAGTTACTTAACTTAATGTATACTTACCTAATGATAATTTATACCGGAAACCTGATAACTGATAAGTCAAAGAACAAATACCTTTTATCATCAGTAGGTAATTAAGTATTTTAAGTAGCTAAGTACCAAGTATCAACACACATTGTGTCACTTTTTCTATCCTATGTACCAATTTGAGGGTTCCGTACCCGAAAGGTAACCAACGGGTTACGGGACCCTATTACTAAACCTCCGTTGTCCGTCCGTCCGTCTGTACGTCCGTCTGTCTGACAGCGAGCTGTATCTCATGATCCATAATAGGTAGAGAGTTGAAATTTTCACAGAATGTGTATTTCTATTGCCGCTATAATGACAAATAATAAAAATAAATTAAAAATTAAATGGTGCTCCCCTACTAAAACTGTGTTTTTTTTGTCGACCTTAACAGTCGATGGTATGGAACCCTTTGTGCGCGAATGGGACTCGCACTTGACCGATTTTTTAATATTATTAATAGTGCAGGTAGTACCTTACACTTACTACAATAAAAAAAGTTTGTTTTAATAAAAGAAATTATATTCTATCAAATCATTGAAATCAAAGTATTACATTATAGTTGTTACAGCCAGAAGTGTGCTAAATTTTATTTATAAAAAAGTACTAATAAAAAATCTATAAAAAAACAAAAGAAATTTTAGGGGACACCCGGGTTTGAACCGGGGACCTCTCGATCTGCAGTCGAATGCTCTACCACTGAGCTATATCCCCATGTGACTAAACCGAAGAAAATATGGATTTAAATGTAAAATTCTATTTAATTTTATTTTATTACCATGAATGTTTTTCCAAATAATTTTATTACAATTTTTATATCAATAACTTATACAAGTAGGTACTAAAAATTATAATAGTTAGGAAAAGAAAGACACACTTTCGCATTTATAGTAATTGTAGGTCACTTGCATTAATAATAACTCAATTTATAATATTATATTTTATGTATTTTGCATATTCTACCTATAATTAAATTGTTCCATATTTAAACTAATGAGAACATTGCCATCTGTACATTTGTCTTAAAACTACT
Source organism: Hipparchia sbordonii (assembly GCA_038048805.1). Lineage (NCBI taxonomy): Eukaryota > Metazoa > Arthropoda > Insecta > Lepidoptera > Nymphalidae > Hipparchia > Hipparchia sbordonii. Next base: position 12,904,979 of record CM076104.1, on the reverse strand, counting down.
AAGGAAAGAAATCGCGGTCTCAGGTATCAATAGATAGGAAGGACCCAACACTGAACAGTTGTTATAAGCTATCACTAGATGGCGCATCGCATATACTAAGAAGATTCCGTGAAACTGTTTGTAACACTCGAGTTATGGACAAAACGTTGGATATTTTTTTTGAATAATAAATTAGACCAGTAATTATTATTTTTGTGGTTCCGTTTTACTTCTCAAGGTAGCTTAGTTAGCACTGGCATAGTGTTTTATCGTTGATTTTGTTTTGATTTCTTGTTTATTGCTAATACGATAAGTAATAAAATTAATCTGTGAAAGAAAACTCCAATGCCACATTTGCACCAGAATTAAAAATTGGTGTTTCTTCAAATACCTAACTAAATTTGTTGTGAGGCCACTCACATTAGCCCTGAAAATTAACACGATTATGAATATCTACCTACCTATATGTTCCTACCTATAGCGGCAGACTCAAATTAATAGGTCCAGAACTTAAACCAGAGCATTTCCTGGTGGGCCGCAAAGGCTCTATGCTCTATCATCTATATTGTGATCGTATATATTATGACTAATATTATGCCATTAATTATTTTTATCATCGGATTGTCATTGATGCAAAATTCGAGCGCCAGCTTTACAATACAACGTATACCTATTCTATCGTTTGTATGGTACCTCTAATTATGCGCAGCTTGCCCAACTCTACTAGCATTACAATCAAATAATTTATTTAATTAAATAGGTAGGTTTTTCAGAGAAGTGAAATGAAGCAAATTAAAACAAAAGGCAAACAATGACTGAGTTGGGCTTGGCTTGGTTGACAACCCTGTCAGACTGGAGTTCCTTTGTAGCGTAGAATGTAGGTAGTACTTCCCTGTCTACACTTTGTAGCTTGTTATTTTTGCTTGCTCTAGGCAGTGTCATCTCATGCAAAAATTATACAACTAAAACGCGAACGGAACGCAACGCCCGCCGGTTGATCATGAGCTTATTGCGTGAAATTCCAAAATAGAATTTATTTTATTTTATAAATCGTGACGTAATAAAGACAAACGAACTTAAACAAGCCCCTAAGTTAAACATTACAGTATTTTCTTCTAGAGGAGAACTGTGTGGTGACAAAAAAACACTGTAATGTTTAAATTCTTGTCCAACTCCTTGTTAACTCAGGCCAGCTGTCAAGAGGTGGGTAAGTTTTTGCTTTTAATCGGTGTATTAATGTATTATCTAAATGCAGATATAACTGTTGTATAATATTATCAATTTGATCTGCTATCGGTCGTCAGTATGCGGTATTTTGTTGGCACGAGCGCCCTTGAAGAGTCTGCCCTTGAAATGATTCAAACAGCAGCGGCAATCTTTTACTCCTTTGCCTCATATCGTATACCGACTTTACCCCTCATAAAACTTGAAAATCTTCTCAAACATAACTCAAAATACGCAAAACCACATCCTACTTTATCGTTTGTTTTGACAGATTATTAGATAATCGGTAGAGCTAACCTCTTTGACCTTAACCAAGAATAACTACCTATTATAAAAAAAAAATATATGTGTGATACAAATCTGTTCCAAATTCAAAATTAAATAATGATTGTGAACTCACCTGATAGAGATACATAAATGACAACATCTGTAATGCAATCATTAGTTTTATATTCTGTATAACATGTCCCATCTCGGGCCAGTTTACTGATAACATTATCACCATGTGACGAGATAATAATATTCCTATCTATTACGTCGACTCAAGTAGTTTAATATCCATCAATTCAGTACAATTCGCGTCTCTGCAACACTATGACTTTGACCCGGGTAACTGTGCTTTTCTAAATTGATTCACATTTGGAAAAATAATATGTAATTGGTGTTCATTTGTTTTATTGATATAATCATAATATGATAAATAATGGTTTTGTGGTTTGTGTTTGATAAAATACGAGTGATTGTGAGTGCCGTCAGATGGAAATGGCTTTTAATACAATCTAAGTATTTTGGGTTTGAAATTTTGTTTCCCTATATTTAACAACATTACATAAATCGTTAATATGTTGAATTAATCATATTAAACAGTTAAACGTTAATGAATATTAAACAGTTAAATTGTTCAGTTACATCAAATCCATTCAGTATTCATTTATTTGACCTTTCAGCCTCAGCATATTGTTTTATCTAGCACATTATTTTGCTACACAAGATCATTAATGAGTGTCATAGCAATCATATGATGGTATACATATATTTTCCATATTTAATTCATATATTTAGTACTTTAAATAGCGAATGTGAAATGGCCATTTGACAGATAGTGGTGAATTCACTGTATAGTTGAAGGGAAAGTATAGTCATATAGGATATAATACTTTGGTCGTAACTGCCTTGTTAGTCTAGTGGTAAGCAAGTTCAATTGCGGCCGACAAGGTCTTGGGTTTGATTTCTGGGTCGGACTAAAAAAATTCTACTTATACTTAAGGGTTTTTCTGTCAAGAAATTCTCAATGCCCGGAGTTACAAAGTAGATGGTCTGTCATCTCCTGTGCCTTGGAGAGGATTTTAAAAGCATTGGTCCTGCGTCTGATCTCTCCGGTTGTATCTGATTTCTGTCCCGTCGGATTACGAGAGTGAGGGAATAGAGAGTGCACCTGTGTTTGCATACACACTTGTGCACTATAATATCTCCCTGATTAGATAGATTTGGTCTGGAGGACATTAATGCTTTCATCGTAATTTCTTGAGTAGTTATTTTAGTTAAAAATATACACATTGTAGCCGATTCAGGTGTACAAAATGGCTACACTAAAATGTCAGGTCTCAATCTATTGCCAGACTAATTAAAATTTTAATTTTGTTGAGAGATTGTGAACAGAATTAGATTTAATTACAATAATATATTTTAAGAATTAATATTCTTAGGACTAATTATTAATTAGGACTAATGTCCTATTTTGTGCTTAACGTCTAACGAAGTTTTTTTTTAATAAATAAATTTTCATTTTTCAAAAAAAAAGTAATTATAATTTGTAAATGAGTGTTATTTTTGCTTATAAGATTAAGAATAAGAAGGATGTACTATATATACTTAGTATAAGTGATAGAATATGTGTACATAATAACTATAAAGTGTTCATTGTTATAGTAAATAATGAATGTTTAACTTGATTGTACAAAGTTGATTGCTACTGTCGTTAACTAATGGATGTTTAGTGTCAAGGTCAATAATAGCATTGTGCATATGTCACAACTCGCACATCCCGTGCATATGCTAATCCTGTTTCCTATCCTATTATCCTATTAATATTATAAATGCGAAAGTATGTGTGTTTGTGACTGAACCGATTTGGCTGAAATTTGGCACAGAGATCGATTACAGTCTGGAATAGGACATAGGCTAATTTATATCCCGGGAAAAAAGAGAGTTCCCGCGGGAATGAAAAACCTCAATCCACGCGAACGAAGTCGTGGGCATCAGCTAGTAAATAATATACATAGATTAAGGCTGAGTCCATATATATGGATGGACTGAGAAGGCCGTAAAATTTCAGATTGAGTGTATTTTTATAGCAGTTTGGATGCCTTTTTTATTGCAAGTGATATAGTTAACTGCGTAGGTAGATACTTGACTGTTGTCAACATGTCGATTTTTTTTTTTCGATCAAACGAGCAGGCGGGCATTTTTATATTCTAATCTAATATTAATTACAATCAAATATGTAACGTGTAATCACTAAAGCCTCCCACAAGACCAGAACAGACAATTTAGAAATTATAAATTCCCGAATTGCCCCCGCCGGGAATCGAACCCGTGACCTCCTAGTTATAAGACCACCCCTCACCACTGCGCCAGGGAGGTCGTCGTTGAGAAAACATTATTATTATAAATTCTTTTTCATGCCAGAAAAATTTCTGCCACTTTTCTATGTAAACATTGGCAACAAAGCGACCGTATATACACGGCACATTCCTGCGACTTGTTATGATAGCCCCAATTGTAGCGAGCGATTATTTCTTAGACACTTGTTTTATTGTTTTTTAACCGACTTCCAAAAAAGGAGGAGGTTCTCAATTCGTCGGTTTTTTTTATGTACGGTAGCGGACAGAAAATGTTTACCACCTTAAGATTCATAATTACATGCACACGTCTGCCTGACAGTCGATAATATGCTTTCGATATTCTATGGCGTTATAGACCTTACAGCACGCAATGTGATATAGAATCTACATTGAAAACTGATAAACATTTTCTGTCCGCGACCATATGTGCCCCGATTACTCGAAGACGCCTCGACCGATTTGGAAAATTCTTTTTTTATTTGAAAGGGTATACTTCTCAGGTGGTCCCATCAGGTCGGGATCTGATGATGGGATCCTGGAGAAATCGAGGGAACTCTTCAAATTTTATAGGCACAATTGCTTTACTTTGTAGTGGCGTTTGAAGTCAGTTTTGTAAAAAGAATTTTTACGTTTATATTATTTTCTTAATTATGTTCGATTGAGCTAAGTCACATGAAAGTGACCGCATTGACAAAAATTGCTTATTTAAAATTTAGCGCCACTGCAATGCAGAAACACCTTTTGTCGCGTCTCTCAGAGACTTACAGTCAGAGTCCTACTCACAGAGTCGTTAATGATTGAAGCCCCAATAGCCCAACGGTTAAAAGAGCGGACTGAAAACTGACAATGTCGCAGGTTCGATCCCTGCCCGTTGCACTATTGTCGTACCCATTCCTAACATAAGCTTTCCGCTTACTTGGAGGGGAGAGGAGAATGTTAGTCAAGTTCATCTTGGCTAATATTCTTAAAAAAAAATTATACAGGTGATAATTTGTATGTGTGTTTGTGTGTAGGTGTATGTTTGTTACTCCTTCACGCCACAACGAATGAACCGATTTGGCTGAAATTTAGAATGGAGATAGCTCATATTATCCAGGATTAGTACTTAGTCTACATTTTATCCCGGAAAATTAAAGAGTTCCCGCGGGAATCGAAAAACCTTAATCCACGCGGACGAAGTCGTCTGCCTTATGTAATTGAGTACCTAGAGATTTAAAAAGTTCACTCAGAGTCGGTAATTCAGGATTTAATATTAATGAAGCATTAACGGGTTCCATTTCCTGGCATGCACTTCTAACTTTTCGCAATCAAATACGATAGGTATTTCTATAACGGTGAAGATACTGAACTTTTTTTTTTATTATGAAATAATCTTGCGCTTGACGACAATCAATGATGTACAGCATTGATGAGGTCTAGGTTGGAGCGCGCTTGCTTAGAAAATGCCTATTCACTCTTGTCTTAAAGGTACTCAAATTATACGTGGCCGTAAACAAAAGCTGGAAGTGCGTTCCATACCTTAGCCGTTCGTTTCAAAAACGTTGAATTGAACTCAACTAAGAATCATCGCTTATTCAAGATAGACTAACGCCTTACCTACTTGACCGTTCTCAAGTTCATTTAGGAGTGGGAAAAATCATGTCGAGAAGGCTAAAAGTCAATTGACTTTCTTTAGGTACTTCAGTCGTTTGATTTTCGTTTTCTTATTTGAACTATACCTTAGACGTTATGAAAACGTCTCTGGATATAATAAAAATGCTTATAGCTTGGCAAGTTATTGGTAAACGGCGAACTTAACAATCTATGAAAAGAAAATAAATTAAAAGTAAAAAAATGTTTGCTTTCAAAACGCTTCACTGGCTTCCCTATATAATATAACTGTAAAAATTGTTTTTACAAAACCGAGTTCAAACGCCACTACTTTGTGCTTATGAAATTTGAAGAGTTCCCTCGATTTCTCCAGGATCCCATCGTCAGATCCTGATCTGATGACAATGGGACCACCTGGGAAGTATACTCTTTCGAACAAGAAAATTTTCCAAATCGGTCCAGGCGTTTTCGAGTAATCGGGGAACATACATAAAAAATAAAAAATAAATTCTAATTCGACGAATCGAAAACCTCCTTCTTATTTTGAAAGTCGGTTAAAAATGCATACTTAGAAAATTCGTTAGTTTAGACGTGTACAGTAGATGTGACGATAGGTACACAGTAATTACTTCCCCTTACGATTACTGCCAGTAATTGGGACGCTTACGGGTTCTAGCATGGGGTACTTACCTACGGTTTTAGTACAGGTACGGGTAAAAAGACCTATGCTGAAATCTACGTGCTCTGACTTAGCTCAACAGAGATAGATAGATAGAGTTAAAACGGGACACAGATATGCTTTGACATAAATATGTCTCGTTTTATTTTTGAGTCTGAGCAGTGAGTACGTACCTATACATAATATCACGTGAATCATTCATCACTCGGCTTGAAACTCGTCCCCTCCGTCGCCGATCATTGTAAACGGTAACTAGTTCTGCTAATTTCATTGTAAGTACAGGTACACACGCCAGTAGCCTAAGCACGAACATTTTAACTTTCGAATAGAAAAGGTGAAGTTAACATCAGCCTGTGTATTAAAGTGACAGGAACACTCCTGTCGTCCTTACTAATATTATAAATGCGAAAGTTTGTTTGTTTGTTGGTTTGTCCTTCAATCACGCCGCAAAAAAGCAACGGATTGACGTGATTTTTTGCATGGGTATAGTTGGGAAAGTGATATAGGCTACTTTTTATCCCGGAAAATCAATGAATCAATGACATCCCGCGGGATTTTTAAAAAACTAAATCCACGCGTGCGAAGCCGCGGACATCAACTAGTTTTCATATACATGTATGTGCTCAGTATTAGATAATTTTTGCTTCATAATCGTTTAATTTTATTTTTTCCAATCCGTTCCACAATGTGTAACGTTCATTAAATCATTAGGGAAGATACTAATCGCAAAAAACAGAATATTTTTATTAGTGCAATAAATGAATCAAACTGTAAAAAAAGTTTTTTTGGTTCCATTCAAATGGTACCGAAGTAATTTGAATTACCTGTTCAGTAAATCGGTTTACAGAGATTTACATAATAAGCCCGCTGAAATCTACATAAACTGGTTTGAAATGAGCATTGTTCTAGTTTAGGCTGCCACTGGATCGCTTTAGAGTAGTTTCGTGGTTTAAACTTATGTACATACGAGTTAAATTAGTTTTAGCACATGTTGCTCTTTAAGGGTAACCAACGGGTAGGTTTAGCTGGCTCTGAGAGTGATTTTTTACATCTACTATAAGGCGTTCCTTAGTGCAGACTCACGAGTCGCTGCTAGATTGCGACCAAACATTGTGTTCTACACCACTACTGTACTATTAGAATCCGTTTTAATTCGATTGATCGTATAAGAATTCGATGATATTAGCGTCAAAGTAAAATGAACCATAAAGCATTGAATTAGAGCTCAATTTCGTGTATGCATTCTTATATGTTTACGCTCCAAATTAAAATCGATTACTGAATTTTTGACGTTGCGGTTCGTTTTACGTTGACGTTAAAGTCATCGAATTATTACACGATCAAACTAATTAAAACTTAGCCTAAGCATACTATCCAGTCGTAGTCCTGGCGTTCTGCGTGGTTCTCAGTTATCAAAGATTTACGATATCTTCCGACTTTCTGACATTCCACAAGTGATAGAATATCTTTATAGCTGTATAAATTTATTGCTGTAATCCCACTAATTGTAGCGTGTTTGTTGCAGGGGGCTGGTTATTTAAAACGGGCCGATACCGACCGCTTATATGAGATTTTCCTCAAATATGCGACAATAGAGAAAAATGGAGAAAAACACATCACAAGTGATGATTTCGTGCGAAAGTTTCTCGGATTGTTTGACGAAGGTAAGATAGAAATAATATTTAAAGTCAGTAGATGCTAAGTAGTAAAAAAATGATAGAGTGATTCGTATCGGTCACTTCTCCTATTATGTCTAAATAATCTATGATTTCATCAATGGAATCATAGATTAATTATGGAGGTCGGTGCGCCATTTGTAATTTTATTAGTTCCAAAGACACTCGTATGCCAAATGTGGCGCTTGACATTGATTCATAGTTAAAATGTCATTTGCAATGGGACACCAAATCCAGCGTTAATCATAGATTAATTATAGAGATCCCATTTATATCCAATTTTTCGTAGTCAGGTTCCAGTTTTGATTTTTTTTCTTGTTGCCAGATGACTACAACAAGGAGTCAGTGCAGCTCATCGCGGGTATCGTGGATATGGACAAGGACGGGTACATCTCGTTCGCGGAGTTCCAGGCCTTCGAGGGGCTGCTGTGCGTGCCGGACGCGCTCTACAAGACCGCCTTCCAGCTGTTCGACACCAACGGCAACGGGCTCGTCGCGTTTGGTAAGCTTCTCCAGATGATTACAGGGAGTCGGTGCAGCTCATCGCGGGCATCGTGGATATGGACAAGGACGGGTACATCTCGTTCGCGGAGTTCCAGGCCTTCGAGGGGCTGCTGTGCGTGCCGGACGCGCTCTATAAGACCGCCTTCCAGCTGTTCGACACCAACGGCAACGGGCTCGTCGCGTTTGGTAAGCTTCTTCAGATGATTACAGGGAGTTGGTGCAGCTCATCGCGGGCATCGTGGGTATGGACAAGGACGGGTACATCTCGTTCGCGGAGTTCCAGGCCTTTGAGGGGCTGCTGTGCGTGCCGGACGCGCTCTACAAGACCGCCTTCCAGCTGTTTGACACCAACGGCAATGGGCTCGTCGCGTTTGGTGAGGTTCTTCTCCAGATGATTACAAGGAGTCGGTGCAGCTCATCGGAGGCATCGTGGATATGGACAAGGACGGGTACATCTCGTTCGCGGAGTTCCAGGCCGGGCTCACGCTTTTGATAAGCTTTTATCAAAAGAAGGGTTATAATTTTAGCAATCTATGTATGTACGTATGTATGTATGTGAATTTTATGAAAGTTGCATCGTGGCGCCTTAACTACTGGACCGATTTGGATGAATGAGGTGTCAGTCGCTTCGTTATTATGGTCCGAATGACATAGGTATGCAAATCATTACCGACTTTGTCCGCATGGAGTTGGAGTAGTTTTTGAAAATCCCGCTTGAAACCTCTAGGGTAAGGGTGCCTGTCCATTAAAAAAGAGCGGAGATGGGTTCTATGGACCAATTATATTATTGAGTTATTTACTACGAATAAATAATGAGTAGTTATTTAGGAAGAAAATACAAAGAAAAACAACTCACGAGTTTAGTTCTAGTTATTAGAAAGTTGTTCAGAGTTGAACTGAAGGTACAGTATAATACTCTAAAGAGTTTCTTATTACTTCGTACAATATCATAAACAGTTTGTCCTTCGAAATGTTAGACGTCCGGCCTTCAACCGTGTTTGCAAGCACGAATCGTGTAGTTTTCGACATTATTAGGTAATTAAGTAACTATATTTGTTACGTAAAACAAAGGAAAATAAAAATGCTTAAGAACGTATCGTGTTGGATATAATTAAATCGACTTTTATAAAAACTTTAAGTTTGAAGGATGATAATCTCGATAGCCTAACGGACTGAAAACTGAAAGGTCGCAAGTTCGGTCCTCATCCGTTGTACTATAATAGTACCCAAACCTGACACAAGCTTCGGGCTTATTTGGAGGGGAGAGGAGAATACTAGTTAATTTCAACTTGGCTGATAGTCTTAAAAAACTATTGGTTTACACTTACCTTTTTGCCTCCTCTTAGGGGGGATCTGTAATATTGTACCTTTGTGTACTAATTATATACTTTTGTGTAATTCTGCAGATGAGTTCGCGGAGGTCATGCGTAAGACGGTGCTTCACAAGAAGTTACCCTTCAATATGGAAAGCACATTCGTACGCCTGTATTTCGGAAAGGTAAAATTTCATATACCTATATTATCTGCTCTTACTAAATCTCAACTGTCACAATGTCTCCTGTCTTTTCGTTTATTATCAAATATTCTTTGGAGAGTGCGCTCAAGAAACTTCACAACCTTGTTCCTCCTTCATCATTCTACAACAGAACCGTTCGCCCTTGGGTTTGATCACGTTAAGTTCGATTTTTCAAACCGCTATTTTATCCCCTTAGGGGTTAAATTTTCAAGAACCCTTTCTTTGCGAATACCTACGTCGTAATAGCTATCTATATGCCAAATTTCAACCATCTGTCCAGTGGTTTGAGCTGTGCGTTGACAGATCAGTAAGTCGAGTCACCTTTTCCTTTTCTATATTCAGATATCGCTCATTTGCGACAAGGGTGACATAATTCAAAATCGATGACGAGAAAATTCCCTCATTAGAGTGTTATGTTCTGTGGATGCTGCGGTCTCGAAACAACACAGTGGCCATCAAAGCTCGCTCTTATTTTTTGGTGCTAAGCGTAATGTAGTTTATGTTGCAAAAAGTATCGACTATTTTTAATTTTTTCTAAAATTGGTGAATTCTGAGTTATGTCACCCTTGTCGCAAATGAGCGATATTTTTAGCGAGCAAACGATTAACGCCGCCCATGAACATTTGTAGCACATGAGGCACCACCAATGCATTGCCGGCTTTTTAGGAATTTGTTGATCCGCCCCTTGACTAACCCCATGTTTCTGATTGCAGGACAAGAAACGGCTAGTGACGTACCCCGAGTTCAGCCAGTTCCTGCACGACTTCCACGAGGAGTACGGCGTGGAGGCGTTCAAGAAGTGCGACAAGGACGGCAGCGGGTTCATCACCGCTGCCGACTTCCGCGACATCATGCTGAACATCAAGAGCCACCTCCTCACCAAGGACTTGAAGAACAAAGTTGTTATGGTGAGTTGTTACCCTTCAATTCAATTCAATTTATTTGCATAAAACATGTCAGGTGTTAACAATTGGTTGTAATGAGAACAATTTTTTGCCCAATCGGCATGCAAATATTTACTAATTGACCGATTATACAATGTCAATTGATTCTAATAAAATAAATGTCAATTTACGGCAACAATCAGTCAATTTAATTCAATGTCATACTTATTTAAAATGTCAATACAAATTTACAAACTATCCGCTAAAAATTCTTTATTGATTAGTAGCACTTTTTCAGTAAAATATCTTTGAGGTTTTTTTTAAATAATGTAATATTTAGGTTCTTGTCAGCCAGTGAAGCTGGTAGTTTATTGTATATTTCTGCCCTCCTTACGAAAAGTGCAATAACTCGAGTTTTGGGCCTCAAAGACTTTTAGCCTAACGCACATATAAATAGAGTTGAAAGTCGGTTGAAAGTATTGCACTTTTCGTAAGGAGGGCAGATTTGTGGAGCCATGTTAAAAATACTCTTACTAAAGAATGTAGTCGTATGGTGCGAGAAACAAATTTTATCCTTTCGACGTCCCTCCATCTCAAGTTGCCGCTACCTCGCCTCACTTTTCCCCGCACCGCATTTTAAGTCAGCACCTTAAACTTACTATTCGGCGAATACGAATAGGTAATTCAACAAGATAATAAACATACGCCACTCCTTTTTAACCAGCTTCCAAAAAAGGAAGAGGTTCTCAATTCGTCGGAATCTTTTTTTTTTATGTATGTTCCTCGATTACTCGAAGACGCCTGGACTGATTCGGAAAATTCTTTTTTTGTTTGAAAGGGTATACTTCCCAGGTGGTCCCATTGTCATCAGGTTAGGATCTGATTATGGAATCCCGGAGAAATCGACGGAACTCATTAAATTTTATAGGCACAATTGATATACTTTGTAGTGGCGTTTGAAGTCGGTTTTGTTTGAAAAGCACAACATTTGTAAATTCAACATTTGGGAATCCTAGAGTTCGTTCGTTTCGTTAATCGTTTATTTTAATATATGACCTTCACATTTAGATAAACGATTTTTGTAGTCCTTCATCAGTAAATATAATAGCTCATTCATTACACGCAATTTCAGTGCACAATTTTTGAGGAATTTCATCAGAATTCAAGATAGTTTATAGCTTCATAAAACCAGGCCGAGAACGGCGATTTTCCAAGTCGAGGCGAATATGAAATAAGTAATTTATTTTCAAGACTGTTTCTATCGGTGTATTACGCAATTAGCCCGCTTGCTTGTTATCAATTGAGAACTGTTTTTTTTTTTCGTATAAATAACTTGTTTACTACATGTAAGCTGATAATAATACAATGCGAAATATAAGTTTAACGTTACAATACAATAAACATGTTATACGTACACAGACGTCATTTGGATGTTTATTCGTTAGTAGCAAAAGAAGGAAAGAAGGAAAAAATTAAAAAGATCATATAAACGTAAAAATTATTTTTACAAAACCGACTTCAAAAGCCACTACAAAGTATATCAATTGTGCCTATAAAATTTGAAGAGTTCCCTCGATTTCTCCAGGATCCCATCATCAGATACTGACCTGATGACAATGGGACCACCTGGGAAGTATACCCTTTCAAACAAAAATACAATTTTCCAAATCGGTTCAGGCGTCTTCGAGTAAAATAAAAAAAAAAGGTTCCGATGAATTGAGAATACATGTGGAATTTCTATCATTCTTCGTATGAACAGTTTTAATAGTGTTTATAATGAAATAATTAAGTTTTAGTTAATTAATAAAAAATAGTGTTCTCTAAAAAACAACAACAACAAAAAGAACATCTAAGGGTGGATTTTCTCGGCTCAAATTAATCACAAGGCTCCACCGATGACGTCAGTAGTCATGATTATCTACTCGTAAAAACAAACATCAAACATTTCACTCTATCAATTTCAGGCCTCAGGCTTTCCACAAGGGGAGCGAAAAATCAGTTTCCCGTACTACATGGCGTTCATTTCCCTCCTCAACAACATGGAGCTCATCAAACGCGTGTACCTCAACGCGACGCATGGCCACCGCACGCAGGAGGTCACCAAGGAAGAGTTCCTGCACTCTGCGCAGATGATGAGCCAGGTCACGCCGCTCGAGGTCGACATCCTGTTCACGCTGTGCGACATGATCCATCAGACGAACGGGTGAGACACGAACAATATTACCATAAACAGTCTTAGACTGCCATTTTCTATTTCTGTCTTGCTCACGTGTATATTACAAAGAGCGAGACGGAAATACAAAATCTACGTAAGTTCCTGCGATCCACGCAGATAATGAGCCAGGTCACGCCGCTCGAGGTCGAGATCCTATTCACGCTGTGCGACATGATCCAAAAGACGAACGGGTGAGATACGAACGATATTGCCATAAACAGTTTTATGCTGCCATTTTCTATTTCTGGCTTGCTCACGTGTATATTACAAAGAGCGAGACGGAAGTACAAAATCTACGTAAGTTCCTGCACTCCGCGCTAATGATGAGCCAGGTCACGCCGCTCGAGGTCGACATCCTGTTCACGCTGTGCGACATGATCCATCAGACGAACGGGTGAGACACGAACAATATTGCCATAAACAGTTTTAGACTGCCATTTTCTATTTCTGTCTTGCTCACGTGTGTATAACAAAGAGCGAGACGGTAATACAATATCTACGTAAGTTCCTGCGATCCGCGCAGATGATGAGCCAGGTCACGCCGCTTGAGGTCGACATCCTGTTCAAGCTGTTCGACATGATCCATCAGACGAACGGGTGAGACACGAACAATATTGCCATAAACAGTTTTAGACTGCCATTTTCTATTTCTGTCTTGCTCACGTCTTTATGACAAAGAGCGAGACGGAAATACAAAATCTACGTAAGTTCCTGCAATCGGTGCAGATGATGAGCCAGGTCACGCCGCTCGAGGTCGACATCCTTTTAACGCTGTGCGACATGAACGGGTGAGACACGAACAATATTGCCATAAACAGTTTTAGGCTGCCATTTTCTATTTCTGTCTTGCTCACGTGTATATTACAAAGAACGAGACGGAAATACAAAATCTACGTAAGCTGCAACCCGCGCAGATAACGAGCCAGGTCACGTCGCTCGAGGTCGACATCCTGTTCACGCACGCGAAAGGGTGACATACTATTAAGATAAGAATAGGAATGTTGGCCCGCCATTTTCTATTTCTGTCTTGCTCACGTGTCTTAAACTGAGTGAGACAGAAATACAAAATCAGTTCACTATTCTACATGGCGTTCATCTCCTTCCTCAACAACTTTTTTTTATTCGTTGACAAGATAGTCCTTGACTGCAATCTCACCCGATGGTCGATGCAGTCTAAGATGGTAGCGGGCTAACTTGGAAGGGACATGGAGCTCATCAAAGGGCCACCCCACGCAGGAGGTCACCAAGGAGGAGAAAAACATCATGAGGAAATCTGCATGCCTAAGAGTTCTCCATAATGTTTTTAATTTATTTTTTTATACATTATTAGCTGTTGCCTGCGACTTCGTCCGCGTCAATTTCTGTTATTATGATCGCGATTAAAAAGTTTTTAAAAGAATATATTTTAAATATGGATAATTTTCCCCGTTTTTGCAACATTTTTCACTGATGTTTCGCTCCTATTGGTCGCAGCATGATGTTATATAGCTTAAAGCCTTCCTCGATAAATGGACTATCCAACACAAAAATAATTTTTCAATTCGAACCAGTAGTTCCTGAGATTAGCGCGTTCAAACAAACTCTTCAGCTTTATAATATTAGTATAGATAGGCTTTTTAAAGGTGTAAAGTCTAGTGGTGTAATGTAGTAGAGTGAGTACTCAGTAGTGAGACGTTAATTAACTGCTCATGATAATGACAAAAATCACGCGAACAGAAAAAAAATTGCCAAATCACCCTGAAGCTTATCGTGTGGCTCATTAACAATCCACGATAAACAATCAGTTAAGTGTACTATGACGAGTTGTAACATTAATGTGTATTGTAGTATCGAGGCGGTGATAACTTTATCGCCTTATCTATTACGCGGTCGGCGATACACCGACGTCTAATCGGGAGATCGATAAGGCTCATGTCATTAGCGAACCAGACAATGTCCGACAAATGTTCATACTGTATTTTTTTTTTTTTTTTCAAGGAATACCTGGGAGATGTTATGGTTATCCAATTCATGTCCCTGTACCACTAAAGTACAAATCAACTGTTCCGTAGAACAAAGTCTCATCTGCTAAATTCATAACTTGAGATTTGAGCCTTACAGATGTGACTTTTAAAGCTCAAATTTCAAGTTGTGAATTTAGCAGATGAGACTTTGCTCTACGGAACGGTCGAAATACATCGGCAGACTAAAGCAAAAAAACTCATACATCAGTATCTGGAAAATAATGAAAAGTTGCTAACTAACATAGAATGAATATTCTCTAGAATCCTACCAAGCGTGTAAGAAAGGGATAGCTTAACACTGTGAAATACCTACTCTTGTATGACTTGTTGCTCACAATCACCATACATTGTATTGTGAGGAACAATTCAAAACCTGGCACGCAGTGAGGGACGGATATACGGACATAGCTGTGTCTCATTCTATCTTGTTTGATGTTGCGTTACACCACGGCTGGAGTTTAACATGCGTGTTCTTGCAGAAGGAGGATTTTAGGGAGAGTATAGAAAATACACAGACTGTTGTTACTAAGCGATAAGTGCTATCCAATATCCAATACAATATATTTACAAATTTACATTGCGGGTGGGGAGTCTATTGTTGATTTAATCCTACGTGCTAAAAGTGCTGATTAAACAATAAAGAAATTATGTTATTAATTATAATCTAATATCGTACAGTCACGTAGGATGGAATTCTATGCGTACGCCATATTTGACATCGCTATACTGCATCTCTTTCTTATTTTTTTTCTCATTTTTTTTATTAACCGATTTCCAAAAAGTAATCGTAAAAAATATATGAGTTTTGTGACTTATTTGCCGACCCTAGATTTAGCAATAGAGAAAATAGAACTTGCAATTAATTAAACATACTAAAAACCGTTTTTACGACCCGTAATTTTGTCGATGGATTTAATTTTGGTATTACGCATCACTAGAGTTTATGCACGCTTTGAGTATTAATGTTAAGCCTCAATAGCCCAACGGTTAAAGGTTCGGACTGAAAACTGAAAGGTCGCAGGTTCGAACCCCACCCGTTGCACTATTGTCATACCTTCTCCGAACACAAGCTTTCCGCTTATTTGGAGGGGATAGAAGGATATCAGGCTATTTCAGGTTGGCTAATATTCTTTAAAAAAAAAAAAAGTGCCACTGCATGTTGCCTACATCGTTTCGGTTTTTACAGATTTTCCTTTTCTTTACAGTCGAATCATATACAACGATCTGAACTCGATAACACCAGAACAGTACTTCAAACACGTTACTAGAAGAGTCGCAGAGATTAAAGCAGTTTCGGTGAGTGTTCTCTCTCTCTCTCTTTCCCACACACGACTACTCGTATACATCCGTCTCACTTTTACACAGAACCAAAGAATTCTTTCAGGAGCTGCGTGCGCGATTTTAATGTATGTTTAAATGAATATTAGTGTATAATCTATTTTAGTGTATATTATGTAAGATTTGATTTTATAGAAGGTTGCGTCTATGCTTACTTAACTTAAATCTGAGCAACTCTTAATTAAATTTCAGAACGCACGCTTATTATGGGAGCTCTTGTATAAATTAGTGAATTATGACGTCATAAACATTTGACGTACTTTTTTTTGGGATACTAATCGATAATAATTAAAAATTGTTAAATTGTATATGTTGTTGTGTTGTTCTTTGTTTTGTATGGTGTACAATAAAAGTATACCCATTCATTCATTCATATTTTCAAGTGTATTTGATGTGTTTGAGAATATTGATTAGCTTTAAAAGCCTCAATAGCCCAACGGGTAAAGGTGCGGACTGAAAACTGAAAGGTCGCAGGTTCAAACCCAACCCGTTGCACTAATGTCGTACCCACTCCTAGCACAAGCTTTCCGCTTATTTGGGGGGGATAGGAGGATATTAGTCAACTTCAGCTTGGCTAATATTCTTTTTAAGAAAAAAAAAAGAAAAAAGCTTTGCAAAAAATAACGTAATACCAAACGCTATTTTACGCATATTAATTGATATAGCATTAACTCACACGCGATCACGTAATATTGGCTAAGAAAGAGCTCTACAAACTATTGCATAGTCAGCAACTTCTATAAAATTAAACCGTACCAAGAGTTGTTTTTTTTTTTTTGGAAACATCACTAACTTACCGCTGTTTGTTTCTCTCTTTCTTTCACCGCTCAATAAAGGAGGAGGTAAATATGATAAGAGAGCCATTTCGATTTGTAGACTTGTTGGACCGCATCCTGGTGAGTACCGACGACATTGGAGTTTATGATGTTTCTATATTATCGTTTCTCTATCTTCTCTCTATTCATCTGTAGGAAATTAGTTTCATTCGGCGAGCGGTTTGGTACAAATTGGTAAATTTTTCTTTCGAAATTGGTGTCACATACTTATTTGAAATTAATTTATGAAAATTATGATTTTTTTAAGCTAGTGCATAGCTTCTATCGCGGGCCTTGAGCGTGGAGACCGAATCCAGAAATTCCGTAACGAAAATAACCTGACACGGGACTCCTCTCACCGCTAGATGGCGTTGATAAAAAATGCTATGCAATAGCTTTACCGCGGCAGTCCCCGAGTGCCACACGTCTTTTTTTTTTTTTAATATAATTTTTAAGGAGTGGTTCAATGAAATGTGAATCTAATTAAATAAAAAAGGCGGGGGTTTTCTAAACTATACTTCACTTTAAGCTATTATTATCATTGCCAACGTATCGCTTAACATTTTCTTACTTGTAAGCTGTTTCATTTTTAAGTGTTACACTTGTTTGGATGACACTCATACATTTTCCGGAATTTATTACTTTAGTTGTAGCTATGAGCATTGTCATAATAGCGGACAGTTTTCGTATTGAAAATCTGCTAAATTCTTCGGTCAAACGCATGTCAAACGTTATTCCAATGATGAAATTGGCGAAACTCATGTATAGTTCTTTCAACTCACGAGGGCGCGTGGCTCATGGTTGTGTGTGTGTCGTATCTGTATAAGTGTGAGCGAGAGCTTGCTCGCGCCTGCCCGCTCCCACCTAGGCTCCTGACAGGCACGCATACTTACGCAATGTGCATGCACACACGTAACCACAAGTAAAGCTCACGCGCCCTCGTGAATTACAAGAACTATAACATTTTATTAGCCACTATATAAACTATTCAAAATATGCCAGGGACCTTTCCCATACATTCGGATGCTTGAAGCAAAATTAAAAAAAAAAAAAAAATATTACGCCTTTCAGACATTGTCTTTAATTCTTAAGATTTCTTAGTAGACCGATTTTTCACTTTACCATTTTCATTTTCTGTTTTGTGATGCCGCCATATCTGTCTACGCAGCTAAAAACTCCTAGACAACACAACATTCCATCGGCTCATCAAACATGTCACTAACTTTAGTTTGTTGAAGGAAATAGTCGAATATACTGTTACTTTTGTTACAGAGTCCAGAAGAGAGAGGCGTGTTGATACAAATCCTAGAAAGCACTTACAGGTTCACGCTCGGTTCTATAGCTGGTGGCAAGTATTACACTAAAACTATACCTATCCAATTATAATTATATAAAAAAGAGAAACTGGTTGAATTGATAACCTCCTCCTTTTTGGAAGTCGGTTAAAAAGAGGTAGATATATTACAAGTATGTGGTAAATTAAGCGCGTAATACCAGGTATAATTAGATAATAATTATACCGAAGGACATACTGTATTTAATAGAGGTAGACAAACACCTCGATAGTTAGGTCCACGAATTCTTGCATGTCGCAAAAAACCGAGGCAAATGGCGCGGCATTATCTGCAAAAGAGTCCTTTGTGGAAGGGGTCACGACCCTGAGTAATGAGGAACACGACGCAGAGAGAGAGAGGGGCCTCTGTCGCTCTTGTCTAAGTAGACTACACACACGTCATTGCTAAAACGCGTTTGAATTGCATATCTTTTCAAAATGCCGTCGTTTGTTTATCGTAAATGCACAAATTATTCCAGAAAATTATTCCTATCTGAAGCATCTGTCTGTATTGCTGAGGATCGATTCTCACTAATTTCATGTTGCTTGATGTCTTTTCATCTGATGAAAAATTCAAGTCTGCAAAGCATGAAGGTTGAATTCCTTAGTATTTTAATGGAGTTGCACTGGGTCAATAAATCTCAAACTTAGGCTAACATTTATGTTTTTCACTGCTCAGTGAAAACGAAACAGATTTATATTATACTAGCTTTTGCCCGCGACTTCGTCTGCGTGACTTAGGTTATTATTAAAGGGGCGGACTGAAAACTGAAAGATTCGAGCCTCATTCATTGCACTACTGTCGTACCCACTCCTAACACAAGTTTTTTGCTTATTTGGAGGAGATAGGAGAATATAAGTCAAGTTCAGCTTGGCTAATATTCTTTTCTCAAACATGCATGGAAATATTGTCATTATTTTCGAAAAAAGAACACGCGAAGTATCGAATTGTCGGACAAAGAAAATCAAATCCATTGCAGGAGCGTTTTTTGAATTTGGAACATTACAACGGTCCGCGAAACAGTTTTTGTTTTTTTTTAAACATTGCAGGAGCTTTGTCATCATTACAAAGCTCCTGCAATATTTAAAAAAAAAAAACAATAATGCCGTTTCATACAACAGTATGAAATGGCGTGCTGGGGTTACTAAATACTCTTTGATCGGATCTCTTTCGTCATTCTTGGCATACCATAGTCTCTTTGCTTAGTACAAATTGCGTTTACGTGGCTGTATACCCATAAATGCGTTTGCCTGTCGGCACAGATAATAAAAAAAAAATTGGCGGTAAAGCTGAAAATTCGTCTTGATTTGTTATTTACATACCTACTTATTAAATATAAATTCAATAATAATCAAAATGAGTTCCAACGGTTCAGAGAGTGAAATGGAGATTAATTGTACCTACTCCACCAGATTTAAACCAAAATGGCGGATGGATTTGGATGTATAATATAAAAAGTGTTTTATTTCCCTGCATTCTTTTGAGAAAAGCACTATATATGCCTCGGCGGGAAATGGCAATTGCCTGTCTCGTATTTAGTGAAGTCCTCGCCTACGGCTCGGCCTTCAAACTCATACTCGACCTGCAATTGCCTACTTCCCTGCCTTTGCAATAATGTACTATTATTATAAAAAAAAAACAAAAAGGATATTTATGAAATTCTTGAAATCTATTACTTTCAGCGGTGGGAGCATCAGCGGTGTACCCAATAGACCTGGTGAAGACTCGGATGCAGAACCAGCGGACGGGCTCCTTCATCGGGGAAGTGGCGTATCGGAACTCGTGGGACTGCTTCAAGAAGGTGGTCCGACACGAGGGCTTGTTCGGCCTTTACAGAGGCCTGGTCCCCCAGCTGATCGGGGTCGCACCGGAGAAAGCCATTAAATTGACGGTAAGTCCCCTAAACCATAACTAGGTTTGGGTTTAAAGAATTTATTCTCAAAGAATAGTTTGCTCACTTACAGAGAACTTGAGGGCCTTTGCACACCACGTTTTTTAAACGCGCCGTTGACGCGCGTTTTAGAAACGTGCGTCGACGGCGCGCTTTTTTATCCTACAGAGCAGTTTGTTGTCCTTTGTATCGATACACACGCGCGTTAGCATCGCGTTTGTATCGCTACAAACGCGCGTCAACGGTGCGTTTAAAAAACGGGGTGTGCAAAGGCCCTAAGACTAAAATTAATATAACAGTACAATCAAAAAAAAAAATCATATGAAAAAACAAAAATGCTGACTCCTGATAATGAAAAGACTAATTTCTAGACACAAGTATTTTGAAAATGCATTCTAAGTTTCTTTTTAAAAGTTACAAAAGACTTCAATTACAATTTCTTTTACCTAAATTAATATTTTTTTCTAAATTCACATTATTAATGTCCGCAACTTCGTTCGCGTGGATTAAGTTTTCATCATACCTATTCGAGAAACAAATATTGGCTTCAGAGGATAGCGGAAGCAAAATTTAATTTTTAGACCCATGGGTATTAAACAAATATGTAATGTTTCTTTTTGAGGCGGGATTAAGCGATTTAAATAAGCTAAAGTCGCCATTAAATAATTGTTTTGTTTGCAGATGAACGACTTAATACGCGATAAGTTTATGGACAAGAACGGAAATATCACGTTACATGGAGAAATTATAGCTGGCGCTTGTGTAAGTATCATGAAATTGTATTCTGTAATTGTTACTTTAAGTCAAAATGAAGGCAAAAGAATTAAGTTATGCCTATTATGCCTATTATTTTAAATTAAAATAGATTTTGAGTTATAAAACATCACAGATTGTCGTTAATTTTTTTTAATAAACTCTTATTAAAATGCTTAAACACTAAATTGAGTCAAAAATTTTCTGAATCAACTTTGGACAAGGAATTTTTTCAGAAGCGTGGCTTAGCTCACGTTAAGTTCGATTTTTCTAATCCCTACTTTACCCCCTTAGGGGTTGAATTTTCAAAAATCCTTGGCGGATGCCTACGTCGTAATAGCTATCTGTATGCCAAATTTCAATCTAATCCGTCCAGTGATTTGAACTGTGCGTTGATAGATAGATCAGTCAGTTAGGCACCTTTCTCTTCTATAATCTACTTGATGATGCCCGCGACTTCGTTCGCATGGATTAAGGTTTGATTCCCGCGAGAACTCTTTGATTTCCTAGGATAAAATGCAGCCTATGCATATGGATTAAAATCCAGCCTATGAACGCGAAATCTGTCCAGTAGTTTCTGCGTGAAAAAGTAACAAACACGCACACATACACACACACACACACACACACACACACACACACACACACGCATACAAACAAACAAACTTTCGCCTTTATAATATTAGTGTGATGTGATGTGAAATAGATTAAGTCATAATTTCTTTCTACTCCACTATCCCACTTTTCCCCAGGCCGGCGCTTCCCAGGTAGTGTTCACAAACCCTCTGGAAATAGTGAAGATCCGTCTGCAAGTGGCGGGCGAGATCGCGGCCGCGAGCAAGGTGCGCGCCTGGTCCGTGGTCAAGGACCTGGGGCTGTTCGGCCTGTACAAGGGGGCGAGGGCCTGCCTGCTGCGGGACGTGCCCTTCAGCGCCATCTACTTCCCCGCGTATGCTCATGTTAAGGTAAGTCTTTGAACCAAAAAAAAAAAATATCCAATACAAAAGCGTCAAAAGCGGGCATCGGGGAATTCCCGTTCATGGTAAGGTATTTTTTTTAATCGTATGGCGTCCAATACGTAAGCGTTATTCGTTTAAGATGACATGTGCAGGAAGGTAACCTTGATTTCTGCAAACTTCCGCAATCGGGGATTCCCCGTTGCTCGCTTTTGACGCTTTTGTATTGGACACTTTAATTGCTTGGTTCCCCGATTTCGGCTGCAAGTGGTCTGTAGTCGAGGACCTAAGGCCTTTACAAAACGTTCTGAAGAGCTCATGTTAAGCTAATTTTATCGAATGGCGTCCAGTACATAAGCGCCACTCGTTTAGCACCACCCAGGGGGCATGTACTGGGAGGTGAAAGGGGACTCCTACAGAAGTGAGCAACGGGGAATCCCCGATCGCGGCCGCAAGCAAGACTCGCGCGTAGTCAAGGCTCTAAAGCTATTCCTTCGGGCTTTACAAAATGCTCTTCAGTGCTATCTACTTCTTCGGTTATATTACGGTAATTTTTTTTAATCGAACGGCGTCCAATACATAAGCGTCACTCGTTTACCACCACCCAGGGGACATATATGTGCAGGACGATAAAAGAGAATTCCTACAGAAGTGAGCATCGGGGAATCCCCGATTGCGACTGCGAGCAAGGTACGCGCGTGTTTTGTAGTCGACCTAGGGTTATTCGGGCTGTACAAAGGGTCGAAGATCTGGCTGTTGGGAGGCGTGCCATTGACCGTTATCTACTTCCCCACATATGCTCATGGTAAGGTAATTTTTTTAATCAAACGGCGTCCAAAACAAGCGTCACTCGTTAGCACCACCCAGAGGGCATGCGCAAGGAGGTGAAAGGGGATTCCTGCCCAAATGAGCAACAGGGAACCCTTGATCGCGGCCGCAAGCAAGGTACTGTAATCGACCTGGGGCTGTCCGGCCTCCACAACGGGGTGAGGGCCTGCCTGTTGGGAGATGTGCTATCTACTTCCCCGCATATACTCATGTTTAGGTATTTATATAAATCGTTGGGCGTCTAATACATAAGCGTCACTCATTTAGCTTATTCGCCCTGAGAAATAAGGACTTCTTATTATGAGAGAAACATTAAAAATTTGACTGAAGTTCAGTTTGAATAAGGGGGTAACCTCGTAAATTAATAATCTGGGCATAGATAAATTCAAGTTTTTGTCTGTTCCAGGCGAAGTTCGCAGATGAGAATGGCTACAATCACCCATTGACGCTGTTAGCGGCCGGCGCTATCGCCGGCGTTCCGGCCGCGTCTCTGGTGACGCCTGCGGACGTCATCAAAACTAGATTACAGGTAATCCTCTCTCAATACGTAAAAAACGTGTTTTTTTGACCGGTTTATATTCTGATTTCTTGGTACCACTTTTTCATAATGGTGGACGACAAAAGCCTATCTCTTGTCCTATCCTACAAATGATGAAAACAAATAAAAAGTCATCTATTTTTTTTTTGTGTTTTCTTTGTGTCTGTCACATAGGCAAAAGCATAATCATTTTTATTTAATAATAGTACCCAAGTTGAATTTGATAAAATATATTCTTCTCTCTCCTCCAAATAAGCGGAAAGCTCGTGCTAGGAGCGGGTACGATTCTATTATCGCATTACTGTTATGCAATAGGAGGGAATCGAATCGCTGACCTTTCAATTTTCAGTTCACAGCCAACCTTTGGGCTATTGATGCTTATTGCATGATTATATTTATGATATTTTTTAATGTTTGATATTCTCAGGTTGTAGCCCGATCGGGACAAACGACGTACACTGGTGTAATAGACGCCACAAGAAAAATTTACGCGGAAGAAGGCGCAAGAGCATTCTGGAAGGGTGCTATAGGTAACACCTCCGACATGTTACAACATCCTAATCGCTAGTCAGTAATCGTTAAAATAAAAATATGTGATCCGCCATTTTGTGGCGGCGGCCATCTTGGACCGATTTTCATTAAACATAGCTAAGAACACTCCCGACTAATTCACCTTTGAAACAAAAAAAAAAAAAATCGGTTCACGCACGCATGCACGCACGCACGCACGCCCACACACACACACACACGTACGTCAAACTTATAACACCCCGATTTTGAATTGATTGATGAATATTTTTTATTCAATGGCAAGACAGCCCTTGACTGCAATCCCATCTGATAGTAAGTGACAATGCAGTCTAAGGTGGTAGCGGGCTAACTTGGAAAGGGTATGGCTGTGCACATTTAACCGACATAACATAACATTGTACTCGCACTAGAAAGAACTCAGCAGAATTGATCGGAATGATATTTTAAAATAGCATTTTTGCCTGCCAATGCGCCTTTTTTTTTTTTTTTTTATTCGATAACAAGATAACGCGTAAATTAACACGATAATAAAGGCATTACGTAGATGGGGCCAATATTTTACTGCGTTAAATGTGTTGTAATATTACTATTGACGTTCGACGCTAAGCGCTAATCCATTTGAGCGCAGCCGTTAACACTAACATTAATGCAGATGGAGCTGTAGCATTATGAATAACTATGACACCTCATATTTTAAATATAAAATACGTCAAAGCATGCCGAAGAAGTACACATACGAGTAGGTACAATATGTGTACTCGCATACATAAGTTCGAAAAACGTTACCCTCCTTCGGCATTCGGTTATTTAATTAAATTCTTCATCTATACATATAATAAAATTGTAGAAAAGTGGTGTCTGTCCAATGGAAATATATAAAAAAAAAGTAGCAGCGGTTGTTATTATATCGATGCCGAACCCGAAATTGTAATTATTTTTTTTTTGTCTGTTTGTCTGTGTGTTTGTGCACGCTAATATCAGAAACGGCTTATTCGATTTAGATACGGTTTTCACTAATATATTGTAGTAAGCTTCACTTAACATTTAGTGTTTATTTCATGTCAATCGGTTCATAAATAAAAAAGTTATGTCAATTTAAAGAATCACGGCGAACATTTTTAACGTACAGAGTACGTACTACACGCCTCGCGCCTGAGCGTCCGTGGCTATATAAAGCGCGCTGCGAGCCGCGCCCCGAAAAGTCACTATTCCACGCGAACGAAGTCGCGGGCACAGCTAGTATTTTAAATATAAATCAAAGCATGTCGAAGAAGTACACATACGAGTAGGTACAATATTTGTACTCGCATACCCTCCTTCAACAGTCGGTTATTTAGTTAAATTCTTCATTATATAATATACATAATATATGTACCTATTTCTTATAGCTCGTGTGTTCCGGTCGTCGCCACAGTTCGCCGTAACTCTCGTAACGTACGAAATTCTACAGCGTCTCTTCTACGTCGACTTTGGAGGATCGTGAGTACTATACTTACTTTTTTTTACTCTGCAATGAGGCAACGGATCAACGTCATTTCTGCATAGGTTAACCGACTTGGATAGTTACAGTCCGCGCGCGAGCTCCGAGGAATCTTAAGGAATGTTGACGTAAGAGCTAGAGTTATTCCGAATTACGTTCAGTAATTCAGAAGTTATAAGGCTCTGACAGACGGACCGACAAGTGCAAATTTACTCAAGTAGACTCAAAGACTATAAAATACACAGTGAAATTTTATTCGCTGTAAACCCTGAAGGAGGTGAATGTGCTCATGAAACTGAACAACTTTCCCCAAGGAACATAGGTCGAAATATGAAAAAAAAATTTTTACCTCCCATAGTAAATCAATCAGCTGATCGTCAATTTTGTATGGGAGGCCCACATTTTTTTTTTCACATTCCAACATAATATGTTCCTTGGGGAAAGTTGGTCAGTTTCATGAGCCCATTCACCTCCTTCAGTATTATTTCGGAGTTATTTACACGTTGTATATTTAAAAAAAAAAATGGGTAATATTCTTTTCAACACACTTGCTCATAAGGTGCCTCCGGTTCACCGCAAGTGGGCACACAATGACACCTTTAACTCAAACTGTGACTTTTTATTACTATTATTCACAAATTGCTTTGTTCTTAAAAAAGTTTATATTACAAAAAAAATCCTACCTATTGCTAAGATACCTATTGCTTGCTCATTTCATACAACTTCGTATTTAAATAGATAATTTCAACTTGTACGTGTTTAATAAATAAAACTGTCACTCAAATATAACTTTTGTTTTTTCTGTAATACAGAAAACTCGAAATTCCCCATTTTGTACGAGGCTATCCGAGAAAAGCCAAAAAAAAAAGAAACCTCATTCTTCTAGTCTATGGTCATTAAAGGTGCGCGCGAATTCCGGAAAACTGATTAATTTTTCCCGCCATATTGCGAAAAAATTTTCACAACTCGCGTTCACTGTTTTGTACCATAATTTTAGTATTATTTTCTTCACAAGTGGGTTGAAAAACGTCGTATGATACACGTGATGTCGTATTGATGATTACCGTCCTCGGCTATCTTAAGACCCTCACCTGACGGCTCGGGTCTCAATAGCGCCTCGGCGGTAATTACCAATGTTTCACACTTGTACCATAATGTACAATTCCTCCCTCTCGCAGACGGCCGGCGGGGTCGGAGCAGACGATCTCGACGCCGATCGAGGAGACGTTCAAGAAGCCGCACCACATCGGCGGCTACCAGGTGGCCATGCCCGTGCTGACCGGCCTCGAGACCAAGTTCGGCATCTCGCTGCCGAGGTTCTCCGCGCCCAAGCCGCAGAAGAATTAGTGGACTATTGTGGACTGTGAGTGTCACTAACCCATAATTGGTTCTAGGTTTCAGGGGGTCCAGCAATCCAAAAAGTTATTGACTATAGGTTCCACATTCGCAGATTTTTTTTTTTTTAATTAGTGGACTATTGTGGACTGTGAGAGTCGCTAACCCGTTATCGGTTCTAGGTTTCAGGGAGTCCAGCAATCCAAAAAGTTATTGACTATAGGTTCCGCACAAGCACAACTAGTGGACTATTGTGGACTGTGAGTCTCACTAACCCATAATTGGTATTTGGTTCTAGGTTTCAGGGAGTCTAGCAATCTAAAAAGTTATTGACTATAGGTTCCGCACAAGCAGAACTAGTGGACTATTGTGGACTGTGAGTCTCACTAACCCATAACTGGTTCTAGGTTTCAGGGAGTCACGCAATCCAAAAAGTTATTGACTATAGGTTCCACACGCGCAGAATTAGTGGACTATTGTTGACTGTGAATGTCGCTAACCCATTATCGGTTCTAGGTTTCAGGGAGTCCAGCAATCCAAAAAATTGTTGACTAAGGTTCCCAAAATGCATTCAAGACTCCAAAAAATCTACAACACAGTATGATATAACCTATTTTTTCTTTACCTATCTTAAAAGGTAAACAAATCGCTGAATAGGTTTCGGAGAATCCCTAGGATCTTAGGACATTATAATATTTTAAATATTATTAATAGGAAAGTTGGTATGGCTGCATCTGGCTGGATGGATATTTGTTACTCAATCACGTCGCAACGAATGAAATAACTGATTTGGCCGAAATTTGACACAGAGATAGAGTATAGTCTGAAATAACACATAGGCTACTATTTATCTCGGAAAATAAGAGATTTTCCATGGCATTCAAAAAACCTCAATCAACGCGAACGAAGTCGCGGGCATCAGCTAATATTGTTAATATTCTATGTCAACAATATTTTTTTTCTTTTTCAGATGAGTTCCAATATTCATTGGTGGTTATTAAAATAATGTAGTTAAGTAAGTAATAATTAATAAATAATAAATCAATTATTTATACTGCCCAAGCGAGTGTTGCTTCTGAATAAAAATAAATAATTTATTAAGGAAAAATGTGAAGACAATCGCGAGTGATTTGAATATAATAAAATTGAGATTTTTCATATAATGTTAAAGTTCATAACAGTGTTTCTCAAACTTCAACTGTTCTATAAGTGTATTTATTTTTATAGTTAGAACAATAAGAAATATTTAAAGCGTCCGATAGTGGTTAATGTGTATCGCAGACGGCCGATAATTGAATTGGTCCAAAGTTCGTTTAAATGCAGACAATTACGTTTCACATAAAAATGGGCATATATACTGATCACACCACCTATTCTCACACCCCATATTAGGCTGAAATCTATAGACCGCACACTCAGCTTAGACTCAAGACAGAGTTAAAACGAGACAGATTTATGTCGGAGCATATTTATGTCTCGTTTTAACTCTATCTTAAGTTTGAGCTGAGTCAGAGAACGCTCTATAGATCTCAGCATTAGACTCGCCGACTCTTCGACTTATAAGAGTGAGTGTAGCTCACTCTTACTCTATTCACTATTGTGAATATCGTTATGTAAAGTCCTATCTTATCGTTCTATCGTACATAAAACTATTTACTGAACAGTTTGTTGAGTTTGCATAAAATCAGTCACCAATCTTTATCGTTTAAAGTCAGTCGTACAACACGCTTATATTAAACCACTGACGTCAAATGAAAATATATGTCAGGCTGTCAGCCAATATTCGGCCGTCTGCGATAGACCTTAAGATGTATTTTTTTATAATATTAGATAGGCAGAGAGTAGAAATTAATCGAAATATTATTTAAAAAGCCTCAATAGCCCAACGGTTAAAGGTGCGGACTGAAAAATTGAAAGGTCACAGGTTCAATCCCCACCCGTTGCACTATTGTCGTACCCACTCCTAACACAAGCTTTCCGCTTATTTGGAGGGGAGGAGAATATCAGTCAAGGTCAGCTTGGCTAATATTCTTTATAAAAAAAATACTTTGAGAAACACTGTTTAATGATATGTATAAATATTAAACAATAAATGCAGCAATTTGATTATTTTTAGCTTTTGCATAAAAATCTTCTAAGCAATAGTCCATGGCACCTCGCAGCATTTTTTAAGCAAACTATTGTAAGTTTATCTCAGCTTTTATCTACAAAAAACTATTTTTGCAAACATTAATAAATATAGGTTTGTTTGTTCCAATATTGTACTGTGCTTTTATAATGGCTTTTAGTTTTTTACTTTCACATATTGATTTATAATATGTATCAATGATTATATAAAAAATAGCAAACTTTGTATTTATTTTTCTATTGTTTTTTGTTCGTTTGATTAAATGCCCAAGCGCATACAACCGCTTGGATAAAAACAGCCTAAAGCCAGCAGTATACATCCGAAATTAGCTGTGCGATTATGTGAGACAATCGACATTTGACAGCTTACAACATATGGTTTCATTTAGCCAATGAGATTCGGCCAATCAAAGATAAGCGATTGTCACAATGACAGTTGACAATCATTTTTAGGCAATCCCATATCAGATCCATCAGAGTACCCGCAGACTTAGAATTTAAAGTTAGACAACTAAATCGCAGACACTAATAGGCATAGTGACTTATGGTAACCCGCACGTCTTATCTAATGCTGAGATCTATAAAACGTAGTCAGACTCAGCTCTGACTCAAGATAGAGGTTAAAACGAGACACAAATATGCTCTGACATAAATCTGTCTCGTTTTAACTCTGTCTCGAGTCTGAACTAAGTGCAGTCTATAGATTTCAGCCTAACTCACTATGCCTTTAGTATACTCTGCATTTTTGTTGTTGAAATTGTATATCTGCGGGTACTCTAAGGCTGACATCTATAGACCGCATCTGCTTAGACTCAAGACAGAGTTAAAACGAGATAGATTTATGTCAGAGCATATTAGCATATAGATACGCAATAATGAGTCAACCCACACAACTTATCAATTAAAAAGTGGACTTTATTCTTTTACATTAAGTATGTATTTAATTTAACAAAGGTTTGTGGGTTGAATCGTTATTGCGTATCTGCTTCCATCTTAACAACTCTATCTTAAGTTCGAGCTAAGTCAGAGAGCACTCTCTGTAGATCTCAGCATAAGGCCTGCTTTAGTCTGTCAACAAAAGTATTTGACACTTGTCCACTACAGATAATAAATGCTAAAATAAGTAATAAAGTGAAATAGATAGTAATTGTTGTTTAGTTAGAGAAATACTTATCTAATACACTCGCTTTGAACTCGCATTTTTGTAAACAGTTTACATTGCGTTTATTTTTGACGAATACAACAATTTATTAAGGTGAGCCTATACTTTTAACAATAAATAGAAATTCTATTGTATAACATTTAATTTAATATACTTTAAATATTCTGGACGAAAATATGAGAAGAACCATATTAGAACGTTGTGAATTACTTTCTATACTTTAGGAATAGATGTAATATTGTTCTATGGTTTAAGTTATGTAAAATTTTTTAAAAGTGTGAATTACTTATCTTATTAGATATTACAGTTAAAAATATATTATGGTCTGGTTTTACATATAAGTGTTACAAAAAACAACTTGGAAAATATGTGTGGAAAATATTTTTGCGGGTAAAAAATTGCACTAATGCGTGTAGATAGCGCTCAAATTATTATTACATAATATAAATAAATAAATAATTAACATTAGTGTAAAAGACAATTTGAAAAAATGTTTGAATTTTACTGTGAAAATTGTACAGATTCATACAATTACTTACCTAACAATAATATTAGATAGGTATGTGTGCCGGTATTGTAAAAGAAATAATTAACAGTGTTGTGACGTTTTTCATGAAATGCAGTGTTTATTGCTAGTTTACACCTTGACAGTGCTTGATACTAGTAGTACTTGAACGAGTTGCTGGACGAGTCATTTTGGGAGCAAATGATTCGAGTAAAGAGACATAATATTGAAAATGCCAACAGACACAAACTCCACTTCAAGTAGACTTCTGATCCTCGCGCCAGTCGCCCGCATCACTGACGGAGCGTCAGTGGCGATAGGCTTCTCCTAGTTTTACATAGGACAGACGCGACGCCACTGACTGACGCTTCGTCACTGATACGGACGTCTGACGGATGTTATACATTACAGTATGTCAATACTGTAATGTATAATCGCGGGCGAAAATTCTATGGAAATATGATTTTTTCATAGGATAATCGCAATTTTTTTCTTGTCGCTCACATTCGAGTTTCTTGTGTAACTGACTCGATCGATTACTCGCTTGGTGTAAACTAGGCCTTATCGTCATTACCAGGACCACTAGGAAGGCTGTATCGAAAGGAAGGACGCAAAATTTTCATATCAAAGTTCAATGCCGTATTTACGAGTAGATAAAGAGATATTTTTTTAAGTGTCATGCTTTAAGAAATGAATCTTACATATTTATTGCATATACGTAAATGATTATACATATAATTGTATCTTCTATAGTAAATTTTAAATATAAAAAATTGTAAAGTGAAGTGTCATTGTATATAGCATGGAGCACAAAATAGCGATGGATCTGTTATATACTTAACTCGGTTTATAGTAAATCTATGCTTAGAGCAGCCGTATGAATTCATTTTCGATCAAGAACTAATTGATTCATTATTATCGATCTGATCGCTTTAAATATAACTCCCCCATTCTTAAAAGATCAAATCGCAATTGTGGTTATTTTTGACGACCTCCCTGGCGCAGTGGTCTTATAACTGAGAGGTCTCGGGGTCTATTCGCGGCGGGGCAATTTGGGAATTTATAATTTCTAAATTGCCACGCTTAACTTACTTTATAGTGGCCGTTTGATGTTGGTTTGTTGAGAGAAATTTTCGAATTCGGATTCGGCACACATATATATATTATATATATTATAACAATATATATAATATTTATATTAATATAATATTTTTTTAATCACTTCGCTGCATACATAATGTACAAAATTCGGACTTCGATACCAACTGTTTTAGAAGAATTGCGTACACGTATGGCTGCTCTAAGAAATATGTGCTCGATGATCGCTCACAGCGAATATTCAATGTTACAACTTACATATTATAAAATATGTATTAAACATTTATTTTTCCTAAGTATAAAATTTTTGAAAACAACTATTAATATGTTATCGCAGTATCCTTATATCCTACATTCTTATGGCCTATTTACATTAGAGCGCTCAAGCTCAACTGTCGACGACTATAGATTTTAAGTTTTTATTAATTTATATCAGTCGTATTGTTTGTAATAAATAATAATATGAGGTAATTTTACAAACTTTACTGTCTATATCGAATTGATAGACTCTGTACTGTTTTTGTACCTACACGACGAACACATTTGTAGCAAATGTATTGAACTTGAAAAACCTAAGATACATAATATCATTAGTTGTGTAATTGGAAAATCTGATAACTGTTCAAGAATTGTCTACTTATACTACTACGGGTCCCATAAATAGCGTCACCAAGGCTGGTTTAATTTATTTCAACAAATCCAGCTAACCAGTACTGCATTTATACCTACTACTTTCTAGGTAGTGCAATGAAAACGGTATTTGATTCCGATACAATGTACTGACCCAGTGAACAATTTAATCCTGAAATGACTAAAATCAAATAAATGATCCATACAATGGTTGAATTTTAATAATTTTTAATAGCCAGAAATGTGATGCATTTACAAATACCTATCAGTGACTTCATCTAAAGATTTTAGACTTTTTAGAAGATTTTTAGTGGTTTAATGACAAGACTTCATCACTATTTTTAGCTGATAGCTTGCGAGGGTGATTAGGTACATTCACACTGTTCTCAAAATTAAAATATTTACCTACTACGGACTCTTTTCTGATTGATTTCTCAGATTATATTTATCTACAACAAAAAATACCTAATTACAAAGTTGTTTACTACGTTTAAAATAATGATCAAAATCAAACAAAGGCACCAACCCAATTGGCCTAAGTGGATTGAACGACTGGAATAATGTAAACCGGCCATAATTAATACTTCGCCTCACAGATGCACAATATCAAAAGTTTAAATTAATTTCCTTATATATATATGAATAGAAGTGTACGTATTTACGGAGTGGTTGTATAACAACACTGTATAATAATATCGTAGGCGTAAATAACAAGTGATAAAAGCCGATGTGACTAGATTATATTTATTGATATTGTACATTTTTGTGTTAAAAAATAAAACATCATAAAATGAAATTAATCTTTTTTTATTTAGCCTTTACCTAAAATGGATTTGAA
Organism: Hipparchia sbordonii; assembly: GCA_038048805.1. Lineage (NCBI taxonomy): Eukaryota > Metazoa > Arthropoda > Insecta > Lepidoptera > Nymphalidae > Hipparchia > Hipparchia sbordonii. The sequence goes on along the minus strand of CM076104.1, from coordinate 12,871,926 downwards.
CTGATGGCCGTTGGGGTCCCAAGTTATGTAGTGGCCACTTCGAAGTGTTGGTACATCCCCACTAGATGTACCGATATCAGATTCGCAGAGCCACTGGATACAGGCGGCACAAGACCAAGACATGTGGAAGTCCATACAAGAGACCTCCAGCAGTCTATACATATAAATAAATAATACCGACTTCAAACGCCACCACAAATTATTTTATACTTTGCAGTGGCGTTTGAAGTCGGTTTTTTTTAAGATATTTTATAAGTAGGTGTATAAAAAGGTTGAAAATAAAACTTCAGAGAAAAGTTAATTGATTTTTGTATTATTGATAGCCAACAAATATGCTAATTAAAATAAATAGTGCCCACTTGGCTAAGTTTCAATTTGGGGTTCCATTAGCGTTTTGTTGTTGCTCGTACAACATTAAACAACATTAAAGAATCTTATGAAAGTGGGCACAACGCAAAACAATTAAGTATAATTATCTAGTATTAAATTATAATAATATCATTCAAGTATAACTTAAATCCCCTTTTTCCTCCAACGAAGCGTAAAGCTTAATTGGGTATTTGACAAAAATTTTTTATATGCTTACAAATAAAGGTTTTAACACAATGTCATTTTTCTTTTTTTAATCGAAAATAGAGCTTTTAAGTTTCCTCTTAGACGAAGAGAGCGCTATTGCAACATGACGTCACGATTCAATAGCTCCATACACTGTCTATACCGTTTTAGAGATGGTTACAATCGCAGTAAAACAGCGTATAACTTATTTTGTTTTTTGACCGATTTATTTTCTGTTTTTACAAATGTTATTCTTACATGTTACTATTTCGATTGTAATTAATGAATATCCACATTTTGACAAATATCAAATACCCAATTGTGCTAGTAGGCACGACAGCAGCACAACGCGTGAGATAATTTATCAAAGCACAGGGTCATAGTCTTTACTACAAAGTCAGTTCTCAGTCCGTCTATAAACACTTTTTAAAAATTGACATAAAATTAAGAAATCGAATAATTTTATTTAGTTAGATATTTCCTTTTTATACAGGCCTAATATCATACCTACATATTTAGTTTTATATAGGTATAGCTTAATCTGTGGCTCACGACAACTCAAGACTAAAGTTGAGTGGCTAATTCTGTACTGTGGCAGGTCTAAATCATAATATAAATTCGTTTTAATGACATTTTAAATTCTTCGATTTTATTCTAGACTAGCTTTAACCCGCGGCTTCGCTCACGTTAGGTTCGATTTTTTAACCCCCTATTTAAGCCTCTTGGGGTTGAAATTTTCCAAAATTCTTTCTTAGCGGATGTCTACGTCCTAACAGCTACCTGTATGCCAAATTTCAGTTCGATCGGTCCAGTGGTTAGAGCTGTGCGTTGATAGATCAGTCAGTCAGTCAGTCAGTCAGTCACCTTTGCCTTTTATATATTTAGATAAAACAATGTGGAAAGTTTTAGCTAGAATAAAATCGGCGAATTTAAAATGACATTAAAAACGAATTTATATTAGGTAAGTAGTCATATAAAAATTACAGTTTGAAAAACAAGTAAATAATGACTATGAAAGGAGATATAATGTAGTGCTATCCTTTCCCACAGGTAGCAAAATAAAAGGGATAGAACATCGGATCTGTCAATGAACTATGACTAGAGTTAGCCACAATGTGTAAAATAATTAACCGTAATTGCGCTTAATTTGGTTGTGAAAAATATCTGACAGGTCTTAAAATAGCAAAAAAAACCTTTTATTGCAGGTCACGAACTCATATGAGAAGTAAAGTAAATTACAATTATTAAGAACTAAAGAATTAAAGACACTTGAACTACCTTCTAACTTTGTCAGTTCTCATGTTATTTCATTAAAAAATATTACAATTATTCAGTAACTCGTGTTTTTTAATCGATCCACCCCTTCAATGACAAAAAAATTCGGCTTTTCTAATAACAAAAAATAACATACTCTATTTTCCCTTTACAAGTCTTAAAAGGTAAACAAGAAGTTTCTCGCAGAAAGGCGTAAGCGACGTCCTGAGCACACATTCTTACCTCACTGACAATAAAACTGTGCTACAAGTGAAAAAAAATTACGCGTTTCTCTCTAAAACGTTTTCTGCGATTTGTTTACCTCTTTAAGACAGATAGAGAAAAATAGATTATATAGGTAATAATTTATAAAACATTTTATATAGTCTATCCTACACTTCGCCAAAGTTTGTGTGCATAGTTTCCTTCGCGTGTCTCTGGGCCTCCACTTGACCTTTGAGGAGTTTGTTGCAGATCATACATTTGAGAGTGAACTTGTTCAGGTCAGTGAACTGTCGCGAAGACTTCGCCTCGTGCGCTAGTTGCTCCGCTTCTCGGTATACATCCATGTCTTCCGCCGGGAATACTGTTTGTATTCCACCCTGGAAATGTAAATAACAAATTTTCAAGTAAACCAATTTGTAGCTCTTAGGCCCATATTACACAATACTATTTATAGGATCCTATTTCGTACCATAGATTATATTCTATATAGATGATCATATACAAGGTGTAACAAAAGGGTGGGTCAACCCTGAAGGAGGTCAATGTGCTCATGAAACTGAACAACTTCCCCAAGGAACATAGGTCTAAATATGAAAAAGAAAATGTGGACCTTCCATACAAAATTGACGATCCGCTGATTGATTTACTATGGGATGTAAAAAAATTTTTTCTAGGATTTCTAGGATGGATAAATGGTACGAAATAGGATCCTATAAATAGTATAGTGTAATATGGGCCTTATCAAGTCTGGACAAGTCTAGACTCCACCAACGGATCTCTATAATTAATCTATGACTAACACTGGATTTGCTGATACAAATAACAGCTTAATTATGGATCAATTTGAAGCGCCACATTTGACTTACGAGTGTCTTTGGAAACTACTAATATTGTAAATTACACACCAACCTCTATATATGTAATTAATCTATGAGATCATAGATTAATTAATTATTTATAGAGATTGATACTCCATTTGCAATATAACATATTAGTTCCAGACATTGTTATCTGTTTAGTGCTTACAGCACCAAAATGGCATCAACCAAGTCCAAAATAGCATCCAAAACCAGGTCTGTCTGGTGGGAGGCTTTGGCCATAGCTAGTTACCACCCTACCGCCAATGACGTGCCGCCAAGTGATATCGCGCTCCGGCACGATGGCGTGTAGAAACAGATTAGGGGTATGGGTTGAATCTACAATATCACACCCCTTCCAAGTTAGCCCGCTACCATCTTAGACTGCGTCGTTACCATCAGGTGAGAATGCAGTCAAGGACTTCTTGTCATTGTCATTGTAAAAAAATAATTAAAACCAGTATTACTCACATCAGATTGTTCTAAATATAGCGGATCATAATGTACGCCATCAAATAAGAGGAACACTCTTTGTCCATAATTTTTATCCTCCCCAAACCTATTTATAATTGCATTTAATGTGTCAACTACCGCCATTTCTAAACCATAAAATCTTGATAGGATTGCAACCTGAAAAATACCAATTCAACATACTTATGTAGTACCTGACTTTGTTTTTAAAATCCAGTAAGAAATCTTTCATTACCCAAAATAAAAATTACCATATGACTTTTTCAAGAATGCAAGCTATCTCTGTGCCAAATTTCGTCAAGATTGTTTCAGCAGTTTGATAGTATTATCCCTAAAATATAAAGCTTTTATTTTTTATAAAGGAATGAGCTAATTAATTATTTTCAAGATAAATTGTAAATTTAAATTACTACTGATGTTTGTTGAAGTTTCAAGGTTCTGGAGTGGCAACCCCTCACCGGGAAGCAGTGTTGGCTGACCCCCCCACCAGATGGACCAACAACATCAAATGGGTCCCACGGAGCCACTGGATGCAGGCGGCGCAGGATCGAGACCTGTTGAACTCATTGCAAGAGACCCTTGTCCAACAATGGACATCTATCCGTTCATAAAAAAGAAAAATCCTGTGAAAGTCCCATAAAAGTTGATTTAATTATTCCGAAGATTTTGTAAAATAACCTTATCAAAAGCTGCACATGCCCTTGGGCTCGGGCATAAACGAGTCCATTAACCCGGCTTCAGGGGAGATAGAGCCAGCCTTCTCTATCTCCCACTGGAGTAAACCCTGTCTGGCGCGTCCACGTCGCGGGGGTGGGCGCCACTCACCTCAGTAGGCCGGGGTGAGTCGGTGGCTAAGTTCAGGCAGGGACCCAGTCCCGCAGGGTATAGTGCGGAACCCATGCCCAGGGTTACGGGTGAAGACCTCAACGGCTGCGAAGGCGGAAATGGAGTCCATTGGTACGGCGGAACAGGCGGAAGAGGCATACCTAACAGTGAGCCGACCCCACATAATGGGGCGACAGGGTCATGTTGGAGTTGCATTACCAGGCACGGTGGTGCAAAAGAGTAGGCGGCGGAAGAGACCCCACGGGGTCCAACGGCGGCGCTCACAGTCCTAAGATGGACTAGTGTCTTGGCGTCAGGTGGCAACCGGCCGTAAAATTAAATAGCCATTTATATATTCCTTATCCTCAAACCATGAAAGAGCAAAATAAGAAAATGAGCACTAATACTAGGGCGTCCCCCTCAAGCGACGGTCGAGGCAACAAGAACTATAGGGCGTACCCCGTAAGCGACGGTCGAAGCAGCACGAGTACATCATTGCGATTAGCCACCTGGAACGTAGGTTCCATGACGGGCAGAAGTGCCGAACTAAGCGACGTCCTAAAAAGAAGGCAATTAGATGCATGTTGCGTGCAAGAGACCAAGTGGAAGGGTGCAAAATCAAGACTAATAGGCAATGGGTTTAAGCTTATATATAACGGAACTACCACCGGTAAAAATGGCGTCGGAATTATACTATCGGAAAACCTTTCTAGAAGAATTATTAAAATCAATAGAGTGAGCGACAGACTGATGGCCGTAAAGCTAGCCCTCGAAAACCAACCTTGCTTCAATATAATATCTGCATATGCACCACAAACAGGTGCTGCTGAGTGTGAGAAGGAATCATTTTGGGAGGACCTTCATAGCCTTGTACACAGTATCCCTCAAGAAGAAACTCTACATCTGGGGGGAGACCTTAATGGCCACGTTGGAAGTAGCAACACCAACAATGAGCGATGGCATGGTGGATTCGGCTTTGGCACGCGCAATAACGATGGCGACACTATCTTAAGTTTCGCATCTAGCACCGATCTCGCTATCATAAACACATTTTTCAAAAAAGTCGAAAATCACCAAATTACTTACAAAAGTGGAGGACATGCAACTCAGATTGATTATTTCCTTGCAAGACGCAAACATCTAGGAAATTACAAGGACTGTAAGGTCATACCCGGCGAGCCTCTCACAACTCAGCATAGACTATTAGTATCTGTTTACCGACTTCCAAAACCTATCACGTCGTGTAGACAACTAACACCAAAAATTAAATGGAGATCTCTAAAAGAGCCTAATGGGAAATTGTTTATATCGGAACTAGCTGAAATCATGAATTCCATGAATACTACATCTATGACATCAAATGAAATGTGGGAAACCTTTCAAAAAGCTTGTGTAAACAAGGCCGAGGAACACCTTGGCAGAACAAGGAACAAACGAGGGCCTCACAAAGAAACTAAATGGTGGAACAAAGAAGTAAAAGAGGCAGTATCAGCAAAGAAGGATGCTTTCAAACGGTGGCAGTCGACCAACGATAACACTGACCTAGAGAACTATAGAAATATCAAAAAACAAGCGAAGCGTCAGGTGGCAATATCAATAGCAGAAAATAACACAGAATTTTATCAAAACTTAGAATCAGCAAAATCAGAATTAGATATACACAAAATAGCAAAAGCACGTTATAAAAACACTACAGACATATCAATTGTTAAATACATAAATAATAACAACGGTACATTATTAACAAAAGATGAGGACATTAAAACCAGATGGACTGAATATTATCGACACCTCTTAAATATATCCCACCCCAGAAATCTCGATTACTGTAGACCGGGACCTGTAAATGGGCCGCCCCTGGACATCGCTCCAGAGGAAATTAAAAGAGCAATACAGCAAATGAAAAATAACAAAGCTCCAGGGCCGGATGAAATACCAGCAGAAGTTTGGAAGTACCTGGGAGATCATGGAGTAGCTTGGCTGCATACGCTTTTTAACAAACTGATTCAGGGATACCCTATACCTGACTCCTGGCGCAATAGCTTCCTAATACCATTCTACAAAAGTAAAGGAGATGTTAGAGAATGCAGCAATTACAGGGCAATAAAACTAATGTCACACACGCTAAAAATTTGGGAGAGAATACTTAACAATAGACTAAAACACATTATAACACTAACACAAAATCAATGCGGCTTTGTGTCAGACAGAAGTTCCTCGGACGCTATACAGACGGTTCGAATAATGCTGGAGAAGGCCAAAACAAATAAAACCAACCTGCATATGATCTTTATAGATCTAGAAAAGGCCTTTGATCATGTTCCACGTGACCTAATATGGGAAGCACTTAGGCAGCAACTAATACCAGAGTGCTATATACACCTCATAAAAGACATGTACAATGCAGTAACTACACAAGTTCTCAGTCCGGCAGGCACAGGTGAAACGTTTGAAATTGAAGTTGGAGTTCATCAAGGCTCCACACTTAGCCCATTGCTTTTTAACACCACTATGAATTACCTCACACAGCATTGCCAAAAACCGCTGCCCTGGAACATCCTATACGCAGATGATGTTGTACTGATCTCGGACAATGTGCAGGAGCTTCAGCTGAACTTCAATTCATGGATAGAGGCACTCGAAACAAACGGTCTCAAAATCAGCAGAAGTAAAACAGAATACATGTCTTGCGTGTTTGATGGCACCACAAACCCTGACAACATCAAGATCTCAATCGGGAGTACGGTTCTACCTTCGGTGAAGCAATTTAAATATCTCGGCTCAATACTTACCAACGATGGCAAAATCGATAACGACGTTACTCACAGAACAACAACTGGATGGATGAAGTGGAGACAACTCACAGGCGTAATGTGCGACAGCAAAATGCCCCTTAAAGTAAAGGGACATCTATATAAGACAGCCATAAGACCAGCTGTCCTGTATGGAGCAGAATGCTGGGCTACCAATAAACAACACCTTAATAAATTGCACACAACCGAAATGCGTATGTTGCGTTGGTCAGCGGGTGTCACACTATTAGACAAAATCCGAAACGAGTACATAAGAGGCAGTTTTAAAGTTGCCCCAATAGCCGAGAAGGTTAGAGAGAGGCGATTGCGGTGGTACGGCCACATACAAAGACGCCCTGACGACCATATGGTAAAGCTTGCCCTCGACCTGCCAGTGACGAAGCGCTCGCGTGGAAGACCACCCGCCACTTGGTTGACGACGGTCGAAAAAGACCTTAAAGATGCTCAAATTAATAAAGACCTGGCACAAAACCGTGCTCAATGGAAGAGGAGGATAAGGAAGGCCGACCCCAAGTAAATGGGAAAAGGTCTAGGGCGAAGAAGAAGATCAAAAGCTGCACATCAAGATGCATATATTGAATAATATAGCTTCGTAAGGCATATGGAGTTCTTATTACTGGGGAAGTTTTCTCCACTCAACACTGAGGCTGAAATCTATAGACAGATTTATGTCAGAGCAAATTTGTGTCTCATTTTAACTCTGACTTAAGTCTGAACTGAGTCATAGCAAGCTCTATAGAGCGTCTCAGCATATCTCTTCAAACGCATCTGCTCATAGGCTGCCGACATCGCATAATTAACACAGAAAAAAAAACTATTCAGAAGATACAAATCTGTACAATATTTTGTTTCTTACTTCAATAGCACCCCCCCAGGAGCTAGGCTGCTGTATCCAGGCACAGTACTCTGCATTGGGTTTGCCCAACAGGGCTTCATTGTAAGTGTCATGGTCGCTGGCTACTTCCATTGCTATTATTTGCCGCATCAGCGTGTGAACTGAAGTATCTACATTTCCATTTAGTACAAAACCTGCAAAAAATAAAAATACATAGTCTGTTCGGAAAGAGAGCCATCGTGGGATTGGAAAGTGCTGCTGGGCTAAATCCATAGAAAATATAAAAAATTCATGGATAAATAATAAGTAAATTTATTTATTTCATGTAGGCCCACTTGTGGCTCTTATGACACTCTTATATCTCATAAAAATAAAAACATTTTTTAAATATTTGGAAAGCCTAAAAATCAAAATAGCACACTTATGTAAAGTACAATAAATGCTCTATTGCATTATAATATTAAAAATTAATTCTGGTTGTTCATAATAAATTTCCAAATGTGAAGTATCTTGCCTGAGAACTTCACTTTATATAAAAAGTAATAAACAATGAAGTGGCTTTGTTCTAAAAATAGTCTAGTGTTGCATGATGCTTTGTTCTCTTGGTTTTATGTGAAAATCGCGTGGGTATCATTCACGAATATAGATTAAATCGATATTTTACCTATGCTAGTGAACAGACATGAGTTATCAGAGGGCACCACTTTTTTCATCAATATCCCAGGTCTACAGGGTTCTATTAACTCGTGTGATATTCCATTTTCTACTGGCTGTCGCACCTCAGGTTTAACGACGTTTGGGGTCGCCGGAGGTGACTTTTCTTCGACGATCAAAGTTTCACCACTCCTCAATCCAATGTCACTCAACTTTTTGCTATCATTACTAATATCTATTGGCTTGGGCGGATAACCACACAATACGCAAAGCCTCTCGCAGCTAACGTCCGAGATACTCGCGAGAAACGCTTTTAATTCACCCACAGTACTATCAGAGGTCAAATCCTTCAATACTTGCTGACCATTTTTACTTTTCACTTTAAACGCTAGTGACGCCATCGTAATGAAAAAACTTTTTGTAAACACTATAACTACTGATTAAATTGTAAATGTTCGTTAATTCGTATTCTTTAGATAAAAGAAGTTAAACTTGTAATAAATAAATATCATAGCGTTACGTAGGCGTCTGACTGATACATTGACATTGGTTGCGATTGACAGTGATTTGACAGTTTTTTTGACAGACTTTGACACATTACCACATTTCACAGATAAATAAGTATGGCTATAGAGATGTAAGTACTATTTGAATTACCTATTCGATTATAATAAATCGAATAAAAATTATTTTATTCGGAAGTATTTGAATGTTTTCTCTGTGTTGGTTAGTAGGTAATAATAACATATAACTTCAGAGGGAGAACGGGAACTACGATGATACCTAATATATGAGATAACTAATATATGTGAAAATCTTAGTAATGTCTATAGTACTTTTCAGGGTTGCGATAATGCTTTGAAATGTGTAGGTATGCTAAAATTCTAGACTAATCCCAAATCGATCTCTTAGAACCACGCAGCAAGACTCATCGACCAATAAACCACGATTAAGCGCAAGGTAAAGTGCGCTTTCTTGGCATATCGTTGATATCTTATGAAACTATTAATTTATTTTCATTTGTTGGTATTCAAAAAAATTTATTGAAGGAAAGCTAGACGACCGTGACGGTAATAAATGCACAAAATAGAATAGAATAGAAATATTTTTTATTCAAATAAACTTTTACAAGTGCTTTTGAATCGTTGATGAATTTACCACTGATTCAGAATGTCTTTCGTGTCAAGAAGAGCCAGCAATAAACTCGGCGGTAACTCTTTTCAAAAAAAAAAAATTTTTTTACAATAGGTAACAAAACTATACTACCTATGTATATAGTGTTTCCTCAATGAAGTTTCAAAAATGCATACCTACATACAATCCAATACAATAATATGTTAAGACGGGCAAACAGAAAGTAGACCCGTTCCCGATGGTGGCACCCGTTTACGAGCATGACGCATGATCCAGCCATTGCTTTGCTCAACCATATTTGAGAGAACGTAACAACCCGCACCACACGACACCACCACAGACATTGTTTGATGTTTCTATTTCCAATTTCCCTGTACGTGCAGACTGAGGCGTGCTGTGAACACAATGCAAATACGGTCACGGGAGTTCATATTTTAGTACGTTCAAGGACCCTAGCTTTTATTCGAATGAAAAATTATTCAAATATTGAAAATTTTAATTCGATAACTGATTACCGAATTATTCGAACATTTCGATTGTAGTTTTATAAACTATCTCTAGACTTTACTATTTTTTTTCTGACAAGATCAACGTGACAGTGGCATTTCATATAGAGAAGGATAAATTTTTATAGATGTAGAATGATTATACCTAAGAATTAGGTACTTCCTAATGTCATGGTAGAGTGAGAAATAGTTGCCATTACATACATGAGGGCGTTACTTACGTATTATTTTAGTAGGTAGTAAGAACACTATACCTATATACAGTCAATGCGGGTAGCTTTAGATTCACAGCATTGCCAGTGGACATAATAACATTTTAATTTAATTTTATTGGCAATGTTGTGAAATACCATGGAGCTTTAGCCAAAAAATTTAATTCCTCCATGTGAAATACGGCTTTTCAAACTCTTTCAACTATCGAACAGTAGCTAAGCAGTTGTCAGTACAATTTCGTCACAAAAATCTTCGACTGTATTCATTTTGATTTAACTTAATATGAAAACTTAATTGAAAATCCTATACTCAGTTGACACGAATTTCCATTTTTATCAAGTTTCCAACAAAGGAGGTACCTACCTACTTACTTGTACTTGCTAAAAGTTAAATTATTAAAAGATACCTATTTAAATAAAAGAAGGTTATGGTTTTGCAATAATTTTATTAAAAATAATATTATTATGACATTTCTACATATAAATAGTTCCAAGTTTAAGTTATAAAATACTAAATTACTTCATACTAAACATCATTAATAAGTATCGAGTTTTTGGCACAATCAATATATCTATCAATTATTAAGTAAGTATATTTAAAAAAAAAACAATTGCGCGGTTTAAAGTTTTTACGGTAAAACCAATAAAAAATTGTAAGATGAAACTGGAAACAATTCTCTAAATATTTATGAACAATAATGTCAGAAATATTTCTTTAAAAATATTAATAAGTACTTAGTTCAAGTTATATTTAAAGAAATATATCTGTTGCAATACGTATCTCAATCGTTTTTGGTCTCAATTTATGCCCTTTGTAAAATAAATAGTAATATAATAGGCATAAATAACTACTTACACAACGATACAAAAAACACATTCTATGCAATCAATTTCTAACATCCAAATAATCAATTATTGTTTTCGATATGACCGGCTGTAACAACAAAATTAAATATCTACCTAACTACCTATCACAAAACTTCTACAGTCAGTAGTATTTTGTGATAATAACACTAATTATAGCTTAAGTAATTTATACCTACGTACCTATTAATAATAATATGTATAAATCTTAAACCTAGAATGTATTGTCACATTTGTTTCTTGATAAATTGTGCATTTATATTATAATAATTATTATGAATCTATCTACGAAAATGCGGATCACATTACAGGCATTAAGTGAAATGGATACCTAAATAAAATAATAGACCTCTAGTTTATTAAATCGGATTAAGGAATCATTAGATTGTTAATTATTATATAAGTACAACATATTATTTTTGTAATAAAGAACAATAAATTGTTAAATGTATTATTATTTTGCGAGTACTTTCTGTCCTATCTATTAAGAGTTAAGGAATTAATATGGCACTAAATAATGTCTTTGGACTTTAAATTACATATCTTTGGTTTAAACTGAATGTACCTAACACGTACCTAAATAAAAGAAATTAACTAACATTTAAATAATAGATATTTTAAAAAGTTTTTACATACTTATTAATATTAGGATTTTATAATAATGAGTATTAATAACTTGGTAACCACTATTAAGTATTTTAATGAACATCTACGCATCCCTATAAATAATTTATTTACATTTACATTCAGTCATATAAAATAAGTTGAAATATTTATTACATTGGCTCCTTAGTAACCACTCTTTATACTTGCTTACAGATAAAAATTATTATTCACAATATTATGATTCTAAAATCGAACCATAAAATTAACGTGCCTATTGATATGGCAACTTTGTGCTACATCCAAAAAAAAGGTTCAAAAAGACTGGACCCTGAAAAAAAAAAACTACCAAAAAATAAATAAAAGATGTCCATGTGGTGCAGTTAACCGATCACATACGTTCTAAACGAAAATTAATTATAGTTTACTGCGATTGTTCACGGGTGCCATAATGCATTAAGTACCTACGACAATTAGACAACGGTTATTAAATCGCGCTTATAACAATTATACAGCACAATTTCATTCTAATATGAAATTTGAAATCATTAGACAGGACTTTTTTCAATTTTAAGCCGATTGTGAGTGTTTCTATGTAGTCGCCTATGTCTGTGACGTAACGGCCAACGTCACGTAGGCCGACGAACGAATCTTTGCAAGGGAGCTCGCAAACCTCTCCTACTGACCACTAAAGGGGGTATTTGTTCATCATCTTCTTCGTCCAAGTCCTCCCCGCCCTCAGAACTGTCTTCTCCACTCCATACTTCTGGCTTTACTGCTTGGTACGATGCTGAGAATCCTTTGAATACTATCGAGTCGTCTGTACGGAATTTGACTAGAAGTGCTTCTGTTGTTGATACTATTTCTGGTGGACCCTGTAACAATAAGACTCTAAGTAAAAAAATAATATTCAGTCACAGTAATATGTAACTGATAATATTCATTTTTTTAGTTATATAAGGTATAGGTCAGATTAGCTATAATCTTTTACAAACATCACATATATCTGTAATGTAACATTGTACTGTCTAACTTTACTTTTGTCAGGTAAATTACGAATAATTGCTGGTAAGTTTGGTTACCAAAACTTTTTTATGGAAATAATTTCAGCTAAAAACAGGACTCTTCATAATGAAAAAGATACTTAGAATCCATTACTTTTGTGTTGTTTACCTTAGTCCCACAGAAACTGCCATAATCTCCAGCACTGCCTTCCAAACCGCCAAAGACTTGCACATAGTCATAGCCGCAGTTCGTCTCAGGCTCCAACTCAAAGGTAAGGAAGGTTAGTCTGACGAACTGGCCGAGTGGCGCCACGATGCTCCAGTCGCAGTTAGCGCGAGACTCGTAAGAGTCATGGCCGTAGCGTGCGTGAGAGTATAAATGTTCAACTGTTTCTGAAGCTGCGAGATAGCCACCGCAGGCTGAAAATAAAATTCAGTTAGTTTAGGTACCTTCTGCCCATCTCATTTTTCTAGAGTTTATTCTACATATTTGCATCACCATCTCTTCGAATTCGGTCTGACCTAAAAGTTTTGTATAAACCTTACCACATTTTAAAAATTAATATTAATAATTCTTGTAATACGTAATTTTACCTCAAGTTTCGAATATCGAAATATATAAATAAGCATTTTTAATGTTTTTTAATATTATTCCCGAATCGATTAGGTACTTAACTGAATCTGTAATATTATATTTAATTTAATATTACCTGCTGGGGTTAACAAAATTTACCTGACAATTATTGTTAGTAGATAATTCTATGAGTAACTCACCTGTAGAATAAGTAGCTAGAAATCCTTTTCTTTGAACGGATGCGTCCGATTTGAATACGACATACATTTGATTCTGTGAAGCGACTACAGGATGAGGAAGTTTACTTCCACAAAACCTTCCTAAAGTCTTCTCATCTGCAGATGCTCCGTCGTAGATAGTCACGTGATCGTATGTACACTCCTGAAAATTTATTTTAATCTAATAAAGCATAAGAGCTTATTTCAGGATACAAATGGCATATTGCATCTTCAAAACGTTAGCAAAAGTTCAGGATTAATTAACAGGTAAGTTTGAAATATTTGTGAAACTGAATAATAATACTTATTATAAATTGTACCTGATGGGGTTCCAATTCAAAAACATTAAATATTAACTTTATGCGATGTCCGGGAGTAGTTGAGAACTGCCACACGCAGTCTTTTCTCGGAGGATAAGTGTCAGGGTAATTTGGACTGAAAACGAGAGAAAATATTTTTTTTTTCTGAACATACAATACTAGATGACGCCCGCGACTTCATTTGTATTGATTAAGATTTTATTAATGCCCACGGGAACTCTTTAATTTTCCGGGATAAAATGTAGCCTATGTGTTAGTTCTAGGTATGAGCTATCTTTATTCGAAATTTCATTCAAACCGATTCATTCGTTATGGCGTGAAGGACTAACATTCATCCATTCATCTTTACAAACCTTTGCATTTATAATATTAGCAAGATTAAGTAGGATTAAACAGTTCTGTTTGTACTTACCTGTTATCTACTTTAACTGATAAAATCGCACTTACCTGAATATAGTGCCATGTGGGTGAGTAATATCATGTTTACAGCCACCTTCCTTACAATCGTGTTTATTGGGATGCAGTGTAAAACCACTATGGCAAGCGCACTCATATCCTCCCAATGTATTATGACACTCATGTTGACATCCACCATTGTTGTCAGCACACTCGTCAACGTCTATGTAATAAGCTGCTGCGAATCCAGAGTGGTGAACCGACGTGTCTGATGTAAACTAAAACAAATATATTAACTGGATATTATGTAATTAATTGCAAGTAATTAATTGCTACACAGCTTTTTAATCATTGATAGGTTTGTGCAAGATTTGGTAAGTTATTGAATAGGTGCGCTGGTCTAATAAAGACAGTTTCTAAAGAGCATAATGTTGAAACATTGAACCACCTGGCAACAGCTCAAAATTTACCATTCAGTAACATCACATGCGAACATATGGCTGTTATCGATAATAATGCCATAGAAGAATTTAATTCACCTTACCTGAACACGTAACACAGATCCATCTGAGGTGACTGGCGGTGGTAGAACTGACCCACAGAACGCTCCATGACGTCGCAATACATCAGCACCTAATCTGGAGTGCACTGTTACGCTGTCGTATTCACATTCCTGCAAAATATATTATCAAATGTATACGATTGGCTTTTAAAGTTATTCAGCTGCTAATAGCTTGACTATGTGAATATCCAGGAACCTAAAGATATTTCATATCTATAATGTTATCAGTCCATATTTTTATACTCCAAATGGGACCGTTTTCCACGTATCTATGTGCCCTATGGCCCTATGATCATAATATTGCTATTGAATTTTATTAACGTACCGCTGCCTGTTATGATAAAAAATAAGTAAATGTGTTGCAATAATGGTTTTTTTTAACCATTTTCCAAGATATTTTATAAGGCGATAGTAGCCAATAGTCTATATCAAGGAAATATAATATTTCAAAATTATAATTTATTCTTAATCAAAAATTAAGTGCCTAGTGTCTGTCCAAAAAGAGAACCGCCGTAGCCAAACAGTGAACTAACGCTATTTATTGCACTCATATAGGTTCATGATTGCAGTATTGTATGGCTTTTGTATTGCCCGCTAAACAAAACAGGCAATTAAAAGCACAGCAGCGATCTCTAATTCCACGACCGTTCTCTTTTTGAACTAGGTATTACATTCTAAAATTTAGCTTATAATATATGTATGTCCATAACGCAAGTGAAATAACATCATCGCGTGACGTGTCCGCTTACGACTGTTTCCGACTATTACATAAATTGTCTCTACGAGACCTTGCCCTAGAGATGGGGCACACATACACTAGTTATAACTTGACCTAATCAAAACTTTGATGGGTCACATCTATTCGTAAGTTTTGTTTGTTTAAGTGTGTATCTACCTGATTCTTAGTTATATAGGTACTTCTACTTCACATGGTAATGGTAATATTGTACGTACTGAACTGGATTTTTATATATTGGAAACTTTTTTTTAGAGAAAAGTAGTAAGAACAGTTGAAGAGATCAGCAAAGAAGGCATCTAATAATGGAGAAAGTAACCACTCAATCGTAAAATTTAGTAAGTAAAAGAAGTTAGAATATTTCAAATATTCAGTTTAAAAGAATTTATCTTTTTGTGTTGGTGATCTTTTACCTGATGATACATATTATTGCTGCCTTCTAAGTCGAAGTGAGTGAAGTTCAGTGTAATCCGATGCTGTGGTGGAGCTACAATTTCCCAGAGACAATTTTTCGACGGCGGATAGAGATCAGGGAACGAAGGTGACGTAATTGTACCATTTGGAGCATATAAAACACCTCCACAAGCATCTGAAAATAAAACGGCTTCATATTAGGTATATTTAGCTGTAATATTGTAGGTAATATCCATATAGTTTATTTCAGTAACGATTTATTAAATGTAAGACATATTGTACGAACGAAAAAACCCAAATCTTAATCTTAATACCCATGTCTATAAATTAAATCAATTATATCAAAAGCAGCTAAGTACCTACCTATTTTTATGGATTAAAAATTCAATAATTAAATAAAATGATTTATTCAAGAGCCACCCTCTCAAAAAAGACATATTTTTAAAGACATCACCGGCATTTGTGACGGTGATAAAAAGATTTTTATGTACATTGCACAACAACTTTTTAGATAAGTAGCCGTTCAAAACTTGAGTAGGTACTTGAGTAGTGATAAGTATATTAAAAGTCATTTTTTTTAAACTCACTCTCGCATTTCTTCCCATCTGAATGTAGCTCATACCCGATGTCGCAGGCACACTCATACCCTCCAAGAGTGTTCACGCATGAGTGACTGCAGCCGTGGTCAATGGAAGCACACTCATCAAATTCTTTCATAAAAGTAGCCGAGAAACCCGCCTTCTGAACTGAACTATCTGATTCGAATATTACTAAAAGTTTGTTGGATGTAGATCTGAAAGGCAAAAGTAAATTATTGAGAAATTAATGAACCAGTTTTCGTTTTTCACAAGTTCTACAATGTTGGCCTAAATTCTATTGTAATTTAATTGAATTCAGTTTATTCAAAATTATTGAACATAGAATAATTTTTCAAATAAATTGTTTCCTGACAGGTAATATTGATTAAAAGTTTCATATTTTACCTAATATCAGGAGGTATTTTATGTCCACAAAACATCCCGATTAGGGGACTATCTAAAGAGTCTCCATCTCTTACTTTCACTTTATCATAGTTACAGGTGTCGTGATTTTCAACTTCAAACGAATGGAAACGAAGAGCCACTTGGTAATCCTGCAAGACAAACATGTAAATTAGAGCCAGTTTTTATGTGACTTTTTTTTCTGTGCAGCCATGACTATTTATGTAATTTCAACGTCTTCATCCTAAAGAGGATGTCGTGTCACAAAAGTT
Organism: Hipparchia sbordonii; assembly: GCA_038048805.1. Classification (NCBI taxonomy): domain Eukaryota; kingdom Metazoa; phylum Arthropoda; class Insecta; order Lepidoptera; family Nymphalidae; genus Hipparchia; species Hipparchia sbordonii. Next base: position 12,854,642 of record CM076104.1, on the reverse strand, counting down.
GACTAGTTACTATTTATAAAATGACTAACAGCGAAAACTTGTTATATAAAAAAAAAGTTTACTTGTGGCACTGAGAGTTTCCAGATGCAGAGCTTGTTGGGTTGGTAGTCATCAGGGTAGTTAGGTGATTCCAGATGACCACTACTGTCCACTTCTATGTCTCCTCCACAAACGGCTGCGAACCAACCAAAATGTCGTAACTATCTTAATTGAAGTTTACGGATTCTTAGCGTAAAACCAAATGCGTAAAATTTTTGAATGTTTGTAATATTATAAATTTCTTTATTTGTTGGTTGGTTTGTCCTCCAATCACGCGGCAACGGGGCAATGGATCAAAGTGATTTTTGCATGGGTATAATTGACGACTTGGAGAATGAAATAAGTTTCCTTTCATTCCGGAACGCCACGCTGACGAAGTAAATTATAAATAAGAAAGCAGAGTGTCAAAGATTTCTTAGGATTTAAAAATAATATAAGTAGATAACCCGAAATGTTGTCCATCCATGTGAATCCAATAAGTATTAATACCACGTGAGTAATTAAGCTCTAACATACAGACATAAAATAGGTATTATGTTGATAATTGTAAGAAAATTTCAGGACATTCGTTCAGCGGGATGTAAATCTGCCATCATATTATTATAACAGTGTAGAAACCGTAGGGCAAATAATTTGTTTAATTAAATTCATTGAGAATACTCCGGCCTTATCATCAAATTGTATTAAATTAATTCTATTTTCATGATACACAAGATACGAAGGTTGTCATAAAACGGATTTGCTGATAGAATTATGATGGCTATTGAATTTAATCTCAGAAACAGACTGTAATAATGTCAGTTTTAACCAAGTACTTAAGTACTTAATCAATTGTACCATGTAACATTAGACAAGATTAATAGCAATTTATCGTTTTAGTGGCGAACCGTCCCGATTTAGCATTAGGTATATTATCCTAGCTTCAGTAGGTAAATATTATTCCAAGTACTTTTGGTATTTTAGATGGAAGTAATTTTGATTTAAGACTAGTTGATGCCCGCGGCTTCACTCGCGTGGATTAATTTTTTAAAAATGTCACGGGAACTCTTTGATTTTCCGGAATAAAAATAGCCTATCTCACTCTCCCGGTCCTCAACTATATCCGTGCAAAAAATCACGTCGATCAGTTTTTTGTTGTGGCATGATTGAAAGACAAATCAACAAATCAACAAACCAACAAACAAACACACTTCCACATTAATAATATTAGTAAGGATAGTAGTAAGGATTAACAAAATTTACCCATATGAATTTTAACCAGCGGCATAAAGCTTAAAAATTAACACCACTTACCTGTTATGTACCTATATACGAATTTTTACTTTTGTAAGTAAAGTTGAGTCAACTAGCTTAATTACTTGATTGAAAATATACCATAATAATTACCTTCGTAATGTGCTCTAAATCCTCTATGAGGTTTAGTTTTAGGTCCTGGCTGGTAGACCACAGTCAGTCTGGAGCCAGTAGAGCGCATTATAGGTCCTTTGCCAGACCCACAGATTCTGCCCAGCACTGGGGCGTTGGGCATGTAGCCATCCCACACTTCAACCCATTCCGATCGACAACCATCAGATTTGTGGATGTCAATTTCTGCAAGAAATTTGAAAAAATTAACCCAATTAAATAAAATAAGAATTTTTTGTTTAAAAAAAAAGAAAAATATTTATTAAAGAGTAGTTACAATACTCGTAGAAAGACTAAATTGTGAGTTGTAGCACTGAAAAGACTCTACTACCGGTTTGAAATGATAAGTGTGTTTCAGGCTAAAACTACAACTAAAACCCAATATTGACAAAATATAATGGGATAAATAACACATGTCAAACACAACAACTCGTAAACCAAGTGAGCGTCAACGATAAGTTATAACCGGCTATCGAACAACCCAATTTATTTTCGACCTTTTTCTTCACCATTTTCTTTGTTACGGGCCCATTGCATCAAGCAACATGCCTGGAAGAAGACAGAGTCCTCTTGTATAGAAAAAAATATCACCGTTATTTCTTCACACGATCCCAGGAGTCGCAAAAGCTTACAGGGCAAGTGATGATCTACAACGAAATCTGTCCCATGCACTTTGCAAAGATATCTTGTTGACGCGTTTTGGCACCACCTATGAGTTTTGCGGTTGTCTTTATATGCGAATAATATGATCAATTTTAACGGTACTTTTGCAAAAACATACATTTAACAGTGGAAATTTTCATGAAAGTCAAAGGGATGAGGCGATGCAAGGTAAAAACCGAGTTATGTTTTTATAAAAACGACAGACTGCATCATCTCTTGCTATTAGTGAGTCAAGAGCTTTTAAAAAGCCTAATTTCGTTTGTTATATAAGTAAAATAATGTAAAATATGTAGGGGTAGGCTAGAATCAATCATCACTTCGGAATTATTATTACTTCTAAATAATTTTGGACCCATTGGTCCAACAATAGGAGAAAAAATTGTTCATCGCGTTTAGAACTGGAGAATAAAGGTCGTGAAGCTATTTTACTACGATAATATGTTAGTAATGTTGGGTACAAAGCACACCGGCCCTTGAGTTGTTATAGTGATCATTTGTAGGGAATACGAATAAATGATGGTCTACATTAGGGTAACAAGACGTTTAATATTGAAAAATGGGATACATTTTCTTTATACAAAATGAAGAAGGTATCCCTTTGAAAAGACAGTTACAAATTAGTTATAAAATGTTCATACTATGTAGATGATTATCATGTCTAAACCCTTTAATAAGTTTAACATAAGTGACAGATTGCGCTTACTCATGATATTATGTACGCAACTTAATATAATTTTATTTCGTACTTAACACTAATATAATATTATCTCTTTTCACATTAGATACACATACAACCCTTAAATATATATATTTATATATATCCGAATAAAAACTCTAAAATAAAAAAATTGTGCTGTGATAATTTTTGGTGCACGGTATTGCGATCACCACAATACTAATAACTCCTACTTCTTATTACTAAAGTCTATATTTTAGGTAAGATATATACCTACATAATATATTGGTAGATAGGGTAATTGTCACCTCTAGGGCAAACACATGTGTATAGATAAAATATATTGACTCAAAGACCTAATGGATTTACGTACGCCACTGTGATGGATTTATTGCTTGACAACATCAGCTCGAGGCTTACTTATGTGATAAAACTGCCCTTGCATCTTTACCGGTTTCTTGCTGCGTGTGCAATTTTTTTTAATATACTAGCTCTTGACTGCGATCTCACCTGATGGTAAGGGAAGATACAGTCTAAGATGGTGTGCGTTTGCCTAGAAGATGCCTATTCACTCTTGATTTGAATTTAGGTATAGTTAGTTAGCCGATAAGGCATTCCAAATTTTTACGGTACGTATCAGGAACGAGAAAGCAAAGCGCTTAGTGCATCGAATTTAGACTACGTAGCGGTGCAGATTCATACGAAGCCTTCCGGTTTGGTGGTAGAAAGGTGATGGTAAAACTTAATTCAATAGTTACTGAGCACACTCTCCGAAATATATCTTGTATTGCAATTTTCTTTTTAACATAAAAACCCTGTAACTTCTAACCTGTTGATTATACTTAGTATTTGAATGGCTTTTTTTTTTTAATTATTGTATATTTCTTTTAAAATTTTCTCTATGTATTATATTATGTAGTATATTATGTTATGTAATGTTGGTATTTTATAATATAGTTAGGTAAATCTATATAATATACTTAACTAATATTCTATTTTTTTACACACCTCTCTACTTGTCAACCTTACACTTGTTGTCGCACGTCTAAAGGTAAACTGGCAGAAAATACTTTAGCATTAAGTCTGCCTTTTGTACTATGTTTTGTAATAAAGTGACTAAAAAAAATGAAATCATAAAATTCTCTACAAAATCAAAACAGCTGGTACAACTAGCACTAAAATTTGCGATTTGCGAAAATAATGCGGATAGTTGTAATCCATTAGGAAAGGGTTAATTGGCTCACATTATTCTTCAAATTGCTGTCCATTTTCCGCTACTTTACCCTTAAAGTTTAACACATTGTGTGCGTTTAAAGTTTAAACGATAAAATCAATTTCTAGTGAGTGTGGAAAGAAAGAAACTTACTTTTATACAAGTATTTTATGTTTTAACAACTTATTGAAACTTACCTTCTAGAAATCTTTAGGTAAGATAAGTACCTAAGTTCTGGATAAATTATGTGTCTTTACTATGTTAGTGAAATATTAATTAAAAAAGAAAATTCTGATGAGCATAGTATGCTATGTTGTGCACTATTATGATTTTTATAGCTATACTTTAGCCTCGTTGCACCTTCCAAATTATACAGCTATCGTTTATTAGACTGCATCGTCACTTTTAAGTGAGATAGCACTCAAAGGATTAAATATAATATCTTGTCATAGAATTTAAAAAAGTTTTTCTTCATACATTTTGGGTAAGATATATGTATCCATCTTAAATACTAGTGGTTCGCCCCGAACTAAGACCTCGCGATATCCCATAATTCCCAAAAGTTTTAATTATATATTGTAATAATTAACTTTTAACATTAGACGCAATAAAAAAAAAATAGTTGACATAAAACTGTTTTACTGACACAGCGCCATCTATAGTGAAGCATTATAGTGAAGCATTATAGTGAAGCTATTAGCTTCACAATAATGCTAATAGATGGCGCATTAAAATTAAATAATTTCGTTTCTTTATAACATTTATCTAATTTTAGTATTTGTTGTTCAAGTACAGGATATAACTGAATTTTCAACCAAGTTTCACGTTCTAATATTCAGTAATTCTTGACATATGGCTCAAATTAAAATCTCCACTTTGAAACCCCCCCATTTGGTCAATTTTTAGGGAAAAATTAAAAAAAATATATTTTTGTACTCTGTTCAAAGTCGTCTTTAAAAAGATATATCGCAAGTCTATGTAGAGCAACAAACAAGATTTTACTTCAAATACGCTTCGATCACAGAAGAAAAAATAAGGATTCAGTACTTCATACTTCAACAATTATTCAAATGCATCATTGTTCTTGACTTATGTTATCGTGACACATGCTGTCCCGACTCCCGGCTCAAAACTACGGATAGCGGCTTTTTAATTTATTGATTATTTTATTAAATATTTTTTATTGCATTTCATGACTATGTAAATCTTATGCGTTCTGACACGTATTTCACGTTTATGTTCATTTTATAGTCTCCTAATGCCATTAAAAATTTAACTTCAAAATTTTCAATAATTAATGGAATTCAATAATGCGCATTAAAATTTAAGCAAGTGTACTTAAAAATTAAACACATTATTTACAACTTTGCAATTCAACACCGCATTATATCCATCCAAAGTTTTTACTTATAATATTCAGTATTATAGCACTATATTATTTTAAGTATATAAAATAAAGGAAAAAAAGAAATATTTTTTATTTTACACTAATCCAACTAAAAATAGAACATCAAATATAAAGCATAATAAGAATAATTTGATGGTCTCCAACCCGGATCTTTCGTAAAAAGTACAGCATTAATCCACTTTCTAGCCTTTCTGCAGATTGTGCAGGAATAATAACTATTGAAAACTTAGATCTATTATTATTTTAGTCCTCGTCACAATGCGGTTAACAACGAAAAAAATATATAATCAAAAAATTTCAAAAAATCAATTTATTAATATTTAGGGTTCTGGTATTATATTGTCGACTTTATTGTTGCATCTCAAACTGTTCACTTATCGAAAAGAAGACTTTGCAAATCGCTTTCAAGGATGAGTATTTATTAATTCTAAAGAAGCCGTCTCCACTTTTATCAACCAGATTCAATGTATGACATAAATGATCTTACTTAGTAAGTGCACTCGGTGGTTACACAAATCGGACTAACATGCGGTATCCACTTATTTTTCTATGATCGAAGCAAATACGCTTCTATGAGAGCCCCCCTGAAATAAAGCTTTTTATATTTTTTTATACAATGTTCGGCTGAAGGCCATCAGTTTACATATTATATTTAAATTTGAAGTAATTACGTTCAGTAATTCAGAAGTTATAGGGCTCTGACAGACATTTAGACGAACACACTTCTCTGTCTAGTAGGCAAGCGCCCTAGTTGACTCAGAGAACTTCGCTTCGCTCGTTCAATAATTGTCACCTCTAGGGCAAGCGCATGTATAAGGTATATATTGATTCAAAGAACTAATGGATTTATGTGCGTTGTTTTAATGGATTTATTGCTTGATAACATCAGCTCGAGGCTTACGGTCTGGATCGATGAATCTTTATAAAATAACCTTCTTTTACATACATTTAGAAAACAAAGCATTTGTCTGTGTGCCATAAACATTCTTCTGTACATCTTGATTTATGTATTTGTTTTGTATATACCATGCTTTATTTAAAACGTTCCTTGTGGTCTTACTTTGAAGCTTCTTTATGTGCTAGGTACTAGATACGGCGGTCCAAACGCTCACCTTGTTCCACTGAAGTGCACTGCAGTCCGTATACCTGGCTTAGTGTGGTTTAGCATTCGCGACTTATTACAATATTACTCGTATGTGATAAAACTTTACGCACCTACCTATTAATTGTGGATTGAAAATCCAACAATACCTATATTGAGTAGGTAAGTAACAAAAAAGTTTAGTTCACTTAGTGAATAATAATTATATTGCAGGTGTACAGATTGCAGTGCAGTTCAATTGAATAAAGTAACTGTTCGGACCATATCTAGTACCAAGAGTACCGAGTGCATATACATAATATTATATCGATATAATATAATAATAATATAATGTGTCATGATTTTTGAGCAAATGAGATCAACCGTATACCGCGGTTTCATTCAATTAGTATGAATTTTAGATTAATTGGATGCATGGCGCTGAACCGCAGCCGGTCGTGTCTCGAATGAAACCAATTAATTGCACCCGTTAATTATAATTTGCTTCGTTCTTTGTAGTTCCATTGTGAAATTAAATAAAACGTATTTAACAGACTCTCGTGAGCTCGCAAAAATTCGAGTTTTTATACAAAGGTATGGCAACTCAAAAACGCTGAAAACCTACCTAAAGCCGTCTCCACCATCCCCTTATAACGGCTCCTGACCTTACATCTAATCAATTTAACCACAACACATCAGACAAACCACCATCTGAACGTGAGGGTAATTATCGAACATATCCAAGTATTATTAATCAACTAGCTTTAACCCGCGGCTTCGCTCACGTTAGGTTCGATTTTTTAACCCCCTATTTAACCCTCTTGGGGTTGAAATTTTCCAAAATCCTTTCTTAGCGGATGTCTATGTCCTAACAGTTACCTGTATGCCAAATTTCAGCTCGATCGGTCCAGTGGTTAGAGCTGTGCGTTGATAGATCAGTCAGTCAGTCACCTTTGCCTTTTATATATTTAGAAGATTACACTCATCTAAACCTCCGCGCAATATTAATTCGATTAGGGCGCTATTACTATCGCAATCCCTCAATCAAATACAACGACCTAGACGCGGGAGCATCTAATAACCAAATGAGTCTCTGGAAGAGACTGAATTCGCAGCGTCAAACCCGCTGTATTTATACCCATGGCACCAAACGGGCGCCTACGTCGTCAACAAAGTCAAATATCGATTTTATCAAACTACCTATATTTCGCTAACAGGTATAATATTCCTCCTCAATTTAGAAACTAAGATAGTTGGCGGACTACATACAACGAAATATCACATTTTCTTTTAGTAATAAAAAGAAACTAACTCCTCGTTGAAAAATTCGCGGGCGAAAGCTTGATACATGTAATTAAATATTAAATTAACATTACATTACATATGTAAGTAGGTATAATATTACATTAGCAATTTAATATTCACTATGCATATATTAATGGGTCATCATAATATAAAGGGTTGATTAGGAAGCAGCGAGTGGCTTTTCTGCTGAAATTGCGTCTCCCGATTCCCGAACAAACACTTCGATTTGATGACGCTGCTCATGTGAGTTTCATTTTCAAATAGACTTTCTAAGCGGTATTGTGTCCATCTGGATGAAAAAAAAAAAAATAAAAAAAAAAAAGGTGTACAGAGGCGGCTCTAGCCCATGTAGCGCCCGTGCGCAATCAATATCTTGGCGCCCTCTAGTAGACGTGCGGCCAAAATGGAATACAATACAAGAATACCGTTTAACTTACAGTTATATTTTCACCAGTGAAAGGAAATTCGGGTGCAAAAAATGGTGCAATTTTAAATGATGTCGTAAAGCAAGCAAGCGCGGCTTGGCGCGGTGCCCCCTACGACCCTGCGCCCGTGTGCGTTGCACACCCTGCACCATAGGTAAAGCCGGCACTGAAGGTGTAGATCAATGACATTTTATACCAAGGACATCGCACGGGCGCGCATAACAAGGGACCAACTAAGTGTGCTTAAACTCGGTGTAAGCACACTTTCTGGGGCCCAAGTCTGCTATTGCAATTGTAGTTACATTGCCTATCAATGACATCCCAATTGCTACTTTTAACAATTTTGGTAGTCTACTAATTCAATGGCGTCACAATTGTTTTCCGATGGTTTGCCACTGACACATCTAGTTTTGAATCTAGCTTAAATAAACGTTTTTAATAAGTATGTAGTTTTTTTTGAAACTCATTTCGGCAAACGCTTTTTAAGCTAATGGCAATACCGAGGTATGATTGAATTACAATCCAATTATAAGAAATCAAACGACCATTGTGAATTTAGTAGACTACGAAATTTTGGACCAATGATAATTTTATTGTAATTGTATTGCGGATCAATGACAATGACATGTAAAATAGCAGACTTGGGGCCCTTGGGGTGTAGATACTTAATTCGTTTAACAATAGAACTCACCCGTGATGTTGAGAACGACGCGCTCGCCGTGTGTGGCCACTACTCGCCACTCGCAGCGCTCGGGCGCGGCGGGCGCCGCCTCTGATCCCCAGCCCGGCGAGTTGAACCATCCCGCGTTGCCCAGGAACGTCTTACCGCACTCTGCACAAAGCATTTCTCGTTTTGATCAGTCGAATAAAACTTAGACTAAACCCTTCGACCATTTAACCGGGTCGAGCCTTTACGCAGATTAAATACTGAACATATGCTGCCACTTTCTGCGGGAGATGAGGTAATCACATACAGCACATATTTACTCACTTCCGCACACTCTTGTAAAAAACTTAATGTCTCTATGAACGCACACTAACTCAAAATCTGTCACTTACAAGCTGACACGTACGTTTGTACATGTAGTTCGGCAGAGGGGAATGCGTGCGCTTGCCAAGTCCTGGCTAAATGGCCGAATACTAAACCCATTGACATAATAATACTATGGGTGTAATGCAAAATTCACAAATTCACGAAAAAAGTGTCCCGAGAAAACCTATATATACGAGTGTATATGTGGATTTTTATAAAAAAACTAATACATTATAATTTATGTCTTAGACAATTACTTTACAGCCTAATTTTGTTTGCAATAATTTGCTTTCATTTGCTCACGCGACAGCCCGAGCGTGCCCGAACTAAATGCGATCAATTTGATAAAAATATTGTACTCCCTCTGTCTTATACGTGCGTAGCGTGTTAGAAAAGGACAGATAGATACTCTCTGTCTGATGACAAACACGAGACTGAAGTGCGATTGGTAATCTTTTTCGCGTTTTGGTTTTCTTTCGGACAATTTTTATCGCTGACCCGAAAACCATAGTATTATAAGAAAGTTTCATAGTGGTTTAGTCATTATAATAATAATGACTAAACCACTATGAAACTGTCTTCTACGGTAAAAAAAAAACCTGAACTTACTCGCACATTTGTAGAGCAAGTTAGTCTGCGCTATATCACTGGCACTCAGCCTCACTCGCTGGCCGATCTCCGGTCGTTTCTTGCCGTGCACTTCCAACGGCAGGATGGTATCCAAGTAGGTCCCCTTGCTGAAGGTGTTCCTCGCGTAGTGCATGATGGAGTCGTAATCGTAGGTCTGACCGAGGGAGTTGACTTCCTCGTCCGTCAACTTGTTGAAGTTGTATTCTTGACCTGGAATTAAATCGAATAATTAGGTCCAAGTTAGTCAAGTTAGTCAGAGTCATAGTCTTAGGGACCGGATCCCTAAGACTATGACTGTGACTAACTTGGACGGAGCTGGCGAAAGATAGAGCAGAAGGGAGAACGGTGGAGGAGGTCTATGTCCAAAAATGTGCGTTGCAATGACCCAAATATTGATATTTATTAAAATAAATATAAACTTATATGATTGAGAGCCAACAGCGCTCACAATTACGACTATAAAATCCTTACTTCCTTAATTATATTTTAAATGCGAAAGTGTGTTTGTTTGTTGGTTTGTCCTTCAATCACGCCGCAACAAAGCAACGGATTGACGTGATTTTTTGCATTGTTATAGTTGAGAGATAGGCTACTTTTTATTCCAGTAATAAAGAGATCCCGCGGGATTTTAAAAACTAAATCCACGCGAGCGAAACCGCGGGAAACAATTAGAAAAATATAATTTTAAAGAATTTTTCAACAAGACCTGATGCCTACATAATTAAAATAACTACAGCGTTCAAATACACAGATAGCGCAAGTAACAAAGTGGATATTAACTCCTTGAAATGTTCGTCTTCTTCAGAGGGCGGATTAGCTGAAATTAATACCTACTGCCCAAGTTTATAATCCTCGCTGTAAACTTGCACCGGACTGTTATTGTGATAACAGATACCCTTCGTGTTCAATATCGGGGTTCTTATCGGTCTTATTACATTTAAGTAAGTACCTATATCGTACCCTTATTGCAAAAACCGATTATCTGCACCAAAATTTGAGCGAAAAGTTTTTGAGTTATAAGCATTTGAAACTTTAACGACTTAAAAATTAGTTATAATGATGCCCATTTTTAAACAATAATAATTTTTATAAACAAGAAACTATTCAAGAAATGTTAAGTAGGTTAATAATTGAAAAAAACTTACTATTTTTTCAACAAAAAGAAGAAAATAACCGGTAAGGAGCTCACTTAGTTAGTTTTTCCTGAATGTAGAAAAACTACCAAATTTTCAAATTTACCGTTCTGGTAGCTCTAATGGCATTTTTTATTTAATCACTTGTTTTGAATAGTAATAATCATCAAGACAAAAATCGTTTTAGTTCAACTTTAGCCAGTACAGGTGTAAAATAAATATCTTTAGTCGCTTTTGGCTGAAGGTAAAGTAGATTTCATTTAACTTTGTACGTACTAACTGCAGCGCCCTATGGTTTTACCCGAGGAGTTCCCGTTCCCGTGGGAAATGGGCAAGCCTACATTATTTCTTATAATCTCAGCTATCTTTAAAAGAAAGTTTCGTTGAAATCGGTCCAGCCGTTCTAGAGATTAGCTCATTTAAATAAAAAAACTATTTCGTTTTATTATATTAGAATAACTAGCTGTGCCTTGCGGTTTCACCTACATTTGTCCCGTTCCCGTAGGAATTTAGGGAAACACTATAACTGTAAACTTTCCTCTCGAATCCCTCTATCTACTGATGAAAACTGAATTAAAATCCGTTGCGTAGTTTAAAAGATCTACGCGTACATAAAGAGGGCCAGACAGCGGGAATCGATTTTGTTTTATACTATGTAAAGATAACATATACAGCAGAGCTAAGTTTGCCCGCAAGCGTTGCTATATGGGTGCCCCATTGTAGCTTTGAATCCAGGGTTAATCCCAAGAACACTTTGGAGTCCTCAGTTTTCAAAGGTTCATTATTTATCTTTAAATTTTTACTGACAGTTCTCGGGTTAGGTAATAAAAACTCAACACACTTTGTTTTTTTAGTATTTAAAAGTAGATTATTTGCCGTAAACCATTCAGAAACTTGAGATAATGCATTATTTACATCGTCAAAATTGTCTTTTATCCTATCGACTTTAAAATTCAAAGACGTATCATCAGCAAATAGTACAATATCGCAAGTATTGTGGACAAAATGTGGTAAATCATTTATGTAGACCAAAAACATGAATGGACCTAGAATGGAACCCTGGGGTACACCCATTACTGAGGCTGATCCGGATGATTTTACATCATTGACACATACTCTTTGGACTCGTTCACTGAGATAAGACGCAATGAGACTAAGTGCAAAATCTTTAATGCCATAGTGGCTCAGTTTAAGCAAAAGTGTCTCGTGATCAACGCATTCGAATGCCTTTGACGACAAATCACAGAAAATACCAATGGCACTCTGTGAGTTCTCCCATGCATCGAATATGTGTTGTAACAGCCTTGCGGCTGCATCGGTTGTTGATCGACCCTTTGTAAAACCATACTGCTCAGTGTGTAGGATTTTATTTAAATTAAAGTGTAAAAGCAGTTGGTTGAGCATTATTTTTCCGAATATCTTGCTGAGAGTTGGCAAAATTGAAATTGGCCTGTAGTTATTCGGGTCACTTTTGCTTCCCGATTTAAAAAGCGGTATTAGCTTACTACATTTCATAAGGTCTGGAAAAGATCCAGAATGTACTGATTTATTAAAAATTAAAGCAAGATATGGCGCAATAATATCAATTATGTTATGAATTATTTTAACTGATATCCCCCATAGATCTGCTGTTTTCTTATTTTGTAAAGATTTAAATGTTTTGACTATGTCATATGGGGTAACGTGTTCAAACCTAAATAACTTATTGCACTCAGAGACATTGCTCCTTAGAAGACGATAGACTTCTGCTGGCGAGGAATTCAGAGAACTGGTTGTAGTAATTGGAATATTTTTGAAAAAGTTCTCAAATGTATTTACAATTACTGTATCGGAGTTAATTACATGATTATCACTTTTAAGCTCCAATTTATTATTATTATGTACCTTATGTTTACTCATTTCATCGCCGATGATGTCCCATGCTGTTTTAATTTTATTATCAGAATTGGCAATTTTTTGTTTTATGTGAAGTGACTTTGCTTGTACGCACACATTTTCAAACAATTTAGAATAGTTTCTTACATATTCAATAAACGCGGGGGAATAATTATATTTTTTTCTGCATATAAGTCAAGCAGCTTATTTCTACTTTTATAGATTCCGGCAGTTGGCCAGTTACTAAACTTAAGATCTTTAGACAGTCTTTTCTCTATCACCTTAAAGATAGAGTTATATTGTGAGCTTAACAAATCAAAAAACTTTTGATTTGTGAAGATGTTCAAAAACCCTCGTAGCCCAGTTATACAGTAAAAGTGAACTTAAGTTCTTTTACCTGAAATAATTTTAACAAAATATTGAGTTCATTATTCTGCAAAAAGCAACTAATGTTGTTTAGTTCGTTTTTCTTTTTAGATACATCAGCAATTTCTAGTATATTAATAAAAGCTGAAACCTGTTAACGCAGGCTAACATGTATTAACAGAATAATATTGACATAATGATAAATCAAGCAACTACATCCGAAAAGTATTATAATACAATACATTGTTTTTGTGGTATAGATTTATAAATCTAAATTATTTAAATGAGTTTAGTTCTTTTTTTAAGAAGGTAATTAAATCATACCTGTAGGTAGTTGCTTTTAACTCTAGCTATCTCCGTAAAAAAGCGTCGTAGCAGATAATGGGTTTGACCTACAGCTTCGCCGTGAGTTGAGGAGTCGATTGATATATTTAACCTAATTTTGGTACAAAAATGCAGATAATCGGTTTTTGCAATAAGGGTACGATATGTACTACGAGCAGTGGAAGTAACCAAGTGTAAATTAAAAATTTAAAACACCCCCGACATGTTACAGCACAATAATCGTTAGCCAGTAATCTAAATAAATAAAAGGAAAAGGTGACTGACTGACTGACTGATCTATCAACGCGCAGCTCAAACTTGTTTGGTATACAGATAGCTATTATGATGTAGGCATCCACTAAGTAAGGATTTTTGAAAATTCAACTCCTAAAGAAATAAAAAATCGAACTTATCGTGAGCGAAGCCGCGGGCAAAAGCTAGTCGTTAAAATAAAAATATGCAATCCGCTTTTTTGTGGCGGCGGCCATCTTGGACCGATTTTCATCAAACATAGCTAAGAACATTCCCGACTAATTCACCTTTCAAACAAAAAACAAAATCAAAATCGGTCCATCCGTTCGGGAGCTACGATGACACAGACAGACACACACACACACAGAGACACGCCAAACTTATAACACCCCGTCGTTATTGCGTCGGGAGTTAAAAATAACTGTTTTATTACTTTCATTACAAAAATATTTACGTTTAAAGAACTCAATTAAGGAATACCAATGTGGGACTTCAAAATTTAATAACTCGAGCCCTTACAAATTTCAAATTGACTTCGGGATTAAAATTGGTAATAATACTCACAGTTCCTCATCTTGGCAATTAAGACGCTTGGTATGTAGACAAATGTGAACTTTGAGACTCAGGTTTAAAGTTAAATTTTGATTATCTTTAACAAGATTTAACAAAGACGATGTCTAGTCTAGATTTTGGTATGTTAGCACAGTGAAGATCTCCTTTAAGAGTATTTTTAAACTTAATAATAAAATTTGTGCTCTTTAAAAAAGTTTGAACCGATTTGGCTGAAATTTGTAAAGAAGATAACTCATACCCAAGATTAACATAATTTATAAAATCCCAGAAAATTGAAGAGTTTCCGTGGGAATCAAGAAAACCCGGACGAAATCGCAGGTATCAACTCTAATATTATCCAAACTTCCTTACTAATATTATTTAAATGCGAAAGTGTGTTTGTTTGTGGGTTTATCCTTCAATCGCGCTGCAACAGAGCTACGGATCGAAGTGATTTTATGTTAGGCAAAATGAAAGAGTTCCCGAGGTTTTTAAAAATTGAATCCACACGGACGAAGTCGCGGGCATCAGCTAGTAAAAAATAAAACAGTCGTAAGTCATGGTACAATAAACAGGAACACATAACTTCCTTCCTGACGTCCGCGACTCTGATTGCCTCAGACTTGCCGTGACCTCCTCACAGTGGCAGAGGGTCCAAACAGCAACGCACTATCTCCTTCTCTTTTAGAGGAGAAGACACTAAATGCAATATTTCCGTTGCACCAGACCAACGGGTCAGTTTTATATTTTTTTCATTACAAATAGGATGGTAGTGCTTTTTTCTGAAATTTTTCTTTATATACCTACTAATATTATAAATGAATTTGTTCTTCGATCACACCGCAACTGAATTAAGGTTCAATGTGATTTTTTGCATGGGTTTAGTTGTTGAGGACGTGAATAGTGACATATCTACTTTTTATCTCGGAAAATCATAGAGTTCCCACGGGATTTTTAAAAACTAAATCATTTAATACCGTCAAACTGCAGGACATTTGTCCTGCAGTTTGACAGTTGATGGACTATGATCTCTTTACACATTATATCGTACGTCAACTCTACTCCTATCGTACAAGCTCAACGGCCTCAGACAGGGCTCGTGACGAGACGTGACCTCCTCAATGCGACAGCGGGTCACACTGGCGCGTAACATTAGGTAATGGGTCAAAGAAACTATGTCAGGGCGGAGTTAATCTAATAATGGATGTACAGTTCACTTATTGAGTTCAAACACTTGTTCATAAATAATCTATCGAGTAGGTACATAACAAAATCATGGAGTGAAAACGACAAAGCCCGTGACAGAAAAAAATATTTAGATTTAGCGTTCCGACACGATATCATCGATATCATCCTCGCGTGTGATATCATCCTCGGTTGAAAACATTTCGCCAGTTACCTACCTACTGTGAGACAGCTATTTGTCGACTAAAATGTTTCTCTAATTGTTGGCGATTTTTTCATTTCAGTGGAGACACAAGTGAAACAAAAGTTGGTGATTTTTTGGAGAGTTGTTAATTGTTGGAAACACAGAAGTTGCCAACAATTTCGGTGGAGAGCCGCCTTTAGACTGCATCGTTGATTTTTTTTAAATTATGTACAGGGTCTCCCTTTTTTTTTTTTAAGATTTTGCATTGTCACTTAGCATCAGGTGAGATCATCGACTATGACTATCTTGTCATCCGAAAAAAAGCTATTTCCTATTTCTCCAACAAAATGTAACCAATGTCCTTCTACGAGACCAAAACCAAAATTCATCAAAATTGAGTCAGTTTTGGCGTAAAAGCGTTAACATACACACACACACAAACACACACACACACACACACACACACACACACACACACACACACACAAACACGTCAAACTCACAAACTCACATAGTAAAAAAGAAGAAGAATCGTTGTTAGGTGCTGGATGCAAGCTGTAAGAAAGTAGAAGTACCTATTCTAAATGAGACGCCGCATGAGTCCAGGTCAAGAGGCGCGTCACGCAGCCGCCCCGCGCGAGGGCCTTTATTCAGATTATGATCTCGAGGAGAATCTTGCCGTTTTATGTTACATTTTATTTTCTTATAGGGCTAGTCTACACTCGTACCTTACGCAAAAATATATATCTTTTTATTCGATGATAGTTCTTGACTGCGTTCTCACCTAATGGTAAGTGACGATGCAGTCTAAGATGGTAGCGGACTAACTTGGAAGGGGTATGGCAAGTGGCAGTGTGCCTTCAACCCATACCCCTAATGGAGGCGTCTCCTAGTCTTCGAGTAATTCGAGTATCAATAAAAAAGTTTAGTCAAAAAAATATTAATAATAAAAAGTTTATTTACATATTATTATATATATTATAATGTTTATATTTAAGTAAGTATTTAGCTATTTTATGCCATAATAGTTAATAATAGTTTTTCTTCAAAGCTATGACATTGGAATTTATAAGAATATCATCATTTACTTAAAACCTTTTTATTCTTAAAGAATATTAGCCAAGCTGAAGTTGACTAATGTCCTCTTATCCCCTCCAAATAAGCGAAAAGCTTGTGCTAGGAGTGGATACGACAATAATGCAACGGGTGGGGTTCGAACCTGCGACCTTTCAGTTTTCACTCCGCACCTTTAACCGTTGGGCTATTGAGCCTTTTTAAAGGCTTTTTTTAGTTAAATTTATAACCAGCAAAAAATTATCAAAGGATTTACGCTGATTGCCTTCATTTTTTCAGTAATGGGGACTCACCCTTACGCTCTGGCTTGAGGCAATATCTGAGGGAAGACTTCAACCGTTTCAGACTCGGGGCCTAAGTGCTTGGTACCTACAGGAATCCTTTTTATGTTAATACGTCCTTATGTTATACCTAATACTTGTACCTAAGTTTAAAAAAGGAACGAGGTCACGCTTTTAATTGTGAAGCTAATAAAGAGTCCGGATACTTTGCTTTTGAGTGTAAAATTGATACGTGAAGCCTCGAGTGACGACTTAAGAATTAAAATGTCCAAAAAAGTGAAAATTTTATCGTGTATATTACAATTTACAGGCAATATAAAAATTCTTTTTAAAAAACCGTATTCAAACGCCACTACAAAGTATATCAAATGTGCCTATAAAATTTGAAGAGTACCCTCGATTTCTCCAGGATCCCGTCATCAGATCCTAACCTGATGATTATGGGACCACCTAGAAAGTATACCCTTTCAAACAAAAAAGAATTTTCCAAATCGGTCCAGTCCTTGAGTAATCGAGGAACATACATAATGAAAAGACTCCAACAAATTGAGAACCTCCTCCTTTTTTTTGAAGTCGGTTGAAAATAAGACTACTTTTTAGTTGTTCTTGATAATTGCTTGCGTATAGATTAACTGATATTTAGATAAAAAAGTTTTTAATAACGTGGCCAAGTGTGTAATTAAATGTAATTTTGTCATTAATTCAAATGTCACAATGTGACATCGCGTGTAATATCTCACAAGGTCGCGTGTAATATCACACACGCAACGCTGGTTAAATAATTTTTAACACAGACTTCAAATACGTGCTCTAGTCCTATCCTATAATATTATTTCCCTTAAAATTATAGGATAGGATTGTTGATGATTTATAAATGCGAAAGTCTGGATGTATGGATGGATGGATGATTGGATGTTTATTACTCAATCACGCCTTAACGACTGGGCCGATTTGGCTGTTTGGCACAGAGATAAATTATATTCTGGAATAACACATAGGCTACTTTTTATCCCGGAAAAAAAGAGAGTTTCCGCAGGAATCCACGCGTACGAAGTCGCCGGCACCAGCTAGTTACCTACTTATAATATTGTTTAGTTGGATACTACTTCGTCATAATAATATAATGTACCTACTTTAGAAATTCTCGATGTAAGTGAACTTGTTTGTGTTTTTTTCGAGAAATAATTCGTCATAATAATACAATGTACTTTAAATATTCTCAATATAAGTGAACTTGTTTGTGTTCTTTTGAGAAATACTTCGTCATAATAATACAATGTACTTTAAACATTCTCAATGTAAGTGAACTTGTTTGTGTTTTTTCGAGAAATAATTCGTCATAATAATACAATGTACTTTAAACATTCTCAATGTAAGTGAACTTGTTTGTGTTTTTTCGAGAAATAATTCGTCATAATAATACAATGTACTTTAAACATTCTCAATGTGAGTGAACTTGTTTGTGTTCATTTGAAAAATACTTCGTCATAATAATACAATGTACTTTAAACATTCTCAATGTAAGTGAACTTGTTTGTGTTCATCTGAGAAATACTTCGTCATAATAATACAATGTACTTTAAACATTCTCAATGTAAGTGAACTTGTTTGTGTTCTTTTGAGAAATATTTCGTCATAATAATACAATGTACCTACTTTAAACATTCTCAATGTAAGTGAACTTGTTTGTGTTCTTTTGAGAAATAAAATATACGTCTTTAAACCGAAAGAACTTACCGGTCATGATGTTGTCCCGTATGATTTGCACGTGCCGGTCTCTGTCAGGGCGGGTGTGCTCGTGCCAGAAGCCGACCACGTGGCCCAGTTCGTGGACCACGATGCCGAACTTGTCGCAGTTCTTCCCGATGGAGATAGCCTGGGCACCTCCTCCGCGTTTACCAACAAACGAACAGCAACTGTGGCAAAAAAGTTTTTTTTTTTTTTCCTGCTATAAAGCGCACCATAATGTGATGATGGCTTTATTTTGTACTACCATCTAGCCTGTAGGCTAATAAGTAATATTATTCTAACTTAAACTTCTACTTAAAAAAAGTAATTGGATATTTGGCTAAATCCTATTATTATAGAGCGTCCTTTGACTCAGCTCAAACTCAAGCCAGAGATAAAACGTGACAGATTTATGTCTCGTTTTAACTCTTATCTTGAGTCCAAGCTAAGTCAGAGCACGCTCTATAGATCTCAGTATTAGAGTTAAAACGAGACACAAATATGTTCTGATATAAATCTATCTCGTTTTAACTCTGTCTTGAGTCTGAGTTGAGTGAGAGTACGGTCTATAGATTTCAGCCTCAGGCATGCAGGTTTCCTTAAGGTTCGGTGATCAGCTAAATAGAGCCGAAAGAAGATCATTTTATTCAAAATCTATTGGTCATAATACTATGAAAAAAAAGGGAGTTACAATTGATCATATTTCTGGCCTGATGCCTGTTTCCAAAACACAATGACGTAAACTTTTTTCAATAGAAAAAAATTGCAAAGTTGCCTCTGCAAATACATGAATTCCCATTTTTCTCAGTTACCATACATTAATTTTTGTAAAATTTAAGTACAATTTGTTTGTCATATTTTACTACAAAAAATGGCAGTTTTAGATTTTTTTTACAGCGACTATTATAATTTAATCTTTTTTTATCACAATTTGTGTCTTGGCCGTTTTATTTCCCAGTAGCGGCTTCTTTGTCACTCGTACTCAATTAGACAGTGATCGCTAAGGCG
Source organism: Hipparchia sbordonii (assembly GCA_038048805.1). NCBI lineage: Eukaryota > Metazoa > Arthropoda > Insecta > Lepidoptera > Nymphalidae > Hipparchia > Hipparchia sbordonii. Next base: position 12,834,803 of record CM076104.1, on the reverse strand, counting down.
TGCTGCTAGGTGGACCTGCGCTGCACTGCTCTCGCTCGGCTATCAAATAACATCGCGAAATATAATAATTGAAAATTGTTTTTGTTTTATGTTGAAGAGTATTTTGTATATTTTAGTGAAGTCAAATAGAGTGTACCTAGTTATAAGTTTGTATACAATATATTGTTAATAAATAAACCATAATATAGTTGTAAATAAATAAGTACTAAGTAGTAGAAATTTTGAAAATGAGTCCGAAAAAGAAAATGAACAAAATAAGAAGTCGGTTAAAAACAACAAAAGCAGATGGTGATAGTTATAAGTGTCTACCTACCTATTTTTAATTTTATCGTACAGTACGTAAATGTAACGTAAATCGGCTAATCAAATTGTTGTGTGGTACTTTACTATAATGTACCTTATTTTCGTCATTCTTTCTAGTAGAAATTTGGCTCAATTGGTTTGGTCGCGATTTGATAATTAGAAATTGCAGGTTCGAATCTCAACTACGTTCATTTTGCATTTTCTAAAAAAAGGTTTTATGTTTTTTTTTTTAGGACAAGTGTTTTTTTTTTTTCAAAATTAATTATAATAAGTAAAATTGTTTTTGTTTTATGTTGAAGACTATTTTGTATATTTTAGTGAAGTTAAATAGAGTTTACCTATTATTTTGTAAAGGTTTTGCATTATGTAAGGGATCATGAAATATCAATTTCATCATCAATTTTCAATTACTTGAAAAAACGTAATAATTGTGAAGAAATTACGTAAGTTACGTAATTTCTTCACAATTATTACGTTTTTTCAAATTACCTGCGAGATCAAATCAGAAATGAGGAGATCCGTAGGAGAACCAAGTTACCGACATAGCTCTGCGAGTCGCGAAACTAAAGTGGAAATGGGCGGGGCACATAGTTCGAAGAGCTGAAGGTCGTTGGGGTTCCAAGGTGCTGGACTAGCGACCTCACACAGGGAAGCTCAATGTTGGCAGATCCCCCACTAGGTGGACCGACGACATCAAACGAGTCGCATGGAGCCGCTGGATTCAGGCGGCGCAAGAACGAGATCTGTGGAAGTCCACGTAAGAGACCTTTGTTCAGCAGTAGACGTCTATGGGTTGACGAAGAAGAAGGTAAGTATCTAATAATAATGGTGTAATACCCCAGTTCGTCGTACAGTTTGGCTTATCAAACTGTAGTTAGCTTGTTAGGTATATCTATAGTTAGGTAGTTAGGTATAGCTATACTAGACCTTATTTTCGTCGTTTATAGTATTAGACGTTGGGCTTAGTCAGTGTAAGAGAGAGTTGATAGCTAGAAGTTACGGGTTCGGTTCTTCTACCGTGTTTGTTTTGCATTTTCTAAGCGCATTTTTTTAGGACAATAGTATTTTTTTTTTTTCAAAATTAATTATAATAAGTTATATTTAATTTTCAGTCGGAAAAAACGTTTGAAGCTCAGTTCTGAGGAACCATCAACATTGCAAGAGTGAGTAAAGCCTTTGCTATGAATCTTGCGGGCAGCGGTGCGGCGACGGCGCACTATGGGACAAAATCATATAAACCGTCTCGAAAATCAATAACTTTTTGTTTCTTGACATTTTGATTTGAAAATTTGTACACGTATTATTGAATGTATAAGCTACTAGAAAAATGAAACACGAGTATTTTAAAGATAATATTTATTTCGTGAGAGCATGTCAAAAATCAAATTATTTAATTTTCCATAAGTACTAAAAATTGAATTATAATACTTAAAATTATTTCATTATTAATAATTATTGTCATTTTAGTTATTTCATTAAAAATAAGTACTAGTTAAATAATAAGAATGATCTTATATACATAATAAAAAATTTTTTTCACCCATGGTTTCGTGTAGAGGACAAAAATTCATTCGGAGGAAAAATATGGAGAGAGCTGATGATTGAGGATTTCGGAGACGGTTGAGGAGCACCGGCCAGGGTATCGAAGATAGGTAGGGGGTGTTCAACCAAATGTCAGTCGAAACCTCATCCAATTGGCAGAGAGCCGAACAAAAACTCCAAAATGGCAAATTCAAGATGGCGGCCATACAAATTTCGTCGGTGCCTATCTCGGAGACTATAAAAGATGGAAGAGTGGTTTCTTGGAAAAAGATGATCAGTACTTGAAGGTCTACTTGATGAATAGAAAAAAATTCAAGATGGCGAAATTAATTTTTTTCATATACAAAATATATGCAAGACTGTTAGGATTCTTTTTCAGAATTACCGATGATTTCAAATAGGACAAAAATTCATTCTTAGAAAAAATATGGAAGAAGCTGATGATTCAGGATTTCGAAGACGGGTGAGGAGAACGGCCAGGGTATTGAAGATAGGTGGAGGTTGCTCAAACAAAAATCACGCGAAACCTCATCCAATTGGCAGGGAGCTAAAAAAAAACCAAAATAGCGGAATCAAGATGGCGGCCATATAAATTTCGTCGGTGCCTATTTGACAAAGAATAAAAAATCGAAGAGTGGTTTTTTTAGTAGAAAATGATCAAGCCCTGAAAGTCTAAGAGCAGAAAAACCGCGGTCCACTGCAGCGGGCCACGCACCCACGCGCTCTACTAGTTAATATATATATAGCTACTCGTGCTGATTCACTGATTCACTCACTCAGTCACTGACTCATTGATCACCTCTCCTGTAAAATTTTGTATGGAAAAAAATTTTTTCACGCATGGTTTCGTATAGAGGACAAAAATTCATTCGGAGGAAAAATATGGAGAGAGCTGATGATTGAGGATTTCGGAGATGGCTGAGGAGCACCGGCCAGGGTATCGAAGATAGGTGGGGGGTGTTCAACCAAATGTCACTCAAAACCTCATCCAATTGGCAGAGAGCCGAAAAAAAAACCCAAAATGGCGGATTCAAGATGGCGGCCATACAAATTTCGTCGGTGTCTATCTCGGAGACTATAAAAGATGGAAGAGTGATTTCTTGGAAAAAGGTGATCAGGACCCTAAGGTCTACTTGATGAATAAAAAAAAAATTCAAGATGGCGGAATTAATTTTTTCCATACAAAATATATGCAAGACTTTATGCGGCGCCTTTTCAAAATTTGTGATGGTTTCGTATAGAGGACAAAAATTTATTTGGAGGAAAAATATGGAGAGAGCTGATGGTTGAGGTTTTCGGAGACGGGTGAGGAGCACGGCCAGAGTATCGAAGATAGGTGGGGAGTGTTCAAACAAAAGTCACTCGAAACCTCATCCAATTGGCAGGGAGCTGAAAAAAATCTCCAAAATGGCGGATTCAAGATGGCGGCCATACAAATTTCGTCGGTGTCTATCTCGGAGACTATAAAAGATGGAAGAGTGATTTCTTGGAAAAAGGTGATCAGGACCCTAAGGTCTACTTGATGAATAAAAAAAAAATTCAAGATGGCGGATTTAAATTTTTTCCATACAAAATATAATATGCAAGACTTTATACGGTTCCTTTTCAAAATTTCTGACGGTTTCGTATAGAGGACAAAAATTCATTCGGAGGAAAAATATGGAGAGAGCTGATGATTGAGGATTTCGGAGACGGTTGAGGAGCACCGGCCAGGGTATCGAAGATAGGTGGGGGGGTGTTCAACCAAATGTCACTCGAAACCTCATCCAATTGGCAAAGAGCCGAAAAAAAACTCCAAAATGGCGGATTCAATATGGCGACCATACAAACTTCGTCGGTGTCTATCTTGGAGACTATAAATGGTGGAAGAGTGGTTGCTTGGAAAAAGATGATCAAGACCCAAAGGTCTATTTGATGAATAGAAAAAAAATTCAAGATGGCGGAATTTATTTTTTCCATACAAAATATATGCAAGACTTTATGTGGCTCTTTTTCAAAATTTCTGATGGTTTCGTAGAGAGGACAAAAATTCATTTGGAGAAAAAATACGGAGAGAGCTGATGGTTGAGGATTTCTGAGACGGGTGAGGAGCACGGCCAGGGTTTCGAAGATAGGTGGAGGGTTCTCGAACAAAAGTCACTCGAAACCTCATCCAATTGGCAAGGAGCTGAAAAAAATCCAAAATGGCGGATTCAAGATGGCGGTCATATAAATTTCGTCGGTGCCTATCTTGGAGAGTATAAAAAGTGGAAGAGTGGTTTTTTAGAAAAAGATGATCAGTACTCGAAAGTCTACTTAATGAATAGAAAAAAATTCAAAATGGCGGAATTTATTTTTTTCATACAAAATATATGCAAGTCTAAGATAAGGTTTCTTTTCCAAACTGATGGTTTCGCATAGAAGATAAAAATTCATTTGTATGAAAAATATGGAGGGAGTTGATGATTGAGGATTTCGCAGACGGGTGAGGAGCACGGTCAGGGTATTGAAGATAGGTTGAGGGTGCCCAAACAAAAATCACTCGAAACCTTATCCAATTGGCAATGAGCTGAAAAAAACTACCAAAATGGCGGATTCAAGATGTTGGCCATACAAATTTCGTCGATGTCTATCTTAGAGAATGTACAAGATGAAATAGTGGTTTTGGAAAAAGATGATCAAGATCCGAAGATCTACTTGGGGAACAGAAAACACGCGGTTCGCTTTAGCGAGCCGCGCACCCACGCGCCCTACTAGTAATTTTATATACCTAGAACTAAAATATTTTTATTTTTCAACATTATTCATAAAGGTCCTATTATCTGAGGATATTAATCCATGGAAAAATCTTTGGAATCATAACATTCGTCCCAACCATTTATGAGACGGTTTATATTATTTCGTCCCATAGTGCGGCGGCGGCACTATGGGACGAAATAAAAATTTTCTCTAAAATTGATAGTTTGCCCGAAATAGTTATTTGTTCAACAAGATAGCAAAGTTTTTTTGTTGCGAGTGCCTAGTTTGAATCCCGAGCGAGAGAAGGATTCTAAGTTAGAATCATAAGAGTAGTGAGGGATTCAAAGGCACAAGAAGCAAAAACTTTGCTATCGTGTGATACTACTAAGAATAATATTTATTAGAACATTTTATTTATTTTTTATTCGATAACAAGATAGCCCTTGACTGCGATCTCACCTGATGGTAAGTGACGATGCAGTCTAAGATGGTAGCGGGCTAACTTGGAAGGGGTATAGCAGTGTAAATTCAACCCATAACCCTAGTCGGTTTCTACACGCCATCGTGCCGGAACGCTATATCGCTTGGAGGCACGTCTTTGACGGTAGGGTGGTAATTAGCCACGGCCAAAGCCTCCCACCAGACCAGACCAGAGACAATTTAGAAATTATAAATTCCTAAATTGCCCCCGCCGGGAATCGAACCCGAGACTTCCCGAGACCTTTTTTGAAAATCGGTTAAAAAAGTAGCCTATATTACTCCTACCATCAGCTATCTGCCAGTGAAAGTCCCATCAAAATCGGTCCAGCCGTTCAAGCGTGATGTTTCGACAAGGGAAATAGGGATTCATTTTAAAAACTAATCCACGCGAACGAAGCCACGGGCATCAACTAGTAATTTATCAATATATCAATATATAGAATTTAGATTAAAAAATTAGGTAATAAATTAAAAAATACAACACTATTTATTCAAATTATGTACTTAAGAAAATGTAAGTAATATTGAAATACATACTAATAAAAAAAAAAGCTAAAAATGAATAAGGAAATTAAAAAAACAATGTTACATTACTGGCTAGGAATCGAACCTACTCTGTCTCTGAAAATATACTGTAGCCATACCAACCGAGCCATATACGTTACAATATGATTGACGAAAATAAGTTACAGTACAGACCTAATATAGTTTTGTCAGCCGGACTGAGTCATTTCTTGCCGCCACCTTGTCGCTATCAAAGCTAATATTCCGCGTTCGCCCTAAATTCGTCCGGGGGCCCCCCGCGGTTGGCGGGACTAGTACCGCGCGCTTTCCTCTGCCGCACCCCCTCAAATACCTAAAATTCGTCCAGAACCTCGTCTTAAGATGTTGCCATCATCATTATGGCAATTCTTTATTTGCTGTGGTTTAAAAAAAAAAAAGAAGAGGCTTAAAATGCACTGTCGAAATTGCATGTAGCTCATTATTTAAATAGAGTCACCAGTATGCTTTAAGGATTTTATTAAAACGAAACTCAATCCCTTGAAATAATATATTTAACAAAAATTATTCTCTCATACCCATAAAAAGTTTTTTTCTAAACGTATGTACCTAGCAAAGTCACAATAACAAAGGCATTTATCGTGTTAAGTTTATTCGACAAATAACACTGTATCCAGTTACCATACTAATGAACGAAGGTACCTACCCAGTAATTTGATGATCAAATTCTGTCAGGCAAAGCTATAATTTGCTAATTCGCGTGACAAATTGGGTAAAATTGGCCTAAATTTACTGATTTTTGTCCGTTCCTGGCAGCTGAATCATTTGTTTTAAAGGGCTACAAATGGACAGTCAAAATTTTTACTAAATAAAAGCAGATCTTCAAAACAAAAATAGTAGCAAACACAGTTAAAATAAAGTTTGTATTTAGAACAGTTCAATTTTGGTTTTATTTTAAAAAATATTTTCAGTGAATATTTATAAAACATAAATTTTTAACATATATTTTATTCGTATATAACTCAGTAGGTATTATTATACTAAACTGTCTTATATATGATACTTTACTATAACATTAACTGAATACAAATGAAAATGGTAAAATCAAAGCAAAATCAAAAAAGCAAAAGAAAAGCAAAATGCAAGATCAAAGCAAAAGAAACGATAACAGGGCACATGATAAAACCGACATAACATCTTAACCTGGAAACGTCATACAAAATGCTCCTCCAACTATGCACCGCACAATGCATTTGTGATGCATTTCAAAATGAGACCAGGGTACTACAAGGGAAGGTATATTTATATTTACTTACTAGATGATTCTCGCGACTTTGGACGCGTGGGTTTTCCGGGATAAAAAGTAGCCTATGTAACACATATATACATTATACATATGTGTTACATAGGCATATCCCTAGGAGAAATCTAGGACAATTGGGTTACCAGATACAAAAAGAATTTTTCAAATCCGACCGGAACTTCCAGAGATTAGCGCGTTCAAACAAAGAAACTCTTGCACTTTATTATATTAAGTATAGATTAAGTAAGGGTTATGGACAGAAGAAAGAACTTACCCACAAGGTCGTTCAGTGAAAACAATGTAGTCCCTATGATCGGATTCCCGCTCCACGAACTTGACGCAGGTAAAGTTCTCCCAGTGTCTCATGGCCTGCTTGAAGAGGGACTTGTGGGCGCCGCTGAAGTTGCCGTCGATCTCGTATGGAATGACCCCGTTCTCCCATATACGCTCCTTTCTGTTGGTCGCTGCTCTGGTGGTGCGATGACGCCTCTTGGAAAATATAACAATTTAATTAATTTAATTTATTGAAGTGGATTTGGAAGACACTGAAAGCCAGTGAATAAATGAAATGAAATGAAATGAAGCGAGTGTAACAAGTTTTGACGACCTCCCTGGCGTTGTGGTGACTGCTGTTGTCTTATAACTAGGAGGTATCGGGTTCGATTCTAGGCGGGGGCAATTTGGGAATTTATAATTTCTGAATTGTCTCTGGTCTGGTCTGGTTTGGTGGGAGGCTTTGGCCGTAGCTAGTTACCACCCTACCGTCATTTAAATCGCTTGGCGGCACGTCTTTGTCGGTAGGGTGGTAAGTGGTAACTAGCCACAGGCACAGCCTCTCACCAGACCAGACTAGAGACAGTTTAGAAATTATAAATTCCCATATTGCCCCTCCTGAACAAAGCTATAGTCTCGGCCGCTCAGGAGAAAATTATAATTTGTAATTTTTTTTTAAATATTATCAGAAGAACAGCAATAATTATTACATTTTTCATCTCGTGTCGTGTACCTAGAGAATACAAAAACTTCAGGACAGTTGAGCCCCAGGCCCCACTGGCGTCTCCACGAAGACATGACTTTACGAAACTTTTTCAATTTGGACTTTTATAAGTTCTATTCTACGATAAGCACTACATAGTAACAAGTGGAATATTTATCTATAAATAATTCAGAATGTTGATACTTCCAAGACGAGTACTATAAATAAAACAAAAAGTATAAATAAATTACCGAATAGACCTTTTTCGTAACCTATTTTACCCTGCATAATACTACTTTAACTTTGATCATAGATAAACAGATGACTACAAAAAATGACTCGATAACCATTACTACAATTTTACTATCCATAATCTTACTAGGAGATCAATTACCTCAGTTCTGTTATAAAATCTGCTTTCACTGGCTTCCAAATCCTCTTCAGAGTCCCGAAAAAACCACCCTTCGAATGGGCTACTTATGTTTTTATTGCCATCTAGAACTTTAATGTTTTTTGGCGGTGGTTTAACCTCGAACTTCTCTTCAAACTCGTGTTCAGGTAGCAAATGTTTCTTGCCTTTCCTGTAATTACTATTCTTTATCTTCCTATCATGGCGTAGGACTTTTTTGTTCCTTTCAACATCACTTGAGTCTTCAGCAGAATGTTTTAGTGAGTTATCTTCAGTTTTTTCATTCGATGTGTTTCTTAGGCTAAAAAAATAAAAATATATCCTTTGCAATGTTCTCATTGGGTTTCGGCTCTACGTAAAATAATTAAAGTATCTGCCCTAAGTAAATACTCGCAAACGCGCTAATCACTAAAAGATATCTTTATGACGTAATGAGGACAGTAAAGTTAAGCTGGCAAACTTTGATTTATGAACTTCGAGTTCTCACAAAGGTTTTAATAAGGCTAATGAATGAACGCGAAAAGCATGCAGATGGAAGTGCATTAATTGAATTAGTTCGGGGGCAATTAGCCTTCGAGCCCACTGCTAACTGTACAAAGTTCTGGTACAGAGTTCTTTATAATGTCACGTTCATTTTTACACTCGACTACGAGTAGCGTAGTTGGCATTCGATATGGTGAGCGAATGCGAATATTGGTTGCTCAACACGTTTTTCAAGGCTCAAGGCCTCCTCCGTAAGTCTCTATATGTATAAATACTCTAGGGGTAGAACAGAACATGAATGCGTGGAGTAGGGGGTGACCACATTCAAAAGATCCAAGATCACATGGGATTTATCTGATGACAGTTATTAAAAAAAGTGAGTATTAATATTGGGGGGGATTAATTTTATTCTTAAAGAAAGTTTCGATCGTATTAATATTAGAATTAGTAGCATTTTTTTAAAAGTTCTAGAAAGAAAAAGCAGTTAGCCTTACCGTCTGCCATTACCATGTCTTCTCCTTCTCTTTCGCTTATGACTAGATGTGTTTCCTAATGAACTTTGCAAGCTCTCAGTAGGTTTTAAAAAATTATTCGCTTCATATAGTCTATTATAAAGTTCTTGACTAGTATTGTTTTTTAACTCTTTCTGTAACGTCTCGTTATCTTCATCTCTTTCGTTTACAGGTAATACTCCATTTGTAGGAGCAGGAGCAACTGTTACATTTTCAGGAAGTTCCTTTAATTTTAAGTTATTATTAAAGTCTCCAGTTATTTCTCGGCTGTTGCTTTGAATTTTGTTTGTAACTTCATCCGTTTTGTGAGAAAAGTTTGACATTTGAATATGGGGATAGAATTCTTCTAGATTTAAAATATTGTCACTTGAAATATTAACTACTAAAACACCATCTTGTTCTAAACTCTCTGACTCGGTTAGGTTGTCTGTTATATTAGTTTCGTTAAAATTATTGTTCTTATTTTGATCGTAAAAGTTAATGGCATCCAAATCTTCATCTAGTGGTATTCTACCATGTTTTCTTAGAAGCGATTTGTCCAAACCAGGTGGGAGGACCTGAAAATAATCTATGTGAAGTTATCATAGATAGTTAAACATCAGCTAGTGCTTATCAGTTATTAGTATTATCTTAAGTTAATAGTATATTTTATGTATAATAAATAAATAATTATTAAGCATAAGTATTGACCTTTTAAAGTTCCTGGAGTTTAAAATTTTGGAGTACGTTTACATAATTTGGTTAATCAGTTAAATCAACAATATCAATGAAATAAAAACTGTTCACATGTTTTGAAAGGACCCTATTTGTTTGTGTTAAAAAATAAACAATAAAATATATTGTACCTACATACAATAATATAATATTGTACATACTACTCAGTGTACTTCAACTTACTCTGGTGTTAATAGAAGCTTCGTTATACTTCTTGGATTTCTCCTGAGATAGTTGCAACGGTTGCTTTGTTCTCTTTCTTAATATATCAGTAAGACCTTCCTCTTCGACTTGCAGACCTTCTAACAATACTTCCTTCTTAAGTCTCTCAACCTCTTCTTGTAATGACTTATTAATCTTAGAGGTTGAAGGGGCAGTGTTGGCTGGTTTAAAATAATCTATGTCTGGTATTGCAATGTCTCCTTGAAAGTTTTCTGCAACAAAATGGGGTCAAATCATTGGCAGAAATAGAGTGGGGTTAGTCACACTACGAAATCAATATGTGTTTCGTGTCCTTACTTGTTCAACATCTTTCAATCATACGTACCAACTTTTGCCCACGACTTCATCCATGGGAGTTGGGTTTTTAAAAACCCGCGAGAACTGTGTTTTGTTTGTATAAATCCTTGATAAAAAGTGGACTATGCCAGACTCAAAGTCTTCAACTATACCCATCTCTTGTTGAAGAACGAACCAAGAGCAAAACGCACTTAAGCATTTATAAAATTAGGAAGGCTTTTATGGTAGAAATGTCAGGGGAAATATCCTCGACGTTCCCATCGTGACGCAAAAGGTTAATTTGCTTTTGAAGCTCAATTAATTATTAATGTTTCAAAATTCTCAATGATATTAAATTTTCGCCGTAATGTGTAACGACATCAGACGTCGTTTACTCTGTCCTATTATGGAAAATAATTAATTATACGCCAATTACCCCCAAAGTAAATTTAACTTAACAATAACAAATTAAAGTGGCTGAAAACAGAACAATATTGGACTTGTTTACAAATGTCCGGCTAAACTGGTTGGTTTTTTGGTTTTAAGACCTTAACCCTGTCCGCGAGGAAACATTTTCTTAGTCGTGAGTCAGAAATGGGTTGAGATAATTGAAATTAATGAAAAACCAAGTATGTAAATTAAATTCATCGTAAAATCACATCCATATATTTCACGAAAACGCAAACACGAATTCAATTATCCGGTAATCTATAACATGATTCGAAATTCAAATTCGCAACAATGCCACGCTGCAGGCGATTAACAACGCGCATCTGGTGTTGCCATAAAATGTAACGAGGCCGTGTTCCTGCCCAGCTGCGGTCCAACGCTGGCTGCCAATTAATTAATTCCACATACAAGCGTACAACGCGCGTAATGGATGACGTGGTTTACGACGACCACGTGTGTTTGTATATTAATTTAGTAGCTTAGTATGTTGAATTTGAATTAGATGATTGTGTTCCTGCCCACTGCCCAGCTGCGGTCCATCGCTGGTTGCCAATTAATTAATTTTCGTTACAAGCTTACAAGGCGCGTAATGGATGACGTAGTTTACGATCACCACGTATGTATATTATACGTGGCTAGAGCATAACTTTGTTTTACTGTACCTACCTATGTAATTTTTTTATGAAACACAGTTTTTTTTAAATAAAATATTTCTATCCGAGACGAAACGCCGGATTTCTTATAAGAGTACTTACTTATTAAGCTGGAAGACCGGCGGTCAAGAGTTCCGAGTTCACCGAAACAAGTTCTCTACAAGTTCTCTACCTACTTCTCTGTTTGTAGAGTCACATAATACCTAATAGTACCTAAGTAGAGTTAACTACTTTTGTACCACAAATGGGCACAAAATCTATTAAGAGCGCGGAACGCACAACTCTCAATGCAGAACTCTAGACCGACATCTGTGGAATTGACGCCTTACAGTAAGAATCCGAATGATATTTAAAATTAATGAAAAGTAAGATTGAAATTTTCCGCAGATTTTAAGTAGGTGGACCCTAGACCTCGTCATAAATATTTATGGAACTTATGTGGGCGTAGAAAATTAAAAGATTATTTACTCGTCAAACATTGTAAGGTAAGCACCACAAAAAGTAAATATTTGTTACAAAAGGTGAATAGGTCAAGGGTGAACTCCGTTTTTTTATTTTACAGCCATTTTATAGGTCGCAAAAATAACAAAGGAGCGACTCAAACGAAAAATAATTTTATGTTACACATTTGCTAAGAAAATGACTATTTTACAACGTCTGTTTTGATTAGCAATGAAAATAGACGAGAAAATGGAATGACAAATTGCTCCAGGCTTCAAAATGCTCGTGTTGGTTCGTGACGTCATTATCTCGTATTTTGTAGAAGTCTGTTTTATTTTTGTAGGTAGTTAAAATACAACTAGAAATCATAATAAAATAAGTAACGATTTCACCAACTTTTTTTTAATATAAATAGAAATATTTTTTATTCAAATAAGCTTTTATAAGCACTTTTGAATTGTCAAGGAATCTACCACTGGTTCGGAATGCCTTTCCTGTCGAGAAGAGCCAGCAAGAAACTCGGCGGTTGCTCTTTTCAAAAAAATAAAATTTTTACAATCGTTAAGGGGGGGGGGGGTAAGGTATTAAAATTTATTTTTTTCGATTTTTTTTTATTTTTCTAATTGAATGCATCTCAAGAAGATTGTGTTAAAATTTCAAGTCGATCGGGGCAAAATTGACGAAGTTATGAGTATTTCAGCGTCCGTTGCCAGCCTGAGGTTTTACAGCCCCACCCGCCCCAAACGGGTCTGTTCAGGTAAAGTCGAGTATATTCGAGGCATGATCTATGCATCAGTTAAACGCTGTATGCTGTGCTGAGCAGTAACAAGTGACGGATAGGGATGTAAAGCGGTAATATTACTTTCGTAAAATTCGGTAATTTACCATATTTTACGTAAAATATAAATAAATTACGTAAATTACGGTAAAATTGGGTAAAATACGATTTAACTCTTACTAACAAAACCGCACTTTTGCTTGATTTCGAGGCATAATTTACTAAATGCACGTATAGTGCAGTCAGTCAAAACAATTCAACTGATCGCCGATCGGCTTGCCGAATGCTCACTGTTCAGTCGGAATGGCAACAGCGCAAAACATAAAGGCAAACTGCACTAAACGGCAACGTCGCATCGAGCTAGTCGCGTCGCGTGCCTCGCAGTACGTAAGTATGTTGCAACTATACGCTCGTCTCACCCCCTGCTCTACTTTTCAGCATACATACGTAGCCGGTAATTTTACCGTAATATATATAAATTACCGTAAAATATCCGTATTTTACTAGCTTTTTCGGTAAAATTACGTAATTTTGCAACCGTAGTGACGGACCTGGCATCGACGACTCTGTGTGAGTATAAAAAAATTGTCGAATTTATCTTGAATACTTCAGTACGCGAACTTTAAAGCGTTTTTCTGAGACTTGTCATTTTTGAAGTCCGTGTCCACCATAACTAAAAATCTACTGGACCAATCGTTTTGAAATTTTGCACAGTGTTTTTTCACATAATTCCCCAGGTATTGTCGAGAGCTTTTTTTTTTGCAATAATTATCAATTTTTTTACAACAGCTAATTAGCCGTTTTTTTTAGCAAAAATCTGGTTTTTGGCTTCCAAGTGCTACGAAAAATCGAAAAATCGAAAAAAAAAAAATCCTCTGGTGAATACCTCAACAAACATCTCCTTTAACGAATGCATTTTGATTTTTTTGTTTCAGATGATTTGGTTGCGAGTTATGATGGACACCGCAAATCTCTTTTATGTAACCGCTACCTCTCGTAACTTACAGTGTAAAGTCGACTCGTTATGCACTGTATAATTTAATCGCAGGATGCCGCATAGCCCGCAGCCTAGATCTCTCTTACAATCGATATCTTTTATGCAAACACAAACCACTTCAATGGACAAGTGACAAGGAATTAGCTGAAACTAGATCATTATCTAGTCACCCGCGATGTCATCCACGTGAATCGACGTCTTTTTGATTCCTGAGGGAACTCCTTAATTATCCGGTGTATATTGTAGCCTATGTGCTAATCCTGGGTATGAGCTATCTCCATTCCAAATTTCAGCCAAATCGGTTCATTCCTTGTGGCGTGAAGGAGTAACAAACATACACACACACACACTCAATCACGCCGCAACGACTGAACCAATTTGGCACAGAGATAGATTATAGTGTGGAATAACACATAGGCTACTTTTGATCCCGGAAAATAGGAGAGTTCTCGCGGAAATTAAAAAAAACTCAATCCACGCGCACGAAAGTCTTGCCTCGAAGATAAGCCATTTGCACAAACACAAAGGTCCACTAAGTCTATTCAAACAATAAATTAAACTAACATCGTTTTATACTAGTGGTTCGCCCCGAACTGAGACCTCGCGATATCCCATAATTCCCAAAAGTTTTAATTATATATTGTAATAATTAACTTTTAACATTAGACGCAATAAAAAAAATAATAGTTGACAGGAACTCGTTAATATTTTCAAATATTGGTATGAACATCAGACTAACCAGGTCAAATGGAAAAATGCACTTTCTGATGAGTATGGATTGAAGTGCGGTGTGCGTCAAGGTGGATTGACCTCTCCAGCGCTCTTCAATCTCTACATGAATCAGCTCATTGTAGACCTCAGCGCTACCAAGGTCGGCTGCTCGATTGACGGTCACTGTATAAACAGTATTAGCTATGCAGACGACATGGTGCTGTTGAGTCCATCGGTTAGTGCGCTTCGGAGGCTGCTGGCAGTTTGCGAGTCTTATGTGAAGAGGCATGGCTTGATATACAATGTGAAGAAGAGTGAGCTCTTAGTTTTTCGGGTTCGCTCACAAAAACCAGCACATGTTCCGCCAGTGACACTAGGAGGAGTGGAACTCAAAAGAGTGTCGCAATTCAAATACCTTGGCCATATTGTTACCGAGGATTTGAAGGACGACCTAGATATGGAGAGGGAAAGGAGAGCCATTGCGGTCCGATGTAATATGTTGGCTCGCAGGTTCGCACGATGTACATTAAACGTTAAAGTCACGCTTTTTAAAGCGTTTTGTCAAACATTATACACGTGCAGCCTGTGGGTCAGGTATACGCAGAAGACATACAATGCTCTCCGAATCCAGTACAACAACGCATTCAGGGTGATGTTGGGGCTCCCCCGTCATTGTAGCGCATCGGCGATGTTTGCGTACGCACACACGGACGACTTTTATACAGTCATGCGAAAACGAGTAGCATCGCTCATGCGCAGGGTGAGGGGGAGCACCAACGCCACGCTGAGTGTGGTGGCTGATAAGCCTGACTGCCCCATACTGAGGCATTGGATACACACACATGTGCATGTAGCTAGTGCCTCGGTACGGCGCGGTGGCAAGTATTTAAATTAAATTAAAATTAAATTAGACAAATAACTAACATAGTTTTTAAGAATTGTTTTTACTAACATCTATGGGTCTATGGCCTGAAATAAACATATTTTATTTTATTTATTTTTATTTTATAAAACTGTTTTCCTGACAAAGCGCCATCTATTAGCATTATAGTGAAGCTTCACAATAATGCTAATAGATGGCGCATTAAAATTAAGTAATTTCGTTTCTTTATAACATTTATCTAATTTTAGTATTTGTTGTTCAAGTACAGGATATAACTGAATTTTCGACCAAGTTTCACGTTCTAATATTCAGTAATTCAGAAGTTATAGGGCTCTGACAGACATTTAGACGGACACACTTCTCTGTCTAGTAGGCAAGCGCCCTAGTTGACTCAGAGAACTCGCTTCGCTCGTTCAACAATAATACGGAAATGCCAAAACTTTTTCATGATGTTTAAATTAAAGTATTGAGGAAAATTCTGCAGTTATTTACTTAGACGACGATGATTACCTTCCCGAATAAAACAAACATTTATTACTCAAAATATTACGAGTCCTAATATTGCGCCCATGCCTACCAATTAAAAGTTTCCCCTCAACTTAAATGTTCAACGGTTTCCCAAAATAATTCAAGAAATTTCCCAATTCAAAAGGATCAAGCCATGTCACCCTTCGTCAAAGAAAAGTTGGTAACCAATACCTAAGGTGTCGATCACACACCCATCGCTCCAGAGTTCTGAGTTTTTATGAACTCCCTGACGCAGTGGTTAGCGCTGTAGTCTGTAAACTGGGAGGTCTCGGGTTCGATTCCCGGTGGTGGCAATTTGGGAATTTATAATTTCTAAATTGTTTATGGTCTGGTCTGGTGGGAGGCTTTGGCCGTAGTTAGTTAAAGACGTGCCGCCAAGCGATTTAGCGGTCTGGTAAGATGACGTGTAGAAACAGATAAGGGATAGATATGGGTTAATTCTACACTGACATACCCCTTCCAAGTTAGTTCGCTACCATCTTAGACTGCATCATCACTTACGATCAGGTGAGATCGCAGTCGAGGACTATCTTGTCATTCAATAAAAAAAAAGAAGAAAAAAAAGAGGTATGCGTTCTTATGCTGGGATCTCCACAAACTTAAGGTATGTTCAAACGAAGGCGTTGGTCGGGCTGGGTGACGATTATTTAGTGATATAGTATGAATAAGGGTGTCCCACGGTCAATCAAGAAGTTGGTTATATCCTTCAAGGTGTTATCTCAATATTGTGTTAACAACCAACCTTAAGAGCTTATAGTATGCCAGCTGGAATCCAAATTTTGCCCCCGCCTCACTGCCCAGCGTGCAGCCGCCCGCACCGCGCAGTTGCAGCTATCTCACTCGCACGAGTTCATCACGCGGCAGGGGTCACGCGCCGTACGATAGGGTATATGATACATTTTAACGAACCTCTAGTACATAGGTATGGAAATAAAATGAAACTAATATTATTATTATATTATTAATAACTAAGACTTAGAATTAGACTTAGACTAAGTATAAGTCTAACACTAAGACTAAGTTTAAGTCAAAGACTAAGTCTAAGCAAAGACTAAGACTAGGTCTAAGTCTAAGTCTTTCACTAAGACTATGACTCAGTCTTAGACTCAGTCTTAGACTCAGTCTTAGACTCAGTCTTAGACTCAGTCTTAGACTCAGTCTTAGACTCAGTCTTAGACTCAGTCTTAGACTCAGTCTTAGACTCAGTCTTAGACTCAGTCTTAGACTCAGTCTTAGACTCTGTCTTAGACTCAGTCTTAGACTCTGTCTTAGACTCAGTCTTAGACTCAGTCTTAGACTCAGTCTTAGAATTAGACTTAGTCTTAGACTTAGGAAGCCTAAGGAAGACCTTTAGGAAGCTATGTATTTGCATTGTGTAACAAAATAGGCTATAACTAGTCTTTTGTTTATACTACTAAAATAATGTGACCGTGGCTACTAACTGGGAAAACTACCTTAATATTTAGTGATGGTAGGTGTATGAAACTATGTACCTATTCCACAGCAAGAGCCAAAAAAGTTATTATTGTAGCAATCAATTCATGTTTTTAGCATTTTCTATTCTCCAATTCCGTCTTATTTTTCTTATTCCGCTTATTTCCCATTTCATTACACTTATAATTTCTTAGATAATATACGTATTCTGGTAGGTATGCGTGAGAACAAGCGACGCGGGTTCCCCGTTCGAATGCCGGAGCGTGAATGAATTCATGCGGTGGACACGAGTCGCCCGTCGGCCCACACGCAATATTTTTCAGAATTTCATTTCTAATAACGAAAAAATTATTTAATTTTAAATAGTACATATAGGACACTTATTGTACTAAGTTGAGTATATATTTTAAGTTTTATTAGTATAGGTAAAGTATTTATTGACTACTGCGATTTATTTGTAAAACTCAGAGGGAAATTTGTGAATTTTTTCTATCGAGAAAATTTTTAGCAATCGTGTTTTCACAACATACAAAATTCAGTCTATATCGTCAACTTTACTATATATTTTTTTCAATATTATTGATTCAATATTTTTATTGATATGGACTATCAAACGTGGCACGCTGGCATACTGTAGGCTCTTAAAGTAATTACTATGGCATCTCAAAATAATACTGCAATAATGCTTTTTTAGACGTTGATGGCAGGCCTGCCGCCTCCTGTTGTGTTTATTGTATCAAAGTTGGTGTCGAAAAGACTCGCCAATAAAATAAAAAGAAATCAAGTGGCCTGTACTTTGGTCACTTTGGTCGTGGCCTGTTTCAACAATAACTGAAAGTGATTCCTAAGTTACATAATTCATCGGGTTGCTCAAATAATTTAAAGAAACTTTCCAACTCAATTGGATTAAGACGTATTATGCGACGAACAGACGAATGGCTGAGAATGGGGTGATAAACGACATTTCCTAAGCGAGAAACTTAAATACGCACAAAACCGCATTCAATTATTCTATTAAAATGCCTCGAAATTTTATTACTTACGTCTAGATAGTGATGGGACAGAATATTATAACTTATCTACTAATCCGTTGTTAGAGTTTAGAGTACTATAGTAAATAATACCATAGTAATATACCTACTGTGTTGGATTTAGTTTTTTATTTTGTATAATAATAATTTTATACTAAAATTTTGTTTCCCCTGCTAGGAACCCTCCCTTCCCTGTGCGACACAGTGTGTGTGTGAATAGGTACGACAGTAATTGTATCGGTGTGGTTTCCATATGATTTTCAGTCCGCGCTCTGAACTGTTGTACTATTGAGGATTTAGAAAGCTTAGAGCACGGCAGAAACGTAGACTTCAGTTATGTGAAAGCTATAACCTTCTTTAGCACGAACAGTATTTAGAGATTTATGCCCTTCCTTTCCTACCGTACCTAATTCCTTCCTGGTAAAGGTATTCCTAACACCCTCGGCATTTATACCGAAACCCACCATTCCGAAACGGGATTCCACCATCTTCACCACTTGGGACTTGGGTATTTGGCATATTTCGACCATCGAGTGCAGACATTTCTTCTATCTATGCAAATTATATTGTTTTCGACGGTGTTCCCACTGAACTTTAATAATTAAGGGGTTATTCAAGAGGCTGATCAATGGTTAATTTTCCAAAATACCGGCAAAGAAAAGGAAGTTCATTGTGTGCTTTCCTCATGGACAGTGATAATAATTGGTATTGACTTAATAAAAAAAATTAAATTTATTATTTTAGTCTAGATATTTTGTCGGAAAAATACATGTTTTGTAAAGTCGAATTTATAAGATCGTTACATCCCTATTACTAACAGTAATAGCGAGTGTAGGATCGCAAACAATTCGCTGAGAAATTACTTAACGTAGTTACGAAGAACCGTGCCGTAACATTGTTTTGAGAACAACCGATCTGTAAAGTCCTGTAATAACTTATAGTAGCGTTCACATTACATTGAACTTTGAGACCTAAATTATAGAGTTGAAATTTTGTTGAACGTTTTAAGAGGTAGTTTGTGGGCATGTTGTGGCTGTATCGTTAATTGCCAAGAGGAATCTATTTGTATTTTCCATTTTGGGACCTAGCCAAGTTGTTAACTGGAAATTGATTTGGATTTTTGATATGAAAAATCTACATGACTTTAGAACATACTAGGCTATACAGCAATTAAATCAACTTTACGTTTTTTATCACAACCTATTAAAATTTAAAGGTCAATACAGATGGAGCCGAGTTGATTACACAATGGCTGTCTGGGTTAACGAAATTTTAAACGAATGTTTTCTTTTTCCCTGGTGATTTTCCCATTTTTTTTGAACTATTTGATTCACACCATTTTGGATTTGATTGACGCCATCTTGGCGCAGTATGCATACCTCTGTGATTTAATCTATGATTTCATAACCATAGATTAATTATAGAGGTTGGTGCGCCATTTGCAATATTATTAGTTCCAGAGATACTCGTATGCCAAATGTGGCGCTTTAAATTGATCCATATTTAAGCTGTCATTTCTATAGGGACAGCCAGTCCAGTGCTAATCATAGATTAAATATAGAGGTTAGTGACCTTTAGGCATGCAGGCCCAAGTAGCACAGATAGCTGTATAAATACTCACTTTTAGACCTATTTGAAACTCTATGCGTATTAAGACTCTTTTAAGAGTACACTGGTGATCCTACAGCTGCATAATAGCTGTCAGTGATATTTAAACAGCTTAGGCTGAATAAGGGCTGTTTATAATAGATAACCACACGTATTCAATTCACTCCACGAAATTGTGTTCAAGCTACGGGTATATTAATTTGCTAGAATAAGTTTGCTACTTCACTTTTACGTCACGTGACATATTTGCTGAATAAAGAGTAACTTGTAATCTTTTACTCAACTTAAGGCTGTATAATTTGTGCCCATTTAAGAGGTATAAGAGCTGTATACGGCCGTATATAGCCCTTATGCAGCTTTTTTATACAGCTTTAAGCGTGACGGGAATTCGCTATTCAGCTGCTAAGCAGTCTTCGTGTGCTACTTGGGAGGTCTCCTGACGATGTTTTCCTTCGTTAAAGCTTACTTCAGTGATAGGAAAAAATAAATTTTTTTTAATTACGATAAGAGTAATATCTCGTAATGCGATTTAATCACATCACGCATTTTCAGTGTTACGCGTCTGTCGCGGCTGCGACGGCTATTGTCTCCCTCGGTCATAACAGTTCATCACTTTGTATGCGATCACATTGAAGATGAATTTATCGAGGGAGCTTTTACTCTGCCTATAACCCATCTCGTTTACTCGCGGGTGTGATGGCGGGCGCAGTCACGAAATATCATAACACCACATGTAACACCACACTTTTCACACTACTATTATGAAGGTGAAAGTTTGTAGTTTATCCCGAAAAATGAAAGCGTTCCCGCGGGAATTGAAAAACATTAATCTTCGGCGCGGCTAGTTCTATACAAAACTAGCCGCGGCGAACCGTCTATGGGTAGATGATGGGTACCATTGAGATTGTCACACGATGTAATTACGATCTAGCCCAACTAATCGACAAATCAGAAATTTAATTTTAACCTTACGAGTAGAAGCTAAATTATTATTATAATAAATATTCTTATAATAAGAAAAATTTTTCATTACTATTATAATCAACAAACTTAAAATAATATAAAATTAAACTCTAAATTATAATAATATTATACTATAACTATTTCTAAAATTAAAACTAATATAAACCTAAAACCTCATCGATGTCACCGCAGCGCGGCATAGTACCCAAGATGCTGGCAGCATTGCCCCTTTGAATGGCCAAACTAATTCTTTGGCCAAGGAAGCTGCCAGCTCTTGGATCCCCGGTGGACTCGATGATCTTTTTACATAGCTCTCCAAAAAGCTCGAGCCCCCGGGCCCCACGGCCCCAAGGTCTCCACCCCAAAAGGCACAAATACGAAACTACCATCAAGATTTTCATAAGAAAATAACCGGTCAAGTGCGAGTCATACTCGCGCACTGAGGGTTCCGAAACTATTGACCAATGTATTAATTAGGTACCTACTAATGACCTTCTAAACGTCAAAAAGAATCAAACGAGTCGAAACTCGATGGGGTTACGTCGTTTCATTACAGAGTTCCCATAAATGCCTTTCGGCTTCATCATCAGAACCTGCACATCATTTAGGACTAGAGAACTTGTCAAGACGAATTAAAAGCCCAAACTCGATGGGGTTGTGTAGTTTTCTCCACAGAGTCCCCAATCCATCTTTCATCACATTATTTGTCTCGTTGGTCTAGTGGATGTTCTACTGCAGATGACAAGGTTCCATTATATCTGTACCTCAGAGAGCATATAAAGACTTTGGCTTTACACCTAATCTCTCTCTGATTTCCGTATCATTGAACTATGAATTGCCTATTACTACTATATTATTTTGGGGTTGACACAGTATTTTGATAATACAAAATTATAAAAACAATTTAATTTATTCATTAAGTTTATCTTACCTATAAAAATGTGAGTAGGAGATACAAACTTTGGAATTAAAGTGACCTAACTCAAAAATTGCAATTTGTGGGAAATGAGCAAGACTTCAAAAAAGTAGTGTTGAGTAAAATTGAATGTATCTCTGCCAATAAAACTATTAAAAAAGTTAATTATCTTAATACTTAATCATCTTATACGTATGGATTGGTAATACATATTATATTAAATGTTAAATACATTTTACAACAACAGAAGTTACAGGAATTTTGAGTTAAATCACATTAATTCTAAAGGTGATATATAAACATAGCAAAGGTTGACAATTGAGCTTGCCACACAGTGATTTGAAAATAATACCTCAGCATATCAGTTTAATAACATTTCTTTGACTGAAATTGGCACCAATAGGCATTCAACATTTTATCCTAAAAATATATAATGTCTCAAGGTAAACACAGAATGTATATGAGCTTGTGACACAATCCTAAAAGTTGTAGGTTCTCTGGGTTGTGTGGATACAGATATATGTATGGATTCTTCATAATCAATATTATCCATACTCAAGGAACCAAATATCAACAACAAAAAATTGACATCGTGCTGCATTTACTTCTGAATATATTATCTCTTCTAGCAGCAATCCAACATGCAGTGCAAACTCTAGTAATAGTCTGGTATTCTGGTAACCTGAAATAAAAATAATTATTGTTAAAATATATAAGTAACTGGTAAATTGACAAGCTAAGATTAAACTCTTAACAAATCCTACATCAAACTTTTCAACGAGACAAGTCAGGACATGTTAACTTGTCATCGTACTAAAGTCTCCTATAATGGTGGGAGAGTGCACTTGCAATTAGCTGGCAGCAAAAGTAGAATGTGCTTCTATTTTTTCTATTGTCAAATGATTATTTAACTGGCCTGTCCAAAAAATTATAATGCACGCCAGTTTTGCAAGTTACTTAACAAATGCCTTTGCATAATTAGGCTTATCTCTGATTATATTATGATATATTGTTGTACAACACATAAATTATCTATACTTCTATATAATATTGACATGAAGAATACCTATTTAAATAAACTTGTTGAAAGAATTATTATAATGGTATGGGACAAAAATTTAGGTAGCATTATTACTAATTAAAACAGTAACAATAACAAGCTAGTTTTAACTCGGTCTTAAGTCTGAGACTGTCTTCTATAGATAGGCATTTCTATAGTTAGATGACTGCATGAATTGGGAGTTGTAGTTTGAGTTTCCCTTTCTAATGCTTCTTTGCGAGAGATTAAAATAAATAAGTATATAGGTACTCACCGACATTGGTGATGACGTATTATCCATTGGCGATGGAGTATTGTCCATTTTGATAATGTGTTTAATTCACAAAGTTAGGTATATGCATTAAGTCTCTGTCTCGAATACGAAGTTCACCTCCATACAAAGTTAAAAGAAACACTGATTCAGTACTAATATTGTAAAATGTAATATAACTATCCCACATATAAAACAAGAAATCAATGTTATTTGTCTCCAAGAGAATATAAACCATTTAGTATGCTTATTTGTGCAAACTACTATTGAACTTTTGTTTGTTTGAATTTGGCTTTGAAAGTTTGAATTTTGAACCAACTTTGAACACCGTAGACAGCTGTCTACGCCAGAGACCACGAACACTAGATACTACGCCTCTATGAAATCTATGCTATGATTAATACCTACTGGACTGGCTGTCTCTGCAGGTACCTACCTACCTAGACCTACCTACCTAGACCTACCTACCAATGATTAGATACCTTAATAGTTATGAATCAATTTAAAGCACCACATTTGACATACGAGTGTCTCTGGAACTAATAATATTGCAAATGGTGCACCGACCGCCATAATTTTATTAACTAATATAAATAGTGAATAAGTAATAGTGGAGAAATAAATTAAAAGTAATTGCATTTATCAATGCAGTGTCGCTAACTTTGTTATACCTATACAAAAGTTAGCAACAAATCAATACTTTATAATATAACTTGAAATTTTATAATTTTTGAGTAGGATTTTATTTTGATTTTAGTAGTAGTGAGTAATATTTTATTTATTAGGATGACATACTTAAATCTGTAACATAAAAAGTAAAATCAAAGTTTATGGGTAGGGAATGCGTGTATGTACTACTGTACTAATAGCTGCCTTTACACTAGACGCTCATTCGCTCGCGATTGGAGTGTGTTGGGATCGTGCACGATGGAACGCGCGAAAGCTTGCACGCACAATCACGAGTGATTGTCAATAACCAATTTTTGGCTGTCGAATCATTCGCGCGCGATGTCTGCGTGATTTTCATCCGAGAGGAAAGAGTGCTCGTGTAAAGGCTAATCGCGCGCGATTCATTGCGGGATACTTTCGTGTCCTGGAGTGTGTGAAATTCACACACTCCACGTTAAGTCGCGTATGTTTTTTACCGATTTCCAAAGAAGGAGGTTCTCAATTCGTCGAAATCTAGTCACTATGATTTACTTTATATTGATGTTTTTGTAAACATAAAAGTTCATAATACCATAAGTTAAGTTTGTAAATAGCATCTGAACCTCTTCCACTGCGCTGACTGTCTGATACTTTTTTTTAACGCCTTACGAAATGACCCTTTTAAGCTTTGAATTTTCTTTACCACAAAATCTCTGTTGGCATGAGCGATTCCGTTATTATTACAAAACTAAACCAATTTCTAGTAAGCTAGTTCCTTTAAATTTTTATTTTTATACTCATCAGATTTAATTTTCCACAAACATTTTATGAGATTTATAAATTTCCAAAAACTCTGAAATAAGATCTCTGCTCCATAATCTTATGTCTGTCATTTTTATGAGACTGAACAAAAACGGGCGTCTAAAGGCGAAGTGTCACGCACACTTGCATGATGGATGAAGCACGTGGTAGTCTCGCGAGGCGGTCGACGCGGAAGCGCATTCCCTATTCCTTCGCTTGCCTTTACATGTGCGCTCTTATTCGCACGAAAGCCGATTCACGCGTTAAATAGTGCGTGTATAAAGGCAGCTATTTACTAAAATTTACTAAATGACATACAGCACAGCACAGACAGCAGCCTGTCCACTGTTAATCATAGATTAATTCTAGAGGTCAGTGTAAAAAAGTTGTAATAATAATCTGTAGTAGAAAAAAATTCTATTAGTGTTCTGTGAATCTGTAGTTGTGACAAGTGACATGTGGACGTGACGCGTTAAAAAGTTAAGCTTTGAACAAAACTAACGGACACGTAAGCCGCGGCTGGATAGTAAATTCCATTGTAACTTTAGACACTATATCGGGCGTAGTCGCGAACGTAACCTTTGGCGACCCTTGAGCGTTCGGATGTCCGATAGAAATATGGGCCTGCTGATCTCAAACGACTGTGCACACTTATCAGTCGCAGCTATAGTCGCGGCATCCGATAGTTTGTTTTAGCCTTAGCGTTGCAATTAATTTAAAAGCCATAGTAAGTTATCGTTTTTTTTTTTTGGTTTTTTTTACTGTTTTAGGTACTATTAATGGTTTAAAGGTATCAAATCTCCGTAATTTGCAAGATTTTAATACTGGTGTTTGTAAAATATAACGGGACTTACTATGAAACTAAGAATAGGTGTGGAAGAAACGATTTTTGGAAGATGTCCCTTAATTTGTTTTAATAGTGAGAAAGCCGTGGTTTTAAAGCCTGTAACTTTCACTGAGTTAAGCTATAAGCTTGATATTCTTAAAACACTACGAGACCATTGAACTTTATATTCAGTATAAATTTCGACTTAGTATCATAAGCCGTTTTCGAGAAAAACGGTGGTGACACACTGACAGACAGACGGACAACGGAGTGATCCTATAAGGGTTCCGAAGTTTTTTTTCGGAACCCTAAAAGTGTCTCAGTATCAAAATACTTAAGCTTAGTGGACAATTTCTGAAAGATCTGGTCATAGTTACACTTAACTATCATTATTCAGTATCATGATAACAACTACAACGATTAAAAAGAAAGAAAAGCAGTTTGCAAGTTCTAGGTTTATAATGACGTAGAGCCTCGTCATTAATCCTTTCCAACTGTGTACCAAACATCGCTTTTCTAAGAAAAATAAAAACGCATAAAAAGCCTTTCTTAAGAAGTTAAGCTTGTTATTTAGTAAAACCGCTTTGTACCGGTTTAATCCGGCTACGGCAGATAGAATGATGCCATAGACCTACTTACTAAATAGAGGCGTTGAAGTATTGTAAAGCTGATGTGCAAAGGCCTTCGCTCGCTCCGTGCCTCGGAGTACCGTCGATCCCAGGTATTATCACTTATTAGTGATAATACCTCTTCGATCAGCTCTTCGAACTATGGTTCCTATTGATCAGATAGATCAGATAGACGGTCGATGGGGTCCCAAGGTGCTGGAGTGGCGACCCCGCACCGGGAAGCGCAGTGTTGGCAGTCAAACAAGTTGCAGGGAGCCGCTAGATTCAGGCGGCGCAAGACCGAAGCGTGTGGAGGTCCATGCAAGAGACCTATGTCCAGCAGTGGACGACTATCGATTGATGAAGAAGAAGAAGAAGAATAACCCTAATGTTGAAATCTCGTTTACATTAGTCAAGTTGTAAGAGGAAAAATCTGGGAACTCACTACCAAGAGAAGTCCTACTGTATATAATGGTAGGACAATGAGGAATACGATACTACGAGGACTGCATTTCTTTGGTATACTGCCATTAACTTGTCTATTCAGGTGGATAAAGTTGAATCTATGATCGCTGTTTTAAAATAAGTAGTGGTAGTAAGTCTCAATTGCCCAACGGTTAAAGGTGTGGACTGAAAACTGCAAACTCGCAAGCTCAAACCCCACCCGTTGCACAATTGTCATACCCACTCCTAGCACAAGCTTTCCGCTTATTTGGAGGGGGTACATTAGTCAACTTCAGCTTGGCTAATATTCTTAAAAAAATAATTGTTCCGCTCAACTCCGATGTCTATGAGTAAGTGTTAATAGTCTTTGCTAGAACTGTCAGTTCTTTCTTATGCGAGTGCTGTACAATGTTATGAAAATTTACTGCGATTTCGCCTTGTGCAGCAATACTCTCCACTAGCGACCCCGTCGACAGAATTTGGTACTACTAGGTATTCTGTGGTATAGGCCCAGATAAGTTGGTGGATCTATGTGTTACATAGCTCGATGGTCTTGATGCGGAATTGTGCATTTAAGTACCCGGCGTATTTTATGCGAGGCGTCGTCTGCGGACTCCACTCGCTGTGTGAGCCAACTTTCAAATTATCATCTGACGCCAGCATTTAGTCAAACAAACGACGTCTTTCGGAACCAAGAGGTGGTGGGAGGCTTTGCCCGTGGCTAGATACCATCTTAACGCCAAAGACGTGCCGCCAAGCGATTTACCCTTCCGGCACGATTGCGTGTAAAAACCGATAGGGGTAAGATATGTGTTGAATGTACACTGTCATACCCCTTCCAAGTTAGCCTACTACCATCTTAAATTGCATCTTGTCATGGAATAAAAAAAAACTGTGTTCTTATAAAAAACAATTTAGAATATAAACCCGTAGTTTTGACCGTTAAACTATATTATGTTGTTGAGTACTGTGCTACCAAAATAACCTCTGTTAATGCTATCATTTTTTCCATACATAGAATACCCAGTCGAATGTTAATGCATTTCTACGAAATCTTAGTAATTCGACAATTTTCTTAATTAGTAAAAAGACTTTTTTTTAACTCGATGTAACTAAGAAACTTCTAAAGATAAATAAATAAAACAAAATGGCGATGCTTTGGCACACTCTAAAGTTTATCTAACAAATATTTTTGATGATTTATCAACTACCTCGCCGATTTCATTTTGGGCTCTTAGGCTATATGTATTCTTTTGCAGGCTTCGCTTCGCAGCGTAGGTATTTTAACTGCAATTTTGCGAACATTCAAAATAATTATCTTCTGCCGCCAGCCTTTTTAGCTCTTTAAAGACATTTTCTTCAAGGCTTAAACAAGTCTAACGACAATTTTGAGGTATTCTGGAATTACGACACTTTTTATGCAAGTAAATTAAATAAAAGCTGAATAACCGAGGAGTAAAGAGGTTCTGACTGTTTTTTTTTATTTTGATAAAATAATCTGTCAAAACGTCAAAATTAATAATCTACTGAAAACTGAAAGGTCACAGGTTCGATCCCCACCTGTTGCACTATCGTCGTACCCACTCCTAGCACAAGCTTTCCACTTATTTGAAGGGGAGAGAAGAATATAAATCAAATTCATCTTGGCTTATTATTTATTGGCTCATTATAAGCTTGGTAAATTAAAAAAAAACGTCGGTTAAACGTTACTCTGTGAAGATGAAACTGACAAAAGATGAATGAATGAATATGAATTTATTGCACACCACACACATTAAAACAGATAATAAAAAGATGATAAAATTGAAATTTCTTTTAACATTTTGGATTGAGGTAGGTATAAAAATTGTAAAATGCTATAAATTACTAGATCATGCCCGTGACTTCGTCCGCGTGGATTAAGGTTGTCCAATTTCCACGGGAACTGTTTGAAATGTAGCCTATGTGTTAATCGAGGTATGAGTTATCTCCATTCCTAATTTCAGCCAAATCGGTTCGTTCGTTGTGGCGTAAAGAAGTAACAAACATACACACACACACACACACACACACGCATACACATACAAACTTTCGCCTTTATAATATTAGTGTGATGTGATGTGATGTGATAGTGTGATGTGATTGTAAAATGTTATGAATTTATTGTTTTAATTTGTCTAGCCTTACTCTGTAAGCTCTACCTGCCATAGACAACAGTGTATCGATGAATGGAGCCTGGAGCACTATTCACGATTGATTGTAATACATTAGAGTACTCGTACTACCGCGTACAGAATATATTTAAATGTAATCGTTAAAACTTTCATAGTTCAGTCAAAATAGTAAAATAATTAAGGGCGGGTCTAATGGTAAATCTTCAGATGCAGATTTGATTTTTACAGCAGTAAATCAAGTTTTAACTGTCCGAAAAAAAAACCAAAAATATATCATATTTCTAATGGACGCTACTGAGTAGAAACATAAAATAATAAAAGCAAAAAAAAAGACGTGTGGCACTCGGGGACTGCCGCGGTAAAGCTATTGCATAGCATTTTTTATCAACGCCATCTAGCGGTGAGAGGAGTCCCGTGTCAGGTTATTTTCGTTACGGAATTTCTGGATTCGGTCTCCACGCTCAAGGCCCGCGATAGAAGCTATGCAATAGCTTAAAAAAGTCACAAAGTTCGGTCTAAATTTTAACCAATTTGTATTTATTTTCAATGT
Source organism: Hipparchia sbordonii (assembly GCA_038048805.1). NCBI lineage: Eukaryota > Metazoa > Arthropoda > Insecta > Lepidoptera > Nymphalidae > Hipparchia > Hipparchia sbordonii. The sequence continues at coordinate 12,805,631 of CM076104.1, read as the reverse complement.
CTTGCATATTACAGAGCCAAATTTTTTATATAAAATTCCTATACATATTACCTACTAAGAGACCATAGAACCGGTTTTTTAAAGAATATCTTACTAGTTATTAGAATACATGATGTATTTGGCACTTACTAAATAGCATCTGTCGCGTTTCACATGAGATATCAGGTATGTTTTATTAAGGTTTTATTTCATCTATCGCGGGGATTTTTTTTGGCATTCTGCGCACTGTTAACATTCGTAATAGGTTTATAAATACATATCAAAAATTCTGAGGCCCGCGGGATTCAAAACTACATCTCTCTGGGAATCGCGCCCGAGTGTGTTACCGTTACACCACGGCCAAACCACGTGTAGGTTAACACTTCAATAAAAAAAAAATTAAAAATTGTTAACATTCGTACGCGACAGTAGCCATACATTTCGATTCAGTTCCGATGACTGTTCATATAATGGGTCGTGTGTTACGCGCTCGGACAGTTGCGAACGTAAAACGACCGCGCCGCAGGAGCTTCCGTTTGCTAGTGTTGTGAGTGTGACGGAATGGGTCACTAGTACAATTGATTAGTTCAACCAGTAAACTAGTACAGTACTCTACTGGCAAAAAGTGACCCACTAGTTTACCGGTTGAACTATTCATTTTAACAGTTACTGTTAAAAGGATTTAGATGTAGTTGTTCTAGCGTAAAAATTATGCTTATTCCGTTATACAGATCCACATTAATTATCAGAAACGGCTCAATACTGAGCGCAGGCTTCCTCTCAGAGTAGGGTAATAGTCCACAATGCTGGACCAATGCAAATTGGCATACTTAACACCTTTGAGAACATTATGGAGAACTCTCAGGCGTGTTTTAGATTTCCTCACGATGTGTTCGTTCGCCGTTTATATTATTACTAGCTTCTGCCCGCAGCTTCGCTCACGTTAAGTTCGATTTTTCCAACCCCTATTTTAGGCATTAAGGGTTTAATTTATAAAAATTCTTCCTCAGCGGATGCCTACGTCATAATAGCTATCTGCATGCCTCATCCTGATCCGATGAGTGGTTAGAGCTTTGTGCTGATAGATCAGTCAGTCAGTCAGTCAGTCACCTTTACCTTATATATATTTAGATAATTTTATTTATGGATCCGTTATACGGATACACAAAATATGATACCACGAGTTTGCACTCAAAGATCTACACACTGAAAGTCGGATTTAAACGTTTGATCCTTACAAATAGGTTATATAAATGAAAAACTTTTTCCTTTAATCACACAGCAGGGGATCGACGTGATTTTAACATTGGTATAGTTGAAGACTTGGAGAGTAGCCTTTTAGCTTATACCGCCAAGTCTTCAACCAACAAAAAAACTCACTTTTTTATATATTGTTAGTAAGGATGTTAGAAGGAATATGCCAATGGTTTAGGTTGCGAATTGAAAGGTCAACGGTTCGATCCCCGCCTGTTGTTCTATTGTCATATCCACTTCTAACACGAGCTTTCCGCTGTTTGGACGAGATAGGAGAATATTAATCTATAGTTCTTAATAATTATAGTTCAACTAATGTATATTTTTCATCACTAAAGACTTCCCGCTCATACTCTATCAATATTATTTATTGGTGTACATTACATTCAGCTATCAGTAATTGGAGTTCGCTTTGACAGATAATAATACACTGCACCGGGTACCCAACGTCCACATTACTCGATGAGGTGAAGAGGTAATTTTGAAAGCGGTCAAAAGAATGACTCTGTTACACAAATACGGCCGTTGAGCTATAGTTATAAGATTGAATTTGCTTTGGCTGCTGTTAAAGTATGACACTTCTATAGTTTCTAGCCTGTGTCAACATAGATCGCCTTTTGAATGTCGCTTTTAGTTATTAACATCATTGTGCATAAACTAAATGGATGTAAATTGTCTAAAATTCTAAATTACCTCGTTTCTATGGGTTTTCATAATAGCTGTATTAGCTTTTGACCGCAACTTTTCGTAGAGTTAGGTTTATCCACCCTTTCCTTTGTTCTCTTTGTTTTTCCGGGATAAAAAGTAGCCTATGTTAATCAATTAATCAACTAAGGACCTCATTTTTGTGTTATTTTATAATAGTTATGCTATCTACTATACTATAATCAACTCTGAATCAACTATCTACTATCCGAGGGAGTTACCTAAAATTTTCTCATAGGTATTTATGTGAAGTCTTGGTTCACATGCCAGCGTGGTGGTGTTAAATATATTGCGATTCAGTATTTGGAATGTATTTTTGCAACCAATAGGTACCATTCTGGAATATGCTTGGAATAACAATCATAGATACCTACCTGTTATAGAAAATTCAAATCACCAATAAAAATGCGAAGCAATATATACAAAGAAAGTTGAAAAACATTGATGTTCAAAACTCAAATTCAAATCTCGTTAGTAAATAATTAAAAACCGTTTAACCCACAGAAATGCTTTCGGATCGTGTTTACGAAATAGAAGGAAAACGGGTGTTTAACATTCTTGATTTTTTTATTGTTTTTCGAAACATTTAAGGGACCATTTTTGTGTGGAATATTGATGAAAGCTGTTTTTTAACCGACTTCCAAAAAAGGAGGAGGTTCTCAATTCATCGAAACCTTTTTTTTATGTATGTTCCCCGATTACTCGAAGACGCCTTGACTGATTTGGAAAATTCTTTTTTTGTTTGTCTTCCCATTGTCATCAAGTCAGGATCTGATCATGGGATCCTGTAGAAATCGAGCGAACTCTTTAAATTTTATAGGCACAATTGATATACTTTGTAGTGGCGTTTGAAGTCGGTTTTGTAAAAAGAATTTTTACGTTTAAATATTATTTCGATTTTACTAGTTCAATACACCTTCACACCTTCGAAAACATTATTGAGAACTCCTTGAATTGAGGATTCCTCATGATATTTTCCTTCACCGTTAAAGCCAGTGATAATTGAAGCGTCTGAGGATAAAAAAATACATATAATACGCTGTCTGTCGTGTTCATTTCGAAAGACATGCGTACAGCGCCCTACCTTGATTAGAAGTGGCTGTAGAATACCGCATACAGGTCTTTCAAATGTAAGTTGTCATACAGACTGATTTAAACAAGAGCGAACTTTCATTAAATCATCTGCAAATATTTTAAACATTCATCTTTGCGAGTAAGGGCGCCTTCAATTTATGCGTTTCTTGACGGCCTGCTGCGGTGCCGAAGCGGTGCGTTAGTCGTACTGCACACGGACGTTCGTTTTTTTCATACAAAGCGCGCGGTGCCGTTGCCGTCTTGTTGTCGAGCGATCGCAGTACCGGCGCCGCGCTATAGCCGCACCGCGCGCTTTGTATGAAAAAAACGAACGTCCGTGTGCAGTACGACTAACGCACCGCTTCGGCACCGCAGCAGGCCGTCAAGAAACGCATAAATTGAAGGCGCCCTTAAACATGGAAGGCACAAAAAACGATCGAGCAAGATCGAGTACTGTTCATAGCGAATCAAATTTTTTTAATCTGTCACTTCTATAAATAACACTTTAAAAAAGACTACATTCGTGTGGGACATATTTTTAGGTTGAATGACAAAATTCACGAAACTCATTCAGTAGTTAAATAATATTATATTTTTGTTCAGTCAACGCTACGTAAAATTAAGAAAAAAGTAGTCTTTTAGAAACAGTCTTTTTATATTAGGTACAACTTGTATAGATAGATAGATTAATTATTTATTCACCAAAATGCAGGTACAATATGATGTTATATGGAAAATCGAGAGAAAAGTGGGCTAGTTTAAACTTGATTGCTCTTTTTTTGTAAATAAAAACATTCACTTTCACCGTGCATTTGAATTTTTGTGGCAAATATTATATTTTTGAAGAAATTTTGGAAAATATCTATATTCACGATATCTTTATCTATCTAGTTTCGTGCTTTTACAGACATGGGCGTTTAAATCATTGCACGATTCTAAATAAATAAATCTAAATATAACTCTTGTTTATCAAACTTGACGTCCGTATGTCCCGTGCATTTCACATTACACGCAGGAAAAAATGCTAAACAGTCATCTCCACGTACAAAAGTAGGGTCGAGCGTCCGCCATTTTTTCAGCGCGCACTGAAACCTGTCCGAGATTTATGCGAAGTGTGTGTACCTTACGCGGGGAATTGAAAAAAGGTTTTGACCATTGAGATGTCATACTTCATACTAAAGGCGAAAGTTTGTGTGTGTGTGTGTGTGCGTGTGTTTGTATTGATGAAAGCCTTCACTCCACAACGAATTAACTGATTTAACTGAAATTTTGAATGGAGATAGTTTATACCCAGGATTAACACATAGGCTACATTTTATGGCAAAAAATGTAGCATATGTGTTAATCCTGGGTATAATCAAATAATAAACAAAAAACCTTAATTCACGCGGATGAAGTCGCGGGCATCATCTAGTAGTTGATAGAGATAAACAATCAGTAAAAACACGCCCACCACCTCGTTGTCATTGTCATCTTCGTCTCAAGTGAAAAACGTTCATTTTTCTGCGGGTCATCGTCACCTCTAGGAATATGACATCTCTAGGGGTCGTAACATGAACGTAAAAAGTTAGAGAAAGGTTGACTTCAGGGAATGTTAAATTTATCTGTTTGTATCGTTTTTGGCTCATTTTAAAAAACTTTTTGTTTGAATTGGTTGTTGTTCGAATATTTTTACTTTTCCGTAATTATTGCTTTTTCCCGACTGCGGCTATGGCTATGATTTTAGTAGTCTAGATGCGTGTATGTATGTATATTTGACTGACTTAGAAGGGGTATAGCAGTGTAAATTCAGCCAATAACCCTAATCGGTTTCTACACTCCATCGTGCCGGAACGCTAAATCGCTTGGCGGCACGTCTTTGACTGTAGGATGGTAACTAGCCACGGCCAAAGCCTCCCACCAGACCAGACCAGAGACAATTTAGAAGTTATAAATTTCTAAATTGCCCCCGCCGGGAATCGAACCTGAGACCTCCCAGTTATAAAACCACAGCGCTCACCACTGCGCCAGGGAGGTCGTCAAAACGTTACGACCTTACTAAGGATCCATCTTCCCAGGGTCATGTGCATGATGGAAAAGTGAACGGCTGGAGCCTCAATTCCAGCCGCTCGCGACCCTAAAGTTCCTAGCAAACTGGACTATTGGACCGACACATTGAGGTGGTGGTCATCTACCTCTTCCAGCAAGATCGGCTCGTTCTCGATCCCGCTCAGCGGCCTCTTTCTTAACCATTATGGTTCACAGACATATTCATAAGACATTGATAACTATCCTATGTAACATGAATTTATTGTATTCTGTTCTACGGTGTTTCCACTTTATTTGTGTCTCAGTCATGTCTCAAAATGAATAGTTTAATATTAATACTCAATTCGATGCCACAACATGGGTAGCCTGAGTAGTCATGCTCTCTTTAAACATTTCTGTGGTGGTGTCGTGTGGTGCGGGTTGTTACGTTCCCTCAAATATGGTTGAGCGAAGCAATGGCTGGATCATGCGTCATGCTCGTGAACGGGTGCCACCAACGGGAATGGATCTGCTTTGGCTGCCCGTCTTGACATGCGTTGGATTGGTGTATCTACGTATGCATTTTTGCATTTTTGAAGCTTTATTGTGGAAGCACTGTATACATAGCATAGCTTTGTAAAAAAAATATTTTTTTTTTTTGAAAAGACTGCTGAGTTTCTTGCCGGCTCTTCTCAGCAGAATCTGCATTCCGAACCGGTGGTAGATTTGTGACATGTCATAAGAGCTACAAGTTAGCCTATATGAAATAAATAAATTTTGAATTTTGAATTTGAATTTGAACAGAAAGAGACCACTGTCTTCCAGGCTTCGTCCTAAGAGGGCCCGTACACGATCAAACGTATTTGTCAAACACGTAACATTTTTACGCGTTTGAAGGTACCCAAATTATAGTTAGAGGGAAAAACAGAAGCCGGAAGGGCATTCTAAATCCTAGCGGTGCGTATCAGGAACGAAGAAGCAAAGCGCTTAGTGCGCGTTCTTGGGATTTCAACTACGTAGGAGTGCAGATCTTTTCTGTGCCTTGCGTTTCGATGGTAGAATGGTGACGGTGGAACCAAGTTGAAAAGTTCCTGAGCACACTCTCCGAATAATATTCTGTAGAATACCGATAGACAGGCAACTTTTCGCCGATGCTCCAAACTTCTGGAGTTAGTCAAGTCTGGAGTTGACCAGCGTTTCGTCACCAATGAGTCTTCTGGCGCGACGATCCTTGTTCAAACAAAACCGTAACAAAAACACGTAAAAATGTACGTGTTTGACAAACATGTTTGACCGTTTACGGGCCCTCTTAGCCAGCACTTCGTCCTTAGCCGCATATCTTACCCTGCCGCTGCCGCTACGCGCGTCGATCCGCTTCACGTCTGTCCAGACCTTTACCGTAGAAACGAGCACAAACAACTCCCCTGACACGCACTGGCGTAAAAGCCTTTATGAATTCATTTTTACGACATATTTAAAGCGATGAATGTAAGTAGGGCAGCTTTTATAGATAATAATAGACAGGACATGCCTCGCTGTCGTTCACACCTGTACTCTTCTCAGGACTATGAATTATTTATTAATGCTATAGTTTCTAGGCAAAAATATTAAGAGTAGTATTTTTTTAATTTCATATGAAGACTGTGTATTTTATTTTACTTCTGAAGAATAGATATTTTTTAGCAATCTCAGAAATAGTTTAAGAAACTAAAATCTTAAGATATTGTTTTAAGTTTCATGTTTGCTTATGTTAGGTTAAAAATATACTTTTCAAGTGTTTGTGATAAGTCGGTTATTGAGATATATCTGCACAAGCGGTGAATTTGGTTTTAGTTGTTTCTGTTACATTCCACTAGAATAATTATAAGTTAGGTTACGATGGGGCTGGCGTGTCCGTGTCGGACGAAAGTCCCCTAAAATTTAAGATATTAAAAAAAAAAAAAGTGTTTGTGAATGTGTCTTTAATTTTTTCTCTTTGCCATTCGAAGTAGTATAGTTCTTGTAATTCATGAGGGCCTGTGAGCTTTACTTGTGGTTAAGTTGTGTAACATGCACATTGGATAAATGTGCGTGACTGTCAGGAGCCTAGGTGGGAGCGGTCAGGCGCGAGCAAGCTCTCGCTCAAACTTATACAGATACGATACACACACAACCATGAGTCACGTGCTCTCGTTAATTGAAAGAATTAAATGTAACATGGTATTATTTTTATTTCCCTTCTAACAACTTACTACCGCAGTAGTAACAAAGATTATCTATATTACTACTGGTAGTAAGAATGGTAGTAGCATGGGCAATAAACGCTTTTTTCCCAAGACGACTGCAATTAAAAAAATGTTGTCACAAGTGACAATTTTTTTCGAAGCTTGTCTCTTGAATTATTTCGCGTAACGAGATTTTCAGGCGCCGAGGATTTTATATGGAAATATTTTATATGAAAATAATGCGAAATATGATGATGTGTACAAATGACACACATCGCGTATCTGTGTCATTTGTGTGTGTAATATTAAAATTATGTCATTTGTGTGTGTGATATTAAAATTATAAATGTGACTGGAATTTAATTTATATTATATATACTATAGTTTTTAACCGCGGCTTCGTTCCCGCCGTCTATTAAAAATAATCCGAAGTGGCGATTCCTATACATAATTACCAATTTTAATTTTTTAGATTTTTCAGCTGTTCTTTTAAATTTTTTATATATTGTTTTAAGCCACTTCTGTATTCGTTTTTCAATTCCGGAATAAAATGAAGCCTATGTATTAATGACCTATCTCTATTATAATATCTATTATTAACTAGACGGTTCCCGCGACTTCGTCCGCGCGGATTAATGTTTTTTAATTCCCGTGGGAATCTTTAACTTTCCGGGACAAAATGTAGCCTAAGTGTTAATCTTAGGTATGGGCTATCTCCATTCCAAATTTCAGCCAAATCGGTTCAGTCGTTGTAGCGTGAAGGGGTAACAAAAGTACACACACGCACACATACCCCAGTTGTGGGTTGATATAAAAGAAAACCCACCTCATGAGTTATTATTTAGCCACAAAATTACCTACCTACTTAAAAAAGCCATTCTAAAAGGTTACACCTACGTAACACAACTTTTTTAGGATCATTTATATTATGATCGCATAATCAATACTGAACATGCGGCTTGCGGCTAGAAGGATTTCTTCTCATTTAGACCCCTAAGGGGTTGAAATAGGGGTTTGAAAAATCGAACTTAACTTGAACGAAGCCGCGGGAAAAAGTTAGTTCTAAATATTATTCTCAGGAATAAGTTCAATGTAGCTTTTTTTTTTTTTAATGTGACTAGCGGGTAAACGAGCAGGCGGGTCACCTGATATTAAGTGATTACCGCGGCCCATGAACACTTGTAGTACCAGAGGCACCACCAATGCGTTGCCGGCCTTTCATGAACTTATTGGTCCACCCCTTGAATAACCCCAAATTGTAATTAAGCGGGAACACCGTCGAAGGGAGATGATTCCACAATTTGGTAGTATTAACAATGAATAGATGGGATTTTCATTCATACATTGTGCGACTGCCAAAACAAATATGAGGGTAGTTCATTGCTGGAGCGGCTTTGCGCAGGTATTGTCCGGTTTTTGCCGGTTTTCCGGCTCGATGGGTGCGGGCTTTATTGACTTTTAAGGCTTACGGAGTGCCCGTTTTCGATTTACGTGCGAACGCCCCTCTGTGATAACATTTGACGGTTCGTGGTGCGGCGTCAATCACTTCACCTCACAGTTCACAGCCTGTGTGTGTTTTGCGGAGATTTGGAAGCTTATTTCAGCTTCTGTATGTGTAAAAGGACATTTGTAACATCCGGGAGTGGATGGGAACTCTTTCGCCTCGAACCGTACAAGCAGGATTATACAAAGCTGTCTGCCAGTCTTCGTTAAATGGAGAAGCACTCAAGAATCAAAGAAAAAGACCGAAAACACGTAACCGAAACTCAAACCGGATATAAAAACTTATTAGTGTACGGTGTACCAAACACTTAAACTTATATTGGTATTCTAAACAGCCTCAATTTAATCTTTTGTATGAAAAGATGTTTTGTATGAAACAATCATAATTTTCGTAAGTGTAAAAGTTGCAAACTTGTTAGAGTTAATTAATAAAATTTATAAGTTATTCATTTGAAATTTTTTAATGATTCATTCTTTTAAAAATCAAAATTATCTTGTCGGTACTTAAAAAAAAATGCTAACTTACCAGCTTTACAAGGATCCATTCCAACATCATTGGAGTCTTTATTTTCAAAATGCGTTGATAGCAGTTCATCTATCGTGTATCTGTGAGGCTCTTCTCTCCCCTTCACCGAGGTTACTTCGGATGTGACACACGCAAAAAGAGTCAGTATCGCACCGACTGCCGCACCGGGCGCACTGCACCACAACGTCATTTTGATAAAATTTACTTATCACAGCACTATGACATAATTTTAAAACTACTTCGTATACTACCTGAAACAAACAAATATTGGATTAATTGTTATAAGTCATCCACGCTGTTAATTTTTTATTTCTGATGATGCCGTGATGATGATTCATATATATGTGAAATATGTTATGACTGTTTTATAGACCCTTATCCCTAATCAGTTTTATAGCAAGTCGGATGGTAATTATACCCGAATTACGAGTTTTTTTTATAATTCATACCATGCCACTTACCTACATAGATTTACGCAGCATTTTTCTAATGAAACTAATGACACTAATTTATTAGCCTACAGAAGACTATAGGTTAATAATGTTCGGTAATTATTAATAATTTTCAATTAATCACATTTACCGTAACAGATATACCAATACAGTATATAATAGGTATATATGCATTTACACATACTCACAGACGAAAACAATTATTAGCTTCGTGCAGTTAGATAAAAATAAGGATGATTTTGAAATTAAGACTATTCTGCAGGTGGAGTAAATAATAAACAAGAAAATGTACTGGTAAGTAAATATAGGGATTATGTATAAAAATTAGCATATTTAATTTAGCATCTTCATAATATTAATGTTGAGTTTTGCCTTGTACTTATTTGTGAGTTGTTTCTGAATTTCTAAAATGAAGATAAGAAGGTTTGAATTAAGCTTTCATATTCCTTAGAATTTATGAATCTTTTTAGTATCGTAATTATAATAAACAATTTATTTAAATGATCACCTGAACATTACCATGGATATAAGCTTCAAATTACTTAGGTCTTTTACAATATAGTCCTGGATATAAAATTACTGTGACTTCTATACAATTGTAAGACCTAGGTATACAACATAATATATTTGCTTGCTTAAACATGATATATTTTTTAAACATAACTGTTATGTCTGGCAGCCATGATGGCTTTACACATAAACTACAGTAGAATCGTCCTAGAAACTCCAGCTAACTTCAGTCACTAGTTTGTTATATTGTCAACATTACTACATTTTGTGAGTGAAGTTACCGGCAGGTGCCAACCGCTGAGAGACTTTACCGGTGCAGCTTTTGTATGTGGCTAACTGTGTAGAAATATTTTCATCGCACGCGTGTAACAAGTATTTGAACGAGCGAAGCGAGTTCTCTGAGTCAACTAGGGCGCTTGCCTACTAGACAGAGAAGTGTGTCCGTCTAAATGTCTGTCAGAGCCCTATAACTTCTGAATTACTGAATATTAGAACGTGAAACTTGGTTGAAAATTCAGTTATATCCTGTACTTGAACAACAAATACTAAAATTAGATAAATGTTATAAAGAAACGAAATTATTTAATTTTAATGCGCCATCTATTAGCATTATTGTGAAGCTAATAGCTTCACTATAATGCTTCACTATAGATGGCGCTGTGTCAGTAAAACAGTTTTATGTCAACTATTATTTTTTTTATTGCGTCTAATGTTAAAAGTTAATTATTACAATATATAATTAAAACTTTTGGGAATTATGGGATATCGCGAGGTCTCAGTTCGGGGCGAACCACTAGTTTACTCTTTAGACAACGGTGAATTAAGATCCATATTCTTAAATATATATAAGGAAAAGGTGAGTGACTGACTGATTGACTGATCTATCAGCACGCACACACGAACCAGCACTGGACGGAACAAAAAATTAAAATTATATATATAATATTAATTAAAATATAATAAAAATTAAATTTGGCATACAGATATCTATTATGACGTAGAAAGGCTAAGAAAGGATTTTTTAAAATTAGACACGTGTACCTAATTTTTAACCAAATTCCAAAAAGGAGGAGGTTCTCTATTATGAGATAGGCTTGCGCTTGACGACAATCAATAATGGCAAGCATTGATGAGGTCTAGGTTGGAGCGCGCTTGCCTAGAAAATGCCTATTCACTATTGTCTTGAAGGTACTCAGATTATACGTGGCCAGAAACACAGAAGATGGAAGTGCGTTCCATACCTTAGCCTTTCGTTTCAAACACGTTGAACTGAAGCGTTTCATACGAGTAGGTTGAAATTCAACCACGTATGGGTGCCATCGCTCACGATTTCTCGAAGTTCTGGCTGGAAAGCCTAAAAGCTTTAATATTGTGTGACGGCGAGCGATTGTCTCATAAAGTGCCAACTTTCAGAATTTACTGTTCGTAATAGTTGGGTGAAACTTTTCGGAATAGTTTCGTTGTGTTTCAAAGTTTCTAGTCTGCTGAGTTGACTTTGCGCAATATTAAGAGTAATCTGCACAACTATGGTTATGGTTGTTGCGGTGATAACTGTTTAAGCCCCTCACGGAAAAGAGGGGTGTTATAAGCTGTCTGCCTGTGTAATCGTAGCACGCAAATAGATCGTCATGATTTGCAAAAAGGACAATTTGATGAAATTGTCCAGAGGTTTTAGAACTATCAGCTCTTTTAAAGCTGGTGTAGAGATCATACAATTGATATTTATAGTATGTCATGTGTGTCTTCCTCCAATTAACTAATCGACTTATATACCCGATGACACCACAATTTTATTGTGTAGTAACCTGCATTACCTAATCCTAGTAAAAATAGCGTCTTACTATTCCGTAGGCGTAGGCAATCGAAAGAATTAAATGGAACCCATATGGAAACATCTATTACGAATAACTTGATAAATAATAATAAAAAATATTAAAAAATGATAATCCTAATTTATTAATAATATAATTTATCAAGGTAATGCTTAGGGGTCGTCACTTCAGAACCATGGGACCCCAACGACCAGCTCTTCGAACTATGTCCCGCCCATTTCCACTTCAGTTTCGCGACTCGCTGAGGTATGTCGGTGACTTTGATTCTCCTACGGATCTGTTCATTTCTGATTTGATCTCGCAGGGATACTCCAAGCATAGCTCTCTCCATCATCCGCTGAGGGATCCTAAGCCTTCTTATGAGGCCCATAGTTAGCGACTTTATTTCGGATCCATAAGTTACACTGGCAACACGCAATGTTCGAAGATCAAAGCCCAACGATGGATTGAGATAATTGGATGAAAAATTGTTTGATTAATCTTTACACATCGTCGGCCCACTACTGACGAAAATTTGTTATGTTCATGTATATCAGACTAGATGATACCCGCGACTTCGTCCGCGTGGATTTAGGTTTTTGATTCCCGCGGGAACTCTCTTATTTTCCGGAATAAAAAGCGTAGCCTATGTGCTAATAATTCCAGACAAATCGGTTCAGTGGTTGCGGCGTGATTGAGTAACAAACATCCATCCATCCATGCATCCAAATTTTCACATTTATAAAATAAAAAATAGGATACAGTACCGGGAAGAATGGCTGGAGATGGGAGGAGGTATTAGATGTATTTTATAAAGTAATGCTTACTGTTCAACTACAGTAAATTCTTAGCCGCAATGTTAACAACAGGAAGTGGGTGTCTCCTTTGAGGCAATGATCGTCTTTTATGTAGCTAATGCGTAAACTTGTCGAGTTCGTCTGAAGTTTGTCTGAAGTTCTGACCAAAATAATTTGTCGTCGCTAACAAGTTTGTCGAGCGACGAATATTGAGTGAAATCAAAGTGAAATCAGTCAGCATACTGACAAAGCCTTTCTCGTATCCCTCATTCCTGAGTATTATTTATTTCATTTTATTCAAAGGCTGCAAAAAATATTCGCGTTTTAGGGTTCCGTACTCGAAGTGTAACCAACGGGACCCTATTACTAAGCCTCCGGTGTCTGTCCGTCCATACGTCTGTCTGTTAGCGGGCAGTATCTCATCATCCGTAATAGGTAGACAGTTGAAACTTTTAATGGGTAGGTACAGTTTTTTCTTGCGAAAATTTCTCTATAATAAAACTTTACTTTTACAATTGGGTATTGACATTGTCAAAATGTGGATATTCATTAATTACAACCGAAAATGTAACATGCAAGAAAAATATTTGTAAAAACAGAAAAAAAATCTCTTTCTAAAATTTTGTACGGAAAGTGTATCGAGCTACTGAAACGTGACGTCATGTTGCAATAGCGCTTTTTTTTTCTAACAGGAAATTAAAAAGCTCTATATTTTCAAATCTAGTCAAGATATGAAAAAAGAAAAATGACATTATGTTATATCTAGCCTTTATTTTAAGTATTAAAAAAAAAACAATAATAATTAATCAAATACCCAACTAGTAATTTCTATACAAACTTCTAGGATACACGGAGCGATCAACTTGTTATAAAGATTCACAACTCGTTCAATTAATCATAGATTGTAGTCTTAATAGACAAGAAAACTTTGAGAAAGTCCAGAGTCTTGGTGAATCTTTTCTTTTGGGAAATACGATTTTGTAGTTTTAGAAAAAAAAGTGTTTATCATCGCCGCAGGAGGAAAAGGCATCCACTACGGCGGAGTGAACTTTTTCCATAACTCGCGGGGGTCAGGGTTGCGATAAGGACATTTTGGAGGCGAATTTTTTGTCCGGCGACTGTACTGAAGTGATAAGGAGGTGTCGAATTCGTAGGTTTAGTGAATTTTCACTTTCGCCGGTCTTTCGGATAATTTTATTAGATGACACGATTCATAGATGACCTCCCGCCCGAATCCGGCAGCCGACCTCTTTAGCGATTAGCCATCTGCGCGGGAGATATTACAATGCACAAGTGGTGGTGCACAGCCGTTCCCGAGATTAGCGGTAACAAACAGACAGACAGACAGAAAATTTTAAAAAATATTTTCTTGTTATAAATACCGTATTTACTTTCGTATGCAGTTGGGTAAGGCCGTAGATTTTGCCACTTTTTGTAAAAAGAAAATGTCCCTTAACTTGACATGCGTATTAAAAATCGAAGTACTGCGTAAATTGTTATGCAAGTATCCTACTTAGGTTAAGTAGTTCTTAAACTCCTATAGTGCATTCTTAAATTGAATGTATGTCGTATATTTAAAAAAATACAATGACTTAAAACCGACCTTACCCCGAAATTTTGCCCAAAATAAGCTGTCTTTTTGATCCAGTCAAATATTTGGCTCGTTATAACTCCATTATTTCTATTTAAAGTCCTAATTTACTATGAATATCTGAAATGTGAATAGATTAAGCAATTACATCCTGGGTTCCATGTATTTAAATATGCGTTTTTAAATGTTTTATCGCAATTCAAAATGTTGTCTCCTTATTTTCACTTATTACGTTACTATTTTGTATGTTACCAAAATTGGGCATCTAAATATTCAATAACTTTAGGGTAGTATTTTATAATGGCACTGGCCACACTAAAGATTCCGGCAACGAAATAAAAAAAAAGAAACCGCCATTTTCTAGCCTGTGGAATTTTATCAAAGGTGTGCGCGTGGGTTTCGTCAGCAGCTTTTTTTTGTGAATTTTGGTGATTTTAAAGGTAAATAACAGTTTTAATTGCACACATGTATGTGTTATACTAAGCTAAAGTGATTTATAAAAACATGATATTGTGTATTTGACTAAAATCATCTCGCATTTAGTAATTATTCCTGTTTAAAACCTCAAAAATTACGCTTCGACGTTACTTTTATGTTACTTCTATGTTACTGGTAACGTTGATTGTTATTTAGTAACGTTGAAGTGTTGTAAAGGTTAATGTACATATTCTGCCAGAAGCGGATTTTTCAAATAGTTCTTTTAAATAAAGAATGAGTTTAAAAGAAGATGAGTTAATTGAAACTCATCTTCGTAATAATCAGAATAATGTACCTTTATTTGATAAACAGCCAGAGAGTTTTGGTTACTAAATTCCATTGATGATAGTTTAAAAAAATATATTTTTCCGATTACTGAATTCTCTCTCTTATCTCTGAATGATCGGCGATTATAAAAAATGCTATACTTACAAGTTTATTACAAAAATCTCCTCCTTTTTTGAAGTCGGTTAAAATAAGTACGTTATGTACTCAGCCTTACAAACACTGTGTTACTTTCACGTTACTTCTACGTTACCGTAACATAGGAGTGTCTATGTTACTCTATGTTACAAAGTGGCAAAATCTACGGCCTTACCCAGTTAGTAAAAAGCTGTTCTTTTGATATTACAAACAGACACTTCAATTTTATTTATTTGTATGAATAGAAGATGTATAGATACGGATATTTAGCTATTTAGAGACTATTAGGTACGTAAGTATATATTTTGTGCCTGCGTGTGCAAATTTAACTCTTACCTAATTAAAATATATTGCATACAGTTGTTATCAAAATTAGTTTAGTGGTGTCAATAAACTAAATCAATTCCACTGAATATTATCAGTAACTTCTCGGAAATTGAGGAATTCACAGATAATTATATTATATTATGCGTAGCCCTGCACTCTCTGTTTAATATCTATTTACTACCTATTGACTGAGGGAGGGAGGTAAATAGGCACAATTATTATCCGTTGTAGTCGCGTTTGAAGTCGGTTTTGTAAAAAGAATTTTTACGTTTATATTATTCTATTCAGCCATGTCAACTGACTATAGAACTCTACCTACCTACTCATATTATGTGCTTAAGGCCCAAGACACGGAGCTGCCCGCGAAATTCAAATTTAATTTGGTTTTTCGCCATTTATAAACTAATACGACAAAGTAGGCTTATGGTATTCAAATTGCGCCAATAGCAGTATCATCTTCACAGGTTTATATATTAATCTTTACGTGAAAGTATCCAGTTTAAGAAATTAATCAAAATAATGACTAATTTGTGAGTCACAAATTAGTCATTATTTTGATTAATTTCTTAAACTGGATACTTTCACGTAAAGATTAGTATATAAACCTGTGAAGATAATACTGCCATTGCATTGGCGCAATTTGAATACCATTAGCTTACTTTGTCGTATTAGTTTACAAATTGCGAAAAACCAAATTCAATTTGAATTTCGCGGGCAGACCCCTCTCTTGGGCCTTAAAGGGTAGTTTTACGGAAAACTGTTTCGGAAACCTTAAGAGGTTAATAAGAGTACCTAATAATTTTTATATATCTTTCAATGATGTTTCAGGGGTTTTCTTT
The DNA here is from genome assembly GCA_038048805.1 of Hipparchia sbordonii. Classification (NCBI taxonomy): domain Eukaryota; kingdom Metazoa; phylum Arthropoda; class Insecta; order Lepidoptera; family Nymphalidae; genus Hipparchia; species Hipparchia sbordonii. Next base: position 12,789,152 of record CM076104.1, on the reverse strand, counting down.
GTTTCAATAAATGACATAGGTTCTTTGATCGCGGGTTTTTTTATCAATTTATTTTTAAATTGCAATCCAAACAATAAACACTTTTATTCTAAGTACTGACAACCTTTGTAGCAACTAATCAGCTATGTTCTTTGACCTTATATGCAACATGAAGCTATATATCCCTTCTGCAATTTCACCGAGTTCTATGTCTTATTCAGTCGTAATAGAGTTTAAGTTTGAAAGGAGTGTTTTGGTGGTTGTTACGTATTACAACGGGGTATATAAAGGCCCGGTCACTATTATCAGTAAACGATAAGCTATACGTTATTGTAACGGAGTGCCTTTCTTTGTACTCGGTGCCAGGTTTAATAGATCGAATATGAGAGGAGACCAAACTATTATCTGATAATGGATTCCTATATTTAGAGGTCTTACGTCTTCATTCTATTATGGCATTTTGACTTGCTTTGGTCAGCAATTTTGGGTCGTTTCTTTTTATTTCAAAATAGCTGATGGCCGCGACTTAGTTCGCGTAGATTTAGTTTTTAAAATCCCGCGGAAACTTTGATTTTCCGGGATAAAAAGTTGCTTATATCAATCTCCAGGTCTTCAACTCCTCATTGCAAAAAATCACGTCGACCAATTTCTCCGTTGCAGCGTGATTGAAGGACAAACCAAGAAACAAACACACTTTCGCATTTATAATATAAGTAAAGATTAGGAGCTAACGTAGGTATATCCCTGTTGTTAACGAATTACGACATTATATATGGAAGGTATGTATGTGACTTTTTTCAAATCAATATCAAATGAAATCATTTATTGCTCATCGTAGCGAATAAACTACTGAGCCGATTTTTATGAATGAGGTGTCAATCGATTCGTTATGATGATCCGAAATGAATGAATGAATCAAAAGTTACGTTTTATACGAATAAAATCAATATGACGGATGTTACATCCAATTTTCCGTAGTCGGTTACAGTTTTTAATCTTTTATGCTTGCAAGACAAATTTTTTCCCAATTTTCTTTGAACTCCAAAATACGTAAGTATACCGCTGCAGTTTAGGCCAACTTATAGGGAATTTTAAAGGTCTGAATTTCCTGTTTTAGTTATTTAGCCACAACTATACGTTTACAATTAGCTCGGGGGTCGGGGTGAATGACTGATAGACGCGTGTCTCATATATGCATGAAATCTCAAATTCAATTTATAATTGCATCGCTCGATCGAGCATATGTAAGGTATTATTTTGAAAGCTACTTAGGGCCGATATATTTATAACAACATAATATTTGTCAGACAAAACATTTTGAGTTACAAAAAAAAGAGTGATTTGTCCGATAGACCAAGTAGAAATCCAAATAGGCTCATGTTTCCTGGGCTGCGCCTCAAGAGGGTCCAAAAGACATTTGTGAGAATGGGCGTGACGTTTTACAATAAAATTCCACAGTCAATCTTAGACTTGCCTCTACACAAGTTTAAGAAATCAATTAAATCTGCTCTCATGAAAAAAGCATATTATACAATTGAAGACTATGTAAATGATAAAAAAGCGTGGATATAATTCGCTCCAGTGATTCATAAGACAGTAATAACTATCTATCCTGTGTTCAATAACAATTGTAAATTTTTTATTTTTTTGAAAAGAGCAACCGCCGAGTTTCTTACTGGCTCTTCTCGGCAGGAAAGGCATTCCGAACCAGTGGTAGATTCATTGACGATTCAAAAGTGCTTGTAAAAGTTTATTTGAATAAAAAATATTTCTATTTCTATTTCTATTTCCGATTCCACCAAACTAAAATTTTGACAGATTTCAATACAAAAACTTTTAGAATATTTTGGGTTAAACCAAACAAATCAGCGCTAAACTAGCTACCTGTTCTCCATCTTTATCAACTCTCCTTCTTTATCAACTATTCTTCTTCTTAATCAACCGATATACGTCCCCTGCCTGACAAAGGTCTCTTGCTTGAACTTCCACAGGAATCGGTCTTGTGCCCCCTGTATGCAGCGACTCCCTGCGGCTTGTCTGATGTCGGTCGTCCGTGCCAATACTGCGCTTTCCGATGCAGAAACTACTAGCCACTACTGCTTAAACTACCTACTAGTGGTTCGCCCCGACCCTGTAGCAGAGACCAGAGCACAGCTCTCCCATAGGACAAGGGTACAAGCATTTCTCAGCGTTTACCAAATATTTTATACTACTTCTGACTGTTTGTCGCAGTTACCACTTGCAAATGCAAAGAGTTAACGATCAATTTCTTCCTATTTCTCCTTAGTAATTTTTCTACCCAAGTAGACTCGAATACTTCGCTTCGCTCGGTCAATTCAATATTTATTCCTACTCTAATTTATTAATGACACCCAACATATTATAAACAGGATAAGAAAAAAAATATTTTCGGCTCCTTTTCATGTAGGTACCGTAAGTAATTAATTCTACTTGAATATTTTTTTTGGGTCAACATTCCATTACAAAGCAAGCAAGCAGAGCAAATACAAAGAAGTTAGTATTTTTGTAGGGTCATGTGTTCAACAATGAAACACAAAAAATTCAAAGTCTCATGCACCTTTTGTTTTGACAGATAGAAGTCTAATTTTTTACAGGTGTGTAGGTAATTTTATCCGGCATCGGATTTCATTTACAATTTTTTTAATTAATATGTAATCAATCGACAAAAAATTATAAACTAAAAAATGGGAAATGTTTCATTGTGTCCACAGGGGTGGTACACAATGAAACACCACAAATTCAACAATGAAACATTAATAGTATTGTCTCGACTTTTGTGTAATTTATGGAGTAGGTGAATAAAAAAAAATGCTTGAGTTAATAATCACAAAAGGATTTATTTTTAATTAACTTTAATCAGGTTACCAGTACTATTACTGGTATTATAAAAAAATTAATGTTAATAAGATTAATTTGTGAATTTGTAGCCACAAAAATTATTAATTTGCCCGGAAAGTACATGATATTATGTATGTACAATTATACGGTACACAATAAAACAAAATGATACACATTGAAATAGTGTTTCATTGTGTTACTGTGCAACTGTTTCATTGTGAACTACCTAAGGTTTTTTTTACTAATCTCAATTTTTTACCCACTAAATTGTAACACTTTAAGATATAATTTATTGCACATTAATCTACGAAATGTGTGTAATGCTAATTAATCATGAGATTTATGAGATTTTCAACCATACTTTAGTAAAAAATCTATAAAGAATGCTAAAAATACTTACTTCTTGTCGAAAAAAACCAAAAGTGCTCCGCAAACACCTCTTCTCGCACGCGGCGTCGATGCAAATTGGGCTAGGGCGGGGGGTTCACGAGAGTGTCCTAACGCAATATAATGCACGAAATGGCAACGCAAAATTTTAGAAATATCACAGTGTTTTATTGTGTACCACTGTTTCATTGTTGGACATCTGACCCTACATCTGTGTCCCCAATAAAGGCTTCAGGACCCCATTGAAATGATATAATGGAGCACAATAAATGTATAGAATTAGTCAAAAGTCTATTGATACATACTATGGCAATGCAATGGGGTACATGTACTAGTACTTAATACGTACTTAATGTGATTTGAATAGGTACGTACTAGCTCTTATAACCGCCTCGTTGGTCTAGTGGTTAGCAAGTTCGACTGCAGATGACAAGGTCCCGGGTTCGTTTCCCGGGTTAGGACATAAAATGTATGTATAGGATTTTTCTGTCAAGAAATTCTCAGCACTAGCTCGGAGTTAGGAAGTTGGCGGTGAGTCACCCCCGTGCCTCGAAGAGTACGTAAAGCTGTAGGTCCTGCGCCTGATTTCTTTCCGGTCGTGTCGGATTTCCGTCCCATCGAACTATGAGAGTAAGGGAATACAGTGCACCTGTGTTTGCGCACACACTCAACAACACAACGAATTTCTATAAAAGGCAACGTTTTTAAAACTAAGTTTTTAAGAATTGACTATTATTCTCCTCTCCCCACCAAATAAGCAGGAAGCTTGAATTAGGAGTGGGTACGACAATAGTGCTAAGGGTGGGGATAGAACCGTACCCTTAATCGTAGGGCTACTAAGGCTAAAAATATAAAAATGATAAAAATTAACCCTGTAACTAGTTTTCTATCTTAAATTCATAGCGTGCACGAATAATTTTGTCACTTACAAATTCAAACAGGAAACCAATTAGAAACACTGTAATTACGTGTACAATGTAGCGTATATGTTATAACTGTACAGTAAAGCGTTGAACGTATATTATAGCACTGTCACTGTAACTCGCGTCAGTCGAAGCGGGAAACGCACAAATGACAGCCACTCGTCACGGCCTCCTGATGACAACTGATACCCTTGTGTCACACTTGGGAGCATCCCGGTACTGTAGACACAAAAAATCATACCATTCTTGGGTGCATAAACTCAAACTCAAAATTATTTATTTCATGTAGGCCAACTTGTGGCTCTTATGACAAGTCGAGAATCTACCACCGGTTCGGAATACTGATTCTGCTGGGAAGAGTCGGCAAGCAACTCAGCAGTTGCTCTTTACAAAACAAAAAAATGTTACAATCAAATTCTTCGTTGCTGAAGATTGGGTCTTTTTGTAAGTGCCTATGTGGCGTCGGTAAGTACCTTCCACTCTGTCTGGCTTTTCTAATTGCTGTTCTATTATTATTCTTTTTAAAGGAGCAACCGCCGAGTTTCTTGCTGGTTCTTCTCGGTTGGAATGGTTCCGGACCAGTGGTAGATTTATTTGACGATTCCAAAGCACTTCGTAAAAGTTTATTTGAATAAAAAAAATTATTCTATTCTATTCTCCATAAAAATGATTGCTACAGTGTGACTATTGTAATCGCCTCTGATTGGTCGACATTCATCTGCTATTGGCTAAAATCTATTGTTAGAGAAAGAACGCAAAAAATTCAGCCAATAATAATATTATTTCAGCCAATAATAGATAATTTTCAATGACAAGAGTCACTGTCTGCAATTTCACCTGATGGTAAGTGACAATGTAGTCTAAGATGGTAGCGGACTAGCAAGGAAGGGGTATGACAGTGTTCTACCCATGCCCCTAATCTACACGCCATCGTGCTGGAACGCTTAATCGCTTGGCGGCACGTCTGACGGTAGGGTGGTAACTATAGCCACGGCCAAAGACGTCGCTGTAAGTTCAGTCGCTAGTAAAATTATTCCGTAAACACCTGCATTTTATTTAATAGTTCCGTCAGTGCAATTTTGAACCTTATTGTGTTCCACATGGTTAGACGAGCCAAGCCAAGCCTCTCATCAGACCAGACCAGAGACAATTCAGAAATTATAAATTTCCAAATTCTAAGGCTGTTTAAAATCATAGAATGTATTGCTATGATTTTAAGGCAAAACATTATATTCGTAACTTTGAAATATATTTTACCTTCTTTGCTAACGGTACTCGCATTTAATCGCCTGTCAAAACTGAGTACGACATTATTATTATGTTAAAGTTTATCAAGTTTCGTAAACAGTCTTAATTACTCGCTTGGAAACATCTAATTACTATTATTAATCTACCCATCAGTTTGTTCGTATTAATCGTTTTTTTTTTTGTTTTTTTTTTTTTTTTTTGTTTTGTTCGCTCTAATACAGCGTTAGTTTAAAAAATAAGATAAGATAAAAATAGAGAACATCCAAAAGAACAGATGAAAATCCAAAAAATCAAAATTGTAATTTTGTTTAGAAATCACCATTTCGGATTAGATTCTTTCAATAGATGGCGGAAGCGAAACTGCGGGTAAAAACAGTATTTTATAATAAGGTTCTTATTAAGGACAATAAGCCCTAATTAGACCACTCAACCAAAGGTGCAATGAACGTTTGAATAGATTAAAGCTAAGCTGAACATGCTGTATGCTGAGATCTATACACTATGTATTTAATCTATGATTAACACTGTTCTTGCTGTCCCTATACAAAATAACAGCTTAATTATGGATCAATATCAAAAAGTCTCAATAGCCCAACGGTTAAAAGTGCAAACGACTGCAAACTGAAAGGTCGCAGGTTCAATCGTTGCACTATTGTATATATTTTATATTATATATATATTAGTAGAATTACACTTTCTACTAACAAAACAAATGTAGATATCTATCTGTTTTTTAAATCTATATGAGTAGGAGTTGCCGAACAATCAGTTGTCGATTTGCCGACGTAAGCACAACATACGAAAAAGGCAAAGCCAATAAAAGGCTTATAAAAACAACCCATGTGATTTTAAAGAAAATTGGCAAACAAAGAAGTGGCTATCAACACGGGGTTTATTGGGCTCCAAAAATAGATTCCAATACCTCCTTACTGAAATTACTGTTCGGGACGTGACTGAGTGCTGCAAACAGCCCATACTCCGCACTCCAAAGGAAAACAAGGAACCCTCTCTTCAGTGGAAGTGGAGTGGAGAGGAGTGCTCTTTTCAGCATCACGTGATCGTGCTTGAGATATTGCCGTCTCGATCAACATTTACGGGTAGGACATACTCCAGAGCGAGATGCGCAATGTTTGCTTTGGACCACGCTAATCAGCGTTAGGTATGACCGAACGTGTTATTTTTCGCAAAACTTATGAAAATATGTCTGCAAATTATTATTAATTAGTCACAAGAAGATGCCCGCGACTTCGTCCGCGTGGATTAAGGTTTTTAATTCCCGCGGGAACTCTTTCATTTTCCGGGGTAAAATGTTTGTGTTAATCCTGGGTATGAGCTATCTCCATCCCAAATAGCCAAATGGGTTCGTTCGCTGTGGCGTGTATGAGTAACACACACACACACACACACACACACACACACACACACACAAAATTGTCAAAGGGCTTCTAATAGGTACCTAGGTAGTAGATGTTTGTTGGTTCGTCCTTCAATCACGAAGCAACGAATCAACATGATTTTTGCATGAGTATTGGGTAGAGTTGAGGGTGTGCAAAGTTGAGTTTAAAAAAAGGTTTTTGTGTTCTCCGGGGATCCAAGAGTTAGCAGCCACAGCTACCTAAGCCAAAGTATTAGTTTGGCCATCCAAAGGATCCATAATCTATAATAATTTATTGTTCATTATTATGACTATTGAATAAAAAAAGACGTGTGGCACTCGGGGACTGCCGCGGTAAAGCTATTGCATAGCATTTTTTATCAACGCCATCTAGCGGTGAGAGGAGTCCCGTGTCAGGTTATTTTCGTTACGGAATTTCTGGATTCGGTCTCCACGCTCAAAGCCCGCGATAGAAGCTATGCAATAGCTTAATATCTTTAGTGATAAAAGAAATCTGAATCTAAAAAAATAATTTTGGTATTTCTTTGAGTATATAACCAACAGTTATTTAGATTCATTTATTCACTGTGTCGCGCGTTCGGAGGTCGCGGGTATCTGTCGCCAAGAGATGAAAGAATGTTTTGAAAGGCTGACTGAAATGAGTCGTAAACTTGGCGATGGCAAAACCTCCCTTTGTCCTGTAATCAACTGTACGACTTCAATCTTAAGAAAATGTATAAAATAAAACGCCGTTTTTTTCTGATTATATCCTACTAAGTATAGGTTTTGTCCGCGACTTCGTCCCCGAAGCGTCGTCCACTTGGATGGATTGGATTGGAGGATTTATATAGGAGGATTTTGGATTTTTTGGAGGATTTTTAGTTTTTTTAAAAAAAGTCCCGCGGGAATGATTTTTTCAATAAAAATCCGGGATACAAAGTAGTGTAAGTCACAAGCCAACTCCTCAGCTATACACATACAAAAAATCTCACCGATCCGTAGCGATGTTACAGCGTGATTGAAAGACAAACCATACAACCTTTTTTTCTCATTTACAATTTAATAAGTATTAGTAGCGATTAATTATGGATGTTAAATATAGTTTACCTTCCCAAAGTAACCTAACTATTTATATTTTTTTTGTAAATAGGTATTCAAAGGACCCAAAAATGAAAAGACGGAGCCTACATTATTTGTCATTCTGTCACTCCAACTCCCATGTTTTCGGAGTAAATGTTTGATGGAATAAAAGCCATTTATTCATTGCTATCTTCGATCACAGAATTGCTATTTATTCCGCAGAATATATAAATAGATTTATCTGTGACAGAGATACCCAATGGATAGAGCGGCTATTTGATATAATTTGCCAACGTACTGTTGATTATAAGGTTCATATTTATCTAAGTGATTTTATCTTTGGCGGCAAGATACCTTTACTAATAGTAATATTATTATAAATACGAAAATGTCTTCCTTTGTCTAAAATGTGTTAGATTGACGTAATTTTTTGGCAGACTTAACTGTTGCATTATGTGTCACCCATCCTGCAACTACATCGCTACCTCAATTTGCATCTCGGTAAAATAGCAAGAAATATTGAAATTGCCAAAGCGTTTATAAATATTTTTTATATTACCTATAGAACAAGAATATTAGGCAACTAAAATAGACTTATATTCTCCTCTCCCCCTGCAGAAAGCTTGTGTTAGCAGTTGGTACGACAAAAGTGCAATGGCTGGGGATTAACAAATAAGTATCATGATAAGAAAATGTTTTTATATAATTATATGCACAATTAACTTTTGCCCCCGCGACTTCGTCCGCGTGGAATTAGATTTTGGGGTGGAACCAACTGTAAAAATTTCAAGTTTCTAACTTCGGTAGTTTAGGCTGTGCGTTGATATCTCAGTCAGTCAGTCAGTCAGTCAGGACTTTGAATTTTATATATATAGATAAAGGCTCTGTACATTTACTTTTTAAGTAAACAATATTACTGTCACCAAACGGAAAACTAAGTAATAGTAGAAGAAAATAGCCACTTTTTATTGTAACTGTCTTGTCCTATCTGCCACTAAAATAACTATTGAGAATCTTTGGTTTTATGTTTATTTTCAGCTTACGGGAATAAAGGCTGATACGAGGTTCAATCCATATTAAAGATTTACTGAGTTAGAAAAAAAGAATAGGTATTTCTGTGAAGAAATTCAACCCGGAGACCGGAATTTAGTTGCTTTTACATCGGGTTATTTGCCAACTAGCTGATGCCCGCGACTGCGTCCGCCGCGTCTGATAAAAAGTAGCCTCACTGTGCCACTGTTCAGGTTCTTAACTATACCCATTCAAATTACGTCGATCCGCAGTTCTGGTGCAGCATGATTGAAAGACAAACCAACAAACAAACACACTATTGCATTTGTAATATTCGTAAGATGGTGTACCGTACTACCCTCACATCTCATTCAAAGACAGTTGCTGCAACTAAAGTTGCTATGTCTGCGCAGCGTTATACCGGGTAGAAGTATAGTCTTGTATAGAGGTGGTTAATATAGCACTTAGCAACATATTACAGCATGCTATCTTTCCATAGCACACAGCAAGTGCTACATACGTAGGCGCGGTGGTGCTACGATGCTATAAATATCACGCGCTGTAGGCGGTGGAGCATAGAGGTCAATCCGGATAAAAGCGCAGCAGTGCTTTTTTCTAGGAAAGGCCAAAAATCCATGCCCAAGCATAAACGCGACATGCTCGTGATCACCCTCTATGGGCGTCATATTCCGTGGCAAGATAAAGCCAAATACTTAGGTGTAACCTTTGATAGAACGATGAGCTTCGCCGCACACATACGCAGAGTCCGTAACAAGGCTCGGTACGTGCTCGGTCGTCTCTACACGATGATCTGCGCTAAGAGCAAGCTGTCCCTCAGACACAAGGTCACATTATATAAGACATGCATTCGTCCAATCATGTCTTACGCGTGTGTAGTCTTTGCACACCTCCCCCCCTCCGCTTATAACAGCCTCCAGGTAGTCCAAAACAAGTTTATGCGCATGGCCACGGACGCTCCGTGGTTCATGCGTAATGTCGACCTCCATAGGGACCTCCAACTCCCCACAATAGCTCAACATTTTAAGCAGCTTTCCAAATCCTATTTTGAGAAAGCTGCCAAACACCCCAACCCACTAGTGGTTGAGGCCTCAAACTACTTAACCGATCGTAACGACCCTCCAGACAAAAGGCGCCCTAAGCACGTCCTTAACGACCCTGACGACCAGATTACGACAGACAACGCACCCTATCAGGTAGGGCCACACACATCGTCAACCTCTGCACAGCGTCTTCGCCGGCGAAGACGAGGTCCCCGTTTTCTAACGTCTCCCGGGCGTGGATCCTTACCACGATCACGGGGGCGTACGGGCTAACTTAGCCCAGCCACTCCCCCCCCATACGTCCCAACGTCATCCTAAGCCGAGGTCCGAGCCTCACAGGAGGCGCCCTTAGGATGACGTTACGCCCCCGATGTCATCGAGCCTTAGGGCTCACCCCCTCGGCGACGCTTCGCGCTCGCCCTCCAGTCCGGTGACGCTGTAACGGCCAGTAGGGCCAGCAGCTTACACAATCCGAAAAAAAAAAAGCGGTGTAGCACACTGCGCGTAGCAGCGGCACTGAGGCTGCCGGGCAGTTTTTTTTTTATATGAGGGAAGTCTATTTAATAACCTTCCCCTTCTAAAAATAAGTTGTATTTTGGAACTAATTATTCTTAACTTAGCAGTTAGTATAGTTAGCAGATGGATTTATCGCAACTCGCAATAAACATGCTATATATCGATTTATAGCATTTTTGAACAACTCTAGTCTTGTAAAGTGATTACAAAGTCATCGGGTACGAGTAGTAACTGACGAGTGACGTCCATTGCAGTAATTACACATAACACGTAGCGCCTTTGTGCAGCCTTTGAAGCGTGAAAAGTAATCAGCAGTAGACAGAGCTACGATCTACCTTACACGTACCTATTACCAAATGTAGGAGTCAAAGTAGGAGTACAAATGTTATCGCTTTGTGCCTACTTCAAAGTGAAATAATAGGACTTCAGTCACACTGATATTATCTTAGAGCATTTGTTGGTTAAATGCTCAAAGAATGTTGTAAAGGCGAAAGTTTGTGTTTGTGTGTGTCTATGTTTGTTACTCCTTCACGCCTCAACGAATGTATCGATTTGGCTGAAGTTTGAACTAACATAATGAAAGTTTAAAACTGTAAATGGACGAATTCTGTACATTAAATATATTTTGAAATTTTTAATCGGAGAATGATTTATTATCGATACGGAGCCCAAAAAATTTTTTTTTTAATTTTTTTGTCTGTCTGTCTGTCTATCTGTGAACGCATCAAGCGAAAACTGCAGAACGGATTTGAGTGAAATTTGGCATAGTGGTACCTGATACTCTGAGTCAATACATAAAATACTTTTTATCCCGATAAATAATAAGGTTTATCCGGGATAGGGGATGAAAGTTTTTGTTGATTTTGCTCCATAACTTCGTCAAATCTAAACCGAATTTGATAATTCTTATTTTATTATAAATTATGTGCTATAAGAAATATGTTAATAACCTTTGGGCTGTAATCTGTAGGTCGCTGGTGGTGATGACCGTACCCAATTGTTAGATTGATGATGATTAGATTATGAGTAAAAACGTTGTATGCCGTTGAAGAATTTGAAGACGCTGAATCATTACGAATTTTGAAATAAGTTTTTTTGCTATCTTTCCTTGTCACTGTCACGTCACTGTCACTGTCACATAAGTCTTTGACTAGACCATAGATGTGACTATGTCTATGGTCTAGAAACTTGTTGTTTACAACAAAATATTTTGTCCAGTTTTGGTGAAGATCGACTCAATATTATCGGGGATAGAGGACATATAACTTCTCGCAGATAGTAGCAAGTCACTCTAAACTTTTTCCACGCGGACGAAGTCAGGGGAATTACCTAGTTTGTAATATATCCTTACAAAAACAAATGAGTAGGTATTGATTTCTTTAAATAGCCTCCAATACTGGAATGCCCGGTGTTTGCTAGACGTGCTCAAGTGTCAAACAACTCGCAGCGGAAACCTTTTAGTTTGTTGATAATGCCGTAATGGCGAGCTTTCTTAACGTTATTAGTATTATAGAACGTTTATCTCACGAAGTTACGGGCGCTTTACTTGTGGTTACGTCGTGTGCATGCACATTGCGTAGGTGTGCGTGCTTGTCAAGAGCTTAAGTGGGAGCGGTCAGGCGCGAGCAAGCCCCCTGACGACCTCCCTGGCGCAGTGGTGAGCGCTGTGGTCTTATAACTGGGAGGTCTCGGGTTCGATTCCCGGCGGGGGCAATTTAGTAATTTATTATTTCTAAATTGTCTCTGGTCTGGTCTGGTGGGAGGCTTTGGCCGTGGCTAGTTACCACCCTACCGTCAAAGACGTGCCGCCAAGCGATTTAGCGTTCCGGCACGATGGCGTGTAGAAACCGATAAGGGGTATGGGTTGAATTTACACTGCTATACCCCTTCCAAGTTAGCCCGCTACCATCTCACCTGATGGTAAGTGACGATGCAGTCTAAGATTAGACTGCATCGTCACTTACCGTCAGGTGAGATCGCAGTCAAGGGCTATCTTGTCATAGAATAAAAAAAAAAAAGCTCTCGCTCACACTTATAAAGATACGACACACTCACACCCATGAGTCACATACCCTCTTGAATTGAAAGAACTACACACCATTTTTGTAAAGGTTCCTTGCAGGTAAGTTGAAGCGCTGCCCTTAATTAATAGATATAAAAGTATCTTTTTATTTGGTGGAAGATTTCCAGCAGCTTTTAACGACTTGATTTAGTGGTAAGTAGGTTCGACTGCAGATGACGAGGTTCCGGTTTCGGTTCTTGGGTCACGGTAAAAATGTTATTGGGGTTTTCTGAAATAAATTCATCAGAAAAAAGTATCTATCTGTCCTTTTCTAACACGCTACGCGCGTATAAGACAGAGGGAGTACAATATTTTTATCAAATTGATCGCATTTAGCTCGTTCACGCTCGGGCTGCCGCGTGAGCAAATGAAGGCAAATTATTAATAATGGTCTAATACATAAATTACAATGTATTCGTTTGTTTATAAAAATACACATGTACACTCGTATATATATAGGTTTTCTCGGGACACTTTTTTGTGAATTTTGCATTACATCCAAGGTCCATAGTATTATATGTCAATGCTTAGGAAAAATAGATAGTAGGTACTTCAGTGAATAAAATATGATCTATCTATCTGTTTGGTACGTGTATCTAAGTCCGCCCACAGGGTTGTCTCTCCATCAACAATGCCGATTGTTCGCTGCAAATTAATGGCGTCGCCCGAAAATCGTGCGTAACCTCAGAATAGACGATTTAACGTTTTATTAAACCAACTCGTGCAGGCTCCGTGCAGGTGACAGTGATGGATTAATTGTACAATATTTTTAACGAGACAAGGGTCAGAATTTGTGGTTTTGTTTGCTTTTGTTGCCTTTATTTTTCTTTTTTTAATAACGAGTTATTTGTTGAAGTCACCTTTAGGTAGGTACAATGTTTGGTGGTCGCTGACCCCAATGTGACCCCAGTGTGTGTAAAGCAGTGAAATTTTCAGGGTGATGCCCTGAACTAATTCCAGCTATGTAATAAATAAAATGACGTAATTGATACAAATAAGGCCTAACTCTGATAAAAAGTACTTAAATGTAGATATGAGGATAAATTAAGATGTTTATTTATATCAAGTAGAGGTAAAAACATTAACAATTACCAATCAAAATAATTATGTAGGCACGCTTAACAATCCATACTTATAATAAAACATATATTTTGAAAATTTTAATCGGAGGATGTTTTATTTGATACAAATAGTTTTTTTTTAATTTTTTGCCTAACTGTCTGTCTGTGCGCGCATCACGCGAAAACTACTGAACGGATTTTAATGGAATTTGGCATAGTGGTAGCTGGTACTTTGGGTCAATATATAAGATACTTTTTATCCTGCTAAACAATAAGGTTTATCCGGGATAGGGGATGAAAGTTTTTGTTGATTTTGCTCCATAATTTCGTCAAATCTAAACCGAACTGATAATTATTTTTTTATTATAAATTGTGTTGTGTGAAGATCTACTAAATATTATGGGAGATAGAGGATATAACTTCTCACGGACAGTAGCAAGTCACTCTAAACTCTTTCCACGCAGACGAAGTCTCGGCCATCTCGAATCAGCTAGTTCGAAATAAGGCCTGTAAACTTTGAACTGAGACAATCTCGTCTTATTATAGAATCGCATCAAAACTATATAAATACCTAAAGACAATATACTATACGCATGTTTCGCTCCTAGAAAATCTTCAGATGTTGACTCTACAATGTACCTACAATCGCAAAGATTTTGTTTGCGATTGTGAATTTCTTTTTATTTCTTCAGGAAAAATCTTTCAATTTTCTAGAGCGTAAATCTGGGCAGACTTAACTTGTCGACATTCAAATGGAGAAAATCCTATTTTCCCTGTAATAAATTGGACGCTTCTCAACACCTTGGACTGACGACTCGAATTTATCAGTAAGTAGAAAATTGCTCATTAAATTTAATATTTCAATTTTACTTGACGCAAACGCGTAAGAGGAGTGATAAAGTGGCGAGGGACACGGGGACGGCGAAAATATCTTTTTTGTAAAAGGAATTTTTCCGATTTGATAAATTGATACAAGAAGACTTTAAGGAGGTGCTCTATAGGGAATATAAACTATTTATATGGCAAGAAAAAATATCAATAGAAACTTATTGTTCCGAAGTCGGAACCACAACAATATTATAAAGGAAGGAAACAATAGGATAACGTTATTATCTATACTAATATTATAAAGCTGAAGAGTTTGTTTGTTTGAACGCGCTAATCTCAGGAACTACTGATTCGAATTGAAAAATTATTTTTGTGTTGGATAGTCCATTTATCGAGGAAGGCTTTAGGCTATATAACATCACACTGCGACCAATAGGAGCGAAGCATCAGTGAAAATGTTGCAAAAACGGGGAATATTATCCATATTTGAAATATATTCTTTTAAAAACTTCTTAATCGCGATCATAATAACAGAAATTGACGCGGACGAAGTCGCCGGCAACAGCTAGTGATAAATAAAATTAATAGGTAAGTTGTGTAAGTTGTTGACCATAGGTAATCAATATTAGTTCTTTCTCAGACATTAGGTATTACAAGCAAAAATAAGTTTTCGTTACAAGGAAAAATAAGATTACAAGTGCCTAACTTCCGAAAATCAATAATATTATTTAAGTTATACCTACATAGATTACTAAATCTAAATCTTTCCCTTGCGTTGCGTAACATTCCACTAAAACAGTTTTTTCTTATTTTTATACTTAGTAAAAGTGGTCAGTATAAACTAAAAACTATATAATTAATCTCTTTTTCTCCACATGAGTTCTTTATTTCTTAAATATTTTCTATACGTGGAAACGTCCACAATGTACAATCTCTACAATTCACAATTGCATAGAAAATCTTTGCGATTGTAAGTTGTGGAGTCAACGTCTGAAAATTTTCTGTTGTCGAAGTGGAACGTGCGTTGAATGTATTTTAGTGAGTTTGTGCGGTGTTGCGCGTTGCTGTGTGTCTTGTTTGATTCTTCTTGCGTTTCTAGTGCGGCAGGTGGCGCTAACCATGTGCAACATCTTGTTCCATACTTCTTCTAATTGATATAGATACCTATCTTTATATAGGTGACGACCTCCCTGGCGCAGTGGTGAGCGCTGTGGTCTTATAACTGGGAGGTCTCGGGTTCGATTCCCGGCGGGGGCAATTTAAGAATTTATAATTTCTAAATTGTCTCTGGCCTGGTCTGATGGGAGGCTTTGGCCGCGGCTAGTTACCACCCTACCGTCAAAGACGTGCCGCCAAGCGATTTAGCGTTCCGGCACGATGGCGTGTAGAAACCGATTAGGGGTATGGGTTGAATTTACACTGCTATACCCCTTCCAAGTTAGCCCGCTACCATCTTAGACTGCATCGTCATTTACCATCAGGTGAGATCGCAGTCAAGGGCTATCTTGTCATCGAATAAAAAAAAAGGTATACACGATATTCATGTATGCAGCTGAGACATGGACAATAAAAGCTGCTGACCGACATCGGATCGACGCTGTCGAGATGTGGTGCTGGAGGAGAATGCTGCGGATTCCGTGGACAGCATGCAGAACCAACGCATTGACACTGAAACAACTGAAAATAACGAGAAGGCTATCGACCACCCGCCTTCAGAGGATACTCGATTACTTCGGCCACATTGCCAGAAGGGAGGGACACAATCTAGAAAAGATTGTGATTTCTGGCAAAGTGGACGGAAAGATACCTCGGGGACGTAGCCCGATGCGTTGGTCAGACCAAATCCGCACCACTCTCGATAGTAAGGTCCACGAAGCCTTGCATGTCGCAAAAAACGAGGCATATGGCGCGACATCATCTACAAAAGAGTCCTTGGAGGAAGGGATTACGACCCTCAGTAAAAGGGGAACACGACACAGAGTGAGAGAGTATTATACACGCTGAAATTTTAATGGTTGTTTTCCCGATGTGAATTGATTCGGTCATGGTATTACAATCGATTTTTAAACTTAAAAAATTATTAGAATCAAAAATGGTAAATTTACAATCGAGAAAAACAAAACTCGAAAAAGCAACGAACCAATAGTAATAGGTAATAAGGTACTGCTATCACCGCGCGAAACCTAGAAACAATCTGTATTGTTATAAAAAACGTCTCGATTGTTGTTTATTGGAGACTCGCATAAAGGAAAAAAAGGGAAATCGATCATGAAGACATCAACTGAGCCAAGATCGCCCAGTCCATTTGCTCGTGGGCCTCAAAGGGTTCAAAGGGCCGTTGAAGAGAATTCATCATACGGGAGTAATAATGTTTACTATTCGGAAAAGATGTTATTGTGATTTATAAACGCTGTACAATTCTTTTTTCGTGAACGCTTACACACTAATCCTGTAGACAGTGGGCTGTACTATTTGGCTTGTAACCCTAAAAACTAGTAGGTATATTTATTTTATATTGTGTAAAAATGGTTTTAAACCTAATAGGTACTTTGTTTTGTTCAAATGTTGTTATATACCTACTGTTGAAGGAAGAATATTAACTCCCGACGCAAAAACACCCCGTGTGTTATAAGTTTGACGTATCTGTGTGTGTCTGTGACATCGTAGACGAACCGATGTTGATTTTGTAACATGTCGGGGGTGTTTTAAATTTTTAATTTACACTTGTTTAATTTATACTTAATCAAAAATAAACATATGCACCGTGATACTACAAAAACTGAGTAGCAGTTTTCCATTACCTATGATCAAATATATTATTTAAATAAAATGCACTGATGATTCCGCAAATTCGCTAAATTGATCAATCTTAGGAGACTGCCGTTTACTGAGGATCATAATGAGTTGTACCTAACTTTTACGGCAAAAATACAAAGTCGAACAATAAACTGTGTAAAGGACGATTTACATCTAACTGAGCGTGACAGACCGCGGCAAAGCTGAAATGATAAAATAAAATCAAGAAAATTTAAAAGTATGAAAAAGTATGTGCCAAATACATACTAATTATTATATTGTACAGAATATGGCTACAGCCTTACAAGTTTAAGGCACATGCATATGTGAACTATAACCACCAAATTCTTTTTTTGAACCATTAATGTCTAATGGACATTGGATCCTATGTTGTTTAAATAACGATCTTATACCGGAAAGTGTAACGTTGGAAGATCCATTCTAACCCACTTGGTGGATGCACGATCTTAAATGAGTCGCTAACAGCCGCTGAATGTAGGCAACAAGAACGTTTTCAAAGCGATTCTTTGAAAAGACCTATGTTCACCTGTATTGTGTTTTTTTAATGTGTGACGTTTATTGGTTGAGATGAATAAAAAAGGTTTGTTTTTAGTTTTTTTTTTTTAACAAGGCAAGCTGAACTTGACTATTATTTTCCTCTTCTCATCAAATAGGCAGAAATATTGTGCTAGTGGGTACGGCAGCAGTGCAACGGGTGAGGATTGAACCGTTGATCTTTCAGTTTTTAGTCCGCATGTTTAACCTATTGAGGCTACAAATTATTAATTTTAATAATAATTGATGATGATGAATATTCCTCTTGGACAATGGTCAGTGTGGTCCGACGCGTTTCGTTAGATGTGAATCGAACTTAACAGTGTAACTACTTGAAAGTAAATGTGAGAACGTAAATAAAACGCCGTCGTTCTCAGATAACGCTCAAGAGTCTCATTTTAACAATGCTTTCTGTTGGACGTAAAAATGTTTCATTGAGCACCCCTATTTTATTCTTTCATAAATAAAGCGTGATTCTGTGGGCACACTGAGTTCTATACCAAAGAAAGTTTTTTTTAAGTATTTCACATTTCATTAAAATTTAAAATTAAAAAAGGAATAATCTTTTTTATCCTTGATTAGGTATCTACTACAATATTTTAAACAGATTTGAATCGTTACAAATTCAACATTTTACACTTATAAGTGGCTACATCTGACCTTCGCTAACCAGTTGCAGTTGCAGTTGCTAATTAGACATAGAATTCATAGTAAAAGTCCGATTTTGGTAAACATTATTACCATCGATGTATACCTATTACATATCGATAATTAGTAACAGAGTCTAATGTGTGTTTACAAACTTTTAACTCTTTCCAGTTTTTTGCACAATAATGTTCCCTATAACTGTAATAATATTCATATTTATAATATTAATAAGGAGTAAGGATAGGCTTTAGTTTGCAGTTTAAAGGAAGCAGATCAATATCGTGACATAAGTCGTTCCAACTCAACTTTTTCATTTCGTGTTCAGTGCACCACCATCTTAACACTTAACAGTGGACGTCTTAGCGAAATAGCGTTAATTAAGATTTCTTTTGCTATAAATTCATCTCCAACTTATGCGAAAACTTTACAGTGCTGTAAGGGATAAAAAAAGTTATAACTAGGTTTACCTTAGTGAAAAAGTACTAATTTTACCTATACGAGAATGTCGAAGTCAAGGGAAATATCAAAAGATCACGCTGGTTAAGCAAAGTTGACCCTGGTCGGTAACCTGGTGGGTGTCCGCTCTCTCCGTGCCTCAGAGAGCACGTTAAGCCGTCGGTCCCGATTATAATCACTATCATCTGGTAACAACCATCAAACCTAAGAACAAAATCGCGTTCTGTGGCGATATGCGAAAGGATCTAGGATTCCACATCTTTCTTATCCCATTATATGTATAACAGGAAGAGACACCCCCAACAATGAGAAATATGATGTAAAGAGAGAAAGAAAGAGAGGAAGAGATAGAGAAAGAGCAGAAGTCTAACACGGGAGCTGACCCGATAAGTAGATATCCAGTTCATTTCAGTAGGCATGTGAATGAAAACAAAACAATGGGTATGGGGTTACGGGCTGGCAATCGCTCAAGCCGGTTACTTAGCAGACCTTGACCCAACACAATGAAACACTAATTATTGCGCTGCGTAATCCGCATTGATTTTCAAGTAAACCTTCTAACAAAGTAGCTTAGCCTGACTGTATTCGAATAGGTTTACTTTTCAGAGTAAAACTTTTTTTTTAATTCTTATTTAAAGAGCTGAGGTCACTGGAGTGACTATTTTGCTCTCGTAAATTAAACATGAAATAAATTTAAATTAATTAAAACTAGTTATTAAGTCTATTTCTTAAATTATTTCTTCCTATCCTTAACAATTTTCTCGCTTCTTCTGACATTGGGTTTGCCAGAATTAGATTTACATCGCTCAATGTTCTGTTTGGAACTTCGCTTCGGACACATTCCATCAATATGTGTTACACATCCTCTTTAGCACCTGGACAGTCGGGAAAATTGGGGAGGAAACTTTTTTCATGAGGTATGCGAATTTATTCAACGGAATGTGTCCGGAGCGAAGTCGAAATGCAGTAAGAGTAAAACTTATTCAGTGTCAACGCATGCAACGCGCGCAACGATGTTTTCTAATACATATTATGATAAATGCAAATGTATTTGCTTGATGGTTTGTCCTTCCCATACATAGGCTACTTTTTAACCCGGAAAAATAGGGAATTCCTGCGTGATTCTTAAAAATTTAACTCCACGCAGACGAAGTCTGTCTTGTCTAGTGGGAGGCTTTGGCCGTGGCTAGTTACCACCCTACTGTCAAAGACGTGCCGCCAAGCGATTTAGCGTTCCGGCACAATGGCGTGTAAAAACAGATTAGGGGTATGGGTTGAAGGTACACTGCCCCTTCCAAGTTAGTCCGCTACCATCTTAGACTGCATCGCAACTTACCATCAGCACTGGCAGCATGGGCAGGAGATAAACATTTTATCCCCCGATTTTATCCACTGACAGGGGATACAATTGCCTTCTCCCTATGCTAGAGCATGGCGACAGGGGAAAGGAGAAGTATATCCCTATTTGATATTACAAGTGGAGCAACTTCCCCCGGCTAGAGCATGGGAACAAATGAAAGAGATAAACTTATCCTTTTTTGACTTTTGAAAGGGTCAAACGAAAACAAAAACCACAGACAAAAACGACCTACGATTCACCTATTAACTGTCAAAATCACGAGTATAGATAAAAATAATGACTTTTTGAGATCGAATTGACATAAATTTTGAAGTATTGTGGTATTTGTACCTCCTATTTCCATGATTTTCTTATAATGGCAATAATTGCGGGGATAAATTTTCTCCCTTTTTATCGAGTGTGAATATTCTTCCACCGCTGAGCCCATGCTCGACGGGTGGATAAGGTGATAAACATTTTATCCTTTTCCCGGGGATAAAATTTCTCCCGCCCATGCTACCAGTGCTGGTGAGATCGCAGTCAAGGACTATCTTGTCATCGAATTAAAAGACGTGTGGCACTCGGGGACTGCCGCGTTAAAGCTATTGCATAGCATTTTTTATCAACGCCATCTAGCGGTGAGAGGAGTCTCGTGTCAGGTTATTTTCGTTACGGAATTTCTGGATTCGGTCTCCACGCTCAAGGCCCGTGATAGAAGCTATGCAATAGCTTAAAAAATGAAGGCGCTGGCAAAAGCTAGTTTCGTAATAAATTGTAGGACAATCGCACGAAAAAAAAGTCCTACAATGCAGTAGAATTTTTCACATTTTATCTTTGTACTCGGAATGTAGGTAATCGTTCACACTGGCTTAATGACTTTTCTCATTACTAATAGATACCGATGTTATAGATCGATATTCTGAAATATTTTTCACGATCTTTTGATAAATACCTGTTCAAAAAATTCATTGCTCCGTTGCTGGGTGATTGATGGACAAACCAACAAACACACACTAGTGGTTCGCCCCGAACTGAGACCTCGCGATATCCCATAATTCCCAAAAGTTTTAATTATATATTGTAATAATTAACTTTTAACATTAGACACAATAAAAAAAATAATAGTTGACATAAAACTGTTTTACTGACACAGCGCCATCTATTAGCATTATAGTGAAGCTAATTAGCTTCACAATAATGCTAATAGATGGCGCATTAAAATTAAATAATTTCGTTTCTTTATAACATTTATCTAATTTTAGTATTTGTTGTTCAAGTACAGGATATAACTGAATTTTCAACCAAGTTTCACGTTCTAATATTCAGTAATTCAGAAGTTATAGGGCTCTGACAGACATTTAGACGGACACACTTCTCTGTCTAGTAGGCAAGCGCCCTAGTTGACTCAGAGAACTCGCTTCGCTCGTTCAATTAGTAGCGAAGGCGTTTGACCGGATATTTGGCATGCAATCTATGGACTATGAGCAAAAATCAATGCAAAAACCTTTTTGCATCTCACAACTCTACTCTACAATATAAACTAATATAACTATATTGTTGGGTAAATTTAAATGTATCTCTGCCCTATTTTATTAGACAAAGTTTTTTTTTGCAGATTTTTATATATTGATCTTTTATATGTTTTGTTTTTGAAATGTATTTAAACCGAAGTTACATGAGTTTTTAGTTATGTAACTAATATAATTCTAAAGGTGCTTATTATTATAGTACGGTTGGCAACCGGTACTCTGAACGGTTTATCGCATTGGGTAGGTACATGGTACGTACTAAGTGAATTTTCCAACCGCTGTTTTCAAGCAGCAGTAACTTAGTATAAGTATCTATTATTATCTATCTCCCGACAGTCGACACTCGCGAGAGATTTCCCGACCCTCGTCACGAAAAATGAAACATGACTTGGTACTGGATGCTAACGTATTTGATAGCTATTATCTAATTTTATTGAATCACTTCCGACCGAAAATATAACATATAAATATATATAACGATGTTTCTTTGTTATTATCATTTTCAAAAAGAATACATAACTAAAATCTAAGTTAAACCTAATTTCATTTTCTCATACATTTTGTATTAAACGGGTTTTTTGATGAAAAGAAAAGTGACCTTTTATCCCGGAAAAACAGTAACCTAAGTCACCCGGGCGAAGTCGTGGGCAAAAGCTAGTTAGTTATTATATATATAAGTTTAAGTTGAGTTTAAATATTAAAATATTTCTTTTAATGTTTCTTTCGTTCTTCTTTTGGTTAATGGCTAACTAATAATATAATAAATGCAAAAATGTGTTTGTTTGTTGGTTTGTCCTTTAATCACGGTGCAATAGAGCTACGGATCAATGTGATTTTTAGCATGGGTAATGGGTATAGTTAATTTTTGTCTACCAATTTTCTCTTCAAATCTCATACAAAATTCACGAGTAAGTGAATTTCTAGTGGTAGACAAAATTTTCTCATGGCGCGCATGTTAGCCCTACTGGAGAGTGACATTGGTTACTTTTTATTGGGAGAACAAAGAGTTCCCACGGGATTTTCAAATTCACGTAGACAGAGTCACGGGCATTTAGCTCACAATATATAAAGTCCATTAAGTAGTCTTAACTTAATGGACTTTATATATTGTGAGCTAAATTCATGTAACACTGGCTAAGCAATTATTCCAGTGTATGGACATCGACATCCAATAATGCGTCATTATTTGAGCACATTACATGTTAGTGAATACAGAATAGCCACGTCAAGTGCAGATACATACCATACAAGCTCTATACGAGGCGCCTATCTATATACCTACCTACGCATTACGCGTAGGCTCCGAGTACATCAACCGGATCCTGTTTCAATCCGGTCTGATTTTGGCTAAACTTAGTATCGTAATTTTTACGGTGACAAAATTATTGTTTAGACTTTAAAAAGTTCCTTATCGTCGATTAGCATGCCACCACCTCTTTTTTGCTTGGTTGGGAAAGTAAGCGGTGCTTAGCTTTTACCTGCATGTTTGAACTTATCGATTTTTTCTGTTGGCGGATTATAGCAGAATAACTCTAACCTTTTCTTGCTAATCATGAACCTCCGCAAAGTAACGCCTGATTCTATCCAAATATATTCAATAACAACAACCTAAGCATAATTTTATTATTATGCTTAGGTTAAGTACCTGAAGCTAGAACAAAAACATATAGTGCGAAAACTACACAATTTGAGGGAGCACTACTATATAATAGTCTGCCTCAAGAGATTGTAGCTCAAAAGTCTTAACTTATAAAAAAAAACTTAGAGTGCATATTCAAAAAAATTGTGTTTAGTATTTTTATTGTTAGGAGTCACCATTTTTTGTTTTTTCATATGTTTGTAATTTTATATAAATTTTAGTTTTAAGTTCTCTATAAGTGAGCAAAATGTTCTTTTGGAGAATAAATTTCTTTAAACCTAAACCTATTATGCTTTTGACACGACACCGCGCCGGATCGCAACCGGACTGCGTACTCCAGCCTTAACTGACACTCGCGAGTTACGGGTGGGTTAATCGTGGTAGTAACTCGTAGGTAGTAATTAAAAATTTCCACGTTGATGACATTTCGCGTGCGTTGCTGCTCGCGACTGTTGGGAGGCAAAGTTGAAAAATTACCAGTTTTTGTGTTCCCGACTTCATACTTATGCTGTACTTACAGTTCAGAATGTAAACGGAAAAAAAAATGGCGCAGCGACTACTAGCGCCAAACAGACTAGAGGCGCGTGTATGAAAACCTTGATGGTACTTTCATATTTGTGCCTTTTGGGGTTGAAACCTTGCGGCTGCCCCATTTCAAAACCTAGGAAGTGTGAGTGGCAAAATTTTACAGGAGACCAAAAAAACATATTTGGTAGCAGATGACTTAGCGAAGTAATAAATATATCCAATAAAAGCGTTCAAAGTAGTTAGTTTATTTACGAAACAATTAGTTCATCAACAGATACTGAAGAGTCTGAACTCTTAACGGCTACCACAAATACGTTTTTTTGGTCTCCTGTAAAATTATGTAAATCATACTTACTAGGTTTTGAAATGGGGCAGCGGCCTGGGGCCATGGGGCCCAAAGGTCAAGCTGGCAGCTACATCGTGATGAATGTTGAACTAACAGATAGTTTGCCAAAAAAGTCTTCTATTTTCCATGTAAATTTCAATGTCGTTTACCCGTTTTTGGGAGGAGCAACTATTTTTTTAAGGCTAAGTGCATCTCCAGCTAGAAGTTTAACAAGTTTTATAATTATCAGTTCAGCAAATTGCAGTTTTGTGTCGTAAAGTTTTAATTCCGCGAACCGGGAGTTGATTCCGAAGAAAATGATGAAGACGAACTCCTTTAAAAGTTTCACAGTTTTGTAGAATTATCCTCTTGTTGGAGAATAGAAGCTGTAGTTTTATATCTGCCAGGAACAAAGGTTTAACTTATAAGAGTTGAGTAATTAAAAACGCGTTTCATCTTAAGCTGCATCATAACTTTCATTAATATTCCCCTTTGCCCAGCAATGAAGGTAACATCGAACTATAACGCTTAGAAGCGCCATTCATCTTTCACGTGGAGTGTGTGCCACAATACCTATCCACCCACCTGCTCTTTTGATATGCTTAATATACCGGTTGAAATTTTAATGGTTGTATTCCCTGAAAGAGGTGAATGTGCTCATGAAACTGAACAACTTTCCCCAGGGAACATAGGTCAAAATATGAAAAAAAAAATTGGACCCTCCATACAAACTTGACGATCAGCTGATTGATTTACTATGCTGCCCTCGTAATTGAAAACACAGTAAGTTAAATAGAAGTTAGATTTAAGTTACTGTGTTTTCAATTACGAGGGCAGTATGGGAGGTCCAAATTTTTTTTCATATTTCGACCAATGTTCCTTGGGGAAAGTTGTTCAGTTTCATGAGCACATTCACCTCTTTCAGGGAGTACAACCAATGAAATTTCACCGTGTATAAATATAAAAAAACGGCTATAAAGCCGTTTTTTTTCTCCGCCAATCTCAACGTTTTTTGTAACTTTTTCTTTATAATAATTATAATAAGTCGATGCGGTGATACCTAAGCCTTTTTTAGTAAGCCTTTTAATCGTTGCATCAGTCGACGACCTCGCAGAAAATTATTAAAAAGTTACGGACTGAGCTGTGAAAAGGTGTCATCAGAATTCATCAGAATAACCATTAAAAACGTAACTATCAGTACCAGTACCAGAAAATAATTACATGGCATACCTTGTTGTTTTGAACCTATACGTTTGGGGTGGAACTTTGTTAGAAACTAACGTTCTAAGCGTTATTGTTCAATGGCCATGCCATTGTTCTGTGATTTTAACACACGATTTATATAACAACAATTTAAGTACTTTTAAAAGAAATGATAATTTTTATTACTATTCTTAATTCCGTAAGAAAAATAGGTACTATGAATACCGCGACAGTCGTCTCTTTTTAGTAAGCTAGGCTTTATAATATAAGCTATACAAAAGACCGATTAAGGCATCCGAGTTTGTAGCTAATACAATACTAACTCGTAAAGCTAATCGCATTATGGATTTATTATAATCCCCTGGATATAATGCAGGCTTGCAGGCACATTTAATTGAATTATTTACCGTGGGCTGCCGTCTTGGCTTTTTCGCATAAATATCTTACTACCCTACTCAAGAAAATGGTGGTTATATAAGTATTAGGCACAGGTACCTACAAAATTTTTTTTTACTACTACATACTAGCTGATGCCCGCGACTTCTTCCACGTCGATTTAGTATATAAAATCTCGCGGGAGTTTTTTTGATTTTAAGGGATAAAAAGTAGCCTATGTCACTCTCCAGGTCCCTAACATCCATGCAAAAAATGACATCGATTCGTAGCTCTGTTGCAGTATGATTAAAGGACAAACTAACAAACCTACAAAAATACACTTTCGCATTTATAATAGGGTACTTTATTATAATTTTCCACCTTTGGGTACGGAACCCGAAGCAGATGTCTTTGACATCGCTCTGGTACATAGTGGTACTTACGAGTATAAAAGTGTATTACTTTGTGTTCTTTTTAAGTTTATTCAAACTGAATGTCTCAAAGTTTTCTGGTATAGTTCTTGCATTTCACGAGGGCGCGTGAGCTTTACTAAGGGTAAAAACACGCCAAAGATGCCTCACTGCGATACCTCGCGGTCGCGGTTTAGCTCGCTACCTCGATGCCACCTCCATGTAAAACAAATGTATGCAAATAGACGAGCGCGAACATGCCGAAGGATACCTCACTGCGATACATCGCGGTACAGCGAGGTATCTTCGACATGTTCGCGCTCGTCTGTTTGCATACATTTGTTTTACATGGAGGTGGCATCGAGGTAGCGAGCTAAACCGCGACCGCGAGGTATCGCAGTGAGGCATCCTTGGCTTGTTCCCACCCTTATAGTTACGTCGTGTACATGCACATTGCGTAAGTGTGTGTGCCTGTCAGGAGCTTAGGCGGGAGTGGTCAGGCGCGAGCAAGCTATCTCTCACAATTATACATATACGACACACTCACAACCATGAGCCACGTGCCCTCGTAAATTGCAAGAACTATATCGAAAGTTAAGGTCTACCTATGCAGTGAAAATTGAATTTTAAAGAGTCTTAAAGCACGCAAAGGTAAGACAAAATGGCACTATCGGCTGAAAAGTAGGCCGGCCGCGAAGAAGTATGCCATTCATCTTGCACAAAAAGAAAGCCAACAAAAGAATAGCTCATACGTGGAGTGTGTGCCACAATACCTATCCACCCACCTGCTCTCTTTATATGCTTAATATTTATAGCCGATTTTTTTTTTCTCCGCCAATCTGAACAATTTTTATGAGAGAACCGATACCGATTAGGGGTATGGGTTGAATTTACACTGCTATACCTAATTTGTGTATTTGTCAAGTTTTGTAGTAGGTAGCTGTAGTTATAGTTTATTTAATGTAGTTTATTTAATTAGGTTACGGAATCACGTCTCTGGACACTTGGGTTCCCCTGAAAACCAGCGCTGCAGCATGCTGTGGCTTTGTGCTGAGTGGATGCCTTATTTTTCCATGGTCACTTATATTTTTTGAATTTTTTAGATTTACTTACTTGGTAAACGAATTTCTGTAATTGTTTCGTGGAAAAATAAAAGACATTATCTATCTATCTATACTCAAACCTACTGCTTCCAAGTTAGCCCGCTACCATCTTAGACTGTATCGTTACTTACCATGAGGTGAGATCGCAGTCAAGGACTAACTTGTCATCGAATAAAAAAAAAACTAGATGATCTGCCCCGTCTTCGCTCGAGTGGAATTTATGAAAATCGGTGAAGCCACCCCTTCAGAGAGAGTACCTACTCCAGGATGTTCTCAAAAGTGTTTGAAGTCTGCCAATTCATATTGAGCCGCGTTGTGGACTATAGCTTTTAATCCTTCTCTCAGAGAAGACATGTGCTCTGTCTTCTTCTTCTCTTCTTTATCAACCGATAGACGTCCACTGCTGGACAAAGGTCTCTTGCATGGCCTCGGTCTTGCTGCGCTCAGTAGTGAGCCATTAGTGGGTTGGTCATGATGATGATAATGAATGAAAATATCGTGAGGAAAAGGAGTTCTCAAACTGATACACAGACAAAAAATAATCAAACTTCTCCTATACTATAACACCTATCTTTTTCGGTCAAGGGTTAGCAGAAATGATTCGGATAAGAAGCAAAATAACATTCGCAATCCGTTATTATACTAACAGATGAGTTGGATAAAGGTCGGAATTTGTTAGACTCGATCGCGACAAACTGGGCCCGGATTATCTGGGATAGAGGAATTCCAATAATATTTCACTGCCCACCCTTTGAACGGCTCGTGGTGCAAGGGACATGAGCGAAGCGAGCGTCAATTTTTTTCATGTCACTAACATATTCAAATCTTATTCATTATTATTTGCGGAAAAACTGCATTAAGTAGTACGGTTTGCTTCCTTGTTCCTAGTAAACTTCCTTGTTCCTAGCAAAGAATACCCTTCTGGCTTCCGTTTTTCCGAATAACTATAAATTGTGTGTGTGTTTGATGAAAATCAGTCCAAGATGGCCGCCACCACAAAATGGCGAATTACATATTGTTTCACAACTCCCTCAATGTGGGTGTCAAATGAAAGGGCTAGTAGGATACTATATACTATGATAAATTTCAAATCCAAGATGGCCGCCACCACAAAATTTCGAATTAAGTACATTTTTTTTTTAATTTCACATATCGGAGGTGTTTTAATATTTCAATTTACACTTGTTTACTCAAATAGAATTTTTTTAACCGTAGTCAAGTTATAGTTTTTAAAATTTTGCTTGATAATAATTATTGATACGCTTCTCACTTGCGTTGTGCCCACGAGCCATAACTGGGCCCCTGCAGTGCTAGTGACGTGCCATTAATTTGGCTGCAACTACGCCTAGCCTGGCCCGGACCTGCTATTAGTGGACATTACTCCACTCCGATATACCCATTTTAGGGTTATACTTCACTAAACGGGTTTTTGTAATATTTTTTTTACCCGACTGCGGCACGCACATGAGGGTAATGTATTTATCAGTCTATGTGGCGCTTCGCATACGCCATACGCGTGGGCTGATTTTGCTGATTCTTACGTTAATCGATTTGTGTTAATCTTGGGGTATCACTAAAGACATGATAGCAATCAAAATTCAATATGGCGACCACCAGACGATATATTGTGAAAAAGAAAGAAATGAAAATCGACGAACTATGTTAAGTAGGGTATTATTGAATAGGTATTTCAAAATCTTTGTTCTTTGATCATTTTTCATTTTAAGTGACCATTTACGACCTATGATAATTTAAAGTTGTAAATTAAAGATATTATTTTAGAATTGTAAGCATTTTATGTAATATCTTTTCATATTTTCATTAGTTAATTTTATTGTGCGCTCTAAGGTGTTTTTTTTTGTGTAAGCAACTTAGCCTGTAAGTTTCATTTAAGTGAATATGTAATTCTTTATGAAACAATAAATATCTTAAACCCGAATTTTTTTTAATTTCCTTTAAAGCAGTCAGGTTTTTTATTCTCTCTTAATTGCTTGCCCTTAAGAATAGTCCTTGAATGCGATCTCACCTGATGGTGAGTGACGATTCACTCTAAGATGGTAGCGAGCTAACTTTGAAGGGGTATAGCAGTGTACATTCAACCTATACCCCTAATCAGTTTCTACTCGCCATCGTGCCGGAGTTCGGAACGCTAAATCGCTTGGCGGCGCAGCGCGGCGGCACGTCTTTGACGGTAGGGTAGTAGCTAGCCACGGCCAAAGCCTCCCACCAGACCAGACCAGAGACAATTCAGAAATTATAAAGGGGAAAAATCGAACTTAACGTGGGCGTAGCCGCTGGCATAAGCTGCTAAAATATAAATTACTCCTGAAATCCAATTACATCAACGCTTTAAAAAAGTGAAATCTCTAAAAGAACTTACATAAACCTTCCCGAACCTCGCTTACAATACAAAACACTCAATTTCGGATCGAGCACTCTTTATTGAGTGAGTCTTCTCGAATTTAGAGTGAAATAAGGCCGGCCGCACGTGCAATGAGTTTTGTACGAGTTTATAGCCCGGTTAAAGTTGGCCCGCTGACCAAATATTCGACTTAGCGCAATGTATGTTAGCTCTAAATAATCGCTTGGATTGTGTAGTAAAATCGACCAACGTGGTAGATTTTACCTATCCTCGAGAAAATTATCGAGCCAAGTTTGAATGAATGAATGATCAAATTATTAATCTAAATATATAAAAGGCAAAGGTGACTGACTGACTGACTGACTGACTGACTGATCTATCAACGCACAGCTCTAACCACTGGACCGATCGAGCTGAAATTTGGCATACAGGTAGCTGTTAGGACGTAGACATCCGCTAAGAAAGGATTTTGGAAAATTTCAACCCCAAGAGGATTAAATAGGGGGTTAAAAAATCGAACCTAACGTGAGCGAAGCCGCGGGTTAAAGCTAGTTAATTATAATTTATTCACAAAAATGCAGCAGTAAGCCACATGATACAGATGATACAGCAGACATGATAAGATGAGAGTAATTAGTCTTATACATCTTATCAAGACTAATGTATAAGTATTTTCAATATAAATTCAATTTAATACGGACATAGGAGTCCGTCCCCAAAAAAATTTCATTTTTACCCGGTCCATTTTTTAAATTTTCCACAGGTAACCTTATAAATATTACCTAACTAACACCGAACTTTCGAAAAAACGCACGAAATTGCATTTCTGTCGATGTTGCTAGACGGGTGACTAAAACTTTAAATGTTACCGTACATATTTGTCATCGTTGTCAACCAATAAACGCGTTGTTCTGAACATCAACAACATCTGTAAGAAATCCCAAACAGTTGAAAACTGATTTAATTTTGGTCACGAAAGAAAACGTAACTCCATTCGTACAACTACAAAATAGACTTGAATATTCGAACTTACTCATAAAAATATACGAATATTCGAATGAAGTGCGGCCGGTCTTAGAGTAAAAAATAATCTCCAGTTTATTTTAAGCCCGCTTTTGAATGCCACATTAATTTTCAGCACCTTGTTAAGCAAATTGTCTTCGTTTACTGAAAAAATCTACATTTTTTACATTTTAATTTTCGATTCAGTTTTCAGATTCATTTTTGCCAATTTCATAAATGGAAAGTATAAAGACCTAGATTTTGAAATTTTAAAAATTAAATTTAAAAAATACACAATGAATGATACTTTACCTACCTACAGCTTTTTCGCAAACGATCAGCAATTTCATATGGGTAGCCATTTGTATTGCATTGTCACTGACCTCTACATTTAATCTATGATTAACACTTGCTCGCCTTGCAAGAAAAGTTTTTTAAGAACGTGTATCGCGAGTGACATGATCGGGCAATTAGATTTCGATGAATCTTCAGAATGTTATAGAAATACATCAAAATAGCACATAGGCTATGTTTTATCCAGGAAAGAAATCCCGCGAGAATCAAAAACCCTTAATCCGCGCAGACGAAGTCGCGAGCATCATCTAGTTATCTAAAATGCTTGATTGCACTTCAACATTCTGTGACATTTCACAAACTTGAATTCATCAGTTTGCTAAATTGACACTAACTGCCTGATCCTTGTAACGGCGCATAAACGAATTATCTTTCCAACTAACAGTGAATGTTTGACCTAGTATTCCATGCAGTTTAGTAAATCCACTTCTAAATTATAATTCGGAATGTCTTTATTACATTTTTATGTAAGTACAGTGGGTGTTAATCCACTATTTCTAACGGTGGACGTAAAGTCCTCTAGGTATGGAATATTAAGCTAGTCGTAGGTGTAAAACGCAGTTCTAGCATCCATGTTCTGGCCACGTTTTTGATACATTCAAGCTACTTTCTTGCCGGAAACACAGACGCTGGAAAGTCGTTCCACACAAAAGTGCGACAGTGCGTTTCAGAAACGTTGAACCAAAGCAGTTTCATGCGAGTGTCTATTCACAGTTTACAGTGCGTTTCAGAAATTTTGAGCCAAAACGGTTTCGTGGGAGAGTCGTTTCACAGTTTACAGTGCGTTTTAGAAACTTTAAACCAAAGCGGTTTCGTGAGAATGTCCTTTCACAGTTAACAGTGCGTTTCAGAAACGTTGAGACAGTGCGGTTTCGTGCGAATGTCCTTTTTCAAAAACATTGAACCAAAATGGTTTCGTGCGAATGCATTTTCACGGTTAACAGTGCATTTCCGCAACATTGAAACAAACTGGTTTCGTGCGAGTGTCCTTTCATAGTTAACAGTGCGTTTCAGAAACGTCGAACCAAAGCGGTTTCGTGCGAGTGTCCTTTGACCTTTACCAGTTAACAGTGCGTATCAGAACCTTTGAGCCAAAGTGGTTTTGAGCGATTGTCCTTTCCATAGCATTTATGTGATATTAACGGACGGATAAATTGTTAGAGGTTTGTAGGTAACTAACGACTCCAGCCTGTCACAGAAATGAGTCCAAGATTCCCATTAAATTGTAATCCCCCGCCTCACAGAGT
This sequence comes from Hipparchia sbordonii, assembly GCA_038048805.1. NCBI lineage: Eukaryota > Metazoa > Arthropoda > Insecta > Lepidoptera > Nymphalidae > Hipparchia > Hipparchia sbordonii. Next base: position 12,756,891 of record CM076104.1, on the reverse strand, counting down.
CCGCCGCCAACTCAGCGACGGAAAAAAGGCGATCCCATCTCTGATTCAATTTGCAGCAGGAGTTGTTAAGAATGGAAATTAATACAGTCCGGTAATCATCGGGCCGTGTTTAACGACTTCGTTAAAACGTTTGATGGTGAATTTTCGCTTAAGATACGAGTTTACTATAGGTATTTTTTGATAATCCTTACTAATATTATAATAGTGTGTTTGTTGGTTTGTTTGTCCTTCAATCACGCAGCGACGCATGGGTATGGTTGAGATCTTAGAGAGCGACGTAAACTATCTTGGGTCCCGGAAAAACTGAGGTTTCCTGCTAAGTTCCTGCAGGATTTTTAAAACTTAACTTCACGCGGTTTAAGTCGGGGGCAAAAACTAGAACCTAATAAATACGAAATTCTCATTAATATTATGAATGGTAGTGTGTTTGTATGTAGGTTTGTCCTTCAATCACGCTGCAATGGAACAATCGATCGACGTGCTCTTCGTTATTTTTTGCATCGATAGTTACTGTATAGTTAGTGAAATAGGCTACCTTCCTCTTATCCCAGTCAAACAGAGAGTTCTCTTTCCTTCAGGAAAGTAGCTAGATAGTATTTCCCAGGCAACTGATAATATTTTAAGATTTACTGCAATAATAAGTAGAGTAGTAGGTATCATTAGTGAAAAGAAGCAATAGTAGCTTACTAACTAAATCGCTATTTTGAAACTTGACAAACGCAGGCGAAGTCTAGAGCTATTAACTAGTTTAATACAACAATGAGCGGGCATGTAACCGGTTAAAATGTTCGGCTTGTCTAAAATAATACGTATAACAGGAAAATATTTATGAAAATAAACACCGCCTAATTGTTACAATTTCTTTAAAAGGCAAGTGGAAAATTCTATAGCGCGGTGAAAAGAGCGCGAACCGCTTTGTGGCAAATGCTAAATGAAAGATCTGTTATCTCGGGAACTCGCAAATTTATGTCTTCTAAATCTTATTTGTGACACTAACGAAAATTTCCTCAAAATGTGAATACCTACTTATTTTAGGATTTTTATCTTTCACTTAACAAATGTCCTGGCAGAACGTTGCTTTGTCGTACCTCCACTGATACCTTAGTGGTTAATAAGACTTCAGCGTTCTTCACGAGAAGTCCAGGGTTCAATCCTTATTTTGTGATCGAAGGTTCAATCTCATCTTTAACGCAGAACTCTACAAAGCTAGGATAGGAGTAGGGAATGCAAATCTCGCGAGATTGGGGTTCAAGCGAGATCTCGCGAGATTGTAAATAACAATACTGCGAGATCTCGCCAATTTCGAGATCTCGCGAGATTGGCAGTTTTGTATGTTTTTTTTTTGCAAATAATCACAATATTTGAATAAATTAGGATAAAAATTATAAGTATTTAAATGAAAAATTATGCATCAAATTGTCTATAATTTTTTAATAAACTTCTAAGTAGTAAACTTTGACGTACGTATCTATCAAATCACTGTGGAAGCACTGTATACATAGCATAGTTTGGTTACCTATTGTAAAAAAAATTATTTTTTATTTTTTGAAAAGCAACTGCTGAGTTTCTTATCAGTTCTTCTCAGCAGAATCTGCATTCCGAACCGGTGGTAGATTTATGACGTGTCATAAGAGCTACAAGTTGGCCGTGTCAGTCCGCGCTTCGAATAAGACTTTTTTATGCTCGAGTGCAATCTCGTTAATCTCGCGAGATCTCGCCCTTTTTTCGTCCGAGATCAATCTCGCTAAAAAAGGCCGAGATCCCGCGAGAACGAGATCTCGCGAGATCGAGATTGCATTCCCTAGATAGGAGGATGGTAGGGTTATATGATAATAAACTTAGGAAATACGTTTCTTACGTTACGTATACGTTTAGGAAATACGTACGAAACCTTAAAGGCATTTTTAAGCGACTTCCAAAAAAGCAGGAGGTTCTCAATTCGTCGGAATCTTTTTTTTATGTGCGTTTCCCGATTACTCGAAGACACCTGGACTGATTTGGAAAATTATTTTTTTGTTTGAAAGGGTGGTCCCAGTTGTGATCAGATCAAGATCTGTTAATGGGATCCTGGAGAAATCGAGGGAACTCTTCAAATTTTATAGGCACAATTGATATACTTTGTCGGTTTTGTAAAAAAAAAATACGTTTACATTATATGAACACCATAAAAATGTACTGAGTCATCGAATATTATAAATCACGTGGTAGTCTGCGGACGTCACTTCGCTAGACTTCCCTAAAGGGACTCCATCGAAGTAATATTGAAGTGCGATCAAATGAACAGGAAACTCCTGCGTTCAATAAGTATACCTTATCGTGTCCTGCTCGAGATACTTTACATCCCAAGAGATTTAACCCTCGGTTAACTCTTGCCAATGTGACAAGTATTAAAAGGGTCATGACTTAAACTAACATTTTATTCTTTCGCTTACAAAGTTACACCGCTGAATAGATAATAGTACACTTTGACCTGAAATTTGACGACCTCCCCGGCGCAGTGGTGAACGCTATGGTCTTATAACTGGGAGGTCTCGGGTTTGATTCCCGGCGGGATCGATTAGGGAATTTATAATTTCTGAATTGTCTCTGGTCTGATCTGGTGGGAAGCCGTAGCTATAGTTACCACACTACCGTCAAAGATGTGCCGCCAAGCAAATGGTATGGGTTGAATTTACACTGCCATACCTACCTCTTCCAAGTTAGTCCGCTACCATCTTAGACTGCATCGTCACTTACCATCAAGTGAGATCGCAGTCAAGGACTATCTTGTCATTAAATAAAAAATAATAATAAGAATGCTGGCCTGCTGGCAAACTCAGTGAATACAACGTAAAACTTATTCACTTGAACTCTTTTAGGGTTCCGTATCCAAAGAATGCCAACGGGACGGACGGACAGCGGACCCTAGCCTCCGCTGTCCGTCCGTCCATCCGTCTGTATTGACATGTTTTGCCAGGTGCCAACCTACAGTAGATTTTGGACTAGATGGTTTTGAATATATCCTATTAATATTATAAAATATGTGAAAGAGATATAGATATAAAGGTATGTGTGTATTGTATCACAGATAAGTAAGCATCTATGTGAGAATGCAGACATAAAGGTTTTTATTTATTTGCAATACAAAAAAAGATTTCCCATTTTCGGGCTAAAAATTTTTTTTTTTTCAGTTCGGTTACGTTTAAAAATCGCTTCTTACTTTCACCGCTATGAAAAACACAATCTGTATTCCGAGTGAAGGAGTTTTAAGAGACGTACTGAGTCATCGAATATTGACTCGTCTGAGGGCCGAGCCGCTAGACTCCCCTAAAGGCACTCGTCGACATATTGGAGTGCGTTCAAATGGACATAAAACTCTTGCATTAGCTTGCCCAGAACTTTTCTTTCTACGTCAAGTGCTTTTAGGGGCCCGGAGAGCAAATAAAAAACCACAGACTCGCCCACAAAGGGTGCTGTAGTACCACACAATTGCAATTAGGTACTAGCTTTTGCTCCCAAATTCGTCCGCGTGGAATTAGGTTTTTAAAATCGTTTACCTTTTATTTTTCCGACTTTAAGGTAGCCTATATCACTCTCAAGGTCCTCAACTATACCCATGTAAAAATTCACGTTGATCCATTGTTGTGTGATTTATAATTTTTTTTTTATTTTATTTAAACCAAAAGGACAAACCAACAAACAAACACACTTTGGCATTTATAATTTTGGTAAGGATTGTTCTAGTAAAATAATGGCTCTAAGGTTTTGATTTAAAACATCTATTGGAGGACCTTTGGAAAAGGACCTACACCGGCGGAAGTGGTAACTAATAAATTTTGCGCCTCGACTGTATTGATAGCTGTAGACTTGGTATAATTTTTCAGGTTTACGTTAACGTTAACTGAGAGTAAATCTGTCAATTAGTAAAGATTAGTATGGGCGGTAAAGTTATGGAAAATTATTTTCCATCCCTTTCAGAAACCTTTCCAGTGTCCGAAAGGGATGGAAAATAACTTTTAGTATAAATTAAAGTTATTTAAGAAAATGTTATAATGTCAACTCAATAATAAATAACAAGAAAAAAGTGTAACATCCGTCATATTAATTTTGTGCGTGTAAATGTAAAATGTAGCTATGTCACCCGGACTGTAACAACGAATCGATTGACATCTCTTCATTAAAATCGGCTCAGTAGTTTTGGCTTTGTCGTAATCGGCTAACAAAACACACAGATAACGTTAACTTTAAAAGTAATAAAGCTTCTTTTTTTAAGCTATTGCATAGCTTCTATCGCGGGCCTTGAGCGTGGAGACCGAATCCAGAAATTCCGTAACGAAAATAACCTGACACGGGACTCTTCTCACCGCTAGATGGCGTTGATAAAAAATGCTATGCAATAGTTTTACCGCGGCAGTCCCCGAGTGCCACACGTCTTTTTTTTTAATCTGAAATATTTATAGAGGGTTTGTTCTATGAAGATGCCACGCTCATCGGGCTTTATCTTACAGACCTACTGCCTACGTTTTACATGTAATTTGTATATCTCGTACATTGTTCTAGCCTCCCTCGATAACGGGCAGGCTAGAACACTGTTACAAGCGCCTAACTCCCGTAAATCAATATTATACTTATAATTAAATCTAAATTTTAATCTTTCCCTTTCGTTGCGGACACATTCCACTAAAACGTGATACACATCCTCAATCACATCGCATTCTGTACATTTTGGTGAGTTCGTTTTACCTACAAGGTAGGTATTCAAGGGAACGTGTCCGCAACGCAGTCTTAAAGCTACTACAATGTCGCATCTTCTTAATTTTACACCAGCAAACCAAGGCAACCGAGGAAGAGATGGCTGAATGGTTTTGTACCATATCATTTTGTATCATATGCCCTTTATAAGTGACCTTTGATCAAAATGCTATTTCCACATATCAAAACACTAACGTGCGTATTCGATCAAACGCCTAGCGTTTCACCAAAACATACTAGATAAGCCTTATGGATGGTACGGAACCCTCTACGTTACTTAGAACTCGCACTTGGTGGATTTTTCGAACACACCAAACGTACTAAAATCTAACAAATCGCCCAGTAGGCAATAAAGTTGGGAAAAAAGCTTGTAAAACTATTTTTCCGTGCGGAACGACTGGCAGATCGTAGATTCTCCGAGTTAGTTTTCTCTCTGTTTACAACTGAACGTACAGACCTGCATACGTTTTGGTTTGGTTTTTTTTCCTTTGTATGCCTAGTCGGGTGATATTGGTAGCTTTTGATAGATTTTTGAAATAGCATCGATTTCCTATATTAAAGAACGCGAGATCTAGTTCGATGGGAAAGTCATTTTTTAATATTGTTTCGATTAATTATCTTAGGATTGTAATTTCTACTGTTGTAATCTTCTATATAGGTATATAAAATTCAAAGTCCTGACTGACTGACTGACTGAGATATCAACGCACAGCCTAAACTACTGAAGTTACAAACTTAAAATTTGAAAATTCAACCCCTAAGGGGGTAAAATAGGGGTTTGAAAAATCAAACTTAACGTGAGCAAGGCCGCGAGCAAAAGCTAGTGTAACTCATAAATCTAAGTTACACCGTCATAATATTTTATAGGAGACAAAAAATGGGCAATACAAAGTAAAATCTCCGTTACTTATTTCACTTAAGCCTACATAAAGCCCAACTTATTTAAATCCGAACCTAATTATGTGTTTTGTCCTTTTGTTAGGTATTTCCTTACGCCTCAACTACTCAGCAATTTCAATGTTTGACAAAAATTAAAAAAAAACTTAAATAAGGACACAGGTTCATTCTGTCTTCTGGCACCAGCTACTCTAAATATTTAGGAAATGTTATAGTAATAAACAGTTAATTTTAATTTTGTAGACAAATAAACCACAACTGTAATGTCGCTAAAATGCAAAAATAATACTTAATCGAAAAGAAAAAAGAACTATTTTATTTTATCAATAAAATAGTTTTTTTTTTTGGGTAGTATAAAATGGTAAAAATACTCACAATAATTCGTATATTTCCACCAACACTACGTATAGAAGTTCGCGATGTCTGCTCGGCGCTACGCGAAGCAGGGGTGGACCACGTCCGCCCTCCACGGCTGCCCGGGACGATCTGACGCATCCCGGAGGGGTGAGTCGAGACCGGGAGATCAGATTATCATACGGAAAAGCGAAAATGACGTGTGAACAATAGTGTTTGAGTGAAATGCTTATTGCGCGGTTCTTGTTCACCTCCACTGAATTTCAGGTTACGTTGTTTTTGGGCACGTTTCAACTTTTGCTGATTTTCGATTCATGTTCGCTGTCGTCAAAAGTGGCACCATTAGTTTACTTACTTACATATATTATGTATGAAAAAACAGTCTATTTGCCACAATATTCTCTCCGGCTCTTCTCAGCAGAATCAGCATTCCGAACTGGTGGTAGATTCTCGACTTGTCATAAGAGTCACAAGTTGGCCTACATGAAATAAATAATTTTGAGCTCTGATTTATGTGTATTGTCTATGATTTTGAGTTTATTTCGATTGCTTGGAAGAGATTGCTAGATAATCTATCTTCTATACTATATTATACTTAAACATCAAATTGCTGTTCGTTAGTCGTGCTAAATACGGGGGTGTGTTCATAATAAAAAAAATAGGAAAAGCCTAAAATACAGCTGAAAAATCACTCCCTCCAAATAAGCGAAAAGCTTGTGCTAGAATATTAGCAAAGCTGAACTTGACTTATATTCTCCTCTCCTCTCGCAAATAAGCGAAAATTTTGTGCTAGAAGTGGATACGACAATAGTGCAACGCGTGGGGCTCGAACCTATAACCTTTCAGTTTTCTATCCGCACCTTTAAGCGTTGGGCTATTGCGGATTTTTTTTTAAAGGAGGTTTTTTTACACTATTATTCTAAGTACGCTATGTAGTACGTATACGAACTACGTAGCGTACCTAGCGAATACGTAGTTATACCAACTCTTTATACGAGTACTAGCTGCTACCCGCGACTTTGTCCGCGTAGATCTAGTTTGTAACAATCCTACGTGTATTTAAAAATCTTTGTTTGTCCAGAATGAAAAGTAGCCTTCGGTTCGGCTCTCGTCGGTTGACCGCTCTTGGCTTCTAAGGGTCGTACCGTGATGTTAAATAGGCTAGATAACCTTCCTCAAGAATTAGGTTAACAAATGCAAACAGAATTTTTCCGAATCCGACGGGTAGTTCTAGAGATTAGGGCGTCTAAACAAACAAAATCTTCCGCTTTATTATATTAGTACTAGCTTTTGCCCCCGCGACTTCGTCCGCGTGGAATTAGATATTGGGGTGGAATTTTCAAAAACTGTGACACACGTACTTCTTTATTTTTAACTGAAAGCTCTAATACCAACTTTGATGGAAACAGCTTGAAAAATGACGGAGTTTCATATAAACTTCCATCCCCTATTTAAACCCCTTAGGGGTAGACCTACGTCATAAAAGGAACCAACTGTAAAAGTTTCAAGTTTCTAACTTCAGTAGTTTAGGCTGTGCGTTGATATCTCAGTCAGTCAGTCAGTCAGTCAGGACTTTGAATTTTATATATATAGGTAGATAGATTATGTCTGTGAGTTATACAATCGTCCGATGCGCAGCTTAGCTTTGACAAGCGCGGGAATGACACAATGACAGGTACAGGTATCTTGTTATACACCACTGACCAGCCAACAGCTGTTCGAGCTTTACCATTAATCCACGCTCAAGGTATTATTTGCTTTAAACCAACTTTGAGCTCGCCAAATCCTTTTTGGATGGGAATAAACTTTGATCGACTCTTTTGTTCGTTCGATTTAATCTTTTTAACAGCCTACAACAAACGGAACTGGGGCGCTCACGCTCTCTTTAGAAAACGTTAGTTTCGAAATTCAAAATTATTTATTTAATGTTGGCCAACCTGGCTATTTTGACAAGTACTTCTAAGTAGGGTGACCAACCCAATAGCTAGCACTGCACCAGTTTATTCGCACTTTGGCAAAAAAGATTAAAATATAAGTTTCTGGTAGTGGTTTTTAATTTTCAGATTAAAAAATATTTAGGGGAATTCATATTTTTCACAATCGAAACCTTTCTAATCTGAAAAGTTTTAAAATGACGTCAGTATCGTAGTTGAAAGATTTCGTTCTGGAGTTCCCGAATTTTTTCGGCCATTTTGACTCATCGACGTTAAGGGTCGGTACTTACTTAATAATGATTTAACTGTGGTTTTATTTGAGTTTTAATAATATAATTGTTTTCAATTGATTTTATAAGTATTATTAGTTACTAATTCAAAAAGTAAATGAAACTTTCCCGTTATTTCATTGCAAAACAAGGGGTGGCAGTATCTGGTTACAAAATTTGGAGATTTTCCTGTTTGTTAACACTCCGAAGCTATTCGATTCCCTAGCAGACTGGGAGTCTGTAGACGATCTTAACAAGTGTGTGTAAACTGTCCATACTCTGGAGTCTAAATTCTTTAAGACCCATCACACGAAAAGGACCAAGAAGTTCTCTGACCTTACTCTCAAACTGATGGAAGACAGACAAGAGATGAGACTTCAGTCGTCAGCAGACGCGGATGCCTACTGGTAGGTTAATAGGCAGATCTCTAAGAAAAGAACTCGTGACCTGCGGGCCTTGAATACCAAGTTTATTAAAGATACCATCTAGTGGAACAGAAGGTCCATTCCAAAGTGTCCGTGAGAGATCTATCTATCGGACAGAGCTAGCTGACGCGGCTGAAAACTGACGAAGGCTGTCACGTTTCTTCTCCACCTGAGGTATGGAGAGAGGTTGAGAAGTTCTATGGGCAGTTATTTATCACGAAACAATAATCATTCAGCGGACGATGGAGAGAGCTATGCTCGGAGTATCCCTGCGAGATCATATCAGAAATGAGGATATCTGTAAGAGAATCACAGTCACGGACATAGCTAAGCGAAACTGAAGTGGAAATGGGCGGACATATAGTTCGAAGAGCTGATGGTCGATGGGATCCCATGGTGTTGGAGTAGCGATCCCGTACCGGGAAGCTAGGTGGACCAACGACATCAAACGAGTCGCAGAGAGCCGCTGGATTCAGGTAGCGTAAGACCGAGGCCTGTGGAAGTCCATATAAGAGACCTTTGTCCAGCAGTGGACGTCTGTCGTTTGATAAAGACTATGTTTACATTTTCTTATTAAATATGTAAGGGTGTTTGTTTTAAATATAATAAATATAAAAAAATTAAGTCACCTACAGTTACTATAAGAATTTCCGTATATTATTTCGTAATAAAATCTATATTCTAAAAGACTTCCGTAGGTAGCCTAGCGTTATATTTCCCTTAAACTCTATTAAAATCTGAGTGTTGATAATTGGATAATTTTGTGCCCATAACTGGTAACAAATGTGCGAATAATTGGGGACTGGGTCATTTTTCAATCTTATTTAAAATTCTAGTTGATTTAAACAAAAAAAATTTCAATATCTTCTTTAATTATATATTTTATTAAACAAGTAACCTTATGAACACAGTGATTTATAGAATTTGGTTAAATTTATACTTAAAAAACATATTTGAAATAAGATAAACTTTTAAAGTGCCCATAATTGGGTCTGCCACCCTAGTTAAGTAAGTCTTCTCTTCCACTATCACCACTTTATCACCACTAACTCTTATCATATTTGTAGGTTATCTGTTTTATAGGGGGCGATTCAGACCTGTTCGATAACATACCGTGTCGATACGGTTAGATATCGATCTCGTATAAAAAAATTATGTCGTGTGATTTAGAGCGTTTGGTTTGAGGATACGATTCGATATCGACTACGTTATCGACATCGACAAGATACATTCGATTACAAGAGCATTTACGCATTGAAAATATATGTTATCGTACGGTAACAAACCGTATCGTTCGATAAATAAGTTATTGGAAGGGACTGAATCGGGGGGCAGGTCTGAAAGAAACATCAAAACGTGTCTATCTAATCTACTTAGACCATTTAAAATCGGCCAAGTGTGAGTCGGACTCGCACTCTAAGACTGAAAGCTATTGATTGTACTCTCACTCAGCTCAGCTCAGACTCAAGACAGGGTTAAAACGACATTAATGTCAGACCATGTTTGTGTCTCATTTTAACCTCTATCTTGAGTCTGAGCTGAGTTAGAGCACGCTCTATCACTAGGTATACAGGTAAGTTCATTGTATCTCTTTAATTTTTATTAAGCTATTGCATAGCTTCTATCGCGGGCCAGCGTGGAGGTCGAATCCAGAAATTCCGTAACGAAAATAACCTGACACGGGACTCCTCTCCGGTGAGCCGCTAGATGGCGTTGATAAAAAATGCTATGCAATAGCTTTACCGCGGCAGTCCCCGAGTGCCACACGTCTTTTTTATTTTATTTTTATTATATTTTTTTGTTATAACGGCAACAGAAATGCGTACATATTCTGTATAAACAAGTATCTACCTATTACGGTTTATGAGATACAGCCTGCTAACAGACGGACGGCCGGTACGCTCAGTGTCGTCAAATTTTATACGAGCCTTTGCATTTCCCTTTTCGGGGTGGAAACCGGAAAATTAGTGCTACGACCGTTTGCGGGAGCCAAGTGCCACCCCCGCGCCGCCCGCACCCCCGCCGCGCGGCGCAGGAAGCCACTGTTTCCGACCCTCTGTCATTGGAAACTTATCTTGCCTCAAACACCTATTTATGATGAAAATTATTGTTTGAATAGCAGTGTTACAACATTATAATAATTAGGCACCTACCCAGTGGCGTAACTATACCGTTTGAGGCCCGTGGCAAATTCATCGTATGGGGCCCTCCCTCCCCCAATATAAAGAAGCTCAACCAACGAGTGTGCTTCCAGCCCTATCTGACCGGGGGCCCCTTCAGGCTGGGGCTCGTGGCATTTTGCCGTCTTGCCACCCTATAGTTACGCCACTGCACCTACCGCTCCCAATTAATGTTTTCAAGTTATCTAACGGAAAGGCCTCAATCTGTATCATCTTCTATGGGCAATAATATAGAGTTAGGTACCTACTACATATTTAGTAACTAGCTGATGCCCGCGACTTCTTCCGCGTGGATTTCGACTAAAATCCTGCGGGAACTCTTTGATTTTCCGGGATAAAAAAGTAGCCTATGTCACTCTCCTGGTCCTCAACTATACCCATGAAAAAAATCACGTCGATCCGTAGCTCTGTTGCAGCGTTATTGAAGGGCAAACCAACATACCAACAAACAAACACAACAAAGCAACGGATTGACGACATTTTTTGCATGGGTAAAGTTTAGGACCGGGAGAGTGACATAAGCTACTTTTTATCCCGGAAAATCCGAAAGATCCCGCGGGATTTTTAAAATCTAAATCCACGCAAGCGGATCCGCGAGCATCAACTAGTAGGTAGGTACTAAATCTTTCAAATATGGTTGAGCGAAGCAATGGCTCGATCATGCGTCGTGCTCGTGAACGGGTGCCACCATCGGGAATGGGTCTGCTTTGTCTTCCCATGTTGACATGTGTTAGATTATATGTATTGTATTTTTGAAGCTTCACTGTGGAAGCACTGTATACTTAGCTTAGTTTTGTTACTTATTGTAAAATTAGTTTATTTTATTTTTTGAAAAGAGCAACTGCTGAGTTTCTTGCCGGTTCTTCTCAGCAGAATCTGCATTCCGTACCGGTGGTAGATTTATGACGTGTCATAAGTGCTACAAGGTAGCCTATATGAAATAAATAAATTTTGAATTTGAATTTGTGTGGGTTGGACTAAACGTTGTTGTTTATAGAGCTCCAGCGAAGAAGGAAAATATTTGCCGTGTTGCGTCCGTAACGAGTTGTTAATGGCATCGGGGTTGTTTGTCTTGGGCGAGAAATGAGCTTGCGTTGGATAATTAAGAAAAACACGCTGTTAAGGGCACGATCTTCGGCCGCAGTAACTTGCAAGCAATTGAAGTGAGGTTCACGAGCCACTTTGTTATAAAAAAGTAAAACAGTCATGATAAAAAAAAAAAAAAACTTTTTAGAGAAAAATTAACGGTAAAATATTCTACTAAAAGCTTTTGCCTATTTTTTGTCATTTTTTTTTTTTAGTTTAACTTTGATATACCATAAATACAACCTGAAAAACAATTAAAAACTACACTGTTTTCGGAATATTATTTGATCGAGTGAAGTTCAAAATATGGAGTTTTGAACGGTAAAATAATTTAGAACGTGTATTAAACTACAACATATATTTTTAACCTATTAAAACAAAGACTATTTGATTGTTTACTATTGAATCAAAAACAGGCTGTTTTCGGAGATCCTGCCGTTAAAGTTTCCGCTTGTGGTCCATTATCTTCTAGCCTGACTGGGTATATAGCACCTGTAGATGGTCAACTCCATACGATTACACGAAATTAACTGGAAAAAAACATTTGAAATGTTTTTTTTTTTAAATTTTAATAAGTAGGTACATCGAGTTCTAAGATACTTACACAAAATAATACGATTTGTCAAATGAGTATCTACCTATAGTTAAAATCGTCTGGGATACCTAAAGCTATTATACTTAAACCCTAGAGTATAATAGGTACTTAGGCCCATATTACCCTATACTAGGTATTTATAGGATCCTATTTCGTATCATTATTCATCTTATATATCATATTCTATATAGATCATCACGTACATTTCTAGGATGATAATCTATGGTTCGGAATAGGATCCTATAAATAGTAGATACCTAACTATAGTGCAATATGGGCCTTAGAATTTGTACCTACTGAACATTATACTTGGAGGACATACTTAACCAACACATTATATACTTAGTAGATAATTATTCGTGTAGACACATAACACGTTCATAAACGTGTTTATGAACCGTTCTGACGGACGTTCTTCTGAACAAACTGAGATAGGCTGGAAGAAATAAAAAATAAACACGTCAGAAACGATAGAACGCGTACCTACAGCGTAAAGTCAAAACACGTGTCGAAATTTTCAGTTTCATTCAAGATACCAATTTTCGGAGGTCGTGCTATTTTGCGATGAATGTGAGTGAATTGATAACGGCTGTTAATTTTTTGTACCTGCGTACGAGAAACTCTTTAATACGATCCGCAGATCTTTCGGACGGCTGGATCTTCCAGCTTCGTCAGACCATTTTCAGTAAGTTAAGACAGCTCTTTCATGAAAAGTTTAAAGTAGGATCTGGTAGGATCCTATGTAGGTAAAATAAATACTTTTGAATAAGATAATATCTATCTAACTACTACTACGAGGGCTTGGGATTTAGAATCCAACTGTACGATTTTGGAATTGGATTAGATGTCGGGTTTGGTTCCCTTTCTAAAAATACCTTTCATGTTTGCGTGAGATGCGTGTTTTTTTAAACATATTATTAATTTTTTTTTTTAATTTTTGTTTGTCATAAACAAGCGTGTAATGGAACGACATTTTCAAGGGAACCATAGACAGTTTTTTAAAGTGTACCTACAAGTATAATAGAACTCAATTTGGCTTAACTGACATTAGAAAATTCGTTTTTTCCATTTCTTTCATAATGATCTAGAGTTTTTAAAACGAAGCTCAACCAACATCTGATATCAAGCAGTCTTGTCTGCCCTACCCCTAAAGTGTTTTTATAAAGTGCGAAACTAAAACTCAGAAGCTGAATGAAGGGGTACGAAGTCTTCTGTCGTACCCTATTTTAAAATACGAACTAAAATTAAAGAAGTAAAGTTAAAAAATACTCCCAACTTTTACAGAGCAATAGAAAACAAAATGATTGATTTGGAATATCCGGTTAACCAGCTTATCTTTCCAATTGGAGAAAACATAGGTACAGAAATTTTTATATTGATGCTATTAATTAAAGTTATAAGTATCTTCCGTATTTTGGTTGGTTACATAGCTCCACTGAAGTGATGATATTGATTTGATTGATTTTTACGATTCGATTCCGAATATCGATATTGATAATATTGATTCCAAATTCTATGTCATTGTTTTGTCATTTGTCATTTGTGTTTTTATGAATCTGTGGCTAGGGCCGCCGTCACAAATGACACTTCGCTCTTGTCAATGTCAGTTGTGAAACGTCAAAGTCAATTCAAAAACAAAAAATTCTTTAAAATGGCCGGAATTGGAATGTGCGAAACTCCCGGCTGTAAATCTATTGCACAGCTCCAATGTCCGACCTGTATCAAGCTTGGAATACAAGGTTCCTTCTTCTGCAACCAGGACTGCTTCAAGAAATCATGGAAATCACACAAAATCATCCATTCATTAGCGAGTGAGTGTTTTGTAGGTTATGTTTTAGTTGTATGGAGGCGAGTATTCTATGGTTAACCACTTATTTATCCTTAAGGATTAATCCCAGTATTGTTAAGGACGTGACAGGCCACGTAGAGCTTTATCGATGACGCCTACAGGTGCACTAACATGATTGTGTGAACGAAGTCATAGGAAAAATGAATCTAACCATTGTTATAATAATTATATTTAACACCCCCGGCACTGCACAGTTGTATGATAGTAAAGCTGTTTTTACGCCGTCAAATGACACTCTTTATCCTTGGAATAGATAGTAGGTAACTAGGTAATAAGAGCAATTTTGATGTTACCATGAGTATTTAATCTATTTTTATTAATTTATTGATAAGAGAAGTTGGATAAAAAGAAATTATTCAATGCTTTAGCTGATTTTATTAAATTCTTGTTGTAGAAGGTGAGAGCACGGATGGGTCGGGTGTGGAATACAATCCATGGCCATCATACAACTTTACGGGGAAGCTGAGGCCATTTCCACCAGGCCCTAAGAGAACTGTACCACCACATATAGGTCGCCCGGATTATGCTGATCATCCTACTGGGTTCCCAGCTTCAGAGAATGCAGCTAAAGGCTCAGGACAGATCAAAGTGTTGGATGATGAGGAGATTGAGGGAATGAGAGTTGCTTGCCGGCTTGGGAGGGAGGTTTTGGATGAAGCTGCCAAGTAAGGAAAATTGATTTTTGATTGATTTCAAATTGAACTGATTGTTACTTTTGTAACTTTTTCCCTAATATAAGTAAAATTTTCAAAATGAAATAGTTTGTTTATGAATGAATGAATGAACAATGAAAACTATGCATAAAATTATCTTTTTTATTTTTATATTATGTATTATGTATTAAGTCTAGCTCAGACTTTTGAGACACAGTTAAAATAAGACAAAATATTTTCCAATTCAAAATTATAGGCCAACAAGCAGAGCATAATGAAAATGGCATTCCGAACCAGTTGTAGATTCATTTGACAATTCGAAAGCACTTTGTAAAAGTTTATTTGTATAAAAAATTATTCTTTTCTAATCTATTCTAAAAAGCAAATTCTGCTATGACTATATTATATATTAAATTAACATTATAAAATACCAGATGATTTCTGCTACTTCGTTCGCGTGGATTAAGGTTTTTTATTCCCATGGGAACTCTCTTACTTCCAGGTAAAAAGTAGCCTATGTGTTATTCCAGACTACAATCTATCTCTGTGCCAAATTTCAGCCAAATCAGTTCAGTCGTTGCGAAGTGATTGAGTAACAAACATCTGAACTTGCATTTATAGTATTAAATAATAAGATTAAAGCAATGTTTTGAGTTTAAATGATAATGATGTAAGATTCATTTAATTTTCAGAGTGTGTGATGTAGGGGTAACAACTGAGGAGATAGACCGAGTGGTGCACGAGGCTTGCGTTGAGAGGGAGTGCTATCCGAGCCCTCTGAACTATCACAACTTTCCCAACAGCTGCTGCACTTCAGTCAACGAGGTCATCTGCCATGGGATACCTGACTTGCGTCCACTGCAGGTATCATACTTGCCTAATATTATAACTGTATTGTATTTTTTTTTAATATATGGACTAGCATATATATGTAGCGTAACATAATATTCTTTATTTCTTCGATTGTGACTTAAAAATTGCTTACAAATGTCAAAAATTGCTGACTTTTTATTCAATGGCAAGTTAGTCCTTGACTGCAATCTCACCTAATAGTTAGTGACGATGCAGGCTAAGATGGTGGCAGGCTAACTTAGAAAGGGTATGTAGGGCAGTATACTCGTACCTTTAATCTGTTTCTTCTACACTCCATCATGCCAAAATGCTAATTTGCTTGGTGGTACGTCTTTGACGGTAGGGTGGTAACTAGCCACAGCCTCACACCAGACCAGACTAGAGACAATTTAGAAATTATAAATTCCCAAATTACCTCTGCCGGTAATCGAACCCAAGTCCTCCCAGTTACAAAACCCGTGCACTCACCACTGCACCAGGGAGGTTGTCAAAACCTTTACTATAAATGCAAAAGTATAATTGGTTGTTGATTTGTTCTTCAATCATGTATCCATGGAATAACATGAGTTTTAGTGTCCTAGAATACTTTAATCTTTTTTTTGTAGTATTAATGTATGATTTTCTTTTTGCAGGACGGTGACATATGCAATGTTGATGTGACAGTGTACCACAGAGAGTTCCACGGTGACTTGAACGAGACATTCTTTGTTGGCAACGTTCCCGAGTCCTCCAAGAAGCTTGTGCAAGTTACGTATGAGTGCTTACAGAAGGCTATAGAGATTGTGAAACCCGGAGAGAAGTACAGGGAGATTGGAAATGTTATACAAAAACACGCGCAAGCTAATGGGTTGAGTGTGGTGCGGTCATATTGTGGTCATGGAATACACAGGCTGTTCCATACAGCGCCTAATGTACCACATTATGCAAGTAAGTAGAAGTTTTTTTTTTAATTCCATGCAAGATCTCACCTGATGGTATGTGACTATGCAGTCTGACTTGGAAGGGGTATGGCAGTGTAAATTCAACCCCTATCCCTAATCTGTTTCTACATGTCATCATGCCGGAAATGAACCCGAGACCTTCCAGATATGAGATCACAGTGCTCATACTGCACCAGGAAGGTAGTCAAAATCGCTAAAAATATTTCTACAATATTCGGCAAGGTGATCGCTGAGGCAAAATATTTCGTATCATACCATATTAAAACTCTGTGTTTTATGTACACAACACACCCTTTGTTGTTTGTCTCGATGATGTCACACTGGAAATCCTCAACTATATACTATTATAATTATAATAAAGAGAGAGAGCGAATTTTGTGAGTTCAATAAATATGTTTACCATCGTAAGTATTTAATTTAGAACATATTTGCCCTTTACACTTTACAATTTAAATTAATATCTTAGGAGTTATCGGAAAATGAATATTTTCGCGCGACACAATAATATTTGTATAAACAAATATTTATTTTTCAACCCGGACAAAGTCGGCGCTGGCTTCTAGTACCTTAATAAAGTAATAACGTTTCACAGAGAACAAAGCGGTGGGTGTGATGAAGCCGGGCCACTGCTTCACCATCGAGCCGATGATCAACGAGGGCGGCTGGCGCGACGAGCAGTGGCCTGACCACTGGACCGCCGTCACCGCGGACGGCTCCAGATCTGCACAGGTTCGTGTGAAACACCCTCTCATCTCCTAAACTCGTAATTCAAATTCAAATTCAAAATTTATTTATTTCATGTAGGCCAACTTGTAGCCCGGTGGTAGATTTATGATAGCAGAATGCAGATTCTGCTGAGAAGAAACTCAGCAGTTGGTCTTTTAAAAAAAAAAAATTTTTACAATAGGTAACAAAACTATGCTATGTATACAGTGCTTCCACAATGAAGCTTCAAAAATGCATACGTATAGATTGTCCAATTCTTTATTTTCTTTTTGGCAGATCAAGAAATTTTGACTTTAGTGACGCCTTCACACGTTACCGATTCGATTTGAAGTTATAATCGATTTTAGTTAAGAAGAACTTTCAATCGATTTAATGAAATATTTTTTAATTTTGATTTAACGTACTTATATTTTATTATATATTTTTAATCACTTAGATAAATTAATTTGACATATGTTTGCGGTAACAGACAACCAGAAAAAAATAATAAGTAAGTTGATTTGGGTTCTTTATCGATAATAATAATAATTAAGGTTTTCTTTCAAAATATGTTTAACTAGCGACCTGCCCCGACTTCGTCTGGGTTGAAATATTAAATATTTGTTTTTACGGGGCTGCGATCGCACAGAGCTTCTTATAGGAAACGATTGTTAATAAGATCACCACAGGAACCACAGGAATCTTCCGCTCCGATACCTGCCACCGTACCCCGC
The DNA here is from genome assembly GCA_038048805.1 of Hipparchia sbordonii. Taxonomy (NCBI): domain Eukaryota; kingdom Metazoa; phylum Arthropoda; class Insecta; order Lepidoptera; family Nymphalidae; genus Hipparchia; species Hipparchia sbordonii. The sequence continues at coordinate 12,738,686 of CM076104.1, read as the reverse complement.
CGCACCGGCTGGCACCATTTTATTATTTTATCACGCGGAAATATTCATTTTCTGATAACTCCGATATTAATTTAAATTGTATAGTGTATATAAATCAGATCAAGTTATTTATACCTTTGCCTTAATCCTTACCTAAATAAATGATTTCTCAAGCAAGGCAGTTTAAATACCTGTAAATTACTTTTTAGTTTATTAAAATCGGACATTCCATTCGAAACATATTACGAGTTTAATAAAATTGCTCAGTGAAATGTTTTTAAAAATTACGCGTTGATGTCAATTGTCCTGCATTTACTGTACGTTTATGCCAAAATGTTTAAAAAATAAATGTCCAGCCGTGCGAAGCCAGGACGAGCCGCTAGTATTTAATATTTTTACTTGTTTCATTTGTATACCCAATTACGTAGCTAGTTGTTAAATAAATAAATAGGTAGGTATGTGATTTTCCAAGTATATTTGCTCATAACTCTTGATTTAAACTTGGTTTAGACGTTATTAACCACGCGTTTTGAAGTTAACTCACTTCACTAACGCGTGCATAGTTCCATTTTAAGGCAGCCGTCAAAAAATAAATAAATTAAAAGAACAATTTCTTTACTCTTGGTTTGAACTTAAATTCCAAGATTTCGACTTAATTCCTTGCAAATATTCAATCTTGGAGTCATAGTTACTATTTTTATTACCTTTTTTTTTATTAAATTTACAGAAACAATACTTACACGAAGTCAAATTATTTTTATCATAATTGTGAATGATTTATCGTCTTTCAAGAACTGGGTTATAGTCTGTGGTTGTTTGTTATGCACAGGGCACTTCACTAAACGTCAATAAAGTACAACATTATTTTAGTACATTGTTCCGGAAAAAAAAAAACGGCAATTTATAGGCGTGATCTGCCAAAAAGAAAATAAAGGCTTGGACAACGTATAGGTACACACAATCCAATGCATGTCAATACGGGCAGACAAAGCAGACCCATTTCCGTTGGTGGCACCCGTTCACGAGCATGACGCATGATTCAGCCATTGCTTCGTTCAACCATATTTGAGGAAACGTAACAACCTGCACCACACGACACCACCACAGAAATGTTTAAAGAGAGCATTACTTACATTAGTTCAGATTTTCTAGTAACAAAATAAGCCTCAGATGCTACAAATAAAGGAATTATTATTATACAATGGCTTATAACCTTTTTTTTTTTTTTTTAAAGAATATTAGCCAAGCTGAAGTTAACTAATATTCTCCTATCCCCTTCAAATAAGCGGAAAGCTTGTGCTAGGAGTGGGTACGACAATAGTGCAACGGGTGGGATTCGAACCTGCGACCTTTCAGTATTGAGTCCGCACGTTTAACCGTTGGGCTATTGCGGCTTTTAAAGTAGACCAGTGCTCACCTATACCTTTTGTTGCAGTTTGAACAAACTCTTCTAGTAACGGAGACTGGTTGCGACATACTCACAAAACGCGCGTCGGGCCGGCCGTGGTTCATGGACCAACTCGACAAACTACACTAGTTGTAGGACCACACTACACAAACTCCACTGAGATATTGTACTAGGATTGTAATATATTGTTTGTAAATTATGTGCAATACAATTTTTTTTTAATCTTTTTTTTTTGGGTTTTTTACCAGCTGGCACGCCAACGAATATGCTTTTTAGAAAAGAGTATATTCATATAAATTTTGATAATACGGTTTTTTCTCCTAAATCATTCTTTAAAAAAGAGTTTTGATCCTATCGCTGATTTGCTGCAACAACTTTTATCTCAAAAATTCTATTGTTTTGTTTTCTTTTTTTTTTTTTCAAAAATTAAATTATTCAAATGGCGTCAAATTTGGGTTTTTGAAAATTTATAGTCTTCTGCGGGCTTACTTGTCAGCTAATGTACTTTTAATAGAGCGTGATTTAGAAAAGAGCATATAAATTTTGATAACACGGTTTTTTTTCCTAAATCCTGTTTTTTGTTTTATTTTTTCTTCAAAAAAAATAACTTTTTTTGGTTGAACCCTACTTAAACACCGAGCACGGCGTTTATTTAGAATGATATTTTTTAAACTGCGCGATAGGCTTGCGTTTGACAGCAATCATGTCTGATGGAAAGTGATCATCGCATTATCAAGCGGTCTATATTAGAGCGCTCTTGCCTAGAATGACACAGACGAAAATGATAGTCCTAATACATTAATTTTGATGACTGATAATATACTGCCACAGTGTGAAATCCCAATTTTTCCACTTTTTTACGTGTGTAATAAACATATCCGATCCCATAGTCTTCATGAATCCTTTTCTATCATGGTTCAGAAAACAATATCCTTGGATATTTTTAAATGGTGATCGCAACGCGGACGGACTTGCAGGCAAAAGCTAGTTAATAAATACTATAAAGTAAAAAAAGTAAAGTTGTATACTATCTCAGTGGAAGTTTAGGGTACCTATTTACAAAAATGTATGACATATGGAGTGTGATTTTGATGTTTTTCAAGGAATAAACTGTCACTGTTGAATCTTGTAATTTTTGACTTTTTTTTAATTTTTAATAATATTATAATTAATGGAAGGTATGTTTAAAAACTTCTTTAGTCTTCAGAGATTATTAAGAAGAAATAAAATAGATTGCCAACTCTTGTTATTTACTTCAAAGTACGTTTGAGAAAAAAAATTAAAATGAAATTAAATTCCATTTAGTTTTGTTAGTTTATTTTTAGTAAATAAATTTGGCTTTTTACAAAATAAATTAATGTACGTAGGTACTAATAATATTTCTAAATGCATAATAATTGAAATCTTAATTAATAAACATAAAAAATAAAAACTTAAAAATTTGTAACGAAATATATTTACAAATAAATAAACTTAATTAAGATATTTAAAACTATGTAACCTTGAGATTTTTTTTTAAATCTGATCAGTGATCATAATACACATCTTTTAGTACCTAAAACTTTATTTTAAGACATTCAGGCAAAGAAGTTTACAGCTATTTATTAACATACTATCATTATAACAATACCTGTGATAATCTGTTTTTTCTTTCTTTGAATTGCAAAAATTATCGGCAGCAATTTGTAAAGTTGGTAAACAGTACGTACATATTGTATGAACTAAAGTTGTAAGGAATTTTTATAACGTAACTATTAATGATGAATCCTTGATGAACTTATTGAGCAAAATCCCTTACTTAAAATTCCCTTAAATTCAAAATGGCGGATTAGACAACGGCGGGATTTGGTCGCCATTTTGAAATTAAACTACTACCCCACCTAAAGTTCCACCAACCAATCTCGTTTCTGTATTAAGAGCAGTTTGAAAACACTAAACTTATCTTACTAGGCTACTCATACTCATCAAATATTGGCATATAATCATCGCTTCTGGATTTTATTTTCAGCCCGAACTGTGCCATATGGTTGATATTATCAGTTTCTTCTTGTTCAATCCTTTTTACAGCGTCAGTTTTCCAATCAACGGTATCTTGCTTTCTCGTTATTTCCTTGCGTTTCATGTTTGCTAGTTTTGTTGTTACTACTTCTTTCTGTGAATGAAGATTTAATTTGTTACAAATAATAATAAATGGTTTTGGGAAATTTAATTTTGTGTTAAGCGGAATAAAGGTATATAAAATCTATTTCCCCGTCTTATCTAAATATATAAATTAAAATTTAAATAACAATCTAAAAACTTACCTGTACAGGATTATCAACATAACTAGCGTAAACTCTCAGAACAGGTTCCCCGGTTTTATCATCGAATGTTAGTTTACTTTTCGGTGGTATCTTAGCCTTGACGACAGATTTCTGTGGTATTGATTCCGAAACCCTTTTTTCTGTTACGGAAAACATACGAATTGGTGTACGATTGGCCAAATTTGCCTTTTCTTTATTGAAATCTTGATCTTCGCTTATTTTAGCTTCTACTAGTTGTCCTGCAAATATCTCTCCATCTTGATTGACCTTAGCCTGTTTTTCATTGGCTCTTAGTAATGTATAAGCTACGTTAACTGATTCAGCCGTCTTTTCGAATGGCGATGTAATTAGATTTTTAAGACCATCGTCTTTAGCCTTTTTATCAAAGTTTTGACTTTGTTTGTATAAAGATTTTGTTTCTCGTTGAGTAGTCGTCGGTGGGTTTGTAGTAGTATTATTCACTTGACTATCATTTGGCGTATCCTCTTGGCGTTCTGTTTTATCGAATTCACTAGCCATAGTTGCACGGGCGTCATTTAGTGCTGTATAAAAACCATTAGCTATAACATTACCAACGCTTTGACCAATTTGAGCATAATATACAGGTAGGACTGCTTTTTGGTTTTCTGTATTTGTTTCTACTCGTTTAGCTGTGGTTGTTTCAGAGGTCACCAAATCTGGGGTTGAATTTGGTGGATTAGATACGGTAGTAGCATCTACATCGATGATATTTTCTGAAACGTTTTTAACACTAAAAGCTTGAGGTAAAATAGATATGATAGGATTTTCTTGCGTTTCTCTTTGCACCAAATTCTTTTCATCACTGGGAACAAATGATGATGGCGCTTGTTTAGTGATCTGTTCATTTTGTAGCAAATATAATGGAGTTTCGGTCTCTGGAGCTTGTGTTTGTATTTGTGGTTGGTGGAAATCTTGAGTGAACGGCAGGAAGTTTACTGGTGGGAATTGCTGAAATATTGTTGGGAACTGTTGGTATATTCCGTTTGGAGGCATTATTAATCCTTCCGCCGCTTTGAAGTCTTGAAGAGTTCCATGGAATCCCTGAAAAATAGAATAAATCCATCACAAAAATACTAATTTGTTACATTTAAAATTATAATCAACATTTTACACCTGTCCTCTTTGTGTTATAAATTAAATTTGTACTTGTGTCTTGCACAGATTCTTCTTCGCATTACTGTCGAGTAGTGGAAAAGTTATATTCTAAAACGAACCTGCATTGAGAATTGATGTGGTATCACTGAAGTCTGTGACACGGGCTGAGCTCCTAGATGTATGGGCAGACCATACTCGGACGCTACATGTAATGCTGCGTTATTCCTCAATGCCATTATATTCTGTAGTTCCGCCGCTGACATTGTCTAGAAAAAAATTATGCGTATAACCTTTGATTCAAACGATTGTAGGTTAGATTAGTGTCTCATGTTTTATTCCTCTAAGTCTTCAACATAGGATCTTCTTTCTTCTTGAGGAAAAGCGTTTTATGCAAAATACTTGTCGTTTCATCATTAAAATTTGATTATTATTGTGGGCTTACTTACAGACGCTTTTGAAAATCCGATTGGTGGTTCTATCTTTGGATTTGACTGATAAATCGGTTGATCCAGATATCTCTCCGTTACTTCATACGATGGTCTTGCCTGAAATAGATTTTATCTATCGTTAAGTATACCAAGGTAAATGATATTTATTACGCTATTGGTTAGTTTGTTATCAAAAGTATGAAACCGTGATCTTTGATGGCAGTTTTAAAGGTCTGTAAACATAAACAAACATGCGTTTATTATTATAAAAAACACACTACAAATGGTTAATGAATGCACTTTAAAGTTCCAAGTTCTTGTTCAGCAAAAATGAAGACAAATTAATTTTTTTTAATCACCTACGATAAACTGCAGCAGGGCCCATAACCTTAAAAAATATATTCTGAGGTTGATAGCTATGTATTGAAAATTGGTTCAATTTTTTTTTACGAATGTTGTATACCTATTAAAAACCCGCACAAAAACTCTACGCTTAAAATATTATCTCTGTTCATTTGTGGATAAAGGAAAACAAGGTAGATACCTCCTCAGAAGACTCGCTCTCACTGCTGGTTTCGGAAGAGTCGACGACCACGATCGGTCGCTCGGACAGGCTGAGGTTGGGCGCTGGGATGGTGTGGATGGCACCTGCGGTTACAATCAACTGAACCGAATTGTCTTTGTCCACAGTGTGAGAACATCACTCAATCAAATAAGGAACTTAACTCTATTTCTTAGTGCATATTCAAGTTAACTAGTTGGCGCGGTGGCGGGCGCGTCGAAAAATTTCAGGCGTATAAACCTACTTCATGTTTGAAATACTACCTACAGTATCTCAGTGTTCACGCACGTAATTTTTTTGTATTTTTAATTAATTCTTTACTTCAACGTAGTGTAGAAAAATGTATCACTAATGATAATGATTAATTTTTTTTTTTAACTGCCATTCGAGTTGGACGATTTAAACGCAGCGCCGCCATGTTGCCGCGCTTTCAAACATGGTAGCTGACGTTACGCGCTCGAATCTAACCAATACGATCATATTTCGTTTTGAAAATCCACACGTGGCCAGCGTGGTGGACTATCAGGCCTAAAACCTCATTCTAGAGGAAATAGTGTCCAATAGAGCAATAATCACGAGTGATGTTCATTATTACTGTGGACAACAAAAAAATCACAATGTGCAACGTGCACAAGAGAAATTATTCAGATAGAAAAAGGTAAAGAAAAAAAAATGAGAAATAGTTACGTGGGTAGTTACTAAAAGATCGGTAAGGCTTTGACAGAAAATTTTCTAAGTATTAACTTGTCTTTGCCTCTAAAATATTTAAGATAAAATTTAAAAATAAGCCGAACGAAGGCCGGACATGATTCCACAATGATTTTTCATGCAAGCTTCAAAATTTATGTTTAGGCAGCCATTTTGAAACAGCCTATACGTTCTAGCCAAAAGCTGTCTCATAAAACTCAACTTGGGGCACCTATAGGTACTACTGCGAAAAAGAAGGTGCTATAAAAGGTGCTTAAGTGCATCTCAGCTAGTCAACCTGTACCATCTGCCTGTATGACGGGCGAGGACGCGGCTCGCACGAACTCGTACTCCGGCGTGGCGCCGGGCACCGGCAGCCTGGTGGTCTTCCACGGGCTGAAGACGTTGCGTGGTGGTACTGGGTTCATGTGCTTCATGGCGTACCTGAGTGGAAATAAGGACAAGTTTAATAACCGGTCAAATTCGAGTCGGACTCACATGAGACGGGTTCCGTACCCAAAAGCGCCGAAAAAAAAACACGTTTCCAGTAGGGGTGCCCCCATTTATTTTTAATTATATTTTATTGTTTGCTATAACCGGCAACAGAAATACACATTCTCTGAAAATTTCTATTGCCTACATAACTATTACGGATAATAGAGTCCCATTGGTTACCCTTCGGGTAGGGAACCCTAAACACTATAAGGGTAAAAACATGCCGAAGATGCATCACTGCAATACCTCTATCCTATATATCTTTCGGGGCTCAAAATGTACGTACCTAATATTTATGTAGTTTGAAGCCTCTGTCGTACCCATTCCTAACACAAGCTTTCCGCTTATTTGGAGGGGATAGGAGAATATAAGTCAACTTCAGGTTGGCTAATATTCTTTTAAAAAAAAAGAAAAAAGTAGTAGTTATCTATAGCAATTTTAAGAAAAACAAACCTATGGTGAGGGAAATTCCTGTATAAAATGTACGGCGCTCGCCTCATCGCGGGCGGTACGACTCGCTGCTGGTAGGGCGGCCGCTGCAGCACCACACCGGGCCGGAACGCGACCGGACTCCGCAGCTTCAGCGCCATCCGGGCGGGGTACGACGCTTCGGAGAACGTCCATATTGTCATTACCAGCAGTAACTGCGAAAGAAAATAATATAAACGTAAAAATTCCTTTCCTTTCCAAGGTGCTGGAGTCAGTGCCGTAAATAGGGCGGTCGTTATAGGTTATTATTTTTTCGGTTTGCTCCTGATAAGTTCCCGCTACGCCCCTAGTGCTCGTTTGCCCACACCAATTCTAGTTCTTTAAAAAAATAGATTTTTCTTAGGGTACATATAATATCTAAAAAAAAACAAGGGCGCAGTTATACATAGAAGCTCGCACAGGGCGCAGTTATAGAAGTTCGCACAGGGCGCAGTTATAGAAACTCGCACAGGGCACAGTTATAAAAACTCGCACAGGGCGCAGATAAGGCTATTTACGGCACTGGCTGGAGTGGCGAGCCCGCACCGGGAAGCGCAGTGTTGGCCGACCCCCCAATAGGTGGACCGACGACATCAAACGAGTCGCAGGGAGCCGCTGAAGACCGAGGCCTGTGGAGGTCCATGCAAGAGACTTATGTCCAGCAGTGGACGTCTATAAGTTGAAAAAGAAGAAGAAAAATTCCTTTTACAAAAACCGACTTCAAACGTCACTACAAAGTATCAATTGTGCCTAGAAAATTTGAAGGGTTCCCTCGATTTCTCCAGGATCCCATCATCAGATCCTGATCTGATTACAATGGGACTACCTGGGAAGTATACCCTGTTAAACAAAAAAAGAATTTTCCAAATCGGTCCAGGCGTCTTCGGGTAATCGGGGAGCATACATAAAAAATATAAAAAAAAGATTCCAACGAATTGAGAACCTCCTCCTTTTTTGGAAGTCGGTTAAAAAGGTAGGATTTTTTTTTTTTTTAATTTTATTAATAAGGCCGGAGTCTTCTTTTAAGTATGAAATACCTGTTTTACAAGACTCCGCTCTTCCATAAGTATATTAATAATAAATAAAAATTATTTAATAGGATTCAATTTATTCCTGCTAAAATAAGTTTAGATATGTTCAAAATAATATTTAGGTACCTAGACTCGATAAGAAATCATACCTAAATAGAAAAGCGGTAGTAAAATTGCGTAAAGCAATTCGTTAAAAATAATTTTATTACGAACACATTTTTATTCAATATAATTAAATAAATGATAATAATAATAAATGAATTAAAAACTATTAATTCGTTCTTTACGAAACGTATTTTTAGTTTACAAATGCAGAACACTTTTCCCACTTTCTTTAACGTTTAGGGGCAATTTCCATTAACTTTAATGATCCTACTTATATATTATATATTATATATAATATTATAAATGTGAAAGTGTGGATGTTTGGATGTTTGTTACTCACGCACCCAAAAACGGCTGAACGGATTTGGATGAAATTTGGCACAGAGAGAGATTATAGTCTGGAATAACACATAGGCTACTTTTTATCCCGAAAAAAATTGTATAGGTACTACCTAAAAATTTTATAGGGCCTACTACTAGATACTATAGTTGATGCCCACGACTTGGTTCGTGTGGATGTTTCTCCATACAACAAATTTTCACCGTTTCCAAAGTTTCAACCGTAGTCTACCTAGTTATTTCCAAAAATTGTTATTCAGTTTTCCAGCTTTTTTAACGGAAAGCCTAAATAAGCCTTACACATACATAACTTGAAAAATAACAAACTCCTATTTAAGGGATTTAATTTAGAAAAAAATCCCTCCTTAGTGAGTCCCTATGTTACAAAAAAAAATTCTGCTGTCAAAACATGTTTCTGGCTTCAGTAGTTTTCAGACGGAATAGAGACCTTTGTTTGCGCACATACTTGTGAACTATAATATCTCCCGCGCAGATGGCTGGTCTCTGTGGAGATTGGCCGCCGTGGCCGGTTTCAGTCCGGAGGACATTATTATGAGCTAAGTAGGTACCTACTACCGATGATTCAACCAGCCTTTTGCGTTAATTCCGGGAATGTGTTCTCACTTCAAGTCCAGACAGCAAAACCGGCTTCTTATCGCATAAAAAGGTGACTGTGCCGACCGCCTTTTATAGATAGATTATTCTTTTCTACTAATGGAATTGTCTATCTATAGATAGCCCAGTCTACCATCTTAACAGTGCGTAGAATGCCAGAAAGAAGTCTCCGCGATCTGGCAATCTGGCAATGTTTGTCATGGTAATGACATCTTGAATATCAAAAGGCGTGATTTTTAATTTCTTATTTTTTCCCGCTTCAATGAAAGTCATTAATTAAAGTAATAAATAATCTTCGCTATAGTTACGATATGGCGGCGGTGAAATAACTTTTTAAAAAAAATATAAAAAGATTTAATCAATGGAAAAAAATACAATTAATAAAATGAAAATAAAAAAGATAATGTAAATCCCGAAAATGGATAATGGCTCGTGGCTGGACAACGACTGCGATCACATATCCATTGTTCGATTCCGCCGGTTTCTGCAACGCTGCAATCCTCAGGCTGGCCATTGTTCCTGGGTCTCCCTTCGTCAGCGGAATGCGGCGTTACGACACGGTAACTCCTCCCTCCTTAAGATGGAAGCTGGTCCTGCAGCTTCCAGGAGCGTCCTCGCGACCTGTTCTTCCTAGGTGTTTTCTCCACTTGACTATCTTCCAGACTGCTATGGATATTACTATTAAGTATAGAAGCACTGTAGACCAGCTGGGGATTGCCATCATGAAGGGCCAGTTTACAGCGTCTATCTCCTTGATGTCTTCGACCTTGTTGAATAATTCGTGGACGCTATCCAGGGGGATGTCTTCTAAGTGTAGTTCGTACTTAACTTCTTCCTGTTGTATGAGATTTTCTTCCGGTAGAGGGATAATTTCGTTTACGGTAACACTGCTTGTGTGTGTCCTTATGGTTCTATTCATTAAACTTATTTGGCAATCTTCTGTAATGTTGACGAGGTTGGTTCCTGATAGCTTCTTGTATTCCGTTTTTTGTCCGCATTGTGTTTTTATTACTTCTGGTTTGATTGATATTATTAGCCATGTGTTTTCTCGAATTTTCTGTAGTTTTCCTTGTTTTAGGTTCATCCGCGCACGAGTGCAGTTCCCGTCTTTATGTTTGATGAGCGAAATTATGCAGTCTTGAGATGTTTCTATAGCTCTTGTATCCGGTAGTTTGCAGAGCCATTTATCTTCTGATATCTTCTTGCAGTCCTCTTCCAGGTAAGTATACTCATCGCTTCCAAGTGCGAGGAATTTGGATTTAGGTATAATGGTTAGGTTATGGTTGTTTGGTAAGGAATAAATATGTATATAATCATATATAGTAGGTTGAATGGATGGGATTTCTAGAATAAATGTCAACGAGTGTTCTGTACTATAGGCTTTAACGCTAATAGACTTTTCTATCCTATGAATATTATCAATGCGTATCTCCTCTACTGGGTTCAGTGAAAAATGATTCTGTAAGTTAATAATTTCGGAAACTAAATTTCGTGGGCTTATAATGCTAGGGTGCATTATGCCTAATTGCGAGAATGCCATAGCATCTTCTAGCATCATCAACTTATCCAAAATAATTTGTAGACTAAAACTAATTTGAACGTAAATTTCTGAAAAGTGTAACTGCTTAGTAACTACACTAGAACTGACTGTGATATTTTTCAGTATAGATGTCAATCTGTTTTGATTGTCATTTATTCTAGTTATAGCAGTAGAAAATTCTTTTATGGTGTTTTCCGCTAAGGATAGTGTTTGCTTCTGCGAGCTTTGAATTTTGCCAAAAGAATTCCGAATTTTATTAATTTCGTTCTCGAACCTAACTGCATCCTCGTTATCTAGGTTACCGGTTATCAATTTTACCACAGAACCTAAACCATTAATTAAACCGCGCTTAACCCTAATCCTAGGTGAAATAAACATTATCTTTTTACTAATTATATCTAACTTATGTTCTATTTGATCCCTATATGTTTTATGCAACTCTTCTGAAGTGGTGTTACTTTCAGCCATCTTAGTACTTGCGTATAGTGACAATAGTTTAGTTGATATTAAATGCAACTGAGTCACATTATAAACACAAGCAAGGTTGAAGGAATCAATTTGTTTTAGGATATGCCCTTGTCTAAGCAATAAAACTCCATTGGTACTATCTACGGGTTGGAACGTTACGTCGGGTCTTGCCTGGAACACGAAGGCTCCGAAGATGGTTGCCCTGGAACAAGATGTGGTCTTCGTAGAAGCTTGAAATGTACCCGAATAGACTTAGAATTAGGATGATTCCCAACGATCTCAGCTACATTATTAGGGTGTAAATGAATAATCTTATACGGTCCTTTAAATACGGGTTTAGTTTTGTCGTTTCTCGCTGTTTTCGCCACCTGTTTATAAACTGTTTCACCTACCTTAAACGTTATCTCTTCTGCTGCCTGGTTCCGCTTTGCTATTACCTGTTCCTTGTTTTTGGCCATGTGCGCTGATACACACTCCTGAACGGCTTCTGCATGCATTTTATGTTTGATGACGTAATCCTGATAAAATTGCTTAGGATAATGTAACTCTAGCGGGTTTTTAGAAGCTGTATGTCCGAATAGTAACTCGTGTGGAGTGTATTCTGTTGCGGAATGAATGGAGTTATTATAAGCTATAATAGAAAACTTCATAATTAACTGTATCGGATCGTCTTTGTTGGTCATACGTTGGATTCTAATAATCTCTCCTATAGTCGAATGGAAGCGTTCTACGGGTGAGTTCGAATTTGGATTATACGGAGTTGTAAAATGAATGTTAATTCCATGTAAAGCGCACATTTCTTTTATTACTTCGTTGTCAAACTTGCTATCAGAATCTGTAGTAATTTTATGAGGAACTCCTAAAATTGAGAAGACCTGAAATAAAGCTTCCGCTATGTGTACACTACTAGTTGCACATAATGGCATTGCTTGTGCATATTTTGAAAAGTTATCTATGATAGTTAAGAAGGTAGCTCCACCTGTAGAGTATAAATCCATAAAGACATGTTGCATAGGTTTGGTAGGCGTTTCTGTTAGAGCTAACGAGGGTCTTAGGGGATTTCTCTCATATTTGGCTTGTAAACAGATACTACACTGGTTTATAAATGCCTGTATGGTGAGTAGCATATGAGGCCAATGGTAATTTCTGTGAATTTGTTTATATGTCTCTTGAATACCCCGATGTACGGTTTTGCCTTCGTGGTATTTTTTAATTATTTCTTGTTGTTCTGTTTTGTTTTCAACAAGAGTAACACGTGAATTACATTTGAAGAGCTTTGGGCCTCTATTGTTAAATATAGTCGTGTACACCCTAGAAAAGGCGGGGTATAAATCTTCATTATAGAAGTAGCAGTAAAACACACGATCGGCAATAGTGTGCTCTTTTAAGAAACGTACGATTTCCTTCTCTGTATCGTTAACTGGAATAAATACATCTTTAATTACCGTTCTAGAGTTAGTTGACCTATTTTCTACTCTATAGGTTGATCCTGGAGTTGACCTTATGTGGAATTGTTTTAATTGTCTGTCTATAGCATCTGACAAGATTGGTATCCCATTATTCTCGTTGTCTGCCTGAGAATGAACTGTCGGAACTATGCTACCAAGTTCAAACGAAACGATACTCATACTATCTGATTCAGTATCCGTTAGTGTGGGCTGTACGTTAGGTAAAACTGTCACGTCATTATCGTTAGTAGTATTATTATCGCTATTTTCGTTAGCATCCACAGATACGTTTTGTTGTACTGTGTCCGCTTCCGTCTCTTGACGTACGTTGTCAAATATCCTACTTATGATGTCGTCATCGTCATTGTCATCTAAATTGACTACCAGTGAGTCTATGCTGTTATGGTAGATTTTAGCTCGTGAGAGGGCATCTGCATTAGTGTTCTGTCGTCCCTTTTTATATACAACCGTGTAGTCATATTCGGCAAGTTTAAGTCTCCACCTAGTCAATTTAGAGTTAGGGTCTTTAAGTGACATTAACCATGTTAGGGGCCTATGATCGGTATATATAACGAATTTTCGTCCGTAGAGATACGGCCTGAAGTATTTCACCGCCCAGACGATGGCTAGAAGCTCCTTTTCGATCGTTGAATATCTGCTTTCCGTTTCAGAAAGGGTTCTCGATGCGTACGCTACCGGTTTATCTGAGCCTACTCGTCCTTGGGACAGCACTGCACCAAGTGCTACGTCTGATGCGTCTGTTGTTAGTATAAATGACTCTTCAAAATTTGGGTACTGAAGGATAGGTGCATTGGTTAGAATTTGTTTGCAATTATTAAAAGACTCTATGAATTCTGGGGAGTGTACAACTTTATTATTTTTTTTTAGACATAAGGTCATCGGTTTAGTAAGCTTTGCAAAATCTTTTATAAACTTTCTGTAGTAGCCTACTAGTCCTAGAAAGCTTTTAATTTCTTTCTGAGTCTGTGGAAGTGGGAAATTCAAGACAGCTTTTATTTTGTCTTGATTCGGTTTTACTCCTTGATCTGTAAGCTCATGCCCTAAAAATGTCACATGTTTTTGTAGAAACTCTGATTTGTCTAATTGTATTTTTAGGTTATGTATTTTAAATCTATCAAAAACCTGCTTGAGTTTCTCAATATGCTCTTGTAACGACGTTGATATGATTATGACGTCATCGAGGTAAGTGAATACATTATCTATACCTCTAAGGATGTGGTCCATGAGTCTTTGAAACGTACTAGGTGCGTTTTTTAGGCCAAATGGCATCCTTAGGAACTCGTAGTGTCCTCTTTCAGTGCTAAACGCTGTTTTCTCTATATCATCAGGGTGCATTTCCACTTGATGATAACCGCTCGCCAGATCTAGCGTCGTAAAATATTGGGCACGTCCTAGTCTGTCAAGTATGTCATATATGTTCGGTAAGGGGTACTTGTCTTCTACCAAACGTTCATTTAGTCTCCTATAATCAATAACTAACCTCCACTTTACCTTTCCGGATGCATCTGGTTTCTTAGGGACAATATGAACTGGGCATGACCAAGGGGATATACTCTCACGGATAATACCCTGTTTTAAAAGGTTGTCTACCTGATTCTGTATTTCTTTACGTTGTTGTGGGGCTTGTCTATAACTTCTTACAAATATTGGGGTTTCGTCGTTCAATCTTAGCTGATGTTTAACTGCATGCGTGAAAGAAAGTGGGATATTTTCGGAATAGAATATATCTCTATACTGGTAACAAATCTTAGCAATTTCACGCTTTTCCTCTTCGTTCATATGGTCTGTACGTATTTTATCCAAATTTTTACATAATTCTTCATCTACCTCTGAATTTACCTGAATGGAATTGAGTTTACATTTGACTTTGTCTGACGTCTCACAATATGGTTCTAAGTAAATCTTTTCATTGTTAGATATTATTCTTTTTTCCGAATTAAAGTTAATAATGGATGTTCTAAATTTCCCGTCTTTGACCTCTACCATAGCTGCGGGTGACTTTAAACCGTTAGCCCATAAGTATTCATCTTGAATATACTGACCATCCGAATAATTCGTTTTCACTACTATCGTTTTTTCACATCTTGGCTCAATAGTAAGCTTTTTGCTAGGATAATCAAATGAAATAGGTATTTTTGCGTGAGCCGTATGTAAAAGTCTATTTTTTATATCTATATTGCACGATAATTTTGTTAGCAAGTCCAAACCAATAAGGCCTTTATATTTAGCGTCAAAATCAAAAATAAGAAATTTATGGATTATATCGCTATTAAACGCAGGGGGAAGTGGAAGGTAAGCAACGTGATTGTGTCGTGTAATAGCGTGTGCTGTTTTTACCTCAAAGGGTTCATACTCGACCAGATATTGGAAAATTGTGTCTTGTATTACACTAGGCGATATCATAGAGCGCGAGGCGCCTGTATCTATAAGGAACTTACCTTGGAATTCTGGGAGCACGATGTAAGGTAGATGATCCTTATCGTGATTGTTAAGTTTTACTAACTTTGGTCGGGCGGACTGCGTCCCTGGTAAAAATTTTGTTCGTCGCTATCCTCCCTTGGTGGTTCGTATTCTTGTTGGTCTGCCTCCCAGTATTGATACTGACCTTGTTGATATTCCGCTTCGTCCTCGGCATACGGTTGTTCCAACTGCTCCGGGTGCCCTGTATAGAACAGCTCTTCTACCGCGAACTGTGGTTTTTGCGGTTTCGATAGGGACCTCATGGTAACATCCGAGACCTTAGGTGGGTGTTGTTGTGGTATGTTGTTTCTGAACGTACCTGAGGAGGGCTTATAATTACCTGTTGATGGGCGGTTTTTCCATGGGAGCATGGATTGTACCCACTGCTGTCTTTGTTCTGGTGTAAAGTTATTTGTTCTAGGAACTGGGGTTGCATTGCTTGTCTGGTTTTGTATCGGGCTATTAAACTTAAATGATGAAGGATTCTGGGGCTGATTAAATGCACGCATTGGTTCCTTGAACCTTGGCTGAGCCGATGTTGATGGTGCATTATAATTATTATTGTGGTATGTTTTGTTATGGGCAAGTCTAGCTTCTTCTTGCCTCGCTATAACTATGGCTGATTCTAATGTGAGGGGTTTTGCTATTCGCACCCCTATAGAGACTTGAAAATCTAAATTATTCGTATACTGTTCGATAACCATGTTTTCGTAATACGATTTATTGGAATGAGTGCCCACAGAAAATAAGGTATCCAATATTTCACGAAGCCTTCTACCGAGAGTCTCCGCGTCTTCGTTTCTATAGCGCCGCACCCTACTTAGCTCCTGCATGACCTGAATTTCATTCCTAGGTTCCCGTAGTCTCCGTATGAGAGCAGCCTTAATGGTATCCCATGAATTGAGGGTTTCCTCATACGCTATTGCGTCAATCGCTGTACCACTAAGCCTACTTTTAATGAGACATATAACTGCCGGGTGTACCCTAGCGGTTTCGTCCAATAGGTTAAGAATATTTTCGATTTCCCGGATATAATGGTTTAATCTTTTAGTATTGCCGTCATATTTTGGCATCAAATCCGCAATTAACTTTAAACTGGCTACATCGCAGTTTGGGACAGCCATTTTTCCTCTTAGATATTTTTTACTAAATAAAATTGAATTTACGCGCTACGTGCGGAGTATCTGCCTATCGCGATTCTAGCTTCAAGGCTTAAATACTAAAATATATCCTAACGTAAGTCTGTAGCGATTTAAGCCACTAAACTTTTACCTACACTAACATAAACTCCTAATTAAATGTCTATTGCGATTTTAGCTTCTAGACAGAACCACATATACTACTTATACTAAATACGGGAGGAAATAGAGCAAAGGAACTTGAAATAGCGAGAGTACTCACCACAGCACCTTCTGCATCTCCTCTCGGGTCTGCCAGTCCACGCGAAGTCTTCACCTGTGCCGCCGTCGTAGATTCGAAGTTCGCGATTTACACGATCAGGACCGTTCAATTGACCGACGTTTCGACCAATTGTCGCGAAATAGCCGACTGCGCCAGTTACGATATGGCGGCGGTGAAATAACTTTTTAAAAAAAATATAAAAAGATTTAATCAATGGAAAAAAATACAATTAATAAAATGAAAATAAAAAAGATAATGTAAATCCCGAAAATGGATAATGGCTCGTGGCTGGACAACGACTGCGATCACATATCCATTGTTCGATTCCGCCGGTTTCTGCAACGCTGCAATCCTCAGGCTGGCCATTGTTCCTGGGTCTCCCTTCGTCAGCGGAATGCGGCGTTACGACACGGTAACTCTATGCAAAACTTTTCCTTTTTTTACTCATCGTAGAAAACGACACGCGACCAATATTAACCAAACAACAATAAATAACTAATTTAAAGTTAACAAAAACCTTTGATAATAAAACATTCAAAACTTAACAAACTTTGAAAAAGATTGGTAGTGACAACCGTCGAACTTATTAGAATACATATTATTATGATTAGAATATATATATATATGATGTATAAATTATGATTTGTAAAGCTCTAAAATATTTGTGTTAATAAAATTAGATTAAGAATGATTATAATAAGTATTAAGTATGTTTGCATGCCAATACCCGGCAGATTGAAGTACATTTTGAATTATGTAACAACGTAACTATTCAATCTGTGCAAATAAAGAATTTTGATTTGATTTGATTTGATTTGATTTGATATATTTGGCACTCCTACACGTAAGCATCAGTCGCGTTTCACACGAGGTTTCGGGAATGTTTTATTTCTTCTATCGCGGGGATATTTTTCTGGCATTCTGCGCACTGCGCGTTGAACGCCGATTAAAGTAAATCACTCTCGATAGTATCACTTCTCAAATTCTGTCCAAGGTCATTACCACTCCATTTCACTTTCGTACAACCACCCGTTTGGAAGATATAATCGCTCGAATCATGCGAGTGAAATGACAAGAGTGAAACGAGTCACGGTGCTTGGATTGAGATATTATGTAGCATTTTCAGCACCTTAAATGTAATAAGATCGATTTAGCTGTTGTTTTTTTTTTATCCGAAATATGGCGCTGCACTGGTAGCATGGGCAGGTGATAAAAGGTTTATCTCCCGATTTTATCCACTGACAGGGGACAAAATTATCTTTTCCCTATGCTAAAGCATGGCGACAGAGGAGAAGGTGATGTATATTTCTATAAGTATATCCACTGAGTGTTATTTCCACCGCTCTGCCCATGCTCGACGGGTGGATAAAGCTAAGCGAGGGGATAAACGTTTTATCCTCTTCCCGGGGATAAAATTTCTCCCGCTCATGTTACCAGGGCAGGACCACATTCGATACTAGATAGCACTGATTATGTTGGAGCGCGCTTGCCTGTAAGTTGCCTATTCACTCTTGCCTTGATATTTTTTTTTAAAGCTCCAGTTGACTGATATCCCCCTATCTGCTCCGAATAAGCGGAAAGATTGTGTTAGGAATGAGTACAACAATAGTGCACCGGGTGAGGCTCGAACCTGTGACCTTTCAGTTTTCAAACCGCACCTTTAACAGTTACAGTTTTTAAGTTTTTTACCTACTTGTTTAATAAAAACCAATAAATAACAATAAAGACGTTACCAATAAATTAATATGTATAGTCCTTTCATTTGACGAGGGCTCGTGGCTCATGGTTGTGTGTGTAGCGTATCTATATAAGAGTGAGCGAGAGCTTGCTCGCGCCTGACCGCTCTCACCTAGGCTTCTGACAGGCACGCACACTTACGCAATGTGCATGTACACGACGTAACCACAAGTAAAGCGCCCGTAACTTCGTAACGTACTATAACAATGTACGTTTATGTCAATGTTCTGTTACTTAATTCATTAGCATTAAAAAATACGCAGATCTTCACGTAACTGAAGAATGTGATAGTGAAAAAATTGATGAAATGCTAAAAGCATGTCTCTCATGAACATGCAACATTGGTGCAAACCTACTAGCGTGTAGATACGTCATATTTTATCTCGTGCCTATTTTATATAATTCACCTTTTTATGTGTTAGAAAATTATTCACGCTCCTATTCAATGTCTTATTACTTTCGCTGACGACTTCCTGACTTTCATTATTATGTTTAAAACTAAGTTTTTCGCGTACCATTTTATAACGTAAAGTACCCACTTAAATGTACCGTATATAATATAAAGCGGCCAAGTGCGAGTTGGACTCGCTCATGGAGGGTTCCGTAGCAGCAAGTAACAGTTTATGAAATTAAATGTTTTTTTTAATCTATTGCATAGCTTCTATCGCGGGCCTTGAGCGTGGAGAGCGAATCCAGAAATTCCGTAACGAAAATAACCTGACACGGGACTCCTCTCACCGCTAGATGGCGTTGATAAGAAATGCTATGCAATAGCTTTACTGCGGCAGTCCCCGAGTGCCACATATCTTTTTTTTTATATTTGAGTTGATTGAATGAAAGGTAAATTGCAGTTTACGATTTATGGGCGATTCTTTGAAAGCGAGGGTAAACGATTAATTCATCTGGCTCAAATTTTTTTTTAGTATTAAATAACGTATATATATAAAAAAAACTACTAACTAGATATTGTTCAAACCAATTTCCGGTGGAAGTTTGCATGGTAATGTACATCATATATTTTTTTTAGTTTTATCATTCTCTTATTTTAGAAGTTACAGGGGGAAGGGGGGGGGGGCACACATGTTACCACTTTGGAAGTGTCTCTCGCGCAAACTATTCAGTTTAGAAAAAAATGATATTAGAAACCTCAATATATTATATAATGGGATAGTGACAAAAAAAATGAGCTTCAGTTATAAGTATGGGGAACCCCCAAAATTTATCTTTTTTTTTTCTACTTTTGTGTGAAAATCTTAATGTGGTTCACAGAATACATCTACTTACCAAGTTTCAACAGTATAGTTCTTATAGTTTCGGGAAAAAGT